>JAOEGL010000001.1:36952055-38247889 GCA_034509955.1 Urosaurus nigricauda
ACCCCAATGACTTCCCTGCTGGTACCTTTGAAAGATGTCTAGCTTTGATAATGGACTGCACTTGAGTCTCAGATTTAATCAGTTCTTGAAAGGATGCATCCCCTTGGAAATTTCATTGTAAAGTTTGGGAGCTCATCTTGATTTATGCTATCTCTGGACTTTTGGTTAGAGGTAATGGAAATTAATTAGTTGTAGAAATGAAATGTACTTAATTTTTCAAATTAAGTGTACTAGCTGCAGCTTTTCCTGAGTTGATCTGACTTCAAGATATATATCCATGTTTTGTATATATCAGGTTTAAACTACTCAAGAGAAAAGTGTAATATGAAATACATACATACATACTAAAGTATACTCTGTGTATTTGAAGATCATCCAGAAAGCTCCATAGATGTGTGAAATGAAGCAGGTAGACTTCTAGCCAGTACAGAATATTGAAATCATGTCACCTTGATATCAGAAGACATGTAATGGTTATACTGGTCATGGATTTAAATTTGATATCCATAGAGTGATAGGACTTGCTTGTCTAAGCTTGTACTGTACTTTCTATAGATCTGTCTAGTTATTCAGAAGTTCAGGAGAAGCCTAGCACTTATATAGAGGCTCGCTTTAAGGCTTTGTCCCATGTCACTTCCAACTTGTGGAATGTACTGTCCTCAAGGCTCTATATGGTTCCACGTTTTCTGCCATGAGAACATCATTACCCACTGCTATTACCCATATTTTTACCCTGGACTTTTAAATTGCTTTGTTAATGGTTTGTTTGCTGCTTTTGATGATATACTGTTCACTGTTTTCACACTTTTATTATGTTATTGATATTCATTGTTGGATTTTAATTTTGTATACCACCTTCATGATCCTAGTAGAAAAGCTATATAAAAATGCTTTGATTTTTTTTAAAAAAATACTGCAAATAAATTGTCCCTGCCCTACTGGCACATAATATTCTCTCTTTCTGTATAAGATCTAGTTGACATATGCATTAGAAATCCTAACTATGTGGAGGCAAGCACATGTGAAGGTTTCTCTGTCAGATCTTGAGATATTTTAGTGGTGTCAAACCATGACCTCGCAACCTTGTTTTGGTAGCCAGAACTACATGGGCAACCCATCACACAAACTGTTTGCTACATGAAACTGTTTCTACTGTGTAGGTTTGCATGTCTAAATCAGATTTGAGCTGTTGACATTAATTGGGACATTTTTTTGTAGCAATTCAGTGCTCTGAGAAAGTCACAGAGGTTTTTCTGGCCCTACAAGATTTTTGCTAGCTCAGAGATCATTTTAAAATAGAACAAATAATATGTTTACTGGTTTTTGTATCACTTATGTGGAACCCGTGATTTGTAGCCAGAAGTGAAACTCAAGAAGTAACAGGTCTTAAATTTCTTAAGGAATTAAATGTTTGTTGTTGATGGTGTGAAATGGAGGAGGAAGGATGGATTTCCTGTCCTTCTTAGCATGTAATCCCAAAATAATTGCCAGATCTCATTGTCATGAATTGCATGCTGTTGTTCATTGCTCATATTTGAGATTGTGGTTTTCTTGGAGGTCAGCCTTTGTTCTGAAACTGGAGAGTTTAGTTCCTAACATTCTTCATAATAAACTTCCTCCCCTCCCTATTTTGCCCATGTGGCCCACAGGAGAAGATGAGTGTGAAATGTTGTGAGAGAGGAAATTGTGGCCTCTTGGTTAATTCCGTTCCATGGGCTTCTGTGATGTGACCCTTGGCAACCCCATGAACTTGGATGGCTCTGTTTGCACACAAATAAAGGGGAAACAACAAAATGCAAGTGACAGCTCAAAGATAACACCCAATATTGGCTTCTGTTAATTTCCTGCAATTGTGCGTAGTTGTGTTAGCAGCTGAGATTTTCTTATGAAGGGTTGTTTATCTGATCGGTGGAAGTATCTGTTATAGAGGGATCCCAAACTAAAGCAGGGTCTTTTACTTCAGAGTTGAAGGTCAGTAAATGAATAGCTTTCTTGTTATGGGTGAAGCATTGTGAACCTACATGATTTTTGGAGCCTCAGTGTCTGGAAGGGGGTGGTAAGCAATGGGGGCGGGGTACAACATTTAAAAGCAATTACAATTAAAATACAATTCAATTTCCCCTCCCACACCTTAAAAATAAATTAAACTACGATAGAATTTAAAAATACTAAAACAGAGCCATTACAATTTTAAAACATTAAAATGCTGGAAAGCTCTAATTAAAAATAATGGGCGGCCTCGACAATATCAGATATCCCAGTCATATCATGAGGTTTTCTTGTCAATATTTCATCAGAGGGGTTTTGCCTTTGCCTTTGCCTTCCTCTGAGGCTAAGAAATGTGTGACTTGCCCAAGGTCACCCAGTGGGTTTCCATGACTGAGCAGGGATTTGAACTCTGGCTTCCAGAGTCATAGTGTAGTCCTCAACCCACTACACCACTGTGAAGTCAATGGCTTTCATGGCCGGCATCCATAGTTTTTTGTGGAGCTTTCGGGCTATGTGGCCATGTTCTAGAAGAGTTCCTTTCTGATGATTTGCCAGCATCTGTGGCTGGCATCTTCAGAGAACTTCTCTGAAGATGCCTGCTACAGATGCTGGCGAAACATCAGAAAGGAGCTCTTCTAGAACATGGCCACATAGCCCAAAAGCTCCACAAAAAAACACTACACCACACTGGTTCTCATTGAAAACCAGATTGCTTCATGGGCTATTTGTTCAGACCTTGGAGTAAAGAGAGAAAATACAGTTTGTAGCGTACGTATAAAGTGAAGAAAAAGCTAAAGAGGGTATCGTGAAATGGTTTAAGAATTCTGACTATAACGTACAGATGGACTAATGGAAAAATGTGGCCAAAAGGATTGAGTTTTGTACTATGCTGTAATGCTAACTAAGATGTTTACAAAATGGATTTCTAGAAGATGTCAGAATAGGGTTAAGAATTTTGTTGATAACACTCAGATGGATCAGTGGGAAAATATGGGGCCAAAGGGATTGAGATTTATATTATGTCATGATTTTAAAGAGTAATTTTGTAAAACAATTTTTTAGATAATTACGTATTGTTACAAGGTGTTTTAGAAATTGCTTAGACAGGGTTTTAAGTTGTACTGTTTGTTGGAAATGTGTGCCTATGAAGGGATTTTTGGAGATACACACACACACACACACACACATACATTTCCTTTTGGAAGTTTTATATATATATTGATGTAGATGATTTTAAAAAATACATTTCAATTAAGGAGGGAACTTTTCCTTTTGGAATGATGGATGTACAGTCAGAAAAGAGCCATGGAAGATTAATCTAGTATATGATTAAAGCAACAAGATTGTGTGAAAAGGTAAAAGAATTCAGCACTATCCACTATGGGGGAAACAGTTGTGAAAGCTGATAAAATTAGTAGGAATGGACAAATGATTTGATTAAAGAATGGTTGTTAGGAACATTTCTTAAAGATCTGAAAACTCTTATGGACTTTTTGTGAGAAAAAACCAAAAATGAATTGGTAATCTTTGATTGTGAAGATTACAGAGAATAGTTAATTGAATGAAGAAAATTACTGTAAGGTTTCGATCAAGAGGTATGAATAACTAGATATGAATAACTATATAGCCATCTAAAGGAAGACTAGAAATCACTGTTTTCTTTTTGTTTTCTTTTTTTCTTTTAATTTATGTAATTTATTGTACTTTTAAAATTCTTAATTTTAAAAAAAGAAAAACTTGATAGCAGTTACATCACATCCTGGTTACATCTTTCAAATTTCATATAACTGCATGAAAAACAAAGCCAAGGCTGCTGTATGCTATAAGTAGAAGAGAACACGCCAGCAGCAAATTCAATCTTCCAGACAAAATTAAGATATGAGTGTAATTTCCTCCTTTTAAGGATTTGATGTGAATGGCACCAGCCTTTCATGGGTGGGGTATTGGGGAAGAAACAAGCTACAATTTAAGTTGTTCACTGAGGTATATCTTCTGCAGTAGGTAGGAACTGCTATAGCAAAGAGGGAGAGGGAATGAGAGCAGGTTGCATTTATAGTACTTCTCTCCCATGAGTCTATTTTAATGTATTTGCATAATGTGTATTGTTTACCAGCCTTTAACTAATGTAGACATCTAAACCCAAGCTTCTTGGAAATTTCCAGTCTTCTCCCATTTTTGTTTTTGCAAGATAATATATAAATCCCCTAATATGCAGTCGTACTAGCAGGTTCTGTGGCTAAGTAGATAAAAAACATGAGATTGTACTGTATTCACCAGTGTGTGGAAAAGTTATACAGTATTGATAGATTGCAAATCCCAGTTAACATGGCCTCTGGCCATGCAGGTTGAGGGATTCTAAGAGTTACAGTTTTTATTTTATGTTAAACTTTCCTAGGCTTTGATCTTAATGAGCTAGAGAGGTTATTAAACCCAAATTCATTTTCTTAAACAGACAAAAGCTATTATTGGTTTCTGTAGTCAGGTCCATGCCGTATCCCAAGATCCTATTACAGGGCTAGATTTCAGAATTTTCTGTTTTACTTTCAGAATTGTATGCCCTTCCTCTGATAATGATGTAAATTGGGAGCAAACCATTACAATATATGTGGTGCAGTATCCTTTGTAGGCAACACAAGCAAATAAAATTAAAACAAAATTATCTCTCCATCCAGCAACAATGCACATGATAATAGCTCTGAAGTTCATTTCTGCAAGAGAGGGTGAAACAAACCACAAATGTTATGCTGGTCTGTTCTGCCTGTCATTTTGAGATTGTGTTTATACTTAAGCAAGCTTGGATAGGCAGAGGCCTAACAATAACTTGACAAGCGAGGAATTATTTTTAAAATGCTGCCTCTAGTAATCTGTATTACTCTCCTATCCAAGAACTTGTAGCAGTTAGTACAATGAACACCTGGTCTGCTAAAAGCCTGTATAGAATCATAGAATCATAGAGTTGGAAGAGACCACAAGGGCCATCCAGTCCAACCCCCTGCCATGCAGGAACTCTCCATGAAAGCATCCCCGACAGATGGCCATCCAGCCTCTGCTTAAAGACTTCCAACGAAGGAGACTCCACCACTCTCCGAGGGAGTGTGTTTCACTGTCGAACAGCTCTTACTGTCAGGAAGTTTCTCCTAATGTTGAGGTGGAATCTCTTTTCCTGCAGTTTGCATCCATTGTTCTGTGTTCTAGTCTCTGGAGCCACAGAAAACAAGCTTGCTCCCTCCTCCATATGACACCCCTTCAAATACTTAAAGAGGGCTATCATATCACCTCTTAACCTTCTCTTCTTCAGGCTAAACATCCCCAGCTCCCTAAGTCGCTCCTCGTAAGGCATGGCTTCCAGACCCTTCACCATCTTAGTTGCCCTCCTTTGGACCCGCTCCAGTTTCAAAGAACCAATATATGTGGACTATGGGGTAACTTATGTCTGGAAGATTTTTGAGTGGTTCAGCCCATGTTGAGAAGGTAGGCTGACCTAAATTTGTATGCCTCCTGCTGTGTACTGCCTCTTTAAGAAGCAAGCTCAGAAGAGGTTCTCTTTAAGAACCTCTTTAAGAAGAAACCTCAGAAGGCTTTAAAAGGTAGTAGATCTTTCTGGGAGAGACAGAACACTTTCAGTTTGGGGAAGAATTGAGAATAAGGAGATGAGCTTTTTCCTGTTTTAGAGACCAATACAACACTAGGCCGAACGAGTTAGGTTTTATGTTTCTAAAGGTTAAACACTGCTCTATATTCCAGGTTTTTAATTGTTGCTGTTGTTGTTGAAGGCAATTAACTTCAACTTAACAATGGTCCTATGAATGAGAGACCTCCAAGTCACCCTGTCATCAACAGCCCTACACAGGTCTTGCAGATTCAGAGCTCTGGCTTCCTCGATTGAGTCTGTTGACTTGGAAGCTGCGTAAGGTGCGCCTGCGTATGACGCAGGCACACTGTATTATAGTGTCATCTCCAGGTCCTAAATAGTTGATATTCCTTCCTCCAATTTTTGTGTCTCCCTCCCAGTCTTAATTCAGCTTTATGTATATGTTCATTGTACAAGTTAAACAGAAAGGATGATTGTCTGACCTCCTTGCCAGTTGGAAACTGTTCCATTTCACTTTAACACGTCCTTTTGGTAGCCTCTTGTGCTGACTACAGGTAGTAGTAATAATAATGATAATAATAATAATGTTTTATTTCTAGCCCACCCCTCTGAGCGAGCAATCGGGGCAGGGTACAGAAAAAAGTTAAAACAACAACAGTTAAAATATCCAAACCCAGCCCCACCTCCCCCCCCTAAAAAAGAATTAAATCAAGCAACGAGTTAAAACATAGTATAAAATAAACAGTATCAGCAGTATCAAGCTAAAAGTCCTTGAGCTATATGGGTGGGCAGATATGCATCAGGACAATCAAATGTTGTGGCACACCCATTTCTTTAAGAGCGATCCATAGTTTTTCATAGTCTACCCAAACAAAGATTTTGCTATACTCTATAAAGAACAGGCTGATTTTCTTTTGAAATTCTTTGGTGTGCTTGATTATGCAACATGGGTTTGCAATATGATCCCTAGTGCCTCTTCCTTTCTGAACCCACATTTTACATCTAGCATTTCTTATTCCATGAATGATCAAAGTCTTTTTTTGTAGAATTTTGAACATCACTTTACTTGCATGGAAAATTAATGAATGGTCCTGTGGTTAGTGTAATCCATAGTGTCCAATTTCATGGGGATTGGAATGAACATTGAGTATTTCCAGTATGTGGGCCATTCTTTTCTTTTCTGTATTTGTTGACAGATTTTAGTTAGAACTAGAGTAGGTTCTGTCTCAAAAATCTAGGCAAACAGTATTAACAAGAGTCAAAAAAGACAACAGCTGAGTTGCCAAATTTGAAGTGTATGAGGAACTTTGGGTTTGACCTACATCTTTGTTATCCAGCGACATATAACGAATCCGTAAATCTGTTGAAGAACAGTTGTAGGAATAATTAGCCAGGATGGATATTGAAGAAGTTAGGATGTCTAGAGTATCTTCCAGTTTTCCTATTATAAAAACATGACATGAGGAAGAGAAATATTTAAGACTTAGACCACCCCACCCTACCCTTTCTCTGCAAAGTATTTACAGCCTTTCATTTTCAGGATATTCTCAGAGAACAATGGTTCTATATTTGTTGAAACCAAAGTGTTTGAGAACATCATGCATTATGTGTAGAATTGTAAATTATATGAAAACCCAAAAGGTAAAATACTAGCTAAGATGTTTAGAGTTCTTAGCTTATCTTCATGATGGGGATTAAACTAATAATTGGTGTCATGTATGGTTAATGTATCTAGATTTGAAGTGAAAGCACTTCAGCTCAGAATTCCCAATGAAAATAATTGAGATTAATTGTTTCTCATGATAACTGTATGCACAGTAAATACATTTGTAAGTTTCTTTCTTTTCTTTTTCTTTTTTGACCCTACAGCTGGCATCTTATGACACAACAAACCAGGAAACAACAGAAACTCTGGTTTATGGTAGCAAGCTGTACACTAGTGTACACTAGTCAGTCACCTTTGCTTACAGCAAGAAAAACTAAACCAGTGGTTGTCAATCTTTGGTCCTCCAGGTGTTTTGCACTTCAGCTTCCAGAATTCCAAAATGTCAGCTGTTCTGGTTATGGCTCTGGGCTAAACAAATCACAGAATTTCAAACACAGTCACAGCCATAAAATTCTGGATTGTTTTTACTCCATCAAATTAGACAAAGAAACTTTTAAACAAGCCCTGGATTTTTTTGTCAGGCTTGTTGGATGGAAACATGTCAGAGTGGTGGATGGGAAAGAAAGTGTTAAGGAGAGATTAGGGCCTAGTTATCACAAACAGCAGCTGTAATAAGTAGAGATGGAGATCATTTCTCTGCAAAGAAATCTAATTATTACCTATGTGTGTATGTGCCTTCAGTCACCTGTCAGTTTATGGCAACCCCAGGTACTGTATTTCATAGGGGTTTCTTAGCCAAAGAAAATGCAAAGGTGGCTTTCCCAGTTCCTTCTCCTGAAATGTACCATACAGCACTTGGTATATGTTGGCCGTCTCCCATCCAAGTACTAACTAGAACTGACCCTGCTTAGCTTCCAAGATTGGATAGGATCTATCTACCATCTTTTAAATAGGTGACTTCAGTTGACTTGGACATTTCAATCATTTTTTTTAACCAGTGCACCTGGATAGGGGATTTTTAGATAGAAATCAGGTGGGGAAATATTTAATCTCCCATCCATATGTGCTTATCCCAATCCACCCCGAGGCTGTGTGCGCTTGCTGTAGAGTAAACAAAACGAAATCTTAAATTGCACACTGTGTGTTTAACATAGTGTGGCATTTCGTTCTAAGACTACAGCCCAAGGTACATTTATTTGGAAAAAGCTCATTCTGCATAAACATGGAGGAAATAAGGCTCCAGGTAGGATTTTTGGCATAAAGTGGCATAGGTCTATTTCACTGGATGCAGTATCAACTGTATTAATCAGAGGCACTGTGTATGTGATACTGCTACTTTTTTTCTTTTTTGCTTGCTGCTACTAGAAAGTTTCCCCTCACACAGGTGACCTATTTACAAAACATTTAGAACCCATTTTTAATTGTGATGTTTTAACTTCTCTTGTACCCTGCCCAGATTGCCCGTTCTCACCCAGTTTTTAAAGGCTTCTCAAACTATTCAGTTTAAGGCAGTTCTTTTTACATTCAAATGAGATGAGATAATATGAACAGGGTCACACCTTTATTATTGCAATGGATCTATAACAAAAATAAACAGTTCTCATATGTGTGTTGCTTTAGCACATGTCATATGTGACAGTTAGGATGGCTACTTCCAGGCATCAGCCTTGCCAGCACCCCAGCTGCTAACTTGAGATCAACAACTTTCTGTTCCATGTCCTCACAGTCAAATCATTTACAGTGTAGGAAGAACTGCAGACAGCAGTATCAACCTCAAATGGTCTTTGAGGTTAGCAGAGCTACCAGTGAGACGTCTCTTGTCCTGATCCTTCCTGCCGGTCTGAGGTTTGGGAAGGTGGCATAGTTATTGACAGTGCACCACTCCTCTCATTCACAGACCATTATTGATGCTGAATTGTCTACAATCTTTTGTGTCTTCACCCTCAAGGCCAAATCAACCCCCCCCCCCAGCAATAATTGTGTGGGGATGGCAGCAATTGTATCACTAGCAACCAAGCTAGTGACTCTCTGCAGGTAATGTAAAAGCCAACCAGTGGTGCTATGGGGTGTTTTTGTAAAGTGCCTGGATATAGGTTATGTCCAATAGAAAGACCAAGAAATGACCCTCTTAGGTGAATTATGTACGGCTCTCATTTTGTGTCCTTCCTTTTCCCACACTGTGCAGTCATTCTGTTGAGCTTATTCAGCAAATGGAAGATATACTGAGTCTGAGAGATACTGAGCAGAAGGTATACTACTAAGTGAGGTAACATTTGATCCCTGGGAAATACCCTCCTGGGTACAAAAAGCAGGAAGCCAGTGTTACTATTTTTGAGTCCAGGAGAAAACCAAGGAGGGCTAGTCTGGGTAATGTTTTGAAAATAGAAATGACCAGTGATTTTCCATCTTGCCCTTTGTATGAAAGTATAGAGGCCAGGTTATAAATCTGTTCACACATCCTGTATTCTTAGTAGTTGTTAAATCCTAGCTTTGAGCATCAACCCTCACCCATGAAATTGGGATGGTTACAGTCAGACTTCAAATGTAAGGATATGTAACTCTTTTGTAAGCTGGAACTGCTAATTTTGGTCTAATATCCACTCATCAATAGACCAATGGGCCAAGTATAAGACATGTTTCTTTACATACTTTTCCAGAACAGAAGCTCAGGTTGTCTCTATTTTCCCAGTGGTTGGTTTGCAGAAATCCTTTCTTTAATTCTTAAATCAGAACACATGTATTGTTCCAATCACTGGAATGCCACAGTGATTTTCTGTATATGAATGGAGTGTCCTTATATTGGAGAGGAAGGAGGGAAAATCTCTGTTTTAGACTGTGGTTTTCTTAGCAAGTTTTTAAGACAAATATGCTACTGTGTGTCAGATAAAGAGCAAAGAAGCACCATACAAAAGGGAGCTTGCCTGAACTTGCTGTCCTTTTGATGCTTTAATGCCCAGTGGATATCTGGTGTGTTTCTTTCTGGTGTTTGTCATTCCACTCCTTGAAAGTTTCAACTTGTAGAAATGGGCAGCATTACCAGTAATGAATCCTGTGTAAGATCTCATCTGAAAGCTCTGGCATACATTGGAGAAGCATGTGTATTGTTCTCTTAGTCTTCTGACATATTCCTGACATCAACACTGATACAGTATTTGTAGGAATGACTAACTTTCTACATGTGTCCCATCTCTTATGGGACCATGAAATGAGACAGATAATTAAGATGTGTGAGGCTGTAATTCAAGACCACAGCCCTAGCACACTAGCATGTCTTCTCTTAAGCACTTGTGTATCTGGCAGCTGAAATTAGACTTTTAATCTCAAGACGTCATTCTGGTGACAGAGTAGTCTCTAGTCCTTGAAAACATGCATACTAATAAATAAGCAGGTTTTTAAACATGCCATAAGGCATAATTTTGTCTGAATTCCTGGTGCACTAGAGCACAAATTTAGATGGATTTAAAATTGAGTTTATGCTAAGAGTAAGGAAATTTTAATCTTCTGGATTATGTGTGACTGCAGCATTTGTTTCCCTAGCCATTGGCTATGCTGCCTCAGATGATGGATGGCTACAGGTTGCCCACCACAGGATTAGAAAAAAAATTGAGCCAGTATGGTATAATGATTTGAGCATTGTATTTGGAGTCTGGAAATCAGTCTTTGGTTCCTTGCTTGGCCACAGAAACTTACTGGGTGGCCTTCAGCGAGTCTCCCACTCTCAGCCCCAGAAAATTCCATGATAGGTTTGTCTTAGGGTTGCCATAAGACCAAAACAACTTGAAGGCACATAACAACATACGTAGCTCTTAGTGATTATGCTTGTTTGCATACTTCAGGTTCTGTGGCCACTTGTTTTATGGCCTTCTCCAGTGTACAGCGCATGGATAGATTATTATATTTCTGGCTAATTTCTAGATCTGAGTGTTAATACAGTGGGCTCTTGTTATATGCTGGGGTTTGGTTCCAGGACCCTCTCTGGATAACAAAATCCGTGGATGATCAAGTCCCACTATCCATTGTCAAACATCTATTATCATCAGGACGTTCTTCCTAATATTTAGGTGGAATCATATTTCTTGTAATTTAAATCCATTGGTTTGGCCCCTGTTCTCTGGAACAGCAGAAAACAAGCTTACTCTATCTTCCACATGACAGTTATTTGAAGATGGCTGTTGTATGGCTTGCAGACCATTTAGCATCTTAATCACCCTCTTTTGGGCACACTCCAGCTCAGCCACAATGAGACCATGTTCTTATGAGGGTGATCTCCTATGTATCTCTTAAAGCCTAGTTCCATTTTGAAGTCTGTTCAGTGACACAAGAATTTCTTCCATCATTCAGTTTCTTCTGACTAATTTCTGGGTTGAAAGTTGTTGCTGAGTATTGGGTTGTAGCTTCAAATATAAAAGCTATTACCCTAACTCATGCTTACTACTAGCCTCCAAGCAAATGTTCCTTATCTAATCCCAGTGGCTCAGAAATGAAATAATCAGTTATAGAGACCAATAAGATAGCTTGAAAGTACCAGTGTAGCACACAAGATAGTCACATTGCATATTCCTTGAGGTACTATGTACATGCAAACCTATCCTAAGCTGTTTGTGCCTGGCTGCAAGCATATGCATGTTTGTCCACACAGACACTTTCATGTTGCTTGTGCAATTATTGCTTATCTTTACCTTGTATGAATTATAAAAAGGTGCATTCCTCTCTCCATTTTGTGAATATTATGGGAGTTCATTCAGACAGTACTTAAAATAATCTGTTTTCTAGACAGAAAAGTGCAAATAAAGAGGGTGGGAAATTTGCTCTCTAGTTGCTCCTTGTCCTCTTAGGAATTCTCATCATTTCTTCCTCCTGCTGCTGCCTGCTCCCCTATTGCAAGCAGTTTTCAACCCACGCAGCCTGCAGTATCCATGAAAGTGCTTCTCTATGATTCCATGATTCTATCCTGTATGATAGGCTGCAGAACATGCATTCATTGAATGCAATGTTGAAGTCCTTGTGTGACTGGGAGGTGTGTTCCCAGACAAAGAGTGTTTTCTTTTTCCACACAGCATTTGGTACAAGGTCAAAGACAGATAAAGAGGCCACTGTGCCTAAATATATAATATAGGTCTGTCTGTTTTACAGAACCCTAAAAGCAACATCTATTTTATGATGCCTAATGTAGGAGGGATATTTTAAGAAAAGAAAAGGTGGGTGGAATTGTGACTTATGGATCAGAACAAAGGAAAAAGTACTTGAAAATCATCATTAGGGAAGTGCCATATTTAAAGGATATTTCTGTAGCATTTTATCAACAGTATATTTAAACTTCTGTTTTCCTTTATTAGAAAATCAGTGCCTTATTTCCATATGCCCAGCATACGTGCCTAAAGGTACCCCTACTTCCAGATAAAGGAAAGGGACATTTAAATCATGGTGTAGCCAAGTTATTTTGGCACATGAGGCAGGAAATCCCACAAGTGTTTCTCAACTTTCTCAGGTAGAATACAGTAACAGTAAACTCAAGAGCTATTTGTTTTCCTCTAAGGACCTAAATACTGTAAAGGTACTGGATCCCATCTGATCTTGGAAGCTCAGCAGAGTCAGCACTGTTTAACTTCTTAGATTGAGTCCAATTATACCAGGTGCTGTAACTATTTTTTAGAGGAAGAAACTGGCAAAGCCACCTCTGAGTATTCCTTGCCTAAGAAAAAACTATGAAATTCATGGGGTCACCATTAGTCGACAGGCAGCTTGAAGGCACATACCTGCATCCACAGGCAGGCATGCACACACACACACACACACACACATCCTGCTGCTTAAAGAGCACATCACCTTTTCTACAGTGATAGGGTTATCCCTGTAAAGGGAACCCCATAGGCCAGAATTTTTAATGGAAGGAGTACAATGTCATTGATTACTTTGGCAGACATATTTTGACTTCTACTCATATGAGGGATAAAACATCTCTACTCTGTAGGTAGTGTTAAAGTTAGTGTCAGGCTTCTCCTTTTCAGCAGGAAGGAATGAACACCAACCTTACTGCTAACATCTGCTGTTTTTAAAGGTCCTTTCTTCTTTTCACCTCTACAGAAATAATGCTTGGTGTCACACTTAGCCAGTGAACAGTTTTAAATTACTGTATGCCACATGAAAGCTGAAGCCCTACCTACAGACTTACTTAGAATCATAAAATCACAGTTAGAAGAGGACCATCCAGTCCAACCCCCTGCCATGCAGCAATACACAAAGCAGTCCTGACAGATGTTCTCTGTTCAAAATCCTCCAAAGGAGACTCCACCACTCTCGGAGGCAGCATAGTCCACTGTTGAACAGCTCTTTCTATCAGGAAGTTCTTCCTAATGTTTAGGTAGCTTGTATCTTCTTGTAGCTTGTATGCATTGCTCCATGTAGTAGTCTCTGGAGCAGCAGAAAAGAAATCTGCTCAATCCTCAATATGACACCTCTTCAAATATTTAAACATACCTATCTTGTCACTCCTTAACGTTCTCTTCCCCAAGCTAAACATACCCAACTACCTAAACTGCTCCTCATAGGGGATGGTTTCCAGACATTTCACCATTTTAGTTACCCTTCTCTGATGCTCCAGCTTGTCAACATCATCCTTCTTGCGCTGTGGTGCCCAGAACTGGATGCAGTATTCAAGATGAGGTCTGACCAAAGCAGAATAGAGTGGCACTATTACTTCCAGCAATGTAGACATTGTACTCCTATTGAGGGCTACTGAAACTGACTCTCAGTATAGCCAAATCAAATGCCCACTGATATTCAAAATATGGCCAGTGTTCTGGTTTCATTATTTGTACTGTCAAATGAAAAATAACAGAGTAAAGTCTGGATTTGCATTTCTTTGAATGTGATTTGTTTGTTGTTGGAAAATTGCAATGTTTTAAACTTTCCTGTTCTTGTGTTGTTTCCTATTGATTTTGGCAGTGTTAAAATGTGATATTTCATAAGCTGCCAGCTCTGTTATTAACTACATTTGTCTAAAATCATGTTTTAGCCCTAACTAGACTAAAGCCATTGAATCCATTGGATTTAGCTATGTGTTGACTCACTATGTGTTTAGTTATGTGTTGACCCATTATGTGTTGAGAAATCCCAGAGATGCAAGCAGGGTTCAGAAAAGAAAGAAGCACTAGAGACCACATAGCAAACAAATGATGACTAATGGAGTGCACCAAGAAATTCCAAAAGAAAATCATCATGTGTTTTATTGACTATAGCAAAGCATTTGACTGAATGGGTCACAAAAAGCTATGGGATACTCTTAAAGACATGGGAGTGCCAACACATCTGATAGTCCTGATGAGAAATTTGTATTTAGAACAAGAGGCTACTGTCAGAACAGACTATGGAGAAACAGAATGGTTCCCATTTGGCAAAGGTTTCAGGCAAGGCTGCATATTATCACCCTATTTCATAGAATCATAGAATATTTGTTCAACTTGTATCCTGAAAATATAAGAAGAGTGAGTGTAGGCTCAGAAGAAGGAGGAATGGAGATAGGAGGAAGGAACATCAAAAATCTGAGATATGTGCATGATATTATACTACTAGTGGAAAACATAATAGATTTGGAACAATTACTAAGGGAGGTCAAAGAAGTAAGTGCAAAAGCCAGCTTATTGTTGAACATGAAGAAAACAAAAATAATAACAATGGAAGATCTACAAATATTCAACCTAGATAATGAAAAAAAATAGTTAAAGAGTTCCTGTACCTTGGATCCAACACTGATAAGCACAGAGACTGCAGTCAACAAATAATAAGACTAGAAATGGGAAGGGCAGCCATGAAAGAACTAGATAAGATCCTAAAGTGTAAAGATGTACAGTGGGCCCTTTTCTGGGGGGTTCTATTCCACCCCACCCCATGGATGGCAGAAACTGCAAGACCTCAGGTATACTGCATATGCAGTAGCTATCCCAGGACCACATGCACATACTGCCATTGAAGTAAGTGGGGCTTGCCGTCTGCAGATGCTCAAATCCGTGGATGGCAAGCCCATGGTTGGGGCAGGCATACGTACGATTGAGCACTAAAGTCAGAATCATCTAAGTCATTGTATTCCCCATTACCATGTACAGATATGAGATCTAGACAGTGAAGAAAAGCAATAGAGAGACAATCAGCTCCTTTGTGATGTGCTGCTGGAGAATAGTGCTGAGTATGCCATGAAGAGCCAAAAACACAAACTAATGGGTCTTTGATCAGATCAAGCCTGAAACCTGGAAGCCAAGATGATGAAGCAAAGGCTGTTGTACTTTGGCCACATCATGAGAAGGCAAGACTTACTAGAAAAGGCAATAATGCTAAGGAAGGTAGAAGACAGCAGAAAGAGAGGAAGACTGCACACCAGATGAATGGACTCAATCTGGGAGGTCACAGGCCTGAGTTTACAGGACCTAAGCAGAGCAGTAGAGGATGAATCAACAACAGTTAACACACATATGACTCACCACCCAACAGTTGATTGAATGGGTCTACTCTAGTTGGGACTAACAAACAGGATGTCAGCCATTGTACAATATCTGTCAACTGCTGTGACAATATAGCACCACATGCCAACTATAAAAATACTCTCAGATAATAAACAATGTTGTATGCCAGCCAGCAAGTGCAGTTAAATATGAAAAGGGCTAATGAAGTAGCTAATTGTGACAGCAGTTGTGACAACAAATATAACAACAAATGTAAAGGTCTGCAGTGAGATTTTACCATTTCAGTTTAGGGAGAGGGGAATGTACTTGCAATTAAGCATGTAGAATTCTAACAATATTCTCAGAAGGAAGTAATCTAGTTTAGTCTGATTTTATGGCACCACCTTCTGGCCATACTACAGAATTATTCAGATTTAACAAAACTAATGATAATGCTCTTCTGTCTAAATCAGGAGGTAATATGACAGACATTATCATTCTTAATTGTTACATTAGCTGGCAATGTGGTTGTTACCTGGAAAACTGCTTCAATAAGATATAGGCAACGCCGATTTGTAACATATGCAAACAGCATTTGCCTGGTTTGTTCCTTCCACCAGCATCACATCATCATGCGATCTAGGTAGCATAGATAGAGAACTAGCCAAGGTGTGGAAATATTACTTTATTAGACTGCAGCTCCTGTAGTCCCCCAGCCAACATGGCTGTTTGTGCTACTGCAGCTATAGTAGAACAGTGTACTTAGCAAACCTAATTTTATTCTCCCACACCTTATGTAATTTGTACAAAATGTCCAGTAGGCCTAGAATAATGCCTTCACCATCAGTGTGCTAATATTGCAGATACTGAAGGGGGACAGCTAGTGTGATGTAGTAATTTGAGCATTGGACTGTGACTCTGGAGACCAGGGTTCGAATCCGAGCTCAGCTATAGTAAGCCACTGGGTGACCTTGGCTAAGTCACACTCTCTCATCCTCAAAGGAAGGCAAATCCCCTGAACAAATCTTGCCTAGAAACCCCCTGATATGGTCACCTTAGGGTCAACATAAGTTGGAAATTACTTGAGTCACACAACAACAAATGAAGTGGGGTTAGGACTATGCCTGTAGATATAAATTATCAGGACATCAATACTGGAAGCCCGGTGGAGAGCATCTGGATAAAAATTAAAGGAGAGAGAAACAACAGGGATGTTACTGTGGGAGTCTACTACAGACCCCCAAGTCAGACAGAGGAAATGGATGATGCCTTTCTAGAACAGATGACCACACAATCAGGAAAGAGAGATGTAGTAGTAATGGGGGACTTCAACTACCCGGATATTTGCTGGAAGTCAAACTCAGCGCCATCCTCAAGATCTAGAAAATTCCTCACTTGCCTTGAAGACAATTTCATTGTCCAAAAGGTGGAAGAGGCAACAAGGGGATCAGCTATTTTGGATCTGATCTTAACCAACAGGGAAGACCTAGTTGATGGGGTGCAAGTGGTGGGATCCTTAGGTGGGAGTGACCATGTCCTCCTGGAGTTTGTTATACAGTGGAAAGGTGAAGCTAAGCATAGTCAGACACGCATTCTAGACTTTAGGAAAGCCGATTTCAATAAACTTAGAGAAATACTGGGGGTGATCCCATGGTCAAGAATACTAAAAGAGAAGGGAGTTCAAGATGGATGGGAGTTCCTCAAAAGGGAGATACTAAAGGGACAATTTCAGACAGTTCCAATGAGGAAGAAAAATGGGAGATGTCTCAAGAAACCAGTATGGATGACTAAGGAACTTACAACTGAGCTAAGTTTTAAACGGAACATGTATAAAAAATGGAAAAATGGGGAAATCACCAAAGAGGAATTCAAACAAATAGCCAGCGCATGTAGGGATAAAGTGAGAAAAGCTAAAGCGCAAAATGAACTCAGGCTTGCTAGAGACGTTAAGAATAATAAAAAGGGCTTTTTTGGGTATGTCCGCAGCAAAAGGAAGAAGAAGGAAACAGTTGGGCCACTGCGTGGAGAAGATGGCAAAATGCTCACAGGAGACAGAGAAAAGGCAGAATTGCTCAACACCTTCTTTGCTTCACTCTTCTCAGGAAAGGCAAAGGGTGCCCAACCTAAGGATGATGGGGCAGAGGACAGAATAGGGGAATTTCAGCACAGAATAAGTAAAGAAACAGTACAGGAATACCTGGTTAATCTAAATGAATATAAGTCTCCAGGACCAGATGAACTACATCCTAGGGTATTAAAAGAACTGGCAAATGTAATATCGGAACCAATGGCAATCATCTTTGAGAACTCCTGGAGAACAGGAGAAGTCCCTGCAGACTGGAGGAGGGCAAATGTTGTCCCAATCTTCAAAAAGGGGAAAAAAGAGGATCCCAACAATTATCGTCCGGTTAGTCTGACATCAATACCAGGAAAGATTCTAGAGCAGATCATTAAGCAGAGAGTCTGTGAATATCTGGAAGATAATTCCATAATCACAAAAAGCCAACATGGGTTTCAGAGAAACAAGTCATGCCAGACAAATCTGATCTCTTTTTTTGATAAAATTACCAGCATGGTAGATGAAGGGAATGCTGTGGATATAGTATATCCTGACTTCAGTAAGGCCTTTGACAAGGTTCCCCATGACATCCTTGCAAACAAGCTTGTAAAATGTGGACTAGACAAGGTAACCGTTACATGGATTTGTAACTGGTTGACTGACCGAACCCAAAGGGTGCTCAACAATGGTTCCTTTTCATCCTGGAAAGAAGTGACAAGTGGGGTCCCACAGGGTTCTGTCCTGGGCCCAGTGCTATTCAACATCTTTATTAATGACTTGGATGACAGTATTGAGAGCCTAGTTATCAAATTTGCAGATGACACCAAATTGGGAGGAGTAGCTAATACCCCAAAGGACAGGATCAAAATTCAAAATGACCTGAATAGACTAGAAAGCTGGGCCAAAGCTAACAAAATGAAATTTAACACAGAGAAATGTAAGGTCCTACACGTAGGGCGGAAAAATGAAATGCACAAATATAGGATGGGGGACACCTGGCTGAATGAGACAACATGTGAAAGGGATCTAGGAGTCCAAGTAGACCACAAGTTGAACATGAGTCAACAGTGTGATGCAGCAGCTAAAAAGGCCAATGCAATTTTAGGTTGCATCAATAGAAGTATAGTGTCTAGATCAAGGGAAGTAATAGTGCCACTCTATTCTGCTTTGGTCAGGCCCCACCTGGAATACTGTGTCCAGTTCTGGGCACCACAATTCAAAAAGGATGTGGAGAAACTGGAGCGGGTCCAAAGGAGGGCGACTAAAATGGTGAAGGGTCTGGAGATCTTGCCCTATGAAGAACGCCTTAGGGAGCTGGGAATGTTTAGCCTGGAGAAGAGAAGGTTAAGAGGTGATATGATCGCCCTGTTTAAATACTTGAAGGGATGTCACATTGAGGAGGGAGCAAGCTTGTTTTCTGCTGCTCCAGAGAACAGAACTCGGAACAATGGATGCAAACTGCAGGAAAAAAGATTCCACCTCAACATTAGGAGGAACTTCCTGACAGTAAGAGCTGTTCAACAGTGGAACACACTCCCTCGGAGGGTGGTGGAGTCTCCTTCCTTGGAGGTTTTTAAGCAGAGGCTGGATGGCCATCTGTCGGGTATGCTTTGATTGGGAGTTCCTGCACGGCAGGGGGTTGGACTGGATGGCCCTTGTGGTCTCTTCCAACTCTAAATTTCTATGATTCTATGATTCTATGAAATTATGTGGCTTGTGGGTGAGTGCTCTGCCATTTGTCAGGATTTTCATACTTATGGTAGCTTAGGCCCAGTTTTATGCACTCTGAGTGCTGAATGAAAGGGTTAGGGCATCATATATCAATGAGGTATTATTGGTTATTCTGCTGAGTTTGAGTATGAACTCCATTCATCCATTAGATTGTAGGGTAACAAAGAATCATAGAATCATAAAGTTGGAAGAGACCACAAGGGCCATCCAGTCCAATCCCCTGCCATGCAAGAACTCCCAATCAGAGCATCCCTGACAGATGGCCATCCAGCCTCTGCTTAGAGACCTCCAAGGATGGAGACTCCACTACACTCCTAGTGTAGAACCCAACTGGTACTATGTAAATAGGAGCAGACTTTGAAAATAAGAGTACATCCATAGGAACATAAAAAGAGCCCCACTGGATCAGACCAAAGGTCAGTCTAATCAAATGTATTTCCACAGTTATTAAGCAGATACCTGTGGAAAGCCCACAAGGAGGACTTGCAAGCAACAGCTGCTTCTGGCATTGTTCCCCAGCAAATGATATTCTGATGTCTCTGATTCAGAAGATAGCCTGTACCCAGCACAACTAGTAGTCATTGAACTAGTCATCCACAACTAACTTGCCTGATCCCTTTTTAAAGCACATCTCATATGGCTGGAGGGCTGGGAGGGGATTAGTTTTTTATTGTATTTTTTTACTGTACTTCCACTGTTGTTAGTTGCCCGGATTCCTCGTTGATTAGGCGGGATACAAACAAATTATTATTATTATTATTATTATTATTATTATTTACTTCCTTTCCCGTATGCTACCAACTTCTTTCTTTCAGTTCGGGCTGGAATAGATGGCCCAAAAAAGTGCACTTCCAGGCTTCTTTGGCACACAGCATTTAGATGCCACAAGTCCCAATGATGCCAGGAAGCCGGCTTGAAGCTACCTGGCTGCCCAGACATGGGCAGATTCATATCATTCCAGTGATAAAGCATTTACACGCCGCACACAGCTGCCATGGGATCGCAACGGGGCTGTCAAAGCTAGTTTTTCCCCAGCCAAAAAAACTTATCCTCTCCTATTTCACCAAGTTCAAGGTTGATTGAGGTCACAGCGTGTGTTTGCCATGGCCCCAATCCGTCTTCAGAAGGGGCGGCTTCAAACCATCCCTTCCATTCCATCTGTTTCCCCCCTGCGTCTCAAATGTGCTACAACATCCCTTTGTATACTGATTTTCCGGTCTAACACAGCTATGTCTTTGAATCAACGACACTGCAACCTTATCTCATGGAGTTTTGTCCAGCTCCCTGTTTGTTCTGATTTCCCTTTTCTGCACCAGTTCCACTTTACAATGTCCATATTTGCTATTTTAGTGTCCATTCACTCAGTTCGGAGAGATACATCTAGAGTTCTTGTAAACTACCCTTTTAATACCCTGTGTATTGTTTCCTTTCAGATTGTTTCCGACTCATAGCAACCCTAAAGTGAACCTATTACAGTGTTTTCTAGGCAAATTTCTTAAGAAGGTGTTTGCTATTGCCATCCTCTGAGGCTGAGAGACTGTGTCTTGCCCAAGGTCAGCCAGTGGGTTTTTATGGCCAAATGGAGTTTTTAACCCTGTTCTTCAAGGTCATATTCCAAGGCTAAGACCACTACACCATGTTTACTCTATTATAATACTTTCCACAACCTTAATACCCTGGGCACTCTATCTAACACCATATTATATATCAAAACATTACAAAGCAGCAGCCCCCCCCCCCCTCCAAAGACTTCCTTGATGGATCTAACTCTTTGTATCCTTCCATTTTAAATCATGTCCTTTTATTACTATTGTACTTTCAGGTCCTTGAAAGAGGTCACTTCTCTTATCGTTTGATTTCTAAGTTCTAAATTTTATTCTAAGTTTATTCAGTTGGGTTACCATTAAAAGTCAATAAGTTACATGTGGCAAAACTGTTAGGAAGATTAACATATGATTCTCCAAAGAAACTGAGATTGCCTTCTAGTGCTTCTTTATTTCTGCCATATAAATGAAACTTCATCAGTAACTGTTCTAGCAAAAATACATTGCTGTGGTTGAAAACATTATTTCAGTGGGAGCAAAATTTCTACTTTCCCCTGTAACACTGGCTGTTTTGTGTTTCACTGGGACATGATAGGGAATACATTGTGTCCCTACCACAACACTTGGGTCGCTGCAAGAAACAAATCTCTCTTCATCCATCCACCCATCCATCCAGGCTTTTATATTTGAATACATTTTAGTCATATAAATATGCCAAAATTAAATCTTACCATTAGGTTAATATCTGTTTGCTTTGTTCTGTAACTACATGACCTAGGATGGCTATAGGAAAGAGGGGGAAAATTGTAACATCTGTGTTTCTTCCTCCCCACTCTCCAAGTACATTATTTGCCACTAAGTATCTAAAGTACTTGTTCATTTCCTTTGAACCTTTAGTGTCTAGTTGTAGATAAGTTGAACATGGATGCATTTAGAAGTCAAGAATATGCCTTTATGATAAAATGTGTTTCCATTTTTAAAAATGTAATTGAAGGTTGCTAAACTGTCACTGAGTGTTTGGCTTATTTGTCAATAGTTTTTTCTCTACCATAAAACATGACAAACTGTGAAAGATTGTGCATTGTCAGGTTTATATGGATGACAGGATCATTGGTAAATGTAAATGATCAAAGAACTGTGTGTTGTGATTTGTCTATATAGTAGAATCCTGTCTTTTTGGCTCTGAGAATCTGGCTTATTACCTGACACCAACAATTAATAGTTAACAGCAAAACATGAAGAAAAAGAAGAAGATAATGCCCATTTTCATACAAGCCCTTCAACAATTAGGTTCCTTTATTTTCACATGAGATTCTGTCATTGCTTCCCCTTTCTAAACTTTAACAAGGGTACTTTTACACAGCTAGCATAGATCTCCAACCCCCACTCCAACCCCACATGCCCAAGTGTTTTGGAACATATAGCACAAGTTTGTATCAGCATGACATTATGTGCATAGTTAAAATGATGGCATATATCATGGTATCTAGAACTCTTGTTATGGTAATGACACTCTCTTTCTTTCCCATCCTTTCTTTTAGACAATTCTTCTTCTCTTCTAGAAGATGAAGAGCTAGGTATGGAAGGCGGTAGCTGGCATCTGAACAGCACATCCATTAATGGCCACAGTGAAACTTCAACAACAGCTCGTTTTCCCAGCTGGGTAACTTTTGATGAAGACGAAGTCAGGTGCATTTCTCCACCAACTTTATCCCCTGTGAAACCAGACACACCGCTATTTCCAACATCAACACCACCACAACCACAACCACCTCCAGCAGCAACAACAACAACTACAACACAGATTATAGATGTGAACTCTAGTACCCTCTCCTCATCCTTTAAAAAAAGAGAGCGCCCCAGAAGCACACTGTGTGACATCTCTAAAGTTCAAAAACTAGACCTTTCCACCATAAGCAGGTTGCCTTCAGTTGGTGGGACACCCCCTTGGAGTGCTACTAATCCTTTTCTTGATGATTCTCTGACGGATGTCCAACCTTCCCCTATCAACCCATTCATTTCTTTCTTTGAAGAGCGGGACAGACATTCCCAAACCTGTCCTGCTTCAGGCATCTCTGGTAGAAACCAGAGAGATTCCCTCATTATCCTACATCAAGAGCCTGACACCATCAGCTTCAATGAGTCATATAAGCATCTCAGACACAGAAATGCTGTTGAACAACTGAAACAGCTTCATATTGGGGACCCTGATCAGCTCAACAGCCCTATTCTACCTGATGATGACGCTAGCATACCAATTGAGCTGGACAGTACCTTGTTCACTTTGGGACCACCTCAACAAAAAGATGGCTGGCCAATGATGTTGAGGATACCAGAAAAGAAAAATATCATGTCTTCTAGGCACTGGGGCCCAATTTATGTCAAATTGTCTGAGAAAAAGTGTTTGCAGCTCTTTTATGAGAAAGGACTGGAGAAGCCTTTCAAAGAATTCAAACTTGATATCAATCATGAGATTTCAGAACCCAAGCTCCAGAACTATGATGAGAATGGAAGGATACACAGTGTGAGAATAGATCGAACTACGTACAAGGAGAAAAAGAAGTACCAGCCAAAACCATCTGTCTTACACACAGCAGAGAGAGAACAGATTATTAAATTAGGCACCACCAATTATGAAGACTTCCTCAGTTTCATCAGAGCAGTCCAGGATGCACTAATGGATTTGCCAGCTTCATCAACAGACCTGAGCACTGTGGGATTAAATTACCAAGAGGAGGAGATCACAGTGGATGTAAAGGATGAGTTCTATGGCACTTTAGCCAAAGGAGACAACAGGATTTTGCAACATAATGTGTTGACACGAGTGCATGTTCTCACTTTTCTTTCTGGCCTGGCAGAATGCAGGCTGGGTCTCAACGACATCCTTGTCAAAGGGAATGAAATTGTTTCCCGGCAGGACATCATGCCTACCACCACCACCAAGTGGATTAAGCTGTATGATTGCCATTTCCATTCATGTGTGGATGAGGAGGCATTTGCCACTGCCCATGTCATTCAGTTTAATCCCTTGGATGCCTGTAAATTTGAACTGATGCGTTTTAGGACTGTATTTTCTGAGAAGACATTGCCTTTTACCTTGAGGGTGGCAGCTAGTATCAATGGTGCTGAGGTGGAGCTTCAGAGCTGGTTGATGATGTCACCAGGGTTCTCTTCCAACAGAGACCCTCTAAATCAGGTCCCCTGTGAAAATGTGATGGTCCGCTATCCTGTGCCTCAGGAGTGGGTGAAAAATTTCCGTAGAGATAGCGTTCTTGGGGAAAAGTCATTGAAAGCCAAGGTGAACAAAAGTGCTAGCTTTGGATCCACCAGCATTTCTGGTTCTGAGCCAGTAATGAGAGTAACATTAGGAACTGCCAAATATGAGCATGCCTTCAATTCCATTGTGTGGAGAATAAATCGACTGCCTGACAAAAACTCTGGTGAGTATTGCTCATTGGACCAGATAATCTTTCCATTGATTGCTGGAGCATGTTGTCACAAGGTTCAAACTGTGCCTAGGTAAAGTACAGGGGGGAGGGATGCAATCTGTTTTATTGATGTAATGCCATTTTATTGCGTAAGCCACCTCAACAGGAGTTAACCTGTGTCACTTAGACATTTAAAATTCTAGGAAGTTTAAAGTCTGGGGGGACATTTTTCATTTTTAAGGGAAAAAATAAAATTTTGGAAAAATTGAAGTAAGACATATTTTCAAATCAAGCCCACACTTTTTTTTACTGCTTTAGTGTTGAAATAGACCACAAGGTCTCTGCCATGCAGAAACACACAATCCACTACTCTCCCAGGCAATATGTTTCACTGTTTTACATCTCCTACCGAAGGAAGTTCTCCCTAATGTTTAGGTGGAATCTTTTTCCTGTAGTGTGAATCCATTGCTCCAGGTCCTAGTCTCTGTAGCAGCAAAACGAGCTTGCTCATTCTTCCATATGAAATACTTTCAAATATTTAAACATAGCTATCATGTCACTTGGATGACAGAATTGGGGGCATACTTATCAAATTTGCAGATGACACTAAACTAGGAGGAGTAGCCAATACTCCAGAAGACAGAGTCAAAATTCAAAATGACCTGAATAGACTAGAAAGCTGGGCCAGTGCTAACAAAATGAAATTCAATTCGGAGAAATGTAAGGTACTGCACTTAGGGCGCAAAAATGAAATGCACAGATATAGGATGGGGGAAATCTGGCTGAATGAAACTACGTGTGAAAGGGATCTAGGAATCCAAGTAGACCATAAGTTGAACATGAGTCAACAGTGCGATGCAGCAGCTAAAAAAGCCAATGCTATTTTAGGCTGCATCAATAGAAGTATAGCTTCTAGATCAAGGGAAGTTATAGTGCCACTCTATTCTGCCTTGGTCAAGCCCCACCTGGAATATTGTGTCCAGTTCTGGGCACCACAATTCAAAAAAGATGTGGAGAAACTGGAGCGGATCCAAAGGAGGGCAACTAAAATGGTGAAGGGTCTAGAAACCATGCCCTATGAGGAACGACTTAGGGAATGGGGATGTTTAGCCTGGAGAAGAGAAGGCTAAGAGGTGATATGATAGCCCTGTTCAAATATTTGAAGGGATGTCATATTGAGGAGGGAGCAAGCTTGTTTTCTGCTGCTGCAGAGACTAGAACGCAGAACAATGGATGCAAACTGCAGGAAAAAAGATTCCACCTCAACACCTCAACATTAGGAGGAACTTCCTGACAGTAAGGGCTGTTCGACAGTGGAACACACTCCCTCGGAGTGTAGTGGAGTCTCCTTCCTTAGGGGTCTTTAAGCAGAGGTTGGATGGCCATCTGTCAGGGATGCTTTGATTTGGAGTTCCTGCACGGCAGGGGGTTGGACTGGATGGCCCTTGTGGTCTCTTCCAACTCTATGATTCTATGACCTCTTACCCTTTTTCCCCCAGGGTAAACACCCAGTTCCCTAAGCCGCTCCTTGTAGAGCATAGTTTCCAGACCTTTTTGGTTGCTCTCCTCTGGATATGTTCTACCTTCTCAATATCCCTCTTGAACTGTGGTGCACAGAACTGGACACATTATTCAAGGTGAGTTCTGACCACAGCAGAACAGAGTGGCACCATTACTTCTTTTGATCTAGACACTACAGTTGGTCCTCCTTATCCACAGATTTTTTATCCACGGATTTGAGCATACACAGCTTGAAAATATTCCCAAAAAAGTATAAATTCCAAATAGCAAACTTGATTTTTCCATTTTATATATAGGACAATTTTATATATAGGACACCATTTTGTTGTGGCATTATATTTAATGGCACTTGAGCACACACAGATTTTGTTATCAACGGAGGGTCTTGGAACCAAACCCGAGCAGATAACAAGGGCCCACTGTATATTCCTATTGGTGCAACCTAGAATCGCATTGGCTTTTTTAGCTGCCACATCACACTGCTGACTCATGTTCAACTTTTGGTCCACTAACACTTGGATCCCTTTTGCTTGCACTGTTGTCAACCCATGTGTGCATTTCGTTTTTACTGCCCAAGAAAAATACCTTACATTTCTCCCTGTTGAAATTCATTTTTTAGTTTTGGACCAGCTTTCTAATCTGTTCAGGAAATTTTGAATTCTGATCCTGTTCTCTGGAATACTGGCTACCCCTTCTAATTTGGTGCCATTTGCAAATTTCATCAGCTTTCCCACCATTCTATCATTCAATAGCAATAGCAAGTACATTTCTATACTGCTTATTAGTGAATTAGCACTCCCTAAGCAGTTTACAGTGTGTAAGCCACTTGCTCCCAACAATCTGGGTACTCATTTTAGAAACCTATGGAAGGATGCAAAGCTGAGTGGACCCTGGAGTCCTGCAGGACTGAACTCACAACCTTGTGGCTGTGAGTAGCTGCAGTACCAGCATTTAACCACTCTGCCACCAGGGCTCCTTGATAAAGATGTTGAATAGCACTGGGCCCAGGACAGTATTCTTGTGGCACCACACTGGTCACTTCTGTCCAAGATGAAGAGGAGTCATTGCTGAAGGCCCTTTGGGTTCGGCTGGTTAACCAATTACAAATCCACCTAACAGTTGCACTGTGTAACCCACAGTTTACTAGCCTTTTTGCAAGAATATCATGGGGGACCTTGTCAAAAGCCTTACTTAGTTTAATTGCGCAATTGGGTGCTTTGCTATAAAATGGAAAGTGCTGAATAAATTGATTTACAGGGCAATTCTGTCCATGATTACATAGAAGCAAGTCCCATTGTATTTGTAAATGTGCAAAGAATTGCAGCCTTAACCTGATTAATGTGGACTTCTGGCTTCTCATAAAATTGACCCAATTAGTGTCTTGCTGGACTGATTTTATGATGATGCATAAAAGCACCAGTTGTGCCTTGCTAAACATAAGGCAAGTGTTGTTAACTGTGCAGCTGTCTTTTGTTGTGTTTGAGGAACAGCTGTTTTTGTATGTCAAAAAGCTGGTCCTACCAACAACAACAAAAAACACGTATACTCTCCACTATGTTGGGCCAATTTGAAGCTGTAAGATCAAAACAGAGAAATTGGATTACACGAGAAACATTGCTGTGATTGTTCCAAGAACAGCTTGGTAAGTTCTCTTGCATTCCCCTGATTCATAAGCAGCACGTTGCTGTTGGCTGATATAATAAACCTTGTTTACAGGTTGTTAGGGGTCTCAGTCCCAACTGGACATGATTCAGTGGTTCTGTACAAGAGTTGGGGTGGGTGAATGGGGTTCTTTTGGGATTTTTTTTTAACCTTAAACAGCAGGCAAGAAGAACAATGTGTTAAGAAAGCATTGATTCATAGAATATGTTTCAGTCTTGACTGTGAGAAAGCCAATGCATACTGAATGAGAATATGATTTAAATCACAGCTTGGGCTCTGAACACTAGAAATATGGCCCATAACCAACAGCAGGCAATACTGAACATCTCTTTTTCTCAAAGTGTATTACACTGAGCACCAAAGTCTGAAAAGTGAGGTACTTTTAGAGCATGTTCTGATTGGTTCTGCCTGTTGTTTGCACATCCTACCAGCCATATTGATCCTTCATTTGCTATATACATGATGGTGGTGGAAATGTCCAACTACAGAGACAGAAGAGGTGTATGCTTCTGCCTTATGGAGCTGTGCCTGCTTCAAAAGTGGGAATGGGGAATTTATGGCCCTCCATATTTACTGAACTGTAGTTGCTTTGATTGCTCACCCCTGAGTGTTAAAATCCAACAATATCTGTTGACCACTCCTGTTCCAAAGTAACTAAACTTCGGTGTGTGTGTATATGTTTAAAGTGTGTTTAAGTTGCCTGTTGACTTATGGTGTCCCCATTGATTTCACAGGGTCTTCTTAGGCAAGGAATACTCAGATGTGGTTTTACTAGTTCCTTCCTCTGAAGTCTATCTTACAGCACCTGGTATTTGTTGAGGATCTCCCATCCAAATACTAACTAGAGCTGGTCCTGCTTAGCTTCTTAGATCAGCTGTGATCTAATGCCTTTATGGTATTAGTAAACATAAAAAAAGGAAAAAAAATAGAAACTTCACCCAGGCGGGGTTATCATGTGCCTTCAAGTATACTCTGACTTAATGGCAATCCGATCATAAGGATTTCTTGGCATGATTTACTCAGAGAAGGTTTTTTTACTTCCTTTTAGGCTGAGACTATGAAATTTGCCCAAGGTCATCCAGTGGGTTTTCATTTCTGAGGGGGGATTTAAACACTTGTCTCCTAGAAACCTAGTCCAGCATTCAAAAAACTGTAGCACCCTGGCTCGGTTATCAAAATGTTAATTTTTGTCACGATGTTTGCGCCAGAAGTAAAAATCAAAATTTGTTGAGATGCCATGCTTTGCTCACAACCTGGAACAGCTAATATTTTGGGTCACAGTTACCATATTTTGCATACAGGGGGGCTGTAAAATGTACCCTCAAGGGTAATCTATTTCTATCCCTTGCCAGTACAGAGCTAAAGTATGTCTGACAGATGGGTGTCCAATGTTTGTTTTAGAAGCCTTCCACACACACATATATACACACACAACCCAAATAATTCACAACCTTCCAACAGTTATTCCACTCTTGAACAACTTTTACTGTCAGGTAGGTTCTTCCTAATGTTTTGTTCGAATTTTTGTATAATTCAAATAGAATTTCTTAAAATTAAGATCCATAGTCTTGAGTCCTTCTTTCTGAAGCACCAGCAAACAAGCTTGTGTCATCTTTCATGTGATACCCTTTCAGATATTTGAACATGGCTGTCATACCATCTCTCAGGCTTTTCATCTGCTGTTCCTAGGCTATGGAACGACCTGCCGGATTACCACTCTTGAAGCCTTTAAAAAGGCTGTCAAGACGAGTCTCTTCTGGCAGACCTTTGCAGATTAACCTCCCCTCCACTGATATAGATGGCTCCTGCCTGCCCCAATAGGTTGTCTCACATCTAATATGTTTCATTTTAATGTAATTTAATTATATTGTTGATATTTTATTTTTAACTTGTTTTAAGGTGGGGAGGGGGTTGGAATAGGGAATAAATTAGAGTTCGTTTTATTTTACAATGTATTTTATTGTTATTTTGTTACCTTGTAACCCACACCAGTCCTTAGGGAGAGGTGGGAAATAAATCTATTATTATTATTATTATTATTATTGTTATTATTATTATTATTATTATTATTATTATTTCCTCTGGGCTTAACCATACCAAGGTCACTCAAATATTTATTATAAGGCTTTGTTTCCAAAGATGTTTACCATGTTTGTTGCCTTGTGGATATGTTCAGCTAGTGGATTTATGTCTCTGGGAAGATTAGAACTGAGGAAGTCCAAAGACATAGACAGCATACTTAGGCACAATTGTACAGTAGAACTTGCCAGCAAGGGCTTTCTCTTCACCTTTATTGACATTCCTAAAGGAGCTCTCTATAGGTCTCCACTTACTGATATAAATTCTATTGATTTTAGAAAGTTTTTATTGTACTCAAAAGTTCTGAACATGCCTTGAATTCTGTTTGCTAGTCTATAATACTGAATTTCTTTAGAACAAGGTGGATAACATGTGGCTCTCCAGGTGTTGTCAGACTGCAACTCCCATAATCTGTCATCATTGATTCTGCTGGCCAGAACTGATGGTAGTTACAGTCTGACAATATGTGGAAGTCTACAGCTTTCCTGTTGCTTACCTTTGGCAAGCCCCATTAGGCTCTTATCTGCTTGCAAAGTAACCTTGTTTTAGGACTAATAGACATGGAACCAGATGAGTTTTGCATTACTCTGTTTAAAGAATTTTGGGGTGTCTACACTTTCCAAAGTCTTACAGCTAGTATGGCCACCAGTCATTCTGGCTGGGGATTCTATGCATTACAGTCTAAAAAAAGTAAAATTCCCATACATATGTGTGACAGAGAGGTTTTAATTTGTACATTCTTTTGCTTCTTTATTCTCCTATAGCTTCAGGCCATCCTCACTGTTTTTTCTGCCACTTGGAGCTGGGCTCAGACCGGGAAGTGCCTTCAAGTTTTATCCACTATGTGGACGTGGAATTTGATATGCCAACTACTTCTGCATCCAAGAGCGCCATCCGGTCTATCTGTGTGGAAGGCAAAACAGATGTCAGGAAATGGGTCAACTATTCAGCACACTACAGTTACAAGGTGTGATTCAGCAACTAAACATTAAATGTATGTCCATTAATTTTACCAGGACTAGGAGGAGTAAGTAGCAAATAAAACTCTTGATAGCAATGAGTCACTGCAGTGAACAGTCAGATCCCTTCTCTCCCAAGCTTAGAACAAACAAGGTTTTTGACTGCATCCCCTAGCCCATATGAGTTACCTATGTTGCCTGGGTGCTTTGGGTAGTGGCAACACCAAATAATAATCTTTCCAAGTTTTGAAATGGCCCTTTTGTTTGACATAATAAAAGGTATTTTATATGTTATAAATCTGGCACAGAAGAGAAATACTGCAGATATTTTTGTCCTTTTTGTTATATTTTACAGAAGAAAGGTAGAGATTGTTGCACTAAGGCCCTACCTTCATAAACTACCCCATACTCTAATTTATGGTTTAAAAGGACCCTTTCCATCAAATGAAACAACATGTCATTAATTCCATAGCTCTATCCTTCCCTACTGTTTAGCTATATTTCCAGAAACTCAGAAAACTTCTTGGAGGGAGGGATATCTGTCCTGTTTTGGCAAATGAGAGTCTTAGATGTGGACAGTGATTATAGGCCATCATCACTTTAGTAGCTGCCAAATGAGGTGACCATAAAAGAGAAAAATAGGTAGATGTTCATTATTTTCAACAACTCTTTTCATTTTCATGTTCATTTTCATTTCCAGGTGGAAATAGAGCAGAAAAAGAGCTTGAATGCAGAAATGATGGGAGAAGATACCAGTAATCCCAAGGACTGTGCTGTGCAATGAGGAGAAGGTCCATCTTCAGCTGGAACAGTAAAACTGACAGGGATTGAAGAAGAGAGAACACAGCACCTTGCCTCAGTGGTCGGAAGATCCAAGAAGTATTTAGAGTGCTGTAAGGTTTCCTTGTCCTCTGCAACCTTCTTTCGAGAAGAAACACTTTTGAGATTTGTTTACAACAGCCGGGTGACTTTGACAGAGGCGAACTAAGAATGTTGGCTTACAGTTCACCCACGCCTGCCTAAATCCCTACCATTATTTGTCCTGCAGTAAAATAATGGTATTTTGACAGCTGCAGCTCAAATGCAGTGTAGCCATAGTCTTGTTAACAAACCTTTCCTAGTATGTACTGGACACATCCTTTTAAAAAACTGTTAATTTAGCCCTCAGAAAAGATCTTGCTGGTCATCTATAGCATGACTGAAAGGGATGGAAGAATGAAAAATATACCATGGGATTCCTTTTTTGCCTATAATATTCAAATCTCTCAGTGAAAAGATATTATAACCCTTTCATCTCAAACCAAATGGATAGAACCACTGGAAATTCCAGTAGCTGGAAGGCAGGTAAATTGACTTGCCCTATTTGCCATCTCTGAGATAGAATATTTTAATACTGCACATTTTTCTTGGGTGTTAGTAACTGAAAAACTGCTTTTGTTCAGTTAAGTCTGATGCTGGGTCCAGAGTTATTCTTTAGACATAATTTTAGCTGCTACTTGGCTGATATTTGATCAGTGCTGCTTGGGAAGATTCCTGGAAGAAATATAATTCATTTGAATTTTTACTTGGATGGTTGAGTGGCAAATCTTTGTTACCCAGATTAATGTTTTGTTGAGAAACTACAGCTTCCCTTCTTGATGAATATGGTGGAAAGGAAATTAACTGTTTATTTTTATCATTTCTTTGGTAGATTCTGACAATGCTAATTTCAAACACTACATCTTATCATAAGAAAACCACAGTGTAAAGTTTCTGTGTGCTATCAATAATGGATGCTATTCCTTTATAATATACAGACATAATGACTTTGGTATCAGGGAGGGCTGTTTGTCTCAACAGTAGTTCCATGCAAATGCAAAAATCTTAGCTTTGAGGAGTTCGGGGAACAGTGTTTAAAATCAGATTTTCTAGATGATATGACTATAGAAAGTCTGGGTTTGCCTCAGCAGGATGTTTGCAGTGGGGCCGCTTGAGCAAGTTGAATACTTACTAGATAAAATAGGTGACTCTTGATTATTTTGCATAATATATTCACAGACTGTTTCACAGGGCAGAAATTAGTCATATTTGCATTTTGTAGAGGCAAAGATAGAAAAGGAGAAAGACGAAAAATAAGAACACACAGCTGGCATCCATAGTTTTTTGTGGGTTTTTCAGGCTATGTGGCCATGTTCTGGAAGAGTTTATTTCTGATGTTTCACCAGCATCTTGGCTGGCATCTTTAGAGAATGCTAGCATGGAAGCGAGTGGGATATATACACAGCCCTGTCTTCAATATTTCTCCTTTATATCAACAAATCCCTAACCTATTCAGCAAATGGAGGGGGTCAAAATGGGGTGCGTGCCGGCAATGGGGCTTGAATATGGGTGATTTTTCATTTTCGCAGGGGGGTGTCCAGAATGGATCCCCTGTGAAAATGGAGGGGCGGCTGTGTGTGTGTGTGTGTGTGTGTATCAACATGTATGATATATCAATGACCTTGAGAATAACACTGTCACAATGTAGTTTTGTTTTTGTTTGGACATTCTATAGGATGGAAATGGCTGATAGATTGTGGATGCCAACTTTCTTCTCCCACACCCTCACATACTGCTATCTCTTTCTCCAATATATTTAAGTTATCATCAAAGCCAAATCTGCCATTAAGCAGTGTGAAGCAGTCCCCCTCAGGCAGCAAAATTTGGGTGTCAAGAAAGGGAAAGATGGGATCATTATTTACTTGTTCTTATTTTGGGATTTTGTGCATCATGTTCCAAAATAAATTGTCTGACTTTGGGTACCATTTATCCTTACTGTTATACATTAATTTTTCTGCTTCAGGCATCAAAGAAGTTCATCACACGGGAGGAATTTCTCTCAATTTTGAAAGAAATGGAAGTGAAGCCAGTTCGGAATTGAGTAAATTAGCTAGTTCAGCGAATTTATGTGATTGCGTATTAACACTGCATTGCGTTCAGAACTGTCCGAAATTGCCTCCCATTGCCCAAAATTGCGTGTGATAGTTTTTCACGCAATCACGCGAAACCCCATGATTGCATTCGGAAGGACTTCCCTTTGCCTGAAAATGTGTGTGATCAGCTTTCACGCAATCACGTGAAACCCCATGATTGCATTCAGATTGCCATTGGATTATACTTCCAATTCCCTTTGTGTGATAAACTCCAGTATATCTTTGCCCATTCCTTTGTGCCACTACCACAAAAGTGTCATAAATATTCCATTTCTCCACTTTTACAGTGCAAAAAGGAAGCCCTGGCCCTGTTTTAATATGAAGGGTCACTGCATGCAGAGTATCAAAGGTAGAACTTTTATATCTTGTCCCATGACATCATCCTTAACACATAGATAAAGTCCAACTGTATATGACCAGAATTCTCTTCCAAAACACTCATTATACCCATCAATCCTTCACTGTGAAGGTGAAACAGAGAAGCCCCATATTCAGCCACTCCTTACCCTCCATCAATAGCTGATAAGGCAAAGTTACTGCTTTTGAAGGGAAGTGTATATATACTACTGGATCAAGGGGTATCAGTTTGGCGACACAATTCATAACAGCTGGGCATATATCTGCTTTTAAACCTTCACTCACTTGGGGCAAAATCTTTTCATTGACGTTGGTTGACACATTCAATTGCTAGCCATCAAATACTGATTAAGCAAATACTTTCCTAGTGTATGTACATCTACCCATGGTACATTTAAAAGCTTACCCCCAAACACTGTAGTGATCTGAGCATTGGACTATGGCTCTGGAGACCAGGGTTCAAATCCCTGCTCAACCAGGGAAACTCATTCCCTCAGGTTCAGAAGAAAGCAATGACAAATCCCTTCGGAACAAATCTTGCCAAGAAAACCCTGTGGGAAACCATAGGGTTTCCATAAGACCAAAACAATTTGAAGGCACACAACAACAAAAGGTTTCAGAAGCACTTCCAGAAGATGTATGTTGGGTAGTACTCTTTGAGAATATGTGTGTCCTGATGTATGGATTTATACCCTATTTAGCAAGTCACATTTTAGCTGCCTTTAGAGCAAGTAATTTTGGGGAAGGGGATGGAAAGGGAAGAATGTTACCTCTTGTCTTGTGGATCTTAGGGTATGAGGTTTTTAAAAGTAAAAATGAGCACTTTGTGAATTGTGCCCAGAAAAGGTCCATTTGTCCACTGGAGCTTCAAGTTTTAAGATACTCCAAGCAACTAGTCCCTTTCAAGAAAGATCATTGTTAGGATCCAAGGGCATACAGGACAGTTAGCTATAAATCCAAACTCAGCAAACACAGAAGCATCCTGTTATTGTGTGTGTGAGTGGGGGGGTAGGGAATTATGAGCCTCACAAGTAAATTGTCATTGCTACCAAGTTACATGTGTCTTTTGCAGATTCACCTTCAATTGATTTAAGAATATCCACAGGGTTACAATCTGTCAAATATCTTGTAACAAACGTCCTCCTTATAGACAAAAGCAGTTACGGTATTGCTAGCTGTGCAGGAACTAATGGAATTCTCTGTTTAATAATATACTGCTGAAATAACTTTTTTTAAAAAAAAAACTGTTTCTCATAAAGCAGTCTTGGGAGCCCTTAAGCTTTAAGCCTAACCATGATAAACATAAAGGGCTTGTGTTGCTCCCAGCCTATTTTTCACTGCCTCCGTACAGAGAAATAGTTTATAACCTCTTGCACTATTGTGATTGAGTGGTGGGTTGTTTTTTACATGTTTTGTAACATTTCTACCTTTTGATGTTGTACTATGAGAGTCTACACACTGGCTGATTCTTTATACATATTGTTATGACCTCCCCACGCCTGGACAGTGTTTCAGAGAAATGTCACTTTGCGCTTAATTGTGAGAGGAATTGTGGAATAAATGCAAATGAAATTCTACCTTTGCTGAAATTACTTTTTCATTGTCACATTGCTTTAATTTCTCCCTACTGATATGTTCTACTGACACCAATATTCAGAGGAAGGCAAGGACTGGTTGGCATTCTGCTTGGGGTGTACATCTTCATAAATGGCCTTACAGGTGTTTAAAAGTGAATTGAGTAGTTTCGCAACATCCATATTCAGCTGTGGGCTGCTGTGGCATTACAATGTATGGGAATTCACTGTGCAATGGTGAAGTGACTGGAATCAAAGCCCAATGCACAATGGGCACCAATGCACATCTGGGCAATCCCCAATGCACATCTGGACTCCATCTAGGAAATGCCAGAGCATACCAGGAATGCCGTATGTGCATAAAAAGTGTCCATTGCATATCAAACATGATGGATTCATGTTAGAGCACTTTTGCTAGTGCCCAGATGAGCATCTTCACAATTTACTAATAGGGTTTCATTGTATCTCTGCAACGTACCTACAGGTCCATAAAGTTATGAAATTTAGACTGTGATGTGCTTTAGAGCTTTGCATAATAGTGATATTTCTTGCAGGAATCATGCCTTGTTGAACAGCCCCTTTTCTTGTGTAGGTTTTGGGGGGGAGCATTCTGGCATTTTCTCACATTCTAGAACTTGAAAGGTTACTTTTGGGGGACTGTACTTCCCATAATTCTCCTGTGAGGGGTCCTAAAAGTTTCTTTTCCAAGCTCTACAACGTTCAAACCAAGAAGTGCTGAAATTATAGCTTGAGGAACAGAATTTATTTGCCTAATATCAGCCATAAATTTTACTGAAGAACTGCTCATTGCTATAATGTAATTTCTTCAGCCTTGTTGAGTCATTTTACCACAAAACTAGGAGATCTTGCTTTGATAGTGTTCAGTTTATAATGCACTAATTCCTTCTCTTTTGAAAGTGTTTCTAAATGGAAGAGCTGTTAACATCTGCCTTGATTTACATTACTCTCTTGTCTTCTCAAAGTCCCAAGGGAAGAAAATCAGCAGGCCAAAGTATTTTGTCTGCTTTGCATGGGAAACTTATTTTCCTGCATTTATTGTGCATGGCCCCAGGACAGCTTCTCCCAACATGATGCCTCAGGTATTTTGGATTATAGTACCCAACCAGCACTTTCTTTAATTATTATTATTATTACTATTATTAATTTATTTATTTGTATTTCCCGCCTCTCCCTTCAGATCGAGGCGGGATTCCAACAGTTAAAACAGTAAAACAATCAGAATACAATGTGCAATACATCAGTATAATGTGCTACAACAATATCTATCATTAAATCTAAAAAACAAACCACATTAATTCAGTCCTAGCTGCAGATTATTGCAACTATCTGTCTAATTTACTACTGTTCATAGTCGTTCTCAGCAATCATAACAAATTAGATGGATAGGCCCGCCGGAAGAGATCCATCTTAACTGCTTTTTAAAAAGCATCTAAGGTGGTAAAAAGACGGATCTCTTCCAGCAAGTCATTCCAAAGTTTCGGAGCCACAGCAGAAAATGCTCTCTTAGATGTTAACATCACTCTTGTATTGATACCTTCTAATAAATTTTTCCCTGATGTTCTGAGGGTGTGGGGTGGATTATGTAGGGAGAGGCATTCCTTCAAGTAACTCGGGCCCAAGCCTTATAGGGCTTTAAAGGTAACAACCAACACTTTGTATTGCTCTGGGAAGCTGATTGGTAGCCAGTGTAATGATTTTAAGATAGGGGTGATGTGATCTACTCTTGAAGCCCCAATAAGTAATCTGGCTGCAGCATTCTGGATCAGTTGAAGCTTCCAAACTTGGTACAAAGGTAGCCCCATGTAGAGCGCATTACAGAAATCTAATCGAGAGGTTACAGTGCATGTATCAATGTTTCAAGGTCCTCTTTGCCTAGTTAGGGACGCAGCTGGCATATCAGCCGAAGCTGATACCACGCACTTCTGGCTGTCATCTCCACCTGCGAAGGCAGCTGGAGAGATCCAGGGGTACGCCCAGACTACGAACTTTGTCCTTTAGGGGAAGTGTGACCCTGTCCAGCATAGGTTGACAAATTTCCATCCCTGGGCTAGGAGAACCTATCACAAGTACCTTCGTTTTCTCTGGATTCAGCCTGAGTTTGTTTTTCCTCATCCAGCCCATTACCGACTCCAGGCAGGAATTCAGAAGGGAGATGCCATCTTTGGTTGCTGCAACAGCCGGAGACATAGAGAAATAGATTTGAGTGTCATCAGCGTATTGATAACACTGCACCCCATGTCTCCGCATGACCTCTCCCAGCGGCTTCATGTAAATGTTAAATAGCATGGGGGATAGAATGGCGCCCTGAGGGACACCAGATGTCAGCTCTCTTTTACATGAACAGTGATCACAAGTTAGTTCTTGTTAATTGCCCTTAAGTTAATTTTGACCTAAGGTGACCCTGTGGATGAGACATCTCCATGAACCTCTGTTCCCCATTGCTCTGTTTAGTTCTTTCAAACTCACGTCCGTGACCTCTCTAATAGAGTCCTTCCATCTAGCATGTGGCTTTCCTCTCTTTCTGCTTTCCTCTTAGCATTATTGTTTTTTCCAATGAGTTGTACCTTCTCATGATGTGTCCGAAGCACAACAGCCTCAGTTTTATAATCTTGGCTTCATTTTGACTATTTATTGTGAGTTTTTTTTCAAAACCCTAAAATATTACCATGTATTCCACACTGGTGAACACACCTGGCCTTTCATGTATAAGTATAACCTTCAGAGTGTCTTCAATTGGGGATGTGAAATGCAAAAAGACCTGTTTTCTGCAGCTCCAGGTAATTGGACCCAGAACAACAGATTCAGATCCTACAGGAAAAGAGGTTTCCCCTCAGCATTACAAAGAACTTTCTGATGGTAAGAGCTATTTCACAGTGGAATCTCCTTCTTTGGAGGCTTTCAAACAGAGGCAGGCCATCTGTTGGGGCTGCTTTGACTGTGTATCCTTGCATGGCAGGGGGTTGGACTGGATGGCCCTTGAGGTCTCTTCCAGCTCTATGATTTTATAAAACATCTGGAGAACTTAAGAAGTACACCAGGAATGGACAGTGTGCATCCACAGGACCTCATGTAGACCTCCAAGGCTGTTTTTGAAACCGCAACCCTTCTAGATTCCCTCAAATTGCCCTCTTTCTTCCCCTCCCCGATGAATTTTTGTCTCCTAAAAGTCTCCAAGAGTTGCAACTCACCTTTTAAATATCTTTTAACTTAAAAAAAAAAAAAACCTCATTTTTCAAAACCAGAAGTGAACTTCCAGGGATTTAGATGTTAGTTTGTTTGGCATTTTTGGAAGTTCATGTGGCCCTAGAACATCTCAGGGCAGACAGTGACTGCCAGACCTGCCACAATTGACCACTCCTGTAGGAGATAATACTGAGCCAGACAGACCTATAGCTTTTTAAACTTAAAACAAAGTACACATCCTGGTGGGAGATGTTTAAATATTTTCATTCCTGAAGATATATATAGATTGGGATAGATGGTGGGCAATGGATTATAACTCCACTCATGTAAAACACATGTTCACAGTAACACAAAAATTCCAGGAACTTTGAAATTTATTAACATTTTATCTAAAAAAATTGTATCTGTCACTTATTGAGAGAAATCATGGGAGTGTATAAGTAAACGTGATTTAAGCAGATTAAAACATTTAAAACAAACATAGTTTAAACATAAGGTTAAAAATAAATTAAATATATTTCTTTCAGAATTATTTAGCACTCAGTCAGGACTGTCAGGACTGAACTTAAGAAAAACAAAGTGGCATGGTAGTCTGAGATTTACAGTCCCAAAATGTAACTTTCCCATGCTGTGTTTCAGAAAAACCATCATACTAAATCAAATCAGAACAGGGCAAACCACAAGCATAAATTTAAAATCCTAACTGAACAAAATGTGTTGGAATAATCATTTCATCTACTTAAATTGTCTTGATTGGCTTTGAGATACTTCAATATAAATTTCAAAACAAGACAAAATATTTTATATCTTTACTCTTGTGAGGAACACTTCCACCACCTTGTGGTCTCATGCTGGTACTGTATTTCATTAGTGAAGAAGACCAGAAGAAATGTGTGGATGCTCACATCTCATTAAATACAATGTTGCAGTAAAACGGTAACCCTTATATAAATTGGCAAAATTATGGTATTTGATATTTAATATTTTCAATCCATGGATCGGTCAATCTGTGGATAAGGAATCCTTGGATATGGAGGGACAACTATATATGTTTTTAATTTTTAAGACACTTTGATATGTTGAAAAGCATCTGGGACAGGGTGAAGCTGCCCATAATTTGAGAAATTCGGCAGAAGTCCTGCTCCTTCACACATACTTTTGCTGAGTGGCTGCTTCCAAATTCTAGATCTCGCTCTCCAGAAAAGGTAGTCTCGTACCCTCCTTTCTATCTTTTTGTAAACAGGTAAAACCCTTTTTATTCTTATTATCCTTTGAGAATTTATTTTTCAGGAAGAACAATTTTTATAATATGTTTAATTATTGCTCTTGTTTTAATTTATTTTAAATGGTTTTAATTTGTTTTAACTGGTTTTAACTTTTGTATGTTGCTGCTAATAGTAGCAGCAGCAGGAGTAGTTTTTCAGCTGATGCTGAAATAAATTGAAGGATTAAATCATCTTTAAGACTGGTTTTCCTTAGACCGATTGATTTGGATTTATATGCTGCCTTTCTCCCAAAATTGAAATCAAATGGAAACAGATTAACATGGCTACCTCTCTGATAATATACATTAGGTGGTTGCATATTACAAAAATGAACTACATGTTATAAAAACATTGTTTTAATTTTGTACCCTGTGTTTTTATTAGCATTTCTGGTTTCATTTGCTTTTTGCATTACAGCATTTTTAGAAGAAGCAGTAGCCGAGGTGACAAGAAGACACAGAGAAGACACTACTGGAAGAGGATAGTAGGTGGAAGCATTGGCAGAGGGAGCCAAACAGAAAGATCATGGGAAGACAGAGAGACGGGAGTATCAAGAGCTGAGGACATGGAGGGGGGGAGTGTTTTTTGGATAAAGGCAAAGGCAAAGGTAGTCCCTTGACATGAATGTCTAGTTGTAACTGACTGTAGGGGGCGGTGCTCATCCCCATTACTAAGCCAAAGAAGCTAGCATTGTCCGAGGACTGCTCTGGTGGTCATGTGGCCAACATGACTGCACCGAACATTGTTACCTTCCCACCGAAGTGGTATCTATTTATTTACTTGCATTGACATGCTTGTGCACTGTTAGGTTGGCAGAAGCTGGGACTAGTAACAGGAGCTCACCTCGACATGCAGCACTCAGGCCTTGAATTATTATCAGAACTGGCTTCTTAACCACTAAGCCACCACATCCTTCTCATTTTGGGGATATCCAACTCCAAAATGTTGCCACAATAGCAATGCTGCCACAATCAGAAATGAAGCAGTTACAAGATAATGAGTCTAGCTTATGATATCATAACTGCCAGACAGAATGCTAGACAATTTCTTTAAACTCTAATCAGAAGTACTGTGAAGCATATGGGGAATGCAATGCATGCAAGTAAAACTTTTAGGACGTAATTTAGTCAAGTCTAAGCACTTCTATCTGACATCCCATTAATTCAATGGTTGAGTCTTTAGTGTGCACTGAAATCAATGAGGTGCCAAATAAAAGTGATTATCTATCTATCTATCTAGCATTGGATTTATACCCTGCCTTTCTACTGGAATGGGATCCAAGATGGCTTATTCCTGTCTAATCTTGATCACTAAGAGAAGACTAAAGAGTCCACTCTGTGACCTCTAATATGCAAAATGTATAAACAGTGTTCATTGCCTGGTAAAGATGTTACATGATGTATGCCATGTACCACCCAGAACAATGAATATTTTATGTATCTTACACTGCACTATGATAATTCATCATGCAGTTACAAAATCTTTAAGGTCATTTGAGATGTGGTGCTGGAGAAGATCGCTTAGGATACTGTGGGCAGCCTAAAAAACAAACAGATGGGTCTTGGAACAGATCAAACCAGAGATCTCCTTGGAGGCCAATATGATTATATTGAGGCTGATGTGTTAGGAAAGGTAGAGGGTAGAAGAAGGAGAGGAAGACCACATACCAGATGGATGGACTCAAGTGGGGAGGACACAGGCATGGATTTGCAGGATCTAAGTAGAGAAGTGGAAGATGGGGGTTCTTGGAGATGTCTCATCCAGAGGATCATCATGGGTTGAAATCAACTCAAAGGCAAATACAACAACTGTCTTTAGATGCCACAAGGGTTGTTTTGAGGACAAATCCAGGAGAAACAGAGAACACTGGAGGTTATCTGTAGCTCTTTAGAGGAAGCATAAGACAAAAATGTATTAATTAATTTAAGGATTAATACATTTTTTGTTAAAGATTTTCATATTTAGATCAGGTAATTAAAAAAAAATACAAGTACAAGCACATCCCAGCTAGGTATTACATACACATATACATGCACACACAACATATCAAAAGTTAGAAAATCAGTTACAGAACATTACTATCTCAGAGACTTCTGTTGTGTACAAGCCAAGTACAAAGGCTGGCAAAACCCAAAAGTCCTAAAATAAAATAGTGAGATAGAAATACATCATAGCACCACAAGAAATTTTGCCCTTCTCTGTACATAATAAAATGCTTCTCTAACTCTCATTCACTATCCTCCAGTGCTGCTGCTGCTAAGAAACTTCAGCTTGACAGAGGGCAAGGAGGAAAAGGGGGCTTGGGATGTGTAAAAATATTTTGTTAAAAATGAGCTTCTTTGTTAAATGAAATATGCCTGTAAACTAAAATTTTGAGAGCACAGATCTTTCCTTTAGGATTCCCCACCTGCTAAGCTAAAGCAGTCCATGAGGTTACAACAGCACTGAAGGAAACAGGCATTGTGGATGAGCCTTCAGATCCAGAGGGTACCTCATCCATACAGGCTATTTCTGAGTGATGTATCTGGACCTATGCCTAACTGCCCTATATTTCCCTCTAAATAGTAGGTAGGGCAGTGCTACTCTTAGGTTTTTCTGCTGTGACATTATTATTATTATTATTATTATTATTATTATCATTATTATTATTATTATTATTAGCTTTATTTATAAAGCGCTGTAAATGTACATGGCACTGTACAAAAACCAAATAAAATCAAGGATATGTAAAAAGCCTGCCTAAGGCATACAGTCTAGAGGTTAAAACAACAAGTTAGAAACATCATAAGAAAACTAGTTAAAACAGCAGATATCAAATATTGAATCAAGCATCAAAACAACCAGATCACAGTCACAAACTCCCTGGGAACACTTCCCCAAACAATATGGTCTTTAACTAAGTTTTGAAATGTGGTAGAGACATGTTGAGCCGTGCTTGTAAGGGGAGGAGGTTCCAGGAGTGAGGGGCAGTAAGCGAGAAGGGATGAATCCGGGACGGGGCAGTGGAAATCCTGGGCTGGGACAGGAGACCTTGGCTACCAGAATGGAGGAAACGAGTGGGAATGTCAGGAGAAAGACATTCAGAGAGATAGGGAGGGGCCAGCCCATGCAGGGCTTTGAAAGTGAGCAGGAGAAGCTTATACTGACATTTGCCACAGTGGGAGAATGTGGGCGCAACATCTTTCCGGAGCTCCTGGTGTATTGGTGCTTTGTTTCCACCCCATAGCCATTGTCTCAACCTAATGGGCTGGATAAGGATCATTTAACTGAATATGAATAATTTAACTGAAGTTATTGCGGCTTCTGTATGGGTGGTTTTAATATCTGGGGATTAGGTGTGTATGGTGTTCTGGACAAGATCATTGTACCTTCCAAAGATCAGATATGTAGTATGGAGGTGTTCCTGGATCCATCTTTGTCACTGGAGGCCCAGCTAGCCTTGTTGGTTCAGAGTACCTATTACCAGCTTTCAGTGTTTCAACAGCTGTGATTATTCCTGGATAGGGATCGCTTGGTCAGTCTGGGAACCTTTTGTCTGGACTACTGGGATGTGTTGTAAGTGAGACCACCTTTGGCAAGGGTTTGAAAGCACTGACTAATCCTGAGTGGGCTATTAGAATGCAGTCATATTACACTCATTATAAAAAAGATTAATTTGTCTAACATCAATTCAGGAACATAGTACTTACCAATGAAGATTTAACCAGTTTAGGACTCAAATACCTGAAGGTACATCTATCTACCTATTCTAGTCTGCCCATGTCTTAACACCTGCAGGTAAGGCCTTCTAATAACAATATGACATCTGAGGTACATCATCTGTAGACCAGCTTCCCCAGAGAAGTGTGACTGGTGACTTTGCAATCAGTTTGATGCCAAGCCAGTCTTTTCTGTTTCCCTGAACATTTTCACCTGTCCAGACAGCTATTATTTACTGATTGCCTTTATTCCTGCTTTATTGTTAATTTTACCATTCTATCATATTTTGTAGTAGTGCAGCTATTTTGTGTTGTTGGTGTTACAGTTATCATTCATTGCTCTAATAACTTGAAATGAAGGATGGCTTAAAAATATCTACTTAAATGAAAGAGCAGCCCATGCTGTAAAAATGCATATGGCATCTAAGGTATGATTCTGATACTGCATGTAAATGGAAAATGTAGGGTTTCCAATATTAATTTACCAATCTGATACATACACCATCCCAATTCAGAAATAAAGCCAGAAGTAATTTATAAAATTTAGCAGGACTGTTCTTCATATTATCATATTTATATTATCTCCAAAGTATTCTTAGGAGCTTGACAGATTGCCAGAAAGAGGTGGTGACACACCGCCCCTTTCTGCCCTACAAGCAGGCCGCGGCAACCACACACCGCAGCCTGTGCATGGTGCAAAAAGAAGCCCCAACAAGGGGCTTATTTTTTCACGGCAGAAGGGCACCATAACTGCCATGGCACAGCATTATGACGCCCCTCATGTGCCATGCACTGCACACAGCAGATGTCATCATGGTGCACCCCGTGTAAATGGGGGTGCACCAAGATGGTGCCCTTGGCGCGCAGTAGTTTGGAAGCATGTGAACTCTCTGCCCTACCACAGCCCTAGTTCACAGTCAGGCCAGCAAAAAGTGTCCATCTGTACTGCCCCTTAGTAACTGAGAAAGGAACTACTAAATTTAGTTCAGTAAATCTCTAAGGACCTTATCATATGAGGCCAGTAAAGCGGGATAACAGGATAGTAGTATGGTTGATTTCCCTCTCCTGCATGATGTCGGTGCTGTTGTAAAACTGGTTCTTTTTACTTACAGAAATAATCCAATAATGACCTCTTTTAATACTTCTGTCGTGTATGATTCGCAGTGCAAAAAAAGTTCAGATGTGCTTTTCTGCTGAGTTTGATTGGTCAGTGGGCATGGTTTGGGTATGGAAATGGTACTGATCAGGGTATGTCCAGCCCCTTTCCAGAGTCTTTGTTGATGCAATGGTACTATGGAGGTTTCTCTCTTGCTCTCTTGCTCTCTCTCTCTCACACACACACATACACATGCACACACGTGTCTCCTTTCTACAGTGGTGCCCCTTCTTCCTTCTCCACCTTCTTCCCAAAGTTTCTCCCCTCTTGGCCTCTCCTCACAAGAAGAGTTCTTGACCACAGGGCTTTGATGTATAATATCTCACACAGGAGTCTTGAGGCAGCTAGTAGGTCCTCACAGTTGAGGGACACAATAGTGTAGCAGGACAGGCAGAAGCCTTTACATTGGTGGCAGAGGGGTGATAAGGGAAAGTTCTCTCTCTTTCTAGTTAGCAGTGACATTGGAGATTATCACATAGGGAAAAGGAGAGGAGCGAAGTGGATCGCTCCCGTCCTTATCGCACGATGAAGATTATCAGACAACAACGTGCTTATCCCATCCTTCTCCCATCAGTGAAATGAATGGCCCCATCACTTTGTATTAATGGAAACTCCCGTTAATACAAAGTAATGGGGCCATTCCACTTCACTGAAGGGAGAAAGATGGGATAAGCATGATGCAATAAGGATGGGAGTGCTTTGTATTGCTCCTTTTTCACATGTGATAATCTCCATTGTGGCAGTCTTCACATATGGTGGCAGAGGTGATTTAGGCAGATTCATACATCTGGTAAGAAACGTGGGTGGAATAAAGAGGTGGGAGGACATTCCTTAAGGAGGGCAGTGATTAGGTTGAAAGGAGCCACACAATTGGTTACCTACACCCATGTCAAACCTCAACATATTACTGTGAAGCCACAAGAAAGAAATATAAGATATGAAACTTCCCTGGGGAGTAAATACCAGCGTATGCTGATGAAGAGCAAAATGTTGAGATTCCATTCCAGTGAATCTCCTTTCTTAATATGTCCTCATCCACTGGATGGGAGGAAGGAAATAGCGTTGAGTTGTGGAGGTGGAGGGAGCATTCCCCTGCCATCTCCCCAAGTAGAAATTCAAGAGCTACACAAACTTTATGAAGAACTAGTCAGAAGAGGCTGTCTTCACCATGACTTGCACTTTCACCACCTTTTTACAACACTTGATAATCTCCTTGCTATTTCTTTCTGGCAGCCAGCCAAATAAAACATTCCTTCCAGCTAACCAAGCAGGGCTCAGCTTCCCCCTACACAACTTGACATGATGCCTGAAGCCTGTGGGATGACAGATGAGGAACGGTGGCCCAAGATGCCCAAGATTCATCTCCCTTGGAAAAGAGAGGCTTTGCATCAAACAAATAAAGAGCAGAGAGAGAGAGAGAGAGAGAAGGAAGGGTTCATCTATGCTGTAGAAATAATGTAATTTGACACCACTTTAACTGCCATGGCTCCATCCTACAGAACCCTGGAATTTTTAGGTTTAAGAGGCACCAGCACATTTTGGTGGAAAAGGCTAAAGACCCTGTAAAATCACACATCCCAGAATTCCATAGGGGAGAGCTAATGCACTTAAAAGTGGTGTCAAACTGCAATATTTCTTAAAGTTAACACAGTCTGAATGAATAATATCAAAAGTATTTATATACTGCTTAAAATTCTCAATCCAAGCAGTATTGGAGTTATACTGTCCATAAAATACACCAAATGGACACTATAACTCCAATACTATTAGTTTTGTTTCAGAATGTTAAGCAGCATATAAATACTTTTCTGTTACCTTTTAGATTTTGTGAATACCTAACCTTTTTCTTTCTTCTTGTTGTTATGTTAGATTGTCAGGACTTGGCCCCTACTAACCTGCCCTTCTGCTTAGGCCCAAGTCTAGCATTCTAGGATCCTCTTCTTCTGTCCATGTGATTTCTGCCACTGATACCAACTTTTCTGGTAATGTCCAAGAACACATCAACTTACCATAGGTTACTAAGAGGCAGCATGGCACAGTGGTTTGAGTGCTGGACTAGTACTCGTTGGACTTTGAGTTTTTTGAGTGTTGAGGACTCATTTGAGTGTTAGACTAGGACTTGTTATTGTTCTGTGTCTCCAAGTCATTCCCAACTTATGGTGGCCATATAGAGTAACAGGGTTTTCTAGGCAAGAATTGTTCAGGGGAGGTTTGCCATGACCTCACCCTGAGGCTGAGAGAGTGTGACTTGTTCAAGATCACCCAGTGATGTTAGGAAGGCTTGAATTAGGGGGATTTTAATTAGCTCAAATTTTGCAAGATTAGGGCCTTAATAACGCTCTTCGGAATTGGGTCCTGTCATGTATACCAGTAAGACCAAGAATCCCTTAAGTGAGAATGTGGAGACAGGCTTCTTCAATTAAATTCTAATATTTATTAAAAGGGGAAATAAACATCCAGCAAAGAAACACGCATCCACACATACACTCAATACTCTAAGAAGCAAAAGTGAGGAAAAGTGGGGAAAGTGGGAGATTGGCGAAACTATGGGGAAATACTCCAGTAGGCTTCCCAGAGGTCCGATGCGGATGTGGATGATGATGATGAGGCACAGCCACCGAACATGGGGGGTGGATGGCGGAGGGAACTACAGTCAGAAGTCAAACTGACATGGAGTCCAGCAGCACTCTGAAAATAGCACACTTGGGTTGAAAAATCCTAGGTTTATATAGGCTCAAACTGGCCTCTAGCAATGAACTTAATGGACTGGCCAAGGTTTAGACAAAGGCGCTGAATGCCTGGGCTTTGTTAAGCAAAGGTGTGATGATGACAATGTATCTGGGACACAATCAAGGAAGGCAGGCAGGTCTATGGGTGGATCATTTATTATGATCACTGGCACATTAAGTGTGAGACCCTGAACAAACAGTCTGTATTGATTTATTCCTGAAGGTGATAGCTTTCCCATCTGGGTGACTTCCAAACCTTCCTGCAGAGGATTTCCAAAGTTGAGTTGAAGGCTTTCATGGTCAACATCCATAGTTTTTTGTGGAGCTTTCGGGCTATGTGACCATTCTGACGTTTCGCCAACATCTGAAGATCCCAGCCACAGATGCTGGCGAAATGTCAGAAAGGAACTCTTCCAGAATATGGCCACATAGCCCGAAAGCTCCACAAAAAACTATGATTTTCAAAGTTGTTTTGTAGGGGTCCAGGCAAGATCTCTCCTGCCTACCTGCCCCACCAGTTTCAGAGTTATGGCTGCCTGCTTGACAGGCTCACTCTCAGGCCAAGAATGGAATTGCACACACCATAATTTGATATAAAATCAGTCTTGATAACAGTGGGTTTTATGGCCAAGCTGGGAATTGAACTCTGGTCTCCAAAGACATAGAATTATAGGCCTGATGCATGCAGGCACTATGAGGCACCTGGATGGCACCATTAGGGGTTGTGAACGTGCAGTATTTGCACTTACAAACCCTAGCACATGATGACTCTTACATCATCACTTTAAAGCTTTTAGACTGAAAAGCTTTTTCGGCTTACACATGCCAAAGCAACTGCGCAGCTTCTAGATGGAGCTGCACAGTTGTGGCGGCAGAAAGGAGCTGAATGGCACCTTTTCTTTTGATTGCGCTGCATCTGTGGCACAAAAAAGGAGTGGGGTTTGCCCGCTTCTTTTTCACTGCACAGCTTCACCACTGCATGTAGCTGCTGTGGTGAAGCTCCGCAGCAAAAAAAGGTGGTGCCAGAATGCCCTTTTTGGGCGGTCTGTCTCACCCCATAGAATCCTAGAGTTGGAAGAGACCCCAAGAGCCATACAATCCAACTCCCTGCCTTGCAGGAACTCACAATCAAAGCACCTCCGGCAGATGGCCAACACTGAAACCACTGTGCCACCCTGGCTCTCGCAGCTCTGGAGATCAGGGTTCAATTCCCAGCTCAGCCATGAAACCCACTGGGTGATCTTGGGCAAGCCACAGGGTTCTGTCCTGGCTCCAGTGTTATTCAACATCTTTATCAATGACTTGGATGACAGAATTGGGGGCATCCTCCTAATTAGAGAATTTATACTCCGACCTTCAGCCTTAAGGGCTATCAGAGCGGCTTACAATTATTATTTTTAATTAGACAGTTCCTTGCCTTCAGGCTTACAATCTAAAAAAGACACAACACAAAAGGAGAAGGGAATGGTGGAGGGGAAGGGGATCAGGTCCAAAACTTCATCTCTCCCTCTGACGCCTGGACCAAGGCAGATGGCATGGAAGGAGGGCTCTTCTTCTTAGTTCAGGCCAGGCCCGATGGAGCTGGCAGGCCTCTCTCTCCCTCTGAAGATGTAGATGGCAAAGGGAGAGCTCATCTGCTTACTTTAGTCCAGGCCTGATGGAACTTGCATCCATTGTTCCGGGTCTTGTTCTCAGGAGCAGCCGAAAACAATCTTGCTCCTTCTTCAGTATGACATCCCTTCAAATATTTAAATAGGGCTATCATATCACCTCTTAACCTTCTATTCTCCAGGCTAAACACCCCTAGCTCCCTAAATCATTTCTTAAAGTTGTCCTGGCTGGTACTATGACGGCTCTCGTCTGACAAGCGATTCCATAGTCTGGGAGTGGTTGCCGAAAAGGTCCTCTGGGTCGCCATAGTTGTTCTGGTCTTCACTGGTTGCAATATATAAATTCCTCCCAGAGGACCTGAGGGCACGGGTTGGATTGTACATAAGGGGGCGATCCCATAAATAGGTTGGACCCAAGCCATGTAGGGTTTTAAAGGTGATAATCAACTGAGTTTTTATTCCAAAGTGTGTGTGTGTGTCCTTTTTTTTTTCTGTGAAACCAGTCTGTCCACTAATAGAGCACTAGTCACTTCCCCATCAAAAATCTCTCAATGGACAGCAACACTTTCCCCTCCACTGACCCAAGACTCCCAGGAACTACTTTTTTGCGCCACTGTGACATGTACAATGAAGGGGGAAGGATCGAGGCTGTCTCTGCCCAACTGCCAGTCTCCATGCCCTTCTCTTGTCAGAAGTGAAGGGAGAGTCAGGCTGAGCGGTTAGAGCAACTGCGGGCTAAAGGAAACTTAAAAACGCCTTTCAGAGAGGAAAATAGAAAGAGCTGGAATGCTTCTGAAAGCTGTAGCTAACAAATTTCCTAAATTTAACTAAGGGATTCTATGCTGATAAAATATTAATCACTTTATAATTCTGAATAATGGCTATTACACATTGGCTTTTATCAAGTGTTAGAAGGGCAATGAAAATAAAGGACAGAAAACTGAACAATGGAGGTGAATTTGGGCTAAATTCAATGGCTTGTCCCAAGATTCGTACAAATGGTTTGGTTTCCCAAGCACCTGTTGATTTCTGCTGTGGATAGTATTATCTATTACAGTTAGGATTAAGGAGGAAGGAAGGAAGGAAGGAAGGGTAAATGGATAAGAGATAATACTTTGATTTTTTTTTAAACCCTCAAAAGAAAATTTGATTTCTGCTGTTTTTAGTATTATTATGAAGAACAATTAGAAATAATAAGTGGCATAAGGCTTTAATTGTGGAAGAAAGAAGGAAAGAAAGAGGAAGGAAGGAAGGAAGGATAAACAGATGACTGACAGTTTTAGGTCCTCAAAGGAAAATTTATGCAAGTAAAGAGGTTAAAAACCAAAACCAGGGGGGAAATAGTGAGGAGGAGGGAATGAGAAGAAGTACCAAAAGAGAATTAACCAAAACAGAGTAACAACAACAAAAAGAAAGAAGGAAGGAAGGAAGGAAGGAAGGAAGGAAAAAAAGAGTGAAGATAAGATAATCCAGTGGGCTCTTGGTATCCGCTGAGATTTGGTTCAAAAACACACACCCCATGGATACCAAAATCCATGGATGCTCAAGTCTTATTAAATACAGGGTCAGAGTAAAATGGTGTCCCTTATATAAAATGGCAAAAAATCAAGCTTTGCATTTTGGAATTGGTATATTTTAAAAATATTCCTAAACCATGGATGTTTGAATCTGTGGATAAGGAATCCATACCTTTGGAGGGCTCACTGTACTAACATGAAGGTCTCTTTATATTTCAGATGAAGGGAAGAACCAATTTCAACATTTTATAATGTCCTTTTTATAACCAGTAGAATTTTGAGCCTTGTAGTGGAGCAAAAAAAAAAGGGGGGGGGGATTTGCCTTTATCTGAATGATGTATCAAAATATCCTCTCATGGTTAATATTTTTATAGTTCTATGGAGATAATAAATATGTCAAAATGGCTCTCAGATTAGAGTGATGTAACTCTAGTTTTGTACACCTTGGGAAGTAATGTTTTAAAATCTATACTCTGTCTTTTTATCTCTCCCTTAAAAAGTAAACTTTCCCAAGTTATTTTACACCCAGATGACACAAAATCTACCAGCAGATTAAGACTGATTCAGTAACTCAGGATCCAATATTTTACTTCAGTCTCTTGTCCTTTGTGCTTGCAAGTGTTTAACACTCAAATGCTTGTAGAAGTCTACAGGGAAAATTTGTACACTGATTCTGAAAATCTTACATGCACTACTAAATCACTTAATGTACAATCAGATAGCAGTTGACCTTTCTGTATATTACAATGAATATGCAACTAGGTATGACTGTAGAAGTTGCACACGGTTTGTGAAACTACAGAAACAGTATTTCAGAACTATAATAGGCTGTTTTCTAGAAAGCCACAATTCTAAAATTAATTTCCCTTCTAGGGAACCATTTGCAGCTGTGCTTGATGTTTTTCTTTCAGGTTTTCTCATCAACAGCACCTGTCTGCTTGGGAGTTATAGCAGTAGCAAAAAGAACATATTTAGTGGCTGACCTCAAGAGTAAAACCTGATGGATTCTATAGTCCAGAGTTCCCAACACATACCATTGTAATCTAGATCTGACCTTAGTCACACTTAGTTGGAAATCAATGAGACTTAAGTAAATAATAACTTAATTCTAATTTATTTCAATAGGCCTATGAAGCCTAATGGCACAAATGTTAAATGTCAGTACTGCAGCCACTCACTCACAAGTCACAAGGTTGCGAATTCAATCCCAGCCAGGGGCTCAGGCTTGACTCAGCTGGCATCCTTCCGAAGTGCTAACATGAGTACCCAACTTGTTGAGGATAATTAGCTTACAGTTGTGAACCACTTAGACACTGCTTAGTGTGGTATGAAGCAGTATATAAGTGAAGCTGCTATTGCTTATTCTATGGCTATGGGATTGTCTGCATTGACCAAATAAAGCTCCTTCTAACCACTTTGAAGTCTAGCTGTTTAGACGACTCATGAAGCAAAACCAAGTGGAAAGTGAAACAAAGCTGCACTCCGGAGGTTAAAAACCAGAGCAAAAAGAAGTTGTGATACTCTGGCTCATTGCACAAAATGTGCATCATCACACTGACATATAAACAGCCCAGTGCCAGTACGGGACTGCTGCAAAGCAAAAATGTGATCACCAATAATACAGTTGATGTAATTACAACATACAACATGCAGGAGACCTGGTGGTGCAGTGGTTAAATGCTGGTACTGCAGGGTTGTGATTTCATTTCCAGCCAGGGTTCAGGGTCTATTCAGCCTAGCATCCTTCCAAGGTCACTAAAATGAGTGCCCAGCTTGTTAGGGGCAATTAGCTTACACATTGTAAACAGCTTAGGAAGTGCTTAAGTGCACTAATAAGCAGTATAGAAATGTACTTGCTATTGCTATACACAAACCTGACAGTCTAACAGGGGTAAGGGTAAAGGGGGCATGTATGGGGGAGGGGGGGCTCCATGATTGTGCTTTGCCAGTGTATCACTCGGCACATGGATACACCAATGCACTGTACAGGCAGTGCATCACACATGCAACTGTGTGGTTGGTTATAAGGAAGAGTGTCCAATGGAAAGGCATCTGGGTGGGAAGGGGGAAGTCATTGGAAGTCACAGGTGGTGTGTTTGTGCAATGATGCATATGCATGGTGTGAGATGACAAAAAATAATAATAAATAATGGCTTGATGCTGTGTGGTGCAGACAGCCTGTAGGTGCTCACCTGTCTTGGGAGTGGGCTGTGTGGACGGCAGGGTTTCAACTCACTTTTAGAAACCCCAGGATCAAGCTGCTTTTTCCTGCCCATTGGATTCAGCCCAAAGAGCAATCTATATTCACCACACAAGGTGGGGAAACTGACCAACCTTGCAAAAATTTCTGTTGGTAGTAACTCTGTGAAGGACTTGAGCATCTCTGCGTCTGATATGAACCATGTTTTTGAACAAAGAATATTAGATACCAGAGTATGAATGGACACATCAGTCCTCACAAATACAAGAACTATGAAATACATAGCAAAAGTGAAAAATAAATTTGAAGAAGAAAAATATCTTACTTTTCCAACAAAATAAATGTGAAACCTTCACCCATGATATTCAAGCAAATGGATACAATTTTTGATGCAACAAGGATGATTTCCAGGACATCCCAGTAGCAAATAGTTTTTGCATATGAAGTGAAGATATGGCACACTGTTCATAAGAAAGTCAGTTGTACTCCAGCCCTAGAGAACACGGATTTTCTTTTTTAGGATATGGGAAATTGTGGAGTTGAGGAGAAAATTGACTTTCTCCTGCAAGGTGCTAACCAACTTGTGAGACAGAATGTTGCTAAGCAGCTAAGTGAATTACTTACTTACTTACTTACTTATTTATATTTTTATCCTGCCTTTCCCCCAAGTTGGGACCCGAAAGCATCTCTCTCTCTCTCTCTTTCTCTCAAAACACTCATTAAAACAACACTTTAAAAACAATTAAAATAATCCAATTAAAACAATAAAAAGTTTTTAAAAATTTGAAATACAAAATTTAAAACATACAAGGTTAAAAATAGACTAAACCAACCAACTAACCACCCCCAACCCACTCACCCAGCAATTAAACCAGGCCTGCATGATTTTAAAAAGCTTGTTTGAATTTGCCTGCTGCCGAAAGGCCAGCAGAGAGTAAATGTATGTGATTCAGTATTATAGGTATGTTTATTAATGTTTTATTTATATTATAATACCAATAAAATATTTTTATTGTTTTATTTAATTTAAATTAATTTTTATTTTATTTTATTAAAAATTATTTTAGTTTTTAAAAGTATGTTTTAATTCTTATATCGTTTAGTTGTATTTTAAGGGGGGGGTTGAGGGTTTTGAATGTATGTTTTTAATCTTTGTAAGCCGCCCCAATTGCATCTTGTAGAGGGGCGGGATATAAATTATTAATTATATTATTATTATTATTCCCAGGATTCCCAAGCACTGAACCAGGGCACTTAAAGTGCTCTCAAACTGGACTACTGTATTTCTGCAGTGTGGTTTGGACCTATGGCTGCATCTGCACATTAGGAATACACAGCTTGGCACTGCTTTAACTGCCCTGGCCCAGTGCTATGGAATTCTGGGACCTGTCATTTGCTATGGCACTAATCCCCACAGACTTCCACAGCATTGAGCCAGGGCAGTTAAAGCGGTGCCAAACTGGGTTATTCCTGCTGTGCAGATGCGGCCTATTACGTGGTGTTGTAGTTGTTGATATATCATATTGATATCCCTGTTTAAGTATTTGAAGGGGTGTCACATTCAGGATGGAGTGAGCTTGTTTTCTGCTGCTCCAGAGAACAACAATGGATTCAAGCTACAGGAAAAGAGATTCCACCTCAACATTAGGGGGAACTTTATTTAGGGGGAGAAGTGTTTGACTGTGGAACACATTCCCTCAGAGAGTAGTGAAGTCTCCTTCTTTGGAGGTCTTTAAACAGAGGCTGGAAGGCCATGTATCAGGGGTGCTTTGACTGTGGGTTCCTGCATGGCAGGATGGGGTTGGACTGAGGAGAGAGATGGTCCTTTTGAAGAGTTTATCGATTTACACTATCACTAGGTCGTTTTATAAATGAGGCCCCTGCTTCCTAATGCATTTCGGGGTTTGTAGTTCAGCGAGGCTAAAGAGCTCTTTGGCCGAATGTATCTAAATGTCCCTTTCTAAACTACAAACCCCAAAATGCAACGGGAGGCAGGGCCTGCATTTAAAGCCGCCTAGGCCTTGGGCCATCTAGACGTTTTAGGACTTCAATTCCCAGAAGCCCTGGCCAGTAGGTCCATTGTCCAGGAACTCTGGGAGTTGAAGTCTTTTAGAGGCTGAAAGGTTGAGAGGGATAGAACCACTGGGAGGAGGAGGAGGACTCTCTTTCTCTTCCGACTCTATGATCCTGTATCAACTCTATGATCAACTTCTGTTCAAAAGAGCGGGAAAGACTGAAAGAGGGAAGGAGGGAGAGACCGAGCGTGACGTAACATCACTTCCGGTTCGAGAGAAATAGAGGAAAAAAACGAAATATAACCAGGCCCAGAAACCTTGAAACCTCGCTCCCTCTCGCGAGACTTCTTCGTCGGCCTCCCCCCCTTTTCTCTCGGCCGCTCTCTCAGCTGCTCGTCACTCGCTATATAAAGGGGCGAAGCGAGCGGAGCGGGCGGCTGGCGGCGGCGGCTGCTGCAGCCCAAGGGCCGCCGAGGGAAGGAGGCGGAGGAGGCGGGCGGAGGGACGGCGGTGGCTGGGAAAGGGGGAACCCATAGACAGATATATCTCTCTCTCCCTCAGGCTTCGTGGGGGGCTCTTTGCCCGGGAAGCGGAGGGAGGGCGGAGTACTTGAGGAGCCCCTCAGGCGAGGCGGAGGAGGAGGAGGGAGGCACTTTTTATTTACCTCAGAGGCACCTCTGTCTCTCTCTCTCTCTCTCTCTCTCTTTAGATAGATAGATAGATAGATAGGTGTTTTTTATTCTCCTCTCTCTCCTGCCCCGGGGTGGTGGCGCTGGGACATGGCGAGCTCGGCTAATACAAACCCCGTGGTAAGGACGGTGCTCCAGGGCGGGGAGGGGAAGGAAAAGGGGGGATTTTTTATTATTATTTTTTGTTTTTTATTATTATTTTAATTTTCAAAGGGGGTGGAGGTGGGTCTGAAGGTCTCCCCCTTCCTCCCTATTTCTGTTGCTCTCTTTGGAGGGAAAAGGAAAAGGTGCCTCAGTTTTGGGGAAGAAGAAGAAGAAGAAGAAGCGCCTCAAGAGCCCCGTTTTCTCTATTCCTTCTCTATCTCCCCCTTTTAATTTTTATTTTTTGAGGGGGTTCTTGGGGAGAGGGAATGGAGCCCAAACCATAAATTTTTTCCTAGTTGTGGGGACCTGGTGGTGAGGAGGAAGAGGATTATTATTATCAACAACAACCATTATTATTATTATCATCATCATTACTGTTTATTTTTGTTATTATTGTCATTACTATTTCATTTGTTTGTATTTATTTTTATTACCATTACTATTTTTATTTTTATTATTAATTAATTAATATTATTATCATTACAATTTTTTTATTTTTATTATTTTATTTATATTATTTTTATTTATTTATATGTATTACTATATTATTATTATTATTATTATTTATTTATTTAAATTTTTTCTTTATATAATTGCTGCTTATTTATATTATTATCATTACTATTTTATTTATTATTATTATTATTTTATTTATGTATGTTGTTATTACTATTTATTTACTTAGTATTATCATTACTATTTTATTTTTATTATCATTACTAATTTATTTTTATTTTATTACTATTATCATTATTTTATTTTTATTATTATTTTTATTACCATTACTATTTTATTTATTTATTTATATCCCGCCTTTACTCTCAGTAAAGTGACTCAAGGCTGTTGGGGGCTTTTTTTTAAATTAATTTTTTAATCCCACCCTCCCTTTACCTTGTGTTTGTGTATATAACATTTTTTTACTCCTCTTTTTAGCATCAAGACCAGCCTCCTCTTCTTCTTCTTCCTCCTCTTCTCAGCAGCTCTTTCCTCAATTTTATAAATATATATATTATGTTTGGTGACGGCGGAAGGTTGAAAAGCACTTTTTAAAATCCTCAGTCCGGCAGAGAGACAAAATGGGGGGGAAAACAACAACAAGAACAGCCCAAACTGATTCTCTTTTCTCCTCCACTTTTTCTGAAGGAAAAAAACCCACTCTTGAGACTACTACCTTTTCTCCACAAGTTATTTATATTATTATTAACCATCTCTTTCTTACCAACCCCCTCCTTTTCTATAATTTTACCCATCCCCCATTATCCTTATGTTTTTTTCTTTTTATTAACCATCTTCCTCCTCCCCTCCTTTTCTATACTTTTACCCATCCCCTATCATAAATACCTTTTATTATTTTCATTATTAACCATCTGTCTTCTTTTTCCCCACCCCTCCATTTTCTATACTTTTACCCAATTAACCTTATTTTTTATTACTTTTTAGTATTCTATTCTTATTATTATTACTTTAATTTTTTAGTATTTTATTCTTATTTTATTTTAAAAAATATTTTATTATTAACTGTCTCTTTCTTCTCCTTCCATCCCCTCAGCCCTCCTTCCTTTTCTATACTTTTACCCAATTATCCTTGTTTTTATTGCTTTATTTTTTAGTATTTCATTCATATTTTCATTGCTTTGTTTTTTAGCATTTTAGTCTTTTTTTTAGTATTTTATTCCTATTTTTATTTATTTTTTTAAAGTACATTGTTATTATTACCATTAACTGTCTTTCCTTCTCCTTCCATCCCCACCCAGCCTTCCTTCCTTTTTCCCCCCATATATTTCTCCCAAAAACACACTTTTCAGGGTCTCGGTTTTTTCACATCGGTTTGTGCAATAAGCAGTCACACGAAAAGAGCAAAGAAAGGGGGGTGAAAAAAAAAGCCCTGCCCCTGAACAAAATTATCCATCATTTTATTTTATTTTTTAAAAAATACAAATAATAATTATAAAGCAAGCAAGCACCCCTTTCACCATCCGTTCCTTTATAAAAAATAAAAAAACCCACCGGCGGCGGTTCCGCTGCTGCCTCTGGTTTTGGTGGCTCATGATCATCTTTATTATTACTGTTTTCCATCATGGCTTCCCTGCCTTGCCTTGCCTGCCTTTCTCTCTCCTTCTTCCTCCTTCCTTTCTCTCTCTGCTGCCTCCTCCCTGCGGCTGCCCTGTTTATATAGAGCCATTGCGCTCTCTAATATAGACTCTGCCAGGATGGGAAGGTGCTTTCCAGCCCCACGTCACTGCCTCTCCATTTAAACACCACATCGGCCTTTAAATAGGGACCAGACACAGAGAGAGAGAGAGCTGCAGCCGAGCAGCACCAGCAGCCGGGAAGGAAAGAAGGATCAGGAAAAGGAGCTCCTTTTTGTCAGCAGCAACAGGGTTTCGAAGCGTTCACACTGGAGGGATAACGAGCAAAGAGATAAATGAGCCAAACAGAAGCACAGGACTCTGGTGAGTAAAGCTAACAGGCTTCTCAGTACCCTGAGTGCTACGTCCACGTCCACACTGGGTTTGGCACTGCTTTAACTGTCTTGGCTCAAGGCTATGGAATTCTGGGAGTTGGAGTATGTTGTGGGGCCCAGAATGGGCCCCACAACATACTCCAACTCCCAGAATTCCATAGCAAGTGACCCAGACAACACACCCTGGCTCCCATAATTGCATAGCCTTGAGCCAAGGCCATTAAAGTGCTGCCAAACCGGGTTATCCCTCCAGTGTGGACGCAGCACTCAGGGTCCTTGTACTTAAGAAGCCTGTTAGCTTTACGTACCAGCATCATGTGTTTTTCTGTTTGAATCCTGTTTTCTGTTTGCTCTTGTATGGAGTGAAAAGAAAGGCAAGAGCAGTTGTTTGTTGTTGTTGTTGTTATAGTTATAGGGGTCTTGTACTTAGAAGCCTGTTAGCTTCACATACAAGAATCATAGGTTTCTGGTTGAATTTCTGTTTGAATCATGTTTCTCTCTGTTCTTGTATGTAGTGAAAAGAAATGGAAGTGCAGTTGTTGGTAGTAGTAGCTGTTGCTGTTGTTATTATGGGGTTCTTGTCCTTAGAAGCCTGTTAGCTTTACATATACCAGATTCGTGTGTTTCTGTTTGAATCATATTTCTCCTTGTTCTTGTATGTAGTGAAAAGAAATGCAAGAGCAGTTGTTGTTGGTAGTTGTTGTTGTTATGGGGTTCTTGTACTTAAGAAGCCTGTTAGCTTTACAAATACCAGATTCATGTGTTTCTGTTTGAATCATATTTCTCCTTGTTCTTGTATGTAGTGAAAAGAAATACAAGTGCAGTTGTTGTTAGCAGCAGTAATAGTTATTTTTGTTGTTGTTATATGTAGTGAAAAGAAATGTAAGTGCATGGGGATCTTGTACTGTACTTAGAAGCCTGTTAGCTTTGCATATGAGAATCATGTGGTTCTGGTTTGAAGCCTGTTAGCTTTACATAGGAGAATCGTGTGTTTCTGGTTGAATTTCTGTTTGAATCATGTTTCTGTTTCCTGATGTGTGTAATGAAAAGAAATGAAGTGCAGTTGTTGTTCGTAGTAGTAATAGTTGTTGTTGTTGCTATTATATGTAGTGAAAAGAGAGTGCATGGGGATCTTGTACTCAGAATTCTCCTAGCTTTCCATATGAGAATCATGTTTGTTTGTTGCTCATGTATGTAGTGAAAAGAAATCCAAGAGCAATTGTTGTTAGTAGGGTTGGTTGTTGTTGTTGTTATTATGGGGATCTTGTTGTTAGCTTTACATACCAGAATCATGTGTTTGTGTTTGAATCATGTTTCTGTTTGCTCTTGTATGTAGTGAACAGAAATTTAAGTGCAGTTGTTACTAGCAGTAGTTTTTATTATTATGTAGTGAAACAAATATAAGTGAAGTCATTATTACAGTACTTATTTATTCCAAGGATTTATATCCTGTCTTGCTCCCACAATGAGACTGAAAGCAGGTTGTAATAATTTAAAAAGACAGAAGTAAAAATATTGATTACAAAACTTTAAAAAAATACATAATTAAATTTTATCCATTTTAAAACATACATTAAAAACACATAGTTAAAACCAGAAAAAACCCACAATACATATAAATGCAGTTGTTATTGGTAATAGTAGTAGTTGTTGTTATGTAATGAAAACAAATGTATGTGCAGTTGTTATTACTTGTTTCAAGGATTTGTATTCTGCCTTTCTTCCACAATGGGATTCAATGCACGTTGAAATAATTTAAAAAGACAGAAGTAAAAACATGGATTACAAAATAATTAAATATTATTCATATTAAAAACATACATTAAAAGCACATAGATAAAACCAGAAAACCCATTATATATTATATGACATAATACGTTATATAATATAATTATGGTTTATTGTTATTTTTATTTGTTGTTGTTGGTGGTTGTTATCCCCTTGAGTCACTCTTGACCCATGGCTACCCTGTGGATGAGACATCTCCAAGACTCCCCGTCCTTGTTCTTTAAAAACTGTTTTTGACTTCATTAAGGGCAGTCGAGTAGATTTCTGCTAGCAGTCTTCTGTAGTAAATGTATAATAAAAACCATGTCTGTGTGCTGTCTTTCTTCATTCATACATAACAGTCAGCCGTCCACATTTGCGGCTTTTTTTGCAGATTCAATTATTCATGGATTTGATTAATATGTTATCTCTAGGTCCTCCAGCACAACTTTATGGTCAGTGTCCATCAGAGGTTGCACTGGAGGACCTAGAGAGGACTCTTTAGGCATGTTTAGGTCCTCCAATGCAGTTAAGTGGTCAACTTCAGACAGATGTTGATCACAGACTTGCACTGGAGGATGTAGAGATTCCGAGGGAGGTGTTCTCTCAGGTTAAAAAAAAGTGATTTTTATATGTGTTATTTCCACTTTTGTGGAGCTCCCACACCTCTAAGCCCAGTCAATGTGGAGGCCCCACTGTACAGATGTTGTTTTTATTTTCATTGTTATTTTTACTGAGCGTTCACTTAACTATCTTTTTTATCCTGGATCACAGTAGGGAAACAGTTATCCCAGTTCTCATCATTGACTACTCTGTTGAAATCTTTGGGGTTAAACTATTTTTGCTTTGATTCATCAACTTTATTAGCAGAATGTGCTGAGATAGTGTCCTGTTGAAAACAGTGGTACTAAACAGTCCTTAATTTTGTTGTTTCATTTTAATTAGTTCATGGTTTAGTGGATTACTCCCACTGACATTAATTAGACTTGATTGAATTAGAGCAGATCACTGGTTTAAAGAGTGATTCAAGGTTACTAGGTATTAGAAGACAAGAATTTGTGAGTAATACTTCTGCTGTGGGATTTATTAGAAATATATTGGGGCTTTCTAGATTGGCAAAAAGAAGTGTGTTCATGGCTGCATGAAACTCTAGCCTTTAGATGAGAAAAAGGGAAAGTGTGCCATGAAAACGCTTTTTTTGCGTTTTAGGGGAGAAGAAGCGCCTTTTAAAAGGTGCTGGTTTTCCCAGCTTCTTTTTTAAAAACTGCGGAACAGCACAGCTCCATCTAAAGGCTGTGGTGCAGCTGCTAAGCATTAAGGCAAAGGCAGCTTCATTTCACACTTTCCTGCCAATCTAGAAAGCCCTATTATACACTTGGCACCTTATAACTGGCCACAGAACTGCAGGATGTATTTTTAGCATATTTAGTAATGGTTTTCAGATCAATATTAAGAGCTAATATTTTTTGAATTATATAGACGAATGGTCTAATAAATTTTTAATCTTTTAAAATAAAGTTTTAATTCTGTAAAGACTATTCTTGTAAAAGCAATTTGAATTCTACATGATTTTAGTCAAAAATTACTTTCTGAAAATATTTTTAAATATTGATAACTCATTAACAAAGTTATCATTTGTGTTTTTTTTAAAGCCCAAACTGTATAGATCTGTGATTGAAGACGTCATAAATGATGTCCGAGAAGTCTTCCTAGATGCAAGCGTCGATGAGCAAGTCCTTGTGGAACTGAAAACAGTAAGTTACATTAATTGCCAAGAGAGCTTTAGCACATAAAACTGCTAGCTTTATAAGGGTTGTAAGTGTTTATTGAACTCATAACTATATAGAGAACACAAAGAAGGCTAGGAAGTTGGTAATGAAGAAAAGCAATAGAAGTGGTAAGCATTATTAAAAGGATTTAAAAGGTAGCCAAATATTAATCTCTGGTATCATTCATTTTATGTTAAAAGAAAATAATCTAATTGCTTTTTAAAGGGAAAACTGTTTTTCCTATTTCTGCCAAGGCAAATACAGTGAAGAAGGGCTATGGGTAGTGTGAAACACGTGTGGTTTCTCCCATCAAATTTGTGTTCTAGAGGTACATCATTCTAAGAAACACTTCTCATTTATAAGGTATGCGGTGTTTGTAGTATAGTCAGTCCTCCACATTTGGAGGTTTTAATACCTGCAGATTTGATTATTTGGAGGTTTATCTGGGAGAGGCAGGAAGAAAGGATGAAACAGAAAGAAGATTCATTTCCTCTGCTGCACCTGGTCCTTCCACGGGCAGCCTGGCTGTAGAAGAAAGAAGCAGAGTGGGCAGGCAGAAGAAGAGGCAGAGAGGGCAAGTGAGCCTCCCAGGAACCATAGGGCTGATGGGGCAGCAGTGCCTGGCAGAGTAGAAAGGGAAATGGCTTGATTCTTCAGCCACCCTCCTGGGCTCTTCTCTGCTGTGCATGGCACCTCTGTGTACACTCTAGATGAGGAAAAAGGGGACAGGCAGAGAAACAGGAGGGTGAAAGAGCCCTTCCAAGAACCATGGTAGTACCACAGCTCCCCAATGCCCCACCTCCGAGAGGGTCCTTCCAAGGAAGGGGGCACCATGGATACATACGGGTTTTCTTTCACTGTGATAACCCTAGACCCCTGTGAATGTGGGAGCCAACTGTACGTGTCAGTGGTAAAGAACATCTTGTGCAATATTTGTGTAGTACATAAGGTATACATCTGACATTTTAAAAAGCTGTCAAGATGGATTTATTCCGGCAGGCCTTTCCATGTTAGATAATAGATAATCTTGAACAGAATCCCTAATGTCTTCCCTGGAATTAATTCACTGCTGCTGTACTGTAATGTTAATTTGTAATGTGACATTTATTGCTGTAGTTTTAATTCATTGGTTTTATCTATGTGATTTAATAACTTTTTAAGGGGGGAGGGAAGGAAATTTTTGATATTTGATGTATTATGTATTGATATTTTATTATTGTTAGCTGCACCGATTGCTCTCAAAGGGGCAGGGTATAAATAAATGTATTATTATTATTATTACATCTGACATTTGTGTTGAGGAATTTCATACATAGCATCTCAGAGTATTTGCATAGCCAAAATATTGGCTTAATTTAGCATAGCTATAATAATTGTTTGAGAGAGCATTTGTAGCTATCTGTGAACCGCCATTTCAGACATGGGCCCAAAACACATAGGGCAAAAGAAGTGGCTTCCAGCTGCTTTGGGGGCATGGTGTTTAGATGATGCATGTCCCCAAAGCAGCTGGAAGCTGCTCTGACTCTGCCAAAAGAAGTCTGAGGCCACCACAAAAACGAGTCAGTTTGAACAATGGTGAAGGGTCTGGAAACCATGCCCCGTGAGGAGCAACTTAGGGAGCTGGGTACATTTAGCTTGGAGAAGAGAAGGTTAAGAGATGATGATATGATAGCCCTATTTAAATATTTGGGGGTGGGGTGGGAGGTGGTATCATACTGAGGATGGAGCAGGCTTGTTTTCTGCTGTTCCAGAGAATAGGATTGGAACAATGAATAGAAGCTAAAGGAAAAGAGATTCCACCTAAATGTTAGGAAGAACGTACTGACAATAAGAGCTGTTTGACAGTGGAACACACTCCCTCAGAGTGTGGTGGAGTCTCTTTTGGAGGTTTTCAAACAGAAAGGCTAAATAGCCATCTGCTGGGGGTGCTTTGACTGAGTTCCTGCATGGCAGAATGGGGTTGAGCTGAATGGTCCCTGTGATCTCTTCCAATTCTGATTCATGTTTAAACTAACTCCTGGCCGGCACGCCTTGGGACCTGTGGTGGTGGTGGCCTTCTTTGGGAGTGAGCCATGTGGTCACTGTTGTCCTGACATGATTGTGTTTAGAGCAGCCAGAGGCCACTTTTCCCCACCATCTTCTTCACCCCATAGTATTGTAAAAGTTTTCTTATTTGTAGTCTGTAGGTTGCAATCTGTTTAGAAGATAGTTTCTATCTCACTTGCCCAAAGTCTGTCAAATATTTGTTGGGATTGGATAGCAGTGCTTGGCTTTGATATATAGCTCCTCCTGTACTTCCCACAGTTTTTGGGTATCCAAAAGTGTAACTTGTTAATTCTGACTTCTATTGCAAAGCCAGACCTGGTAGTCTTCCTACCTTGTGTCCAAAGTACAGGAGAAAAGGCGGGATATAAATGAATTCTTCTTTATCATCATCATCACCACCATTTACCTAGATGATGCCGTCCTTTCATGATATATATACTATATCATGTACTATATTGGAGAGCTGCTTATTGCTGAATTCCCATAGAATCTTTCTCACTCTCAGGTTTCAACTCTTGTCAAGAATCTACAGTGCTTTCATTTTCTATTTTTTCTAAAAAAACAGATCACCTGTCAGCATCTTTCCCAGCTGATCTTATTTTATCTTTTCTGGCTATATACCCAGAAGCACATGTAATATTTCTATCCACATTTCTTACATTTAACCTTCCAAGTCATATGGAAGCAGAACAGACTTGCAGATTTGTCATTCAAAGGGCAGGACCCAAACATCTTCTTATGGTTCCTAACGGATTTCCCATACAAGTGCATGTTGCCCACCCTGTTGGAGACCAAAAAACAAAAACATAGGGAACTATAGCCCTAGAGGTATTGGCTAAACATCAAAGTGAAGATGTGATAGTGGGAAACCAGGATCAAAATTAAAAATTTTGCAGACCAAGGAAACTTCAAATTAATTTTAGAGATAACTAAAACTCATTATGTGGCGGATGCCCAGGCAAAAAAAGAAAATGAAACAAAAAACCCTTTGTCCAAATTTTTGAGCAGCTAGTGTTACCAGTAAGAGAGTCAGTGGAATGTAGTTTGAGAGTTGTAATAGAATTCTGGGAGACGAGGGTTCAAATATCCGCTCAGCCATAAAAACCCACTTGGTGATCTTAGGATGCTGTCTCAGCCTCAGAGGAAGGCAATGTAAAAACCCATTTTGAACAAATCTTGCTAAGAAAACACAGTGATAGGTTCTCTTTAAGGTCACCATAAGTCAGAAATGACTAAAATCACACAACAAACATACCCAACATAATGTAGATTACAAAAAAATTTGGCCCTGAGGCTGGGCTTTGGATGGGTAGAGCAACAGGATCAATAATTTAACTACTGTATTGGGAGGGTCCTTTGCTATTTCATTGCATTAGTACTAACTGGTTGTACAATGTAATAAGAGCCATGATATAATTGCTGGGTGTCAGGATGCAAAAGAAAACTGTTACGAGGGATATCCAAGTAGTAATGGAGCTAACTTACCTGTCTGGTGCATTGAAGTGCTTCATAAATGGGCTCATCTTTTCTGCAAGGATGTAGACTGGCTTTACCCATGTCCTCTTGGGTAAGCTGGTTTGGCAATGAGTTGACATTTAGATAAGTTTTGTACGTGAGGTAATTTTTTTAGTTCCAGAGAACCACCTTTCCTTCATCTGTGGAGTGAGCTAATATGCAATTACTCTGGTTTCTCTGTCATCAATCCAGGACACATTTTGCCTGGTAGCCTTTCATGGAGGGGGCTTTGCTTTGCATTTTGAGTGAAGATCATAGAATCATAGAGTTGGAAGAGACCACAAGGGCCATCCAGTCCAACCCCCTGCCATGCAGGAACTCCAAGTCAAAGCATCCCTGACAGATGGCCATCCAGCCTCTGCTTAAAGACCCCTAAGGAAGGAGACTCCACTACACACCAATGGAGTGTGTTCCACTGTTGAACAGCCCTTACTGTCAGGAAGTTCCTCCTAATGTTGAGGTGGAATCTCTTTTCCTGCAGTTTGCATCCATTGTTCCGCGTTCTAGTCTCTGCAGCAGCAGAAAACAAGCTTGCTCCCTCCTCAACATGACATCCCTTCAAATATTTAAACAGGGCTATCATATCACCTCTTAACCTTCTCTTCTCCAGGCTAAACATCCCCAGCTCCCTAAGGCGTTCTTCATAGGGCAAGGTTTCCAGACCCTTCACCATCTTAGTTGCCCTCCTTTGGACATGCTCCAGTTTCTCCACATCTTTTTTGAATTGTGGTGCCCAGAACTGGACACAGTATTCCAGGTGGGGCCTGACCAAAGCAGAATAGAGTGGCACTATAACTTCCCTTGATCTAGAAACTATACTTCTATTGATGCAGCCTAAAATTGCATTGGCTTTTTTAGCTGCCGCATCACACAGTGTACTGTCAGTGTACTGTCACACAGATGTCAGTGTACTGGTAATGTGAACTACAAAACATAACGTGAAATACAAAACGCATCTTTGAATATGGAGAGCCACTGTATTTGAAATCCTCTGTCTTTCCCTCATTCTTTTTAGAAAAGGTACTTTTTCTAGAGATGAAATAATCCATAAGGTATCAGTCAAGCAGGGAAACAAAGAGACTTTCAGACAGATTGTTAATATTTCATGTGCAATATACTTCCTTCAGGGAAAGAAAAGATATTGTTTATTGGTTTTATTAGACTAGTGCTTTCTAGAATGGAACTTAGGAAATTGGCTGTCATCTTTTATGTTGTTTATTTTCCACAAGAAAGTACCCAAAGTCACCACTATATGGTTAAGAGACTATAGCTAGCTGACATTGTCAATGCAGTGGGATGAAATGAGAATCAAGTGCAGAATGGGTACAAAGTGACAGGAACTATTTTTTTCTGAGGATCTGTGGTCATATCCCCTAGAAGGGAAGAGATGCTGAATAGGTCAGGATGGTGATGGTGCAAAGTGATTAGCTAATATATATCAATAAAAAGAAAACTGCTTAGAAAAAACTTGTTTAATCAATGCAGCTCTGGGAGAATAAGCTGCTCCAGTCCAAGGCTGTAGATGGATTTCACTCAGAAGAACAGCAACTTTTGTTGCAAGTACAGCAGCAGCAACAGCAGCAGCAGCAGCAACAGCAGCAGCAGCAGCAACAACAACAGCATGCCCATCATCACCATCACCCTCAACCGCAGCCACAACAAACAGTTCAACAGTCCCAGGCGCAGCAAGTTCTTATTCCTGCCACACAGCAAGGTAAGAGACAGCCCTTTTGGACCTCTTTGTGTTTTGAATGACTTGTTGTGAAAAGGCCGATCTATCAACCAGTCACGAAGCAGCATGTGACCAACCAATGGGAAACTGGCTGGGCAGGGCTATAAAAGGGCCTTGTAGAGAATGAAAGGTGGGTTTAGTTTTGGGGAAAGAGCTACATCAAAGAGAGGGTGTACTCTTAGAGTTACTGAGGGAACATTTTAGTTTTGTTTGGTGACCACGAAAGGGTCTTAAGAGTCCAAAGAGGGACTGTGTAGGCTTGGGGAGTCTAGTAGGGAGAGGCTCAGAGAAAGCTGGTTATTGAAAGGAAATTTTGGTCTTTGTTCCTGAGATAAGATTGCCTGTGTGGCTGTACTAATATCAATATTTTGAAGGAACATCTTGTAACTAAATAATAGGTCCATAGTAACAACTTTAAATCTAATTTGTAGTTTATATTTTTCAATAAACTTTTTTTTTATTGTTTAGACAACTACTTGGCCTCCGTTTGAATCAAACCACACTAGCTAATATTAGTGACACAGAGGTGCTGTTCCATCTTTAAGAGCAGTGCTATGGTGAAGGTTGGCAGGAGCCCTTCACAGAATTTTGGTGGCAGCGGTGGGATTAAAATTCCCATAGGGCTGCCACAGTTGAGAATAGGTTGTGGGTGGACTGAGTGTGTGAGAGTCCTCCATCACCACATAATAATTTGGTGGCAGCAGTGGGATAAAAAGGCCCAGGGTGCTGTCATCAAGGAGACTTAGTGGTGAACGATAAAGAGGTTCACCATATGGCTATAGCAGTATTGCATATAATAACATCTAATAAGAGCACAAGTACACAATTTTTGTATACCTTTTTCTCTATAACTGTTTCTTATTAAAAATACAGTTTCAGAGTGTCCATTGGGAACAAACTGTAAAAGCAAATCACTGCATAAAACAACAGATGAAGGCTTAAGTGAAAATTTAAATTTTTCCCCCCTTTCAAAAAAAAAAAAACCTTTTTGTAGTTTCAGAGCACACTGTAGCTGTGAGGTGCCTAATATGCATGCGAATGCTTGTAGTTTGCTCATGCAGTGTGTGTGCATTTCTTATAGATTTAGCCTTACATGCACAGAATTGTCATCTCAATTTTGTGAGGAAATTCCTATAATATCAGCAAGGCATTTCAGAAAGACATCTAAAACACAGTGGAAGTTAAGCGTTTGATTTACTTGATTCTTGGGATGATTATACTGCAGTTGGAAGCTTTTTAAGGATTTCCATCTTATCGCATGAATCATCCCTGTACCTATGTTTGATGTCCATACTGATGCCTGAAATTGGGCTTGCAGCCTCAAATGAAATCCTATAAGATAATGTGATACATAAACTTAACACGCATTTCTCTTAGAAAATGTAAATATGAACCTTGTATAATGAGTATGATAAATAACTCTTCCAAAAAGTCTACATTTATTAGGAATTGTTTTTACTAAGGTATGTATTTGATATTAATTTTCACAACATAAAATGTTGTAGGAAAGCCTCTTCTGAAGAAATAATACAGTAAGTTCTGCTAAAGTATCCTGTAGTGATCTCAGCACTAATTCCTTTTTCTGTGTTATAGCTCCTCAACAACAAGTTATTGTGCCAGATTCCAAGCTAATGCACATGAATGCATCAGGCATGGTAAGCTTGAATGATACATTTAACCCATACATATGAAGACACAATTAGGGAAGAATGTTTATGACAAAGTCTGGTTGTCTTGCCTACACAAAGGAAAAGTTAATTCCAGTCAGAGAAATGTTTAATTGTATAAACTTTGATTTTTCAGTGAATGTTCTTAGCATTAACACTTTTAAAAACTTCGGTCTAACAAAATGTTTAAATAAAGACAAAGTCAGTAACTTTAAAGTAATTCGATACAATTAATTGAAGTGTTCTGTTTGCCTCTGTGTTGCAACCTGAGCTTTTTTGGATACAATTTAGAACACAGATAACTTTCTATCTGAAATGAAGCTAAACATTGTAACAGAGGAGTCTGCAAAAGGGATCAGCTCTGCAAACAAGGGAGCAAATGTATGGATCAAGAAACAAGCAAACAATTGTACAAATAAATAGACAGGCATGCATTATCAATAAATAAGAGAGGCCTTGCTGCTTTGAATCCCCCTCTTTGCAAATTTCTCTGGGAGCTTTTAGAGCTGGGAAGTGGGCTAGAGGTTGCAAATCTCATTATGCATAGAATCATAGAGTTGGAAGAGACCACAAGGGCCATGCAGTCCAACCCTCTGCCATGCAGGAACTCCCAATCAGGCTTATTTGGCCTTGTCCGTGCAGACTGAGATGGGTGCATCTACACTGCAGAAATAACTTAGTTTGAGACCATTTTAAGTGCTTTGGCTCCATCCTGGGATTTGTAGTTTTGCAAGAGTGCCACAAAACAAAGCAAAAAACTGCCAAGCACCAGGGTTTTTGTAGGAGGGAGTCAGAAGCTGAGGTTAAAGTGATGTGAAAGTGCACTAACTCTGTAATGTGGATGAGGCAACAAGGGAAAATGTTATTTTGGGGGGTGGCGGCTTATTTCTTGGCACTCTTCTTAGTAAAACAGCCTACTAGTTTTACTTTATTGCCTTTGCCTGCTGTAGTCACTAGATCAATGCTTTCCTTGACTTGACAGTTTGCAGAGTCCACAATTGTATTGCATAGAGGAAAACACTTGTTATAACCGAGTGGACAAAGTGACCCACATGCTCTGACCCCTTGTGGGTGTGGTTGCCTGAGAGGAAAAATAAGTCAGAATGGGTGTGGTCTCCTGGGGTAGATGGGGGAGTGGATGTGGTCGATGATCGCTGGAATTTGCCCACCTCAGTACTAGACAGTGTTCTATATTAAATATATTATCTTTTAAGTGAATATGTTTGAATTAGAGCTAATGAAATTTTTATTATTTGTTTGCCTAAAAATCCAGTAGTTCTATGATGATCCTATGCAAGTATCACTCTCAAGACTGATATGTGGGAGAATTCCATTTACGTTCTAATCAGTAAAAGACTACCAAATTGAGTTCATTCTGCTCTACCTTATATCTGGGTTTCTCTTTCGTTATATATGTTTGTAATAAATATTTCTGATGCTAAACTAGTTCCTTATATTTCAGAGTGCTGCTGCTACTGCAGCCACCTTGGCTTTGCCTGCTGGGGTTACTCCTGTTCAGCAAATTCTGACAAATTCAGGTATTGCTTTGCTTTTGTTTTGTCATATTCATTGCAATGGTGGCATGCAGTGGCTCAAATCCTATTGTTAATCCTGGTTAGAGTAGAAACATTAAATCATTTGGGTTTTCCATTGTGTTACTATTCACTTTTGGTAGTCCTGACTAGAGTAAAAACACTGAAGCATTTGGGTTTATCATTCTGTTGATTTGCTATTCAACAAGTGGTTTACTGTATCTACTCTAATTATGACTAATCAACAGGATTCCAGCCAGTATCTTAAAATATCATCAGCTAAACTTTAGAACAAAACATATTCAATAAATCTACAAATACATAAGTAAAACCTGTATAACAGAAAAATCTCTAAAACCCAGCTTCTGAAAAATAGATACATATTTTGTACCTTCTGGAAGGACGATGCTGTCCCCTCCCTCCTCTTTGGAAGCAGACGAAAAAGGTACAGTGAGCGGATTCAAATTTACAATAAACAATTGCATGCTGTCATACTGAAAACAAATCTACTCTTCTTTCAGACTTTCATCTTTCCCCTCTCCTATTCCTGTGATCCAGTAGAGGATGTTTTGTCTTTTCTGCAATTCATTTTGATATGTCATCCAAACCTTAAACTGGTTAATTTTAATTTAAAACAAGCCCACTTCATAATCAATTTTTTGAAGTTGAAGGCTTTCATGGCCAGCATCCATACTTTTTGTGGGTTTTTTAGGCTATGAGGATGTGTTCTAGATGGTTTATTCATTGCATTCATTGATGTTTTGTCAGTAGCTGTAGCTGGCATCTTCTGAAGATGCTGCTGCTGGCTAAACATCAAGAATAGACTTCTAGAGCTCATAGCCCAAAACCCCCACAAAAAACAGTTTTCAAACCTGAGGTAAGATTTGAGTTTGTTCATTATGGATGTCACAAACTGCACTTAATCAACAATAGATTTTGGAAACTTCTTCATGGCTGTGCTAGAAGAGTGGAGAGGCACAGGAGCAAGGAAGGCAGAGCATTTACAGCTGTAATGTATGAATACAGAATACTGCCAGAAGCTGCAGAGTTCCAGGAATCTGTATTGGTGTAGAGCATCAAGACAGTTTATCAAGGCAGTTTCTCCCAAATTCTAGCTGTCCTCACCCTGTCCTAACAGCAATCTGTCTCCTCATGCAATCCTCCAAGCCATACCTTAAAATCCAGGCAGCCATACCAAGGCAGGGAATTTAGTTGCACTGTGGTTCACTAATGGGGGGCAGCTGGATAGCTGCACCCCATTTGCTAACACCATTGAGCTCTATCCTTTAGTTTAGCTTATCTGGATTTTAAGTGGGTTTGGGGACATTTGGGATTGTGGCAATAATGCCACAATAATAAATGTAAATATCAAGCAATTATGAGGTGGTAAGCCTAGCTTATAACTTCATAATTTACTTACAGGATGCCAGGCAAGGTTTATAAATGATATAATTATACTATACTTCGTTGTAAGATGCATTATGTATCATGCAGTCATGGCATCTGAATTAGTAAGAAAAGGAAACAAATAGAAGTGGAAGAAATTACAGAAGACTCCTACTTGTCCTCAGAAAAGTAAAAATGACAAATGGAGGATATTTTTATGAGTTATCCCAAGTTTGTAAGTCTGCAGATTAGAGAGGGTGAGCATTGAGGCAAATGTAAAAACTCAATTGACTATTGAGCATCATGTCAATATTATATCACATGAAAGTGAGAGCCAGTCTCTGCAAGAGCAAGTAGCATCAGAGAGAGCTGAAGAGTCAGAATTAACCCATGGTGGTAAGGTGAAGAAAGATTTTATTTAAAGTCTAAATTAAATCTTAAGAATACACCTTGTAAATCCCTTATGGGTGGCAGAGGGGCTGTGGAGCTCAAAAGCATGGATGTGGCTTCCAGTCACCATCATGAAAACTCAGTTTCTGCGAAAAGAGGTGGGGAGGAAGAGAGGAAAGCAAGCATCCAGTCAAAGCCAGCCAAACAGTCAAGTAGCCAGGCATGTTTGTTGATTGACTTGCAGGATACAGCTGCAGATGGGAGAAAACAGCTTTTTTAAAATACTTTTTTAAAATTCATTAATTATCTACCACATTTACAATTAGGGAAAAAAAATCTCAGGTTTATTCACCCTCATCATCACAAGCTTCTCAGTTTAATAGTGCTGCTACAGGAGCTTATACAAATATTTTTCATCAATCTTCTTCAGCACAGACATCTCAGGCAATAAGCAGTAGGAAAAAATTATAAGAGAATTAGTGAGAACTGAAGTATAAGCAGGAATTCATTAAATACTCACAGTGTATTTAACATAATGAATTTACCTAATATAAATAGTCTAACTAATTTATCTAAATTCAATAGTATAAATTTAATTACTTATTAAATAAATTTGATTCAGGAAGCTTAACAGCTAAAGCAAATATGAATACGATAGAAATGAATTTATTAAATGGGATTGGTTCACTTCAACCTCATGTTCAATGCAGGAACAAAAGTTATATCCTGAGGTGCAAGGAAAGGAGGGTGTTGCATGTGGTCTAACCAGTAAACTGAAATGCAGTAAGAAAACAAAGCATATCATTACAGCAAGCAAACAATTAATATAAATTACTCTTGAAGGCAACTTAGGCTGCTCAGATTTGGTCAGTCCACCTTACACTGGCTATCTATTCTATCACTTTGACATATTGTCGATTTTCAAGGCTATGTAATGAAATTGGTGGTGGGAAAGATGCGTGGAAGCTGTAACAAAAGAATTCTGAGAATTTTTGTATTGATCAGTTGGTGTGAAGTGTTAAGCCATTGTTTAATGGACTGCTCCTTCAGCCTTCCTAGAATGACTTTCTGTGAATAAATGGCAGGGCAGCTGTTTGTAGAAGCATGATCCAGTGGAGGCTTCTGCTTCACAAATTGGATGCTCCTTTAGGGGGAAGACTAGCAGTTCCAGCAGTTCTTTCCACAGCCCTTCAAGCTGTTTCTAATGCTAGTATGGGTGAGAAAGAGCAGGCATAGAGAATTACACTAGGGAAATGGCATAGTTGAAACCAGTCTCTCTCCTCCCCAGCCAAGTTCTTTTGCCTGTGGATCATCCACTGTGGAGAAACTGAGTCAAAAATATGCCTAGGTCAATTATATAGCATTCTTTGTTTTTAGAACATTTGATTTGTTCGGTCAGATGCACATCAGCTGTTGCAGGTGTTGCTTTTGGGAAAGAAAATTGTTTATTAAATATTCAAGTGGATTCATTTCATTACAGGCCAAATTCTTCAGGTGGTTAGAGCTGCCAACGGAGCTCAATATATCATTCAGCCCCAGCAACAAGTGGTCCTACAGCAACAAGTTATACCACAGATGCAACCTGGTGGGGTACAGTCTCCTGTTATTCAGCAGGTAAGAATATTTTAAGAGGTGCTTTAACTTTGTAGCATTTCTGTATTATTGAACAAACACAGCTTTCTCTGGATTCAGTACAGTAGGCCCTCCATATCCACGGACTTGCCATCCATGGATTCCAGCATCAGTGGAAGGCAAGCCCATGGAGGACACAGCAGAGAAGGAGGAGGGAGAAGCAGAGGAGGGGAAAATCCAGTGGAGGGAAAAAAGAGGCAAAAAAATGCAGTGGAGAGAAAGAAGAGGAAGAGGAAGGGGGAAAGGTGACAGGAAGAAAAGAGGTGGAAAGAGGAGGAGAGAGGAAAAGGTGGTAAAGGGTAAGAGGAAGAGGAGGCAGCTCCCTGCTACCGTGAGAGCAGCAAAGTGAGTTTGGGCAGGCTGGGGATGCAAAGTCCCATTGTCCTCAATGATGGCACCATTGAGAACAATGAGCATCTGTGGATTTTGGTATCTGGTGAGTGGATCCCCCCACAGATACCGAGGGCCCCCTGTACCTGTTGTATCCACTTTCCTGTCCCATTTATCTTCTCTGTGCCCCCCCCCCTTGATTTTTCTCAAAGTGCTTGTTCAGTCTGTACCATCTTAGAGTGGGTTAGAAGCCCCTTACTCTCTTTTTATGTGATCTTTTCTGTATTTCTCGTCCCCTAAACTCATTTTCTTACTGGATGACCTTTCAGTGCCTCCAGAGCATTTAGAGAAAACCTCCATCTCTTTTTTTCTTGAGGATCTTGGTGTCTACCATCCATTGTCACAGTGTGTCTTGTAGGCAGATGCTAATTTGTTAAAAATAAGTTTTTACAATAAATTTTGACACTGATGTCCTCATGGTCTTTGAGTGCCCATGCCAAGTTTCCTGGGGCTGGATTTCAATCTGAGCTGTGGCAGAAACAAATACATGTAGCCACACTCTTACACACGCTTAACATTATGATGGATGATGAGGTCTTTGTGGGCTTTTTAGGTTTTTTTTACAGGTGTCTCATTACAGAAAAAAAAATGGAAGTGGAAAGAAAAAGATGCAGGAATATAATAAATAATAAAGTTTTGTTTCTATTTCCTGCCTCTCCTTTCGGATCGAGGTGGGATTCCAACAGATTATTAAAATACAATGTCACAGTCAATCTGCAGTCTAAAATTAGGAATTTAGGAAAAAGTATCTGTAACTGTGTAATACAGCTAACATTTTACTGCTGTGAAAGCTATAGCAGAAGTGAAGAATAAAGAGGACTCATTTTGAAGATTTAAACTTGATGCATCTCGGGTGGAAAAATTAAATAACAGTAGTCCAAAACACACTGCAGAAATAATCCAGTTTGAGACTGCTTTAACTGCCCTGGCTTAGTGCTAGGGAATCCTGGGAATTGTACTTTATTTTGTCTCACAAAACTACAGTACTCAGAATTCCCTAACATTGAGCCAGGGCAGTTAAAGTGGTCTCAAACTGGATTATTTCTGCAGTGTGTTTTGGACCAGTGTCATGTTATTTGAGTTGCCAACTTGGTTACAGTAATTCATTTCTATCTCATACATAGTATCAGAATTCTAGTTGCTGGTGATTATATTTATATTTTAAGGCCTAAACAGCTTTGGACCTCAGCATTACATTGTGGTTTGCGTGTTGGACTATGACTATGGAGAACAGGATTTGATTCACTGCATCGCCATGAAACCCACTGGGTGACCTTGGGCAAGGCACACTCTCTCAGCTTTGAGAAGGCAATGACAAACCTCTTCTGAAGAAACCATCTCAAGAAAACCCCATGATAGGTTTGCCTTAGGGTTGCCATAGGTCAGAAAGGACTTCAAGGCACACAGCAACTACAGTACTTGAAGGAATACCCCCTTATATATTCCTGCCTGAGGGCTCAGGCTTGCTTGAGTGGCTCTTTTGTTCATCCCCCAGTGTGTGAGAATAAGGGAGAGAGCATTCTTTGCTATGGAGCCCCAGTTTTAGAATGCTCTCAATTTGAATGCCCAAGGATGCTGGCTTCATCACCAAGTTGCAACATTTTTTTAATTAAAACTTTCAGATCTAATGATTTTTCAAATCTAGGGGTACAGTTACCCTGCCTGGATTAGAAACATCTAAGAAAATATGAGAGAGACTGAGTAAAGAATTTATGACCCATATGTAGTTTCTAACAGAACAAAAACTGAGTTCTCTCCTTGTCTCTTTCAGCTGTTTTTCAGGTTAGGCTACATTTAGGAAAGGATCTAATGATCAAGGAATTTCTGCAGTGCTACATTAATTTGCAGTGCTGTAGGGAACATGCTTTGTGAAGACTTATGAGTTTGCAGTAGACTGTCTTGCACATTCTGTTATATGCAAATACTGAAAGTTAAAAGTAGGAATGCCTGCTGATGCAGTAATTGGTTTTGTTTTAATTTTTGGACAGGTTTTGGCTCCCATTCCTGGAGGGATCTCACAGCAAACCGGGGTGATTATTCAACCCCAACAAATCTTATTTACTGGAAACAAAACCCAGGTAATACCTACGACAGTGGCTGCACCTACACCAGCACAAGCACAGATTTCTGCAGCAGGGCAGCAACAAGCTCAGCAGCAACCAGCACAACCACAAGCACCTTTAGTGTTACAGGTAGATGGAGCGGGCGATACATCATCTGAAGAAGAGGAAGAAGAAGAAGATTATGATGATGATGAAGAGGAGGATAAAGAAAAGGATGGGGGTGAAGATGGCCAGGTTGAAGAGGTAATTTTGATGTACTGTATATACTCGTGCATAAGTCGAGGGCAGTTTTGGGGTCCAAAATCATGGATTTTGATCTGACCCGTGGATAAGTCGAGAGTCGAACACTGGGGCATGTTACAAAAGATCTAAAGGGGGAAACAAATCACCACTTCCCTCACTACATCTCCCTCTCTGGACCTCTTCCAAGTCCCAATGGTCATAGTCTCAGCATGTAAAAGGGGAAACAAACCTTAGCACACACACACACACATTCTTTCCTTTTACCAAAAGCATTCCCAAAACACATAGCTTGCAAAAGAGGGGACAGAAACCTCTCTCTCTTTCTTTGCCCATAACTCCCAGGATTCCATTGCTTGCAAAAGAGGGGACATTGCAAAAGGTGGACAGACCTTTCTCCCTCTCTTCTCTCACCCCAAGGATTTCCAGGCTCATGGCTTGTCAAATGGTGTCCAAGCCTGGGCATACTCTCTCTCCCCCTTTCCTGAGCAGCTCCTTCTTAGCTCTGGCTGCGAGGGGAGTCTCAGGACTGAAGAGGGATCTCTCTCTCTCTCTCTCTCTCTCTCTCTCTCTCACACACACACACACACACACACACACACAGACGTGAAGAGAGGAGAGCGTGCTGGGAACTGAAACAAGGACTTCCTAAAGATCCTTGGCTGCAGAGGAAGGTGGGCACTTCTTTAAGAAAAACTTCAAGCAGTATTAACTTATTGCTACGTAGATAAGTTGACGTGATTTTAGAGTCCATTTTGAGGCATAAATTTCTCAATTTATAGTCAAGTATATACGGTATCTTCAGTAGTCCTGATGGTCTGAATTATAACTGAATTGGTCATAATGTGAAAGAAAGTCTGTTTTACCTTTGTGGATGAACCATATATGCTAATAATGATTATGTTTCTCCCTTTAAATACTGGTTTACCTTGGTCTGTTACAGACAGTGAGATGAGGTACCAGCATCATTGGTGGAAACCTTAAATTTGCAATAGTACAAATAAAATTGTCCAAGGAAAAAGCTAAGAGGGAAAAACAGACTGGTGCAAAAGGTTTTTTTATAAGCATTAGGCATTCTGTATATAGCTAGAGTTACTTAGAGTTTACAATTTTGTCCACCTGATCTCCCAAGGTTGTAAACAGTATTGTCTAGTAGCAGATTAACAGCAGAATTTCCATTAAAAATACTGTAAGCTTTGGATTTTCAGGAAATTTATATTACAGGAGAACAAATATGAAGCTTTATAATACTTTAATATATTTTTAGATAATGCAATTAGTTTATGCAGTTACACATTGCTTGTGGAGGGTTAGCATATCACACAGAAGTGTTGATACACCCTCTTTTATAGACATTACATTGTCTTAGCACATTATCTTTCATAGACCTCATGTGGTCTAGATACATTTCTTGCACATATAGCACATAATACTTGTACGTTTCAGTGATAAGAAACATCTTACACAATATTTGTATATGTGAGCATTGCTATAATAAAGAGTTTTTCTGTTGTTTGTCAACCAGCATTTCAGAGTGTTCTTACCCATTCTGGGGATTACAAATAGCACAGAAAACAGCTTCCTCTGGATCAGACTGGCCCCTAACTGACAGCTTCAGAAAGGTCACCTCAGAAACAAGACTGTTTCAAGTGGTCCAAAATATGCAGTCTGGCTTCCTGCTGCCCTCTTGTGATATTTTCCCATTACTGTATTCTGCTTAGATGTGTTCTTAAGAGGCAAACACTTGTTTCCAAGTCAGACTAAGAAAAACAGTTTCCTATCCTGTCTTACACAGACAAGTAGCTTTTAGACTTTTGATTTCTAACATACAGGACATAAAATGGCATCTTACTGACAAATCATAACAGATTTCCCATGACAAAAGAACATGGAAAACTCAAGTGGAGAAGTGGAATATCTGCAAACTGGGAGATTCTCTGGAGCATTCCATAATCACATGCATTAAATCCCCATGTCCCAGTGTCTGAGGCAGGAGTCCATATTTCTTCTTTAGATACGTCCACTGACTCTTTGTCTTTCCACTTCATTTTTTCCCGTCCTTCTTTCTAAGCTGTCCAATTTTCTTTTGAGTTTATCTGTGATCTTATTTTAACTTTATTCTATTTATTAGAACTATATTCAGATCTTCCTTCTGTAATAATAACAGTTTCCTTGTTCTTCTTCCCAGTATTCAGAATACTCTAATGAAAATAGAAATGGAGTCTTAAATTTCAAAATGATCCTAAAATAGAAAGAAATACCCACATATGTTGGATATCCCCATTAACCGGGGCAACTCTCAGGATGAACAGTGGGGAAAAATTTTCAAAGAGTGGTGCTCTTTCTTCAGTTAAATTATGTGTGTAGGAAGATGTTACCTGTAAAATATCTATGTTGGCATTATCCATGATTTGCATACGAATGTGTAAACTTCAATGGATGGGTAATCAAATTTGATTTTTTTCAGGAACCTCTCAATAGTGAAGATGATGTAAGCGATGAAGAAGGACAGGAACTCTTTGACACTGAGAATGTTGTTGTGTGCCAATATGACAAGGTAATTGACTAATGTCACTTACATGCTTCCTTACCTTCTTAGTTATGCAAAAAGAAAATATATTTAAGAGGATACGTGTATATTCATTTCTAGTTTATATTAATACCCTGTAGAGTACCATTTTTGCATAGCTTTTTGATTATTAGAAGTGTGTTTAGTTATAGGACAGATTATTCAATTTTGAAAATTTTACAGTTGATAAAATTGAGTTTAGTTAAATCTACTTTTCATCCTCGGTTATCTCTGGAGATAACTTTAAAAATTTAACGTAATGTTATACACGTGGAACTCTGCTTACACGCAATGTTTTCTTTTTCTTATGCCTGCACTTTCTTCCCCATGCAGCATTCGAAGCCTGCTCCAGAGAATTCTCTAGAGCAGGTCTGAGGGTTGTAATTGTAGGGAAGGGGTAATTCATTTGCCAACAGCTTCCAGTCTGTTGGCAGGTGAACACCACTGGATGCAAGCTGCTGTTACTATTTTAAAATACTCAAACTGCAGATGGCAACAAACATTTTACTTATTATAGCTGCCTTCCTTCGTATATGGCACCAAGGGATTATGGAACGATCTGCCAGAGGAGATCCGTCACATCTCCACTCTGACAGGTTTTAAGAAAGCATTCAAGATGGATCTCTTCTGGCAGGCCTTTCCAACTTAGCTACCCTCCCCAGATATAGATATATCTGCCCCCTCATCCGCCTATTCTTCCCCACTTGCTTCTCTGCCTTTGTGGAATGTTTTTAATGTCTCTATGTTTTTAATTCTTTTAATATTTTATACTATTACTGTTTAATTTCCATTTTAGTACTGGGATTCGGGGGCGGGAGAGGTTTAGGGTTTGATTTTATTGTAACTTTGATGTATTTTATTGTTGTAACCCGCCCAGATTCTTCATGATTGGGAGGGCTAGAAATTAATAATAATAGTGGCCCATTTTAGATTGGCAAAAAGAGGTGTGATGAAGGCTGCATGAAAGCCCAGCTTTTAGATGAGAAAAAGGGAAAGTGTGCCATGAAAACGCCATTTTGGCGCTTTAAGGGAGAAGAAGCGCCTTTAAAAAGGAGCTGGATTTCCCTACTCTTTTTTTAGAAAGTGCGCTACAGCGCAAGTGCATCTAACAGCTAAGGTGCAGTTGCGCAGTTAAACGGGGCTCTGTCTTTTTAAATCGCCCATTTAAAGGCAGCGCTACAGGTGCGGAGCATAATGGATCGTGGGTTGGGAGCATGCGTGGTGTGGAGTTCAGTTCTAATTAAAATGCTCAATGCCCTGCAGGTGTAAAAGCTGGGGTTTAACCACACAGTTTTTTAAAGCTCCCAAACCCTAGCTCCACCCCTAATCGGAACCCTAGACATGCGCAGTAGGGTCTCTGGGATGCCATTACTGTTATTCTACTGTGGATAACATGTCAATTCATTCACAAAATAAGGGGGTTCATTCATGATGCACCAGTGCAACTCCACAGTTTAAAAAAGGTAGAGAAACCGCAATGATAAACTGCTGAACCTTTAAAAAAAAATCTTTGCCGGCTGCGAATTGCGCAATTGTGAAACTGCGCAGTTCCTCTGGCAATTTGACTGTATCCTGTACCTGTGTAATTGTAATTCAAAGATGTGCTGATGTGAAAAGCATCTGTAGTTTAGCCCTGGGATTGCCCCCGCATCAATTCCCATGGTCCTCCGTTTTGTTTTGGCTTCCAGGCCCCCACGTCTTCCTCGGCTGCCTCCGGGAGGAAAAGCAGCTGTTTTTGACAGGAGGCAAGAGGGAGGGGGAAGGCTCTCCCTTTTGCGCCCTGCAAGCTCTCTCTTGCCGTTCCTGGCCCCTTGTGCCCCTCAAGGACCCTTTTGCCTTCCTTCCTCCAGGGCCAGGGGCTTCGCAAAGAGAGAAAACTCCCCCCCCCTTTTTTTCTAATTCTCCCCAAAGAGTTCTTCTTCCCTCATTCCTCCTCCTTTGGAGGAGGGTGGAGTGGGGCAGCCTGGGGGATGTGGGTCTGTTTTGCTCCCCTGAGGGGCATTGCTCTGGGCCCACAACAAACTCCAACTCCCAGAATTCCATACCTTTGAGCCATAAGGGCTATTTCTCCAGTGTGGATGCAGTAAAAGCCCTGATTTTGCACAGCTTTCCCTCTCTTTTCGCCTCTTCGGAGTCATTGCCTTCAATGGGAGTCCCAGCCAGGTTGGGACCAGAGAGGAGTGAGGTCCTTGCAACCTGGCTGCAGCAAAGCAAAGCTTCCCCAGCTTGGGATTTAAACACAGAGACATGCATAGTCTCTCTCTCTCTCTCTCTCTCTCTCTCTCTCTCACACACACACACACACACACACACACACACAGAGACACCCATTCAGTGACAGCTGACCATAAATAAGGAGCAGGCAGGACTCGGCAGAGTGTCCTCAGTGTCCTCCTCACTGCCTTTTCCTTTCTGGTTGTGAGGCCAGGCAGGTGAGAGAGGCCCTCAGTCAGGGAGCGAGGGAGGCTTGGCTGCTCCCACCTTCCCTGGGGACTTGGGGCCCTCCTTCTGGACCTGCAGACCCTGGGCTTGAGGGGGAAGGACGCAGGAGGAGGCAGCCTTGCTTCTCCTTTGCTGCTGCTGCTAAAAAGGTGCCCTGCTCTCCTGGGACTGGGCCAGGGGGGCAATGTGGAAGCTGAGGGCAGAGTCCTCTGGGTCCTTCCTCCTCCTCCTCCTGCTGCGCTGCTGCAAGTCACTCTCTCACCCAAGAGTCACACTCTCTCAGCCAGAGGGAGAAGGAGGAGGAGGAGGAGGAGGAGAGGGACATGGAGCGCCAGCCACTGTCTGCAACTGAGGAGGAGGAGGAGGGAAGGAGGGAGGGAGCGAGGGCCCAGAAAGGAGAAGTATGGTAATGTGATAAACTCCTGTATGATGTACCTGCGCACTTGTGCAGTTCCCAGCAGGCAATGATAATGTCGCTGTATTGTGTACCTGCACAATTGCGCAATTCGCAGCCGGCAAGGAAAAAAAAATTAAAGTGCGGCTAAAAGCCGCGTTCCTTGCCGCCCATGTAGCTGCTCCGCCTGTGTTTGTAGCGTTCTGACAGCTTCCCATGTAGCTGCTGAGCCACAGAAAAGACCTAGATAAGTCGTTCCCACACCCCTCAGTCTAAAAGCCCTATACCTTTTAAGTGCACACCTGGAGCTTGCAGTCTAGCAGCTAAGCATTAAGGAAAGTGCAATTTCATGTCACACTTTCCTGCCAATCTAAAAAGCCCCAATAATAATAATAATAATAATAATAAGCTTTAAAGTATACCTAAAAGTCTGTGATAACAAAAATATTGAACCAAGATAACCTATTAAAATTTATTTTAGAAAAGGCAAAAGGGAATGCATCTATTATTTTGTCTTTGTGATCTAATTATTCAAGTGTATGTTTTAACTTGTTATATTGATTCATGCACTTTTAGTTTGTTCAAATTATTTTATAGTGTTTTAATTGAATTAAATTGATTTAAGTATATACCATCCTGAGATGAAATGAAATACAAGTATTTTATAAATAAAATAAAAATACATTTCTGGAGAGGGTCTTCTCTATCCCATTAACAGAGATGTGGATAGTGAGAAAGCAGGAGAGAGTTTTCTCAGGGGCTGTACAACCAAACTGTACAGTTCACTGTCCTAGACTTTTATATTCTGTTAAATGATGAAGAGCTTTCTCTTGTAGCAGCTTTCAGATTTTTTCTCAGTCCTGCTGCATTACTTGATATATATGTGCTTTTGAACTTTAGCCAAGTAAAACTTTAATTTACTCTTTTGAGAGGGCATAAATTTTTTGATGTATTATATTTAGTTATTTTGGGCATACAATACAGGAAAGTCGAGCAGCGTTTCAAAATAATAAATACATATATACTTGACTATAAGTGGATCTCATGTGTAAGTCGAGGGCAGGTTTAGTGGCCAAAATTATAGATTTTGATAGGACCCATGGATAAGTCAAGGGTAAAGCTTAGGGGCATGTAACAAAGGGCCAAACTTTTTTTCTGCTGCTCCAGAGAACAAAACCCAGAACAATGGATGCAAGCTGCAGGAAAAGAGATTCCACCTCAACATTAGGAGGAACTTCCTGAGTAAGGGCTGTTTGACAGTTGAACATACTCCCTCAGTGAGTGGTGGAGTCTCCCTCCTTGGAAGACTTTAAACAGAGGCTGGATGGCCATCTGTCAGGCATGCTTTGATTGAGATTTCCTGCATGGCAGGGTGTTGGACTGTATGGCCCTTGTAGTCTCTTCCAACTCTATAATTCTATGAAAGGATCTAAAGGACAAAGCAAAGAAAAACAGAACCAAAGAACTTAGAAAGGATGAAAAGGCAAAACAAAGAAAATTGTGACTACATTAGCAATGCTTATAGCCTTCAGCTTTAATGTGATAACTTTGCCTGATTTTACCCAAAAAAAGCTAACATAACACAGCCATCTCATTTAGATTCTTCAGAGCCCCATTCCTGTCGGTGCTCCTTTGAGGAGAAGCACCAAAGAGTTCCTACCACCACCACCATTTCCCTGCCCAGGCATTCAACAAGGTCAGAGGTGGTGGCACAGCTGAGAGATTAAAGTGGGTTTGAGTTACTTTTAGGCGCTCCTAGGATGGACTAAGCTCTTACCTTTCACCACTCTAGAAGGGGGTGGTTCCCTTTTAAATAAAGAGTTAAAGTATAATGCTTACAGTGACCTATAGATAAGTTGACCCACATTTTGGAGGTCAATTTTTTTGACCAAAACTTTTAGACTTACACATGAGTGTCTGCTTGTACCTTGAAAATAATGTACTTTCTCCAGGCGCCCACCCTTAAAACAGCGTTCTTGGAATATCTGCAAAACCTAGAATATAGTCACTTGGAATACTTGCAGAATAAGCTTTTTTAATAAGAAATTTCTTGAAATTGTTTTTGCAAGGAAGAGCACATAAGCAATAGTGGCACTATAGTCACAAAAAAGTTGTATTAGTCTTTTGGTTTTTCCAGTACATTGCTGTATGACTGGAGGGTGGTGTGCTATTTGCAATGCACCAAATACTGACTTTAGCCTGTAATGTTTCTAACTTTGGCTTCTGTCCTCCACAGATTCATCGAAGTAAGAATAAGTGGAAGTTTCACCTCAAAGATGGAATCATGAATCTTAATGGAAGAGATTATGTTTTTTCCAAAGCCATTGGAGATGCAGAATGGTGAAGCTGATACACAAAACAAACTCAAAAGCAAAAATGGGAATGGTTGAGACTTGGACATATACTTCAACAGAAATCTTAATCTGTGCATTTGAAGGAACAGTAGAACTGAGACTACTAGGAGAAAAGAATAGCATGGCAGTGTTGACACTATTCAATTGGGAAAGCTGGGCATTGGTGCAGATAGCTATGCCTGAAAGCTGGTTTTGTATTAATACCTTAATTAACCACTTCTACCTGTACATAAAAGTAACTAGCATGTGATGCTTAATTCCCTTTCCACTAATTTGAAGGAACTCTCTTCTCTTTTGATAATAGTACTATGGGAAAAGCTTAGTGTTTTTTGGTGTGGCAAATTGTGCTGAACCATTCCCTCTGGGAGTGGAGTTGGGGAGAATCTTGCTTAAACTATGTGCAAGTCTCTAACCAATTGGAAAGAACAGAGTCATCCAGGGTTTAATTACCTTGGATGAGTCAGCTATTTTTAAATTTCTTGTGCTGGGTCATGCATAATTTTATCAGTAGATTTAGGCCTTTTATATTAATTGTGATCCTGGTACCAAAAGATCTTACTTGTATTCCAAATTTAATAATTCACAATCTTTTATTTAAAAGGATGTTGAGCTTTAAATGAGTCTGCAGATGGAAGCTGTATGATTCTGCTGTCTCAGTCTCCCTCCTGTCTTTCAAAATGTCCTTACAGGAAGATTGAACAAAGTTAGTAGTCTGTGTGTTGAATTATTGCTAGTCAGAAAATCAATCTTCTGTAAATAATTCCACTGGTTCTTAAGGTGTATTCCATTGCCAAGTGAGTGTACACAGCTGGCAATGAAATCAGAAGTTGTAGGTGACTATGCACTTTGGAAAAGAGTCTACAGCATTGAAAGAGCTTCCATTTTCCTTCAGTAATTAAAGATCATAATGTGAACAGAATCACAGTAGCTCTAATAATACAACAAGTGATAACTCAAATAAATAGAAATTTGCTGTTGAAGGTACATTTCTCTTTCTGTGTGGCTGTGGCAAGGGTCTGTGAAACTATGCATTTAGGAATGTAGGTTCTGTTCACTATGGTAAGGGGTGTCTGAAATGCAATCATATTTAGGAAACGTGCATTTCCAGATGGTATACCATTGCAAGATCTATATTATGCATGCCAGCCACTTGAAAAACAACAAAGAGAAGCCAGGAAAGGTGAGTTGACAAATGGGGGCTACAGAGTAGCAAGTACCCCCTTTTCTAATATTTATCTTGTGGAAAACAAAACTTTTTGAATATTTTTGTTAAACAAAATTGCCAGTGCAATTTAATCAGCACTATTTTTTCCCTTTTCCTTACAAGCCTTTTTTAAAATTCAAATGCATCAGTTTTTTTCTGTTTGCAGGAAATCCACTGTGCAATGTAATTAGCAATTAGGCTTTCTACACCTATAATGTTGCTGAAATGGGCCTAATTCATTGCTTTACTTGTAGTGGTTTTCATAAGGCATCTAACTTTTATATACTGTGTAAACGTCATTGCAGATTTGGCAATCTGGTTATCTTCATTACTTACTGAACCTGCAATCTCTTGGTGGCAGTTGTTTCACCCCCACAAAATTGAAGATGTGTGGATGTCATTTTTCCCATTGTGTAAAACAACATACTAACATACCACTACTTCACATACCAAGTTTGTGACATTGAGATAGTTTACCATTTTCCCTTGCATCCTTCCGTACCTTGTGGCCTGTTCACAGTATATTCTGGCCGTTTTGTTTGATTAAACACAGGCTTAAATGAATCCAGAAATTCTACACTGTGAAGTCCCAGTAGGCCACAGTTACCTGTTTGTTACTGGAACCCAGACACTGTACAAATGATCAAGCATTGTGTACATAATGGGCACTGAAAAGCGCTGCTTGTCTCTTGCCTTTTTATTTATTTTAAAGGAAACCACAGCTTTAAAAGTGACTTAGGTAGGTCTGTATGGAAGCAGGTGTGGTGTCTTGTAAATTGATTATGGATGTGCTTTGGTTGATGAGGGTGTTAATGAAAGGACCTAGAAAGTTCTTCTCAAAGCCAGTCACATACCAAACTTGTGCTCTTACTTGCTTCATCAAGTGTTCCTTTTTTAAATCAATCAGCATGTTTTTAATTTCATTTTATTGTAGCAGCCTGCTGTAAGAATATAGTTTGCTTACATTTGCTATTGTACTTGAATTTTAATCATGGTTTTAACAATGTAAATGAACTGATCACTTAACAGATCACTTTGTTAAGTTTCCATTGAAATCATCATTCCTTTGCGGGTGGCAAGAGATTCCCACAATTAGTCATTCAGCTTTATGTACATTTGATTTTATTGTTGCTTAGACATGAGATTGGTTTCATTTAAATAGTTCAGTATCTTGACTTCTGAAGCAATTAACGGTTTCCAAGAAGGGCTTATGTTTAGATTTGCACAGATAGCAGGAGCACCTTTTAACTTTCAAGATGGGAAAAGTGGAGAAAGCAACTTCTAAAAGGCTTGATTGAGCTAATGGGAGATTTACAAGTAATACACAAAGGTGAGAGTCTTGTGCCTTTGAATTCTTCATATATATATATGTTTTGTTTTAACATATTTAGAACCATTGTGTTCCTTTGGTAGCTTCAATTGTAACTTAACATTTTGAGTCTAATCTTACTGGCTTTCTAGAATGTGCAATCACTTGAAACATCTATATTAAACCTTGCCTTTTAAGGCTTTAGATACTGTCATGAAGAACTTTATATTGGACTATTTAAATTTAATGTGTAAGGTGACTTTCCCCCACCCCCAAGCTGTGTAGAGGCAGTCTAAGTTTTTGTCATCATTTCCCTGGAAAAGAATCATGATTTCACAAATACAGTTGCAATTCTAGCTGTCTTCTCAAGAGGACTGAAGCACAGTCCTCAGTTAACAAAAAGCAAAGAACATAACAATTGATATAATCAAACTCAGATGATATTTTAAAAAGTTGTTAGCATCACTTGATTTTTTGTTTCTGGTCTATCCACACTGAACAGCAATAATGTCCCTCTATAGAATTACTATAACTACTGGAAAAAACTAGATCCAGTGCAAGAGGAATACATAGTCTTTTCACAATGGAAATACTTGTTCTTCTGCTTGACAAAAGTTGTCTTAATTTTTCTAAGAAGTCAGCAAATATAGCTAGTTTTTTGGTTCTCCATAGTTGACTTTGCTGTTCTGTCTTAAAGTTTTAAACTGAAAAGAGCTAGATCGGGATTAAATATCCATTTTTAGAAAATACTAGTATCCTGTGGGCTAGTGATACTGAGAAATCAGTTAAATACCCATTTTTAGAAAATACAAGAATCTTGTGGACTGGTGATAACTGAGAAATCAAACCGGTTTCTTGGCTATGACAAGGCTACTTGCTTTCCTTGATTTGGATTTTAAAAAGCAAAAGTTTTTTTTCAGAGTGGAAGAATAAATGAAGGCTACTTACACATGTAGGAATATCACACATTCATTTACTCCTGTGTGCCTATGGTACCACAACAATTGAGGGGAGTGGGAAATATCCTTAGTTGCTGTTCTGAGCTACAGTTGTCAACTGCTGTTGTACATAATACTGTTTATGTGTAAGGGGGTAAATATATTTATTATGTTTGTAAAATTCAGTCTGTACAATTGAAGATCAAGGATACTTTTCCTGGGGTGTACACGATGTGTTTCAAAGGCCATGCTTGGAATACAATTAGAAAACTTAGTATTTTGATGTACTAAGACCTATTTTAAGTTTAATATTTTGCCTTTGCAAAAAATTTAATTAAAGATGTTATTTAAAATAAGCTTGCCACTTTTATTTACTATTTTGTGTATTAAAATACTTTTATGTGTAATCTAGTTGTGTTTGCTGTATGATATTCTTATGCAGATGGTCAGCATAGCGAATACCTGTGAGATACATAAAGTACCAATATTGTGCTAAGTGTAAAAATCTAGAATTATATGGGGCTAAAATTGCTTCTTAGTCCCAAATAGGATAGACCCAGTGAATCACTGGAACTTAAATCTCATTTCAATGGAGAACAATGGGAATTAACCCAATAATTGGACTTAATCCACATACACAGACAATACATATGCTAGAATGGAAGCTATAGGTTTTATAGAATAAAAGAAATCACTGGCAGAAAGACTTCAACAGATCGTGCAAATGAAGCATTCTAATTCCTAAACAAAAGGCATTTATATGCTACCTTGAATTCCCATTCAGCCTCAAAGGAAGGCAATGGCAAGCCTTCTCTGAACAAATTTCTAAGAAAGTCCTATAATAGGTTTGCTTTAGGGTTGCCATACATTCGAAATAACTCAAGGCCCACACCCATTTCTAGAACAATACTATGAAAGGTGCAATTTTTCAAACACACAATTTCACTCTTCACAGATAATTCCTTCCTTTGAACAGTCTTCTCTACAGGAACCCAAATAGTTTCATACAGTTCTCTCTGTATGTTAAAGTCTTCTGCAAAGCTCACAGTGGGCAAGAACTGATGCCTAAGAGATTACAATACCTGAAATCTAAGGGGCAAAACTAAAATCTTTCAGTTACATGCCAAAACTATATCTTTTTGAAGATTGTGACATGCAACTACAATCTATGGTTTACGAACATCCAAGCTACAGGCAATAGTAACATGGATTTCAATGATTTTGAAATATTACTGGAATTGATTAATCCAGGTGGGTTTCAGAGATGTATTGTTATTGCAAGTTAACAAAATCGCTTAAAGAAAATTTAATTAGTTTGCATGGATCAAATGCTGTTAGTGTTAGTATGTACTGATCACATATTTCACTAGGTTAAAGGGTCAGGGCTCAGCTGTTAGCCATGTTGTCTTTTCATTCAACTTCATTTACACCTATTTTTCTGGTCTGCAACTTGCTGCTTATGCCTACTACAGGTGTGCAAAAAATATCTTGATTTTATAATGTATTTTAATTTTCCAATAGTACATGTTGAGTCTCCCATACCTGTAATTGCACCATCTGAAATACTCCCAAAGCGAATAATAATAATAATGATGATGATGATGTTGTGACTGAGATAGTGACACCTTTACTTTCTGATGGTTCAGTGCATCCAAATTGCTTATGCACAAAATTATTAAAAAACATTGTATGAAATTACCTTCAGGCTAAGTGTATAAGGGGTATATAAAACATAAATTAATTATACATTAACTTCTGAAATTAACAAAAATGGCAGTACCTTTACTGGTAACCAAAATGCACATAATAAAAAAAAATGTGCATTTTGGCTGGCCAATAAAGACACTGCTGTTTTGTAGATTTTTACTTTAATGCATGGCCTATATATATATATATATATATATATATATATATATATTGCTGGATATATTTTCTATAAATGAAATTTGTGTTTATACTTGGATCCCATCTCCGAGATACCTCATTATGTCCAAATATTCAAATACAGGTATTCCAAAATCCAAAACACATCTGATCCCAAGCAAGTAATTATTTCAGTGGAGCCCCCTTTTTTAAAATTTTATTTTATTTTTTGGAGAGTGTGTCTAGGTAAACTGCATAATGATGAAGCTATCAAAAGAAGTCTGGGATAATATTGCACAGAAGCACTAATCAGGTCTGGGGTATTTATTATTTTTAAACAGTAGCCCATATTATGAATATCCTCCTTGGCACTCCATTATTACAAAACTGAAAAGCTAGGTCAACTGCAGCTCTGCCTAGAGAAGCCTGTTCACCCAATTCAGTGACCTGGTAAGGAGACCATTTATTCAGAAGCAATTAAGGAACTAGTGCTAACTAAAACTACTAAATCTACAAATCCCAGGATTTTGCAGGACAGAGCCATGGCAGGTATCAAAGTGCTACAACTGCATATTGTAAAAAGGACTATTCAGTAATCCATAGTGAATGCTTTGTTTGTAAGAGATATGTCCTTTCTGATCAGTAGATAAAATAACCTAATACGTTGTTCAGATTTAAATATAAAACAATAATTTTCTGGCAATCTCATGTGAGGAACTAGTATTTTTCCCCCAATATGCCAATGTGTTATCATATTTGTGCCCACTGACTAAAACTGTCTGTCCTTCCTGGAAACTCTGTGGCCCAGTCCTGGTTTATGGACCATGACTTTCAGTAAAAGACAGAGTAATTGCACTGGGACTTTTAATACCAGTTCATGTTATTTTACTATTCCCCATCCTTTTATTTATTTGTATTGAGTGTAATCAAGCCCAAGAATCACATTTTGGCAGATGTCTGTCTGTCTATTTATCTATCAAACATTAAACAGCTTTAACTGGTGGGTATCTTGGATATTTTAAATATTTATCTACCTCTAGATGGCAGCAAAAGTGCTCAAAATGTGTCAAAGAATAAAGCAAAAATCAATGTGAACTAAGAGATGTAGAGTGTTGTGAAGAAATTTTGATAATACAGTCGCTCAACCTGTTTTTAATATAGGTTTCAAAAGGAGCTAGTTAATATTTATGTTTGCCACTTGGAGAATTTCACTAGAAAAAATTTAAGGTGTGGCAAAAAAATATTAGAAGGGAAGATGATTTTCCCTTATTTTGTTGAAAGCTTTTTTTTCCTGGAAATACTAAAAAAATGATTATGGAATTTTCTTTTAAGATTGATCAATAAAATGATTAAGAAAATGTTTTATATATTTCCTACCCCGTTTCTAAAAAAACCCCTTTGTAATAGGAACTTTTATATTGTGAATAAACTGTACTTTAACAAATGTGATAATTTTATACCAAACAAAACTATATATAAGGAATTTTATGTTCCTAAAGTGACAAAATGCACTTTCAAATTGAAGGTGTGGGGTTAATAGCAAATTTTAAAAAATTTTCCCCTGAAAATTTCTGTGGAAAAAACCCGGTTTTTCTCAAGGCTTCAATATTTCCTGAAAGTGCATGTCTCTAGCAGAAATTGGAAGTTACTCTTACTTAAAAAGACACTCCCAACATTCCAACAAGACACTTACTTTGTACCTACTTCTTTCCAAAGCAGCAGCAGCAGTAGTAGTTGAACAGTACGTTTTCACAACATTTTCACTGAAGCACTTCCATATAGTTGGTCTATCGTCGTCTTATATCCTGCCTTTCTCCCAATATAAGCACTCTACTATAGAGTTCCCATAGTTCTAAATTTCCATCATCCATAAGGGAGAAGGCCTTTTTTTTGGACAGAACCAGATACTTCAGGAAGCTCCCTTGTTTATGTACTCTTAGTGTTGCCAAGTTTTCAAGAGAGCAAAAAGGGAAGTTCATAATATGCAAGGTTAAAGATCAGAAGCAGCTACTGACAAGTTTGTTCTGTCTAAATTCCAAATGAAAGTACGGATTACAGTTAACTTACCTGTGTGCTTCTTTGTAAATTTAACATAGTGTCTACATTCATACATTGCATCTTGCATTTCTGTATTTTGAGACCTCACCACAAAACTCTCTTCTCTTGTATGTTTTCTGACAACCCTAGATCTATCTACCATTCTTTTTTCTATCACTGGAGTAGCAATTGTGACAATGATGTGTATGTGTGTTAGAGAGAGAGTCTCATTTTTTTTAGGCTAGGCTTATTCTAGTGTAATAGCATCTTTAATTTTTTTAGGACAGAATAGGATTACTTTTTTAAATACTGGATTTACTGGTTTTATGCTCCGTAATACCATACAATATACATAATAAATCCTTATTAAATATTACCATTATTACGCCACATACTTTTCAACCTCCCTCTCTGATGGCTAGAACCAAGTAATTTCATATCCAGTATCTATAATGTGGAGTATCTTATTAATTTTCTAACTTCATTGTACCTTTTTTCAGCTTTGACTTTCTCAATCCATAGGATAGGATTACAGTAGAATAAATCAGTAGAAATCAAGGCTCTGGTGGCAGTTTGTAAAGAAAAAGTATTCACCCAGCTTTTATTAGCAACAACATAAGCTTTCATGGTGTCTGTGACTTGTGCCTCTGCAGTGCATTGTTGAGCCTTCTAGTACTATTACACAACTGCCCTGCATGCAGACATTTTTCCACCTAAACTCAGTTCCATCCAATGATTCAGCAGCATCCAATGATTCCAAGACAGACAGGACATGCTCAGGAGAGACATGATGGAAGGAGCAGGATTGTGTGAGTTCATAGATGACCACTCAAAAGAACTACAGTTATGGGTATTTAATCTATCCCCCTCCATGGTGGTCTCTGCCACTTGCATGGATGGGAGATTAGCAAACTACTAATAATTTGAGAGCCAGCATGGTGTAGTCATTAGAGCACTGAATGAGGACTCTGGAGACCAGGGTTCAAATCTCATCTTGGGCATGTAAACCCACTGGGTGACCTTTGTGGCAAGTCAATCTCTCACCCTCAAAGGACAGCAAGGCTAAACCCCCTCTGAATAAACATGCCAAGATATCCCCATGATAGATTCCCCCTTAGGGTTGCCAAAAGCCAGAAATGACTTGAAGACACCCAACAGCAACTACCATAGGTAGAGAGAGTGACATGCCACAGGAGAACAATACAGGCCCCCCCAAGTGTTAGGTCAAGCATGAAAACAGCACAGCTCTCCCAAAGGCAACAGCAGTCCAGTGGCGGCATTAGGGGGATGTGGCCCACCCTGAGTGACACCTGGTTGGGTCTTTGCTGCTGCTGGCTGAGAAAGACCAAGCATGCTCCTCCTGACTTTGCTGCCAGCATTGCCACAGTGAAGAAGAGGGTCAAACACGTCCTCTTGGCTACCACCCTCAGCAGCTCCTTTGCCTCCTCTCCCAGCAGTCTCCCACACACACTGGGTGACACTGGGATCGGGATGCCACTACATCAGCCCTTGATCTTGGATCGAGTCTGTAGTGAGATGAAAGTTAAAGACTGTGACCATGCAGCCACCCTACACATATTGTTGAGGGACACCACTACAGCTTTAGATTAATGGCTGCAAACATGGACAGGAGGGTTCTTGGCCAGTTCATAAGCCAGATGAATGGTGGACACCAGACAATTCAAGAAGTGCTGGTTAAATACTTACAGTCCAAGCTTCTTAGAGGTGTAGCATACAAAGAGTCTGAGACAGGTAGAACCTCACAATCCTGTTGCCATAGGAAGCCAGGGCCTGTCTAACATTCAGACAATGAAGGGGCTGTTCCAAGTCTTTGTAGGGTTCTGTATCAAAGCAGACAATACAGCGTCTTGGCTGATGTGAAATTAGGACACCACCTCTGATAAGTGTCAGATCTTCTATAGCACTATTACTATACAAAAGAATCCACCATAAAATGGATGAGTTGGGGGAAAAGGATGCTGCAGGAAGAGCGTGGGGGGGGGGGCATGGAAGGGATGGTAGGAAATCATCTTAACAATATAGTTTAATTACACCTCAAGTCAGAGAAAAGATTGGTTGAGAGAAAAAAATGTGCAGATTGGGGAGTAATGTTACAACCACAAACAATCCAGAACCAAAAGCCCAGTATATTTAGGGGGTGGTTGGATGTGAGAGTGGAAGTAACCATTACAAGTCATAAAATCCCAAAAGAAAATGCCATGACATTTCCCACTATTGGATGGTTTGGAAGAACCCTCTTTATTGTGAAAGAAAATGTGCTGCACATGTTTAAAGGCATTCAAAGCATTTCTGAATTGAAATTTTCAACACGATTCACTGACATAGCATTTAGCTAGCTACTTACTACTGTATTAACAGTGAATCAGTGTCCTCTAACTCCAATAATCACACCATTCCTTACTGACTTTTAACATTACTCCTTAATAATTAAAGAAACGAGGCTTTTGAAGGAAAAGTGAGGTGTGCATTTTGACAGGTGTACATGAATCAGTGAGATTAAGGGAGCATCCAGACTGATTTAAAAACCCCAGACAAATTCAGTTTTAACAATAATTGTTGAGGAACAGAGGCAGGAGGAAAGAAATTTAGCTAAAGATATTGCCTAAAGCCACCATGAGTAGATAACCATATAAATGGTTGAAGGAGTTACTGGAATCTAACGTGATGCTGGCTGGGAACCAGAAAGGGGGTGTTATAAAGTGGCCAAGAGAGCCCTGCTGAGGGTGAGGTGTTTAGTGTAGTGTGCCAGGAAACCATTGACTCTGTTCAACCCACTGTCAACGGACTACAGTTTGTCTTCCAATTCTACTGTTTCTTCCTCAAATTTTACTTTATACTGTTGTTGTGCAAGGATTACTGTTCTAAGGCCCAAGATGGAATGCCCAGGAAGATTGAAGTGTTCTGCAACTGCTTTTTGTGTATTCCCATTCGTAACATCCGGTTCATGTCTGTTTATCCACTGGCACAGATACTGGTTTGTTTGCGTAACTGTGGCATGCAGAGGTCTTGGGGTGCCTCGTTCCAACAGCACCCCTTCCCCTGACTTACTAGTAAGCCCCATAGCATTGTAGATATTGCTGTCCTGATTATCCCTAACTGCATTAGCCAAGGGTTCAAATGCTACAGCAAACAATGACAGTGACTGTGGACAGCCCTGCTTAGTGCCTCTCTGCAAGAAAATAGAAGACGAGTCACAGCTATTGTGGCAAATATTAGCCTTAGATTTTTGATAGAGATTTTCTAAAATTCTCATGGATTTGTTGCCAAAGTTCATATTACATAGCAAAGAGATAATTTCATTCCACCCTGTCAAAAGTTTTAAAACGCCTAGAGATATCAAAGCTATGGGGGTTTTTGGCAATGTGGAATGAAACATTACAATCAGTACCCTTTGAACAGAGTCAGGGAGTTTGTGATTTGGCATGAAACCAATTTGATCTGAAATAATATAATCTGTAATGAAGGCATTGATTCTAGCTGCCAGTATAAATGTAAAAATATTGATGTCTTGATTAAGGCTATTGGCCTCAACGTGGAGACATGTGGGATATTTGTAGCTGTTCAGGGAATGGGAACCACCCTCAGAGTATGCCAAATTTCCTGGCAAGGTTTTAAATTTCATTAAATAGGTTCATTATAAAAAGTTTTTTTAAAAAATTCCCCTTTGTATCCATCTGGGCCAGGGTTTTTCTAGCTTCAGTTTAGAGATAGCATCTTTAAGTTCATTTTTTTGTGATAAGCTGATTAAAAACGGATCTGTGAAAGTCAGAGATTTTTTAAGATTAAGAGATCGAAGAAAGTCATTGGTGTTAAGAGTGCTTATGGTTTTTGTTGAATAAAGCTTGGCATAAAACTCCCAAAATTCCATGGTGATATCTGCAGTTGATGTTTTTTAAAGTACCTTGAAAAGATCTACCCTTCTCTAAGCCATTGTAGTGAAGAGCTTGCGGTTTTTATGCTTTTCATGGAAATACTGGCATACTGCATAGCTATTATAATTTTATATAAATCTAATTCTCCTAGCTCTGATTTTTTTTTAAAGTAAGCGATTATATAATGTTGGATCTTGGCTCAATTTATGTGAGTGGGTTAGTTGCATTACTGTATTTCATTTATCAGGGATTTTTTCCTAGATCCCCCACCCCTTTTTTTTAACCTTCTTGTAAAAAGATCTTGCATAGAAGAAAGTTTAAAGAGTAGTGTCTTTTGAGAAAACCAGGAGAATCTAATGTCTCTCAGAAACCTGTTGGGTTTTGAATTAACTCCACTAGTTCTGTGAATGCATTCCACATTGTCATCTATCAGGACAAGCTCCTAGAGTGTTTTGCTGATCCAGTTAAGTAGACAATCTTTTCCTTCCACCTCTGGGATCCCTTTCAGTCTGATGTTAAGACTCCCCATATTCTCCAGGTCTGTGATTTTATCTTGATGGTGTAAGTTGGTTTATTCAATTTGTGGAATCCTCAGTTTATGAGCGATACCTTGCTGTAAGGCAGCATTTGCCATCTCTTCAATGAATTCAGCTCATAAAGGCAGAAAGCTTGAAGCTTATTGTCTCAAGTGCTGAGGACCTATTATTTTGTAAATCTTTGATTACAGTTTTTTCTCAGCTTTTCCAGTTCTGGGAAAGGTAAGTCAGTTGAGAGTTTTGATACCTTCTTCCCTTCTCTGTTTGTTTTGTTGGGACCACGCATAATAGCCAGATCAGATAGTTTGTCTCCTTCTTCACCTGTTTTAAACTCTTGCAGCTGAGTAAAATTATGTTACGGTTTGCTCTGCTGTCTGCTTTATTCCCCACATTTAGATCACCAATCCTATTATTTTTACTATTGAAACAAAGTTCCTACATATAAAAAAAAATCTGAAGGTTTTGCTGGAGCCTTTTTTATCTTTAGAGTGGATTTGGACAACTCTTCAAATGTGTGTGTATGTGCCTTCAAGTTACCTATCGACTCGGAGGCAATCAAACAGAAGGTTGTGCTCTCTAGAAGTAACACACATTGCTAACCCACTAATGCCATTTTTATTTTTTTCCCTAAACAATTGCTTTTATCTGTCAATTAGTGAGTCGTCTCAGTAAAATATCCTGACCTGAAACTGAACAGATAAAACACTAAATCTTATACAGTGTTCAGTTGCTGCTCAAACATTACCATATTTGTGCTATTTATTTTGTTGTTGTTGCTGTTGTTATCAACCATCAAGTTGATCTTGACCCATGGCAACCCTGTAGATGAAACATCTCCAAGACTCCCTATGCCCCACTGCTCTGCTCAGGTCCTGCAAATTCATACCCATGACCTCCTTAATAGAGTCCATCCATCTAGCATGTGGTGTTCCTCTCTTTCTGCTTCCCTCTACCTTTCCTAGCACTGTTGTTTTTTCCAATGAGTCGTGTCTCCTCGTGATGTGGTCAAAGTAGGACAGCCTCAATCTAGTCATCTTGGTTTCCAGAGAGATTTCTGGTTTGATCTGCTCTAAGACCCATTTGTTTGAGTTCTTGGCTGTCCATCAGCACTCTTCTCCAGCACCACATCTCAAATGAATTAATTCTCTTCCTATCCACTTTCTTAACTGTCCAGCTTTCACATCCATACATAGTAAGAGAGAATACAATGGCCTGTATGATTCCAACTTTGGTGCTCAGTTGTATGTTTTTACATTTTAGGATATTTTCTAGTTCTTTCATAGTTGCCCTCCCCATTCTTAGTCTTCTTATGGTTTCTCGACTGCAATCCCCACTCTAATCAATATTTGATCCTAGGTATGAAAATTCTTTTACTCTTTCTATTTCCTCATTGTCTAGGTTGAATCTGTCCATTTTCTGTGGCCATTATTTTTGTTTTCTTTATGTTCAACAATAAGCCTGCCTTTGCACTTTCCCCTTGGTCTTCCTTAGTAGCTGCTCCAAGTGTGCAATGTTTTCAGCTAGTAGTATGATGTCATCTGCGTATCTTAGATTGTTGCTATTCTTTCCTCCTATTTTCACTTCTCCTTCTTTTGTGTCCAGTCCAGCTTTTCGTATAATATGTTCTGCATCCAATATGTGGATGACACTTTCACGATTTGGAGTCATGGAGAAGGGCTGACTGTGTTTCTAAACCACCTGAACAACATCCACCCGAACATCCAATTCACAATGGAAAAAGAAAAGGAAAGAACATTGCCATTCTTGGATGTTCTATTCATCTGCAAATCGAACCAACATTTGGGCTGCACAGTATACAGAAAACAAACACACATGGACAGATACCTACACAAGAACTCCAACCAGCACCCAGGACAAAAAAAGAAGCACAATAAAAACACTGGTAGACCAGGCAAAAAGGATCTGTGAACCACACTTCCTGGAAAATGAACTGAACACCTAACTAAAGGTTAATGGTTACTCCAGCTCAGACATCAGAAGAGCTGCCAGACCCAGGAAAAAAAAGAAAAAGAAAAAAAAGACAAGCAGACCAGCCAAAGGGAAGGTATTTTTTAGCATACATCAAAGCAGTCACAGACAGAATAGGGAAACTGGTGAGGAAACACAACCACCAAATGGTCTACAAACCAACCAATAAAAACCAGCAAATGCTGTACTCCGTGAAGGACAGGAGAGACTGCCTCATGACCATAGTTTACTGCATACCATGCAGCTGCAGACAAAGGTCTCTATGTAGAGACCACCAAACACATACTGTTCAAATACAAATCAAGGAACACAAGTGTCAAACTTGCGTAAATTCAGAACCAATGTGCAACAATCAGTCCAGGTTTTTGAAACCAGAAAAAACTTTATTGAATACACATAGTCAGTAATTCACCAGTCAGCGTTTAAGCTGAAACTACCCCCCCAATAGCCAAAGAGTATATTGATACCCCAAAATATATACTCCACCCCCAACCCCAGTTGGCACCAAAACTAATACACACCTGCAATTCCCATAGCCTAGTTCCCCTTACAAACTAACCCCCTTCTAAACATTCTCACCAACACTATCTCTTCCAGCCTCAGGCATTTCTACCATCCACCCCCTTCCTACAGTACCAGACACAGACACATCCCCCTCACACACACATTACAGACCTATCATTCTCAAAATTATCCTGGCCAGCTGCACTCATCCCATCCTCTCTATGCTAACTAGCTACCCACAATGCCCTATGCCACAGCAACTATCAGTCTACCCATCAGTCCCATAGGAACCAAGCATATAATTTTATTGTTTGAACACCAACCCTCCTCTCTCCATTAATCACATATTCAGAACCCTGACAAAAACCATGCCTTTATGGTTCTGACAACAAGAGACACTTCAGACTGGGTCAGCCAGAAAAATCAGCAGTAGCAGAACATGTTATAAACCATCCTGGGCATAAAATGATATTTGAAAACACTGAAATTCTGGACAATGCCAAAAACTATCAGGTTAGATTGCACAGGGAAGCCATTGAAATCCATAAACATCTGGACAACTTCAACAGGTATGAAAACGTTAAAGTAAACAAAGTTTGGCTACCAGTACTAAAAAACACCAAAATCAAGATCCAGCCCATGCAAATGAAAAGCATCCAGGCAGTAGCGTCACCCTGACAGAAACCCTGGGAAGGCCAGATAAGAATGCTTCATCTAATCATTGGTCTAAAAGCTTACTATCTGTTGTGAACAATCAACAGTCACCCCTCCAAATCCACAGACTTGAAATTGGCAGAATGATCTGCGGAGGCGTGACCCACCACTGAGGTGAATGGGGCGCACTCCTGCAGTGCATACCCTATGCTCGCACGCAGGAACATGCCCCATTCATTTAAATGGGATTTGATTGTGTGCGAGTCTCCTATCTCACGGGGGGGGGGGGGGTCTGGAACAGATCCCCCACAAGTTAGGAGGGATTTATATACTCGCTTTCTAAATTGACTTTTGGAGTAGTTAGAGAATTAAAACATTATTGGAGATGAATAAATTGATTTCAGAAAGGGTAAGTCAATTGATGTTCACTTCCTAGTTTAAATCACCTGGCGAACTATTCCAGTTTTCATAATAACAGTTTGTATGTTGCATTTATAGAGTTAAAATCAGTTTTTGCTCTCATATTAAGGCACAGATTATGGGCCAAGCTCCTTGCTTCCTGTACAGAGAGATTATGAATTGGCATACAAATATCATGGTATAAGTGAGATGTACTCTCATGAATACCATCCATGTGTGTGCAACAAAGACACATGTTGGCTCCCTTCCTATTTAACCTATATCTTAATGACCTCTCTATGTCTATGGCAACAGAAGCCCTCCACCTTCCTAAATTGGGCTAGATTAACATTCCCCTACTTTTGTATGCAGATGATGATGTCCTCCTTTCCTTTACCAAAGTAGGTTTGAGACAAATGATGAAAGCCTTTATGGGTTAATGTTTAGGAAACTTTTTAACTATCAACTATAATGAAACATTTTGTTGTTGCAAGAATCAATCCTTGTCCAACTGGGTCATAGATGGACATAACACTGATCAAGTTAGACAATTTAAGCATCTTGATATCTATTTCATTAATCTGGTGCCAGTTATTAAATATCTACTTCAATCATTTGGTGCCTGGGTGCTCCACCAGACTGCTGACACCCAGGCAGTACCTAACAGTTTTAAAGCCCTAACTTCTTTTATGCTAAGTTTTATCTGTTGTGTTGAGGGTATTGTGGGATAAGATGTTGCCAAAATTGCTTGTAAATGGATTTCAGATTTCTCCTCAATACTGGAAGGCATTCTCTCAGCTTTTCTTCAGAAACTATTAGGGATACCCAATTGTGTGTTGTCAGCAGCCTAATACAGTAGCTTGATGTCTGCTGCCCCTAGTGGAATGCACTGGTTGGAATTGGATGTTAAGGTATTGGCTGAAACTCTTTTATGTAGGCCTAGAGTCTGGCAATCTATTGCTTATGCAGAAAGACACCTATACTTCCCTTTGGTCTAAAATCATTAGAGAAAAGTTGCAGAGACTGGGCTTTTTGGATCATTTTAATTATTTAATTTAATTATTTGATTACTTAATTTTAATTATTTTAATTATGTATTAAGAAGCTGAGCCCTCCCTCCAATCCATCTGCCTTGGTCCAGGCCCCAGAGGGAGAGAAGAACCACTGGACCTCATCCCCACCACCATTCCCTTCTCCTTTTGTGTCATATCTTTTTAGATTGTAAGCCTGCGGGCAGGGAACCATCTAATTAAAACGATTGTATGTACAGCACTGTGTAAATTTACCATGCTATATAAAGAAAGGTTAATAATAATAATAATAATAATAATAATAATAATAATAATAATACTCAGGACTTGATTAGGGTGCAGCTGACTCTGGTGCATGGTATTAAAGATTCTGAGTTACACTATTTTATATTCATTGATTGCACAACCTGTTCTCTTATAAATTTAGGACAACAGTTCATTTCTGAGAAGGGTGTGTATTATTTACAAAACTTGACTATTCCCAAATATCACACTTCACCAAAGCATGATTTAACATACAGTACTCCCCTGTGCCCTATTAGAGGGTTGCTATCATTGAATTGTCTACAAGGATCATGTTTGCCCTGTAGAGGCTTTTGTAGGTTTTGCAGTCTGTAAGTCTATAAATCGTGTCTTTTTCTCTTGTACTTTCTATAAGGATGAAAGATTAATTACACCTCTCCTACCTCAGTTCCCTTGAAGATCTCAAAATTGGTACTTGGCATACTTGCTAGGTGATTCTGATAAAAGCATAATGGAAACAGATGCAAACTTTTTCTTTTATGCTGCTAAAACGCATAAGATTTTTACTTTCTCACACAAATAACAAAGGGATCTGTCCAATGGATAACATCCTACCTGTTTAATCATGCTGTTTTTATAGCTTTTAATTAATGCTTTTTATTATGTGTAAATATTTTATATTATGTATGAATTATGGCATGGTAGCGGTTTGTGACAATAATAAATTCAGATATTGGAAATAATAGAACCTGCTACAGCCAAAGAAGACCAGGTTGACTGCTGTTTCACAGAGGGCCTTCTCATCAGCCACTCCAAAACTGTGGAATGACTTGTTGGAGGAGATCCATCAAATTACCAAACTTGATGCCTTTAAGAAGGCAGTCAAGACGAATCTCTTCCAGCAAGCCTTCCCTGACTGACTGACCTCCCAAAATAAAAGACCACCCTGTCTGCCCATAGCTATTTTTATTATCTGCCTATTTCTTAACTGTTTTAACTAAATTTAACTTGAATTTGTAATTTGATTGTTTTTTGAATTTGTAATGAACTGTCATATTTTATTTTGGTGGTGGGTTGGGGGATTGCGAAATTTTATGATTTATTCTATTTTTTATCCTTTACTGTAACCCACCTTGATCCGCAAGGAGAGGCTGGCTAATAATAATAATAATAATAATAATAATAATAATAATAAATGGCCAATTAAATATTTAACCTTGTTTTATCATGGTATTGCTTTAACATATATAGTAAATTGTATTTTATTTTATAAACTGTACGAGTTATATTTAATATCAATATCTTTTATTTATTGTTTTAATTTTTACTTAAATTGTTGCCTAATGGTCTCTTGATTATAATAAAGGGTTTGTTGTTGGTGTATTCCTGTATGTGAGAAGGTTCAACTGGATGACCCTTGTGGTCTCTTCCAACTCTGTGATTCTATGACAATCTGGACTGCATGCTACTGTCAAACCTGTGCTGAATTTTACAGCCAAATGATATGATGTGGAGCCAAGAGCAAGAGCTAGAGTCTCAGCTATTCCTCACAGTCTCAAGGTTTGGACCAAGTACAGAAAGGCCGCTACAAAGGGTAACTGTTGAAATAGTTAAAGAATTGATTTTCTGGAACTGACTCACTGTCCTGGACTGCGGCCAGCACACACCAACACAAGCTGATAAGAAAGCTCAGCAGGGAGTTAGCTCTGCAGCTGAGAGAAAGTCTACAGACCTGAGTATTGTTCACAAGAATAATCCAGAAGCCAAAGCCAAGGTCAGGGTTGGAGAATTCACAGAAATCAGTCCAGTCCAAGGTCAGGGCAAGGAGAAGGCAGCAATAATCCAATTCGTTTCAAGGTCGCAGGGTCAAGGTAAAACAAGAGTTCAAGAGATACGGAGCCAGCACACAGTCACACCAAGAGACTTTCAATAAGTTCTGGCAAAGGGATGGCGTCCCACAGGTGGTTAAATAGGAGACACCCTCCCTGTTGCCAGCTGTGCCTCTCACTGGTTGTTGTTGCTTTGAGCAAATGGTTCATGGCCTTGTTAGTCCTCACATTAAAGAGGCCATCCCCATCAAAAGAGAGATTTTCTGCGTGTTTCTTGATGTCCTCAACTATGCTAGCTGAATTTATTTATTTATTTATTTATTTATGAATATTTATATTCCACACTTTAGGCACAAAGGTTCTCAGAGTGGTTTACAAATTGCTAATTTGACAGTTCTCTGCCCTCAGGTTTACAATCTAAATATGACAGGACACACAAGGAAAAGGGACTGGCAGTAGGGAAAAGGGGTAAGTACAGCAGATATGGGTTTTCTCTCTCTCTAAGGGCAGGACAGTGGCAGGTGGGATGGAGGGGAAGGCCTTTCCCATGAATGTGTGTTCTCTGCTGGTTTTTTTTCCAAACCAAAAACCTGTCACTTTTACACATAATTAGAAGGGAAGCAAGACAACTGGAAATTTTCTAATCAAAAGTAGAAGTGGGAAAGAAGGGAGGGAAGAGTTCTTAAATGAAATGCTGCTCAGCTTCACAAAAGTCATGCCCAGGACTGGTGCGAGTGGCCAAGATGTGCCAAGACTTTGGTCTCTATTATATGCTGGTACCCTGGGAGAAAGTTATGGGACTTAAAGGATGGCAAATAAATTATCTGCCACACTCTAAACTGTAGATGGAGCTATACTGAAAATTTTGGGAAGAGAGAATAAGAGACCGAGACATGCAAGGTGACAAGAGAAGAAAAATTACTGGGTATAGATGGTATGCCTCCAAAAGTTCTGAAATAACTGTAATAAAAAATTGCTGGTGTTGCAATGAAAATACATAATGTCCATAGGATTGGCCTTATACCAAATGGGGTTTGTGCATAAACAGCCAAAAAAGAAGAAGTTATTTGCAACTGCTCATTTTTTGCAATAACTAAGGCATAATGAAGTTGCATTATTACTGTTAAGATAACCAAGAATAACTTCTTTAGTGATGGAACTGTAAATATTTCAGTTACTTTTATAGTTATAGAGTATATGCAGCTTCACTGTTTCAGCATGCATTGTATGGGTCAGGGTTGCTAATTTTAAAAAGGTAATCGAGAGTAATTATTTTAGTGACTTTTGAATAACAAGTAATCAAAGATTTACTTGCAGTAATCTGTAACTACAACAGTAATGAAATAAAAACATACTGTTTTCTACTATCAGAGGGAAAATGCCTCTAGATATTAGTCCTTCAGAAATCTGAGCAGCATAATACTATTATTTTCATGCCCTGCTTTGGGCTTTCTATAGACATCTGGTTGGATGAGATAGCTCTTATTCGGAATGGGTCTTCTTATGTGCTTACAGTTAGAGAGCTAGATTAAAGTCTCATAAAAGATTGGAAAACATTTTAAAAAATTTGTTGAGAGAAATCTTATTCTTAAAACATCTTATTGGCTAGATTTCTATATCAGCCCCTTATTGGTCTGACCACAGTTTAAGCATGCAGATACTACAATACAGTCATCTTACTGTCTTCCATGGTCCCTTGACTATGCAACATAATTGCTGGAAAGTAATTTTCAGATGAGGCACAAGGATGGTTTTGAAGATTTGTGAGATTCGTACCCTTCCCATGACTGCCCTTCTGATTATAGGAACCACTGCTATTTTTGGGGGAGACTGTTTGGCCCCTGTAGACTTGGGCTTGGTGCTCACATAATCCAAACTTGCTTAGTAAGATGAAGACATCCCTTTGGAAAGCTTTGGTAAAGATAGCATAAAGGAATGGGTTGGCACAAGAATTGAGTGGATAAAATAAGACAAGCAAGATTTTTGAGTTACTGACTGTTATCAGGGGTTTGTTCATAATAGCAGATAAAGCATAGAATGAGATTGGTGCCATACATAAGAAGTCAGTAAAAATCAGCACAGCCATCCGTTTGGCAATGATGGTATCTTTGTCCCCTGACTTGTATTGAGGGTTCCGTACAGTAGTATAGATTTTTATATAACAGGCACAAATGATGATGAAAGCAATGATGTTCAGCATTAAAACAAATATAATGTAGGCTTGATCCAAAGGTGTGTCAGTGTCCATAGGAAGACAGATACTGACTTTTCCATAGCTACTGACTCCAACCAATGGTAAAAGAGCAAGAAGGAAACATACCAGCCAACCACCCAGCATGATAACAAAAGCATGCCAGAGATGAATTTTCTTGTCCAAGCGCATTGCAAAGGTGATAGCATACCAACGCTCAAGAGTGATTGCAGTCAAGGTGAAGACAGACAATTCACTAGCAAAGACAGTGAAAAATCCAGCTGTATTACAACCAGGCCCAGTCTGCCAATCAATGGCATGGTTGTAGTACTCTGACCTGGTGTAAAGATCCACTGAGGCAATCAAGAGAAGATATAATCCCATGCAGAAATCAGCAAAGGCTAAGTTACACATCAAGAATCGTGGGACTGTCAACTTGTAATGGCTTGTGAGGAGAATAAAGAGAACAAAAGCATTGCCTACAATGGCCAGCAAGTTCACAAACCATACCACAATCCTTAGAAATCGGTAGCCCATTACATCTTCACAGGGATTGAACTCATCAGGTCCAGGAGTACAACTAATATCATCAGTACCTGTACATAGAATGTATTCATAATGGTTATCAAACATTGCAATATTCTCTTCTTGGGGGTTCTTAAGCTCTTGGCCAAAGCCATTGTCATGCTCTTCAAAAAAGACATAATAATGAGAATTTCCATGGACATCTCTAAATTTGGAGTGTTCGTCATATACAGTATCAGTTTGATCTAAATAATCTTCTGCATAATCTTGGTAAAAAGGACCCCTGAAGACGCCAGCAGATCTTCTCTTGCGGGAGTTGTAATGGTTAGTTTGATTGCAAAGTAAAGACTCCAGAATTCTAAAAAGAAAGAAAGAAACAAAACACAGAGGAAAAAATGGACTTAAGCAAAGCACATGAGAAAATAGTAACATATTCCTCATGATTCTAGACCTAAGAATGTTGTTCTTTGAAACGTGAAGAACTCTGTATCCAAGCTCTGTATTCAAACTAGAACTCTGATGATGAAAGTACATTTTATCTGAATAATTCTTTTTTATTATAAAAAGCCTAGTCTATATTATTTGTGTTTGAACTTTCTTGCACTCAGAACAGAAGTTAGTGCTGAAGATTTCCTGTTTTATGCCTCGACCTGTGGAGCTTGTCAGTGTTTTGTTTTGTCTCCCATGCCCTTAGCCTGGATGCACTGGATTCAACACTGTGCATTAATGCATCTGAACATTTAAAACTCATGTGTCAATTGTGCCTGTTCTTGAAAATGTCATCTTATTGCCATGGGATTTTCATGGTTTCATTGCATCCTGTTTGATTTGACTTATATCCTGTTTTAGATTGTAACATGTTCTACATGGTACTGCCTTTCAAGACTGCTCAGAAACATCAGCGAGTACACAGAGTTGCAGCCAGACTGTTGAATGGGGGTGGGTGTAGGGAGTATAAAACTCCTTTGTAACAACAGCCCCACTGGCCATTGGTCTGTTTCTGGTCACATTAGAGAATTCTGGTTTTGATCTATAAAGCCAGTTTGATCTATAAACCCAGTTTAGGTCCAAATTATCCAATGGACTATATTCTTTCATACAAACCTGCTTGGGTGCTGAAATCTTTGAGAGAGGTCCGTCTCTCACTCCTGCCACCCACACAGCAACATCTGGTGGGACTCAAGAGAGAGCTTCTCTGTGTCGGTTCCTAAGATCTGGAACTACTCTGACAGGCTCTAGTGAACTGATTATACCTACAATTTCATATAGCTTTGTTTCTTAAAGCCAGAGATGGCTTCTCTGGCTTAAAGTCTATGTGTGTGGTTTTCAAAACCAGTTTTTCTAAGGCACTGTTTTCATGTGTTTACAAATAATATTCTTATTCCGATTGCTCTAGCCTCTGAAGGAGGGAAGAGCAGTCACGCAAAGCTCTGTCATGTACTGGCTCGAGAAGCTGCTGAGAGGCTCTCCCTTCTTCTGAACTTCCAGTGCTGTAGCATCTCAGGGAAAGAAGAACAGCCAGAATCTGCTGGTCTTAATCCTCCCCCGCTGCCATTTCCATTTTCTTATGTATAGTGTATTTTTAAGTCTAATGACAGAGAACTATCAGATTAATTATTTGTAAACCTTCCAGGGGCCCCTATGACTGAATGGCAGGGTATACATACTCTAAATAAATAAATAAATAATCCAATTTTATATTTAATTTTTTAAATAATGGTGTACTCTCTTGTGTATTGCATTGCAGTGATGGAATGTGGAAAGATAGTTAATACATGTAATTTAAAGAAACAAATAAATTAGAATGTGAAAAACAATGGCTCTTCAGAAATATAGAGCCAGGCTATTTAGAATTTAGTCTAAATTGTAAAACTCACCCCTTGGATTTCTTCCAGTTCTTGAAAGCACAGCAGTGACTTGGGTATGACAGAGCAGCATTTGTCAGGTAAGGAAAAGTCTTTTTCGGGGGGAATTTCTTAAGAGTCCAGGCATTTTGAGCAACCAGTTCTTTAAGGTTTTCCAGTCCTCTTGCTGGAAGTGTAGTTATACCTGTCTGGGAGACATCACTAGGGATATTTATGGAGGGGGGGTAGGGGATAATTGATCAGATCAAGTTTCCTTAAAATGTTTTATAAATTATGACTGTCACATAATCCCACAGTTACAATGAGAACACACAATGGCTGGACTCCTGTTTGTAATATACAGTGGTCCCCCGGGATCCGAATCCCCCGGGGAACGAAATCCCCGGGACCCGAAACCGCCAGGGACGAAAAAAAGCCCCCGGGATCCGAAGAAAACCCCAGGTTGCGAAAAAAATTTGCAATCCAGAAGCTTTAAAACAGCGCGCTTCCGGCGCGCTGTGCATTGACGAAAGCGATCCCCAGGGTAACGAATGACTTCCGGGATACGAAGGTAATCCCGGAACGGATTACCTTCGTAACCCGGAGGACCACTGTACATACACATAACCCCAAACTATGCATGTTCATGTCATCATTGCACAATTTGTTTTGTTTTTTAAATCTTTGTAAGCTGCCCTGATTGCATTTTGTAGAGGGGAGGGATAGATAACAACAACAACAACAATAATAATCCATAGCCTCACCACCAGCTTCCTCACAGCCAGACTATGCTGCCATGACATTGTAGGAAATGCAGAAGAGACACAAGTTTTCTTCTCCCTACTGCAGAACTGCAGCCATGTGCCCCCGAGTTTTTGCCTCCTCCAGCCAGGCATTGAGCCTCATGGATACTTCCCACTGTCCCTCCCTTCTTCCAGTAAATGGCCACTGTAGTATGACCCAAGAACTGAAGGATAGGCAGTTAGAGATTGCAATCCATCTGCACAATATAAGATCTCAGCTACTGTGTTATTATCACCCCCACCAGTTTTTATATAGTTCTTTTAAGTGTTCAAACCCTTGAGCATTGGCCTATGACTCTGAAGACTAGGGTTCTGATCCCAACTAGGTCATGTAAACCCACTGGGTAACTTTAGGCAAATCACACTCTCTCAGCCCTAGAGGATGGCAACTGCAACTCCCCTCTGAAGAAACTTGCCAAGAAAACCCCTTGATTGGTTCACCTGAGGGTTACCACAAGTCAGAAATTACTTGAAAGCATACAACAACAACAAAACAATAAATCTTTTTTTTGGCAGAAAGGCTAAAAGCTTTTCTTCAACAATAGATTAAAGAAGACCAGATTCTTCTGGTGGGAGGGGCTTCGAAGGAGGACGCAAGTTGGGAAGGCTCCCAACTTACCTCCGCAACTATGGTTCTAGGAGGAACGGAACCAGCAACTAACCATCCTTACTCCTTTCGGTGAAGAAAGGGTATCCCTTGAAGTTCGTTGGGGGCCCCTAGAAGCGATTTTTTTGCTGGAGTGGTTTCTTTTTTCTGCTCCAAGCGGGAACTCCTTTTGGAAGGTGTGCCGAAGAACTTTGCCTCCCGTAGTTGCAGTCGTTCGTGGTAGGCTGAAGCCCCCACTTCATTATTAAATGGACTGACATTTCTAGAAAGGCAAAGCTTGGATGAAAGGTGACTTGTATCTTTCAGCTTTTTTGGTTCTTTAAGGGAGAAGCCTTGGACTACCCTTTTTTTCTTTTCCTCATTATAATGTGCTCCTGGAATTTTTGAACTTGAATTAAAAAATGAATTTTGTCTTGTAAAAATTGTGGAGTGTGAACGAGAAAGTGAAGGAGACGAAAGAAAGTGAGATAAGGTGGTGGACTTGAAGTAAAGTGTAGCCTAAAAGATGGAAAAAGAGATGAACTGAGTTGAAGTGGATAAAGCTCAAGTAAAGAAAAAAGGTAAAATTGAAGCAGGTGAAGTAAGTGATGTGAGAGAAAGAGAAGTGGAAGAACAGAAGGAGTTAAAGTTGGTGATGTAATTGAGGAAGCAGGGGAGGAGTTGGTGTCGGTTGGAGAAGGAAGCAAGAGAAGACGCGGAGAATAAGAGTGAGCAGGTGTCAAACTGAAGGTTAATTGTCAATTAAGAGGTGTTGATGGAGAGGAGAAGGAGTGAAAAGGCAAAGCAGAGAAGGGGGAGAACAAGAAGGAAAGACAGCCAAGGCAGGGGGAGGAGAGGAGACGTTGAGAGTGAGAGGTGTAAGAACCAAGAAAAGAGGCGAAGAAGAGTCACCGAGGACGGAGAGGAGGGAGTGCCAAGGCCGGAGGCGGAGAGGAAACGCTGAGGGTGAAGAGGAGAAAGAACTAAATATAGAAGCTGTGAAGTGTTGCGCAGTGCGGAGAGGAGAAGGCGCCGAGGCTGGAGTTGGAGAGGAGATGCTGGGGGTGAAGAGGAGAAGGAATTAAGATCAGAGGTGTAGAGGAGACACGGAGAATGGAGAGAAGAGGGTGTCTAGACTGGAAGCGAAGAGGGGACGCGCAAGACAGAAAAGAGAAGAAGCCAAGGCCAGAGGCAGAAAGGAGACATGGAGGGGGGTGAGGAGGAGAAGGAATCAAGGCTGGAAGTGGAAAGAAAAGAGAAGTTAAATGCGAAGATTAGTGTTGGTAAAGAAGGGGTATAACTAAGTTTATAGTTAGTGGTAAGGAAGCTGAAGCAGAGAAGATAAAAAGGGCAAGCAAGACTTAAGATATATCAATAACTCTTTTATTTGCTTTTTTTGAGTAAGTGGAGAGGGAATACAAGTTATTTGTATTTGTCATTTGTATTAAGGAAATAAGGTATTGAGGAAGACTCGGAATCCTGGTATATAGCTTATGGAAACCAGAAGCATAACCTGATGTAAGGAAAAATTAAGGGGAATTTAATCATTTAATTAATTTACTGTAAGTCTTGTGGCCACATAATTATATAACTAAAGATATCTCATTACTCTTCTATTTTGCTTTAATTTTTTGCTGAACACAATTGTCTTCTTATATTTGTCGAGTGATAGATAAGTGTAATATAATAAGATTGTTAATAGACTTTTGTAGTTGAATTGAGACTTAAGGTATTTGAGTAATTTGCTTACTTGAAATAATTTAATTTGGAAATATATCCACTATATTGATGTTAAGTGATAATATATAAGTAGAATATCTGGAAATGAAGGTCTAAAAGGGAAGACATAAGTCAATTCGTGAGACGGGTGTGAAGTAGGAAATATCTAAATATATGTTATTTTACTTTTTTCTTACCATTTCACACTTGATTATAGAATATAAAAAGTGACGTTATGGCAATGGGTAAAAAAGGATGGACTCAAACTTAGATTCAAACAGAAGTGGGTTGGTTGAAGAAGTCATTAAAGTAACAGACCCCAATATGCTTGTATTGGAAGAAATAAGAAAAATCAGACAGGAAATGAAAGAATTAAGATCTGAAATGAAGGAGGACTTAAAAGAATCAAGTCAGGAAACAAGAGAAGAAATAAAGGGGACAAGAGCTGAAATCTGGAAAGATTTAAAGAAAGAAGTGGATTGTTTAGGAAAAAAGATGGAAAAATGTCAACAGATTTGTCTAGAACCCAAAAAGAAGTAGAAGGCGTAAAGGAAAAAATGCCAGCTCTGGAAAAGGTGACTTCGGAACTAAACAGTAAGCAAGAACAACATCAATGGAAGGATTTAAATCAAGAACTTAAATTTTGAGGAAAACAAATTAAAATTAGAGGCGTAGCAGAAATTCCAAGGGAAGACTTGTATGAGAGAATAATACAACCACTTGCTGAATTTCTAGAACTTTCACCAGAAAGAATGGAATCAGAAATAGATAATATTTTTCGTGTCAATTCAAATCAAGCTAAGGATAAGGACTATCCGAGAGACATAATATGCTGTTTAAGAACAAGAATAAGAGATTTAATCATTCAATCCAGTTATGATAACAAATTGATCATTGACAATGAGGAGGTAAAAATTTTCAAAGACATTCCTCCTTCCATCATGATTTCAAGACAAAAATATAAGTGTTTTACTAATTTGTTGAAAAATATGAAAATAGATTTTAGGTGGGAACAGTTGGAAGGTCTGTCTTTTATTTACAGACAAAAAAAGATATAGAATAGACAATATTGAAAAGGCTAATGATATTGAACACAAAATCAGAAAAGAATTTAAGGAAAATAGAGCTCCGACGGAAGATAAAGAGTCAATAGATAATAGAAGAGAATTTGAGACAGGAAGTGATAGAGTAGATCTGACAGGAGAAGATAAACAAAAGAAAGGAAACAACCGAAAGTTAAGCACTGAGGAATTACACTTAAATGGAAATCTGATAGGACCTTTTTAAAAAGACTGATTAAGAACTAAAATATATTTCAGGTAGATTGTTTTTTTCCCCCATTTATATCGATTGTATACAACTATTGAATAACTCTCGTTTCTAACTGATCCTCTGTTCATTTTGAACTGATATTTTGTCTTTTTTAATTCTTCCAATAATAAAATAAATAAATAAATAACATATAAGGGGTGGACGGGGAGGTACTAAAATTAAAAAAGACTCTATTTGATTAAGGATATCAAAAACTTATTTTTGAGCATTAATTTTATTCTTTCTACAATTTAGACATCTCAATTTATATATATATATATATATATATATATATATTACTCTTGCTGTTCACCTATAAATATAGTGAAAATCATATCGTGGAATGTGAAAGGAATCAATTCAAAATATAAGAGAAGCTTGATTTTTCACTATTTGGAAAAAATTAAATATGATGTTATATGTATTCAGGAAACAAAAATCAAGGTGAAAGAGGAAAGATTATTAAGGAATCCTAAATTGGGAAAGTGTTTTTGTTCCTCCCAAGAGAAAAAGAAAAAAAGGAGTGGCATTATATGTTAATAAGAAGTTTGAGTCCAAGGAACTCTTTAAGGACAAGGCTGGCCATTATATAGCAGTTGAAATATCTTTGGGTAGTTTTACTTTTTTAGGTGTTGGGATTCATGCTCCCAATGAAAATAAAGAAAATTTCTATGCTCTTGACAAGGTACAATATCAAAACATACTGCTGCTTGGAGATTTTAACGCTGTGCCTCAGCCTAAAATAGACAGAAAATCTAACAAAGGAAGATGTTACAACAAGAATCATGGTAAACTCCCGAATTTTTTTTTCAATTTGGTTACAGAATTTACTCTAGAGGATGTGTGGAGATATAAATATAATATGGCCAAGGACTTTACTTTTTATTCTGAAGCACATGACTCTTGGGCCAGAAATGACTTATTCTTGGTATCTAAAGAAATTCCCCTTAAAATTCAATCAATGGATATTCTTCCAACATCTTATTCGGATCATAATCCTATTGTAATGGATCTTGACATTAAGACACGTCAGTTTATATGGAGATTACCTCAGGACATTTTGGAGAAAGAATATAGTTACAGTAAAACCAAAGAGTCTCTGCAATATTATTTCAAAGAAAATGTGACAGAAGGTATGAAATATAAAACCATTTGGGATGCTAGTAAAACCATAATAAGAGGGATATTCATTAAACTAAACTCAGAAAGTAGGAGAGAAGAACTTAAAAAATCAAAGCAATTAAAAGATGAAATTGAAAAGATAGGGAATGAATGGAAATTAAATTGTGATAAAAGTACCAGAATTAAGCTGGAAATATTGAAACAAGACCTAAAAACATTGGAAGTTACTGAGATTAAAAAAGAAATTATTATGTGTTAGACAAAAATATTTTGAACATGGAGATAAGGCTGGGAAATTGCTTGCCCACAAATTAAGGAAATCGAAGGGAAAAAAATTAATAACCGAAATTGTGGAGAAAGGGAAAGTGGTTAATGAACAATCTGCTATTAAGAATCTATTTAAAGACTATTTTGAGAAATTGTATGCTGGAACAGAATGGAGTAAAGATAATATCAGGGAAATTCAAGAATACTCAAGCGACCAAGAGTCTTTGATACTGAATGAAGAGGAAAGAGATAGTGTGAATGATGATATTACAGAAGAAGAAATTAGAAAAGCTATACAGAACATAAAGAAGGATAAAGCTCCTGGTCCGGATGGTTTTCCGTTAATATATTATAGAAAATTTGAAGACATTTTGGTTCCGCACTTAAAATTAGTAATGAATGATATCCAAAACAATGGTATTCCAGAAACCTGGAAGGAAGCTCTTATTGTATTAATCTTGAAGAATGATAAAATAAAAAATGATATAAGAAATTATAGACCAATATCTCTTACCAATACAGACTACAAGATTTATGCTAAGATAATAGCGGAAAGGTTTGGATTACATGGTTATCTTTGGTATGGTAAACTTAAACAGGATAGAGGATTTGAACATCATGTTATAAGAAGAGAACTATTACGTGTATGGTTTAAAACCCAAAAGGCTTTTTATAGAGACCTTCCCTTATGGGTCTCTCTACAGGAGGCCCATTTCGGAAGGACTAAGGATAATGTTTTTAAATGGATAACATATAGAGATTTATTGATATGGGACAAAAATAGTGAAGTACAGATAAAATCTAGGGAACAACTAGAATTTGAAAATAAGTTAATAGATTGGTACTTATATTGTCAATTGTCTGAGAGGTATAAGAAAGATATAAAAGATCCAGGAATTACTAATACAAGTAATGAATTAGATAATATTATTGCTGATAATGGAACCAAACATTTATCAAAGTATTATAAAGCTCTGATAAGTAGAGATTTAGAAGATGAAGTTATAAAACATCCAATGATACTATGGGCTAGAGAAAGGGGGAAACCAATTGAAATAGAAGATTGGGAGTATTCCTGGCGGGTAACCAAAAAATTCACAGTATGTCAAACTTACAAAGAAAACTATACCAAAATGTTCTTCAGATGGTACATGACACCGGTTAAAATTAATAAAATATATAATTCAGGGGATCGGAAATGTTGGAAATGTCTGAAACTGGAAGGGAACTTTTTTCATATGTGGTGGAAGTGTGTAAGAGCAAAAGAGTACTGGAGTTATATTTGTACATCAATGTCAGAGATGTTAAATGTTTGTATACCATTAGATCCATTGATATTTCTCTTAAACATGACCTGTAAACTCAACAAACAGATTGAAAAAAGATATTTCAGAATGATTCTTTATATGGTGACTTTAGCAAGAATAGTGTATGCCCAGTATTGGAAAAGTGGATTAATTCCAACTAGAGAAGAGTGGCTATGTAAATTATGGGAAATTAGGAGGCTTGATATTTTGACCTCCACCATTAGCGGCAATCCAATTGACAAAGTAAAAGAAGAATGGAAGTGTGTAGAAAAATATTGCAACGCGATCTTAGGGACAGGGACTGATTAGTGGGAAATATCCAAGGTTTAAGTTTACTAATTATGAACCGCGGAACCTGTTAGAAATTTGGTAAGCAGGATATTCAAGTCACCTGGGAAGTACAGTAATAGCTGGACGTAATTTTGTTGTACAGTATTTGTACTATATGTATATATTCTGTGATATTGTATGCTGTCTATTTGTGTTGATATGTATTTTATGTCTTTTGTGATGTGTTAAAAATTTAATTAAAATAAAATAAAAAAAGAAGACCAGTGTGGTTTTCTGCCAAAGAGACAATTTAGAGATAACATCTGCTGAGTACCAGATATGACAGAATACTATGAACAACATCCAGAGAAGAAACTGGTTCTGATTTTTATCAACATGGAGAAAGCCTTCAATAATGTGAATTGGTTATTTCATGGAAGAAATGATGGGTATAATGTAGGTGGGGGAAAACTTCAGGAAATGGGTGGGAATGATGTATTGTGAACAGACAGCTCAAATTCTAGATAAATTCTAGTGAAAAGACAGAGAAAGGTGTGAGACAGGGATGTCCTCTATCATCCCACTTGTTAATTATGATCTTAGAAATAACACATAATATTAAAAAGAAGAAGAAAAAAAATCAGAGGGGTAACAGTGAAAAAAATGCAAATTTTAAAATCAGAGCATTTGCTGATGACATAATGATTATTCTACAAGATCCATTAGGAAAGCCATGAAACTCTACTGAAAATACTGAAATAGTATGGAGAAATTGCAGGTTTTCAGATCAACAGTGGCAAAACAATAATATTGACTAAGGTTCAAGAATGAAAATAAAGTGAAATATCTGGATGTGACTATAGCAAAGAAAAATAGAGGTTTATTTAAAAACAATTTTGAAAGAACATGGAAAAATATAAGGAACGATTTACTAAGATGGAACAAGCTAAAATTAACAATGTTGGGGGAAATCACTGTAATTAAAATGTGTGTCCTGCCAAAAATCTTGTTTCTTTTCTAGACACTACCAATTTTTACAAACTACATAGCATTTAAACACTGGCAGAAAGGTATTTTAAAATTTATTTGATCTGGAAAAAAACCCCAACAGTCAGACTAAAAAACTTAAAAGACTTCAAGAAAAGTCTTGGTTTGCCAATTTGAAACTATATTACCACACACATTGTTTGGCACGGATAAAAGAATGCATAATTTTGGAAAATTCAAGAATCTTTAGAAGGTATTACCTTTAGAGGTAAAATTTATATCATGGGCTTCATAATGTATAGCCTTTGTAGCTCTCTCTGTGGAAGAATATCACAGAATTGTAGAATTCCCTGACTTTAATGGGCAAAATCAGTAGGAAATGGTGAACTCTCTTTCTCTGAAAGTTTTTAAACAGAGATTGGATGGGCATCTTTCAGATGTGGTTTAGTTTGGTATTCCTCCACAGTAGGAGATTGGATTAGATGATCCTTGTGGTCTTTTCCATCTGTTTGATTCTATGGGGCTTTACACACCACCCCAAAATGGTGGTCTGTAGCTGCCCCTTTGAGCGGCTGATTGGTGCCAGGGCAGCCTCATCGGCTGCCCCGGAGGCCCAAATTCGCCACTTTTCCAGGCCATGGGGAAGCGGCAAAATGTCGCTTCTCCGCGGCCTGGAACAGGGTGTCCTTGGGGTTTCGTGCTCCAAGGACACTGTGACAGGCGCAGGGAAGAGGAGGAAGGGGGCGCCCGGTCCCTTTCTCTTCAGCATCGCTGGCATGGCCATATAAAAGCTGTGACAGCAACACGTGCGCGCAGAAAGAGCTCCGTTTTGGAGCTCTTTCTTGCGCTGCCTAGGGCACCCTCCAATGGCGCCATTACATCAGGTGCGCACTGTGCCATCTAAACATAGCGTGCGCCATGACATCATGGCAGCGCGCCCGTATGGATGCCACCATTTTAAAATGGTGCTGCCCATATGTTAGGGTTGGGGAGCGTGCGGTTGCTGCGTGCTCCCCAACCCTAATCACAGTGAGTTTACTCAAAATTTCTGAGGGCAATATACAAGCTGTGGATGGTTGAATCCATGGATGCAGAATCCGTGGATAAGGAGGGCTGACTGTATTTATGTACAAATTAGTACAGTTGAAAAGTACGTGAAAACAATGTTTAAGCAATGGGGAAAATGTGTACAAAAATGTTTACATTAGCAAAAGTACTAAATAAATACATATATTAGAGGAGGTGTATATGGAAAATTTGTATTACTGTCCAAGCAAGAACTCTTGTAAAATCATGCGACCTGGTGTTAACAAAAGATGTGCTGGGAATGCAGATGAGACTGGGCAAAATACAATAATACTGTATACAGTATATCATTTCCCTAGCTATAAGAATCTTTGTTGCTTTTATGTGTGTGTGTGTGTGTGTACGTACCTTCAAGTCACCTGTTGACTTAGGGCAGCCCCATGAATTTCATAGGATTTTCCTAGGCAAGGAATACTCAGAGATGGTTTTGCCAATTCCTTCCTCTGAAATATAACCTTGTATTCATCTTCCATGCAAATACTAACCAGCACTGACTCTGCTTAGCTTTCAAGATCAGATGGGATCTGGAGCCTTCAGACCCATACTTCCTGCTACATTATAGCAATTCCCAAAGGCAGTAAAATAGGTTTTTCACATTAAAAAATTCAGTATTCAAATATAATTTATAATTTATTGTGCAAGAAAAGCTTTGGGAAGAACCATTTCAAGGAAATGTAAAATAATAATAATAATTTGGTACTGGAGTGTTACAAACAAGAAATGCCAAAGCAATTGTAAATGCAATGAGATCTAAGTACTAAAGAGCTGGTCACATTAATTAGAGTTCAGAACTGCTGTACATCAGTTATAGCAAGATTACCCAAATCATAACTAAATACAGCTAGTAAGACTTATTAACATTTTCCTGTCAAGATTATGGTGACTCATTCACAGTGCAGAAGCCAGGCAAATTCTTAATATTACATGTCCCAAGAACTGACAATTACTGGGGTCCTACATGTTGCAAAGCATAATGTTCACAAGTGCTGTGCATCCTCACTTTCAGAAGTAAAGTTTCAAGCTCCACAGAATGCTGTCACTGACATTTTTTGGCCAAGGGAGGGCAGGAGGCCAGGTAGCATCTAGAAGAGATTGTTTATAATGGCCTCCTGGAGGATCATATCAGTTCTCTTATCCCAGTGGCACAACTGCTGACTAGAAATTTCCTTGAAGCCTTCTTATCTCCCCTGGCTATGAATAGCCATGGCAGTGAACTCCAGTTGGATAAAAACTGCCTTCTGCTGTACAGGGAGTACACTGTATAAGGAGGTATTGAATACCTCCTTTCACAAAGTCTAAAAAAGGAAATACACTCTTGTAACCACAAGTTATGTGAGCACGTGTCATTAACATCCTTCCATGGAAGGTTAATTTATGGACATGATCTTTTGTTGTGTAACCAAGTCATTCCTAATTTATGGTCATCCTAAGACAATCCTATCATGGGGTTTTCTTGGCAAGATTTGTTTGGGGTGGGCAAGTGTAGCCATTGCCTTTCTCACAGGCTGAGTGTGTGACTTGCCCAAGATTATTCAGTGGGTTTCCATGGTCAAGCGGGGATTTGAAGCCTGGTCTCCAGAATCACAATCCAACACATAAATCAATATACCACATTGGTTTTCATTACCTTTATAGTATACATTTCTTCAGTATGGCTTGGGCTAGATTTGGTTGTTGTTGTAAGTCTTCAAGTCATTTCTGACTTACGGCGACCCTAAGGTGAATCTACAAGGGATTTACCAACACTATCTTCTATCGGGGATGCTTTGATTGAGAGTTCCTGCATGGCAAGGGGCTGGACGGGATGGCCCTTGTGGTCTCTTCCAGTTCTGATTCTATGATTCTATTGTTTTCTGGGGCTGAGTATGTGACTTTCCCAAGGTCACCAAGTGGGTTTCTATAGCCAAGTGGGGAATCGAACTCTGATCTCCAGAGTAGTAGTCCAATGGTCAAACCACCATACCATGCTGGGTCCCAGATTTGATTATGCAATCAACTTTTCAGAAGTTAGCTGGTAAGTGTGCAGCTTTTATTGCTGTTTCAAAACAAAAATGTACATTTGCATTTGTCCTAATTTTAGACACCAAAAAAGAGAGGTGTGTCATGAGAGCTATGGATGTAGAGTATCTATATTCCGGCCATTCCTAAACCAACTCCTGCAATGGAAATTTGTTCACTCTTGATGCTGAAGTTCCCATGTTACAAATTACTAGCTGCAGACCTTTCTATATAGTCACATGTGTAGCTGTGAGACTGGATATCCTTTTCTTAGGATAGGCACCTTGCTCCACCCTTGAGAAGGGAGAGCCAACTAAAGCTATGGTTCCTGGGACTCCCTCCCTTCCAACATCAATAGACATTGTGCTTCATTTACATTAAGGGCACCACAAAATGCTGCACTTTGACTGGATCATGGCCACTGTAACTACACACATAAATTTTGTTTCAGGAACTACATATATTATTTAAACATGTCACAAACTTTTGGTTGGCCTCATTTTTATTATCTGGATCCATATTAATCATTTGCAGAGCTTGAACTTTGAAAGTGACTCAGATTGTCAAATGCTTAGATTATTACAAGTGCCTTTAATTTAAAGAGTTCTCAACACAATATTGGAAATCTTAACCTTGGCTTTTCATGAGACAATGGTAGTGGGAAAGGGAAGGCATTTGTCAGGATTTGGGGAAAGTTTTTTTTTTTTTTTTTTTAAATAGACTTCTTAGTAAGCAAGCTTGCTCATTCATTTGTTAATCAGAACTTCTTGGTATTTTCTGCAACACTGAATTTTGATTTCAGCACTTTGTTCAATATAATTTCTGTATGGGCTTTAATTTGTTCATTTGCTTGTTTTTTGTAGATTACATATATTGGTTTTTGTAGATTATATACAAAAAGCAAAACAAAAAGAAAAGCACAAATGAACAAAATTAAATATAAACTCCTCAACAAGATATGTAGAAGAAGAAAAACACTTTAAAAGAGACCAATACATCCCCAGTAGACATGAAAGCAACCTAGATGTACTCAATGCTAAGTGCTCACAGAAAGAAAAGTTTCCATGTTCCTTTTGTGACCGCTGTATACTCATGATCTTAATAATGTTTTTTTTAAATTCTTATTTCCAAGAGGCGGGGGGGGGGGGGAATCATACAGGTTTCTTCAAAGTGCTTTTATCTAAACTTTTCTTTCTAAGGAACTAAACTCTGAGCAAGGAAAAAAGTATGTTTCCCTTGTCTAAAAAAACTATGCATTAGATTACCATAACAGACTCACTGTAAAATCCCATAGAAAAAAGAGAGTAAGGAAGAGCCCAGTCTATTATTTGTCATAAAAGAGGTGCACAAATCTCAACAATGGAATAATAAATTAAAAGTTGAGGAGTTCAAGAATGTTGTTCTTCTCCAGTTTGCCAACACTTCACATACGAGTATCAAGAAGAAATTCAGCTCTACCCCTCAACAGTTTTTATACAAAGAACACATTTTTAGGGTAAATTAGCAACCCCAGGCCTCATATCTCAAGACAATGATGTGCACTTTACACAGACTCAGAGGTTTTTAAAAGCTCTGCCATGGTAAAACTGCATTCCTGACTTTGAACTCTAAGTATTCACATATGAGAAGAAACAAGAAGGCACAGCCCTTTCAAATCTTCAAAAATATATTTACACTTTTCTGAAGATGAAAGAAAATGGTTCCTTTCCCTTTCTCATTCAAGAGTATCTGGTCCCATTGACAATCGGGTTACTTAGCCATTACACATTCACATACATACTAACCACTGTACAAAACACGGCTATATTTGTTGTTCAGAAAAGGCAAGAGGTGAAGGACCTTAAAATCTACCTAGCATCAGGCAACTGGAATGTGCAATTCCAATGTTATTCTGGCTTAGCTATATGATGCATATTTCTCTCCAGTGCTGGCTTGGGCTTTTGAGGCTCTAAATGGTCTACAGCTCAGTTACTTGAAGGACCAACTGCTCCCACATCAGCTTGCCTGAATTTTTGCCTTGGAAGACCTACTTTCTTTGTCCTATTGTCACAGTGTTATTGTCACAGGCTGTTAGAGCTTCTCAGTAGTCAGCAGCTTTAAAATTATGTATGCACATACATTCATGGAAATTCACCTGACTCCTCCTATGCTGCCCTTTAGACCAGATGCTACAGAGCTCAGAAGGTGGAATAGTGCTATTTTGATCTGCTGTGGAGTCCCAGAGAACTGCCCGCATCTTTTGGGGTGAGCAGATGTAGCACAATGTCATTTGCGGACACCCTTGGTGCCTTTGTGGGTGATTACTGCTATTTTGGGGTCATCCCAGCAGCATTTCAAGGTGTTTTGGAACTTTTTGGAGTATAACTGTTTTTAGTTGAAAAATTGGGCTTTGGGGGGCAATTTTAGTATATTTGCACCAGCGGCTTGCAGGGGAGATCACGCAGAGACCAAAGGGCCATAATGGGTCCTCCAACAGGCTGTTTAGGTATTTAGGCCCACCCCTGCTTTAGACAGAGAATGAAAATGTATTTATACAACATTGGTGAAATACAACCGTATCATAAACACATTTCCAGCTCTGCAAGGGGACTTTCCTCTCCTCTCCTCCTCTTTGCAGTACTCTTCTCCTCCCAATAATACTACATTAGGAGATTTCCATTCACAAAACCACTGGGCCTGATTTTAAGGGCATAGCATGGTCTGTGTGTGTCAGAAGGGATATAGCACAGCCCACTCCAGCCCGTCCCCCATTCCAGAAATTGTTCTGGGAGCAGCAGGAATAATTGGATATGACCTTGTGTGTGGACCACCAAACATATTGCTTTAAAATTCTGTTGGATCCTTAAGGGTCCAAAGTTCTCAAATAGTTTCAAATATTCTTTTATATTTGTGTAAAATAATAACTTTACTAGGATTAACAGATGAGCAAAGAAGATGATATAATGTTAAAAAAGCTGTATTTTCCTTTCACATATATTTTATAAAGCAAGCAAGGCTGGCTCTAGTGGTGCCAAGTGTCAATTCAAAATGGGGCTTCAGAAATGAGTTAATCTTCTTGAATTCCATGACTTCATGGAGGTGGAGTGAGAAGAAGTAAACCTTCCAGCATTTTCTTTTTCATGAAAATACTATATCCTTCATTTAGATGGTTACACTTTCCTTCTCAGGACTTAAGGTTCTAGCAACTGACATAGCCAGAATACTGATCTAGATGAACCCTGCTGAATCCATTGTAATCCCTCCTAATTTGTTTGTTTTTAAAAAAACTTGAGTGATTTGCTCAGCCATGCTATTTTCCTCAGACAGAGTGAAAAGATGACCCAATTCTTCAAGCTCAGGGTGCTTACAGCTAACATACACACTATGTCTGGCATTCTTTTGGGGAGAGCACACATGTAAGCTTCCTTTATGCATGCATATGTCCTTTCTTGGGGCACTGTGAGGGTCAGTATTCCTTTCCTCTGTAGTCCTTGTGACCCCCTCTGACTTAGCGAACAGCCTCTGAAGCCCCCAGCACAGCCATTCCCTGCCCCTGGGAAGCAGGCAGGATCAGGCAAGTATCTCCCCTTATCCAGACACAAAATAATGGCATCTGTGCTGAGATGTGATAGGGCCCTCCAGAAATGCCAATGTAATCATTTCACCTCTATTGTGGGATGTAGACAGATGTTTCTGTAATCCTGCCTGTTCTTCACCAAACAGGGAATGCCAGTGCGAGCTGCTCAGTGAACTTCAGAGGTGGTTCAGTAAGTCAGGAGAGTATAAACAGAATTGCAGCAAATATCTATAATGGATAGGTAACTTTAAATTATCTCCATGCCATGCGATTACGAAACTGACAGGAAACATATATGGACCATAACAAACAAGAGGGAAGCAACTCATTCTCAAGGTATTACTATTTGTGGATTTTGAAGCTATGATCTATTGTCTTAGAGGGAGTAACTTGATATAATGAACTTAAATGTCAGGATGGTTGAACTTCTGGAGAAACATCTTACCAGTAAGAGTAGTTCAACAAAGAATTACTCCTCCAAAACGGTGGGAATTATTTAGGCTTCCAGATGTTCTTAAATTTCAACTCCCATTATTTCTTGCCATCAACTGTGCTGGTTAGAGGTGCTAAGAGCTGCACTTCAACAATATCTACAGATGCACAACTCCCACTTTTGCTCTAAAGCATGTTTGGTTTTCCCTTGATAAAGAATGCAAGAACGTAAGACAAAAGGCCCATCTAGTTCAACATTCTGTTCTCACAACAACAAGCAAAATGTTAATAGGAAGTTGGCAATAAGCATGAGCACAATAGCACCCTCCCATTCCTGTTCATGGACATGAGCACAATAGCACCCTCCCATTCCTGTTCTCCAGATTTCTCAAGATGGTTCCAGGGAGAGAACACTTGAGAACTTTGAAACAGTGTGTGTATTAAAAATATAATTTTCTGGCTTGGGTGGGTGATGGGGAAAGAACCCTCAAGAAATCACAACCAGGACTGGTAAATGTCAATGAAGAAAAACATTAAAATGTGTAGGTAATATAAAGCTTGTTGTTGTTACTGTGTGCCTGCAGGTCATTTCCAACCTGTGGCAACCGTATCATGGGGTTTTCCTTGACAAGATTTGTTCAGGGGTATGCCCTGGTGGTGCAGTGATTCAATGTCAGTACTGCAGCCTCTCATAGCCACAAGGCTGTGTGAGTTCAATCCTGCAGAGCTCCAGAGTCCACTCAGCCTTCCATCTTTTTGTAGGTCAGTAAAATGAGTATCCAGCTTGTTGGGGGCAATCAGGTTATACATTGTAAACGATTTAGGGAGTGCTAGTTCACTGACAAGCAATATAGAAATGTACTTGCTATTGCTATTTACTATTTGAGGCTAAGACAGGGTGACTTGCCTAAGGCCAGGGGTTGAGTGGGGATTTGAACTCTGGTCTCCAGATTCATAGTCTAGCACTCAAACCACTATACCACACTGGATCTCAGTGTGATCCATTGCAGACACACACACCCCCCGCGCAAATGGAGGCTTGCATATATTCAAGCCTCACAGTCTTGTACGGGGCATGCCCCTGTGCACACGTGCTGGTGCCACTGAAGACAGCAGAGCTTGCCCCTATGTGAATAATTGAGTTTGTGGATCCTAGATCCTTGTGTTAGGAGGGGCAACTGTAATTACTTTTGTCATTAAGGAAAAATAGAGAACAAACCCCAAAATTAAATTTATAAAGATTCATAAAGGAGATTAAAAATATTTTTCCAACAGAGCTTTCATCTGGTTTGCATTATATTTATCTCATTGGATAACTTTGGAAATAACTGTTTTTACACATTGTAAAGGTTTGCCCATTTCAAAATAATTATGTGTTTCCTTAAACCATTGCCAGAAATTAGCTCTATTGTAGTTCAATTGTTCTGTTAACTCCTTGGCCGTGTTACTACATGAAGTAGGTTATTTATTTAATTTGATTTGGTTTGTATATCATCTTTCTTCCAGAACAAGACCCAAGGTGGCTCTCAAAGAGAATCTATTAAACAAAGCTTAATAATAAAATTTCAAAAAATAATTAAAAATCATCACATTAAAAAGTGTAAAATTATTTAAAATACATACAAAAGTTAAAAAATAAACACATCCCAATAAGAAGCTTTCCTACTTACACATTAAAAGCCTGGTTAAATAAAAAGGTCTTTGCCTGCCAGTGAAAGGAAAGCTGGGAGGGGGCCAGAGAGTTCCACATGTTGAGAACGGTCTCTCTTGTGTTCTCAGGAAGTGAGCCTGTGATGGCAGCTAACATGCTAACAGTGTGCCAACTAACATGTAAGCAGACAGCTAATGTGTCAATGAACTTGTTGAATTGAGTCTGCATTATTCCTCTGAGTACACATTCCGTGACTCTCAAAGAATCTAAGGGAAACATATGTGCATGCAACCGACTCTGGTAAATGCTCGGTTCAGCTCAGCAATGCACTGACTGTTTAATCTTACCATTGCCCACTGTGAACCAAGAGTATGCCTTACATTGCAACCATCATTCTCGTGCAGCTGATCTGACAACTTCTGATGGACAAAATGCAATGATAGATGGTTTCTGATAGTTTGATAGCTTGTGAAATTTCAAGTTTTCAGTATGAACTAAAGACAAAAGAGTTGAACAATTCCAAATCATTTTAACATTAAACAGGGTGTTCAAAATTAATTTTAATTAGAAACATCAAATAAATCTGAAAATCAAATGGTGAAAATTTTGTGAATTTCAAATAATTGCAAATATGGGTTTCCACTCCTATTTCATATCTCACAGTAGGTGAGATATGTATCCTGTTTTAGATTTTTCTATAGCAGCAAAATAAATCTCTTGGCCCCACACATATTTCTTATCCCCTCCTCCTTTTTCACTTCAACTATGCACTCCTGAGCTTGCAATAGAACTTCATGGGTTGGAATGATAATGTGGGCACTCTTCCTCTCCATAGATAGTACTGGCTATGAGTTGGTACTATACATGAACAGTCAAATGTACACAAACAATCTGCTGAATTCCTTCCACTTTAAACAAGTGGACAGTATAATGTAACAAGCTAAACTTATCAGATGGCTGAGTAGGTGATACATCAATTCCTCCATTGTGCAAATCATCTCAAAGTACAAGGGTAGAAGAAGTGAACCACTGTGGTGTTTGGTTGGTTCTAGGTAGAGTTTAACAATACTCATGCACAAAAACTGACAGCCGACTGTATTTCTCTGTAAAAATGTGAATGTCACATTCCTAAATTTTGGACATTCTCTGTACTACCTAGAGGCTTGTGAGTATCTGGAAGGAAGCAAGTTGCATTGAGACTACAGATCTGTATGTACTGAATGTATACACACACACACACACACATGTTCAGCAACAATTGGGATCACACCTACTGTCCTATGTCACAAGTCTCCCAACACATTCAACAGAAAGTGATAGCACATAGGTTGTATGAATGTCAAGCTGTGAGTGAGCACAGGTTTTACTAAAGAGCTAAGGATGCAATGTCTTGACTTTTATCTATAACCACTGAAAAGTTAAAGTCAAAAGATGAAGAGTGATTAAGGATTACTGGGCACAGCAAAAATTTCCCAGAATGAGAAAGGAAGAGGTGTCTGATTTACCATCACTTTGATAAGTTTTGTGTAATCAACTTGAATTGGAATATGGCTATAAACATTAATCCTAATAATCATTTCTTGGAGGGAAATACAGTATATAACAAGGTGAAGAGCAAAAATTCTGTAACAGTAGACCAGAGAGCCAAAGTCTATTTAAATTACTTTAATTCTATTAGGTTTTTTAAAAAATTATTATATCGTTAGCAGAGTGAGGTCTGTAGTTCAAATAAAATCTATTAATACCTATTATATGACTGCCTTGTTATCCTCATGTTTTTCAGTTCCTTTTAACCAATTCAGGAGGAAAATAAAGCCTTCTTGAGGAAGCAAAGTCTGCAAAACACCAAGTTTAAATTATTTGTAACCTGGGACAAAATGTTTCACTTGTGCCTAAACAGTTAATATTGTGCCTGAATTTGGAACAGTACGTGTTATAAAAGATGATCAAATCATAAACCTCATTTGTTTTTGCTCAGCTTGTCCAGGACTTCAGCTTTTTTGCTTGGAACTTAGGCAGCTGTGCTGGCTGACTTAGCAGGTAAATTATGCCTATTTGGGCCTCTGAATACTAGCCAAACTCTCATTATATCAAAAGAAGTGAGTGAGTGTGTAATCATTCTTCTGAGACTGGAAGAGGATTGTTGATTTAGGTTTCCACTGCTGCATTTCTTGTGAAAATTTCTTCAGCTTTAAAAAAAAAATCTGGGAGAGATCTAAGCTCATTCAAAGGCCTGCGTTCTATTGTTAGTCCCCAGTAGAGTCCTGAACAAATAGGGGTTACATATAGCATGATTTACAGTTCAGCACTTGATTCAATGGATCTGCTCTAGTTGGGATTTGCAGTAGGATTTAAACCACAATATACATTCCTGCTTTTGTCATAGTACTCTACGGTGAACTCAGTAGAAGAGGGGCGCCCCAAAGAAGAGATCCCTGAAACAACATCTCAAGCTCGGCCAAATTGACCATCAACAACGGTCTGCCCTGGCCTCCCATCAGGAGGCATGGAGACACACTATCCATAATGCTGCAGCCTCTTTCGAGAACTCATGCCGAATGACTCTCAAAGAGAAACGACAACGCAGAAAGAACCACAACTTGGAAACATCACCCAAGGAGACTTTTTGTTGTGCTCCCTGCAACCAGACTTGTTTATCTCGGATTGGCCTTTTAGTCATCAACACAATTGTAGAAAGCGTGGGATGAGTCCTTCCTGAATCTCCGTTAGCTAAGAAAAGCCAGAGAGAAATAAATGACCTTTGACTATACAGAGATCCATTAGCATAAAGTTATCTGATTTGCTATAACTAACACAGCATTGTCTCTTCTCAATGGTAGTAGCATTAGGACAGGAACGGGAATTGTATAAGTCATCCAGAAGAACTTCCTAGTGGTAAGTACTGTTTGACAGTGGAATATGCTACCTTGGAGTGTGGTGGAGTTTCCTCCTTTGGAGGTTTTCAGAGGCTGGATAGCCATCTGGTGGGAGTGCTTTGATTGGCATTCCTGGATGGCAAGAGGTTAGACAAGATGGCCCTTGTGGCCTCTTCCAACCTGATGATTCTATAATTCTATGGACTGCAACTCCAAGCAATTCCTGTCAGCTCAGCCACTGATAAAGAATGATGGGAGGGTTGCAATCCAGCACCTCTGGAGGGGTGCATGATTCCTACCCCTGCTTTAGACCTCAGGCGGATATAATTCACAGACTTGCAATCATAGATTCCAGGGACTGCAGATGTGACCCTACACCTGGTGGTGGAGGGAAGGGAGAAGGACAGCTTATCACGTGCCTGTTATATGTAACACTTAGTCTACTGTGATGCAGAGAAGGGACAGCCAAGGAGGGGAAGGGTGGAAAAAGGGTCCACCCACTATGAACAGATGCATGGTAGGAATATCAACTGTGACCTAGGAGTTCTAGTATTGTTCTGTTTTGAAACCATGTAAGCTGTAATTATTGCTTCGACATACTCATTAAACAGATTAATTTACTTCTGGTTCCAGTTCCCTTTCCACTGTCTTTTCCCCCTTTTCTTCTAACCCGGGAGATGCTTAGGGCCACTTAATGAATGTCATTTCTTTCAACATGGTGATTAATTCATATTTGAGAGAGGTGTATCAGCTACCAAACTTGAAAGCTAATAGGTTCAATTTTTTATTTTGCCTCTGATATACAGAAGAGACACCTTCGAATATCATTGTTTGGGCTATTCCACTGATCTCCAGGAGCTATTTATATTATATTACAGTGTTTCGATATGCATAGCCTAAATAGGTAATGCTTAGCATTAAGAACCAGAACAGGTGTAATACACTGTCATCTGTGAACCAAATACAATATGTTTTTAGTTGGTATCTGACTGCATTGGCAACATTCTTGCACTTTGCAAGAATAATGGATTTCTGCTGTTGCTCCGAAAAATATTCATTAGGGAACACTCATCAATTTCCATTTTTAACTAGTCACTTCTGGGACTCTTGGGAACCTTTACCCCAATGGTGGAGAAAATCTAGCGAAATTCTACATATGACCCCTCCATTCATTTTGAGAATACCAGGAGTCCCCCAGCCCCTATATTTTCTTGTGAAAAGTGTTCAGGCCAAAAAAATATATATATAATCCTCCCACACACTTAAGATTTACTTCCTGTTTAAATAAAAGTCCTTCCTGGACCTAAAATAGCTTAAGAAGGCTAAAAAATGTGGTAAAATTGCCTCCTCCAGAATTTTTTTTGTAAAATAAATGGGAAAAAAGTCTGAGGGTAGATGAAATATGGTGTGGCATACGGCCATCCAAGTTCCTTCAGAGAAACAATATGGCTCCACAAATCTGGCAGTTGCCTACTCCTGCTGTAACCAATCATTTTTTGGAAAGTTGATCAGAGCATTAGCATCAATCACTGATTACAAATGCAACCTTTAGATCTGTGGTGGTGATCTTGGTCCAATGCTAATAGCAGCTTGGCTAATATTACCATTCAGGCAAGGTCGTGATAGGAAGGGCTAACTATATAGAGCTATCTCACTATTGAATTAGATAGGAAGGGCTAACTACACAGTAGACAGGACATTACACATAGGAAAGACTAACTAACAAAGTTAGAAAGGGCTAACTACACAGAGTCATATATGAGAATTTAGAGACATACAAACCAACCTTATACAGAAGTGAACAGAAAAAGGGTAATTTGTGCCACCATTTCAGGTCAGGAAATGGGGTGATAGATGTAACAGTCTTTGCATTTTTCATATATCAAGTTTTATTGAGTTGTTTGATATATTTGTTGTCTTTTCCATTCCTATATGATGCAGTTTTGTCCAGCCAAGTGGGCAGAGGAAGGAGGAATGGTGGAACCTTTGAGCACCCAGGAACATTTTGTGAAGCACATGAAAACACCAACTCTTTGTACACATCCACATTTGGAATATGGTAAAGGAGAGCTAGCATGGTGTTTGAGTTTGAGCATTGGATAACAACTCCAGAGACCAGGGTTCAGTTGTCTGCTTGGCCAAACCTTGGGTGACTTTAGATGAATCACATATTCTTCGCCAAGAAAACTGCATGATAGGATTGCCATTGTTGGCAACTACTTGAAGGCACACAACAACAACAACAACAACAACAACAACAGACCAAGCCCCTTTTTAAACAAAGAAAACTTGTACATCTCTTAGTAAAATATCTAATAGGTCCAATTAGAGACAAGACAGATTCTGGGGTCTTTCCCGTGCAGCTCCTTCTAATGGCTGCAATTTTTTAATATAAAAAAAATATGGGAGATCCTTTCCCTGGATCTATTATGACAAATATAATTACACTCTTAAGCCTAAATGAGTTTGCTACACCTAGCTAGGGTAGAGTCATTGATCATCTTACAGAAGTGCTGGCTCACAAATATGGCAGTGATTCAGTGTATCTACTTTGGCTGGGGAGTAAGAAGAACATGTGCTTGGTGGCCAGGCCCTGAAGCTGCCACAGGCCTCCTGAAGCCTGGGGTAGCCATGTGCACATTCACACAGCAGTCCCATGCTTCTGCAGAAAGGAGGAATGAATGATCATTGTTTGTACACACAGAAGCCAACTTTGGGAGATGGTTGGCAGTCACAATTGTTGCTCCTCTCCACTCCAGAAACTCAGTGCTACAAAACTGCATGGGGAGGGTGGAGCAGCAGTGTCAATTATCTCCCCAAACTGGTTGCTTTGTGGTCTCTATGCAGCTGTATACCCTTTTCAGCATCCTGGTCTTTCACTTTCCTTCCCTCAGCAGCTGAACAGGTTGGCCTCTGTGTGCCTGAAGTCAGGATGCAGTTGCTGGACTGCTTTTTGATTTTGTGCTCCCACTCCTGCTCAATCCCATCCTGGCTCTAGGCACATAAAGGCCAGCCTGCCCAGCTGGGGAGACAAGGAAGGTGAAAAAGACCAGAGTGTTGAAAAAGGCATACAACTGTGTACAGTCGACACAGCACCCAGCTTCAGGAGATGGTTTGCAGCAGCCATGGCAGTCACTGGTGTCTCTTCCCGAAGCCCAAGGGTGTTGTGTGGTTCTGCACATGGTGGTCTCGGGCTTTGGGGGAGGGATGGAGGCTTTGGTGGGGCAGTGGCAAAACCACGAATAATCAAATCAATGAATCTCAAACTTGCGAGTATGGGGGGCAAACTGTATCATGTTTCTCAATATGGACTCAAACAAGCATTTTCTGACTATGAGGAAAACTGGACTCAAGGGCATTCCCAAATAGTATTTGCAAGTGCTAGGTTTTCTGAAACAGTGCACCAATTATCTGCAATCTACAAGAACATAATGACAATCTTTGCTAGTTTGAAGCACAAGTAGCATGAGCGCTCCAATACCTAGCAGTGATAGTAACCCCAAGCTTTTGAGCGAAATAATTTTTTTACATTGATGTAGTTTTATTTCTTTTTCCTGCTTCTACATTTACAGTCGCCCTGAATTTTTGCACAGGTTACGGGTGTAGGACCCCCATTAAAATGGAAAAACCACAAATGTCTCTAGGCCTCCCCAAGCTGTATTTAACACCCATAAGAAGTATCTGTGCTGGTAGGGTGGCTGGGCCTGGCCAAACATGTGTTCCCTTGGTATCTTACTTGGGGGGGATGGGATGGGATGGGATAGGGGCAGGAGGAGGGAGAAAGGACACATCTGTACCAACCCTGTCCCCAAACTGGGACTCAAGGTGGCTTACAATTTAAAAGAACAATGCAGTTAAAAACATATAGATGTGGGCATTAAAAGAGAACAAACTATTGCAATGCACATGTCCTCCCTTCTCGTGCTCCCCCCATTCCATCACTTTCCCTCGCCTGTCCATGCACAGAAGTGAGTGAACACATGCACCCTTCCTCCTTGAGCCCCCATCTTATCCCTTTCCCACACCTGCCTGCGCAAGTGAGTGGGTGAGTAAGGGAACATGCACATAGCTGGGCCCAGTCACTCTGCCATTTTGATTTCCTCCCAGAGATACTGATGTGATTGAAGTCCCTGTTAAAACTGGTGTAGGGAGGCGGTGACAAATACCATGATCCATGAATGCTTAGCCCACAAATATCGAGGGTTGACAGAATTTGTAAAATCATTTTTTACCCCACATGTTGACTGGATCCACATGGGGCCCTCAGAGCTCATTAACACAAGTACAATTTAATAACAATGCTATATTTCAGTGTATCTTCCCTACTCCCTACTTACAGTAGACTTGGACCACTCTGCACACCCATAAATGCATCTTCATGAATAACACTTAGATATTTGTTCTTATTGAGGGATCTGCAGGGGAAAAAAATTAAAACCAACAATTAGTTGGCAATAATATTGCAAATTCCAAAAGATTTCATAGTTTGGCAGCAACTGCAAAGCTAGCTAAGTCTGTTCTAGATACCAGGACCGGTTCATAAATAGCATATGGAAAATACATTATAATTACAGGTTAATAATGATACATTATAATATATCCTATACTATATATTTAATATAATATAGCCAACATGGCATAGTGGTTTGAATGTTGGGCTATGACTCTGGAGACCAGAGAGAGATTCTCCACTCTGCCATGAAATCCACTGGATGACCTTGGGCAAGTCACTTCCTCTCAGCATCAGGCAGTGGCAAACCTATGAACAAATCTTGCCAAAAAAATTCCATGATAGGTTCACCTTAGGGTCACCATAAGTTGGAAACATCTTGAAGGCAAACAACAACAACAACAACAACAACAACAACAATGCCTAAATACCCCGAAGACACCAGATCCCTTCTGATCTTGGGGTCAGTACTGGTTAGTACTGTACAGCAGGCTCTTGGTATCTCTCAGGGTTTGGTTCCAGGACACCACATGGATACCAAAATCTATGTATGCTAAATAATAGTTTTTGTTTTGTTTTTTACTATTTTCAATCGATGGATGGTTGAATTGGATGCAGAATCTGTGGATATGGAGGGATACAGAGGGTACTTGGATGGGATGCCCTTAATGGATACCAAGTGCTCTAGGATATATTTCAGAGGAAAGAATGGGCTAAATCACATCTGATTATCCCTTGCCTAAGAAAACCCTATGAAATTCATGGGGTCAGCACAAGGCAACAGGCAATCTGAAGGCGCACGTGCACACACACGAACACATACTGTAATAGTTCCCTATTATTATCACCTAATGTGATGTGTTGTCACGATTTCCCATCCACAGATAGTATGTGATAAATTTACCTGCTTTCCTTATCTCCTACTTTCTATTCTAACCATACTTTTCTTAAGAAATCTCTTTTCTCTTAAAAACACAGTCTTTCAGTAGCTGGCGTTTAGACTATAAGAAATGGATGACTGTCCCGATTTGGAAGGCACAGTCCTAATCAATCTGCTGAAAGTGGGACCACTTTCTCTGCTGCATTTAAAATGTCCCTGGTCTAACCTGCACCACAGAAATAATGCAGTTTGACACCACTTTAATAGCTCAATGCTGTGGAATTTTGGGGTTTGTAGTTTTGTGAGATATATAGCCTTCTCTGTAAGAGAGCTCTGGTGCCACAACAAACTACAAATCCCAGAATTCCACAGCACTGAGCCATGGCAATTAATGCAGTGTCAAACTGCATTATTTCTGCAGTGCAAATTAGACCCCAGTTCCTCTCTACTCCGCTTCCTTCAGTTGTTTCAGAACTGAGTTCAAAGTGCAAAGTTTGCATTTAATTAGATCCCAAGGGGAGAAGAGGACAGGAAGGGACAAATGCAAACTGCTGCATCCTCTTCTAGCTTGTATGCTTTTCTTCATTAATAACTGGGTGGGTGACAGTGGCAGGGGATCTTCCAGTGTCATGGTACAAAATCCAGTCCAGTTCTGCACATGCCCTGGACTGTCAAAAAGACAAATAAATGAGTTCTAGAGCAAATCAAGCTTGAACTTTCCCTAGAAACCAAGACAACTATACTGAATGTCATACTTTGGATGTACAGTGGGACCTCGGTATCTGCCGACTTGTCATCCGTGGATTTGAGCATACATGGACGGCAAGCCCAAGTTTTTCATAATGGCAGTGCATGCATGTGGCCACACTGCCATTAGGGACAGCCCCATTGTCCCCAGTGGCAGCACATGCACACTGCCTTTAGGGACAACAGAACTTCCCCTAAAGGATGGAAAGCTGAGTGAACCGTGGAGCCCTGGGATTGAACTCACAACCTTGTGGCTGCAGTACCAGCATTTAACCACTGTGCCACCAGGGCTCCTCCTTTGGCAGTCCAGGGAAGCATGGTAACCCTAGAAAGGATCCTCAAAACAAACAAACAAACAAACAAACAAGATCTTTGCATGGAAAAAATTATGACCAGCACCTGTAAGTGGTTACCACGATTCCTACTAGGGTCCATACACTGAATTGTTTTAACCACAGAAACACTCAACACAAGGGATGTTTCCTGGTCCTGCATTGTCAGCTGAAAAGAATTTTGAAGATGAAATCCAGACTATAAGGGTGTTTAGAAACAGATAAGCTAAAAGGGTCAGAGTGATTCTCCTACCCGCTGTGGCACATAGGGAGCCTGCATTAAGACACAATTAATAATGTTATGGAATGCATGTGGAACATCCTGGTACATAGAGTCTAAAACAAGGCTGATAAGAAAGGATAGAATATCCACATGTGGGGTACCCAAATGTATGCATTTTGTAGCCAATAGATGAATAGAAATATATATGTTTAATTTTCTGTAGCCAATGGATGATGTATTAGAAATTTCTTTGTCTAAAGTCCTATAAAATGAAAACCCACCTTTTGCTCCGGGCTTCAGGCTCTGAGAGATGAATTCCCTGAGGCAAAGCTAGCTGATTTAATGAAGTTGAATTTCATGCATCTGGTGTCTCCTACTGACTGTTTGTTGGTGAGAACAAAGGAAGATTTCTTAGTATTTCAAGAAATCCACAACAGTCAGGGCTCACGTAACAAGATGACACATGGAGTCATGATCACTGTTCAATGTTATCTTTCTTACGTGGGAATGGTGTGTCAATGAATATTTAGAATCTAGTGAAAGATTACTTCACCATCTGTTTTAAGTGGGAAGAACTCTAATGAACACGAAAGCTTAGCAAAATTAAGGTCTCAGGGACCATCTGAAAGTTTGCTAGTTGGTTATTACAGTGTCTCTATAACACTTGCCATCTCCTTGTGAACCCACCAATTTTACTCCTCTTGCCAAATAATAGTTCAAACAGTTTATATACTGCTTCATACTGCCTAAGGAGTGTCTAAGCGATTTACAACTGTAAGCTACTTGCCCCCAACAATCTGGGTTCTCATTTTAACGACCTCAGAAGGATGCAAGCCTGAGTTCAGCTTGAGCCCTTTTGCTGGTATTGAATTCGCCACCTTATGGTTTTGAGTGAATGGCTGCAGTACAGGCATTTAACCACTGTGCCACCAGGAAGCTGACCCCCCAGGAAGTCAAGTCAGAAAAATGGCCACCTTATTGCCAAGTATGCCTCTCTAATACCATATGTTGTCTCAAATCACACACTTACAATGTTAAGAAAAAGTTTGTGATATTTACCTACAATCTTAAGAAAAAGTTTGTGATACTAACAGTAGCTATAGCAATTCCATAGTTTTATCATAATACATTTTAGAAGAGAAAATCAATTATTTTCTGAATATTATATAGAGTTTATATTAATATATTCCTCGTTTTTTGAAAGTGTACAGTGTATAGTGCGCCTGTCCCATACGCAGGCCTGCCATCCATGGCTTTAAGCTCACACCAGTCAGTCTGGATTCATGTATATGTCTAGAAATTTTAGTCAAAAAATTGACCTAAAAATAAAGGTTGACTTATCCATGGATCGATGTAAGTACTGTACTTTAACTCTTATCAGAAAAATAAACCATCCCCTTCTCTGACAGAATGGGGAAAGGAGAGAACTTAGTCCCTCTTGGGAGCACCTAAGAGAAGCACCAACCCTCTCTCCAATGTGGCACCACTTCTGATTTTTTTAAATGCCTGGGTGGGAAAATGGTGGTGGTGGCAGCTTTTCAGCACTTCCCCTCAAAGGAGAGTAGAGAGGAACATAAGGATCTGAATAAGACATTTGTATATGTTTGCCAGTTTTTCTGGGTGAAAATCAGGCAAAGTCATTAAAGTAACATGGCTATAATCATTGCTAACACAGGGCTGAAACAAATGGCCTGGTAAAGCCAGCTTCTTGACGGCTTTTAGATACGCCATGCCCCTGAGTCACCTGGAAGCTGCGCTGGCAAGTACATGCTGTCTGGTTCAGATGCCACGTGCCCCAGAGACAGCAAAAAGCTGGCTCTAGAGGTAAAGGGGCGGCTTTTTTACATCCCAAATAGGAGCAGACTTTTTCCGGTCCTACTTGGGGTGGAAGCTGGCTGGATTTGGGCCACAGCATGCAGTTGCCGTGGCCACAATCTGGCTCTCTCAGGGGTGGCGTCATGCTACCCCTTCAGGGCCATCTGTTTCACTCCCTAGTCAACATTTTCTTTGCTTTGCCTTTCCATCCTTGTTGATATGTGTGCATTTTTAAGCCCTGCCCATGCCTAGTTGCCCCCCTCACACATCTCACGGCCATGATTTACTGTAGTTTCCTTCTCATCCATCCAGCCTTTAAAGTGAGCACAAACAACTATGCCTGCTGAAATTTTGTAAGGTCTTTGGCATCATTTTCCTTTGCTTCATCCTTTACATCTTTTGTTACATGCCCTTAAGTGTTACCTTCAACTTATCCATGGGTCATATCAAAATCCACAATTTTGGCCCCCAAACCTGCCCTTGACTTATACATGAGGTCGACTTATAGTTGTATGTATACAGTAAATCCCATTGAAAGATTGTACAAGGAACAAAGTTAGCTGTTCATGCAAGGAAGCCCTCAAATATCACTGGACAGAAGCATTCCTCTAAGGAGGAACAGGCCAAAATAATAAAGCTAAACTTGATAAGACAGAGGATAAAGACAGCTGGTACCATCTTTGGCAGATGGAGTGCTCCCCTTGTACCATCAGCCAAATGCGCAGTAGTGATCAGCCTGCTTTCCTGTTTGTCCTGGCATATGCATACAAATGTATGCACACTCATCTGCTTTTGGCTGGTTATATATAGTACAAGGTATCACATCTAAATTATGCTGCATTATGAAAGAAAAATGAAAAGGATCTTTGACATGGAAGCATTTTACCTGCTCTGTTTGCTTTTCTAAATCATATAACATGTTAGCAGTCCAAAAGGGCTCTGGCATTTTGTCTTCGATTTGAGTAATTCCTTATTATTTTTTAAAATAGCTTTAAAATAGCTAATAAAAGCCCCTGAGGCACAGAATAGACACTGGAATAGACACTTGGTTTTTGGATTCTCCACAATACTTATATATTGCTCAAGATAGCCCAGTGTGTTCCCCTGTCTTCACAAGACAATATAACAAACTGAAAGGTCTTAATTTGATATTCAAATTGTGGCCTTGTTCCCACTGATGATGATGATGATGATGATGATGATAATAATAATAATAATAATGATGATGATGATGTTTATTTATAGCCCGCTCCTCTAATAAAATACTCGGAGCGGGGTACAGCAAAATAAAAAGATACACAGTAAAAACAACAATCACATCCCACCCCAACCACCCCCCCTTAAAACTCAATTAAATCAAGACAATTTAAAATTAACACAGTTAAAATTGGTCGACAGTTATTAAAACAAAGTGCAATCTCATGAACAATCCATGTGCAAGGCCGCATTAGATAGATTCAGTAGATTAAGTAAAGGGACAGCTGGAAATAATCCCCAGTTCTATTTATATTTCAGAGCAGGGAGTAGGTGTTCCATTTATTCTCTCCTTCAGGGAAAGGCCTGCCGGAAAAGATGCGTATTTAAAGCCTTTTTGAAACTAGCCAGTGATGTAATGAGACGCATCTCGCCCGGCAGGCCGTTCCAAAGCTCATGGAGAATTCAGTGCCTGATCTTAATTGATGAATCAGCACAAAAATAGTTCCTGGTTCCCACTATATTCTACCAATTCGGATCAGGCACCCTGGCCTCTCCTAGTCCCGACTGTCCCCGGCCCAGCCTCCCTACCAGCTTCTTCTGGCCTCCTTCAGCCTCTAACCAGCTTCCCCAGCTTCCCTGTGACCTCCTTCCGCTGCCTTCGCCTGGGGAATCTTGCAGAGAAGCCTCCTCGACTTCTCTGCAACCTCCTTCCCAGCTTCCTGTGATGGGGAGATGGCCGGGGCCATTGCAGTGGCTCCCCCATTACTGGCAGCAGAATCGAATCCGCCTATTTGTGTGTGTGTCCGCCTATTTCCTACTTGGGCTGGGGCGGATTCAAATCCACCTGTGGTTGCCATTTTGGGAACACCAAAAACACTCTTTTAACCCAGCGTCTTTTTGATGTGGGCTAAATGGGTAAAAACCATGGCTCCCCTTTCCAAATTGCTTCAGCAATTCTAATTAAGTGGGAACCATGGTGGTTTAAACTGGAACAACCCCAATACTGCACAAAATACTGTCTTGAAATACAGTACTGTAATGGCCTGCTATTCTTTTCTTGAAATATTTCTTTCAGTTATGTATGCAAATATTTCAAGAAATCCATGGGTGAACACCACTGAGGTACATTTTTATTTTTAACAAGTCTATAGATAGTTGAATGGCTTTGCATCGATGTTTTGCATCAACGTATTTGTTTTAGCTTTTCAAATTTTAAATACAATTTCTTCCCTCATTTTTATTCCTAATTGACTACAGATTCTTGTCAAACTCCTCACGTTCAAATGGAAATTTAATCTGAACAGAATTTTAGAAATGGACCCCCAAACGATGATGAAGAAGAGAACAGAAAGAAGAAAATGACAAAAATCCAGAAGCTAAAACTCCATAATACTAATTTATGCCTTTGTGGCTTTATCAGAAAGGTCTAAGCACCTTCTTTTAAAAGGGGAAGAAGTCGGCCTTCCACTTTTTGTATTTGGAATCCAACAACTCCATCTTTGCTCTTATGTTTCATATCTGGCAAAATATGAGTGGACAGCAAGCACCCTTCAGCAAGAACTACCAGAAGTCAGTCAAATTCTAAATAATTGTGCAGTCCAAGATCAACACTACAGACCTGCTCAGGTAGGAGTCACTAATCAGAGGCTGAAAATCCATGCTGTGACTAAGCCGAAAATACAATCAATTTTAATAAATTGTAGCTAAAACATCCTGCCAGATGTAGATCTGGAATACACCAAGAAAACAGCTACATTTGTAGAAAAACCTCTTCCATGAGATGAGATCTTGAAGCCAAAATAGACAATGCAAGCTTTCAAACAGGACTCTTCTTCTGGCACAAGTCTTGCTGGATGAAGATGGGTATTAAGCAGTGGCATTTGTCAAAAAAGAAATGAATGGGGAAAGTTTTTAGGATGGTTTGTCAACAAAAATGTCCAACTCCTATGCTTACTTCTCTTACACTGCATGCTACTCTTATATTTAGTATTTTCAGGTTCCTCAGAGACTCACAGAATCAAAGAGTTGGAAGAGACCACAAGGGCCATCCAGTTCAACCCCCTGACATGGAGGAACTCTCTATTAAAGGATCCTCGACAGATGGCCATCTAGCCTCTGTTTAAAGACCTCCAAGGGAGGAGACTCCATCACACTCTGTTCCACTGTCAAACAGCCCTTACTGTCAGGAGGTTTCTCGTAATGTCTAAGTGGAATCTCTTTTCCTGTAGCATGCATTCATTGGTCCTAGTCTCTGGGACAGCAGAAAACAAGCTTGCTCCCTCATCAATATGACATCTCTTCAAATATTTAAACAGGGCTATTATATCACCTCTTAACTTTCTCTTCTCCAGGCTAAACATCCCCAGCTCCCTAAGGCATTCCTCATAGGGCATGGTTTCCAGACCCTTCACCATTTTAGTTGCCCTCTTTTAGACACATTCCAATTTCTTCACATCATTTTTGAATTGTGGTGCCCAGAATTGGACACAGTATTCCAGGTGGGGCCTGACCAAAGCAGAATAGAGTGGCACTATTACTTCCCTTGATCTAGACACTATACCTCTATTGATGCAACCTAAAATCGCATTGGCCTTTTTAGCTGCCGCATCACACTGTTGGCTCATGTTCAATTTGTGGTCTACTTGGACTCCTAGATCCCTTTCACACGTAGTTTCATTCAGCCAAGTGTCCCCTATTTATTTGTGCATTTCATTTTTCCGCCCTAAGTGCAGTACCTTACATTTCTCCGTGTTGAATTTCCTTTTGTTAGCTTTGGTCCAGCTTTCTAGTCTATTCAGATTATTTTGAATTTTGATCCTGTCCTCTGGGGTATTAGCTACTCCTCCTAATTAGGTGTCATCTGCAAATTTGATAAGTATGCCCCCAGTTCTGTCATCCAAGTCATTGATAAAGATGTTGAATAGCACTGGCCCCAGTACCAAACCCTTTGGCATCCCACTTGTCACTTCTCTCCAGGATGAAAAGGAATCATTGTTGAGCACCCTTTGGGAGCGGCCAGTCAACCAATTATAAATCCATTTAACAGTTACCTTGTCTAGCCCACATTTTACAAGCTTGTTTGCAAGAATGTCATGGGGAACCTTGTCAAAGGCCTTACTGAAATCAAGATATAACGGCCCATTTTAGATGAGCACTTTGCGGCGTGATTAGGGCTAGAAAGCCCGTCTTTAGGGTTAGGGAGGGCATAGCTTTTACACCCTCCCTAACCCTAAAGCGTATGGACGCCGCCATTTAAAGATGGCGGCGTCCATACGGAGGCACCGCAAAGGCGTCATCACATGAGCAGCGTTTTGACACGCTGCGCACGTTGTGACGCTTTTGTGGCGCGGGAGGGCGCCAATTGCGCCCTTCCCGCGCCGCAAAAAAAGAGCTCCAACGCGGAGCTCTTTTTTTGCGGCGGGTCTTTGCCGCGGCCTTTAAATGGCCGCGGCAAAGACCCAGGGAGAAATGGGCCGCGGCAGCGGCCCTTTTCCCCCTTCAGCCCCGCCGAGGGAAGCGGGGTGCAGCGGGCGCCCAGAGCACCTGCTGCACCCCGCTTGGAGGCCGTGGGGAACCGGCAGTTTGCCGGTTCCCCATGGCCTCCAAAAGCGGCGAGATGAGGCCTCGGGGCTGCCCGTGCGGCAGCCTAGGCCTCATCTCGCCGCCAGAAGGGGCGAGTATGGACCGCCCCTTTTGGGCGGTCTAAAAAGCCCCACTATATCCACAGCATTCCCTTCTTCTACCAAGCTGGTAATTTTATCGAGAGAGAGAGAGAGAGAGAGAGAGAGAGAGAGAGAAGAGAGATCAAATTTGTAAGGCATGACTTGTTTCTCTGAAACCCATGTTGACTTTTTGTGATTATGACATTGCCTTCTAGATGTTCACAGACTCCCTGTTTAATGATCTGCTCCAGAATCTTTCCTGGTATTGATGTCAGACTAACTGGATGATAATTGTTGGGATCCTCTTTCCCCCTTTTTTGAAGATGGGGACGACGTTTGCCTTCCTCTAGTCTGCTGGAACTTCTCCTGTTCTCCAGGAGTTCTCAAAGATTATTGCCAATGGCTCTGATATTACATTTGCCAGTTCTTTTAATACTCTTGGATGTAGTTCATCAGGTCTTGGAGACTTATATTCATTTAGATTAACCAGGTATTCCTGTGCTCTCTCTTTACTTATTCTGTGCTGAATATCCCCTATTCTGACCTCTGCTCTATTATCTTCAGGTTGAGCACCCTGAATGTCTTCTTTCCTCTAAGTTTAGACCACTTGGATTAAGCAACAGCCAACCAACCAATCGGTGTTTTTTAAAAAATTAAAAAATAAATCAGAGAAAGGCCTTTTTTAGAATCTTTTACTAAAATGCTATAATGGTTTATTTTAGTTGTGAGTACCTGGGCCAATAAAGATATCAAAATTCACGTTGGAAATACTTGGCATTAACTTCTTTTCAAATATTTCTATCAAATCACAAGCTACTAAAAAGAACTTGAAAAGAACACACTACAGCTTTTAACTCAAATCAACATTTGCTCTCACCTCACAATTTTTTTAAATGTTAGTATTGTCATTTGTCTGTTCAAATTAAGTTGAAAGTCATCAAGCAATCAAGTTAATTTATTTAGTTTATTTTTTGAATGGAAAGAAAGGCTGACATCTTGGACCCATAGGCTTTCTGATTAATAAAAATAACCAGCTTTTGAACATCTTTGGATGTGTCTCCAGTTTCTTCTGCAGATTTCATTGGGTTCTCTTCATTATTTGCTTCTTTCAAAAATAAGGAGGCCATCTACTCAATAGTAAAGCACCTGCCCTTCTGGCTTAAGGCCCCAGGTATGATTTCTAAGCAGGTGACCTGTTGCATTAGCCCAGAGATTGGAATCATGTGGCCTGCAGTTCCTAGCATTATCTAAACTAGTTAGAGTATACAGCCAGTGCAAGGAAAAATATGTTGACTTTCTGGAAACACAACAGTAACACAAGTGTTCATACTTGCAAATAAGTGAATCAAACAGTGATTTGTTGCTCATGTTTATTGCACGATTTGCTGAGGTAAAATTATCTTCAATGTTTCAGTTCAGTAGGAAGTCAAGCCTACTCAGGTTTAAACCAGAAGAATAGAAAAGGCTTGAACATGCTGTTACAGGTGATTTTAATTTGTTTCTACAGGAGCCAAAAAGAACTATCTGGAAAAAAATATCAGTTCCTTTTTGAAAACATAAGTTACACATGGTAAGTATAAAGGGTTTTTATCCATGAGACTTTTCTCCCACTAAAACAGCATTGTATGTAAAAACTATATGCAATTGGAATTACTCTACCTGTCCTATCATCTCTTAGCAACAATTCAGGATTACAACCTTTGTTTGTGCACTTCCCAGAATTCCCTAGCATTGAGGCAAGGCAGTTAAAGCAGTCTCAAAGTGGATTATTCTGCTGTGTGTTTTGGACCCTAGTCTTTAAAAATTTTGCTAGGAACTAAATTCTGACCTGGACGTACTAGGCTTTGTAACATTTACATTTGCATCCTACCCAAACCAACATCATGAGTTCTTTCTCAGTATCTTCAATGCACTGAATCTATGACATATTGTTCTACCCAAGTTACAATTCCAAAAATATTTTCAAGCATTTTACTGCTTTACTGAAGCTGGTGTTGTATGATAACTAAAAAATGGAGCCACAACACAAGAAATCGCTGGTACAAATCATGCTTGATAGCTGTGAACTCCCTGATAGCCTTTGACAAGTAATTCTCAATCTGCCTCCATTTTCAGTGAAGCAGGAATAATAATTATGATTATTTACTTACACAGAATCTAACTTTGTTCCATTGAACGCATAGGCTTCTATCTTGGTGAAACCATTATTGTAGAGTTTTCTGAGGATAAATATTACATTATTAGTAGTGGAAAGACGCTATGTGTTTCATGCCTACGTTGACTTAAATTAGATATATTTTGACATCAGTTATGATTACAAAGCCTAAGTAATATGCAGCAACATCTTTTACAGCCAAGAAATAAGAGTGTTAACTGTGCCCTTCTATCCACAGAAATTCTAATGAAACATTAACGGGGATGTAGCTCAGTCTACCATGCCACTCACTGCTATTCAGTAGGTCTCCAAAAATTCTCATATCTACAAACATGTTTTAGATTACATGTCATAGTCCTATAATCTCTATTCCAATTCCATAGTGGAATATTCTATTTTACTTGATAGCTTGCTAACAACAATACTGGAACTATTGTAACTTGAGTTTAATACTGCAAATGAAAAGCCTTTCCTTATTTGTCAACTCAGGGGCTTTGACAGACCGCCCAGAAAGGGTGGGTTGGAGCCACCCGTTTTTACTCCTGATGGAGGTTGCAGCAGCCAAACAGTGCAGTCTCCATCAGGAGTAAAAAGAACCTGCTAAAAGCAGGTTGTTTTTATTGCAAGCGCTGGGAGCCATGACTGCGCCATTGGTGCACTGGCGAGTGTCAGTGATGCAAGCACAGCACAGCGAGTCTGGACGCTGTGTCATGCTTGCATCATCATGGTGGCCCCCATGTGGACGGGAGGCTGCCATGATGCCAGTGCTGGCATGTACCAGGGTTCGGGAGCGTGCAGTTTCTGCGTGCTCCCAAACCCTAGAATCAGCACCAGGACGGCGCTTCCCACCCATTTGTACCACGCCTCAGTTGCTATTAAACCCTATATCTGGGTTGCTAGTTTATTCCCAACTGCTTTTTTAAATGACATTTTTTCTTGAATCAAAATGCCTTAAGAACAGTATTCAATGATTCAACATGATCCAAGAAGGAAATGGCTATGCTTATTCTGCAGGGGAAAATGAAAACGTATTCTACTGCTAAAAGTCTGCACCTGCTTTTGACTGAATGATTAATTGCGTGATTGCTCTCATATCCACGTCCAAATGTTTCTGATCACTAGATGTAGCATTTTTAGAGGGAAACCTTTTTGATCTCCTCCTTCTAATTTCCTCCTTTTTCTAATTTCCTCCTTAGTGAGCCTGTCTCCCTTCTTGGACTATCCACTCCCTTGTTTGCTTTGTATGTTTCTTAAAAACAAAACAAAACTGAAATGCTCTAGAATGTCACGGAATCTAGCATTAGATTAACATTTCAGGAAAAAAGTGAAGGGTAGAAAGAAGGAAATTGATTTTAGCAGTAAGAAACTGGAAATTTTCAAATGAGGTGGGAAACATATGAAATATTAATATCCATAGCCCACCTGAATGCACACAATGCATGTTTGTGGTTTGGGCAATTGGGAAGAAGCCCCTACACCACCTACAGCAATTGGAAGTTTTGTTTTGGGCTTAAAAAATCTAGATGGGCAACATCTTGGCACAGCTCTAAACAATAGGAACTGTAGATTCTAGAACACACATGAGAAACTGGAAGAGTAGATGGAAGTGTACTGTAGTGGTAAATATAAGAAAGGGTCAAAGCGTTAACCGGCTTAAAATGGTAGAAATAGATAAGAAAGCATTTGTTAAAAATTTAGGATTTCAATACTTTTAACAGAGAAAAAGGTTTATGGAAACCTTGGTTTTCATCATATCTCAATAGCTTTTTGTGCATGAATATTACTGTGTTACATTTTGTGAACACATAATCATGGTTATATTTTTTTGTAATAAGAATGGCACAGATATTTCAATTATCTTTTTAAACTTTTCATCTTACAGTTATGCTAGTGTTATTATTTCAGGATGAAACAAATCAGAGCAAAGAGTTTTTTAAAAAAGCATGATGGACAAACATACAGTATAAGGGATTCATTGCATAGCCCCTGGAATGCGTTTGCTGGTACTGAACTCATGGATGGATTATCGGCAATTTCCCTGTGAAAATGATGGAAAAGCTTTAGTAGTACAATAAAACACAATTTCAACATAGTCCTAATACATTTACATGCATCCATACAAAATTTATAGGGGTTGTAAATAATTACAATATGCCTTAACATTTAATGCCTCTTGGAAAAGATATACAATGCAAACTTTCCCCATAGATCTTAGGACTCTGGCAGGTTTTTCAGATAGTCTGGACCTAAGTCATATAGATCATGACCAGCACTTTGAATTGTGCCTAAAAATGAACTGGTAGCCACTGGAGCTGTTTCAACAAGGGAGTTATATGCTTCCTATAACTGGCCCTGGATAGAATTTTGGCTGCTGCGTTTTGAACCTGTTGGTTTCCAGTTGCCAAAGGCAGCCCCACATACAGTGTGTTATAGTAGTCAAAACAGGATGTAATCAAGGCATGTATCGCCACAGCCAGATCTGATGTTTCGAGCAATGGACACAGATGGCAAACTAGTTTTAGCTGTGTGAATGCACTCTTGGCCAGTGCTGAAACCTGGGCATCCAGGCCCTGAGTTGACTCCAGGAGAACACCCAAGCTGTGAGCCTGAGATTTCAGGGGGAGTGTAACCCACCCAGTGCAGGTGGAGTCTCTATTCCCTGATCAACCTTATGACTGACCAGGAGAACCTCTGTCTTGTTTGGATTAAGTTTAATTTGTCTACCCTCATCCAGTCCATTACTGACAGCAGACACTGGTTCAGCACACAGACACAGGCTTTCTTGCAATGAGATGGAAAGGAGAGATAGTAATTGGATGGAAAGAATAGATAGAGTTTGAGTGACACTGCACCCAAAAGCTCCAGATGACCTTTCCCAGCGTTTTCATGTAGATGCTAAATAACACAGGGGACAAAAAAGAACTTTGTGGGACTCCACAGGCTAACAGCCAGGAAGTTAAACAGGAGTCCCCCAACTTCACCTTCTGAATTCACACCTCCAAGAAAGACTGGACCCACTGCATAACAGTGCACCCAAGTTCCATCTCAGTCTAGAAGAATACCATGGTTGATGGACCTATCAGGATTAACTGGGACACCCTACCTGATCCTATTCTTTGCATAGGTCATCTCCCAAGACAACCGAAGCTGTCTCTGTCCCATAACCAGGCCTGAAGCCTGACTGAAATGGATCTAGATATTTATTTATTTATTATATTTATTTGTATCCTGCTCTTTTCCCAGGACTGGGACTCAGAGTGGCTTCACAGCATTAAAAACAGTACAATTAAATCATTGGTCCAACATCCTAGACTGTCCTTAGAACAATTCCTTAAATGCCTGTGTGAACAGGTAGGTTTTCACCTGGCAGGGGAAGGCCATCAAGGAGGGAGCCATTCTGGTATCCCTGGGCAAAGAGTTCCAGAGTCTAGGGGCAGCCACTGAGAAGGCCCTCTCTCGCGCTCCCACCAACCGTGTTTGTGATGGTGCTGGGACGGAGAGAAGGGCTTCTCCAGAGGATCTCAGAGTCCGGGCCAGTTCATACCAGGAGAAGCTGTCTGCCAAATAGTGTGGATCTGAGCCATGTAGGGCTTCATAGGTGATAACTAGCACTTTGAACTGTGCCCTGAAAACAAACTGGCAGCCAATTAAGCTGTTTCAACAGGGGCATTGTATGGTCTCTGTAATCTGCCCCTGTTAGCAGTCTGGCAGGAGCTCTTTGAACCAGCTGAATTTTCCAAACACTTTTCAAAGGCAGCTCCATGTAGAGCCCATTACAGTAGTCCAACCGGGATGTAACCAAGGCATGTACCACCATGGCCAGATCTGGCTTCTCGAGGAACGGGTGTGGCTGGAGCACAAGTTTTAAATGTGTGAAAGCACTCCTGGTCACAGCAGAGACCTGGGTCTCCAGGTTCAAAGCTGAGTCCAAGAGTACTCCCAAACTGCAAACCTGTGTCTTCACAGGGATTGTAACCCCATCTAAAACAGGCTGGATCCCTATTCCCCAATCTGCCTTCCGACTGACCAGGAGCACCTCTGTCTTGTCTGGATTAAGTTTCAAAATAATAATAATAATAATAATAATAATAATAATAGATAATTAATAGATAATCCATTTCATCTAGACACTCCTGGAGCTGGTAGGCTGCCACTCGCTACAGAACCATGGCCAAGAATAGAATGTTAGAGACTGACCAATAGTTATTCAGAACGGTGGTATCCAGGGTCTACCACAGCCACCTTCAGAGGGATGAAAACCTCTCGTGCTGCAGTGAGACATTCACCACTCCACTACCTTGCCCAATTCAATGCACTGGTTTTGGTGAAGAGTCCTTAGCAGCCAATATTGGGGATGCTATGATGGAGAGTTCCTGCATGGCAGGGGGTTGGACTGGATGGCCCTTGTAGTCTATTCCAACTCTATGATTCTATGATCCCAAGAATGTCATCCTCTATATTTATCATAATTTTGAAAACACAAACAAATAAAAACTGAAAAAATGGCCCTATAATACTATTTATGCAGTAAGTTAGAGCACCAAGCATATGAAAAAGGCTCTCAGAAATGCCCATTAAAGTTAGAAATTACTGACTTGTCATTGAAAAGATGTCCTGTGTACAAGCTGTGTCCTCCATGGGACTGAATCCAGATGCAAGATTCAGCTAGAGTAGACCCACTGAATCAATGGGATTTACATAAACACTGACTTAATATTTTGTAACTGATTCAATAGGTCTGCTATAACATAGATTAATAATTTGATACCTAATTATTTTAGGAATAGGATTTAGTCCAGATGTGGGCATCATGAAGCAGTCCAAATATTATTGGACTGCAACTTTCAGCATTCCCCATCAATGTCTATGCTGGCTAAGGTTTCTGGGACTGGCATTGTCACACCAAGTAAAGGCCCTTGTGATTTCCACACCATTTAGGTAATTTTGTTATCTTTTGTTTTAACTGGCTATATGATATGTCTTGTAACCTATCATTACCTTATCTAGAGCCCTTTATCACTACCATATCTGTGCTGGAACAATTTAGTAAGTTGAATTAAGTAAATCAAATATTTTTATTTGTCCACTTATATTCATTTCATTAATGGAAACATCTGCTAGCAATAATACTATAAGACACAAACTACTTGGATGTTTCCATCTCAGGAAATGACATTGCTCACCATAGTTTGTTTGCTCCAGTATATTTGGAGTAGTACATACTCACAGTAAAAAGTTCATATCTGTTGATGCAATTTTGGTGAGGTCAGGAAAAACTCCAAGTCCAGTGTTCATGATAACACTAAGATAAAGGTCAAAATGAATTTTGTAGTGCTTGTATAAATAATAATAATAATAATAGACACAGTAAAAATATTCTGAAATATAAAACACTGACAATTTAGATATTGCAATTAAGGAAACAACCACGAGGAACAGGAATAGCATTTTTGCAGTACTCAAATTGTACAAGCATCATATTTTCCAAAAAAAATTGTTTAAATTACTTACAGATATTTTAGTAATGGGAGATTCATAAAGGCGTCAGGGTGTATGTATCTTAGGCTTCTAGCATTTCGGATTTCTCTGTGCAAAATATAAACAAATTTCCACAAAGAATATTAGTATTTGTGTTCTTATATAAATCTCTACCTTTAGATTCTGAGAAACACAAATTCTTTGTCACAAATGAGCCTCATGAGGCTCATGGCTTATTATCAACTGTTTTGTCAAAATAATAATGTATGATAAATTAATCTCACCATGAAGAGGATCCATTTTCTATAGCACCTAAGATAATTTATTTTTTAAATCTTTTTATTATAATCATTAGGTTTTAGCAGTGTTTTGTTTTAACTTATGATGTGAGCTGTCTTGGGTACCATGTTGGGAGAAAGGTGGAATATAAATGAAATAAAAAGAAAAGGAAAAAGAAAAAAGTCTATAGACCATAACAGTTATGTAACATACAAAAACACTGCTTTTGATTTCTTACTATTGTACATATTCATTATGATAAAAATATTGTTACTTAGTATTTTAAGGTGAGATACAACACAATTTTGACTTATGGCAACCCTATGATCACACAGAGGCCTAGTCATTAACTATGTACTACAGTCTCCTTTGACAGAATCAATCTACCTGTAGTGTGATCCTTTCCTTTTCCTTCTGTTTATATATAGAGGCCTATAAAAGTTGAGTTAAATTTTCCTATATGGATCTATAAGAAGGGGAACAGCAGTCTTAAGAGTTCCCCATTATCAGTCAGCATCTGAACAGCAAGTTCAACTGGTTGGCAGTTACATTTGGTTAATTCTTCCCCATTAGTGAGTATGCTACGTTTCTCTTTAAATCAAAGATAGGCCATGCACAGGGACCCTGTTCCACTTCTACAATCTTCCAAAGCCACCCAAGGGTTCCCTGCAACCACTGCTGCCAAATATGCTACCAATATTGGCTGTCATAAAGATGAAATGGCAGCCTTTTCATTTGAAAAGTGCAGTCTCCCTTAAAACAAGGTATATGCACCTGGAAACATGAATATACTTGTAAACAAGCCACGTGGGGCACATAACACCTGTACAAGGGGAAAATCAATGTTCTAAATGGCTTTTTTTAAAAGTTGCATTGCCATATCTAGGCCATAAATCTGGCAACCTTGCACATTTCAGTAGCTGCCATACTTGCAGATGTTGTCCACAGTAATTAAATGCAAACTTGCATCTAGACACTGTTGTCTATCTTCAATTTGTTTCCAACTTATGGCAACCCTAAGGCAAATTTGTAATAGGCTTTTCTTAGCAAGATTTGTTCATAGTGGGTTTGCCTTGGCCTTCTTCTTCTACTGAGGTTGAGAATGTGTGGCTTGCCCAGTGAGCTTCCATGGACAAGCAGGAATTCGAACCCTGGTATCCAGAGTCATAGTACAACACTGAAACCACTACACTATTCTGGCTCTATGCAATATAATGTAATTTTTGTTTTTATTTTGTTCTCTGACAATGACAAACAGTAAGAGACAATGCTTTCCTTGTAAGCTCCTGATGAGCATTTAAGGGGGGGCTACTATGTATATATGGATGTGTTTTAGCTTTTTGTACACCATTTTGATTGCTTGGCAATAAGTGGGATATAAATAAAAATTTTATTTTATTATTATTTATTATTGTCAAGCCACAGTTGGGGATAACATTTTGGATGGGATGCCCCTTTTACTCTTTTTTGCCAAATGCTTGTGGAAGCCAGAGCATGTCATACCACCCTTCTGTAAGAAAAAAAAATGACAAGTTTACCCCCCCTCCAGAAAAAAGGCATTTAAAAATATACAGCCTGTGCATTTAGCCAGCTTACAAATAAACTTTGACACATATAACCCTTTAATCTGAACAGTTCTCTGTTTCATGACTGTGTTTTTCCACCAGATGTTTTTCCACCAGCTGTTAAAAGTAACTTTTAAACAAATTAAAGTAATAGCTGACAAATATTATTTTAGAAGTCAAGATTTCTAAAATATGTGTATATGTATGTGGCTCCAAGTCGCATGTCAACTTATGGCGACCCCCTGAATTACAAGGGTTTTTTAAAGCAAGGAATACTCAGAGGTGGTTTGGCCAGTTCCTTCTTCCTCTGAAATATAACCTACAGCACCTGGTATTCACTGGCAGTCCCCCATTCAAGTATTAACTTAGCCTCCAAGATCAGACAGGATCTGGTGTCTTTAGAGGATTTAAGCCTATCTTTCATAAAGCATAGCATAAAGCATAAAGAATTAACTTGTTCCTCAGTCAACTGGGGAGAAGCCATCAACTTCTAGTAATGGAACTGTGGAATTCTGAAAAATACATTTCTAAAGAACTTTCTTTCATTGGAAAGAAAGGATCTAAAGGCACCAGATCCCATCTTATCTTGGAAACTAAGCAGAATTAGTCCTGGTTAGTACTTGGATGGGAAACCCCCAATGAATATGAGGTGCTGTAAGCTACATTTTAGAGAAAGAACTGGTAAGTATTTCTTGCTGAAGAAAACCTTATGAAATTGATGGGGTTGCTGTAAGTCAACAGGGGACTTGAAAGCACATGCTTGCACATGTACACAACAGCTATCTGCTATGCACAGTCAAACCCTTTTTTCCACACTTGCAAGAAAAAGAATGAGGAAAATTAAGATTAGATGTCCTTCCTCAATACTACAAAGCAAACAAGTTTGTTAATGGCACTAGCAAAGGGGTATGTAAATGGCATTAGTAAAGCCTCCAGGCTACATGAAGACCCTCACCAGGACATTTTTGAGCCTTCTCCCTGAAACAGGATTTGTAGTACAAAATTCTTAGTCTATTTTGCATGATCAGATTAATTAATAAATTTTGTTTAACTTATGTCTTCACACATGTGCTTTTGGGAGAGTTACCAGTCTACGGTTATCAGTTCACAAAACTAGCCTAACTGTATTTTAATTACTAGGCAATGTTATGGGGCCAGCAGATGAAAGTAGTCTATCCTGAAGGCCAGAAATATGAACTTCTGTCATCATGGACATTAACATGACTATATATAAACTGAAGCCTCACAAGCAGTGCTGGTGCACACAAACATAGTTTTCTCTTGGTCATAGCATTAAGCCTTCTTTTTTCCCGATATTACAGTTTTCTTAGCTAGCTTATGCCCAGATGTGGCCAGAGTAAAATGGGAAAGGCATGAAAATTTTCATAAAATATAAACAGATTTTTTTTTACAAAATGACCAGTATGAATATTTAATATATTATTTACATATTGTTCTTATTTCTTTACTTACATATGTGTTACTTTGTTTAAATTGTTGAAAGAAGACGCCTCCAGCACCTGTAGCACTGCATCTATGCTGATATAGCTATGTATAAGAAAGATGAAAGGAAAGGTCAAGCAAAACAATACAGCAAGCCAGAATTAACTGTATTTGTTGACTGTTCTCAACTGCTAGTAATACTCTACTCTTTCACTACTTTTTCATAGTAGCCATTATCAAATGTAACACTGAACTATAGCTTAATGCTATGTAAACAAGCATTGGACTTATATATTCTCTCCTCTGTTTTCCTTTCAGCTGCAAAGAGATCAGATGCATTTGTTTCCATTTTAAGCCAGATGTGGTTTGTTGCTACAGTATATCTGATTTGGGATAGACTAGTTCCCAGGTCCAACTCCAGTCCTAACCAATATATGTCAAAAGATATGGAAAACAAAACAGTGGCCAACACAATGGAAATGATCAATATACATCCCCATTCACAAAAAAGGAGACACAAAAGACTGCAGAAACTATAGGACCATAGCACTAATCTCATTGTGGGCATGGCCATGGGTCAGGATGGGTAACGAACCCCTTGTGGCTCCATGTCACCAGGTGCAGACAAACGCACGTGGAGTCACCTTGCAGTTTCAACTCAAACTTTACTACCAACTGGGTTTCTTCACAGAGTGTGGTTTCAACAACCCCTTTGTTATAACTCAAATGACTCAACCCAATGGGACAGTCCAGGCCTTTCCCCGGCTGCTCAGCACAAAAACGAACATTGGCTTACCTTGTGAGATGTTTGTTTTCAGCGATGAGGGCGGAGTCATCCTTCATGAGGGTTGGTTCCCCCTGTTCGCTCCAATCAGGCAGGACTATGACTTCTGGGCGTGTCCACCAGGGAATCCATCCCCCTTGTTTGCCCAGTCAATGTATAGCCAAGCAGAGAGAGTTCATAACAATGAAGAAATACTAACAATAGAGAAAGTTTAACCATTTAACTATAACAATTCTAGACACTAGAACAAGGATCCTATTAACCTTACAACACCCCCAGACACCAAGAAAAAATTCCTCAGTTACGGGTGGGTAGGATGACTCCGCCCTCATCGCTGAAAACAAACATCTCACAAGGTAAGCCAATGTTCGTTTTTCCAGCGTTGAGGGCGGAGCCATCCTTCATGAGGGACATACCAAAGCTCCCTAGATGGGTGGGAACTGAGGTAAGGAATTATAGGATGGACTGAAGGATCCGTCTACCAAATGATGCCTCACCCAGTTGGAAGGCATCGATTCGACAGCGACAGATAAATATGGAAGGAGATGACCAATGCAGCCACCCTGCAAATATCGGAGAGAAGAGCATTAGTGGTTAGGGCGGCAGGCGTGGCAGCACTGTGAGCAGAATGAGTGCTGACCCTTCCTTGAAGCGTATTACCCGTCATCGAGTCACACTGAGAGATGCAAGCCCAGATCCATCAAGCCAGGGTCGATGAAGAAAAACTTCTCTCCCAGCTATGTAGGACCGAAGGAGACAAATAGACAGTCTGATTTGCGCCATCAACAAGTGTGTTTGATGTAAATACGCCGAACTCTGCATACATCTAGTGTGTGCCAAGTCTTTTCAAGTTCCTTTTTGGGGTCAGGAACGAATGAAGGGAAAACGATCTCCTGTGCTCTATGAAATGTGGAGTTAACTTTAGTCATGAACGTCGGATCCCGTCAAGCAGAACTGAATCCTCTCAGAAGATGCATATTTCACTCCTGTTGATAGTGCTCCTGGTTCAGAAAACCTTCTAGCTGAAGTAATAGCAGTAAAAAATACTGTTTTCCAGGTAAGAAACTTAATATCAACTCGTCGAGTTATTCAAACTGTGGTTTGGTTAGTGCCTGAAGAACTACATGAGGGTACCAGTTAGGGTATCTGTGAACTGAGGGTGGTTTCATAAGAGAAGCTGTTCTCAAAACTTTATATATATATATATACACACACACATACACACACACACACACACATATATATATATATGAATGATTAGACAGTTTCTGGGACAATATGATTGGAAGAGCTGATGTCATGGCGGAACTTGAAGCTTTAAGGTGTTAGGTCTCAACCCTTTATCAAGCCCGTCGTGCAAATATAACAGGAGTGTATTTATAGAAATAGATGAGGGGAAGCAATCTTTGGACTCACACCGGTCCGTAAACACTTGATATGTGAATTCATAGATCCTTCACGTAGATTCCCTATATGACTGTATAATGGTCTCAGCATTTCACAGCAAAATAACATTCTTACCAGTAGGTGCCTTTCAATATCCACACGTGAAGGTTTCACCACTCCGGTTCTGGATATGTTATTTGACCTTGAGTTAGGAGATCTTTGCAAATTGGAAGACGAACTGGTTTCGTGACATCTGGAAGATCTCTGGAAACCCTGCCCTTCTGAAGTCATGAGAGACGAGACCGGAGCATCTACATGAGGGATCTGGAGTTTGGCTATTGGGAGCCACAAACATGCTTCCCATTACCCTAAGCTGGCATCCAACCTTATGTGGAACTTCAACTGGGCCTAAATCAGGAAATCCTGTACAACTGGCAGCAAAAACCACAATTCAAAGAAGTTTGATTCATTCAGTGTATGTCAGAACAGATGATTTATGTGTACCATCTGTTTTTGATACAGCTAGAAGAACTACTGTAGGCTCCTGGCATGAAATGGTGTTCATGCCAAACGATTAACGATCAGGCACTGTAGGTGCACCAGTAACACTAAGTCCAATAACTGGGAACAACCTACCTGCTCGAGGGTGTTCTTCATGGATCTTACCCTTTGCTTGGTCAGGTAGACTGGTCAGTGATGTGTCTACAACCACTCCAAAGTGATGCAGGTTCTGAAATGGAACTAGGTAGTTCTTTTCATAAATTACCAGAAAAACATGTCTGGATAGGAAAGAAATCACAACTCGACATCTTATATATATCCTATGGGAGAGAATGAGATCTTATCAGGACATTTGAGATTATGGGTCTATAAGAAGGTCCCACTGTTTTCAAGGCATGTCTATCTGTGTAGTGCGTGTCACAGAAGAAAACAACAGACTGAATGGTAGAACCTTGTATGGAAAAAGTTGGTAAGATATTTGTGGTAAAGTGGTAGCTTGGGCTGTGGGCAGGAGACCACTATCCAAAAAACAGGAACACACAAAAATCTTGAAGGAGACGTGTCTCCAGAACTGTCTGGATAATCTCCCATCTGAACCTGTGATTATTATAACTCAATTGTATAGTGTTGTTGTTGTTGTTTTTATGGCCTCAATATCGATCAGACATTTTGTGACTTTTATATCAGCCTACGTCTGCTTGCCTTCCTGTACCTTAACGAGGCAATGAAATAGTAATGAGAATGGTATAGAAAAATATATCAAAGTATATTTTAAGGATGGTAAGGTCTTCTTATTATTCCTAGTCTCAGCCAAGAGACTTTATTCCAAACAATTTGTCCCCAGTAAGCGGTGAGAATCTTAGATATTTTTTTGTAATGGGCATTTTTATGTGTCAGTTCTTTAGTCAAGTCTGTCCTTGAACTGGTCTTGGATTACATCCAATCTCATTTAGGCTAGTGTCTCCAGACATAGCCCCTACCTATAACCATAGTTAATGCCCTGATAGTACTTTATTTTGACCTTAAGTGTTTTTGTTTGTTTGTTTGTTTGTTTAACAAGTGGGCTAGGCCACACATGTTTAGTCCCAGAAAAAAAGGAAATAGCAGAGACACCTTTAGTTGAGCATAAACTCTGGCAGCCCCATGTGGCATCTGTTGATTCTCATGACAAAGAGGGGTGAGATGTAACCATATATATATATATATATATATATAAACAGCTATTGGATTTAGAATCACAATAATAAATTATGGAGGCCTTGTTAATATCCTCATAAATTCTGCATGAAATGGTATTGAAGGCCCAGGCTTGGAGGGGGGAGGAAAATCCTTCCCTTGAGGAAGATCAGGATGGATCATCATCTAGCTTCAACTGGTCAGAGTTGACATTAATTCCAATATAAAAGTTGTTTTATACAATAATACCATAAAACAAGTACAGTAATAATAAACAAATACAGTAATAATGAAAGATCATCAGTCCCCAAACATCTAACAGATTTCAGGAGCTTTCAGGAGGTAATGAAAGGCCCTCATCTTTTTTTTTTTTAATTTATTTTGTTTTTAACTCTTTATTTCATTCCTTTTCAGATCACATTCCTCTTCTGAGGAGTGAACTATAGGTATGATTTTCCTTTGTTTTACAAAAGGCCTATTAGTTAGCAGAAGCAGCAGCAGGCCTTTCCTCTTCTGCCTAGCTGCCCTTAATTAAAATGGCTGCCACACCTTCAGTTCCAGCCTTGCCTCTTATTTTAAGAAAGGCAAGCACAATAAATAAATGTCTTTTTGGCCAAATTCTCCCCAAGGAGAGATTGAAACCTTTAGACCAGGGGACAATGGGGCAGAAGGAGACTCCCTGCACCTGGAAATGCTTTTGTTAATCCTCTCTGATCCCTTCAGTATGAGTGGATCTTGGAGGAAGGAGAGGAGAAGGCAGTTGGTTTTGGAGGGAAACTCCATTTGAATTTCTGAAGCAACTGAAGCCTCTTTCAAAGCTGGCAATGCAAGTCAGAAACAAACCTCTGAGGTAAAGCTTAAACCACAAACATAGGATTAGGGATTGAATCCTCACTCACCTCTTGAAATCTGCCTCCTCTCTCTCTCTCTCTCCCACTGTCCAAACCTCTTGCTGGGTTTGATGTCTGCAGTGGGGCGCAATCTGGCCAGGGACAGGTCCTCCAGCCGCGCCTAGGTCTGTCAGGGTCTCCATATCACGACCCAAAACCCCTTCTGGGGCTGGTGTTCTGGCCCCCTTCAGACCATTCTCCCTCCTCAGCCTCAGAGGCAGAAGAGGACTTAGATAGACTTGGAGGAAATGTCCTCATCTGAGGATTTTAACTGCAAGCATAATTTTTGCTTCTTAGCCTTAGATGGTGCTCTCCATTATGTTTATGCTTGGAGAGATAAGCCTGAAGCAGCATCAGCATGGCTCCCGCCTTTTTTGAGTTTGAATTTGTACACCAAGGAGGATCGTTTGGGTGCGAATTTGCCCTGCTCCAAATGGGGATGGCGTCCCAGGAAGAGCGGGAGGCGGGGAGAGACGAAGAAGAGGGTTCCCTAGGTCTCCTGGGATTGTAAAGGAGCCTGTCCCTCTATGAGCCTGACTCCAGGGGCTGAAGGACCACTGAGCTCCCTCCAGTGAGCTTGGGGTCCATCTTGGAGGGACGACTTTCCAAGGGGAGAAGGCATCCCTCAAGAATCTGGAGAATGAGGGAAAGGAAGATGATTCGCTGGCCCTCCTTTGTTTCTGAGTCCTTTCTGCCTCTGACCCTGACTCTTGGGAAGAATTCTCTGCCACGGCCTTAGTCTGAAAACGGGCCCCTCTCTGAGAGGAGGCCGTTTGGGAGGCAATAGAGGATTGCGCTGGCTGTAAGGCTAGTAAGGAGGGGAAGAGAGCCGACCATTTGGGAGGGAGAGGCTTCAGGGTACCCGAGCTGCTCACTGCAGCATTACTCACAGTTCTCTCGGCGTCCTCCTTGCTAACCGCACCCTCCTGATTTCGGGACAGGTTCCCGCGGTCTCTCGGCGTCCTCCTTGCTAACCGCACCCTCCCGATTTCGGGACAGGTTCCTGCAGTCTCTCGCTGTCCTCCTTGCTAACCGCACCCTCCCGATTTCGGGACAGGTTCCCGCGGTCCGGCGCCTTCGAGCGCGGAGAAAAGGGATATCCCTCCTCCGGCTGCGCCGAGCGGCCTGCAGGCCGCATCTCCCGGATCAGGGCTAATCCACTCCTCTTGTGGAGAGCATGCATAGTGTGGCCGGGTTTCCCGGACATGCCTGGGCCATCTAGCTCTTCGGACCTTAGTCGGCCCTCACAGAGAGAGAAGAGGTAAGGGAGTAAAAGGAGAATAAAGAAGGTTTTGTTTTGTGAGTAAAGGAGAGGTAGGAAAACACGACCTGACGGAGCAAAGGCAGGAACTAGACTGGGCAAACAAGGGGGATGGATTCCCTGGTGGACACGCCCAGAAGTCATAGTCCTGCCTGATTGGAGCGAACAGGGGGAACCAACCCTCATGAAGGATGGCTCCGCCCTCAACGCTGGAAAACACTAAAGGAAACTTAAAAACATCCTACGGGGCAGTGCCGGTCTTCCGTCAGTCTGGCACACTTTTTAATCTTCTTCCAGCCCAGCCTCTTTTCCTGCACTTCCCATTCGTCCTTTTCCCAATCCCCAGGTATGGGTCCATGCTCCCACCTGTCTCCCTGGGTGTCCCACCAGCGGCTCTCCAGGCTTCCGTCTCGGCCCTTCTTGTAGCCGGCGGGGCTCTCCCAGTCTCTCTCCCAAATCCCCTTCCCACCGAGGGTCAAGTAGTGCGACAGCTAGATGGGGTCCCACCCTTGGCCTATTCCCAGATGCTTGTAGGGAGATGGGACACCCCGCTCTCAAGGGGCTAGGTGTCGCTCCTCCTCTCGAATTAATTGGTCATGAGACACCTGGCCTTGCCACAAATTTCCTGTTTAAACCTCAAATTTCCAATGTTCAGTGGACTAGCTGGATTGCAGGCAGCCACTCTTTTGGGCACCTCTTCCCTAGACCCCTCATTGTCCAGCACTCCATGTGGTCTGAGAGTACCCAAGTCCCACTATCCATCCATAAAGCTGCGTCTACAGGAGCAACATCGCTCCTGGTAATGTATTTCTGTTAGTGAAGCCTCAAAGTGTATTTCCACACTAACTCCATTGGCACATAGCTTCTTGTGTGCTTGTGTCTGTGTTTCATGTGTGTGTTATATCCCTTAATAAAGTTATAAATCTTAGAGAATCTTGGTCTTCACATCCTACCACCGTAAACACAGAAACAAGGTCCCGAGGCAGATGTAACCCAGCTGATATTGAGCTAATTTTAAATTCCCCTAGAATTCTTGGTTACAAAAGGTAAAGAGAAACAGATATGCAGAGGGATATGGAGACTCCCTCAGTTTCCATTACCAGTCATAGAATTCTATGGTACTAAATGAACAGACTGTACTCTGAAATACAAGTGAGAGCTTCTCCAAAGCTTTGGCATCAAACGGAACTCAGGAGATATGAACTCATATTATAAAGCTATTACTAAATACATGAATGACACTGGCTTTTTTCATTCTTATTTTGGAAAAATGAAAAGCTATGAACACACTGCAGCAGGGTAAAATCTCTGCTCATGTCCCCCTCCAAATATTACATGGCAGAGCCTCCACAAACAGGCACTGTATAGGAAGAAAAGCAGTGTCCTTCCTTTCCCCCTTAAAAGCCACTTCATGATTTTATGGAAGAGACAGCATGTTTCCAGCATTTACCCTATGGAAGCTGCCTTCAGGTTTAAAAGTGAAATTAAAAAGGACATGCTAAATCCATTCACCACATTTGTCTATACTTCTCCACTAAATTGCTATGATAGCAGGGGTACTCTGGAAAAAACAAAAATCTGGAACATACAAGTGAAAAACCTCCAATGATCTTGTATGTTGACACTGGTAAAAATAATTTCCTAGAGTCTCCAAAGTCAACTTTATTATATGCCTCTATAGTGTTCTCATTGCTTCAGTATATGAATTAAAATAAAATAAAATAAAAGTATTGCTTGTTCTTTGGGGAAATAATTGTATGCTTGAGTATTTTAATCCCATAGTTCAAAGCATGGAAAACTCTTAAATATTAGCTTTCAGTTATACTGCAATAATCTGGTCTCTTAAGGAGAGTGGTTGGCACACTAATTTGAAAACTGGTGTAGAAAGAGTCATTTTATCTAAGCACTATGAATTTGCCTCTCTCAAGCAACATCAGTGGAAAACCCTTTGCATCCTGCCTTTTTAACCTGTGGACAGGTCTTGGCACAGGGCTGCAAACTTTGTTTAGACTGCATCTGGCAACATAGTTTGAAAAAAGCTCAGTCATGTGCATCACGTCAGGTACGTATTTATGACATAGTTGGCAAAAGGTGAAGAAACAGCACTTGTTGGTTTTTCCACACCCACTTAAAATGAGAGGGTAAAATACAAAAGATTTCAATTCCTCTGGAATCAACAACCACTCAGAGTATATGGCATACTATACTTGAATCATACAAACTGTGTCATGAAACACATAGTGCCATAAGATCCTACATAAGTTATTCAGAAGCATGTTGCCTAACACTGTAAATAATATCAAATGTCATGTGTATACTAGCAAAAATGGCCCAGGGGTTTAAAAAAAGGAGTATGTATTATATATTTATTTAAAGTCTTCACTTAAAGTATGTCTGCATCACCTCCCAGTGTGCAAGGGCTCCAGAGGCAATAAACAAAAACCAATTAAAACAATACAGAAATAAAACATGTTGAAAACACATTGAAATATTCTTTAAAAACTTCTACTGTTTTGACATGTCATCAAAAGGTCCAACTGCCTCCCTAGCCTGTTTTTGAAGTCTGTTTCTTTTTATTATGTTTTGTTTTGTTTTATTGCCCAATGTTACTAGATATCCTTTTGCCTCAAAATCTTTTTTTTACCAGTTATTGGTTCCTTGCATTTCCCATGTGCAAGTTTATGTTCTTTTTTTCTTTTCTGTATCTGCACAAGACTTCTTTGCTTTAAAATAAGTCTTTTCTCTCATATATTCCTTGGCATCTGTGACCCGTGACCTCCCCATCTATGCCTTGAGGTTGACTTTTACCGCTCATAACACACAAAAGGCCCCTTATCAATGACACCTGCCTAGCATCCACCCTTTCTACACTTTCCCTAAATGTATAAGAGTTAGGGTCTCAAGCGTCTTCCTGTTTTTGTTTAATATCTTTGGTAGTGTGCCTATATGGTTTAGAATTCATACAGGCAGAGGCTTCTGTTGTAAGACATAAACGTGGAATTTATTGAATAACATTTAGCAAGAAGGTAGTGTGCCTATATGGTTTAGAATTCATACAGGCAGAGGCTTCTGTTGTAAGACATAAACGTGGAATTTATTGAATAACATTTAGCAAGAAGGTAACTTAGGTAGAATAGTTCCAAGGTGGTATGGTTACATAAATATAACAGTTGCAAGCATTTCAACTCTCTTCAACTTCCTCTTCAACTGAACTGAACTCCTCTGAAATGAACTCTCATGAATTGCCTTAATTTAGGGCCAAACTTCGGGGTGGTGTGGCGTATGCATGACGCACACCCCGACGATGCCCCCAAGCCAGCGTCACACTGCCTTTCTGACCACACAACAGGCAGCATCCTGACATTTCTGCGGTGCAGCATTTACATGTGGCATGCTGCAGAAATGCTAAAAAGCCACTGCTGTGGTGGAAAGGGTGCCTTTTTTCCAACCCCAAAAAGGAGCAGCATTTTGCCACTTCTTTTGGGGCCAGAAAAACACCAGATTGGGGCTGCAATGAGTGGTTTCTGTGGCCCTGATCTGGAGCTCAAAGGGGCAATGTAGAGCCAGACTTTCAGGACCATCTGTTTGACCCCTTAACTTAACTGACTTTCCAGTCACTCTCTCCTCCCTTTTATATCTATCCTTTTCTTTCACAGTCAGCCTGAACTGGGATTGGCTGTTAGGAAACCAAATCTTCCCAGTGACTGTCACAGCATCATTTGCTTTCTTAGGTAGAGTCTGCATAGGTCAGAATATTTTGAGAGCAGCCCAAAGCGTTCTGGCCCCGAAGCTATCTCAAAGTGCCCCTGTTATCTGGGCACTCTGGATTGAGAGCAGGTGCCTCCTGCTGTGTTGCCCTCCATAGTAAGTTGCTCCTTCTGGGGCTGAAAAAGAGGCACCCAGTGTAGGTCACATGGCTGGACGCCTAATTCTGACCTCAGAGGGAGTGACTCATCCTAGTGGCAATGGGCCATACAGCAGGACATGTTCAGTGTCGCTTCAGAAATTATTATGAGGATAACAGAGTCACACATTACTACAACACTTTTTTGTTTGGATGCCTGTTTGAGTCCATTCTGCGTATCAAAGTATTTGGGGTCTTTATGAAGTTTTGCCTTCTTTCACAGACTGAAAACTTTGTAGCAGCATTGCTCCCTGAACAAATATTCTGTGCCATTACACTGGTAAAGCTTCACTGACACATATTTTCCCACTGACATCAATATAAGGCTTACTCTAAGTTCCTCCTTGCTTGTTGCTATTGTGTGCCTTCAAGTAATTTCTGACTTTATGGTGATCCTGTCACAGAGTATACTTGGCAGAATTTGGTGCAAAAGTTGTCCTTGCCTTCCTCTGAGGCTAAGAGAGTAACTTGTCCAAAGTCTCCCAGCAGGTTTCAATGGCTGAGCCAGGATTCATGTTTTGGTCTCCCAGTTTCATAGTCCAACACTCAAACCAGTACACCACACTGCTCCTGCTAAATCTCTCTCTCTCTGTCTAGCTACATATGACAATTCATACTGACAAGAATACATAATTCCTTTTGGGGGAAGGACCATTTTTATCAGCACTTTTTCGTCAGGAAGAAGAAATCCTTGTATGCTGTGATCCCTGTCACTTTTTAAAGAAAACAGAAGCTGGTACCCTCTTAGTGAGTTACAATAGCGTAAGTCCAATGTACACTATCAAAATTTACTTGTTGCAGATGTCAGAATTCTCAACTAATTGCACAATGATGAAAATTTCCCAACCAACCCTTTAAGTTCCATGGACATCTCTGGCTGTTGCCACTCATCCAGCCTCTGTTTAAAGGAAGGAGACTCCCCCACACTCAGAGAGAGTGTGTTCCACTGTCCAACACCTCTTACTGTCAGTAAGTTCTTCCTAATGTTGAGCTGGAATCTCTTTTCCTGTAGCTTGCATCCATTGTTCTGGGTCCTATTCTCTGGAGCAGCAGAACACAAGCTTGCTCCCTCCTCAATGGAGTTTATCAGACAACGGAAATTGGAAGTATAATCCAATGGCAATCCGAACGCAATCATGGGATTTCACGTTATTGCGTATGAGTGTATCTCACACAATTTCGGGCAAAAGGGAAGTCATTCTGAACACAATCATGGGTTTTACGTTATTGCATATTAGAGTATCTCACACAATTTCGGGCAATGGGAAGTCATGTTTGGGCAATGGGAAGTCATTCTGAACGCATTCCGAACGCAATTAGAATGCACGTAAATTCACTAAACTAGCAAATTTACGTGAATTCGAAGTGGCTCCATTCGAAATAGAGAGAAATTCCTCCCGTCTGATAAACTCCAAAATCATAGAATCATAGAGTTGGAAGAGACTACAAGGGTCATCCAATCCAAATGACATCCCTTCAAATATTTAAACAAGGCCTCTTAACCATCTCTTCTCAAGGCTAAACATAACCAGCTCCCTAAGTCTCTCCTCATAAGGCATGGTTTCTAGACCCTTCACCATTATGACCATCCTCTTTTGGATACACTCGTTTCTCAACATTGTTTTGAATTGTGGTGCCCAGAACTGGACACAGTATTCTAGGAGAGGCCTTACCAAGGCAGAATAAAGTGGCACTATTACTTCCCTTGATCTAGACACTATACTTCCATTGATGCAGCCTAGAATTGCATTGGCCTTTTTAGCTGCCACATCACACTATTAACTCATGTTCAACTTGTGATCTTCTAGTCTGAGAATTCCATAGCATTGAGCCATGGCAGTTAAACCAGTGTCAACCTGCATTAATTCTGCAGTGTAGATGCAGCCTCTGTGTTGGTGGAGAGCAGGAAGATAAATCACTATTTTTCTGCAGCTGGATGTGCTGCAAGGGATGTCTGTTGCAACATGTCTAGCTGTTGGCAAATAACTGGATGCATCTCTGCTGATGCCTCACTCTCCGCATGGTTATGTTTGGTGTGTGTGTATCACTTGAAAGGTGAGCATTTTAGAGGTTAACACTGGGAGACATAACTATAGAAACATAGCTATGTGTAAGACATGCCTTCTGGTGTAGGATTTAAGCCAGAGAAACAACAATCTATCAATGTTGCTTTCGATGCTCTCCTCATTTCATTATAAAGAAACAGAGGGGTGAGGTGGGGAATACTTACATCCTGGAGATGTCAGGAAGATTGGAGAATGCTTCACTAGGAATTATTCTCAGATGCGTTTCCATAAACCTCCTGCAAAAACAGAAGTTATTTAGTTAATAGCTTTTCAAGATAAATGAAAATGATTTCACTACACCATTAAAATTCCTCATGGCTATATTTGACCAAATCCCACTACTTCGATGCATCTCCTGTTGTAGGGAAAAGCAGCTGGATTTTGGCCCAGTGAAGATGAAACATACTCAGTACCCACAGAACAGTGGCTGGCTGCTGGAATATGGGAAGGGGGAAACTAGATAATAGCTGAGGAGAAGGAAAGGAATAGTGCTTCATGGAAGAGGAATTGGCTGCTGGCAACCTGAAAAGAACACTTCAGGCTGCAAGGTATAAAGTGTTCTTGCTCAATTATTGAAATCATATTTCCACATATTCCACATTTCGGCATTAGATCTAAAAGAATGTATAGCACATTATATTCTTTCTAAAATCATTGAACAAACATCAGCTCAAACATACGTCTGTACTTAAAACTGGATACACCTCATATCTCCCATGCCTTGGCTTCTGGACTTAAGGAGGAGAAATGGGCCTTTTCCCCTCCTCCCCAACATCTGCCAGTGAAGAAGACTTGGCTGAGAGAGTGTCTGTTTGCCCTACCTCCACCTGGGCTACTCCCATGCCTTGGCTCCTGGACTTGAGGAGGAGGAGTGGGCTTTTTTCCCTCCTCCCCAACATCTGCCAGTGAAGAAGACTTGATTGAGAAAATGTTTCTTTGCCCTATCTCCACCTGGGCTACTCCCATGCCTTGGCTCCTGGCCTTGAGGAGAAGGAATGGATCTTTTCCCCTCCTCCCCAACATCTGCCAGTGAAGAAGACTTGGCTGAGAGATTGTTTGTTTGCCCTACCTCCACCTGGGCTACTCCCATGCCTTGGCTTCTGGACTTAAGGAGGAGTCTTGTCTCCCCTTCCCCACTTTTTTCTTTTCTTTTCTATTTAGATTGTGCATAGTTCACATTGTTTTAGGATTGGGATGGGGTTGAGAATGGAGATTTTCTTTGTACTTGTTTTGATATGTTAATTGTTATGTATTTTGCTTTGTTCATTTTATTTTTTGTTATAATTACTATGTATTTTTGTTGGTGCTATAACTGCTATGTATTTTTGCTTTTTTAATTGTTATTCTCTTTTGTACCCCGCCCGGATTGCTCGTTCAGAGGGGCGGGCTAGAAATAAAACTTATTATTATTATTATTAATTATTATTATTATATCATAGATTCTAGGATTTTCCCCTTGTTATGTCAATCTCTCTGGCTTTTCCAAATCTTCAGAATTACATATATAAAACACTCAAACCAATAGGATTACTGGAGAAGGAAGATGGAAATCCAGATGACAGACTGAATCCTATTAATTTTTTACTTGATAAATTGACACTCTTTAGATGGAACACACACTTTATTGTTATAAGTCAATATTTAAATTATGGCGTTCCTTCTGTCAGATCTTGACAGTTTTTTGAGAGCATTATTTATCAAAGACATTCACTTGTAGAGAAATCCATGACAGTGATCAGAATGGACCCATTGAGAACATTTTGGTAAAAAATAAACGGAGAAAGAATTAAATGTAACATGGTTGTAGAGGTTTGCTACAGGACACCAAATCAAGAAGAGATGGTGGCTGATGTTTTTCATAAACAAATCTCAAAAATGTCAAAGATCCAAGAATTAATACTTTGGGAGACTTCTATTACCCTGATATTTCCTGGGAGCCTAATCGCTAAGCATAGGCTGCCCACAAATTTCTTTTGTTCCTGATGTGCTTTGCAGATAATTTACTATTTCAAAGGCAGATGAAGGAACAAGGGGATCAGCTACCCCAGACTTTATCCTAACCAATAGAAAGGAATTGGTCACTGGAATCAAAGTAGTTGATCCTTTAGGGGGGAAATGACCATGTAATGCTAGAATTCACAATAGTGGGACAGGTCAAAGAATAGTATAGTCAAACACTGGCATGTGTTTGGATTTCAGGAAAGCTGGTTTTAAGACATTCAGGGAAATACTGGGTGACATGCTAAAGGCAAAGACACCCAACACGACTAGAAGTTATTGAACAAAGAGTTGTAAAAAAAAAACACAATCACAATCCCATGGAAGAAGAAAAAGAAGAAACATCTGAAAAAGCCAATGTGGCTGTACAGCAATCTCAAGGAGGAAGTGGAAAGAAAAAGAGTATATACAGAGAATGGAAGGAATGATGAATCACCAAGGAAAGTTTGGCTCTTCCTTGTGTTGCCCAAATATGCAGGAATAGTAAAAAGAAAGTTAAAGCTCAGAATGAGCTGAGAGTGGCTAGGCAAGACAGTTGCAACAAAAAGGGTTTTTAAAGATGCATTTGAGACAAGAGAATGACAAAGGAGATTGTGGAGCCATTGTTCAGTAAGGACAACATGCTAACAGACCACCGTGAAAAGGCAGAACTACTAAAAACCTATTTTGCTTCAGTTTTCACACAAAAAGAGAACTGTGTGCATCCTCAGAGTCCTTGGCAAGGGGGTGCAAATCAATATTCATAAGGAGTTAGTCAGGAATCACCCAGCTAACCTAAATGACTTCAAACCTTCAGGGTCAGATGAATGACATCCCAGAATACTGAAGGAAATTGCTGAGGTATTCTGTAAACCTCTTGCCTTCATTTCTGGGAAATCTTGGAGAAGAGGTGAGAAGAAAGAATACTTGAGAAAGGCAAACATCATCCCTCTCTTCAAAAAAGGCAAAATAGGAAGATCGAGGAACCTACAGACCAGTCTGAACTCAATATCTGCAAAAATATTAGAATGCATTATCCAGGAATTTGTCTGCAAGGATCTTCCAACTCTATGAATCTATGATTGTTGCTGACCTACCTCTCTGTGGCCAGAGGAAACCTTTTCTACCATTTTTCCTCTGTTTATTGTTATTGACACTATCCGGGGTGGGGTGGGGTTTGTGTGGAGGGGGAGTGAAGCATGTGTTTTGGCAGATCAAGAAACAAGCCCCAATATCTCTCTGGAGTGCCCTAAACAAGACCTGTACATTACCATTAATTGGTTTTTTATGGGAAGTGGGGGAAAGCTAGTAAGAAACTGGTAAAATGCTGCCCCAACCCAAGAGCCTTAACCACTGTCAGTCAGAGGTTTTAAAAGCAAAAAATGCTCTGCCACATTTCATACTTCCCTTGTAAATTAATAATAATAATAATAATAATAATCTTTATTTCTAGCCCGCTCCTCTGTGAGTACAATCGGAGCGGAGCGAAATTAGATTGCTCTGTAAAAGTGTACAAACAATATATGTTTGTAACACTGATGTCCCAAAAGCAGGGAGGCTTCAAAAATTCTCATAATCAGAATTTATCCCCATGTTTTGGATTTCTGAATTAACTAGTCCTGTTTCCAAAGCTGAACTAATGACTTGGGACTTTTTCACAAGCTGAAAATTGGAAGGTTAAAGGAACCTCAATCCAGGATCATCCATGGGGCTGTATTTCAGAAGAGAATATCAAATGACATCGCAGGCAATCCAAAGACAATCCGAAAGCAATCATGAGTCATCCCAGGAATAGGTAAATTTGGAAAAACTTCAAATTTATAAATCTTGTTCCACTCCAAAGTTGCAGTCAATTCACATTTGCCTGAGTACGAAATGCATCTCCAGATCAGCTATGGATTTCCTTCGTCAGAAACACACTACAATTCCCTGATCCTTTGTTGCAATTTTCCCTCCCTGGCTGCTGAGAAGAAAGCAGCTCTTTTGGAGGAAAGATTGAAGGGGGGGAAAGTGAAGGCAAATCCCCTTTGAAGAAATCTTGCCCAGAAAATTCCATGATAGGGTATGGCATAAGTCTGAAATGACTTGAAGGCACACAGCAACAATTTCTCTCTAACTCCGCGGGGGGTGGTGGTGGTGGTTCTGGCCCTTGGGACTGGTACTGTTAAATCTTCCAGATCCGATCCTGTCCTCCCTGAGCAGGTGCAAACACATTAATTCACATTAAAAAGGCGATCAGTATGAAATCATGTGATGAATTCATTCGCATTTGCACTGTTTTCTCCTTTGGATGGATGCTGTTTTTGTCTTTGTGTGTGATGAGGTAGTATTTAATTTAGTGCATTTTCTAATTGGCCCCACTTTCTTTTCTTTTGGGATGGCAATACTGTACACTCCTTCCATGTGAAAGATTCCTTAGGGATATTCATTTGTTTCATTTTAATCTTCTGAAGTCTGTATAGAGAACTTCGTGCATAGTTTTATGCAGCTTCAATTTTCTTTCCTTGGGTTGTGCTCCTCAATGCCTCTTCCTTCGTTTTTTGTGATAAAACACTACAAAAAGCCATCTTTATATAATAATAAACTTAAAATTCTATTTTGTGTAACTTTTTACAGACATATAAGATGTGAATGCACTAATCAATAAGATGATTCACAAAAATAATTTTGATGCAATCACACATGTAATCATCATTTTATTGATTTGTTTATTGTATTTATATCCCTCTCTGGGTTTTTTTTGGGGGGGGGTTAGTTTTGCTGTTGTTGTTGCAGCATTTAATTGATGACATGTTTATTAGTAATTTAGAGAGAAAGAACAATATGGAGAGACTGATACCAAAGGCAAACTGTATAATATGCTTTAATTCTGAAATTAGTTTTAGAAATTATTGTTTAAATCAGAATTCAGGGGTTAGAGTACGGAAGCATCCAAGGAATGTACTGTAGCAAGGAAAATTTCATTTCAATTGAAAAGTAGATATAAAAAAACCTCCTCCCCTTTAATATCAAGGATGCCTCCAAACTCATCCCCTATCATTAAAACCCTATTCATCACGTACTGTAAGTTAATTATTAGGGGACACGATGGTCCAGTGTTTAAGACACTGACTCTAACGATTGCAAGATCATCAGGTCAGCAGTTCAAGGCCCAAATATCATGAAAAGGAGTGAGTTCCAAGCTTCTGGCAACATAGCAGTTCAAAAGCATGCAAGAGTGCAAGTAGATAAATAGGTATCACTTTGGTTGGAAGGTAACAGTATTCTATGTAGTCATGCTGGCCATATGATCACAGAGTTATTTTTGACAATGCTGGTTCTATGGCTTAGCAATGATGATGAGCACCGCCTCCTACAGTTGGACAGGACTTGACAACCTTGTCAAAGGAAAATACCTTTACCTTTACTAAAATAATATTCTCACTATGGAAAAACTGTTCTAGGGACTCTGTCTTCCACAGAACCTTTCTTAAAAGTACAGGTCAGCATTATGTTGTTTAAATGTTGACATGATTTTATATTTTTATTTTATTTATTTTCCTTTCATTTATATCATGCAATGGAAAGGCTTGCTATAAATGGGCAGACAAAGAAAGTTTTCATTTAAATATTTGATACTGGTGTACTTCTCTGCTTATTTTGGTTTATGTACAAAAATGCTCATTCAGGAAGATTCCATGCAAATAATCCCATCCAGTTGAAACACACCCTTTCTTCCATAAACATCATTATCTCATTATCTTAATTAGAGAAGGTTTATGTGCTAAGCCTGAAAAAAATGAATAGTGACTTATTTGGCTTGTTTATGTGTTTTTTTCTTCTCCCTCCCTAAATGTTTGGACATTGAGGTTCTGCATAAAGTTTCTTAAAGCTGAAACTCTACACAAACACAGCCTGGGAGTAAAAGCATACCCACACAGCCTGGAAGTAACGCTAAGAAACACAATAGTAACAAATTTGCTAAACATATCGCTGAGAAAATCACTTGGATTCTTTCTCACTTGGTCTCCAGATTGAAGATAAGAGTTTGGGGGAAATAACTGAAGCATGCACTTGTCCAATTTTGCTAGATAAGTTTCATTTTATTCAGCATGGTTTAGACAAATAGCTTGAAAAATGAGGCTAACCATTTGTCTATTAGATCCATATCTATCCTGGCTGATTGAAGCTGGTCATTTGGTTGATGGAGACTGTAAATTCTTTTTTGGAAGAGGGCTATGTTACAATCCTTCTTTAAAAAGCAATTGAAGAGACCATAACAGGACCCCTCCTCTTTCTTAGAAAATTATTGGCCAGCTTCCCATGTCCTTTTAGAACGTATAGACCTATAATGAGTGGTGGCAGTACAACTCGAGGCTTTCTTAGATGGAATAGATTATCTGAATCCATTCCAATTTGGGTTCAGGTTTGGTTATAGGGCATAAACAGCCCTAGGCACCTTGCTGGATGACTTACATCAAGGATTAGATAGAAGAGTGTATTCTTGTTGGTTTTGTTGGATCTCTCAATGGATTATGTTACAATTGATCACAATATCCTTCTAGGTTGCTGGGCTGATGTGGGACTTAGTGGTCACTGCTTTGCAGTGTTTCTAGTTCTTCCTGGGCCCCATTCCCACTACATTTTGATTCGAAGTGTGATGCGGGCTATATGACTCTTGTTCACACTCGAATCGACTTCCGATCCTCATCGGATTGATTAGTGGAGGAAAGGACCGGGTTAAAAGCAAATAGCCTGGGCTTTCCTGACACTAGTTTTAAAGTGGTCTTTTTCGGAAAACATGATTCTGAAGCGTTTCCAGTAAGTGGGAACGCTGGTCAGAATTGTGTTTTTTTTTTTTTTTTTTTTGGAGGGGGGTATTGATCACAAAATCAGTCTTGTGCATTTGCAATCTTGTGCATTTGTGATCTTGTGCATTTGCGATCTTGTGCATTTGCAATCAGTATAATGAAAAAAAAACCCTCCCCCCCCCCACACACTTGCTGGGCAGGGGGGTTCCTTCCTTTCTTCCTTCCCCCCTACCTTCCTTTTTTTGTCTTTTTCTTCATTATACTGATCACAAATGCACAAGACTGCAAATGCACAAGATCACACAAGATTGATTTTGCGATCAATACCCCCCCCCCAATAAAAAGGAATCCCCTCTGGGAAGGGGTTGGGGCATTAAGGGCTGTCACCTTACATGGCAGCTCCAGTGGGAACGACAAGCGTTCCCGGCTAAGAAAGCGGTTCCAAACAATGTCCCTTTTCATAGTGTGAATGAAGGGCCTTTTGGAATTGCTTTCATAAGTGAAGCACAGCCCGGTTCCAATGCGGGTTTTTCCGCAAGTGGGAATGGGCCCTTGGATGAACATTTCCAGGAGGTGGTGCTTGCATAATGTTGGTCAGCCTCTTGATCACTCTCTGTGGTGCTCCATGGGGCTATTCAGTTATATTCTCTATGTCTTTTAACATTCATACAAAGCTGCAGGGGGAGGTTAGAGTTTGGGGGATGAGTATCATCAGTATGCTAACAGTATCCATATCTTTCTCTTCTTTACAACTTCTTTACAATGCTAAGAAGGCGTCTGAATTTTTGTCTGGACACAATGAAGTATTGGATGTGAGTGAATAAACAGAGACTCAGTTCAGAAAAGAAATAAATTCTATTTGTCATTACGAATCCTAACCTGGGGTTGGGATTACAGCCTTGTATGGATGCAGTTGAACTTCCTCTGAAAAATCAGGTTCATATCTTGGGGACCCTTTTTGATACAGCACTGCTCTTGGAAATCCAGGCAGCTCCTATGTCTATGAGATTCAATTTGTGTGACAGTGTACTCTTTCCTAGGGAGTGAAGAGGATTTTATTTTAACTCTTTTAAGGTCTGTGAATGGAGTTTTGTAGCAGATTGCACTCAGGAGTTTATTTATTGATGCAGCACTGAGTACTTCTCTGGCTTGGAAGCGCGATGTTCTACCCTGGGTTCTATTCCTAACAAACAATCAAACCAACGTTATGTAGAATTCTTATAAAAACATACAGTGGTAGCAATTGAGCCAGCTCCTTTTCAGGCACAATTCAAAGTGCTGGTTATGACCTATAAAGCCCTATATAGCTCTTTGGCAGATCCTATCTTCCTTTATGAGCCAACCTAGCCTCTGAGATCATTAGGAGAGGCCCTTCTCCCACTTTCACCATCACATGGCTGGTAGGGACATTCTCAGGGCCTTTTCAGTGACTGTCCCTTGACTCTGGAAATCTCTTCCCAGGGAGGCCAGACTGGCCCACTCTTGTTGTCCTTCTGTTGGCAGGCCAAACCCTTTCATTCCGATAGGCTTTATCCTGTTCTAGTGCCTCATCAGCAAGGATGATGCAGCAGTCTAGTCAGGTCAGTCTAAGTCAAGCACACTTAAGCAAGCAATCCGAACAACAAACCAAAAGGGAGAACCAAAAACATAGTTTGCAAACAGACTAATCAGGAACATGAGCCAGGAAGGTTGCATCCACCAGGAAAGGTTGGTTGTAAGAAACAAATTGCCTAAGGGAGGTGCCAGAATTTATGGTCAGTTGTCAGCATGCAGCTGTTCCCTAATTAATGAGTGTCTGGCATTTCAGCACAGAGACCTATGTTGGGCCTCCCTCTGTCTTCAATGGACTACCACAGTAAGTACTATGAGTTCTGTGTCTTGCTGTTCTGAAACCGCCATGCTTTCTTGGCTTTCGGTCTCAGTGGCAAGCCCCCCGTCTCAGTGGCAGGGCCTCTCTACCTCACTTTCTGACCTCTTGCCCCTCTGTCTCACTGTCAGAATCTGAGTCCTGGGGGTATGGCACAACAGGCTTTTGAAACAAAGTTTTAAAAGGGCAGGCTAGGGGATGCTGTATTATTTTAACTTAACTGTTTGTAAGAGCTGTCATCAAATCAATTTTGACTTATGGTGACCCTGTTGATGAGAGACCTTTAAATCACTCTAGCATCAACAGCCCTGCTCAGGCTGCAGACACCAATCCTTCCATAAAAAAATTTCCTTTCTAATTCATTTATTCAAACTTATTTATTTATATATTTCATTTATGTTAACATACTTTACTGATCCTTACAAAAGAATTTATATTTAAACATCAAACTAGTAATTGCCCTGTAGTCTCCCAATCTTTTTTTCCCTTTCTATAATCTGTTTCACATCATCATGCAAGGTTTTGAAGTTTCAGATTTTTTTTTGTGGTTTTTTGGGGGGCTATGTGGCCATGTTCTGGAAGAGTTTATTCCTTATGTTTTGCCAGCATGTGTGGCTGGCATCTTCAGAGAATGGAGTTTCAATGAAGAGAATATAATGAAAGTCAAAGAAAACAGAATCAAATCAACCGATAACTGATGGGAAGGAAGAAGAAGGAGAGTTGAAGAAAGTGTAAGAAGGGCAGCGTATGTGAATTGAAAGGAAGTGAGAATGTGAAGAGGCTATGAGGAAATAGGAAAAGAGAGTTGGAGAAAGAAGAAGGGAGATGATAGAAAGAATATAAGAACAGGGAGAAAGGTAGTAGAAGGGAAGTAAAGAAGTAAGGGAAGGAATCTGGAAAGAGGAATTAGGAGAAGGCTTTGGAAGAAGAAAAGATAGAAGGAGTGGAAGAAATGAAAGAAAAGTAGGAAGTAGAGAAAGAGAACGAATGGAGGGATGGCTGATCCTTATAAGTTAAGGAAATTACAACATTATATTGTGATGATGATATAATGTTATAATGATATAGAATAAGATCAGAGATAATAGAATTTTAATATGTTTTATGAGAGATTGTGATAAAGAATAACTATATTGTGCAACATATATTGTTATTTTTTTACTATTGATTTATTACTGATGACTGTATTGTGGAATTTTATCCAATAACATTTATTTATTTATTTATTTATTTAAAAGTTGCTGGCATGGAGATGTGTGGGGCATATATACTGTGTGTGACTCTTGGTTGAGAGGAAGTGATTTACATGTTAATGTGTTTGTTGGTCTGTTGTTGAATGGCAAGACCTCAGGGTGTCTATTTAATGAATCCATTGTCTGTGGGAAAATCCTCCTGACCCTCGGTGGGTCATTTGCTGGTTTTCTTTTCTTTTCAGGACTGGTGGCCGAACTTTGTTTAATTCAAGGGTTTCTTCTTTCCTGTTGAAGTTGTCCAGGTGTTTATGGATTTCAAAGGCTTCCCTGTGCATTCTGACCTGATAGTTGTTGGCATGGTCCAGAATTTCAGTGTTTTCACATAGCATTTCATGCCCAGGATGGTTTGCATGTGTTCTGCTGATTTTTCTGGTTGACCCAGTATGCAGTGTCTCTCATGAACCTTGTTTCATGTTTGAACCCTGCGTTTGATGGTGCCTATGTAGACCTGTCTGCAGCTACATGATATCTGGTAAACTCCTGAGGCCATGAGATGGTCCCTCTGGTACTTTGCTGAGCGCAGCGTTTGCTGGATTTTCTTGGTCAGTCTGTAGATCATTTGGAGGTTGTGTTTCCTCATCACTTTCCCTATTGTTTGTGACTCCTTTGAGATATGGTAAAAATTAACATGTAAATCACTTCCTCTCAACCAAGGGTCACACAGTATGTATACCCCACTCACTTCCATTCCAGCATTCTTGGAGGATGCCAGCCACAGATGCTGGTGAAACATCAGGAATAAAATCTTCCAGAAGCTCAGAAAGCCCACGCTGGAAGTGAAAGCCTTAGACATCATTTCTGAAGTTTCACTGGCTTGTTCATTGGGTACTGATATTAAAAATCATACAGGCGAAGAAAAGTGATGATGGAGTCACAGGCCTACATTTTGTCACATATGTTATTTTATGTTTGTTATCTTTTGTGGATTTTGTTGTACTTCCCTGACTTTGGAACTCTCTCCCAAAGAAAGTCAGGCTGTCTCCATCTCTTCTGTATTTATGGCATGTTGCTAAGATTGTGTTGTTTCACATGGCGTTCAGTGATGGTTGCTCTAGTAGTTTTAATTGTCTCTGGTTTTAAAATTATCTTTAGAGAGTGGTTTTAAGATCTGAGGATTCTTTTTTAAAGGTTGTGTTTTGTATTTAATGTTTTAATTTTTCTCTCATTGTGCATTGCCTTGTGGTCCCTAATGAAGTGAGATGCAACATATAAATGCTTGACTAAATTGAAATTCTGAATAGAATTGCAATGTAACAATACCTGTGCATAGTCATCTTTGAGTAAACCCCATTATTCCAGACAAATGACTTCTGAATAAACTAAACATGCATACAATTAAGCTTTACTTTTCTGTTTCAAGACAAATATTTTTCTTCTTCAAATTCTTTTCAAAATATACTCTGACTTGGCCTTTCAATTTAACTTCGAGATAGTGCCACATTTATCAATCCTGCCTCAAATTACTGTTGCTATTTGGATCTCATTGCGTTCCAAACTCCACTGCCCTTAGAGTAGAAGAATTTAACAAAAATGCTTGGGATGGAGCTCAATTTTAATAAACCTTTCTCCTGGATTTTATGCTTAGGTTGAAAACACAAATGGGGAAGTTGCTTACCATTTGATAACTTCCCCAACAGTCTCAACGATATAGCCATGTTTGTCTGTTTCTGCATAAAAAGGAAAAAAGAAAGAAAAATGTGTGGGGAGGGATTCTATCAGCACCTTTGAAACTAACTGATTAATTTAACTGATTAAGAATTTTTTTATAAAAAAAATAATTTTAAAAAAAGAAACTAACTGATTAATTTCAACATGAACTTTTGTGGCTATCGACTTATTTTTTCAGGTGCACTGATGGATATTAAACCCACACGTATTTACACATGGTCACACAGTTGTAGTAGTGAACCAGAATGTAATAGTATACCTATTGATGTTGTATGTCTTCAAATCATTTTCACCTTATGGTGCCCTAAGATAAAGTTATCATGGGATTTTCTTAGCAAGATTTGTTTGAGGAGGTGGTTGTCTTTGCCTTCTTCTGAGACTGAGAGAGTGTGACTTGCCCAAGGTCACCTAGTGGGTTTCTCTGGGTGAGCAGGGATTGAAACTCTGGTCTCCATAGGCTACTAAACCACACTGGCAATCTATAATAGGACATAGAAGGATGTAAATTGTGACCATGTTCACAAATCTTCAGAGTTGGGTATAATGATACATGTCTTTCAAGTAGCCCGTCTGTTAAGACTGAAGTGTGAAAGCAATACATCTGCTTACTACAAGTCAGTTTCCTTGAAGTTAAAATCTTTTCTCAAATTTCTTTTGCTATATGTTGCAAGGACTTGTGTATTATTGGCAGTTCAAAGGACCATGCATTATTTTTGTTGATATCTCTGCTAATGGATTGGTATTTGTGAATATATCCTAATTTGGCTGTTTTACTTATTATTATTATTATTATTATTAGGCTTTATTTATATAGCGCTGTAAATTTACACAGCACTGAACATACAGTGCTTTGAAACAGATGGTTCCCTGCCCTCAGGCTAAAAAGACAAGAGACAGAAGAAGGGAAAGGTGGTGGGCAAAGGGATCAAGTCCAGTGGATCTTCTCTCCCTCTGAGGCTTGGACCATGGCAGATGGACTGGAGGGAGGGCCCTGCTGCTTAAAATGGCTAGGCCTGATGGCGTTGGGCCTGCCTTTACACTCCCTTCAAGGCCGGACAATGGCAGATGGCATGGGGGGAGGGAGGGCCTTCTTCTTTAGGCTAGGTATTTTAATGTTGTTACTTTCCAATCTCCCTTTGATTTTTGTTTGTTTGTTTGTTTGTTTGAGAAGTTTTACTTGTAAACCAGAGATTGTCGGACTAGAGATTGTACGACTGTATGAAAACTGAAATGCTTTGCCACTAGTTTCTGGGAATCATCTTTTCTAATGTTAGATTTGTGTCCATTTATCCTCTTGAGTAGACTGCCCTGTTTGTCCAATGACACTGATGAGAATAGGAAGGAGAAAACTGGTATCACTCCATGAGTGCATCTGGAAGCTCATGCCGAAATGAATCAGTTAAGTTTGAAATGTGCTGTTATAATATTTTTTCCATCCACTTTTCCCCTTTTAAACCTCCAACCCTTGTCTCCTGGCAAAAGTTCGGAACCTTTGGAAGCAAAGGAATAAACCGCTCTGCTGAATAAACACATTTAAAAAAAAAAAAACCTGTACAGGTATTAGTTTAAGGTTATCTGCAGTAGACTTTCCAATGTGTCATTACATCGATTTCACACCACATTGTCACAGACCTATTTTATAGAATCCTAGAATCTCTAATTGTGGCATTTACAGTTATTTGCTAAAACCATTTTCATGCTTGTCTACAAAGAATTCTATGTTCTCCACCAAATTACAAATACTAGGATTCCATAGGACAGTTTATGTGGTACTAAATGATTTTACAATAGTTGAAGTGGTATCAAACTGCTATCACTAGGTGGTACTATATACCCCTGCTAGAAAAGGATTAACAGGTAATATTTGCTATTGACTTAGTGGTAATTGCACTAATAGTTGCAATAATGGGTGGACAACAACACTTTGTTAGCAACTTTTACATTTTGACTCTCAGGGTGATTGTCAAAGAGGCTAAAGACAAGTGAAGGGAGAGTAAAAAATAAGTCTGCATATTATTCTGAACTGAAACTAAAATTAAATTTATATGTTGGGGGGGGGGTTCTGCCTGACACCAAAGGACAAAAACAACACACAGCTTTGAAATGGGAAGCAGTTGGGATGAAGGAAGGCTGTTTTTTCTGGCAGTCTGGAAAGGTTTGGATATGGTTTAGGGCAGAGGTGAGAATATGCTGCCCTCCAGAAGTTATTGGACCTCAACTGCCATCATTTCTCACCATTAGTTAGACTAGCTGGGCCTGCTGGGACTTGCAACCCAACAACATCTGGAGGGCCACATGAGTCCTATGTGTATAGAGTATACATATTTTTCCTTCTCTTCACTTGAATGTTTTCAGGCAATTCATAGCAGCCCTTGCCTGGCTCTGAAATCTGCCTTTTTGCATGTTAGGAAAGATAATGGATATAAAAGACAAGACCTGTGAATGTTCTGACTGCTTTGTTTGTTTTTAACTTCTTAATAGTAGTATGCAGGTAACTCATATACAGGCATATGAGACAGAAACATTTAAAACTAACATCTTCAAGAAGCATTCCAAATTTGGATTCATAGGTTTTCAAACCATGGAATAAATGGTGACAGAATAATACTTTAGGGGAAATGTGCATGATTACATAGTCCTAGTTATTGTTAATTATAGCATTTGGATTCAGAAACCTGCTGCCACCTACTGTTTAGAATCAGTTCCACTGTGAACCAAACACACTGCCGATTCTAAAGTCTGTATTATTACTTATGTCAAAAACTTGGATGTAACGTGTTGCAAGCTTTCAAAGGACTCTTTCAGACGTGGGAAATTGGAAGTATAATCCAAGGGCAATCCAAACGCAATCCTGGGGTTTCATGTTATTGCGAATTAATTCTTCTCACGCAAATTTGGGAAAAAGGGAAGTCACTCCGAATGCAATCATGGGTTTAACGTTATTGCGAATTTAAGCTTCTCATGCGATTTCGGGCAAGGGGCGTTATTTTCGGGTAATGGGAAGTCATTCCGAATGCCTTCCGAACGGAGCAGGGGTTCAGGTAAATTCGCGAAACAAGCGAATTTACATGAATCCGCATTGGCTCCATTCGGAATTGGGAGAAATTCCTCCCGTTTGAAAGAGTCCAAAGTGTTTAGATTTCTTCATCAAACAAGATATTACAAAAAGCAGGTAGGGTGAGGGTAAGAAACGCGTCTGTATGGTGTCTTGAAATGCAGTGAAAGAGTGAGGGGCTGCAGACACTCAAATGAGGTCCTATCTTGTGACTTGATGATACTAGGTTTCACCTGAAACAATCCTTTAGCACACATACAAAAAGCATTGTTCCTCTTGTTTTTTTAAAACAGAATGGCACTGTGAATTGAGAACTTTATGAGGGCCTTAGGAGACATTATTTCAAACCTGCTTTGGCAAAATTGCTTCTGAGTTTGGTACTCTCTGGCAGTTACTTTAGCTTTTTAGTTTTAGAGTAGCTGAAAATAAGCCTACTCCTCCATCTGCATCTAACCCTGGTCTGAAGCACAGCAGAACAAGAACTGGGAGGTGAGGAGGTGTGGTCTTCCTGAATAGTCCTAACAGTGTGGCAGATTTATTTTAGACTTGGCCTTATCCTAGTTTATAGACAATATAGTCTGCCCAGTGATAGTGGATGGTTCCTAAGCCCATGGGCAGCTCAAGGAGGAATGCAGTGGGAAAGAACTGTCCCAGACACATGCCCCCATACCTCCAATTACTAGAGCTGCACGGTTACTTGAAAGAAAAGTATTCTCATATACAGAGATTGCTTTCTTTACATCTTGACCAAGCAGTATAGGCCACTGTCCTACGCTGATCATAGACTGTGATGTGAAAAAATAATAATTCTGGAACCAGAAGTCAGTTGTTTGCTCCCTTATGAGGCATACTGAATTAAGTGATTTATACAGATGTGAAGTAATTCTCTCTGTGTGTAATAATGGCATAATGGAGTTATATTTCAAAAGCAGTAATACTGAGTCCAAACACAGAGGTTTGGGTGTAATGAGTAATACATTCTAGACATTATCTTCTTTTGTTTATTTTAAAGAGCATTTTTAGACTTTTTTGAGAGGCATTTAAAATATTTTTCTAGTTTTCTGCCATTCTCTCCTAATTTGGGGTGTTTGAGGGATGAGCTAACAGTACACACATCACTGTGTTTAAGAGGGTGGAACAGAGAAGAGATGCAATAGATCAGTCTCAAAGACTGATTGTGTGAATTGTTAGATATGGGGCTTTAAGGAAAAGATGGGAAAGATGCGACCTTCCAGGTGTTGTTGGACTACAACTCCCAAGAGCTACAGTGAATGGTAGAAGCTGCAGCCCAACAGTAACCGCGTTTCTGCTTGCTTTAAGGCTTTAACATACTTTAATAATAATAATAATAATAATAATAATAAATCTTTATTTATATACCGCTCTTCCAACGATCAGAGCGGTGTACACATACAAAAATTAAAACATATACAAAAGTTAAAAACAATTAATCAGAAGACAATTTAACAGTTTTGGCCCAAGGGGTGGCGATATTCCGATCCGAGCCATGGTGGGGGAAGAATAACGGCAGGGGAGAGTCAGGGGTAAGCCTGCTCAAATAAATACGTTTTTAACCCCTTCTTAAACTGGGTAAGGGAGGCCGCCAAGCGGAGCTCCGTGGGCAATGAGTTCCAGAGGCTCGGGGCAGCAATAGAAAACGCCCTCTTCCTAGTGATTGACAATCTGGCCTCTGGAACTTTAAGTAATAATTGCCCAGAAGATCTAAGTGTGCGGGGCGGATTATGTGAGGAGAGACGGTCCTTCAGGTACTCTGGGCCCAAGCCATATAGGGCTTTATAGGTAATAACCAGCACTTTGTACTGAGCCCGGAAGCGAATAGGCAGCCAATGGAGATCTTTTAATACCAGTGTTACATGGCAGGTCCTGGGAGCCCCAGTGACCAGCCGTGCTGCCATATTCTGCACTAGTTGTAGCTTCCAAGTGTGATACAAAGGCTGCCCCATGTAGAGCACATTGCAGAAGTCTAATCGAGAGGTTACCAGAGCATGTACTACAGTTTCAAGGTCCCTCCGGTCCAAGTAGGGACGCAGCTGGCGTATCAGCCGAAGCTGAAAGCAGGTGCTCCTGACCGTCGCATCCACCTGAGAAGATGGAGCGACGAATCAAGAAGCACCCCCAAGCTGCGTACGGTGTCCTTAACGGGAAGCGTGAGCCCGTCCAGGACAGGTGGAACCACCTCCATCCCTGGGCCGGGAGAACCTATCACGAGTACTTCCGTTTTCTCTGGATTCAGGCTGAGTCTGTTTTCCCTCATCCAGTCCATTACCGATTCCAGACAGGCCACGAGAGGAGCGACGCCATCCCTGGTCACTGCATCAGTCGGAGACATAGAGAAAACTATTTGGGTGTCATCAGCGTACTGATAACCCCGCGCCCCATGCCTCCGGATGATCTCTCCCAGCGGTTTCATGTAAATGTTAAAAAGAATCTTCATCTGCTCCTAGACTGCAAAATGACCTGCCAGAAGAGATTCTGTCTATATTTAAATCAGTAGTAAAGTAAAGTAGTAAATCAGTAGTAAAGACCAGTCACTTCCAGTAGGCCCATGTAAATTATTTTCAAATTATGGATTTTAAAGTATTTATTGATGGATTTTAATATGCATTGATTTTATATACTCTTTCAACTGATGTTACGTGTTGTATTTTTGTTGTTCCCCACCTCGATCCATAGAAAAAGATAAGAATAAGAGCTAAGAAATCACCATTGTCATTGTTGTCATCATCCACATCTTGGCATTTTCCAAAAGTGTTGTGCTACAAGCCCCACCAGCTCAGCCAGCAATCAGACTGTGGAGATTGATTGCATCTCAAAAGTGCCCAATTGGGGAAAGGAACTGAAAATCAAATGTCTGAAGGGAGTTTATCACATGGGAGGAATTTCTCTCAATTTCGAAAGAAATGGAAGTGAGGCCAGTTTGGAATTGAGTAAATTCGCTAGTTTAGCGAATTTACGTGATTGCGTATTGACACTGCATTGCGTTCGAACTGCCCGAAATTGCCTCCCAGTGCCTGAAACTGCGTGTGATAGTTTCTCACGCAATCACACAAAACCCCATGATTGCGTTCGGAAGGACTTCCCTTTGCTCGAAAATGTGTGTAATCAGCTTTCACGCAATCACACGAAACCCCATGATTGCATTCAGATTGCCATTGGATTATACTTCCAATTCCCTTCATGTGATAAACTCCAAGGAGTCAGCAACATGTGGGGCAACAATGTCAACCCAATAATTGTATGCTATTTTCTCTGTTAATCTGATGGTTTCGAATGTTAACAGGAAAGATTAACTGTTAACAACAAAGATTAACTACAAATTGAATTCTGTTTCTCTATTTAATATTAATGTAAACCAGAACTGGGTTACTGTGGAGGGTTTGGGGGCCATTTCCTGTCAGGACCACTGTCATATTCTGGTGTGTGAGAAGCTGCCATTTAGGGAGATTTTGAACCAGGTTTTTTGTTAGTTTGGGTAGTCTCTGAGGGTTGCAGGGCTGGAGAGGCAGCAATGCTACTGCCTTTGTGGCCAGTTTTGTGTTGATTTGCACAATTTGGGGTGAAAAATTATCCAAATATTGGCGCAAAAAGTATTATTTTTTGCCCTTTGCTGATGGACAAGATACAGATTTTTGAGCTCAGTAACAGTTCATGAAACAGGCCTTTTTTTACTAATGGTCCCATCTCTGGCTAATCACAGGCTGGTCAAAAATGAAATCAGCTCAATGCCCCAAACTTCATAGGAGATACAGCAATGCCCCAGACAGCTCATGATTATTTAACTAATTATTGTTCCATTGTATTGACATGGAAGGGGAAATATGCTTAATACAATTATGGCCTGATCTAGACTGGTAAAAAGGGGTGTGTTCATGCCTGCATGAAAGTGTAGCCTTTAGATGACCCACACTGAAAGTTTGGCATGAACGCACTTCTTTTGCATTTTAGTGGGGGAAAGGCAGCTTTAAAAAGGGCCTGCTCTTCCCAGCTTCTTTTTAAAAAGGGTGTAACAGTGCAGCTGCGTCTAAATGCTGCAGTGCAACTGTGCAGTTTTTTAAAGCTCTCAAACCCTAGCTCCAGCTCTAACCCAAACCCTAGACATGCGCAGTAGGGACTCTGGGATGCTGTAACTGTTATGCAACTGTGCATAAAATGTCAATTCATTCATAAAATAAAGAAGTGTATTCATAAACTTAAATTGTAACAGATTTAATATCTTTTTAAGGGGGAGAGGGATGCAGTTTGTTTTATTGATGTAATAGTATTTTAATGTGTAAGCCACCTCAATTGATCTCAAAGGGGTGGGGTATAAATAACAACAACAACAACAACTATTATTATTATAAAATAAAGGGGTTCATTCATGGTGCACCGATGCAACTGCGCACTTAAAAAAGGGAAGCAAAACCACAATGGTAATTTGACAGATCTTCATAACTGCACAGTTCATGTGTGATGTACCTGCACAACTGGGCAGTTCGCAGCTGGCAATACAATTGCCTGTATGATGTAGCGATGCAACTGCGCAGTTCGCAGCCAGCAACAACAACAAAAAAAAAAAAAATATTAAAGGTTCATTGTGGCCAAAAGCCCCGTTCATTGCCACCCGTGCAGTTGCTCCGCCTGTGTTTCTAGCATCCTGACAGCTTCCAATGTAGTTGCTGAGCAACAGAAAAGATTTCAGATAAGTCATCCCCACACCTCCTCAGTGTAACTGCCCTATGCCTTTTCTTATTACACACCTGGGGCTTGCAGTGTAGATGCTAAGCATTAAGGAAAAAGCAACTTCATGTCTCCCTTTCCTGCCAATCTAGAAAGCCCTATGTTTCAAATAACCTAAATAAACTGATCAAATGATGCACTTTGAGGGGTGAAAAGGGAGCATCTGTTTCACTGCTTCCAAAATATTTTTTTCTTTCCATTTTAACATAGAACATGGAAATGGTAGTGTTAGTGTTTCTGTAAATATGTTAGTGTTAAATTACACAGACCATAGAGATGCAGTAGGACAAGAATTAGAAAGCCTCCCTTTTAAAATTTGCAATATCAATTAAAAAATGAGCAGCTTTGAACACACCAACAACCAAATGTGTCTCTGGAGTCTATAGTAACAACTTCCTTGCCATTCTCTACAATCCCATGGCCTGTTCTGAATTCAGTGCTGAAGAAATAATGTAAATTCAATGAATCAAGCAATTTTGATTATGCTAGTGATCTCCTCATGTTTTCTAAAGTTAACATAAACAAATTAATTTTCAACCCTAATCATCTTAAGCTTTGTGGAGGAAAGGCTTGTTGTGTCCAGTATTATGGAGGAAATGGGAGCCTAGTATTGTGTCCAGATTTTTCTCTAATTTTCAGAAAAATGTAAGAGATTGTGTTGCAAGCCCATTTTATAGTTATGAAGTAATTAAGGTTGGTATATCTTTTTTTCTGTTTCTTTTACACATTTGTCTTTCATTTGCTGATCTGAAAATACTTAGTGGGGGAGAAATTACTTCATGATTTCTTCTCCAGGTTTTAACTGAAGTGAAGGAAGTCAGGGAGGCTGCAAATTATCAATGAGATGTGAAGTCAAAGGCTTTCATGCCAGGATCCATACTTTTTGTGGGCTTTTTGGGCTATGTGGTCATGTTCTAGAAGAGTTTATTCCTGACTTTTTGCCTTCATCTGTGGCTGGCATCTTCAGAGAATGCCAGAGGAGCATTCAGAAGAGCATTCTCTGAAGATGCCAGCCACAGATGCAAGCGAAATTTCAGGGAAAAACTCTCCTGGACATGGCACCATAGCCCTAAAACCCCCCAAAAAACTATCAGTGAAATGACTGAAAGAGTCATATGCACTACAGCGCCACTTTGTGATTAAGGTCTTAAGAGAGAGGGAGGCAAGGCAGTTCCAACAGGCCTCACCTGAGGAAGAAGATCCCTCCCTCCTTCCACCATCTTGAGAGAGAGGGAGGCAAGGCAGTTCCAACAGGCCTTGCCTGAGGAAGAAGATCCCTCCCTACTTCCACCATCTTAAGAGATTGGGAGGCAAGGCAGTTCCAACAGGCCTTGCTTGAGGAAGAAGATCCCTCCCTCCTTCCACCATCTTAAGAGAGAGGGAGGCAAGGCAGTTCCAACAGGCCTTGCCTGAGGAAGAAGATCCCTCCCTCCTTCCACCATCTTAAGAGAGAGGGAGGCAAGGCAGTTCCAACAGACCTTGCTTGAGGAAGAAGAGCCCTCCCTCCTTCCACCATCTTGAGGGAGAGAAAGGCAAGCCAGCTCCAACAGGCCTTGCCTAAAAAGAAGAAGAGCCCTCCCTCCACTCCATCTGCCATGGTCCAGGCTTCTGAGGGAGAGAAGATCTGCTGGACTTTCCCCCTTCCCCACCACCTCTCCCTTCTCCTTTTGTGTCTTGTCTGTTTTATATTGTAAGCCTGAGGGCAGGGAAATGTCTTAATTAACAAATTGTAAGCCGCTTTGATAGCCTTGGCTGAAGAGTGGGGTATAAATAATAATAATAATAATAATAATAATAATAATAATAATAATTATTATTATGGTAAGCACAAGAACCCCAAGATCCATCCATGAGGATTTCATTGAAATTTTCTCCTCTTTGAAACATTTCAGAACAATCTCAAACTGAACGAGAATGGTCAAAACAATAACTTTAAATACAGTTCTAATTCCAAATCAGCTGTGTGTGCATGATCATTAGGAAGCATCACACTTGCCTCTAAATTCAACCACTGAGACAATACTGCACCATTAACAGTCTGCTGAATTTCTAAGCACCTACCATGATCTTGCACATAAGAGGTTTATTTTGCTGCTGTTTCTTAGTTACACATTCTGAAGAGTAACTCTGAGAGGGAGAGACCTGGATTCTCAGTTTCAGGCAAAAGGAAAAAATCAGTGCATGTTGGCAAGGCCATGGAGGGAGGGTTGTTGAAGAAACAATTTTAAGCACAAGGACACAAAGTATCAGCATATACTGTAATGTAATATGGATACTATGGATACCTAAATTGTGTTTTTGTCATTTCAACCACAGTTTAACAGAGAATTTCACTTAGATATGGAGGCATGACTGTGACAAAAAAAATAGATAAACAGATGATAGAAAGATAGATAGATAGATAGATAGATAGATAGATAGACAGTCTTCTTTTTATAGGACTGTATACTCCAAGATGAATTTTAAAATAAAGAACCATAAGAAAAAGAAGCCTTGACGGGGTACAAAGTTGCTCTCCAGCAATTAGCACTTGCATAACAGACTGGGCATGAACACAGTTCAGCTGGTTACAATCCCCTGCACTTGCATTTCTGTTTAATTTTCCTTCTAAATTTGCATCTATAGACATAAATTAATATGTGCTGTTTTATACTTTCACTGAGTCTCACCATAAAAACAAACTGAAATGAGTAGCAAGTAGAGACTGGAAAGATTGCTGTCAGCAAAATCTTAGTATCAAAGAGACACGGTGGGCTGATACAGACAGACCAAAAGGGCCGTCTGTGTGGAGCAATTACAGTTAGGGAGGGTGCAGCATCTACACCCTCCCTAACCCTAGCGCGTATGGATGCCTCCATTTTAAAATGGTGCTGTCCATATGGGCGTGCCATCAAAACGTCATGGCGCACACAGCGTTTAAATAATGCTGCACACACCTGATGTAATGGCGCCCTTTCCGCAGCACTAAAAGGAGCTTGAAACCCAAGCTACTTTTTTGCGCCTGGTCCTTGGCACAGCCTTTAGATGGCTGTGCCAAGGACCTTGAGGCTGTGCCAAGGACCTCTCAGAACCGCCGTCGGTTGCGGGGTTGAGCGGGCGCCCAGGGCACCTGCTGCACCCCGCTTTCAAGCCGCAGAGAAGCGGCACTTTGCCACTTCTCCGTGGCCTGGAGAAGCAGTGGGATAGGGCCTGTGGGGCTGCCAGAGAGGCAGCCCTGACCCCATCTCTCCGCTTCTCTGGGCGGTTACAGACTGCCCCTTTTGGGTGGTCTGTACTGCCCCAAGGTTCCTCCACATGGGACAAATGTGTGAGGAGGTTGTCTGAGGTTGTGGAATTTGTTACTGTGATTCTCAGTTATTTTATTTTAAATAACCAGACAACATTTCTGGTGTTTTGGACGTCTCCTGGAAATTTCTAACACCAGCTGCCACATTTTATTCCCATCTTCAAGTGGGGTTCTTTTTAATTCTGAGATGTATTGGAACAAAAAAGTGTCCTCCTCTTTTCTCACCTTTAGATTTTTTCTAAGTTATAGTACATCAGTTAAATATCATTTTTGCACTAAAGCGCTAGAGGAAAAAATATTAAAAATTTAGAGAGGATGACAGGACTGCCTCAGCAAACCATATCCTTAAAAAAAACCTCAACAACTTTGGAATAGACTAGTGCTGTCTCACTACAACAGCCCCCCTGCAAAGGAACAGTCCAGTAAATTCAGGGAACCAGATTGGAAAAGGCTTTTCTAAATCACTGGCCTCTCATCCTGCATGCAAGCTGCCAGTCAGAGGCATCTAAGATAACCAATGTGGGAAATAGGATACTGGACTAGATCCTTTGGCTCGTTTTAAGTCAAATTTTCTTGTTGCAATGAATAGCAACAAGATGAGTAGGGCTTCTTCCATCTCTGCTTCAAAAAAAGTTGCATGATAGCAAAGGAACAGAAGCAGATTCCCTTCTCATGACATCCCCATGGAATGTATGACTGTAACACTGCACTGTCCATTTAGTAGCTCTCATAGGTTCAGGAGCTAAGGTAGCCACCAAAAAGGCAGGTGATCACACAGAAGAAGGAAGCAGATTCACATTGGTTGCTGATTGTCTTGTTGCTTTTAATCTGTTTTGCTCCTGGAATGAAAAAAAGCCTTTGCATTCTGCTGCCCAACTGTCTGTGGGAAGCCGACAGGAACAGAGAAAGAAGTGAGTAGTGGTCAGAACCTGTGCAACTGCATGAGTTGGTGAGCTAGGAGTACTACACAGTTGATTTCCAATTCTGATGCCTCAGTCCCACCACCCCACTTGTGTCTATAATGTATGTATCTCGAGAGTACATGCTGTGATAGATACTTAACACATAGAGACAATACTCATCCATCCCATGTAAGATGTTGCAATGGAACACAGATTGCAGTGAATCCTTGTTCTCCAGAATTTAAGGTTCTGGTCCTGCAAGTTAAAGGGATTCATGAATGTTTGACAAGAAGTAGCAGTATTTTCAGAGGAGATGTTCGTCTAGAAAGATGGCTGTGCTCCCCAGTGCCTCCAGGGGCACATGTTGGCAGCTAAGATAAGCTGTATTTGGGGGTTTCATCTGACAGGAACCACCATTTCTGCAGTGTACACTTAGCCCTTCTCCCCTGTATGCACGACACTGTACAGCTTGTGGAAGGGAAGGACTTGTTTAAACATTTTCCCATGTTAAGGAGGGGGACATAAAACATTTGCAGAAGCCACATGTAAAGACACAGTTTCCCAATATTTTGCTTACTGAGTCAGGGGCTTTGTCCTTGAATCTTCAAATGTGCAAGAAGACAGTTGAAGTTCCTGTTGTGCCAAATAATAATAATAATAATAATAATAATAATAATAATTTTATTTTTATACCTCGCCCTAAAGGCTATCAGAGCAGCTTACACTTATTATTTTTAATTAGACAGTTCCCTGCCCTCAGGCTTACAATCTAAAAAGACATGGCACAAAACGGGAAGGTGGTGGGGAAGGGGATAAGGTCCAGCAGTTCTTCTCTCCCTCTCAGGCAGATGGCATGGAGGGAGGGCTCTGCTTCTTAATCTAGGACAGGCCTGATGGAGTTTGGCATCTCCTTTCACTCCCTTCTAGGCCAGATGGTCTTGTCATGAAGGGAGGGCTCTTCTACTTGAGGCCAGGCCTGATGTTGTTGCGAGGCCTGTCCTTTCACTCCCTCCTATGCCAGATGGTCTTGTCATGAAGGGAGGGCTCCTCTACTTGAGGCCAGGCCCGATGTGTTGCGAGGCCTCTCCTTTCACTCCCTCCTATGCCAGATGGTCTTGTCATGAAGGGAGGGCTCTTCTACTTTCCAAGGCCCCACCGGCATTGGCAAAGGCAGCAGCAACCCTGCAGGGCATCCTGGATGATCCTTAGCCCGGTGACACACCAGGCAAGTGTATGAAGTTGTGAGTTGTGGCATCTGTAAGCATTCTGAAAAGTGTAGTATTAGCCATATGACCTTTTTATATTGTAGCTGGTTCTGGCTGTTCCATCATTTTTAAAAATGAATAATGAAGAATAGAGAAGTGGGAAGAGGCAACCATTCAATCCTATTCAACCTTAACCATATACACTGCAAATTTTGTTTTGATACTCACTGAAAAAGCTCAGTATATGGCTGAGCTTATGCTTTCCTATCCTGTATACTAACCAGAATTGGTTTCAGTTCTGGCATTGGGATATAAACACCTGCTCATCCGTGCACCATGGCCCCTCTACTGCTATGCACCCCTTACCTTACTTCTCCTTGCAGCTAGTGAGAAACCCTTCCTCCATCACTGCCTATAACTCTGAAACAGGGTGAAACATGGGGTTTGACAAGTCATTCTGGAGTAAGTGATGTTTTATATATATATATAATATTTTATTAAATGTAAGACTTACAGACATACAAATACATCAACATCAATATACGCTCATATATAATTAAGACATACATTAAAATATGAAAAAAGAAAGTAATTTACATAAACAACCTTTAGTTAACATATATCTAAAACATGCATTAGCTATACTGATATTTACTATGTTACCATATGTCTATTGACTAAATTATTCTTGAAGGATTGGTACCTTCATTTCTCTCCCCCTCCCCATGTTAAGATAATTCTAATCTGTTCCTTTCTATCCAAAGATCCCTTACCTTACCCTCTTATTTCCTTCTAGTTTCTCTCTCATTACTCTCTTCCCCTCTCTTATACCTTCCTTGTATCTCTACTCCTTCCCTTTTTCTATCTAGATAGAAAGAGCAAGCATGTTCTTAAGAGATCATCTTGACCTTTGAAACACAGGGAACTTTCCCATGGGAAAGAAGCATAGACCCAAAGATATCTGAAGGACCCAGGTAATACCAAGACAAAAGCTGAATGAGTTTGTTGATTGTGTCATCCCCCCTCCCGGCTTTCTGCATATCCTCTTTTACTGAAGACAAAGGTGAAACCAAGTAAGCCAACACTTCCTACGCCCCCCCCCCCGCCATGTTCCACATTTCCCATCTATCTACCTTGAGGTTCTTCTAAATCCAGTCACTATTTTGTTAATCCAAAGTTTGTCAGTCCTTTTTCCATCCCATTGTTGGTTGTATGAGAAGACCATCAGGTCTTTGTTAATTTGCAAGATAGCACCTAGCAAGCTGTGGGTCTAGGTGCATGTGTATAAATCAGTCCCAAACTTAGTCCCCTTGTACACACAGTATGCCTTCCACTCACTGTCTCTCTCTCAGACATCACTGGATACATACTCTACTTTCCGTAGTCTCCTCTTCAGGACAGGTAACTGTCACCACTTTACAACCATAAATCTCCACTATCCAATTTCCATATATGTTTTGGTTAGCTCTGAGTGGTGTGTCTGTCTGAATTACTATCATGTGTTTGCTTGCACTCTTGCATATTTCTAAATAAACATCTTCTTTATTCATCAAACTTGGATCCTCCATCAGAAAGTACAGATATACATTGGTGGAAATGCTCCTCAAGTCACCCAGCCTCTCACAAGCATCCTTTGAGCTAAGCAATTCCCTATGCTTTAAGACATTGACACAGTAAGTGGGGATGCCCCAGTCCCATCCATCTTTTTGAGAGAGATGAGAAAGAATAGAAAAAAAGAGCAGAGTTGCACATGTGGTGCTATAGCACATGTGGATAAACATTTTTAACCAGTGGTTATCCATGTGACCATTGAATTTTCATCCAATAGTTTGACTCTGCTGAAATCAATGATTATACTGCTTCACTTGTATAACACTGCCATTTAATACAAGAGTTGTGTAGCACAATGAACACTTAATTTTTCATATAAAATGTATGCTATTTAAGCCTCATGTGAAAGCCAGTGTGGTGCAGTGGTTTGGATGATGAATGAGGACTCTGGAGAACAGGGTCTGAATCCTGGCTTGGCAATGGAAACCGACTGGGGGCTGTGCAGACTGGCCATTAAGGACATCCTGGGGGCAGAGCCAGGGCATGGCATCCATACAACACACACCGTGACTCCACCCCATGACAGCGTGATGCCACATACTGCACCACACAACGCACAGCATCATGATGCTCCTCTGGCACTGCATCCACATGAAACAGCACCAAAGGAGCGCTGTAAAGCCGCAATGCAGTGGCTACAGCACAGTTCCAAGGCACAAAAAGGAGCCGCTTCTTGCAGCTCCTTTTTGCGCCCTGGAAAGGCCAAATTGCAGCCAAGATGCGTGGTTGCTCCTGCCCCAATCTGCTGAAGATGGAGGCAGCTGCAGGTCGCTCCCACAGCCTCTGAGTGACCTTGGGTAAGTCATCCTTTCTCAATTTCAGACAAAGGCAAAGACAAATTTCCTCTGAATAAATCTTGCCAGGGAAAGCCCTGTGATAGGTTTGTTTTAGGGAAGCCATAGGTCAGAAATTACTTGAAAGCACACAACAAATTCTTCATGTATGAACTCAGCCCCAATATACAGTACTTATAAAGCAACTGGAAAATCTGCCTACAAGGAATTCCAAAATGTGTGTCTCCAATCTTGTGGATGCAAACTATTAGTTTTTCAGAGTGAGGTGGAATATTATATTTTTACAGATTTTTCTGCACAAGGCAATTTTATAGACAATATTTTTAATATTTTCAGGCATAAAACAAAATTTGTGTACACTGAACCATCAAAAAGCAAGGCTGAACCATCAGCCATGCATGTGAACAATTTTGGATTTTAGACTCTTTTGGAACTCAACCTGTATCTATCAAGGATGTCTTAATCTTAGCAAGTTGGCAGCACAGAAAGGGCTTGGGAAGTGTGTGGAAATCTGAACTGAAAGCAGAGAAATAAGATACAAATCTTCATTAAGGCTCTGAAATATATAAATAGTAACCTTAGAATTTGTTCAGGTCATGTTTTGTGCTAAATGTCTATGTATTTGCCCCCTTTCTTTAAGAATCATACATCTTTAGATTCTGCTTCTCCTCCGCATCATGTTTGCTAGACAGAATGCCAGAGTGATACTGCTTCATCCTGCATGTCACAATAGCAGAAATGTGTATTCGTAATCTGGGGCATATGGACTGCTACTGGTGAACCATGATTAGCAGCACAGGTAATTGGAATCCGATTGCTGGGTGACCAACTCGCATAACAAAACACACCTGTTCCTGAATTGCCCATGGAGGGACTTCAATACTCCTCCAAGTAATCTTGCCAAATAATTTAGCTGTGAATGCTTTTCATTGGCAAAACTCAGCATAACGTGAATTACCATTTCAGAATTCACAAGTCTTGGTTCTTAAATAGGAAAATGAGATAGCTGTGAATAACAGGTGTACTTTTGTGCCACCAATGCAAGTAGTAATTCAGGATGCATGACTGTGAGACCCACAGGATCAGGAACAAAAGGAGTGGGAGTAGAAAACTAGAGCTACTACAAAAGCCATTTTTATAAAGCAGCATAGCAAATTATTGAAGTTAATTTAAGTTACCTTGTTTACAGATGGTGAGGTAGGTATTTCAGTTTAGGTTTATCACCCTTTCTACCACTGTGATTGTTTACCAAGGACATTTATAGACATCTACAAACCAGGTATTCATAATGACACATAAGTAGCAATCCAAATGATTCTCTTTTTAATAAGATATAAGCTTCAGTAGGCCGCAGCTGCATCCACAGAACTGGTTTCCTGTTTACTAGCAAGGGGGCTGTAATTGCTTAGCCTCTGTAAAATGAAATCTTTATCCGTGGCTCAGGATATAAAAGATATGCCAATCAATCTCAAAAGAGTAAAATATTGTTCTGAAAGCCAATCAGATAAAACATTGCTCCAAAAGAAAAGACTTTCAAGAGAAGGACACAATAGTGATCAATGCTCTTAATGACCTTAGAAAATGAAACACAGATCAAGCCCTTGAACCAACGTGACAAAAGTTACCAGTTGGCATATAGATGGAATATGTAGTTCTATGGTAGTAAGATGGCATTAAAACACACTGACAAAGTAGAAATGGTAATTCAAATTATGTTGAGTATACTCTGTATACTCTGAATCAGAAGTTTGGCATTTACAGGATGATGTTGCTATTTCCAACCCTTTGGCATATACCTGGGGAGAGCCAGGTTTATACCTAGTGCATGGCTCACCATCACACTCCTATGTGAAGGGATTATGCAGATTCCAGCCTCAATGGGCCTAACTTGCCTATATGCACTAGTGCTTCCAAATTGAGCACTATTTCCTTGAACTGGGCACTCTCAGTGGCTATGTGAAACAAACATCCCTTTAATATTAAGTTGATACCAGAGGTTGACTAGAGGTGAATCCTTTGGTAACCTAGACCTAGACCTAAAGCTAATCCTTCAGGTAACACCCTCCACCACTTTCTTCATGTTGGGAGGTGTGATTAAAAAATGAGATCCTCTGTTACCCATGGTGTTAAGTAGGGGTAATAAAAAGGGTTGTAGCCCCTGGACTAGTGCCAGTCTATGAGCTACTGGCTGCTAGTCCCTGGTGAATTTCCAGAAAAGAAAAAAAATGTAACTAATGAACATTAATATGGTATCCATCTATAGCACACTGGAGGAAAAAAAAATCTGGTCACCTACCTCAGCTAGCTTTGAAGCAATACCTTACAACACATGTGGGAAAAAAACAGAAGTGAAAAAGTGTACTCCCTGCCTCACATGTTGATTTAAATTGAATAACAGAACTACCAAAACAGATCCAGAGTTATTTCCTTATGGGGATATCTTCAAAGAATTCATATCAAAGGTGAGGTCAAGTGTGAAGGTGCTTCTCAATAACTACTAGTGGAAATTGAAAATGATTATAATGGATGAAATCAGCAGGTATAATAGATCCTTAGATGAGGATTATGCCTTCTATATGACAGACATGTAGGAGCTTATGACACAACAGTGTTATACTGCAGTTGCACTGGGTTAGTCCCATTTTTGTCTGGACCTTATTGCATGATATCATAGCTCTCCTGATGCAGTAGTCTTGTTGAGTTATGAAGAAGGCAATTTTTTCCCACTTGAAATAATGCATCAGTGACCCCCGTCTTCCCACTATGGTTCAGTAACCATTCTGTGCATAAATGTCTTGATCTGCTTCATAGTGATAATGGGAGTACAGTGGCATGGTGTGGGTATGGTTTCATTGCTCCTTCCTTGGGGATTCTCCAGGGACCTTCAGTGCAGAAATCCCAGATTACTTCTGGCGGCTGAGCTGAGAGGACACCAGGATTATCAAGTGTTTCCAAGAGAATCACAGTACATTTGTTCTTTATTCTTCAACACTTTTCATATTACAGCGGGGCCTTGCTATCCATGGATTTGCTATCCATGGATTTAAGAATCTGTGGATGGCAAGTCTTCATCGCCAAAGGTGGCAAGTGTATCTGGGTGCACCATTAGTGACATACCCCATTGTCCCCACTGGTGCACATGGCCACACCACCATTAGGGATAATGTGACTTCATCTTAACTCCAGTTGTCCCTAATAGCGGTGTGGCCACGTGCACGAGCTGCCACTGAGAACAACAAGGGTTGTTCCTAAAGGTGGCACAGCTGTATGCATGCACCATCATTGGGGGACAATGGGACTTGAGATCCCATGAATTTTGGTATCCATGTGTGTGTGTGGGGAGGGTCTGGAATGGATCCCCCACAGATACCAAGGGCACATTGTACTTTTAAAAGGGGAGTAATGTAATAGCAGAATTCTGAAGTAATCCTACTAAAGATTAATGTCCTGTGAAACTATATGGTTCAGGAAAAGAATAAAAGAATAAATATTCAAAATATTAAAGAGTAATATCCAAAAAGAACCAAGCAAGTGCTAGTTCACAGAAAAACATATAGAAAAAAAAATCTTCTGGAAGTGGCATGGTGTGTGGGGTGGTTCCATAATAGTGTCATTATCTAATTGTAAAATGATGACTTACTGGATTTTTTTTAATGGAGCAGGAAGCAAAGCAAATACATGGTTAAAATGGTATTGTCATATTTCTTTTGAGAAAGCAAACATGGGAACTAGTGCTACTGAAGCACAAATGTAGTGATGGCATGAAAGAGTGGATTACCATTTCACTACCTTTCAGAGTACAAGAATAACAGTTTTAAATAGACCAACCCAGAACAACTGACTAGTGTAATAAGCATCATAGATTCAGGGGTATTTAGTTTACATGTCTTTAATTATTTTTAATGATGTTGCAAATAGCAAGTTTTATTTCTTAGAGAAAATGGAACAGATCTGTGGACACATATAAATCTTCTAAGGGAATCACTGTTCAGATAAATATATGGAGGAATTTCTATGCAAGAGGAGCTTATCCATTTGGAGGGTATTCAAATAAAAGCATGGAAATTAACCTTGTGTTCCTTATAATCATTTTCAAATTAAAAGTCAGCACAGAAATGTTTCGATATAACAAATTTGCAAGGTTTCATAAGGATAGGTGCATTGGTTATGTGTAAAAGGAAGTCTGTGTGGAAGAGGAATTTCAAAATTGGGTGGAAACTGATTTGCTTCTCTTTCTTTCTTCCGTTTTTAGGGATGTAATATTTCCCCTTTCAAAAAAGCAAATTTTGATTGTGTTATTTTATGTAAGAGACACCATTTTACTGTGTCATTGTATTTAATAGGACTTGAGCATCCATGCATTTTGATATCCATGGGAGGGTTCTGGAACCAAAGCCCAGTGGATACCAAAGGCCCATTGTATTTTAGGTCAAGTTTGACAAAGTGTGCCTAATGGGCATCATGTGGCCTCCAGGACCCCAGTGAAGCCAGTAGCTCTCATATGAGTAATTGTGGGGCAGCACAGAAGAACAGTGAGGCACTCTGAGGTTACAGGAGAATGAATGCAACCCCAGACCCTCAACTTGGGTTATTTGCAATGATGGTGCTAAAAGATGCTATTTTCACTATAACTTTACAAATCCCTTTTTTTTTTAAGATTGTAAGCCTGAGCCTATCATAAGCCTAATAATAATAATAATAATAATTGTAAGTCGCTCTGAGAGACTTTAGGGCTGAAGAGCAGGGTATAAGTACCATAAATAAATACATACATACATATATAAAATAAAGTGTTCACTGAGTTCCTGTTTTATTCATAGTAGTTGTATTTGTCTCTTACAGCACAAAAAGGCAAGAAGAGAGATGGAGAAAACAAGAAATGTGGAAAAACTGTTAGGATGAACTGGTTTTTATTTTAATGTGAGTTTTCCTGGATATAAACCCATTTCTTCAGATGAAGTACGAAGTGGTATTAAGGCCTTTGGAGAGGCGAGATAAAAATAAAGATTTATTTATTTATTTTAAAGGGCTGGGCAAGGTGATGCAGGTCTTTTAGATCTTTATAATAGTCAGTTAGTGTTGATATGTGAAAGCAACAAATCTCTGTACCAAAAGTCAGTTTCTCTCTGTTCAAAATGGTCTCTGAGAATAGTACTCTACAGTGAACTCCACACACACCTACAAAGCATCCTTAAGGTTGCATAATGCTTTAAAGGAGCCAACATGACTAGTAGGAGACAAAGTGTCTATGCTTTACATTTGCCTGACAGACTTTGAGATACATCTCATGCATTAGGCTTGAATCATGGGGTTTATAAATGACCACCGCCTCCCAAAAATAGTACTCTACAGTGAACTCGCCACGAGTCAGCAAAGAGGAGCGCCCCAAAGAAGAGATACAAGGACTGTCTGAAACAACATCTCAAACTTGGCCAAATTGATCACCAACAATGGTCTGCCCTGGCCTCACATCGGGAGGCATGGAGACGCGCTATCCACAATGCTGCAAGCATCTTTCGAGAACTCACCCTGAATGAGTCTCGAAGAGAAACAACAACGCAGAAAAAAACACAACTTGGAAACATCACCCAAGGAGACTTTCTGCTGTGCTTTCTGTAACCAGACTTGTTTATCTCGGACCGGCCTTTCTAGTCAGCAACGCGCTTGTAGAAAGCGTGGGATGAGTCCTTCCTGAATCTTCGTTAGTGAAGAAAAGCCAGAGAGAGTATGAAGCCATTGTCTTTGTTCATACCTCTGCTAATAGGTTGGAATTTGTGAATATAATTCAATTCAGCAGATTCTCTTTTCTTTGTAATTTCCTTGTTCAAGGGTAGAATTTCAGTTTCAGTAGCTTCATAGAAAAGTTTGCTTCATCTCAAGAAGCACTGGAACAATATGCAATTATAGCACTTGTCAGGAGTTGTAAATGCACCTTTCCTGTCATAAAATATTTGGAGCTGGTGCTCTCCCACTTCCAAGAGGAAAATGGAGGTTTGCCTCTCTGCTAGCCCTCATTAGTTTCACTCATTTGGACAAAGTTTATTGGGTCTGCTAAACTCTCTGGATGTAGTTCTAAACCACAGCTACTGATTCATGAGGCACTGGGTACACCTTGAATCTAGAACAGCTACAAAACAGGAAAAGAAGGGGCAGTTGAGCTTTTTGCATCCAAACTTTAAGACACATACTTGGCAACATGTAAATCTCCCCCCCCCCCAAAAAAAAAAAAAATCCTGGGAGGGAGAAACTGAAACTCAAAGAAGTAAAGGGAAATGAGAACTCCCTGAAAACTGGAAGGGGTGCAGGAAAAGGTGGACTCAAATATCCCTGCAGTATACTAGGACTTAGTGGTATTCTCTGAGGAGAGTGACCTCCAACACCTCCCTCCATCACAACTTGGATTGTGCCACTGAAATTGACCCTGAAGCCAAACTTCCTAAGAGGGTTTGTGGACAAAACTTGGCTACGGGGTTGATTCACCTGATAACTTCAATGATGCCCCCCTCATATGTCCTTCCATTAAAAGAAGGATAGGAATTTGAAGCTACTCACAGATTTTGGGGGACTGTACACTAACTGTACATCAAACAAATACTGGATTCCCCAATGAAATAACTTTTGGATCAATTACTTATCGGGTGGATCTTTAGAAAACTGGACTTAAGAGACACTTATCTCCACCTAAGAATATGAGAGGGAGATGAATATAAAATGCTATTTAATTGCTCTCTAGCTATTACTCTCTGAATATTTGTTGATTACTTTTGGACTGGCTGGGACCCCGGGATCTTTATGCATCTGATAAATGAGGTACTTCATGAAATCTTGTACAAGAGAGTGTTGGTTTATTTAGGCTGATGTGTTAATTTACTTCCAGGACATGGATGCCCATGTCACATTAGTGACAAAGATAGTCTAATACTCAAAAAGGTATTAGACTATCAACTTTTTGTCAAAGTTCAAAGTGTGGATTGTTTTCCACTTAATTTGCTATCCTCAAGTTCAATTCTCTTTTTTTCCATTGACCTGTTGTCTTGTAGTTTAGACTGTAAGCCTGTGGGCAGGGATCCGTCTAACGATAAGATTGTATGTACAGCACTGTGTAAACTTACAGCGCTATATAAAAATAAAATTAATTAAATTAATTAATAATAGTTATTTTTTTCTTTTTCTTTTCCTTCCCTCTCCCTCCTCTTTTTCCACTTTTCTCCTTCCTTCCTTCCTTCCTTCTTTCAATTTTCTCTCTTTCCTTCTTCCCTTTTATCTTTTTCTAACTTTCTTTTCCCAATCTCTTTCTTTTTCCTCCTCTTTTTCTTTCTTTTACCTTCTCCCTTCTCCTTTCCTAACTCCTTTTCCTTTGCTATGGTCTTTTTTACTACTTTGCTTCTATTATCGTTATTGACCTATCTAACCTACTCAATATCTTCTTTCCCATTTACTCAGACCTCCTTAATAACTTACGCATTACACATTCACACACTTACGCTTACCTTCAAATCAACATAATTAAGCCTTCCTTCCCCCCCCCCCCCCCCATTATCCAGCTTTCGTTCTCTACATTCCTTCTTGTAGTCTCTCTTAACTCATTTCCCTCCTCTCTTTCCCTTTCTCATACCTTTTCATCTATTGACTCTTTCCTCATGGGCATCGGAGGCACTGCTTTGCAGTGGTTCCGGTCCTTCCTCTCTGGCAGGTCCCAAAGGGTGAGGCTTGGGGACAGTTGCTCCTCCAAAATCGAGCTTAATTGTGGCGTCCCTCTGGGAGCCATCCTGTCCCTGATGCTATTTAACATCTATATGAAGCCACTGGGTGAGATCATCCAGAGGCATGGAGTGCAGTGTCATCAGTATGCTGACGACACTCAGATATACTTCTCCATGACCAGATCATCTGCTCAGACCTCAGATGGTGTCTCTTCTCTTAATGACTGCCTGGCAGCAGTAATGGATTGGATGAGGGAAAACAGATTGAGGCTTAATCCTGACAAAACTGAGGTACTGACAGTTACCCAAAACCAGGTCTGGGAATACAATTTCTGGTCCTAGATGGAGTAACACTTTCCTCAAAGGACTCTGTTCTCAGTCTGGGGGTACTTCTAGACCCGTTGCTTCACATAACTAGTCAGGTGAATGCGATGGTCAGACGTGCCTGTTATCAGCTTCGGCTGATACACCAGCTGCGCCCTTTCTTGGAGATGAGGGATCTGGAAACTGTGGTACATGCTTTGGTCACCTCATGTTTAGATTACTGCAATGCGCTCTACATGAGGCTGTGCTTGTGCTTAACCTGGACACTTCAATTGGTTCAAAACATGGCAGTCAGATTAGTCACTGGGGCATCTAGGAGAGAGCACATAACACCAGTGCTAAAATCTCTCCACTGGCTGCCGATTAGTTTCCGGGCACAGTACAAGGTGCTGGTTTTGACCTTTAAAGCCCTACATGGCTCAGGTCCATCCTATCTAAGGGACCGCCTCTTCCCATACGAGCCCCCTCACACACTCTGATCCTCTGGAAGGAATCTGCTACAGCCTAAGAAAACTAGGATGGTGCAGACCTCCCAGAGGGCCTTTTCCGCTGTCGCTCCCAGGCTGTGGAATGGCCTGCCGGATGAGGTGCACCTTATTACAACTTTGGACAGTTTCAAGAGATCTGTCAAAACGCATCTCTTCCGGCAGGCCTTCCCCGACAATGATTAAATTTATACCAGTATTGTCCATCTAGGCTCACCCTCTGAGACATTAGTCATTTTGAGGCCGCCTATCATTTTAATGAGAGCCACATTAATGTTCTATGGTTTTATCTACTGTTTTTAATCTAACTTCGGTTTAATTTTATCTTAAGGGGTGGGAGGAGGGATTAGGTTGCCATATTTTAATTGAATTTGTATTTTATGTGCCGTACCCTGCCCCGATTGCTCATCCAGAGGGGTGGGATATAAATAAATGATTATTATTATTATTATTATTATTATTATTATTATTATATCATTCTACATAAACTATCTCTAAATCCAAAGGGGAAGGACTTCTTCTTCTTCTCTGTCTTCTTCCCTTACTGTTTTTCTTCATTTTCTCCCCCCCCCCTCTTTTTCTTATTACTTGTTCTTTCCATTTTTCCTCCTTGTATCTTAATTTTTGTTTTCACATATTCTTTAAAAAAAAGAAAGAAAGAACGATATGACTTCCTATCCTTGGTAATTCTTATTGATGAAATCAAGTAATTCTTATTGATGAAATCTAGTTTCCCCACCCTTTAAAGTCCATCAAGGTTATTAATGGAATGGGCTGATAAGGTGTGAAGTGCTTGATGTATCATTGAACTGACTTTAAATAGGGCCAAAGAGACTTACAAAAATATGCTGAATAACAAGAGGATAATAACTGGGAATTTAAAGTAGGACAGTCTGTGCATCTTTCCAATAAATTCCTTTAAGGTTTGCCTCTCTGCTGGCAGAGGTTAGTGTCAAAACTAGTGGGCCCTTTTGCAATAAAAGTTTGGTTTAAGTACTGTGGCTGCAGAACTGGACCAGCCCAAAACCTAGTACATGGTGTGTTCATCTGTTTTTCATTTCAGTCTGTTCAGAACATCAGCAGATAATAACATCATCCCTCCACATCTGTGGCTTTGACTTTTGTGGATTTGATTATTTGCATTTTGATTAATATGTTCTCTCTAGGAATCTCTAGGTCCTCCAGCACAACTCTGCCAGAAGTTGACCACAGAGATGTGCTGGAGAACCTAGAAGTTCCTAGAGAAAACACTTTGTTAGCCATTTGTAGGGCCTCCAACATGTCTGTATGACCAACTTCTGGCAGATGTTGACATAGAGTTGCACTGGAGGACCTGGAGATTCCTAGAAAGGTTGTCTCTTAGGTGAAAATAATAGTGTTTTTTTTTATTTGCGAGTTTTCCACATTCCCGGGGGTCCTTCTCCCCTAACCTCAGCAATGTGGAGAGACCACTGTAGTATGTAGCATGCACCAGCTACACCGCCCCCACTCCTGTTCTTGTGGATGGTAAACAACATACTGAAGCGGGGAAAAAATTGGACTCTGGATTGTATAAAGGGAAACTTCAGTATCTTATTCATTTTCCCTGTTTCTCAAATTAAATAGCCATAACATAAAAGCCGCCCAATTTTTTAAAAAAAAATGTTTCGTGCAAAATACCAGAAAAAGTCTAAGCCTGGTTAAAGTGAGAGGAAGAAAGAATACTTTTGCTTTTTACCTGTTATAGAAAATATATTCAAGACATGATGTTATATATTATATTACTGCTTTTGATTGTGATATTTTGGGGGAAATGGGAATGTGGTTTTGAGGACCGAATGTCAGGAGTTCACCTTTCCTACCATTAACTATTGGTAAGTTGGTATGTTGGGTTATACAGTAGAAACAGATTATTATTATTATTATTAACCTTTATTTATATAGCGCTGTAAATTTACACAGATATTGTGGAGACATGGTGATCTCAGACAAGATAATATTGGAGAGGGGGCAGGCATGAGTCAAACCTGATCAAGGTTATTCCTGTGAAAAGAATCTAGCCGTAACAACAAAGAAGGGGCAGTATGGGAATGAGAGGGGCAAGTGTGTTACGCTGACTGACGACTGCAAGATCGTCAGGTCAAGACACAAGTGCAGCATGGTGTGTCTGTTGCAGAGGAGGAGGAGCTTCTGTGAGTCACATCTGTGAGTCACAAGTGGGAGGAGCTAGGAGACTAGCTAGAGAGAACTACTCAGAGAGCCAGCTGCAGACCACTTGGAGTGAGAGAGAGAAGAAGGAAGAGCACCTTTTTGGCAGCCATTTTAAGTGGTAAGTGTGTGGATTTTTAAAATCTCTTGGGGGAGTGTGTCTGTTGCAGAGGAAGAGGAGCTTCTGTGAGTCACAAGTGGGAGGAGCCAGGAGACTAGCTAGAGAGAACTACTCAGAGAGCCAGCTGCAGACCACTTGGAGTGAGAGAGAGAAGAAGGAAGAGCACCTTTTTGGCAGCCATTTTAAGTGGTAAGTGTGTGGATTTTTAAAATCTCTTGGGGGAGTGTGTCTGTTGCAGAGGAGGAGGAGCTTCTGTGAGTCACATCTGTGAGTCACAAGTGGGAGGAGCCAGGAGACTAGCTAGAGAGAACTACTCAGAGAGCCGCGCGCCTAATGGCGCGCAAATCCCCCCCCCAAACAGGGTAAAGCACAACATTAGGAGCAGAGGAGCTGTAAACTTACAAGTTAGAAACCAGGGCATCTGTATAAAGTAAGATTCTCAGTAGGTTGAAATCACTGATAGAGATTGGTTAAATAAGACAGGACATCAGGGGCTTTGACATTAGTGTTTACCGGGAGATATTCTTCGAGGAGGAAGCCCACAGTCCTCTTTTAGTGATTCCTTAATAGCGCTCGGTATGGGCACTGAGGGAGCGGCTGCAGTCACTTGGAGCACTTGTGAGATGTTTGTGTTCTTGCTTACAGATGTGGCGAACTTCACATGCCCCAAGTGCAAGTTGGTAGCCCTCTTGGAGGAGAAAGTACAGCAGCTGGAATCCAGGGTAGCGACACTTCAGCATGTCAGGGCGCAAGAGGTTTTCCTCGACACAATGGAAGGAACGATCTTGGAAGGGGACCACACAGAGAAAGTCACTGGGGGTGAGAAGGTCACTTCATGTACACAGGAAGCAGACAGCTGGAGGAATGTTACACAGAGAAGCAGAGAAATCAGGGATAGCTGTAGGAGCTTGCAGCTACAGAATCGTTTCGAAGCCCTTTCACTTATCAAGGAGGATCAGGAAGAGCAGCATGGACAGACTTCAGGGACACAGCAGGGGAGCCTGGGAGTTCCATCGCAGGGAAGAGTTGCTGCTAAGCCTCAGAGGAGGCGCGTGGTTGTGGTGGGGGACTCCTTGCTGAGGGGTACAGAAGCAGTGATTTGTGGGCCTGACAAGATGTCTCGTGAGGTGTGTTGTCTCCCTGGGGCAAAGATCCGTGATGTGACGGAAAGGCTGACAAGATTGGTCAAATCTACTGACAAATACCCCTTCCTTTTGGTCCACGTGGGAATGAATGACACAGCAAGACACAGCCTTCAGAATATCAGAAGGGATTACGAGGCTCTGGGGAAGAAGCTGAAGGAAATGGACGCACAGATTGTCATCTCGTCTCTTCTACCAGTAGAAGGGCATGGTCCAGGAAGAGAGAGGAAAATAGCAGATATCAACAACTGGCTCCGCAGATGGTGTCGCCGAGAACAATTTGGATTCTTGGATCATGGGCTGCGGTTCCATGAGGAGGGACTTCTAGCAAGGGATGGGCTACATCTCACGCCAGTAGGAAGAAACGTTTTTGCCAACAGTCTGAAGAATCTGATCAGGAGGGCTTTAAACTAAGTGATCTGGGGAAGGGAGACAGCAGTCTGGAAGGCAAAACGGCTACAAAAAATAGTCAAACTGACATAGAGGGAAGAAGACAAACAGTGCAAGGACCCAACAATAGGAGCCAAAAGAACATGCACAGGCATCAAGTAAAGGGGACACATGGTCTTAGATGTACAGGTTGCTTACCTGTAACTGTGTTTCGTCGAGTGGTCATCTGTGCCCTCACACAATAGGGTTTGTGCCTGCGCAGAAGCTCCATTCGGAATGCTGAAAAGCTGAGCAGATTGGCGGGAGCCCCGCCCCTCCCATTCCCTGAGCATGCCCAATCCCGCCAATCTAGCTCCTCCTTCAGTTCAAGTCCGCCGCAAAAAGGCAGGGACCTGACCGAGAGGAGGTAGGGCGGGATTTGTGTGCCCATGCCCTGTGTGAGGGCACAGATGACCACTCGAAGAAACACAGTTACAGGTAAGCAACCTGTACTTCTTCTTCGTGGTCTCTGTGCCTCACACAATAGGGTGACTGAAAAGCTTACCTATGGAGGTGGGAAGGTCACTGCAAGATCGAAGAAAGGACAGCACGACCAAAACTGGCATCTCTCCGGGACCTGGAGTCCAGCCGGTAATGCTTCACAAACGTGGATGGCTGTGACCACGTGGCCACCTTGCAGACCTCTGGCAGGGGAACACCTCTGAGGAAGGCAGCAGATGAAGCTGTAGCCCTGGTTGAATGGGCACGTACACCAACCGGGAGAGGGCACTTAGCCAGTTCAAAAGCCAAAGAAATGGTTTGAGCAATCCACTTTGCAAACCGTTGTGATGAAACTGGGTTGCCTTTCCTGGCACCACCATAACAAATAAACAACTTATTGGATAATCTGAACTCTTGAGAACGCTGAACATAAAAGGCCAAAGCACGGCGAACATCCAGGGTGTGCATAGTCTTTTCCAGAGGCGAAGAAGGATCTGGATAAAAATTAGGAAGCACAATCTCCTGGGAGAGGTGAAACGGAGAAACCACTTTAGGGAGGAAGGAAATGTCCAGTCTGAGGACCACCTTGTCCCTATGAAAAGTCAAGTAAGGCTCATCTGAGCGTAGAGCCGTCAGTTCAGAAGCACGTCTGGCTGAAGTGATAGCCACAAGAAAGGACACTTTGAGTGTCAGCAGTCTCAAGGAAGCAGAGCCTAAAGGCTCAAATGGAGGTCTCGTAAGCTGTGTAAGCACCAGAGAGAGAGCAGGCCGGAGCCAGTGGTGGCAATGGTGGATAAAGGTGATGTAGTCCCTTGAAGAACCTCTTTAACGTGGGTGACGTGAAGAGGCGAGCTGATCGTGAGCCAGGTGGCTGGTTGGCTACAATAGCCGACAAGTAGACTTTGAGGGAAGAGAAGGCCAAGCCTTGATCCCTGAGGTGCAGCAAAAAATGCAAAACAGTACTAAGGCTCACAGGGAGGAAGGTTCAGACCTAGCCTCCGCGAAGGCACAGAAACGCTTCCACTTATATGCATAGGATCTCTTGGTGGAGTCCTTTCTCGAGGCAGACAGGACCCTGAGCAAGTCAGGAGATTCTATGGCTGGATCCTCCACGCTGTCATCCGTAGATTGACCAAGTCCGGATGCAGGACCTCTCCCTTGGAGTGAGACAGGAGGTCGGGCCACTTTGGCAGGTGGAAGTATTGGCCCCTGGCCAAGTGAAGAAGAGGAGTGAACCAGGGTTGTCTCGGCCAGAATGGAGTCAACAGTATGGCATTGGACCGATCCCTGGCCATCTTGGCCACCGTCCTTGAGATCAGAGGAAAGGGCGGAAAGGCATACAGAAGATCTCGACTCCAACTGCAAAGGAAGGCGTCCCCCATGGAACCTCGTCCTTTGCCCGCTCTGGTGTAAAATGCCCGGCATTGGGCGTTCTCCGGTGTGGCAAACAGGTCCACTGAAGGAATTCCCCAACGAGACGTCAGGAGATTGAAGGCTGGGCTCGACAGAGTCCATTCGTGCTGCAGCACCTTGTCCCTGCTGAGGGAGTCTGCCAGCACATTGTCCTTTCCTGCCAAGTGAATGGCCACTGGATGAATGGATCGGTGGTGGCACCACGTCCACAGCTGCTGGGAGAGACGCAAGAGGACTGGAGAGTGAGTTCCTCCTTGCTTGTTGATGTACCAGACAGTGGTTGTGTTGTCTGATACTACCTGCACAACTCTGTGGAGGAGATGATTTTCGAATGCCCTGAAGGCTTTGATGACTGCCAACAGTTCCAAGGCATTTATATGCAGTTCTGCCTCCTGTGCAGACCACAGTCCTTGTACACACAAGCCGTTGAGATGTGCGCCCCATCCTGACATGGACGCGTCTGTAGTGACCATCCTGGACGGTTCTGGCGTTTGGAAGGGCATCCCTTTGAGGATGTTGGAGGGAGACATCCACCACTTGAGAGAGTCTCTGACATGAGGTAGCAACGAGAGTCTCTTGGACGGATTGTCCCTCAGGTGATCGAAGGAAGCCAGGAACCAAGCTTGGAGAGGCCTGAGCCTGAGACGAGCCAGGTAGGTCACCGCTGTGGTTGAGGCCAGGTGGCCTAGCAGTCTCTGAATGTCCTTTGCAGACGGACGGTGAGAGTGAAGGACAGATCGCAGCTGTTCCCAGAGGGCCTCCGCCCGTCTGGTGGGAAGGTAGGCTCGACCCATCACAGAGTCCAGGGACGTGCCTACATAGTCTATCACCCTCACAGGGTGGAGAATGGATTTTGGCAGGTTGACTTTGAGTCCCAAGTCTGCTAGCAGATCCAAAGTGTACTGGACGTCTTTGTACAGTCGTGACTTGGAGGACGACACCAGAAGCCAGTCGTCGAGGTAAGGAAAAATCTTTATTCCTTGAAGACGAAGGTGAGAGATGACCACCGCCATGCACTTTGTGAACACTCAAGGAGCGGTAGAGAGGCCGAAAGGAAGAACGGTATATTGATAGAGATCTCCATCTATGGCGAAACGGAGATACTTCCAATGTTGTGGCCTGATGCTGATGTGGAAGTAAGCATCCTTTATGTCTATGGATGCAAACCAGTCCCCTTGGTGCAGGAATGGCAAGATGGATTGGAGAGTCACCATCTTGAACTTGCGAATCGTGATGTATGAGTTGAGGCCTCTCAGGTCCAACATGGGGCGGAGACCTCCTCCTCTCTTCGGAACTGTGAAGTACCTGGAGTAGAAGCCTTGGTGCTTGCAACATGGTGGAACACGTTGTATGGCTCCTTTGTCGAGAAGGGAGGAAATCTCCTCCAGGAGAGGAGGAGAGGAGGGAGTGGAACAGAAAACGCCATTTGGTGGAATATTTGAGAACTCTATGGCGTAGCCCAGGCGGATGATGGTAAGCACCCAGGAGTCCGTGGTGATCTTGGACTAGTTCTCGTAGAAATGGCGAAGTCTGGGGACTGAGGAAAGGGAGACTGGCAAACAAAAATTGGGTGTCGCCTCCAAGAGCCCGTCAAAAGTGCGACTTGGAGGATGGTTTCCTGGAAGGCTGTTGCTGCTGACGCTGCTGGCCTTGCCTTTGCTGTTGCTGCTGTTGCTGCTGCTGTTGAGGCTGTCTGTAAGGCCTTCTATTGTAAGGCTGGGTCCTATAAGTGGAGGACGGGGCCGAGCGAGAACGTGTGAAGCCAGAGTCGTAAGGCCTTTGGCGCCAGACACGACTGGATGAAGGCTTGCTAGGTGTCAGCCCAAGTCTCTTCCCGTTCAGACGAGCCTTGGCCATGGTGTCCAGGGATTCGTCGGTCTTGGCGGCGAATAGGCCTTCACCATCAAAAGGAAGATCTTCGATCTTGGACTTAGCTTCCTCAGACAGGGAAGTGGACCTCAACCAAGCGAAACGGCGGAGCGCCACTGCACCGGCCATCACTTTCGCAGAACAATCAACAACATGTCTAGCTGAGTGGACCTCCTGGGCAATGAGGGAGAGTGCCTCAGCGTAAAATTCCTGTGCCGCCTCTTGTTGTGCCTGAGGCAGGTAGGGAATGAAAGCAGCCACACGATCCCACAGAAACTTCTGATAGCCGGCCATACAACCCTGCATATTGGCGACCTTTGCTGCCAGAACCGCAGACGAGTAGAAACGACGGCCAAAGATGTCCATCCGTCTGCCATCTTTGTCCACGGGGGCAGAATGGGACTTGCCTGTAGACTTACAGGTAGATTCCACCACCAGAGAGTTGGGAGCTGGGTGGGTGAACAGGAACGGTGCTGTATCCGACTGCACCCGATACAAAGAGTCAAGCTTCTTAGAAGCAGGTGGTGTCGAGGCTGGCTTGTTCCAGGAAGCCACCATGATGTCGGAAAAAGAAGGTAAGAATGGAATGACCGCCGGTTGTTGGGGCCGCACCACGAGGCCATCGATGGGGTCTCTGGGAGGTTGGGCCATCTGCGCCGTTTGGAGGCCTACCGCCTTTGCCATCCTGTCGACAATTCTAGTGAAGAGATGGAGGTCTTCGACAGGTGAACCAGGTGTCTGGTCCTCAACTTCCTCATTGGGAGAGGAAATGGCAGGCTGTGGGGAGTCGGGACGGTTGTCCGTCTCTCCCGTATACTCCTCCGTAGACTGGGAGGCTGGCAACTGAGGATCCACATAGGGCTGTGTCGGCACCGTAAGGAAGGTCGATGTCGAGGCGTCCGCGTAGCTGATCGGAGCGGAGACTATCGACGTCGAAGTAGTAGTGGTAGCTGAGGCCGAGACGGTCATAATGGCGCTCGATTCCAGGGGTTTCGACACCGTAGCTGTCGAGGCCGGCGGAGGTGATATGGCCCTGTATTCGGCTCGGGACCGAGAAGGAGAGCGAGATCGAGACCGAGAGAAGTCTCCGACGTGGAGGTCACGGACATGGTACCGATCCCGGTACGAAGGAGAGTAGGAGCGGTAGGATGGATGACGCTCTCTCCAATAAGATTCAGCCCGGTGTCGAGCCAGAAAGGAGGCCGACGAGTGGGGCGAGTCGAAGTAGTGCTCCTCAAAGGGTTCCGGAGACTTCCGGGGTGGAGGAGATGGGAACCGCAGCCTGTAAATACGCTCCAAAGAGGCTAGGATTTCCTTCGGTGGCACAGAGGTCGGAGCTGAAATAGGCGAAACAGTCGAGACCGAGGTCGAGACCGTCCCCGTAGGGGTGAGGACCTGGTTAGATGCAGGCTGAAATGCGGGTTCCAAGGTCTCCGGCGCCGAGTCTAGTACAGTGACCGGGGCCGGGACAGAGAGGTCAATGGCCGAAGGCTGTCTAAGAAAGGAGATGGCCAGGTTTGCCTGGGCAGCCGCCGAGGCAACCGAAGGAAGGACCTCCTCATGCTTATGCTTTTTAGCTTTCGGCTTCTCCAGCTCGGTGGATGAAGGCCGCTTCTTGTGCTCTCTGTGTTGCCCTTCGGGGCGAGACATAGTAGTCGTGGTCGAGGCCGACGCCGAGGAGGCTTCCGTCGGTGTCGAGGTCGCCGTCGACGTCGGTCTTTTGATTTTTGGAATCCTTGGGAAATTAGAGATGGGAAGACGTCCTAAGGGGTCCGCGGACAGTTCCGAGGAGTGGGTAACCGAGAGGGCCTTCTCCCACAAGTGGGCCTTGAGCCGATCTGCTCGTTGGCGGAGCGTGGCGGGATTAAAAGCTTTGCAATGCTTGCATTTCTCCGGGATGTGGGAACTGCCTAAGCAGAAAATGCACTTCGAGTGTCCATCCACAACCGGGATTTTACCGCCACAGTCGGAACATTTCTTGAACGGGGCGGCCATAAGAGGCCAGTCCGATCGCGAGGGGCCCGTCCGGGCCAAAACCCTCGAGTTCCGACAAAAAGGGGGCAGCTCAAGGAAGAAAGAAAACAAAAGAACAAAAATAAAGTAAAATAAGAAATAAAAGAAATAAAAGAAAATAGACAGAGTCTAGCTACTCAGCTTTCGTCGCGATGAAGAGCACTCCGAAGGAGATGTTACTCTTGCGGCGGACGAAAGAGAACTGAAGGAGGAGCTAGATTGGCGGGATTGGGCATGCTCAGGGAATGGGAGGGGCGGGGCTCCTGCCAATCTGCTCAGCTTTTCAGCATTCCGAATGGAGCTTCTGCACAGGCGCAAACCCTATTGTGTGAGGCACAGAGACCACGAAGAAGAAGTCTCTACACTAATGCACAGAGCATGGGAAATAAGCAAGATGAACTTGCACTCCTAGCACAACAAGGGAAATATGATATAATAGGCATCACTGAAACCTGTTGAGATGAGTCTCACGATTGGAATATAGAAATAGAGGGGTATAACCATTTTAAGAGAAACAGGACAAACAAGAAAGGAGGAGGAATAGCATTATATGTCAAGGATATTTACACCAGTGAAGAGATCCAGGACATCAATACTGGAAGCCAGGTGGAGAGTATCTGGATAAAAATTAAAGGAGAGGGAAACAACAGGGATGTTACTGTGGGAGTCTACCACAGACCCCCAAGTCAGACAGAGGAAATGGATGATGCCTTTCTAGAACAGATGACCACACAATCAGGAAGGAGAGATGTAGTAGTGATGGGGGACTTCAACTACCCGGATATTTGCTGGAAGTCAAACTCAGCGCTATCCTCAAGATCTAGAAAATTCCTCACTTGCCTCAAAGACAATTTCATTGTCCAAAAGGTGGAAGAGGCAACAAGGGGATCAGCTATTTTGGATCTGATCTTAACCAACAAGGAAGACCTAGTTGATGGGGTGCAAGTGGTTGGATCCTTAGGTGGGAGTGACCATGTCCTCCTGGAGTTTGTTATACAGTGGAAAGGTGAAGTTAAGCATAGTCAGACACACATTCTAGACTTTAGGAAAGCTGATTTCAATAAACTTAGAGAAATACTGGGGGTGATCCCATGGTCAAGAATACTAAAAGAGAAGGGAGTTCAAGATGGATGGGAGTTCCTCAAAAGGGAGATACTAAAGGGACAATTTCAGACAGTTCCAATGAGGAAGAAAAAATGGGAGATGTCTCAAGAAACCGGTATGGATGACTAAGGAACTTACAACTGAGCTAAGTTTAAAACGGAACATGTATAAAAAATGGAAAAATGGGGAATTCAAACAAATAGCCAGCACATGTAGGGATAAAGTCAGAAAAGCTAAAGCGCAAAATGAACTCAGGCTTGCTAGAGACGTTAAGAACAATAAAAAGGGCTTTTTTGGGTATGTCCGCAACAAAAGGAAGAAGAAGGAAACAGTTGGGCCACTGCGTGGAGAAGATGGCAAAATGCTCACAGGAGACAGAGAAAAGGCAGAATTGCTCAACACCTTCTTTGCTTCAGTCTTCTCAGGAAAGGCAAAGGGTGCCCAACCTAAGGATGATGGGGCAGAGGACAGAATAGGGGAATTTCAGCACAGAATAAGTAAAGAAACAGTACAGGAATACCTGGTTAATCTAAACGAATATAAGTCTCCAGGACCAGATGAACTACATCCAAGGGTATTAAAAGAACTGGCAAATGTAGTATCGGAACCAATGGCAATCATCTTTGAGAACTCCTGGAGAACAGGAGAAGTCCCTGCAGACTGGAGGAGGGCAAATGTTGTCCCAATCTTCAAAAAGGGGAAAAAAGAGGATCCCAACAATTATCGTCTGGTTAGTCTGACATCAATACCAGGAAAAATTCTGGAGCAGATCATTAAGCAGAGAGTCTGTGAATATCTGGAAGATAATTCCATAATCACAAAAAGCCAACATGGGTTTCAGAGAAACAAGTCATGCCAGACAAATCTAATCTCTTTTTTTTATAAAATTACTAGCTTGGTAGATGAAGAGAATGCTGTGGATATAGTATATCTTGACTTCAGTAAGGCATTTGACAAGGTTACCCATGACATCCTTGCAAACAAGCTTGTAAAATGTGGACTAGACAAGGTAACCGTTACATGGATTTGTAACTGGTTGACTGACCGAACCCAAAGGGTGCTCAACAATGGTTTCCTTTCATCCTGGAAAGAAGTGACCAGTGGGGTGCCACAGGGTTCGGTCCTGGGCCCAGTGCTATTCAACATCTTTATTAATGACTTAGATGACAGTATTGAGAGCCTAGTTATCAAATTTGCAGATGACACCAACTTGGGAGGAGTAGCTAATACCCCAAAGGACAGGATCAAAATTCAAAATGACCTGAATAGACTAGAAAGCTGGGCCAAAGCTAACAAAATGAAATTTAACACAGAGAAATGTAAGGTCCTACATGTAGGATGGAAAAATGAAATGCACAGATATAGGATGGGAGACACCTGGCTGAACGAGATCATATGTGAAAGGGATCTAGTACAAATAGACCACAAGTTGAACATGAGTCAACAGTGTGATGCAGCAGCTAAAAAGGCCAATGCAATTTTAGGTTGCATCAATAGAAGTATAGTGTCTAGATCAAGGGAAGTAATAGTGCCACTCTATTCTGCATTGGTCAGGCCCCACCTGGAATACTGTGTCCAGTTCTGGGCACCACAATTCAAAAAGGATGTGGAGAAACTGGAGTGGGTCCAAAGGAGGGCGACTAAAATGGTGAAGGGTCTGGAAACCTTGCCCTATGAAGAATGCCTTAGGGAGCTGGGGATGTTTAGCCTGGAGAAGAGAAGGTTAAGAGGTGATATGATCGCCCTGTTTAAATACTTGAAGGGATGTCACATTGAGGAGGGAGCAAGCTTGTTTTCTGCTGCTCGAGAGAACAGGACTCGGAACAATGGATGCAAACTGCAGGAAAAAAGATTCCACCTCAACATTAGGAGGAACTTCCTGACAGTAAGGGCTGTTCGACAGTGGAACACACTCCCTCGGAGGGTGGTGGAGTCTCCTTCCTTGGAGGTTTTTAAACAGAGGCTGGATGGCCATCTTTCGGATATGCTTTGATTGGGAGTTCCTGCACGGCAGGGGGTTGGACTGGATGGCCCTTGTGGTCTCTTCCAACTCTATGATTCTATGATTCTATGGTATGAGTTCCTGTCACTACTAGTCCCAGCTTCTGCTAACCTAGCAGTTCGATAGCATGTAAAAGTAGATGTAGATAAATAGGTACTACTTCGGTGGGAAGATAACAGTGTTCCATTCTGTCCTGCTGGCCAAATGACTAAGAAGTAGTCTTTCACAACGCTGGCTCTTTGGCTTATTAATAGAGATGAGCACTGGCTCCTATTGTTGGAGATGACTTGACAACCTTATTGAAGGGGAAACATTTACCTTTACAGTTTAATGAGGCTACAGTTGCTGAAGAAAGGCTTACTGAATTTTAACTAGAGTAGGTCCTTGGTAGCTGATGGGGTTTGGTTCTAGGACCCCCCATGTATACCAAAATCCGTGGATGCTCAGGTCTCATTAAATACAATGGCATAGTAAATGGTGTCCCTTATATGAAATGGCAAAATCAAGGTTTGCTTTTTGGAATTTATCTTTTTTGGAATATTTGCAAGCCATTGATAGCTAAGTCAGTGAATAAAGAATCCGTGAATAAGGAGATCTGGCTGTACTGAAGCCTGAATGTCTGAATTTGGTGTCTTGTCAGACATGACATCACTGATTTCATTTTAAATGCTGTGGCTACATCCTATTTTATGTACTGGATTTTAATTTGGTGAGGCACTGCAGCCCTCTGACTGATACCCATTTCTAAATGGCAAATCTCAGAATTCCACATGATATAACTATGGTAGTTAAAGTAGAATCAAACTACTATAATAATTAAGCCCAGGATGTGAGTTTTGTCTGAATATTTGCACATGCTTCCAGATTTTTTGTTTGTTTAAAAATATATGCCCATATATGATTTAAATGCCACAGCATTTAACATTATTATATTAATGCAGCATTCAAAAAGACCTTGTGACTCAAGTGTCTCAAATTATTTGTTTTAAAAAGGTAAATAAACTCTTTAACCATTCCTGTGACAATTGGAACCCAATTGAAAAAGAAACTAATTAGTGCTGGAACTTTCAAAGGCAAAGTACATCTTTCTCAATTCTTGAGCATTCTTGTATCTTTACAGGCTTTGGAGTCTTGAGTGTACACAATAAGCAAAACCTGAATGGTCAATCTGTTTTAAATGTTTCAGAAAACATTCATTATGGCACAGTTCAAAGCCCATGGCAAAAACAAACACCGGCTAAGCAACATAATTTAGCAGCACGGAGATGTTCAGTGACATCTCCAAGTGCTTGCTTTCAGAAAAACAGAAGTAGGGGGCGGGGGGGGGGGGAACACACACACACATAACAGCCCTGCATTTTGCATATATCCCTTCTGAACTTTACTCAAGTTATAATTTAATTAGGCTTTGTGTTACATGCAAAAACTATAGTGAACATCAGGCTTACATGTTTCCCTCTCCCTTTCCCTCTTCCTTTAATATAAAGGATGATTTGACAGCTAAATCCTTGTATTACTTGTCAAAGGATATTTTGAAACAATTCCATTTTTAAAGTTTAATGTTTTCTTTCTTTTTTTTAGAAAGAAAAAAGTGGCAGAAGAACAGGAGAGGATTACAAGAGGAAGATGACACCTGCCCCCACCTCGAAACATAACATTCTGTGAAAGAGACTGTGCCATTTCACAAGAGTTTCATTTGAAAACAAACATACATTATGACTAATTCCACAAAATTAATAACACGTTTCCAACACAGCACATTATTCCCCCTCCCCAAGAAAGATGTACTGATGATCATGTCAAGAGAAGCTAAAGGAGGGACTTCCACACTGTGACTTGTGAACAGTGTGTAGCTTTCTCTGATGTTCCAAGATAGTCCCATCCCCACAGAATGCCTGACATCTATTTCTTGATAAAAGCATCTGAATAGGTGCAAGTGAAAGCTCCACAAAAAACTATCAATGTTTTCTATTTGACATGAATGACATTTATATATTTTAAAAATATTTTCAAGCCATGGATGGTTGAATCAGTGGTTAAAGAATTCATGGATACAGAGGGCCAATTGTACATTTCACTTTAATGTATTTAATCCTGTTTTAAAGGGGGGCTCAATTTATTTATTAAGAGTATGTATTATTCCATTACATTTTAGTCATGTAAACCGCATTGATTGCTGCAGCAGAAAGGCAGGGTATAAGAATAAAGTTTGTTTGTTTGTTTGTAGAACAGATTTGCAGCAAGGAAAACTCTGTTTCTGCTTCCTAGCTGGGCCTTTATATAAGACTTGGTTCCATCCAAATGCATGAATTTAAAGACTTCAAACATTTGGGTGACCCTCGTTTTTTGAAACAGTCTTTAGAAATACTACCAATAACTAAATGGCTATCTACTCACTTTGGCTTTGGGCAACACCATTGCTAGAACTGAACTTGTCATGACCATACTCACTAGTTTTGCATTTCTATTATTAATCACATAGTTCAGTGGTTCTCAACTTTTAATCTTTGTTATCCCCTTTACATACCGACATTGTGCTCCACCCACTCAACCTAGTATATGAATAAAAATATTTTGTTTGCTTAATGTGTGTACTTTCATTTGTGCATTCATGTATCTATAGTAATATTTTAACATTTTACAAGAAAATAACATCATTCAAATTAGAACAGCTTTATTTAAGTAAAATTCTTATTTAATCCAACACATAAATTTTCCACATAAAAAAGTTTGGGAAGAGAAAGAGGAGGCGTAAGAATCAGGGCCTCCAAGTCTCACATCCCTGTGAACAACTCTCACACCTCCCTGGGGGTCCTAGCCCATCATTAGAGAACTACTGACATAGCCTGCCTAATAAAGGTCTGCTCCTGGATAGTTCACTCATCTGAGGAAATGGACTGAACTCTACGAAAGCTTATGCTACCAACTTCTTTCTTTCTCTAAGTCTGAAAGGTGCTACTTCTGCTATAATACACTTTTGCATACCAGTAACTAATAATTAGTCATAGGCTTAATATGTCCCTGCTTATTATAGATCAGATTCTAAGAATGCATACATGTGACATATCTCAGAACCCCAATAGACATAACAAAACTTTGTATGTCTTTTATTCTTCCAGTTGATATCCCCTGGATGGCTTACTTGTGAATTTGCTGACAAATCAAGCCAGCTCTACAGTTTCTGAACTATTGTCATGTTATGCTTTACTCCTTTTTGTCTTAGGATGGCAGTTTGACACTTGTTTACTCTGTCTGAAGCAATCTGTTGCACTGCATTTATATGTGGCATTGTCGCAACCTCATTATTTTCTTGGACACATCCTGCAGTTAGCTTCTGCAGCTGTCTGTCTGGTTGGAGGAGCTCTGATTAGGCAATATCTGCCAAAGTGGCATGTTGCCCTCACCACTGATTATTCTGCCTATGGCTGATGGAGGCTGCAGTCCATAAGTTGTCCTATGTACACACTACATAGCTTTCTAAGTTATGGTTGCTATATTCCACTTCTTAAAATCCTGGCACCTAATTTGCATATTATGAAAATATTCTAATTATGTATACCACTCTAATTTACATTCTAATTATGCCAATTCAGCACATTAATAGTTGTGATTTTTCTTCCACTATTTTAAACCTTTGTACCATTTTAAAAGTTAGAACTGATTTGACAGAAACAGTACAGACTAATCTTTAAAATGCTAGACTTGGAACAGAGAGATCTAAATCCCTCAGGCAAACCTATTACTGTATAGGGTTTTCTTGACAAGTTTCTTAAGAGGAGGTTTGCCATTGCCATCCTTTGAGGCTAGTCCTAGCAAACCCAATAAATTTTGCTTCTGGATAGACCTGTTCACAACTGTGGTTTATTTATTCATTTGCTAACTCTGAGAGAAGGTAGACAGTGCAAAAAACCAGGCGAAAGACCAGATCCTGAAGCATTCCCATCCCCATTCTTGTCTCTACCCCTATTTCAGGACCCCCTCCCCCATCCCTGGCTGATATGTTTCATCCAAACCACCATCCCATAAACTAAGCCATCGGACCTTCAGATAAAATTAGGATCCAAAACACACTGAAGAAATAATCCAGTTAGGGACTACTTTAACTGCCCTGGCTCAGTGCTAGGGAATTGTGGAATTGTAATTTATTGTAGCTTTGAGACAGGGTAGTTAAAACAGTCTCAAACGGGATTATATCTGCAGTGTGTTTGGGACCAATATATTTACTTATACTGTGCAAAGAAGTGGATATTTCATACTTACACCTCTTTTTTCCTTTTCATCCTTCCTCCCCCATACAACCCTCCTGTCTCGGTCAAACTCCACAAAACCAAACCTGCCTTTATTTATTTTTTAACTCCTTTTCTCTCTCTCCCTCAGAGGCAGAAAAAGAATCCAACAGGAAAGAGGGAGAGAAGGCAACCTCACTCCTCATCAAAGCAGAGATTTGGAATGACATTCTAATTATCCCTGCCAAGAAGAGTTAAGAGTAGTTAAGTATCAATAGACCTGTTATCACCTTGTTTTTATTTTCAATGTTGCTCTATGTCCCTACAGAGGAAAATACTGTAAAAGGAAGGGAAGGGAGTTTCAGTGCAAAGACTAGAGACTGACAAAATGTGGCCTGGAACAAGACAGGAATCTGGGATTTGTGTCGTAAAACATGCCCAGTCAACCAGGACATTTTTTAGACCCTCCAATCTGTGAAAATCCTGGTTTTCCAGTACATGTGTCAACCCTAACTTAAGTACTCCTCTGCATTGACACTGGACTAATTTAGCCTATTACATAAAGGAAATTACTGTATATACTCAACTGTAAGTCGACATCACATATAAGTTGAGGACAGATTTTGGGGCCAAAATTATAGCTTTTGATATGACCCATGGATAAGTAGAGAGTAAAATTTAGGGGCATGTAAAAAAGGATGTAGAGAATGAAGCAAAGGGAAACAATGCTAAAGAACTTAACAAAATTCAAGTAGACATCACTGTTTGTGCTCACAGTAAAGGCTGGATGGATGAGAAGAGAGGTGAACCAGTGCTTCTAAGACTGATTAAGCTCTTGCCTTTAATCAGAGGCTGGTTCCTTTTTTTTTTTTTTGACTGAAATTTCTAGACATATACATGAGTATATACAGTATGTGTGTGCTCTCTCTTGTGCTCATCCTGTGTGCTGTCCTCACTTCTTAGAACCATAGAATCTTAGGCCTGGTACAGACAAGTGCTTTGTGCTGGCCTGGGGCCAAAATTAGGGCTGGGTGTCCACACGTGCCCAGACCTACTACTGGCAGCCGTGAGCCATCTTGCCGTGCCCCTGTCCACATGGGGCACACGATGATGACGTCCATGCAGTGCAGTGCCCAAACAGTGCTGTGAGGACATCATCATCACGTGCGAGCACGTCAATGGCACCCTGCACGCAGCCTAAAAAGAACCCGCCAGGAGCTGGTCATTTTTAGGCCTCCCAGAGGCCACGCTATTTGGTTGGCATGGTCTCCATCCGGGGCAGAAAGGGGCGGCATCTCGCCACCCCTTTCTGCCAATCTGTACAGCTCCATGGTTGGAAGAGGCCTCAAAGATCATCAATCCCAAACCCCTGCCATGCAAGAATACACAATCAAAGCACCCCTGACAGATGGTTATTCAGACTCTATTTAAAAACCTCTAAAGGAGAAGACTCCACCACATTCCCAGCCTGCATTTCACATGGGGATGGAGCCATCCTCTGCCCTGAGAGATCCAGCCCCAATGTAGAGTGTTATTTCAGGGTGGAGAAGGAAAGAAGAACAAACAGCCTATTCGATGTAGTTTCTTCTCACTTACCCTCCACTCATAAAGAGCAAATGCCTATTACTGCTACCACCATCACCATCAAGGAAGTATGCTCAGGTCTACTATAGCTCATGCTTCCAGCTTCTTTTTTCCAGTTAGCCTCAAGGGTGCTACGAGAACCCGTTGCAGACTGATCTCCAGACTAACATAGCTATGACTTTGACTTCTTTCTCCCTTTGGGACTTTAGGCAGTCCTTCTGCATGAAAGAGTATCATAGGCAGAGGCCTTTTCCCATTATGTTGAGTGGTTGTTTTGTACAGAGCAAGGAAAAATTACATTTTTGAGACAACAGATCCCAGCCATCATAACCACTGATTTTTCTAATGCATTATATTCATAAATGTCATACATCAAGCATAGGATATAATACAGTATAATGAGGTACATGAACTCATTGTGCACATAAAATCCAATGTGTATTGTCTACGGTTGCATATTTGGTTGCTGGACTTTGTTAAGGAAATCTATAATGCAATGTTAGCCCATGCATATTGGATTTTAGGTACATAATCAGCATTTGCATGTTCCATCACTGGAAAAATATTTGGAGGCTAAAGGAAATGGAGAACAGTGGAAATACACCTGCTCTCCTCCATCTAGCCCCAAAAAGACTGGATATAGCAAACTGCATTGTCTTATCTTGCCCATTCTTCTCTAGGCACATACACTAGCAAAATGAGAAAGCACTATTAGGAGTCATTACCCTAATTTTCCCCTCCATGTATAAATCAAGCAGAAAACATGGAAGTGATACATTTTGGGAGATTCTGAAAGTTGACAGAATGCTGTGGGATTCACTGAGTAGAAGAAAAATAAGAATAATATTTCAATGCTCCAATCAAGCATCTGAAGCCTCTTTTTTTATTTCTGTCTCATTAATTTTATTATACATGTTTCACAAAACCAACCCTCCATGTGTACAGAGTGTTACTTGAAATTCACTCTGCCATTCACATTGTTGCTGCTGATCACTGCTGTCAAGCTGGCTTTGTCATAAGGCATCCATACAAAAACGAAATCTTCAACATACCCTGCCAAAGTCTTGCAGACTCAGGACCTTGTGTCTATCCACCTATGATGCAGTGTTTCTATTTTCCTATTGTCTGCCACTTTACTAAGCATCATTGTCTTTTCTAATGAGTTTTGTTGCCTCAAGATATGTTCAAGGTAAAACAGACTCATTTTGGTTTCTAGAGAGAATTGGGACTTGATTTGCTCTCAGTCTCATTAATTTGTCTTTTTTTGGAAGTCCATGGTATCTACAGAACTCTCCTCTAGCACCACATTTCAAATGCACTTTTTCTTCTTGTCAGCTTTCTTTACTAGTACATACCTTTTTCATACATGGATTAATGTCTGGATCAGAAAAAGTAGTGCAAAGCAGCCAGTAGACATGCTACCTGTCAGATTCTTGGAGTTTTATTCCAAAAATTAATTTTTGTAATCCCTGGGGCAAAACTACTTGAAACTCATTCTCTCATATACTTCAGTTGAAATACTTTCATTACAGCTTTTCCCACAACATTTGAATATCTTCCTCTTTATATCACAGTGCACGAGCCTTTTCTCCTGTTAAAACAGCACTATTTTCAAAAGTGCTATTCAATTGGGACTGCTTCCCAGCACTGGAGTCTTCATTCCCACAAAAATCTTATCACATGCAGCATTTGGCAGCATTTCTTGCTGCCCACCCAGTCACACTCAGTACTGCCCCTTTTCCTACATTGTTGCACAATCGTGCACACACACTCACACACATACAGATTACCCCCTGAAATATAAACTAAAATTAAAAATAATCATAAATGAGAGAATGAAAATAGTATAACACCATGGCGTTATAGCAATATAGTGAGAGGTTGTCTCTTATGGCAGAGGGGTTTTAAATATTAACAAGCATTAAGGGGAAGAGATGGGGTTTCATGGCCGGGCAGGTAAGCCTTGGGGGATGACCTGCAGTGATAGCTGTGGCAATGATAGCTGGGCAGAGATCCTGGAGAATATGAAGGTGCCCCTCCTTCCCACCCCTTCAGGAGGCTATCTTATCTCTTCCATGCTTCCCCTGGGTGCATTTCTTGTCCTCAGGCCAGATTCTGCGCATCCCTCTTCCTCCCTCCTGCTTCTACTAGAGTGGCCCCCTACCACAAGCCTAAGCCCCCCTCTTCATAGTCCCACAAACACACCAGGCACTGATTGTTTCCTTCCTCCCAGCCCCATGAATTACCAGTTTCTTTAGCTCTCAGCTTCTTGGGATCCACCCACCTCTTTTCTCCCTCTCTCCTAATGAAGTCGATTGACGTCTTCCCACCCAAAGCATGCCACCAGCCAACCAAAGTAAGCATAAAAGTGCAAATGAACTTACACACAGGAAATCATGGCAGAACAGAAGTAGAAAAAGGGGGTCATCACTCATGAGAGACAACCTCTCACTATGATGTTATAATGCCACAGTGTTATAACATTCTTATTGTTTCACTTAAGACTGCTTTTAATTTAATTTATATTTCAAGGGGAGAATCTGTAAGTATGTGAGTTTTTTTGTGTTAATAAAAAATAAGTGTGTTTTGAACAATCTCCCACAGAAGGACAAGAGAAGAGGAATAGCATCATACAGTAAGCTCCAAACAGAGGAACAATTATTCTGATATAATTATGATTTATTTGCCTCATGATCAAGCCCTACATCTCTGATTCTTCTAGCTATTTTCCAAGTCTGCACCACACATCCTGGTATCATGAAATATTTGTTATAAATAAAGAACATGAGGAGGCATCATAGTAGATCTTGCTTCTAACACCATACATAAGATAAGTTTTCTGCCTTGTTTATTAAAAAGCCACACATTGACACATATGTTCTTCATTCACCTTACTCGAAAAACTAATATTTTAAAATCCTGCAGAATAACTTAAGGTATATTAACATCGCAAGAAAAGACACACATTAATAAACACCCTCAACAGCCAACCTTCCCCCATGCAGCAGCTTTTCAGAAATCGTTGTTCCAGGAGAGGAAAATGTGTACTTTTCAGAGTTTACTTCAGGAAAATATTTACATGCAGATCTCTAGCAACATTATCAAATTACTTCTCTTATTCCCTTCCTGTGCAACCCTAAGCAAGTTTGCTCACTCCTGATTAGCTTAGTGGGAATGACTCCACAGTAAGAATCCAACTAGACAGTTTAAATACTTTGTCTAATTATGCACTTGTCACAGGCCTCATATTTTCAATGGTGGTTGTGGGGTAATAAAAAGCAAGGCCATGGAATGCAAAACCATGTTTGTTTGTTTGTTTCCTTCCCCCCCTCCCCCCCATTTTTATTGATTTCTGTTTTTTCCCCTCTGACTCAGTTCCTTGAATGGCTATTTGAACGTTTAAGGAAAAGAATCAGGAAAATAGAATGGGTGAGCCAGGGTCAGTGTTCACCATATTCCCACAGATTCTGGATGAGTTACTTTTTTGGACTACAAGTCACAGTACCGCTCAACAAGTCACTATGCCAGTGGAGGATTCTTGGGAGTTGCAATAAAAGAGTAATAGTTCCAAGTTCTGTCCCCCAAAATATGTGGTTCTGATCTGTTAAGGAATCCTCTGTAACAGCTAGTAAATGAAAGAATATGGACAGATGGAAACATGATTTTAACAAATGTTTAAGTTCTGCTTAATTGGTTACAACATTAATTTAGGATTTCAGCAGTCTTAAAGCATGATGTCTGTCTCCAAGTATAGTATGACCCCCCATATCCCATATTACCCCATATTCCCATGGATACCATGGGTGTGAAACTATGGTACAGTGAACTCTATATTTCCAGCAGAAGTTGGCCACTTTGCTGTGATGGAAGACCTCAAGATGACTAAAAAGATGGTTTCTATAGGCATCTGGAGGTCTTCCAACTTCCACCTGAAGTTGATTGTAGAGTCATACTGGAGGACCTCCAGATGCCTAGAGAGATCTTTTCCTTCCAGATGTGGGTAAGACAAACCAGTTACCAGTCCTGAGGTTATGGGAGTCATACTGTATTCTCAGTTCAAATGAACACTGTCGAAAAACAGGTAATCATTTACACATCTGCCTTCCACCTACAAATTCAACTCAACAAATCCCATATACTCACAAAATCTGAGTGTCTTGGGGGAGGCTGGGGATGAAATGTATTTCCCTGCAGGTAATTTTGTAGTGATCCCACTCTGAGCAGTCACATGAAGAAGGGCAGATGTCTATGCTTTGACTTCTCTGTCCCATTTCCAGGAGAATCAGCAGCTGAAGGAATTCAGTTAGGGATCTCATCTTCCTGGGCTTACTGCTGAAATGACTTCATTGCCCTGTACAAACTTTCTTCACACACAGAAGAGAAGAGGTTAACCAAATGTGTTTACCTGAAGAAAGAACAGAGAAAAAGTGAAGTCTCTTCAGAAAAAACAAACAAACAAACAAAACAAATAAAAACAAAACCTATAAGAAAACAGAGTGCTATAAGTAAGACAAAACCCCAAATCTATTTCAATTTTTCCCATATTATTTCTTACAGGTACTATTCAGTGATGTAATGTATCCTTTCCCCATTTCTAGGGACACTGGTCCAAAACACACTGTATAAATAATCCAGTTTGAGACCACTTTAGCTGCCCTAGCTCAGTACTGTACTAAGGAATCCTGGGAATTGTACTTTATTGTGGCACCAAAGCTCTCTGGCAAAAGCTAAATGTCTCATAATACTACGGTTCCCAAATCTCCCTAGCATTGAGCCAGGGCAGTTAAAGTGATCTCAAACTGCATTACTGTATTTCTGCAATGTGCTTTGGGTCTGTGCTCCACAAAGCTAAAAGTCAAAAAGAGGCCAGTACACACTGGAATTGTTCACAATGTACTTTCAAAAGAAGTTTATCAAGGGAAAAGGTTGATTGTAAAATCAAATCAAAATGCTCCCCCCCAAATGAATACAGAAAAAACAAAATGCTCAAATAGAATTCATTCTCCTACACAGTATTCCACTGGACAGGCATTCCTCCCTTACTTTCCCAGTCCACTTGTGAACCACATCCCCTTGAAGTGTATTGTATGACCCTCCCAGGATTGTCCCAAGTACCACTATTCCTAAATCTTTTCCTGTCACATTCCCTGTCCTACACTATTCTCACAGCCAGCATTTCAGAGATTGATTTGAATTAATAAACTTAAATTGGTATTTTAAAAAATGGGCAAGTATAAACCTACAATTAAGGGTATAACCTACAATTAAGGTATAACTGTGTTGTCTTAGGGAAGGGAAGGGAAGGTTGTGTGGGATTTGAGATTATATTATGATGCCTATAATATAAAACATATCTTACTGCATGAATAAATATACATGACTTGTGAATTAAGGTCCAAAACACACTGCAGAAACAACCCAGTCTGAGACCACTGTAACTGCCCTGGCTGAATGCTAAGGAATCCTGGGAACTGTAGTTTATCGTGGCACCAAAGCTCTCTGGCAAAGGCTAAATGTCTCACAAAACTACAGTTCCCAGAATTCCCTAGCATTGATTATTTCTGGATTACTTCTGCATTGGGTTTTGGACCTAAGTCCTTTTCTTTAGAAAAAGAAAGCATTTGGTCCAAATCAAGAAAGTAATTTCTTCTCATATATTTGATAATTATACAAATGTATCATATGTGTATGTGTAATCTTAACTCAATTGAATAAAACATTATGTTAGACATTCTCAATATTTGATAAAATCAATTATTTAATACCTGATTTATCATCAGATACTGAGAATCTCTAACAAGCACAATTTAAAGTCTATCAAAATCAGCAATAGATCCAAGCACCTGATTATTGGTTTAGTTTATGAGAAAAGTTTTAGTCTGAGAAATTTTTATCATAAGAAAGAAAATCTCTCATAACATTATAAGGTGTTTTATTAAAAATAACATTTTATCATAATGGAAAAATATGAAATGAGCTGATAGTCTGACAGTTAGACATTGCCTTAACAATGTAGTTAAATACAATAGACCAAGATGCGATTTGGGAGATTATTTTAAAAAGATGACTTGAAAACTCTTCAAATCATATCAGCTACTTTTAAAGGTAAAATGTGAACCAGAGCAGTTTAAACTATGAATAACTGAATGGCTTGAAGATTTTTTTTTTTAAATCCATGGAACTTTTGATAGCTAAGGATATTTCTTAAAAGAAGATCAAATATGTTATTTTCCATACCCATGGGACAGATTACTAATATAAAAATTAATGAGACAACAGTATTTCACACTTGACAAATCAAGTAAAAACAAAAATAGTGATGACAGCCCAACCCACTGAAGTTACATCTCAAGTCAGTAGTTTTATTCACTTGTGATGGATCTGTTCAAAATGAAAGCACACTTCAAAAACACTTTAAAAGAGTGAAGTAATTGAGTTGTAATTGAGTGTGCAAATTGTTTTTTTACTAAATAATAACAATAAATAGTTATTTCCTCATAACAGGATTTACAGCTGGGGATTTTATGTGTATGGGTGTGTGCAAATATTATTTACGTATAACAACAATAAATTACCACACATACATACACAATGGTTGTATCTGATGTGGTCTACTGACTTATTCAGTAAAATTTAATTACTTATTTGTAACTACCCAGAAATGTCAGAGAAGTACAAAAAAGAAAAAGAAAAACAAGAAACCACAACAAGTGTGCACAGGATTTACAGCTAGAGGTTTTAAGTGTGTGTCTGTGCCAATATTATTTACTCATTAGATAAGAACAATAAATTGATGTTCCTAGATAACAACAATAAAGTTACTACACATACATATAAAATGGTTGTATCTGATGTGGTCTGTTGTCTTATTCAGCAGAATTTAATTACTTATTTGTAACTACCCAGAAATGTCAGAGAAGTACAAAAAATGTATTTAACAAACAGGAAAAGAAGAAGAAAAAGATGGAGAAGAAAAGTGTGTACAAGATTTGCAACTGTTGGTTTTATGTGTATTTATGTGCATTTGTGTGTGTGCAAACATTGTTTATTTACTGAATAATAACAATTAATGGTTGCCTCTAGATAACAACAATAAAGTTACCACACATACATACAAAATGATTGTATCTGATGTGGTCTGTTGACTTATTCAGTAAAATTTAATTCAGTAAAATTTACTTATTCAATAAAATTTAATCATTGTACCTACCCAGAAATGTCAGAGAAGTACAAAAAAGTGTATTTAAGAAATAGTAAATTTTAACTACTTACTGTAACTACCCAGAAATGTCAGACAAAGACAAAAAAAGTGTATTCAAGAAACAGGAAAACAACAAGAAGCGTGTACAGAATTCACAGCTGGAGGTTTTATGTATATTTATGTGTGTTTCTGTGTGTGCAAATATTGTTTATTTACTAGATAATTACAACAAATTGTTGTTTCCAAATAATAAAATAAACTACCACACATTCATACGAAATGGTCTGTTGACTTACTTCAGTAAATTTTAATTCCTTGTTGTACCTACCCAGAAATGTCAGACAAGTCCCAAAAATGTAAGGAACAGAAAAACAAAGGCAACAAAAAAGAAGTGGGCACAGGATTTTTAGCTAGAGGTTTTGTGTATTTGTGTGGGTGTGTGCGCGTGCAAATATAATTTATTTATTGAATAGCAATAAATTGTTGTTGCTAGATAACAACAATAAATTGCCACGCATACACATACAAAATAGTTGTGCCCTTTTACCAATTCCCCAGATGGAAAGACCTGCTCCTGAGCACGGCCTCTCTCCCATTGCTCCCAGTATCGCCCAGTTTGAAGTCCCCACCTTCCTAGTTTGTTCTCTTCATTGTCCAGGGTGACCAGATATCCTGACCACAAAGGAGGACCAGGGGCTGAAAAATGTAGGACATTCTAGCAAACATGTAGGAGATGACCCAATAAAAGCTAAACGCACTTAATATAAATGTAAATCCATGCTTCTTAACTGCAAATGGAGGACATTTTTTGAAATCTCTCCTGGAAAAGAAGGTTGACATGTAGGACATGTCCTGGAAAAGGAGGACGTCCCTGGTCACCCTGTCTTTGTTAGTAATCCAGATAAAAATCACCACAGGAAACACAATCACAAGTCAGTTGTGTTGTTTGTCTGAAGAAGGAGCAGAAGCTGCAACCCAAAGACCCCAAAGTCTTCCCATTTTGTTCAAAGAGGAAACGTGTGTAGGGAAAATAATGATTTATTTTTTTTAAAAATCTCAATTTATGCTAAAATAATTTTTATTCATTCCCAGAACACATTAAAAACATGACACGAGGGGGTTTATCATACGATGGAATTTGGGGGTATAATCCAATGGCAATCCGAACGCAATCATGGGGTTACCTGTTATTGCGAATGAGTGTATCTCACGCAATTTTGGGCAAAAGGGAAGTCATTCCGAATGCAATCATGGGGTTTCACGTAACTGCGTATTAGAGTATCTCACGCAATTTCGGGCAACGGGGGGTCATTTTCAGGAAATGGGAAGTCATTCTGAATGCATTCCGAACGTAATTGGAATTCAGGTAAATTCGCTAGTTTAGTTTAGCGAATTTACGTGAATTCAAATTGACTCCATTCGAAATTGGGAGAAATTCCTTCCCGTGTGATAAACTTCTGACATTCACAATAAAAATACTGAGGACAAAAAGGCCTAAACCAAAATAAAGAAACCCAACAAAACAAAACAAAATAAAATAACAAAACACCCCAAACGACCATAACAAATACAATACACTTTTTAAAAATCATTATTGTCATTTATCTTAACCATGCATAGCCCAATATCTCCCTTTCTTCAAAGGGAAGTTTGGAGGGATGAGATCAAAAGGGAAATGTTTGATCTCCTTTTAAGAAACCTCCTTATGCTATCAACAGTAACAGGGGTGGCATCCACACTGCAGGAATAACCCAGTTTGAGACCGCTTTAACCTCCCTGGCTGAGTGCTATGGAATCCTGGGAAGTGAAGTAGAATTCCCTAACAGCACTGAGCCAGGGGGCAGTTAAAGCGGTCTGAAACTGGATTATTCCTGCAGTGTGGACTATTTTTTAAATAATAATAACAACAACAACAACAACAACAATATAAAAACACAAGCACTAAGTGTTTGGCATTTCCTTTAAGGAGGCATTTCCTTTAAGGAGGAGAAAGAAAAGGAGGAGGCTGTAGTCCATGTGCTTGGGTGAGATCTAATTTAATTTACACTTGAGCCAAGGCTAGCAGGCTAGCAGAAGCTGCATTTCCTTTAAGGAGGAGAAAGAAAAGGAGGAGGCTGTAGTCCATGTGCTTGGGTGAGATCTAATTTAATTTACACTTGAGCCAAGGCTAGCAGGCTAGCAGAAGCTGCATTTCCTTTAAGGAGGAGAAAGAAAAGGAGGAGGCTGTAGTCCATGTGCTTGGGTGAGATCTAATTTAATTTTCACTTGAGCCATTGCATTCTGGGAGCCAGTGCTGGGAGGCTACTTAAGGCTACTCAAGGCTAGCAGAAGCTGCATTTCCTTTAAGGAGGAGAAAGAAAAGGAGGAGGCTGTAGTCCATGTGCTTGGGTGAGATCTAATTTAATTTACACTTGAGCCAAGGCTAGCAGGCTAGCAGAAGCTGCATTTCCTTTAAGGAGGAGAAAGAAAAGGAGGAGGCTGTAGTCCATGTGCTTGGGTGAGATCTAATTTAATTTACACTTGAGCCAAGGCTAGCAGGCTAGCAGAAGCTGCATTTCCTTTAAGGAGGAGAAAGAAAAGGAGGAGGCTGTAGTCCATGTGCTTGGGTGAGATCTAATTTAATTTTCACTTGAGCCATTGCATTCTGGGAGCCAGTGCTGGGAGGCTACTTAAGGCTACTCAAGGCTAGCAGAAGCTGCATTTCCTTTAAGGAGGAGAAAGAAAAGGAGGAGGCTGTAGTCCATGTGCTTGGGTGAGATCTAATTTAATTTACACTTGAGCCAAGGCTAGCAGGCTAGCAGAAGCTGCATTTCCTTTAAGGAGGAGAAAGAAAAGGAGGAGGCTGTAGTCCATGTGCTTGGGTGAGATCTAATTTAATTTACACTTGAGCCAAGGCTAGCAGGCTAGCAGAAGCTGCATTTCCTTTAAGGAGGAGAAAGAAAAGGAGGAGGCTGTAGTCCATGTGCTTGGGTGAGATCTAATTTAATTTTCACTTGAGCCATTGCATTCTGGGAGCCAGTGCTGGGAGGCTACTTAAGGCTACTCAAGGCTAGCAGAAGCTGCATTTCCTTTAAGGAGGAGAAAGAAAAGGAGGAGGCTGTAGTCCATGTGCTTGGGTGAGATCTAATTTAATTTACACTTGAGCCAAGGCTAGCAGGCTAGCAGAAGCTGCATTTCCTTTCAGGAGGAGAAAGAAAAGGAGGAGGCTGTAGTCCATGTGCTTGGGTGAGATCTAATTTAATTTACACTTGAGCCATTGCATTCTGGGAGGTGTTTAGAGAATAGAAGAGGAGCCGGCCTGAAGCATCAGAGGAAGTGAATCAGAGACTTGCCTTTGGAAGGAGCTTTCAGCCAGGAGCTCTCTACATAACTATAGGCCCCGTGACTTGAACTCAGTGACAGAGCTTGGGAATAAAGGCCAAGTCTAGCAAGGGAAGCCCACAGTCTTGTTTCAGTGCCTCCTTAAGACTTCTCAGTATGGACACTGAAGGCCCTGCAGCAGTCACCTGCAACACCTGTGGGATGTTTGTCTTCTTGCCTACAGAGGTGGCGAACTACACCTGCCACAAGTGCAAGTTGGTAGTCCTCTTGGAAGAGAAAGTACAGCAGCTAGAGGAGCAGATATCTGCACTCCAGCATCATAGAGAGCAGGAGAATCTCCTGAACAGATCAGACCAGAATGTCTTGGGTGGGAAACAGAGAGAGGAAGTTGTTGGGGTGGAGGAGGTCACTCCACATACAACAGAGGTAGATGCTTGGAGGAAGGTCACACACAGAAGTAAGGAAACCAGGGAACGTTCTGTGAGCTGCTTGCAGCTGCAGAATCGCTTTGGATCTCTCTCTGTTGTCAGAGATGATGAGGAAAAGCAGCAGGGACAGACATCAGGGACAGAGCAGGGGAGCCTGAGAGTATCACGAAAAGGAACAGCCACTGCTAAGCCTCGGAGGAGGCGCGTGGTCGTGGTGGGGGACTCCTTGCTGAGGGGTACAGAAGCAGTGGTTTGTGGGCCTGACAAGATGTCTCGGGAGGTGTGTTGTCTCCCTGGGGCAAAGATCCATCATGTGACGGAGAGGCTGACAAGACTTGTCAACCCTACTGACCGTTATCCCCTTCTTTTGGTTCATGTGGGAACCAATGATACTGCAAGGCACAGCCTTCAGAATATCAAAAGGGATTATGAGGCTCTGGGAAGGAAGCTGAAAGAGATGGATGCACAGGTTGTCATCTCATCTCTACTCCCGGTAGAAGGGCATGGTCCAGGAAGGGAGAGGAAAATAGCAGAGGTGAATAACTGGCTCCGTAGATGGTGCCGCCAAGAACAGTTTGGATTCTTGGATCATGGGCTGCGGTTCCATGAGGAGGGACTTCTGGCAAGGGATGGACTGCATCTCACGCCAGTTGGCAAAAACGTTTTTGCCAACAGTCTGAAGAATCTGATCAGGAGGGCTTTAAACTGAGTTATGTGGGGGAGGGAGACATTATACTGGAAGACAAAAGGGATGGAGAGAATAGTCCATGTGGCATAGAGGGAACAAGGCAAACAGTGCAAGGACCCAACAGTAGGAGGCAAAAAAATGTGCAAAAGCAGCAAGTAAAGAGGACACATGGTCTTAAATGTCTCTACACTAATGCACAGAGTATGGGAAATAAGCAGGATGAACTTGAACTCCTAGCACAACAAGGGAAATATGATATAATAGGCATCACTGAAACCTGGTGGGATGAGTCTCATGATTGGAATGTAGAAATAGAGGGGTATAACCTTTTTAAGAGAAACAGGCCAAGCAGGAAAGGAGGAGGAATAGCATTATATGTCAGGGATATATACACCAGTGAAGAGATGCAGGAAGTCAATACTGGAAGCCAGGTGGAGAGCATCTGGATAAAAATTAAAGGAGAGGGAAATAACAGGGATGTTACTGTGGGAGTCTACTACAGACCCCCGACTCAGGCAGAGGAATTGGATGATGCCTTTCTAGAACAGATGACCACACAATCAGGAAGGAGAGATGTAGTAGTGATGGGGGACTTCAACTATCCGGATATTTGCTGGAAGTCAAACTCAGCCAAATCCTCAAAGTCTAGCAAATTTCTCACTTGCCTGGAAGACAACTTCATTGTCCAAAAGGTGGAAGAGGCAACAAGGGGATCAGCCATTTTAGATCTGATCTTAACCAACAGGGAAGACCTAGTTGATGGGGTGCAAGTGGTTGGATCCTTAGGTGGAAGTGACCATGTTCTCCTGGAGTTTGTTATGCAGTGGAAGGGAGAAGCTAGGCATAGTCAGACATGCACTCTAGACTTTAGGAGAGCTGATTTCAATAAACTTAGAGAAATACTGGGAGTGATCCCATGGTCAGGAATACTAAAAGAAAAGGGAGTTCAAGACGGATGGGAGTTTCTCAAAAGGGAGATATTGAAGGCACAATTTCAAACAGTTCCAATGAGGAAGAAAAATGGAAGATGTCTCAAGAAGCCAGGATGGATGACTAAGGAACTTTCAAATGAGCTAAGTTTTAAACGGAACATGTATAAGAAATGGAAAAATGGAGAAATCACGAAAGAGGAATTTAAACAAATAGCCAGCACATGTAGGGGTAAAGTCAGAAAAGCTAAAGCGCAGAATGAACTCAGGCTTGCTAGAGAGGTTAAGAACAATAAAAAGGGCTTTTTTGGATATGTCCACAGCAAAAGGAAGAAGAAGGAAACAGTAGGGCCACTGCGTGCAGAAGATGGCAAAATGCTCACAGGAGACAGAGAAAAGGCAGAATTACTCAACACCTTCTTTGCTTCAGTCTTCTCAGAAAAGGCAAAGGGTGCTCAACCTAAGGATAATGGAACAGGAGACAGAATAGAGGAAATTCAGCACAGAATAAGTAAAGAGGTAGTACAGGAATACCTGGTTAACCTAAATGAATATAAATCTCCAGGACCAGATGAACTACATCCTAGAGTATTAAAAGAACTAGCAAATGTAATATCAGAGCCATTGGCAATAATCTTTGAGAACTCCTGGAGAACAGGAGAAGTCCCAGAAGACTGGAGGAGGGCAAACGTTGTCCCCATCTTCAAAAAGGGAAAAAAAGAGGATCCCAACAATTATCGTCCAGTTAGTCTGACATCAATTCCAGGAAAGGTGCTAGAGCAGATCATTAAGCAGAGAGTCTGCGAACATTTAGAAGCCAATGCCATAATCTCAAAAAGCCAACATGGGTTTCAGAAAAAGAAGTCATGCCAAACGAACCTGATCTCTTTTTTTGATAAAATTACCAGCTTGGTAGATGAAGGGAATGCTGTGGATATAGTATACCTCGATTTCAGTAAGGCCTTTGACAAGGTTCCCCATGACATTCTTGCAAACAAGCTTGAAGAATGTGGGCTAGACAAGTTAACTGTTACATGGATTTGTAATTGGTTGACTGGCCGAACTCAAAGGGTGCTCAACAATGGCTCCTTTTCATCCTGGAGAGAAGTGACCAGTGGGGTCCCACAGGGTTCTGTCCTGGGCCCAGTGCTATTCAACATCTTTATTAATGATTTGGATGACAGAATTGGTGGCATACTTATCAAATTTGCAGATGACACTAAACTGGGAGGAGTAGCTAATACCCCAGAGGACAGGATCAAAATTCAAAATGACCTGAATAGACTAGAAAGCTGGGCCAGTGCTAACAAAATGAAATTCAATACGGAGAAATGTAAGGTTCTGCACTTAGGGCGGAAAAATGACATGCACAGATATAGGATGGGGGACACCTGGCTGAACGAGACCACATGTGAAAGGGATCTAGGAGTCCAAGTAGACCATAAGCTGAACATGAGTCAACAGTGTGATGCGGCAGCTAAAAAAGCCAATGCAATTTTAGGCTGCATCAATAGAAGTATAGTTTCTAGATCAAGGGAAGTTATAGTGCCACTCTATTCTGCTTTGGTCAGGCCCCACCTGGAATACTGTGTCCAGTTCTGGGCACCACAATTCAAAAAAGATGTGGAGAAACTGGAGCATGTCCAAAGGAGGGCAACTAAGATGGTGAAGGGTCTGGAAACCTTGCCCTATGAGGAACGCCTTAGGGAGCTGGGGATGTTTAGCCTGGAGAAGAGAAGGTTAAGAGGTGATATGATCGCCCTGTTTAAATATTTGAAGGGATGTCATATTGAGGAGGGAGCAAGCTTGTTTTCTGCTGCTGCAGAGACTAGAACGCGGAACAATGGATGCAAACTGCAGGAAAAGAGATTCCACCTCAACATTAGGAGGAACTTCCTGACAGTAAGGGCTGTTCGACAGTGGAACGCACTCCCTCGGAGTGTAGTGGAGTCTCCTTCCTTAGGGGTCTTTAAGCAGAGGCTGGATGGCCATCTGTCAGGGATGCTTTGACTTGGAGTTCCTGCATGGCAGGGGGTTGGACTGGATGGCCCTTGTGGTCTCTTCCAACTCTATGATTCTATGATTCTATGATTCTAAGTTTAAAATTGCACTACAATCATGCCAACATGACAATACAGAAAACATACAAGTTTGTAACTGCCACCGGTACCGCTGACTGTTCTTCCAATGCCTCACACAACAACAACAACAAACATACACATTTATCTCCCCCCCCCCATCCCTTCCATCCCTTTTATTATTACCTCTCTTTAAGGCTGCATCCACACTGGAGAGAGATATAATAATAACAAATAACGCAGTTTGGCACCGCTTTGACTCTTTTTCCACCTCAGGGCTATGGAATTCTGGGAGTTTCCAAGTGGAGCAGCCGAGGAAACGGCCAAGGCGTCGTCGTCTTAGGCTTCTCTGAGAGAGAAGTCCGCCAAAAACCAAACCATCTTCTCCCCTCCTCATGATGAAGGCAAAGAAGAAGGCCATCTCTCCCTTTAGCTGGCCTTTGGCCGCCATCTTGTGGCCACAGAGGCAGCAGCATCTACTTTTATTATTCCAAAAAACAGTTTAAATAAACACACATATGGGCAGAAATAATCCAGGGCTCCATCCACACTAGAGAAATAACCCAGTTTGACACCGCTTTAACTCTTTCCTGGCTCAAGGCTATGGAATCCTGGGAGTTGGGAGTTTGTTGTTTTGTGTGTGGGGCCCAGAGATTCCCCTCAGATTTTCCTCACAAACTAAGTGCTAGGAGGAAGGTGGTTTTTGGTGGACTGTTAAAGTTGTGTTTGTTGTTTGTCAGAGGTTCTTTAATACTTGGTGATGATAAACCGGATACTAAATGTTTGATTTTTATCATCAAATATTGAGAATCTCTAACAGGCAATCTTTTTTTATTATTATTATTCAACTGAGTTAAGATTGCACATACACATTTATATAATTGTCAAGTTTTTGAGAAGAAATCACTTTCTTGATTTGGGCAACATGCTTTCTTTTCCTAAAGAAAATTATTTCAGTCCAAAACACACCGCAGAAATAATCCAGTTTGGGACCGCTTTAATAATAATAATTTTAATAATAAAATTTATTTATACCCCGCCCCTATGAGATCAATCGGGGCAGCTAATGACAATAAAATACAATTTAACTGCCCTGGCTCAGTGCTAGGGAATCATGGGAATTGTAATTTATTGTGGCACCATAGCGCTCTCCGACAGAGAAGGCTAAATGTCTCAGAAAACTACAAATCCCAGAATTCTCTAGCATTCATCTGCCATTCATCTGCATCATTTTAAAATACTGGAGATGCTATGAATGGAGCTAGGCACAGTGGGAAGAGAAAGGAGAGGCCTAGAAGGTTTTTTTTAAAAAAAATTTTTTAATTTTAAAATATTTTTAAAATTATTTTTCAAAATATTTTTTAAAAACATAACATTGTGTAACATTTTCACTTTAACCACATCAAACTGTGTGGTTGAGGTTGTAAGTATGACATTGTAATTTAAAGGAATATTTTTAATTTTGCTAGTAGTTTTATGTCACAACTATTGCATCGTTACATTAAGTGATATACGGGAATTAAGATTTATGAGTAACACGAGTACAAAAATTCAAAGACATAGTCTGGAGAATCAGTATGCAGAGAGACCTTGTAACATCTTTGAGACTAAGGAGATTATCACACCAGCAGAAAAGATGGGAGCATAGGGGGTATGCTCCTGTTAATGTTGCATGACAATCCGAAGACTATCACATGTGACGTAGCGATTATCCCACTATTATCCTGTGAATAAAGAGGAATTCCAGGGCCACTTTTTATTCACTGGGATTTTACATTAATAAAAAGTGATGCTAGAATTTCCCTTTATTCACAGGACAATTGCAGCATTGTGTGACAGCCTTTGCGTTATTGCATCATATTGACGGGAGCATACTGCTATGCTCCTATCTTTTTTGCCGGTGTGATAATCTCCTAACTGCAAGAAAGAAGTTGCCAACTTCTTTATTTCAGTTACCAGTAGTCTCAAAGTTGCTACAAGATCTCACTACATATTAGTACAAAAACATTACTAAGGATTCTGTACGGTCTGATATGGGAGGCAGTCAATGTGTAGCAGGGTTGACACCAGAATCCTAATTCTGGTCTGGCTATTGTATTGTTTTACATTGTATTATATTATATTGTATTATTCTGTTCTAGGAGGGTTATTTTATGAGAATTTTAATCCTGAAATTTGTATGCTTGTATGTATTTTACCTGTTGTGATCCCACCTCAATCCGTAGGGAGAAGCGGGAAATAGAAATAATAAATTATTATTATTATTACTGTTATTAATTATAAGTCCAGGTGATACAAACCCTAATGACAGCACTGCAGGGAAAGAGTCTAGAGCAGATCATAAAATAAGACAGTCTGTATGTAAGTACTTAGAAAGGAATGCTGTGATTATTAAAAGTCAGCATGGGTTTCTCAAAAACAAGTCATGCTAAACTAATCTTATCTAAACTAATCTTATCTCTAGATCAAAAGCATCGGAGGAAGTAGACTCAAGGCTGGAGAAGCCAGGATGACACCATCCCTGCTGTCCTTGCGGCAGCAGGTAAAGATGTTTTTGTGCAGTCAGGCCTATTGAGAAGATAAGGGCTAGGTTTTTAATGTTGTGCTGCATACATTTAAATGGCTTATATTTTTAACATGTTATATTTTTAATTTATAACTGTTCTAACTCTTAAAATTGTTTAATTGGTTTTTAAATCTTACATTTATATTTTTTAATATTGTAATGTTTTAAATAGTACTGTTTTATACTTGTTGTTCGCAGCCTTGAGTCCCTTTATTGGGAGAAAGGCAGGATAAATGATGATGATGATGATGATGATGATGATGATGATAAAGCTCATGCTGCCAACTTCTTTCTTTCAGTTAGTCTCAAAGGTACTACAAGATCTCTCTACATACTGATTCTACAGATAACACTGGTATACCTTTGAATTCTAATCTTATCTCTGTTTTTTATAGAATTACAGTGGGCTCTTCTCATATGTTGAGGTTCATTTCTGGGGGGGCTGTGCAGATAGGAAAAATGCATATGGTCACACCCTGCATGATTTAGTGGGTGGGGATGTGCATGCATTTACATCAGTGAGTCTGCTTGCGTGCAGCACTGTTGAATAATATGGGGTCTGGCAATCCACAGTTGGTCAAATCTGCATATTGCTAGCCTGTCAATGAATCAGGCCCAGTGTATAGCTTGATAGATGAAGGGAATGCTATGGACTTTGCCGCGTATCTTGGTTTTAGTAAGGGCTTTCACAAGTTCCCCCATGATATTCTTGCAAACAAGCTAGTGAAATGTGGCCTAGACACTGCTACTGTTAGGTGGTTTTCCAATGGGTACTCTTCATCTCAATCTGGAGAGATGTGACTAGTGTGGCGGGCCACAGGGTTCTGTCCTGGGCCCAGTGTGCTATTCATCAGCTTTATAAATGAACTGGATTATTGAATTGAGGACATGCTAATCAAATTTGTAGGTGATACTACATTAGGAGTAGTAGCTAATTACCCTAGAGGACAGAATCATAATTCAAAATAACCTTAACATATTAGAGAGCTGGGCTAAATGTAATCAAATGAATTTCAACAGGGAGAATTGTAACTTAGAATAAATGAAATGCACAGATACAGGATGGGTGACACCTGGTCTGACAAGAGTAAATGTGAAAGGGAGCTAGGAGCCTTAGGGCTGGTACAGACAGTTCTAAAGGGATGCCACCACTTTCACTGCTGGATTGGGGCTGTGGCAACCACATGCTGTGGCCCCAATCTAGTGTTTTTCTGGCCCCAAAAGAAGCAGCAAAATGTCCCTCCTTTTTGGGGCAGAAAAGGGGAGCTTTTCAGTGCTCCCGTGGCATGCAGTATATAAACATTGCGCTGCCAGAGCGCTGCAGTGCCTGCTGCCATCTGGTTGAGCGGGTGGTGTGATGCTAGCTTGGGAGTTGTGTCAGGGCATGTGTCATCTAAACACCACACCACCGTGACACTCCCAAGCTGGAGTATTGTACCAGTCTGTTTTGCCCCTTAATAGACCACAAGGTGAACATGAGTCAATAATGTGACATGACAGCTAAAAAAAGCCAATGTAATTCTAGGCTACATTAACAGGAGTATAGTATATAGATTGAGGGAACTAGTGTTACCATTCTATTTGGTTTTGGTCAGACCTTACCTGGAACACTGTGTCAAGTTCTGGTCACTACAATTGAAGAATATTGACAAGCTGGAATGTGTCCAGTGGTGAGCAATGAAAATGGTAAGAGGTCTAGAAACCATGCTGTATGAAGAACAATTTAGGGAACTGAATATGTTTAATCTGGAGAAGAAAGGGTTAAGAGGTGACATGATAGCCATGCTAAAATATTTAAAATTGTCACTTTGAAAATGGAATAATCTTTCTTCTGCTCCACAGACTAGGACACAGAGTGATGGATTCTAGTATTGGACAAGAGATTCCACCTAAACATCAGGGAAAATCTTCTGATGGTAAGAGCTGTTTGACACACTGTTTCAGACAGTGGTGGTGTCTCCTTCTCTGGAAGTTTCTAAACAGAGGCTGGGTTGTCATCTGTGAGGAGTGCTTTGATTGCATGGCAGGGGTTTGGACTGGATGGCCCTTATTGTTTCTTCCAACTCTGTGTCAAGGGAGCTGCAGCCCAGTGAAAGCCACAGAAGCTCACCCTTGCTCTAGTGCTTTACTCTTTGCCAAAACCACAGTTTTGCATCTGCAAAAGGAGGTATTATTAAGGGTATCAAGGGTTTAGAAAATACGAATTCTAAAGACCCATCTGGTAATCTTTTCCTTGCAATTATCTCTTACGACTGTAGTCATTATTTTTTACACAAATCATCCTTGAATACTTGAGAAACCCTTCTGTTGAATTTATATTCTGTATGGCCATTAGGCTGTATTTATATGGAATAATGAATAGTTCATCCTGCACTCTTCTCTTAATAGATGATACTTAAAGCAGTTGTACTAAGCATTTAAAAAATTATACCATACCCTGAAAGTTTAGGGTGGCTAACAATCATAAATATACCTTTAACATAAAAATAACAAAGGAAATGCAAAACAACAAAATTGTTTAGGATAAAATGTTGAATGGTAAATTAATTAATAATTAATATTCACCCACCCCTGTAGCAAATATGAGAGTATTACTACATTTATTGTTTTTTTTTTTCTAATGAGTTATGTCTTCTCAAGATAGGTCTAAAGTACAAGAGCCTCAATATAATCATGTTCACTTCTAGATAACACATTGGTTAATCTTTTGAGCAGTCCATAGTATTGGTAGAATTCTTCTTCAGCACCATGCTTCATGTGTGTTTATTTTCTTCATTTTTGTCAGCTTTCTTCATTGTCCAGCTTTCACAACCATATGCAAAGATTTGAAATGAATGGATAAATCTTACTTTCATTTCTACTGATATATTTCTATATTTGAGGATCAACAGTGGAACACATTCCCTTGGGAGTGTGGTGGAGTCTTCTTCTTTGAAGGTTTTTAAATAGATGCTGTATGGCCATCTGTCGAGGGTACTTGGATTGTGAGTTCCTGCATGGCAAGGGGTTAAACTGGATGACCCTTGAGTCTCTTCCAACCCTATGATTCTGTGATCTTATCTAGTTCCTTCATAGCTGTCCTTCCAAGTCTTACTATTCTGACTTCTTTACTACAGTCTCCATTTTGATTAATGACTGAGCCAAGGTATATATATAAATCTGTTTAACTATTTTGATATCTTTTTACCCACTTTAAAGTTATGTAAACAATCTGTGGTTGATTTTTTTGTTTAACTGCAATCCTGCTTTTGCACTTTCTTCCTTAACTTTGATAAAAAGCCATTCCAAGGCCCCATTCATACTAGCCCATTTGCCCTGGTTAGATCCGGATCAGATCGTACATGTCATTACCGAATATCTCCGGAAAGAAGTTCATACTACCCTTTGCCCCGATCGATGCTTCCCAGTGCATTTTACCCTGCTGAAGTTCACACATGCAAAAGTAACGATTCAAGATGGAGCTTCCTAGTTGTAAATCAAATGATGTCATGGTGACGTCTGATGCAGTGCTCCATCCGGCGCTTCGCTTTTTAAATATTTTTTTACATTTGACAAATTATACACATGGAGCATAGGGCTGCGAGTGGTGCGGATTGTGGAGATCTTTTCTCCTCCTCCTCCTCCTCCGTTTTTCTCAGCACCAGGAGTGCTTCATCGGGCACTTCTGATTTTTTTTTTTTTTTACAATTTGACAGCTTATGCACATTCTACATGGGCTCTTTAAACAGTAGTAAACATATTGACTTTGGGTGTGAGGTGAACCTGTGTTTCAAGTTGTGAGAGGAAGTGCAGATTACTTGGAGGAAGGAAGAAGCACTTAATGTTTGATTATATTGTTTCCCTGGATGTTCACATGCCTCGGGGCCTCGGGGACATGTTCCTTTTTTCTTGGGGACCTGACCTACGTAAACATCCAAACATCCCGTAATATCTTTATTAATCCAGCTATACTTTGATGTAACATTAGGTGCCAGCATGAGTGGATGTGGTTGCAACGGCATACATAGCACTGGAATATATAGTGTGAATGACAATTTGACCCAGCTATATAGAAAGGCATGGGGATGGAGGAGCTTGCTGGAAGAATACTGCCACCCCTGTCTCCTACTCTGCATTTCTGATGGAAACCAAAAGCCAAAAGATGAGTTCTGCCAGATCAAACAGACAGGAATCCCCCTTTCATCTCTTGTGGATTCCTAAACACTTCTTCCTGCCCTTCATTCCTGGGTACTCCAGATCTTGTCTAGGTATTGTAAAGTTCATGAAGCATCATTAATCAAAATGCATCCATCTCATCTCTCACATATCAAAACAAACACTCCACTTTGGAAACCTTCTCAGGTTCCGTCAAGGGAAATCAAGCTTTTAGTTTTCCACAGCACCTCTATGAAGTGGAGTTGGCTCCAAGGTATAAATAGGACCACAAAATTTAGCATTTTTGCTGCAGTTGCCCTTCCTCCCACTTGTCTGGTTACTGTTGCCCTCAGGCTTCAATCTGAGTTGCTATTCCTTTGTTCCTGTCCACATCTCTTAACCAGCATACGCAAGCCTCATTGTTTAAGCCTTTCCTGCTTTCTGTGGACCATATCTTCAGAGTAGATAGCTAAACTCCTTTATCTAATTCTCAATCTCCACTATCCCTTTTTATACTTTTCTATATTTGTTTATCTCTGTATGCTGCGTGAATGACTGAGTAACTCTAGTATGTATGTTCATTTATATTTCTTCTAATAAAAGTTCATTTAATTCCTCATGCCAGGAGTCTCTACCAATTATTACTGGTATAACTGGTGCTCACTTCCTGCATATATTATCCCCTCTACAAAAACCAAGCTAAACATTCCCCAAATTAATTAAAGATAGATTGCAACTGTCAGTGGAGGCTCTATAAACTCCACGCATTTAGGCTAACACCTAGTGTTCCTGAAAAGTCACAGATCTCTCGAAAACATGCTATCTCCAGATATGAGATAAGAGAATATGAGGAACCCAAAATATAGCCTGGGTAAGCAGGGGTCCTGATAGTAGGTTCTTCTACGAAACAGATGTTACACATCAGTACAATCAGATGTTGTATCACCCCCATTTCTTTTACAGTGAACCATAACTTCTCATGGGCCAGGAGCTATAGGACTGGGATCTGGAGGAGGAGTCTAATGAGGAGGCTGAGGAAGGAAAATCCAGGCAAGTCTTCCAGAGAGAGAACAGCCTGCCTGCAGCTCTCCCTGTTGCAGAGCAGCCAGCTCTCCCTGCTGAAGAGCCTCAGCCAGCTCATCTCATCCTGTGGAAGTGCAGCCTCAGCCAACAGGACAATGCAGATGAGGCACAGGGCACAGCTGGGGTCTTAAGTCCTCAATCAAAGAGTAAGGGACAAAAGAATAAAACATAGATGAGAGTTAAATGAGAGTTAAACAGGAAATGTCCTGTGACAAACATAGGGCATTTCCTGTTTAACTCTCCTTTAAATCCTGTTTTTGTCCCCTAGTGTGATAATAAAGCACTATGACTCTGGAAACCAGGGTTTGACTCCCGGCTCAGCCATGAGACCCACAGGGTGACCAGAGGTCCTCCTTTTCCAGGAGTTGTCCTCCATTTCAGCCAACACATCCTCCATTTTGACCATGGGTTCAGATTTATATGAGAGGGTTTTTTAAAGCTTTTGTTTGGTCTTGTCCTACCTTTTTCTGGAACTTCCTTCAATCAGTGCCCCCCCCACAAATGGAAGTCCAAAATAGACCTCAGCTCCCAGAATCCCACACTTATGGGCCAACATGGCTGAGGCTTCTGGGAAATGAAGTCCAAAATCTCTTACAAAGGGCACAGTTTGGGTGGGCTTTGTCCTCCTTTGAGGTTAGGATACCTGGGTCATGAAACCCAATGGGGAAAGTCTTTAGGCATAGTCACACTCTCTCAGCCTCAGAGGGGTGGGAAGGCCATGCCAAAACCTCCTTTGAACAAATCAAGTAAACCCCATGAGTTTCTCCTCCACATAAACCAGCAACGACTTTGAGGCACACAACAACAACAATAACAACAACAACTCTCTCTATTTCCATCCCAGAATTGGGCGCCTGTCCCTTTAAGAGGCAATCCTCCACACAGGGCTCTATATTACTGAGGCGTTTTCAGGCCGTTCCAGCTCAAACCGTCGCCGCGATGCCTCTCGGGAGATGTAGTCCTTCGCTCCGCCCACAGCCATAGAGGCGGAGGGGTCGGGGGACTACGATTCCCAGGAACCAAAAGGCGAGGAAGGAGGGAGTCCCTCCCTGGCGCCTTCTGAGGCCGCTCTCTCTCAGTGTCAGGGCGGCTAGTTCAAGTTGCCATAGCGGCCGAGGAGGAAGGGAGAAGCTTTCTGGTAAGTCTTGCCTCGACTGCATCCGCACTGGGGAGATAACCCGGTTTGGAAGCGCTTTAACTCTTTGTTTGACTCACTTGCTATGGAATTCTGGGAGTTGGAGTTTGTTGTGGGCCCGAAGGGCCCACAACAAACTCCAACTCCCAGAATTCCATAGCAGTGGGTCAAACAACGAGTTAAAGCGCTTCCAAACCGGGTTATCTCCCCAGTGCGGATGCAGCCCTGGTTTAATACTTAATAATATGGAAAAGCCATACAAGGGGAGCCAAAGTGACGTTGCTGGAGTCACAAAAGCAAGCCTCCCAGCCCTAGCTGCCCCCCACTTTTTTTGTGGTCCTCCTCTGCACTTTTCTGCTTTTTAACCAGAGCTCTCTGCCTGATGGAGCCAAAGGGCTTTGAAAGGTAACCCTCCAATGAAGGGGAGGGGGGGGGGGAATGGAAAGCACCGATTACACGCACACACACACACATATATAATATAATATAATATATATTACACACACACACACACACACACATATAATTTTATAGTGCATATCTAACTGTTTTATATATACATATATTACATACACACACACATATATGTGTTAAATTATATTACAGTAGAGTCACGGTTATCCGACATAAACTGGACCGGCTGATAGTCGGATAACCGAAAATGTTGGATAGAATCATAGAATCATAGAGTTAGAAGAAACCACAAGGGCCATCCAGTCCAACCCCCTGCCATGCAGGAACTCTCCATCAAAGCATCCCTGACAGTTTGCCATCCAGCCTCTGCTTAAAGACCCCTAAGGAAGGAGACTCCACCACCCTCCAAGGGAGTGTGTTCCACTGTTGAACAGCCCTTACTGTCAGGAAGTTCCTCCTAATGTTGAGGTGGAATCTCTTTTCCTGCAGTTTGCATCCATTGTTCCGGGTCCTGTTCTCTGGAGCAGCAGAAAACAAGTTTGCTCCCTCCTCAATAAGACATCCCTTCAAATATTTGAACAGGACTATCATATCACCTCTTAACCTTCTCTTCTCCAGGCTAAACATCCCCAGTTCCCTAAGGCGGTCCTCATAGGGTATGTCTTCCAGACCCTTCACCTTCTTAGTCGCCCTCCTTTGGACACACTCCAGTTTCTCCACATCCTTTTTGAATTGTGGTGCCCAGAACCGGACACAGTATTCCGGAAAGTCCAAGAAAAGCCTTGAAATCACTGTGAATTTTCAAATGTATTGAAGTTTTATTGTAATAACAGTAAATAACAGTAAATGTAAAGGCATCACCGGTCAACATTGTGATGTACAGTATAAACAGTTCAGTTCTCTTGAAAATTTAAAGAAACCACAGCAGCCGCAACATTGGATAATCCGGAATGTTGGATAACTGAAGGCTGGATAATCGAGACTCGACTGTATGTTGTTTCTGTTGTTTCTGAGCTATGGTAACCCTAAAGTGGACCTATCATGGGCTTTTCTTGGCAAGGTTTGTTCAGAGGGGGTTTGCCATTGCCATCCTCAGGCGGAGAGAGTATCAGATGGGAGGAATTTCTTTTTATTTCGAATGGAGCCAATTGGAGCCAATGCGAATTCACATGAATTCGCTAGTTTAGCGAATTTACGTCAATTCCTATTGCGTTCACAATGTATTCAGAATGACTTCCCATTACCCAAAAATGACCCCCCATTGCCCGAAATTGCGTGAGATGCTTTAATTTGCAATAACGTAACACCCATGATTGCATTTGGAATGGCTTCCCTTTTGCCCGAAATTGCATGAGATACACTCATACGCAATAACTTGAAACCCCATGATTGCGTTCGGATTGCCATTAGATTATACTTCCAATTTCCGTCGTCTGATAAACTCGTATGACTTGCCCAAGGTCACCCAGCAGGTTTCCATGCCGAGCCAAGATCCAAACTCTGGTCTCCTAGTGTCTTAGTCCATTGCTCAAACCGCTACACCACGCTGGCTACTACTCAGTATTAAGTATTATTAATGTTAATGGGATTTAATCATGGGAAGGCTGCAGTTCTATATACTGTATATTTAGCCAGGAGGCAGGCCCACAGAATACAATGGGACTAATAGTCATCTAAACAGGAATGAGAAACTTGCGGCCTACCAGATGTTGTTGGGCTGTAACTCCTCGCATCCTTTACCACTGGGGATAAATTTTACGGTTGTTGCATCCTAACACCCAAAGTACCACAAATTACTCACACTGACTTAAAATATATCTCCTTGGGACTGTGCTTCACTCTTTTTAGCCTGCAATACTTCATATACATTTACTTGGGAAAAGGAATGAATACAGTAAATTAGACTTCTAAGTAGATATAGATAGGAGTGGATCTTGGTTTAGAGCTGTTTGAGATGAGAACTACAGTACCATATTATTACGACTCTCTAATCTGTATTTCAAAGAGATGTAGAGAAACCGGAATTGTAATCTTCTGTTGACATTGTGATTGTGGCCTCTAACTGTTGCTGTGTTTCCTGGATACCTGCTACTAGTACTTTTCTTCCATATCATAGTTTAAGGATGCAAATCTATTCATGTGTAGCTGGTAACTCAACTGAACTCCTTGGGGGTGGCTACATAATGCTGCTAGTCTAGGCAGCAAATGCACCGATTCACCTACTTTTGGAACTCTTGTACTCCATATGTATCTTGGAACTGGTTTCCATGTGGATGGTAATGCTGCATGCCTAGACTTAAACTGGCTGATCAGAAACTGTTCTTTTCAGGGCATTTTGGGAGTTTGTAAAGCAGAGGTGCGGGTCATATTCCTGGATTGCAAATCCCAGTATTCCCCACCACTTACTTTGCTGGTTAGGGTTGTTGGGAAGTGCAATCTAATAGTTCTGGAAAGATTGACGATTCCCATGCCTATTGCAAAGGAACTTTTTAAAGAGCCTCAAATAACAATATCAAGCAATCTTTGACAGTTGAACTGCTAATAAAGCCAATACAGTGGGCCCTTGATACCCACTGCGGTTTGGTTCCAGTTCCTGCCATGGATACCAAAATTTGGGGAATGCCATTAAATACAATGGCATAATGAAATAGTGTCTCTTGTACAAAATGGCAAAATCAGAGTTTGCTTTTGGGTATTCATATATTTTAAAAAATATTTTCCAGCCATGGATGCTTGAATCTATGGATAAGGAATCTGGGGATACAGAGGGCCAACTGTGTATGCTTGAGGTTTTTAGACATACATTGTGTGCCATAATTTATTTTCTTCATGTTAGTGAGGAATAGTTCTCTGTCAATATTGAAAAAATGTAAAATATGAAATTATAGATATCTATTTCTAGTCTTGAATTGGAGCAAAACATGGTTAAATCGGTTCAAATGAGACTAGACTAAATGATATTTTTGGTTTTGTTTTCATTTGGAAGGGATATTATTTGGTATTGTTTTTGCCATTATTTACTAATTGTTTACTCTTCCACACTTCTATGAAATGACAAATGGGTGCCCACCTTCCCCCAGGAGGAGAGGTTCAGCTGGTTACCTTTCTACAGCTGTGTTGGAAGACTGGGCTGGAACTGAACACTGTACTTATAGGGTCATACAGTAGATGTAGCACTTTGGGGACAAGTCTTGCCCATGTCAGGGTGACCAGACATCCTCCTTTTCCAGGACATGTCCTACATTTCAACCTTTTTGTCCAGGAAGAATTTCAAAATGTCCTTCATTCTGAACATGGCTAAGAATCCTGAATCTACATTTATGTTAGTGTTTCCAGCTTTGATTTGGTAATGTCCTACATTTTCTCGAATGTCCTACATTTTGTGGTGGCTTGTCCTCCTTTGTGGTCAGGACATCTGGTTACCCTGCTCCAAGTTTTGTTCATAGTTGAATCATAACAGTATGATCTGAACTACAGTTGATGTACTGTAGTGCATTACTTTTAATTTACCTTACATACTTTTCTTCCAGAACTGGGTTCTAAGGTGGCTTGGGATGGTACAGCCATACAGTATCAGAAATTCATCTCCCTTTCAGTCTACTTTTTAATTTTTTAAAATTCTGTTTTCTTTTATTTAACATAAGAACAGCCATGGTGGCTCACATTGGCTTAGCTGACATCAGTGACTCAACTTCCTTTTCCTGTTGATTGTCAATTGGAGAAGTTGCGGCTAGTTTTAACTATTTCAGAAGGGTTTCTGATAATAGACTGATAGAATGTAGCATTTCTTGTATAATGTTCAATCAGTATTTTGTCTGCAATTGCTTTGTGCAACTTCGCGACAGTAAACTCCCTGGTGAACTGCTAAGTTCTGGCAAATTGCAGTTGTTTGGAAGATTACTAAAGGTGAGCCACTGGTGAAAGATTGGTAATGGTGGACAAACTATATCTTTTTTACTATTATACTGCTAGAATTCAAAGATATTGCTGTGTCAGTCAGTAGCACCTTTGAGACTAACTGAAAGAAAGACGTTGACAGCATGAGATTTTGTAGACTTACTTCCTCAGATGCTTTTGGACTCTACCAAAAGAATCTGAGGAAGTAAGCTTAAGTCTAAGAACGCTCATTCTGCCAACTTCTTTCTTCCAGTTGGTCTCAAAAGTGCTACGAGATCTCTCCATTATACTGCCATTTCTCTAAATATCTTGATAGTGAGATTCATACGTGTGTTCTGGGCTTTGCTTTCAGCTCATATGAATCACTTGAACTAGGAGGACTCCTGCATCATCACGGGGTCCAAGGGAACTTTGATTTCGAAGTAGTGACCTGAAATCCTTTATTAGCACATGGCCTGATGTGAGATAGGTAAAAATAGTAGCACAACAACTGTATGGTTAACAAAAAGCTGATGTGCAACACTCCATTCATTTTGTGGACAATTTTTATTATTGTATTTGAATTTCATCAATTTATAGCAGATGTACAAAAAATAATGTCTTTAAACAGTATCTTTAGACCGATCAAAATTATTTATGAGCTTTGAATCATAGTTGCAAATAGTAGAATAATGTATCTAAGAAGTTGAAGGATTAGCACAATCCTGTTTAAGGTCTGATTTCTGCAGAAAAACTCACCATAACACTTCCATTTCACTCCTTACTGAGTTATATAAGTGAGAATGAGAGCTGTTAGTAAACACTTTAAAAATTGTCCTATTTTGGGATGAATATAACCAGTTGAGCCATTTTCTTCTCTTTTTCTCTTCAGTGCTGCCGTTGGCAGTGCCTTTTAAGTGAGCCTTTCGTTTTGCTCTGTAAGAATGTGGCTTCTGTTCTTTTGAATTGACCAATTGTTTTTGGAGTTGTACTGAAAGTAAATAGGATTTGTTTTTAAAAAAGTTTGATGTTATGGGCAAATTGGGCAAGTTTTGTTATGGAAGCCATGTCTATTGTGCTAAGGACGGTGTGTGCTGATTACTTCTCTGTTTTAATATTATAGCACCAGATCTCTTCGTGTGATTATATCAAGCTATAACACAAGATTATATCAAGAACACAAAAATGAATGCATATGCAGAGGGGAGAGTTTCACACTATTGGACTGACTGGGCCTACAGAGGGTCCAATATCTCTCAGCCCCTCCACCAACCCTGGCAGCTTTCTAGATAGCTGAAAGAAGGAAAAAGAATCTTATCTGTCTCTGATTAGTGATTTAAGACAGTGGGATTTCCTTCTCCATCTCACCTGGTGCTTTCAGGAGATGATGAGCATCAACTAGGGACATGATGACATCAGGACCATATCTGTTAACATCTTCTGACCTGTGAGAGGAGTCCTGGTGACATTGTGAGTTTGATCCTAGGGCTCCCAGGTTGACTCAGCCTTCCATCCTTTTGTAGGTCGATAAATGAGCATCCAGCTTGTTGGGGGTAATTGGCTTACAGATTGTAAACAGCTTAGAGCAGCGGTTCTCAACCTATGGGTTGCAGCCCCTTTGGTGGTCAAACAACCCTTTCACAGGGGTCGCCTAAGACCATCAGAAAACACATATTTCCGATGGTCTTAGGCACCGAGACAAAAATAATTTTATGGTTGGGGCGTCACCACAACATGAGGAACTGTATTAAAGGGTTGCGGCATTAGAAAGGTTGAGAACCACTGGCTTACAGAGTTCAGAGTTCATTATTAAGCGGTATAGAAATGTAAATGCTATTGCTGTTGTGGTGGGCTACAGCGCAAGAGGTGGGGTAAGGCTACCCATCCAGAAGTCCTAGAGGAGAGCCAAGAACTGTGGATGAAGGACATTGGTACAATTGTTCAGTGCAGTGTTTCTTCTATGCTCACCCAGCCCCTCAGCACCATAGACATGTGCTTCATGTATGTCACCTGAGATTTTCAGGAGCAGAGGGGAATATCTGATCAAGATCTTGAAACTCAATAGAACTAAAGCAGTGTGTAGGAGCAGCACCACTGGTCCTCAAACACCTGCCTTTTGAAAGAAATGGGCTGTGGCATTCATCTGCTTCGTTTTAAAAGGCTTTAAGAGATGGTGGGAGTGGGGCAAAGCTCAGTGAGATGAGAAAGGAGAGGTCCCAGAAAACTTTAAAATTAAAACTTTAAAATAATAAAAGTTTTGGAATTTTTTAAATTTTTTAAATTCTTTTTAAAATTTCTTTAAAAACATCACATTTTAACCAAATCTTCACTATGTATATGTAAATACATTTAGGTTGTATGTATGATATTGTAATTTGAAGGTAAACCGGTATTTTAAATTTTGCTAGTTGTTTATATCACAACTATTAGTATTCCAGACAGTGGTATATGGGAATTACAATTTATGAGTAACATTAGCATGAAAAAGCATTACTCAAGATTCTGCATGCTCTGAAATAGGAGGAGGACAATGGGGGGGGGGTGACACTGTGAGTTACTGGATGACACCAAACCTGGTGATGTCACTGAATAGGAGCGGACCAGTATTCCCAGGACTAATGTGCAAGGATTCCAGTCCACATGTTGCCACTCATGGGGATGCATTATTTATATGCATGCCTACATTTCTGCTGATGGTATTGTTCTTCAAAGAAGTGATTCCTCTACTGCCAGCAATGGCTTAAATCCTATTAGGCCTGGCTAGAGTAGGGCCATTGAATCAGTGGAATTTGGCTGTGTGATGGCTCACCATTCAGCAACTGATCTAATGGGCCTACTGTAGTTGGGAGTAACCAGTAGAAATCCATCCAAGGAAAGGACCCATGGGAACTTCTGGGAGTTCTCCTTGTTCTTCAGTACCATCAGTTAATAGTTCAGGGATGAAATCTGAGCTCCTATTCCCATCATGCTTCACCTTGGCCAGGCTGATTAAAGTTAATGAGAACTGGCCCCAGCTCTGTTTTGCAGGTTCTTCTTGTGATAGAAGCATCCCTATATAGTAGAACAGCTGAAGTTGAGCATAGAACTGAGCAATCAATTTAATCATAGAATAAGTGGTATTTTAAATCAGGAGAATGTCTCAGTTGCTTTAGATTTGATCTTTTCAAATCAAAGCACTGACTGAAGTTCCAATTGTAACTGCAGTACCTTGGGAGGTAAGCAGTGTTGTATTCAATATCTGAGTGTGCTAAGGATTGCACTGCATGACTAGCACAATATAATTCTATTGAAAAAACCAAAACTAATTCTGGTTTTATATTTTATGGAAAGTAAATAAAATAAAGAAGTGATAAGTTACTACAGATTACTCAGTCCCTGCTGTGACATTCTTTAAAGGGGAAAAATTAATTTCAACAGGTTTTGAAGATAGGAGAAGTTATAGTAAAATGATGTAGTGGTGATTTAAACAATTGCTTATGAAAGGGTTCACATACAGTACAGCCAGTGTGGTGTAGTTATTTGAGTGTTGAACGGTAACTCTGGAGATCAGGATTTGATTCTCTACTTGAGCAGAAAAACCCACTGGGTGACCTTGAGCATGTCACAGTCTCTCAGCCTCAGAGGATGGCAACGGCAACCCCTCTCTGAAGAAACTTGCCAAGAAAACCCTGTGATAGGTTTGCATTAGGGACATCATAAGTAAAAGATGACTTGCAGGCACACCACAACAACAATAGCAAACATACATTGATGGGCCTTGAAGGCAAGCAATATTGTCACTGCATTGTTGTGGTATTATTCAAACTTCTTTTATATATTTAGTGGGAAGAAATCCTCCAGTTTGCAAATTGTGATAGGCCCAGAAAATGCTCTTATTTTTTTCTTTATCCTGGGTGAAGCCATTCCCCTGTCCCTGGTGTGAGAGGTTTGGCTTGCCATCCCGGTTCCATGCTGTCCCAACAAACTCAGGCAACTCTTAGCTGTATGCTCAATAACAGTAACTCTTTATTCAACACCTTTCCTGCAACTTTAACCGTAACCATTGAACTAACAGCCTGTGGCTGTGATGAGAGAGGGGGGGTTTCATAATTTTCTTGCCTTCTCTGTGTCTCAACTTGAAAGTCCAGGGGGGCGGGGAGGCACTTCTATGCTGGCTCCAAGTCAGCCTTTTCAACCATAGATGGTCCTGGCCCGTGCTTCTGCCGGTGACTTCGTATATCCCACCAGATGTCTTCTAAATTTTCCAGGGGGGCATGGAGTCCAACACCTCCCGGCTGGGATGGAGTACCTTCTAAGTGTGCTGTCTTGCTTAACTCTCTCTCCACCCTTGGGTCTCACACTCATGGTTGCCAGTTCAGGGTTTTCCTCTTCCCCGCTACAGGGCAGCAGTCTACCCCTCTCTCCAAGGAAGAACCTCCACCATTCTCTCCCTCTTCCTGACTGCCTCACGCGTTCCTCCTCTTTCCTTCTGTCTCTAGTCTTCCTTGACCACACCTTGCCCTCATCTCTTACATCCAGACCCATTTTAGTCCCTCCTCCTTCTCCTACCATTTCCAGTTTCACCTGCTCTGGCTCCTTCCAGCTTTCTCCTGCCTCCAGTCTCTCTCTTTCCATCTACTCCTTCCTGGTTTCCCAGCAGAGAAGGGCCAGAACATCCTGACTTTGGGTAGCTCCGCCGGCTCAGCCCCTGGGAGGCAGGGAGAGAAAACAACAAAAGAGAGGGTCCCGCCTCCAGTGGGAGGAGCAACCCCCTCAGGAACTCAGTTTTGCTTCCTGCCTTGCTCCTGCTAGGACGGACTTTACTTTGCTCCTGAGCAAAGCCTTCTCCAGCATCAGATTCCTGGCCTCAAACCTCCTGGCTTTACTCCCCTCCTGCTTCTTCTTCCCTTCCTTTCTCCTTTCCCTTCCTCCCAGCTGCTCTTCTTGTCTTTTCCCCTCTTATCTCTTTCTTTGGGAGGGAGATGTCTAGCCTTGAGGAGGCTCAGCCAGTGAGGGAGGCTGCTTCTGCTGAGCCCATGCCAGCCTCGGCTTTGCCGGCTGCTCGGCCTGAGGCACTCTCGAGTCCAGAAGCAGAAGCCAGGCTGCCGCAAACGGAGGGGTTCCCCTTCCCAGGCGCGGCAGGGACAGAGGCCCCACAAACGGCCCGGCCAGGGTCCGAGGTGGGTGAGCCGGCCCCAAGGACATCCAGCAGCGCGAGGGAGACTGTAAGTAGCCAGCCCCCCCCTCTAGAGATGGTTGAATGGTTTAGGGCCTTTTTGGCCCAGGAGGGCTCTGCCTCTGCGCGGGCCCTCCAGGGGGAAGGAGATCGGCTTGGGCCTCGGCCCACTGAACCCTGTGGAGGCCTCTGGAACCCAGGCCCATACCCTGCTGGGGGGGGCCTTTTCTCCAGCCCTTGGGGGAACCCTTTCACTCTGGGGGGCCCTGTTCCAGGCGAGTCCTCCTCCCTGGGTCCCTCCAACTGCCGGGAGGGAGCTCCTTCCTTCTTCTGGGGGAATCCCTGGCCCTTGTTGGGCTTCATGCCCCCCAATGCCCTTCCAGTTCCCTTCCATGGGAAAGGGCATTTTGGCCACATGGGCTCTGATGGTGGCAGCCATCTTGGCCATGCGGTCGCTGATGGGGGCCGCCATCTTGGCCATGCAGTGGCTAATGGGAGCCGCTATCTTGGCCATGCGGTTGCTGATGGGGGCAGCCATCTTGGCCATGCGGTCGCTGATGGGGGCAGCCATCTTGGCCATGCGGTCGCTGATGGGGGCAGCCATCTTGGCCATGCGGTCGCTGATGGGGGCCGCCATCTTGGCCATGCGGTTGCTAATGGGGGCCGCCATCTTGATTCCCCTGATGGGGGGGAGCACTCGATTTCGAGTCTCAGCCCTTCAAGCAGTGTAGGGGACTCGACCAGGCCTGCCCAGACTGAACCCAGGCAGCACACCCCCCTCCTGGGAGGGAGCAGCAACCACTCTAGTGATTCCCAGGGCAGGGCCCTGACCCCTCCAATCCGGCCAACTACTAGTTCTGGTTCAAAGGGGGGCAGTGGGGGGGGATTCTGCCTCAGACTCCGAGACAGATTTCTCTTACCAACCCATAGCCAAGCGGGCTAAGAGAACCAAGGGAGCATTAAAGCGCAAACGCTCCTTTTCTTCTCACTCCTCGGATGAGGAGGGCACTGAGGATGGTTGTGTGACTGTCGATTCTGCCTCTGAGGAGGGCGAATTGTCCGACGAAGAGGGGGAGGGTGACAGGGATGCCCCATCCTCCTCTCGCCTCTTCCGTGTAGAGGATTTCCCCCTTCTTCTCAAAAAGACCATGAAGACACTGGGCATTAGTCTTCCCTCTGGCCAGGCCCCCATGGAGGACTCGGAGCTACCGCGGGTAGGGGAGGACCTGTTTCCAGTTCCAGCTCCTTCAGTCCTTGAGATTCCTTGTCCCTATAACCTAATGCAGATTATCAGGGACGAATGGAGCAGACCTGCAGTGGGCCGCCCCAATCACAGTGCTGTTAGAAAATTATATAATCTTCAACAGGCAGTTATGAATAAACTTAAGGTGCCCCTAGTGGATGCCCCAGTGTCAGCCCTGGTTTCCTCAGCAGTATTCAGCAGAGATGGGGAGGACACCCTGAGGAACCCTGAGGATAGGAGAGCAGAGGGGGCCCTCAAGCGAACCCATGAAGCGATCTCCACTGCCATTAGGGCCGCAGCCGCAGTTTCCCTGTTCACGCGCGCAGCACTGCAGTGGACCAAGGATCTTCTGGAGACAATTCCAGCCTCCGACATTAGGATTAGGCAGACACTAAATAAAATTGCCAAGGTCCATGCCTTTGCAGCGGATGGCACCTTGGACATAGTACAGCTCTGCGCCAGGGGCCAGGCCTCAGCGGTAGCCGTTAGGAGGCAATTCTGGCTTAAGAACTGGAATGTCGATAACAAATCTAAACAAAATTTAGCTTTCACTCCCTTCCTGGGTTCCAAGTTGTTTGGGGAGTCTCTAGATCCAGTCTTGGTCGAAGGCAAGGATAAAAAGAAAGCCTTGCCTTCAGCAAGGAGGAGAGATGACAGGAAACAGTTCAGGCAGGGACGTTCTTCCTTTCGTTCCTCTAGATCCTTTTCTTCCTCTAACTCCTTTCAAGCCAGAGAGTCAAGACCAGGCAAGCCTCGCTGGGGAGACTCCAAGTTCCGAACTAAGCATAACCGGTCCCCCTTCTCCTCCAAAGAGGGAGGCAACCCCAAGTCCTCCGGAAAAAAACATCAGCAATGACATGATGCCTCCAGTAGGGGGCAGGCTTCAAGGCTTCGGAGTCATCTGGGAGAAATCTACCTCCGACCGGTGGGTGTTGGACACCATCCAACAGGGCTACAAAATAGAGTTCTCTCACCGACCACACAACATGTTCCAGCCTTCTCCCAGATCCAACGACCCCGACAAGCATCGCCTCCTACTGGAAGCAATTCAGCGCCTCCTGGACGCTCAAGCCATCGAACCTGTGCCACCAGACCAGAGACACCAAGGCTGTTATTCAACTTTCTTCCTGGTCCCCAAGAAGAATGGATCATGGAGAGCAATTCTCAATTTAAGAGGTCTGAACCGTTTTGTCCGGAAAAGAAAGTTCCAAATGGAGACACTGAGGACCATCCTCGATGTCCTACAACCGGGAGACTTCCTTTCATCACTGGACCTACAGGATGCCTATTTGCATATCCCCATTTTTCCTTCCCACCGCCGTTTCCTCCGTTTCAGATACGGCTCCAGACACTTCCAATACAAAGCCCTGCCCTTTGGTCTTGCCTCTGCTCCCAGAGTCTTTACCAAAGTCATGGTGGCCCTCGTTGCTCATTGGAGATCACAGCGGCTCCACGTCTATCCTTACCTCGACGATCTCCTGATTCGGGCAAGATCAAGGCAGCAGGCTGTTCACGACACCTCCAAGGTCCTCAGATCACTGGAGCTTCACGGGTTTTTAGTCAATTTGGACAAGAGCTCTCTCGATCCAGACCAACAGATACAGCACCTGGGGGCCAGGATGAACACACATCAGGGGACTGTATCTCTACCTCAAGATCGAATCCAGACTATAACCAAGGTGGTCCGGAAGGTTCTCAATTCTCATCAGTCCAGCCTGGCGACGTTGGCCCACCTCCAGGGCCTCATGATTGCATCGATCGATTGCTTGCCATGGGCGAGGTTTCATGCCAGACCTCTCCAGTGGCTTCTCCTACCCCATCAGCAGGCCATCGCACTGAAGATCCACAAGATGATCTCGGTTCCCAGCCAAGTACGCCGGTCCCTCCAGTGGTGGATCTCCCCAGCTATTTGGATGGGGCGACCCATCTGGAGACCCGAGAGGATTCAGATCACGACAGATGCCAGCCTCAGGGGTTGGGGAGCCCACTGTGGTGCCCACCTGGCTCAGGGACTCTGGAACACAGAGGAGCAGTCCCACAGCATCAATTGGCTGGAGTTACGAGCGGTGCGCCTGGCTCTAAAGTCCTTCCAGGCTCTGGTTCAGTCGAAGGCAGTCTTGGTAAGAACAGACAACACCACCACGAAGGCTCACATAAATCGCCAAGGCGGAACCAGATCTCGCAGCCTAATGGACGAGTCCCAGAGGCTCCTGAAATGGGCAGAATCCAACCTCTTATCGCTGGAAGCCGAACACCTGCAGGGACAGCTGAATTCCAAGGCAGATTGGCTGAGTCGGACCGACATCGACCAGGGGGAATGGAGTCTCCATCCAGAAGTCTTCCAAGAGATCACCAGGACGATGGGCCAGCCACAGATGGACCTGTTTGCATCCCCAGCAAATGCCAAGGTCCCAAGGTTTATGTCGAGGTTCCTGACAGAGGGTGCCGAGAGTATAGACGCCCTGAACTCCTCATGGCCACAGGGTCTCCTGTATGCTTTTCCCCCTACTTCTCTGCTGACAAAGGTGATAGCAAAGATCCGGAAGTCACGCTCAGAGGTCATTCTCATAGCGCCAGCATGGCCCAGGAGACCCTGGTTCCCAGAGATTCTAGAGATGTCGTCCAGGTCCATTCCATTGCCGTCCAGGCCGGATCTACTATCACAGGGCCTGGTGCACCATCCCGACCCTGGCTGGCTTCGGCTACACGCTTGGAGATTGAGCGGGACATGCTGACAAGATATGGATACTCTTCTGAGGTAGTCGATTCCATCTTGGCTTCCAGGAGGCCATCTACCGCAAGGATATATGAATACACCTTTAAGGCCTTCCGAAGGTGGTGCAAGCGGAAGAATAGGGACTTCATTCAGGTGTCAGTATCCACGCTTCTCCAGTTCATTCAGGATGGGGTCAACCAAGGTCTCCGTCCCAACACAGTCAAGAAACAGGTGGCGGCCATCACATCCATCATGCCTCATGAGGAGGCAGCCAACATATCTCATCACCCACATCTACGAAGACTCCTCAAGGGCATTTCCAACAGAGGACCATCAACAGTTCACCGATTCCCCTCGTGGAACCTCCACACAGTGTTAAAAGCACTAACCATACATCCTTTCGAGCCGCTGAGAGAGGCTTCCCTCAAGTTTCTCACCTGGAAGGTGCTGTTTCTCACTGCGATTACTTCAGCACGCCGAGTGTCGGAGATAGGGGCTCTATCGGTGCGAAAGGAGCTGTGCACCATCCGGCCAGACTCTGTTCTTCTGCGTCCAGACCCGACATTCATCCCCAAGGTCAATTCAGTTTTTCACACTTCTCAGGACATCATACTTCCTTCCTTCTGTCCACGGCCTCAAAAGGACGTAGAAAAAATATGGCACACACTGGATGTTCGCAGGGCCATCAAGATCTACCTTAAAAGAACCGCAAGCTTCAGGAGGTCCGAAGCTCTTTTTGTCTCCTTCCAACCGAAATCCAAGGGCAAGAAGGTGTCAGTATCCACCCTCAGCAGATGGATCAAGGCTTGTATCATCGCCTGCTACCAGGCTATGAATGAACAGCCTCCGGAGGGCATTACTGCCCACTCCACCAGAAGCGCAGCCATGTCAGCAGCTCTCACAACCAACGCGCCACTGGGCGAAATCTGCCGGGCAGCTACATGGAAATCTCCATCCACATTCATCAAACACTACAAGCTGGATGTGACCCAGTCGGCTGAAGCGGCCTTCGGTAGACGAGTACTCCAACAGATAGTACCAGGCTCCTCCCTCTCTGCTCCAGCAGTCCCTCCCTAGTAATAGGGGGCTTTTGTAAATCCCAAAGTCAGGATGTTCTGGCCCTTCTCTGCTGGGAAATGGAACGTTAGTACTTACCTGAGATACGTCCCTTTCCAGCAGAGAAGGTCCGAACATCCTCCCCACCCTTGACTGCTGGCGCGGAGGGAGGGTGGAACTTCTGTGGATTATTCTTCCGTTAAATTAAAAAAAAAAAAAGAAAAGAAAAGAAAAGAAAAGGAAAGTTAATAATAAGAAGAGTAAAGGTCTATCTGTAACATCAATAGTTTTCGGGGATGATTTCTCCCATTCTAATTGAGTTTGGGCTGATCATCAACTGAGTTCCTGAGGGGGTTGCTCCTCCCACTGGGGGCGGGACCCTCTCTTTTGTTGTTTTCTCTCCCTGCCTCCCAGGGGCTGAGCCGGCGGAGCTACCCAAAGTCAGGATGTTCGGACCTTCTCTGCTGGAAAGGGACGTATCTCAGGTAAGTACTAACGTTCCATTCTCCCCCTTTCCACCCCACGACACCCTCATCTCTCCTCAACCACCCTGCTACACCGGGTTAAATCTTTTACAGACTTGCAGTGCTGACTCTATTCGCTAGATGGTCTTTGGTGTACTTTTTAACTCTATGATTCTATGAAATCACTGGAGTTATTCTAAAACAAGCCAAACCCAGTATGCTTGGGCTTACGTAGTTTTTGTTTCTTGGTGTGGAAGTAGAATATGATTGAACGCTAGGAAGTGTTATGTTGTAACATTTTATGTTTTATAAATTATATTTGTCTTTTTAAGATACAAATGGCAGAATCCTCCAGTGACTCTGACCACGTACGCCATAGAATTGGGAGACGGGGTCCTGTGAGAGCAACCAGAACCCGAAATCATGGTGTTGAAGATGTCACAGAGAAGATCCATACTTTAGCAAGCACTTTACAGGTTTTGAATAGCAATTCACCTTGCATAACATGTTGTATGTCTCTTGTGCAGATAAAAAGAAGGACTCTAGTTCTTCTCTGTGAAATGGTTGACCTGTCTTACAGCAGTCTTGGTGGAGTGTATATATTTTGGGATCAAACCAAAGAAGGTTACTACAGTTATTTATGTAGTCCTAAAAACAGTGGTCCCCAATTGTTGTTGTTGTTGCCATTGCCCTCTTTCCTCTTGGATAACAACCCTAACACCGCCCCTTCCCCAAATATATTTCTTGATATTAGGTCTACTATTCTACTGCACATTCAAGACATCCAATCTTAGTTATTCCTCCCTTTGCCACCCAGTCACCAGGGGAGTAGCAACTAAGTAGCTTGCTGAGCAGTGACAGAAGCCTCTTGCCTATGACAGCCTTGTGACAGAGGTATCACTAGGGAGCATGCAGGCTCTGGGCTGCACTAGGTGACACAATAAGTTAGGTGACACCACAGCTGACACCCTAGCAACACCACTGTTGCTCCTTAAATGTCTGCCTTTTGGAAGAAACAGGATGTAGCATTAAAGTATATTGTAAGGCACAAGGAGCTCAGTGAAAGAGGATGTGTGGCCAGAAAGTGGGGTCAAATGAAGCCTCTTCTTTCTCTGACCATTGAGCTTCAAACACCATCTGGGAGAGGAGGAAGAGAACTTTCTGGGTTCCTCCATCCTCAAGATATGGCCTGGCTTCATCTGTGAGAGGGAGAAGCAGGTAGAATAAGCATGGAGAGAGTGAATGTGAGGGAGTCTGCTGTCTACCATTGACACAAGAGACTCCAGCTTCAGGAGTGGGGTGCAAGAGGAATCAAGATTTCTGCTTTGGAAATTAGGAAAAAGGATCTCTGGGTTCCTCCTGCACCCCATTCCTGAAGCTGGATGCTGCTGTCTCCTATTCTAAGAACAACCTTCTGCTTCAAGAGTTATGAAGAAGAAGAATCTCTGGATTCCTGCTGCACCTCACGCATAAAGCTGGAGTCTCTTGTGTGAATGGGAGATAGCAGCCTCCAGTTTAAGGAGTTTGGAGGATGAAGGACTAGTTTAGGAGTTGTTTATGTCACACTATTGTGATACATTCAGTGATAGATGGAATTATTAAGGTGTAACATTAGTACAAGAACATTACTAAGGGTTCTGTATGGTGTGGTAGGCGACGAGGTTAATGGGAGGGTGATACCTTGCGTTATTGCATTAGGTGATACCTGTCCTAGTGATGCCACTGCCTTGTGGCAAAGAACAGTATGAGCAATAGACCTCTTAGTCACTGCTTAGCCAGCTGCTTAGTTGCAGTTCCCAAGGTGATCAAGTGCAAAGGGAGAAGCTTCTTCCTGGTGAGGAAGGATGTTGAGGCGGATAGGGGCATAGTTGGTGTGTCTGTAGGGAATCTGGAGAGGCCAGATGCTCTGGACTGATGGGAAAAGGGAAAGATTTTAGATATTGGAGCCAGTCCAAGGCAAAGGGCTGTTTCCAATAATTGACCCCAGATATTCCTCCTTCCCCAGGGATGTGCCTTCCCCAAACAGCTTCAAGTGTTCATCCCCTCAAAAACATGGTTCTTCTGCTTCCTCTTCTCTTTGCCTGTTTGAGGAAAGAAAGCAGGGACAGCTGTGCAACTCCAACCTGCCAGCCCAGTCCTGGCAAAGCTCACAAAGCTTAAGTAGTATACCAGATCTGAAAGCTCCTTTTTGCCACCACTTCTCCCTGGCTGCCAGTGGTCTTAACATCACACTCCAGTCTGTCAATCTTTCCCAAAATGGCACCACTCTAAGCCACAGAAGCGTGCCTTGTGAGAATTTCCTAATGCCCACTACGAGTGAAAGACGTAGCTAAGGAAGTGAGCTCATTTGGGAAGGTGAAGAACATGAGACAGCACCACACAGAGCAATCAGCGTGGCTGTGTGGTGGTTTGTAACCTCCCACCCCCAGCATCGTCTTGAAGGCTGATGGCTCCTTTTGTATTTCTTGCACACCAATATTTTGACTGAAAGGCCCCTTGCCACCTCTTTTTCCCCTCGTTGCCCCCTGGATCTTTTCACTGCCACTAGAGAGGGTGTACCACCTACTTTGGGAATTGCTGTCCTAAAGTATAATTACCAGTACCTGCAAATGTGTTAGTTTGAGTTGTATGGCTTCCACAATTATTAGTTAAAGGTTGAGGGAAAGGGTAGGGGCTTAAGGCATCTATTAAAGGTCTTTTGGGGGGAGGGTGGAATGCATTTTTTATGAATGCCTGGTGAAACTTTTGACATTACCTTTCCAGTAAAATTGTGTCCCTATTTAGAACTTCAACCAATTGAAATAAAATAAATGGAGGCAATTTGGTGGAAAAATCTGAAAGTTAAAAGTTAACTGAATAGCAATTATATTGGGGGGGGGGGATTATTTTCCAGTAAGCCTTTGATAGTAGGAGTCATAGAATCATAGAGTTGGAAGAGACCACAAGGGCCATCCAGTCCAACCCCCCTGCCATGCAGGAACTCCCAATCAAAGTATCCCTGACAGATGGCCATCCAGTTTCTGCTTAAAGACCTCCAAGGACGGAGACTCCACCACACTCCAAGGGAGTGTGTTCCACTGTCAAACAGCCCTTACTGTCAGGAAGTTCCTCTTAATGTTGAGGTGGAATCTCTTTTCCTGCAACTTGTATCCATTGTTCCGCGTCCTAGACTCTGAAGCAGTAGAAAACAAGCTTGCTCCCTCCTCAATATGACATCCCTTCAAGTATTTAAACAGGGCTGTCATATCACCTCTCAACCTTCTCTTCTCCAGGCTAAACGTCTCCAGTTCCCTGAGTCGCTTCCCATAAGGCATGGCTTCCAGACCCTTCACCATCTTAGTTGCCCTCATTTGGACACACTCCAGCTTCTCTACATTCTTTTTGAAATGTGGTGCCCAGAACTGGACTCAGTATTCCAGGTGGGGCCTGACCAAAGCAGAGTAGAGTGGCACTATTACTTCCCTGGACCAAGACACTATAATTCTATTGGTGCAGCCTAAAATTGAATTGGCCTTTTTAGCTGCTGCATCACACTGTTGACTCATGTTCAACTTATGGTCTACTTGGACTCCTAGATCTCTTTCGCACGTAGTTTCATTCAGCCAGGTGTCCCCCATCCTATATCTGTGCATTTCATTTTTCCGCCCTAAGTGCAGTACCTTACATTTCTCTGTGTTGAATTTCATTTTGTTAGCTTTGGCCCAGCTTTCTAGTCTATTCAGGTCATTTTGAATTTTGTTCCTGTCCTCTGGGGTATTAGCTACTCCTCCTAGTTTAGTGTCATCTGAAAATTTGATAAGTATGTTCCCAATTCTGTTATCCAAGTCATTGATAAAGATGTTGAATAGCACTAGGCCCAGGACAAGAACCCTGTGGCACCCCACTTGTCACTTCTCTCTAGGATGAAAAGGAACCATTGTTGAGCACCCTTTGGGTTTGGCCGATCAATCAATTGCAAATCCACCTAACAGTTGCCTTGTCTAGCCTAGATTTTACAAGCTTGTTTGCAAGAATGTCATGGGGAACTTTGTCAAAGGCCTTACTGAAATCAATATATACTATATCCACAGCATTCCCTTCATCTACTAAGCTGGTAATTTTATCTAAAAAAAAAAGAGATCAGGTTTGTCTGGCATGACTTGTTCCTCTGAAACTCATGTTGACTTTTTGTGATTATGGCATTGCCTTCTAAATGTTCACAGACTCCCTGTTTAATGATCTGCTCTAGAATCTTTCCTGGTATTGATGTCAGACTAACTGGATGATAATTGTTGGGATCCTCTTTTTTCCCCCTTTTTGAAGATGGGGACAATGTTTGCCCTACTCCAGTCTGCTAGGACTTCTCCTGTTCTCCAGGAGTTCTCAAAGTTTATTCCCAGTGGTTCCGATATTACATTTGCCAGTTCTGTTAGTACTCTTGGATGTAGTTCATCTGGCCTGGAGACTTATATTCATTTAGATTAACCAGGTGTTTCTGTACTATCTCTTTACTTATTCTGTGCTGAAATTCCCCTGTTCTGTCTTCTGCTCCATTATCCTCAGCTTGAGCACCCTTTGCCTTTTCTGAGAAGACTCAGAAGCAAAGAAGTTGTTGAGTATTAATTCTAGTAGTAATTATAGTTTGACCCCCCTCCCGAAATGGTTATGGTGAAGACTTTTATCAAAGCCTTATTAATAATACAAGTAAGCACATTCAGTTGTAGATCAATTCAATCAGTAAAATCCCAAATATATTAAGAGGTTGGAAGGATTTCTCTAGATTGGATGAATGAATGAAATTGGAGGACATACAAGTGAAAAATCACAGACAAATGCAAATGGATACCCTTTGGAGCTACATATCTTAACTTCACATAAATTGTTGGGGTTTAAATGGGCTGTTAATACTTAGGACAGAGATTTTACGGCCACAGTGGAAATTTTATTTATCCACATTAATGCGAGTATATTGCATATATGCATCTCAAAATTGAGTTCCTTTCTTGGCCGTAAGGAGAATACTAGAAGCATCAGAAATTATAAAACTGTTATTATAAAATTGTGATGTTTATAGTTGGAATTTTGGTTTAATTATATTTTTTCAACATCTATCTTAAGGATACCAATCGGAACCTGAGACATGTGGACCAGATGTTAGGCCAGTATCGAGAGTACAACAATGAACAAGCAGAAGCAATTGCAAATGTAAGCAGCCCTTGGTAAAACTTAAAATATATTACTTGCTGCTCATAAAAATGTGATAGATGTGTTTTCCTTCCTGCTCTCTGCTGAGGCTTGGCAGCTCAGTTAACTTATCTTAATTTAGATCAGTGCTTCTCAAGCTATCCAATGTGGGGGACTGTCAGTTACAGTTTTATAGGCACCAGCACTAAATTTGTGCTCATTGGCTTCAGTTGTTTCTTTCTTTTCTGGAAACTTGCCAAGAACCAGAAGCCATTTGCTTGGGGACTATCAGTAGTCCAACGACCAGCACATTGGGTAGCACTGGTCTAGAGGGTGGTAGATAGCTGAGGAAGGCGGGGGTCTACCAAGTGTTATAGTAGCCTTTTCTTTTCTTCTTATTAATTTCTGTTAAAGATGAATGCAGGCATATGGTGCATAGTACTGTTCTTCATGATGCTACTTTGAAATGGTATTTTAGGATTACAATTCTCAGAGGCCCCCTCTGCTGTGATAATGGCTGGAAGATTCTGGTAGCTATAGTCCAAAAACAACCTGTCCAAATTGTGGTGGAAATGTACAGCTTTTATTTATTTCTTCTGTATTTTGCAATGCCAGACTGGAACACCAGATTCAGTAGTTCATTTGTTTATTGTATTATTCTTTATAAGATTCGTTAGCAACCTTCTTGTTTAGTTTGGTTGTTTTTCATTCCTTCTGTCCATCTGCTTCTAAAGAAATTACTTCTCTATAAAATGGTTTTTGTTCATTCAAATACTGAACCAGCCAGTTGTAGCTGTTTAGCACTTGCTCAAGATTCCCGGGATTCTGTAGGATGAAGCTGTGGCAGTTAAAATGGAATTAAACAGTCATAATTTTATAGTGTTAAAGAGACCTTGGTCCTTGTTTACTGGAACTGAAAGGTATTTGGAGTGTAGAACAGGGTTTCTTAACCAGAGCTTCCTGAAACCTAGGTTCTGTGAGAGATCATGATGGGGGATATTTTTTTTTTTAGCTGTAGATATAACCATTTTATTCAGGGGTTCCCTGAGACCTGAAAAATATTTCCAGGGTTACAGAGTCTAGGGTAAAAAGCCCTAGAATGGCTGGTGTACAGCAATGAAGTGAGAGAAGAAGAATGAAGTAGGGCAGAGAAGTTCGATTGAAGAATCAGAAAGTGACAATAGCAGTTTCCCAGTGCCCATTCTCATATCAGCAAGGAATGGATTAATGCTTTGAGTTCAGTCTTTCAATGTTTCACGGCCTGAGTCTTCCAAGTGCGTGGTCCTCTGGCATGTCAGAGGATTAGACTGACTCACCTCTGGAATAATTGACTCATGGAATCATAGAGTTGGAAGGGGTTTCATGAGCTATTGAGTCTACCCCTCTTAATGAGGATCTCCTATTAGAGCATTCCTAGCAAGACCAGCCTCTTTTTGAAGACATCCAGAGAAGGCGACTTTACCACTTCTTTAGGCCATTGGTTCTGTTGCTGAACCACCCTTACTATCAAGATATTGTTTCTAATGTTCAGTCAAAATCTACCTTTCTGTAACATGAAACCATTAGGCCTAGTTCTACCCTCTGAGGCAGCAGAGAACAAACCTGCACCCTTCTCTTAGTGGTATTGAGTTCAGGCATACTGATATGGAGTCTCCTGGGTTTACTTCTATGGCTTTTTTGAAGAGAGGAACAACATTTGCTCATCTCCAGTACTCTAATACCTAAAGTTTAGGAAGGGCCCTCTGTATACTTTTCATGCATATTTGAATTGGATCTTAAATGTATGATATTGATTTTTATAACCAGATGTTGAGGTGGGCAGCTATAGTCCTTGAGATGTTAGACCTTAGTTCCCATGATCCCTTGCCTTTGGCTATGCTGGATAGTATGAGGTTCTGGTTAAATCTGCACTGCCACCAAATGTGAATATTTTCACTAATCGTACCCCTGCCTCCAAGAATGGGGGCTTTCATTTACTCCCATCTCTGCCACCAGTGTAAGGACCTTCTTCTATCCCACTGCTGTGGCTGTTGACTGTGGGGACCTCCTAGATGCCTTTGTAATTCCCTTGTGAGATATTATTAATCATATTATCCCCACTTGACACCACCCCTCTTTGTTAGCTGTTGCCACCTCAAATAATGTTTCTAAACCCAAGCTTTCTATTGTATAATGTTCCTTGAAGTCCCAAGGCATATGATACAAAAATAATATTTTATTAACAGAATTTGAACATAACATAACACATTTTAAAAACTACACTTAAAACACATCTCTGTCTCACTCTCATTTAGATGACTCGCACCCTCTCTAACTCTCCTAACCACTCAAACTCTAAACCTACCCACTAACTAAACTTGACAGACTACTTGTTCTTCATTTCTTCCTACCTGTCATACCACAGCCTTATTTAAATCTCCTCAGACATTTCACCAATCACCTCTCACTCCCAACAATCCATTCTCTCAGCCTCTCTGGACAGATCCTTACCTTACTATACTGAATAAATGAAACAATTACCTCCTGAACATAACATAACAGCTACGGCTCATGAATATTGTAATTCAAAAACATCTGGGAGGCTCCATTTACCTAACCCTGGGGTGTGTGTGTTTATGTGTGTTTATGTATTTTTGATTGAAACATACATAACAATGGTTGCAGAGGGGTACATATTTAAAAAAAAATAAGTTCATATCAAGCTATCACTTATCTTGTTACATTAAATCTGATTCTAATGCCTATATCAGAACTTGCAGACGTAGAAAACTTTCACGTTTCTAATATAATATTAAGGTGTCAGAATATTGGATAACTCAATATAGCTACTAATTATCAAACCTATCCATGGGAGGAGAGACTTCTGTTACAGAAACTGTTTTATGTTGTTAACTTGATTCCTGAATAATAGCTATGAAATAGCTCTAATTGTAACCAACTATTTTTAAAACATATGCTTGTCAGTTATGACTCATCTGTAAGGAAAGAGAGGATACTTCCAGATGGTTTATTCTCCCTTCAATAAAGTAGTGAGGAACAATTAAACTCCTAAAGGCAACTCTTTGATGAGATTTGCAAATTAATAAAATTAAACTGGAAGGTGTTGGGGTGGGAGGAAATAGACATCATCTAGCATGTGTATTTGCTTTTAATGTGGCACAGAGCTAGCTAGAGTGGGCTGAACATGCCTTTACTGGTAGTGTTAGCTGTTTGGATTATTGATGCGTGTCACAGTCCTATGACTGCTGTGGGTATTAACCATGCTGATTCAGTTGCCTGATCACATGCACAAATTTTTGTTTTTGTGCATGCTCATGGGTTATTCTTTCTAGTACAGTTACACTCATTGCTGCTTGTATCTCTTTCCAGGCATTCTTCCTTGTCTTCAGTTTTTGTAAATTTCAGCAAGGTTAGGAGGAAAGAGGTGCAATTTAGGCTGCTGGTAGACTTAAAAAAATTAAAGAGTAAAAATATAAAGGTTAGCTTAGTTTGTAGGCAAGTACAGTAAATTTGAATTGGGCAGAAGATAGATTGAGATCTCAAAGAATATTTGAACAATGGTGATAACAGCAGGGCTCCTTTCCCACTCATTATGTTATCAAAATGAACAGCATTAGGAATGGTTTTTTGTGTGAAAGATGTGTGTACCCAGTTCTGGTGATGATAAAAAAAGGCAGGCCATTCTGTGATTCTAATTCAATTCCCTGTCTGCTTCTAAATGTCTGTTTTGCTCTTGACTTCAGTTGATGGGTCTTGGGGATCACATAGATAATAAAATAATTCCTGCAAGCCTGATGCATACCCATCCTGACTGTAATGAACAGTGTACAATTTACTCCCATGAGGAAAAGAAGAGAGCATTTAGAAACAAAATACAGAGGACTTCAACCAAGGTATCCCTTGGGATACACAGAAATATAGACATTAGAAATAATTGGATCTGCCTGTCAGGTGTTTTCCCCCCTTCTATATTCTCCCCATCCTATTAATTTGGTATCAGATTGCCATCCCGTTGGTTATATACAGTGCAGTTTTCTCATACATAATCTCTTTCTGTTCTCTATCTAATGTGTTGCCATTTTAATGCAGCTTAAAGAAACACTGGAGCAATCCATAGGCCAATTAAGGAATCAACGCTTATTGAGAAATTCAGGAGAAAGAAGTGCATCTCTTTCAAGCTTATATGTGAGTGATCTGGATAGTGGAGCCCCAGGTATGTTTTAAGAAGTGTCAAACTGCACTTACCTGACAGAATGCCTCATTGAATTCAGTGGAACTTACTTTTGAGTAGACACACATAAGATTGTTCAGTTAGTATATCATATTAAAAAAACTTGGTGGTTTTCCCTTCACTCTTTCTGTAGCATTTGAGTAAACTAGGAGGTTGAATAGTGCCATGTATGCATAACTATTGAGAGAATTGATAGATCTCTGTATCTGGAAAGGCTGTAATTTGCTTCCTTTGTGCATAATAAAGACAAGGTTGGTTTTGCCTTTTTAAATATAAGCCCATCCTATTTGCCACCACTGTCACTAGCAATAGGATAATGTTAGTGGTCATTAACAAAAGGCAGAATCAAGCTTCCTCTTTGTATAATAAGGTCGAGGTTGTTTTTGGGTTTCAAAATATGAGCCCATCCCCTTTGCCACCACTATCAGTGGCCATAGGAGAAAATCAACTATCATTAGCAGAACGAAGGGCAAAGCAGTAAGCTTCTATATTAGATTACTATGGTTTCTTCTTATGTGGTTCTTACACAAAACTGTTAAGATCATTTTTTTAATGTTGTAGTTTCTTTGAGATGATAATTTGATTAATACCTTGAGAATTACCTTTTGTATACAGGCAATCAGTCAAGTTATTTATGATACAGAATTTCTCCAAGATTAGGACTTAAGGTTCCAATCAATGCTTTTCTCAATAATCTCCACAACAGCACTGTAAAGTATTTCAGTGCTGTAGATTTTAATGGAGGGGAGGCCGAGGTTGATGTAGAAATAGTGACTAAGACTGCTATTGGAGCCCTGGTGGTGCAGTGTTTAAATGCCTGTACTGCAGCCACTCATTCAAAACCATAAGATGGTGAGTTCAAGACCAGCAAAAGGGCTCAAGCTCGACTCAGGCTTGCATCCTTCCAAGGTCGCTAAAATGAGTACCCAAATTGTTGGGGGCAATTAGCTTACAGTTGTAAACCGCTTAGACACTCCTTAGCCGGTATGAAGTGGTATATAAATGAAGCTGTTTGTTTGTTTATTGGAGTTTGTAGCTGAGTAAGTGATGACCACAGAGACTAAATGACTTTCAGCCATTTTTAGGCGTACAGAATTGTTTAATTCACTGGAATTATGGCTTCTGGTAATAGTAGAAGTATTTCTGGAGCAATACAAGAATTTGCAGCCTAGCTGTGGTCCATTCTGTTACTTTTCATAGAACTTGAGTTACAATGATTTTTTTTTCCTGTTGTACCCATGGGCTACAGTATGAAAAATCTAAATACTATACAGTATATGACACCATATCCAGACATACTGAACTGATGAGGTGCTAAACTACTGTGAAATTAGTAGCCATATTTTTTTAAAAAGAAAGATTTGCCACTTTTGAATTGTGGAAACTTCTCTTATAGCAGGTATGTGGGACTTGTGGTCCTCTAGATGCTCTCATAATCCCTCACTATTGGCTGTATTGGCTAGGAATGATAGGTGTTGCAGTCCAACATCTTGAGGGCCATATGTTCCTATTCCTGTCGTATGAGGTTGTCTGAGATGGTTTAAAAGCTATTCATGAAGGAGCCAGGCATGCTTCTTGGAGAGGGAGCTCAGTAACAATAGAGCTACTGCAGAAAATGATCTATATCCAGTTCCTCACCAACCTGTAAAATCTTACTGGTGGGCCTTTGCAGTTGAACTTAGGACCTAGGCAAGGTCATACAGGTGTAGGTGATCTAACAATTTAAAACTTGTATTTATCTGAATTTTACAAGCAAGTCATAATGGTTTGTTTTTCTATCTTGTACCTTCTGAAGAAGGTCGTCACTTTCAGCCTACTTCTCCCCTCAAGAATTATGGTGAAACATTGGGTGCTAGACGCTACCGTTCTAGATCTGCTGTCCGATTTGTCGACCGGGGAGATAATGGGAACCAGGTAGGTATAATTCTTTACCAAATGTTGGCTCCAACGTCATTTGCCATCTTCATTATATTTTCACTAGATAGAGTTTGTATTTCAATTGATAAAGTGCATGGGTATATTTAACACCTCTTGTATATCTCGTCAGGACAGATACTTCAACTCATTCATGTAGGCAATGTTTTGGAAAAATAACTGAGCTGAATTATGTCATATCATTACAAATTCACATTTCTCCGAGTTGACAGTTGTCACATCATTAATGCCGAACTTGCATTTTCCTTGCATTCCAAAGTAAACAAGTTTACTGCTGTAGATGTTGTAAATTTTGTCCGAAAGTGGTGCTCTAAATTGGAGTGAGCTGCTATTACTATCTTGGTCCTGAAGAAGAATTACACTTCCACCTGAAAAAGAGTGACAAATTCCTTTCAAAAACTGTGCAGTAAATACTATACTTATATTCTGTGTGCTCTTAAATACAACCAAAAAAGCATATATATATTAGGCATATTATATTTTAGTTGCTTGTCCTAATTTGGTCCAAATTTATTACTTAATATGTGGCTATGCAGCATGCTGAGAATAATAAAATGATACAATTCATATGAAGAGGAAATATTAGCCAGGAAGAATGAGGGGTGTCCTGCACCTTAAAGGAAGAATATTAAGGGCAGAAGCTCTTAAAATCATTAAAACCAGTTATTCCAGGGGTAGGATTCATGTTGCCCTCCAGATGTAGTTGGTTTGTAACTGTCAATGTTCCTCACTATTGACTGTGCTAGCTAGGCTGCTGAGAACGGCAGGAGTGTCACATGATTCTGACTACATAGTTATTCCATTGCACATGGACAGTCTTATGCATTATTACTTAAAAATAAGTTTTATCATGTTCCTGTTCTTAAGTATCTGTGCACAGCATTGTGATCTATGTAAAGAAAACCTTGTTTTGTGTGTGTGTGTGTGTGTATATAGTGTATATTCAAGTTATATATTTAATAAAATATTATCTAAATGTGTTAAAATTAAAATAGCTAGGGTTCATTAAGGAATAAACACCCAGTGTAGCAAATGTATCTGTATTTTCAGCCTTGCAGAACCAATAGGCTTGCAGACACCCTTTGTTTGTATGCTTCTGAAAGAGGCTGCCACCATTCATGCTTTTCATAGAATCATAGAATCATAGAGTTGGAAGAGACCACAAGTGCCATCCAGTCCAACTCTCTGCCATGCAGGAACTCTTATCCCCTAAGTGCACACAAAACCAGCTTACTCACTTACTTTTAACTCTCCTCAGGGTTGTCATGATCAGCATGTGAGTGAAACCAGCTTTTAGATTAAGTTAGAGAGTAGATTAACTCGAGTTTTCTAATTCTACATTAAATAACCAAGCAAAGAGAAGTTGTTTTCAATCAGTTAATTTTACAATAAAATGAATGAACAATTAACTGACCAGACTTTTCAGGAATGTTGGAATGATTCAGCAAAGCAGTTTAAGGTTCAGGACACATGTTCATCCTTCCTGGCTGATATTATCTCTTCATATGGACATCCACTCACCCTGGCCTAAGGCAGTGTCTTTCCTCCTCTCTTTGTCCCTCAACAACCATAGCTAAAACTGAACTTGCCACCTCAACACCATGCCCAGAACATTTATATTTCTGTGGCTATTCATACAGTCTAGTTGTAAAAGTCCTTACTGGGCATCAATTTGCACCATGCATCTGAGAATATAGTCTATGAAAGCTGATGCTACAACTTCTTTCATACAATTAAGGAGCCCTGGTGGCACAGTGGTTAAATGCCAGCACTACAGCCTCCAAGGTTGACTCAGTCTTTCATCTTTTCATAGCTCGGTAAAATGAGTATCCAGCTTGTTGAGGACAATTAGCTTACAGACTGTAAACCACTTAGAGAGTGTTGAGTTCACTGATAAGTGGTATAGATATGTGCATGTTATTACTAGTCTCAATCGTGGTACAAGATTACTTTATATACTGATATGCAAAAGAAAGTGGGAGAGGAGAGGATGGATTTGTTAGTCTAATAATTATATGGAAACAATAGAGCAGATAGAGCCAGTGACAGAAGCATCATGCCTCTTTATATCAGTTGCAGAGAACATTAGATGGAGAATGCAGTTGCACCCATGTTCTGCTAGTGGGGTTCCCATAGGTAATGGATTGGCCACTCTGTGAAGAGAATGTTGGATTAGACAGGGCCTTGAGATGTTTCAGCATGGCTCTCCTCGTGTTATTTGTGGAAAGGAAAGTAAAAAGTTAGAAGAGCAGACTGCAAATGTAAGATGAAGTCTTAAGGGGCTTTAAGATGGCAATACACTGAGTAGTCTGGATCTCAGATGGCATGACAGGAAATGGAGGAGAAGTTCAAAATAAAGAAGGCGGCCTGAATAATGGAAAGAGTGAAAGTAAAGTTGGACAAAAAATACTGAAAAATATATTTAAATGTATTTTGAAATTTAGGCTTTAAAAAATCCATCTAGGATTGGCCCAGGCTGTAACATGTGGGGCCAATTCTAAATTGTTCTGGATTCACTGTGAAGATACATGAAGTTGAACCCCCACATGCCACGTTATGGAAACAAGCTAATTATGAAATCTTTTGGAGAAATCCAGCAACACCTGAACATTCTTATCTGTTTTGTTGTAAAAACAGATGGTTTGTGAACACTGTAAATATACATACCTTGTCCACATGTTTTATAAAAATGCAGAGCATTCAGATCTTGAACTTAGTTGTGTATAGTGACACTGAATCATGCAAATATATTTAAAATGCACAATTTTAATCTGTATGTGGTTGTATTGCAGTTGCACTCTTTACACCAGTCACTTCGAGACCTCAGCAGTGAACAGGTTCGTTTAGAAGATGATCTCAGCAGAGAGCTTTCAAGAAGAAATCGGTATGAACAGAAACCATGGCTTTGGTTGATAGGATATGGCTGTATCCACACTGCAGAAATAATTCAGTTTGACACGACTTTAGCTGCTATGGCTCAATGCTATGGAGTTCTGGGAATTGTAGTTTCATGAAACATTTAGTTTTGTCTGTCAAAGAGCTCTGGTGCCACAACAAACTACAGTTCCCAGAATTCATAGAGTCATAGAATCATAGAGTTGGAAGAGACCACAAGAGCTATCCATTTCAACTCCATTCTGCAGTGCAGAAACTCACAATCAAAGCATCCCGACCATATGGCCAGCCTCTGTTTGAAGACCTCCAAAGAAGGAGACTCCACCACATTCTGAGGGAGTGTGTCCCACTGTGCAACAGCTCTTGCTGTCAGGAAGTTCCTCCTAATGTTTAGGTTGAATCTCTTTTCCTGTAGCTTCCATTAATTGTTTTGGGTCCTATTCTCTGGAGCAGCAGAAAACAAGCTTGCTCAATCCTCAATATGACACTCCTTCAAATATTTAAACAGGGCTATCATATCTCCTCTTAACCTTCTCTTCTCCAGGCTAAAAGCTGCCTAAGTCTCTCCTCAGACATAGGGTATGGATTCCAGGCCCTTCACCATTTTGGTCTCCCTCCTCTGGACACACTCCAGCTCATCCACATCCTTTTTGAATTGTGGTGCGCAGAACTGAACACAGTATTCCAGGTGAAGCCTGACCAAAGCAGAATAGAGTGGCACTATTTCTTCGCTTCCAGACAGTATACTTCTAATGATGCAACCTATAATCGCATTGGCTTTTTAGCTTCAGCATCACACTGTTGACATATGTTTACCGGTAACTTGTGGTCTACTAGGACTCCTAGATCCCTTTCACATGTACTGTTCTTAAACCAGATGTCCCCCATCCCATAACTATGCATTTCATTTTTTCGCCCTAAGTGTAGCACCTTACATTTCCCCATGTTGAAATTCATTTTGTTAGTTTTGACCTAGCTTTCTAATCTATTAAGGTCATTTTACCATCTTCTCTGTGCTGTTGCCCTACGGTTTCCTATTTACTTTTGATATGGACATACTGTCCCGGACTGTGGCCAGCACACACCAACAAAAACTGATAAGGCAGTTCCACAAGCCTAAACGTTGATCCAAAGAATAGTCCAAAAGCCAGAGCCGAGGTCAGGGTTGGGGAAATCACAGAAGTCAGTCCAGTCCGAGGTCAGGGCAAGGAGAAAGCAGCAAAAGTCCAAATCGTTTCAAGGTCAAGGCAAACCAGAGTTCCAAAGACACGAAGCCAGCACACAGTCACACCAAGAGACTTACAATAAGTTCTGGCAAAGGGATGGTGTCCCACAGGTGTTGGCAGCTGTGCTTTACTACCAGCTTGCTTTTCAGCAAGCCTGTGGGACTGACACACACAAGCACTCTCAGCCCTCCTCTCCTTAAAGGAGGAAACCACCAAACTGGATTCTTCATTTGAAACCTCACTCAGCTGCTTAGCCTCTGAAGGGAGCTCCACAGTGCCAGAGCCTGGCTGGGCTCCTATTCCTGGGGCTGAAATGTCAGGACTGGGGTCTGGCATGGCAGAACTGGGACCTGGTCTAGCCTCCAAATCCTCTTGCTCCTGAGAGGAGCCATGTCCTCCTCCTCATCCTCTGACTCCATCTCTTGGCTGGATATGACATCTACCTCAAAAAGCCCTTTTTGTTGTTCTTAATCTCTCTAGCAAGCCTGAGCTCATTCTGTGCTTTAGCTTTCATGTGCTAGCTATTTGTTTGAATTCCTCTTTGGTGATTTCCCCCCTTTTCTATTCCTTATACATCTGTTTAAAAGTTAGCTCCATTGAAAGTTCTTGAGTCATGCATCCTGGTTTCTTGAGACACCTCCCATTTTTCTTCCTCATTGGAATAGTTTGAAATTGTGCCTTTATGTATCTCCCTTTTGAGAAACTCCAATACATCCTGAAACTTCCTTCTCCCTTAGTATTTCTGACCAAAGGGTCACCCCTAGTATTTCATAAGTTTATTGAAATCAGCTTTCCTAAAGTCTAGAATGTGTCTGATTATACCTGACTTGCCCTTTCTGCTGTATAACAAACTCCAGGAGAACATATTCACTCCCACCCAAGGATTCCATCACCTGCACCTCATTTACCAGGTCATGCGTGTTGGTTAGGATCAGATCTAAAATATCTGTTTCTCTTGTTGCCTCTTCCACCTTTTGGACAATGAAATTATCTTCAAGGCAAGTGAGAACTTAAAGTTGTGGCCGAGTTTGCTTCCAGCAAATATCAGGATGGTTGAAGTCACTCATCACTACTACATCTCTCCTTTCCAAATGTGTATTCATCTGTTCTAGAAAGGCATCATCCAGTTCCTCAGTCTGACTTCGGGTTCTCTAGTAGACCCACCATAGCATATTCCATAGCATTGAGCCATGGCAGTTAAAGTGGTTTCAAACTGGATTATTTCTGCAGTGTGGATACTGCCCAGAAGGAACATACTTTTTTGTGGGTTTTTTTGGTATATGTGGCCATGTTTTAGAAGTCTGCAATGTCTCTCATGTTCCTTGATTCACGTTTGAACACTGTGTTTGGTGGTCCCTGTGTAGTCTGTATGCACAGGGTCCCTGTATGCCCAGGGAAGCCACTGAAATCCACAAACATGTGGACAACTTCAACAGAAAAGAAGAAACACTTAAAGTGAACAAAATTTGGCTACCAGTCCTAAAAAACAACAAAATCAGGACTCAGCAAATGCAAATGTGTAAACCCTTTTCTCAGCAGACAATGATCACTGATTAAGCAGACACTAATCCTCTTTGCATATCCTCTCACCCTGAACCTTGCTATCAACAACAGAACAATACACAGATTACCATGGAAATCACTCCTTCCTACCCAAGGTCACACAGTATATATATTCTGAACTCTTCCATGCCAGCATTCTCTGAAGATGCCAGACAAAATGTCAGGAATAAACTCTTCTAAAACATGTCCACATTACCCGAAAACCCACAAAAAACTATGGATGTTGGCCATGAAAGCCTTCGACTTCACAAACATGCAAAAACCCACACTCCATTCTAAGCACTAGTGTTCTTCAGACAGCTTATGTTTCATTGATTATCACGGACTCAGTGCATGGTGCCATAAGCTATCATCATTGGGCAATAATTACAGTAATTGATCTTCAAATCCTGTTGTAAATCTACATTGTACAGAATGTTTTCTTTATGCAGGAAAAAGTATGTGTATGTTGTCATGGCAGTTACAGTTTAGGAACTGAATTTACCAAGAGTCCCTAGATTTGACAGCACCTCTTGAAAAGAATGTCCTATATGCACTTTATGGAAACAACTGTTGTGTTAGGAGTGGATAATTTCTGAGGTTCCTGGGGCCACTTTATCTCCCAGGAATCCTCTGTGGGCTGTACCAAATTTAAGGTGTCCCCCTGCCCAATTTGTTAAAAACTGGAAATAACTAAATGTTTATTTGATTTTATTTTTATTCAACCTTTCCCCTAATATGAGACCCAGTAGAAAATCTCTCTCCCTCCATTAAACAAGGGCCCAGGAATCCTCTGTGGACTGTACCAAATTTAAGGTGTCCCCCTGCCCAATTTGTTAAAAACTGGAAATAACTAAATGTTTATTTGATTTTATTTTTATTCAACCTTTCCCCTAATATGAGACCCAGTAGAAAATCTCTCTCCCTTCATTAAACAAGGGCCCAGGAATCCTCTGTGGACTGTACCAAATTTAAGGTGTCCCCCTGCCCAATTTGTTAAAAACTGGAAATAACTAAATGTTTATTTGATTTTATTTTTATTCAACCTTTCCCCTAATATGAGACCCAGTAGAAAATCTCTCTCCCTTCATTAAACAAGGGCCCCATGCCTTGCTCTAGAATAAAGTCACTGTCTGTGGAGACTTTGGGGATTAGCAATTCACCAATCCTGGCTGAAACTTGTTTTTGGGGGGAGTTCACAGGCTTCACAGCCTTATCTTTGCAAATGTGTCATTTTATGATTACACCATGTTATTAGATCATAGGGATGTACTATCAGCTAGTATTCTTGATATGGCCATCTTGGAAGTTACATTCCCAGAGAAACCAATAAGGGTGAGTTGCTTACCACAAAATCGGGCAAATGAAATGGGTAGCTCATACTCTGGTGCTTTGTGCTTAGGCCCTTGTTTAAACAGGTGTCTAGTTTGACATCGTAAGGTATGTTTCTTGATCTGTAGACATTTCCCAGAAATCAACATGCCCACAGAGCACTGTTTTAAAAAAAAGATTTGCTTAGTTTTTTTGGTGGCTTAAAAACAATTGGTGTGAAGGAGTATAAACATGTGGCTGGCAAAACTGAGCAAGTCATGTCCCTTTTTTTCTGTCTAGATAATGTTGGTTCATTGGAAATATGTCATTTTGAGAGTTCCTATTAGCTGTAAAAATTAAAAAAGCTTTGCCCTGAAATAATGTTTAATAAAGAGTCACTATACAGTCGTCCCTTCTGATTTGCGGGGAATCCGTTCCAGCCCCCCTGCAAATCGGGAAAATCTCCAATATTGGAGCTCCATTAATTACAATTGGGGGGGGGGGGGCGCTCACATGTGCCTTGGGTGCGAACACCATTATGTCCCTGGCTTGTTGTCCGTGAAAGATCAAGGGACATGAATGGTAAGACCGTGAATTGGGAGGGACGACTGTAATTTCATATTAATGCTAAAATTGCTTGCTTAATGTAGCACATAGTCCCTTGTGAAATTGTTTTTAAAAATGTATTTTCTTCTCCTTTCTAATATAAGCACTGATGCAGAAACAAAATGGAGGTTAGAAGACTTATGTGACAGACTCAATGAATCCCAAAGACAGGAAACAGTAAGTGCCTTGAAAAATCAGCCTTTCTTAAGGAGATGGAGACAGTATAAGGGGGATTAGCCAGCTTTTTGCATGTGTCTGACATGTAGTCTGATGTGTGTTCAGGTCAAGGAGCCCTGGGTGGCGCGGTGGTTAAATGCCTGTACTGCAGCCACTAACTCAAAACCATAAGGCTGTGAGTTCAATACCAGCATAAAGGGCTCAGGCTTACATCCTTCCAAGGTCACTAAATTGAATACCCAGATTGTTGGGGCCAAGGAGCTTACAGTTGTAAACCGCTTAGACACTGCTTAGAAGGTGTGAAGCAGCATATAAATGAAGCTGTTTGTTTGTGTTTTGTATCCTGCCGTGTATCACTAGAGCAGGTTTAAATCTGGCCTTGTTAACTTGGTTACTCTCTAGATAGAGATCCAACCATTTTAACCCAATCCTAAGGTTATCTCAGTTGGCTCAGAAAAAGCACTGACTTCTTGCACAACAGAAGAATGCTTCCCTGAACTTCTTAAACTAATAAATGAAAATGTTAACAGTGTTAAGCATTTGCATGGTTCTTTCAAGGGTCTGTAGTGCTTCACATGCTTATTAATCTACCAGTAATCCTTCCTGTGACCTTGTAAAAGAAGGTCAGGGAAATTGCAGCTCCTTAAATATTGTTGGACTGAAACTTTTATCAGTCCTAATCAGCATAGCTAATGATGGCAAATGGGATTTTCAGTCCAACAGCATCTGGAAGGCCACATGTTCTCCATTCTTGCTGAAAGTTAGGTCAGTTCTATCATCCTCCATATTGCAGCTGGGTCAGATCAAGGCTGAAAGAGGGTAACTTGCCTAAGCTAATTTAGTGCATTCATGACAGACACTAGATGGGAACTGAACTGGAGACTTTTGAACACCATCTCTTAGCTACCCTGCTACACCAGAAAAATGGGAGGTGGAAGAGTAGTCATCAATGACATAGATATACTTAAGAACACAAGAGAGATGCTTCTTTCATCGACAAATAATAATATGAAAGTGAATACATACATTACAATATGGAAAGGTTGGCATTATGGAGGCTCAAAATAAGGGGTTTCTGAGTATTGCACACTGAAGTGGAGATTTCAGAGTATTGTGGGTGTGCCTGGATAGGAAAAGAAGGAGAAATTGTGACACCAAGGACCTTGGCGTTTATGGTACAGTGAGAGGTACAGCAACTGCAGAAACTACCGACAGACAAAGAATAATAATGAATATCCCATTATAAGGATAACATAGCCACTTAGTTATATCCTCCATATGAGAGGATATCCTCCATATGAGATTATTTTATTTTGTTTCTTTTTTCATGTTATGATGTTCTCTTGACTGGAGGCCCTTATTTTCAGCAGAATTGCTGGAGCTGTTGATATAGGAGTGGGGCCTCCCTTCTAATGGCCTGGAAAGTCTTAAACTTCAGCTTTTCTGTGATAGTTACTTAGCTTCAACAGAATGAACTTTTATTTTGAGGGACAAACCACACTGCAGCCTTGTGTAATAAAGCCCCAGTAGGACCCCTCTTTCTAGCAAAGGGCCTGCAGGATGTCAGTCAGTAAGTGGAGAGCATTCTTAACCACCAAGAAAACATGCAGGGCCAGCATCTGAGATGAGGAGGTTAGGTTGTGACGAACTCGTCCCTGTTCGCCACCACCTATCTCCAACGAGGCACTGACAACTTTGGTAGCATGTATCAATAGTTCACAGAGGCCAAGTGGTATTTCAAAACAAGAATGAAGTTTATTTATAAAATAAACAAATAAAATATGAAATATCTTTAAGGCTTTGTCTTATCTCTCAGTTACACCAGTTCCTTCAAACATTAACACTACAGCCTCTCAGGCAACCTTATCTTCAGTATGACAACTGACTTGCTATGAGTCTCTCTCCTAGACTCCCTCAAGCCTATCTATTCCCCTATCAGGCTCTCCAGACCTTTCCCCGGTCTAAAAATGAACCTACAACTGTCCCCTCAGGAACCCAAGAGCACACCCTCCCTCTGTGGTGTCTCTTCCCTTCCTAATCCCAATCAAAGGACTCTTTCAAACGGGGAGGAATTTCTCCCAACTCAGAATGGAGCCAATGCGGATTTATGTAAATTCGCTTGTTTAGCGAATTTACATGAACCCCTGCTCCGTTCGGAATTACTTCCCATTACCCGAAATTAACCCCCTCCTGCCCGAATTTGCATGCGAAGCTTTAATTCGCAATAAGGTAAAACCCATGATTGCATTCGAATTGGCTTCCCTCCTGCCCGAATTTGCATGTGAAGAGTTAATTTGCAATAACATAAAACCCATGATTGCATTCGAATTGACCTTAAATTATACTTCCAATTTAGCCTTGTATGAAAGAGTCCAAATACTCACTTTTCTGTGTCTGCTCAGGCTCTTATATATCCCTGCCCAGCCAGCTCCCCCATTGGCTGGACACCTGGTGTTCTGTGATTGGCTGTCTCTGTGGCCTGTTCACTACATAGGTTCACATGACTGTATGATCACCCATCCAAAAGAAGACTAAATGCTGCCAAGAGCAGATTTAACTTGGTCTTCACTCTTTTCTTTTAAAAATAAAGGAGCATTCAAAAATTGGATGTCTCAGCCTTGATGTATCCAGAATAAGTGGTTGGGTTCCCCCCCCCCAAATAAAAATTATCATAAGATGTAAAATATTACTCTGGAACCAGGATTTTTCTGCCTGTTACTTATGTTCCTTAGATTCTGTTTGGGAACTATCCCCCCAGTCTTGCACTTTTCCACCTTACTTCAGTTAGAGTTGGGTGCCTGTAGTCCTTGCATTCAAATAATATAGGAGTTTGGATTACAAGAGGCATTTCCATATGTAAAAAACTTTAGGTGAGGTGCAGGATCTTACTGATGAGAAATCATTTTTTTCAACCTTCACCTCCCTGTAGCCTCCCATGTTGTTCCAGAGGATCTCCAAGTTCACCCTAGCAGATTTAGGGACCTGCCAGGGGAAGAGGGAAATTTTTATTATTATTAAATTTGACAAAATGACAAAGATCTCCTCTCATCTTATGTGGCAGGAGCATCCAGTGATAAGTATTGCACTTGTGGAAAGGTCACACTTAGGAACAAAGGCAGGATATCACTGGTTGAGTCATTCCCTTCACTCTGGCAAAAGAGAGCATACAAGGCTGATGTTTGCTCTTGTGATTGGGTGGCATATAAATTATTATTATTATTATTATCTTATTGTGAATAGAAACCTGTAGGACAGTTGACTAGTCCTTTCACTTCTTTATTGCTTAAAGAGTGTTAGTTCACCTAATTTTTTTCTCCTCCCTTGCAACCTTCTTTTGATTTGTGTGCATGCCCACCTATTATACACATTGTTAATCAGCAATGCTGATGTTGTTGAGGCCTTAATGTCAATGTTTTATTTTACATATAGCAGTTTCTCACTGTTTTCATATCCTTAAGTCAATGTTTTATTTTACAGATAGCAGTTTCTCACTTTTTTCATATTCAAAGACATCAGTACAGTATAGAGTGTAAACTGTGTTCTTTCATCAGCAGATTGAGCAAATGTGAGAGAATCAAGGAATCCTTTGTTGAATATAGCTTGGAGGTATTCCATGGCTTCCTTTCCAGTAAAACTCCCTAAGAGCATCCTTTAGGACTGAGGAGATATGTTTCTCCTTGTTTCTCCTCTTTTAAAAAAAACCATGTATTATTGAAGAAAATTTTTAAATCTATGCTTTGATTATTACTGTTACATAGATACGTCTAATGGGGGAAAAACACCTTCATATAAGCACTCCACCATAAAGGAAATGAGCAACTGCAGAGATTTGTTTTGTCAAAGTGTGACTGTTGTCAACTTAAAATGTGAGATTAATGGTTAGGTCTTTTTCAACTCTGTGCTAATTTCACACATGTTCACCACTAAATATTCTGACCCAGCTATATATTGTGTGCTTATTTTTTAAAAAAAATCTCTACAGAAACATCTACAGAGATGTAAATATGCTGCATTTTAAATATATATTTTAAAAATGAATTATTTCTAAAAGTGTATTTTAAAATGTATTTTGGCACATTTTTTGAGATCCTGTGCATCCTTATTTGGGAGTAAGGCCCACTGAATACATTAGAGCTTAATTCTGAGTAGGGCTGCAGTATTTAGATGTAAATTACTTTAATATCTCTTAACTGACTAAAAAGGTACAGTAGAGTCTTGATTATCTGTCTTTTGGTCATCTGACATTCCGGATTATCCAACGTCGAGGCTGCTTGGGGTTGTGGCTGTAGGCATTTCTTAGAAGTGGCATGCACTTTTTTCCCTTGCTCAGCCTCCAACAGCAAATTAGTTGGATACTTACCTCAGACTGTTGAGTGAGTCAGACAATGTTTTTATTTCCTCAACAAATATTAAGAGGTCATTGGAATGTGGTCTTAAGAACAAAGGGTCTTAATAATAACTGTATTTTTTAAAAGTCAGTCTTTCCTCCTATACTAGTTGCTTTCTTACCTCAGATTTTTTAAAAATTTACTGTTAGAAGGCTGTTCCATTTCTGAAATAATATTTAGAAAGTGGTACAACTGCTTCTGAAAAAGCCCTCCCTAGATCTCTTGGACATGAACAATTACAGACTGGTCTCCCATCTTCCAATTTTATGCAAGGTGATCGAGAGGGCAGTTGCTCTTCAACTCCAAGTGGTCTTGGATGAAACAGAGTATCTAGACCTATTTCATAACCCATTTCATAACTTCAGAATGGGTTATGGAGTCAAGACTGCTATGGTCGCCTTAGTAGATAATCTTGTCTAGTAGTAGTAGATAATCTTGCCATCCTGTCCCCAGTGCTATTCAACATCTACATGAAACCGCTGGAAGAGATCATCTGGAGGCCTGGGGTGGGGTGTTATCAGTATGCTGATGACACCCAATTATATCTCTCCATGCCCTGGATTTCAGTCTCAACTAAAGAAGGCTTCTCCCCTGTGAATGAATGTCTTGAAGAATTAATGGGCTGGATGAGGAAAAACAGATTGAAACTGAATCTAGATTAGGCGAAGGTGCTCGTTATTGGAGGTCTAATTTGGGTACAGAGGTTTGTCAACTGGTTCTGGATGGGGTCACACTTCCCCTGAAGAACTGTGTTCACAGTTCAGGGGTGCTCCTGGATTCATCATTCCAGAGGGATGTGACGGCCAGGAGTGCCTGTTATCAGCTTTAGTTGATATTCCAATTATGCCCCTTCCTGGAAGCTGAAGACCTGAAAACTATAGTGCACATGCTGGTAACCTCACATCTTGACTTTTGCAATGTGCTCTACATAGGACTACCCTTGCACCAAGTCTGGAAACTTCAACTAATTCCAAATATGGTGACCAGAGTGGTCACCGGAAGATATTACACCTATACTAAAGTCTCTTCGCTGGCTGCTTATCAATTTTCGGGCACAGTACAAGGTGTTGGTTATAACCTTTGAAGCCCTTCATGGTCTGGGTCCAGTTTAATTACAGGACCACCTTCTCCCATATAATCCGCTCCACACATTGAGGGCCTCTGATAAGAACTTACTGTAGCCAGCCAAAGCTAGGCTGTCTGTGGTTAATCAGAGAACTTTTTCCTCGGCCGCTCCCAAGTTATGGAATAGCCTGCCTGAGGAGATCCGATATATCACCAGTCTTGAAAGCTTTAAAAAGGTGATCAAGTTGTATCTCTTCCAGCAGGCCTTCCCAGCTTAAGACTCCAACAAGCCCCTGTCAATTTAACTAATTATTTAGCAACTGCCCGCTGCCTCTGCCCTGCTTTTACTTAATTGTTTAAACAATTGTTAATAATTTAATTGTATTTTCTTGTGGGTGGAAAGCTTGGGTGGGTTTGAGATACAATGGACAAGGAGACATTTATTGCATGTTCATTGTATTTTATGGATGTTTTACTATTAGCTGCTTCAATCTTTTTTGAGACACAAGATACAAACTATTATTATTATTATTATTATTATTATTATTATATTTCAGTAAGGTGGGAAGCCTTTGTGCCAAGTGGACAATTTCATTATTTCTACAAATTATGGTATAAGGCAGGAGAGTATTTCTTACATACCATAGTAATTAATATTAATATGTGATTACCAGAGGAAAAAAAGACAAGGAAAGTTTGTGGCTCACATTTCTGTCGATTGGTTGTACGTGTTGTTTTGCAGTGATTGTTTTTGCTGAAATGAATGTCTTGTGTACCCATGCCAGAACATCTGTGCACAAGAGAAACATATCAGCAGGCTTGGGGAACCCCAAAAGCTTGCAGAAGTACAGAAGACCTCAGGGAGGGAAACCAAGGAGGATTGAGGATGTTCAGCAAGAACTGAGCATATAGAGTGACGCTGTTTAAACTAAATGGCCCTTGGAGTCCCTTCAAATTCTATACACTGAGTACTGTGAGTTGTTGGTGAGGGGAAAAGCCAACTACCAGCACAGTCTGGAGACAAACCAACCCAGATGCAGCCAAACAATATTGTAGCAGTGACAAAACATAAAACAACAAGCACAAAGTACCAAGTACCAGCTGTCAGTATTGGCAATGACCTGACACACTTTTCACATTCAAAATAAGACTCACAGATGTAGTGGTTCATCCAAAGTTCTGGAGGCTTTATCTTCAGTAAAGATGTGCACAATACAGCATATATACATACTCTTGACTTCTCTCCATCAATGTCCAACCACCTACTATACATTGTTACTCCAAACATACCTCCAACTATAACTCTACACTAGCCCACATATGACCAAGTCTCTTGGCCCACTTATATAGTTGGATGGCTCTGAGTCATCACTCTGCATCACACAGTGTGACGCAAGCTTGTACAACTTTGCCTCATGCCATACGCTCATGACTCAGCTTTCTGTGGCAGTCACATAGATTACATGTCATTACATGTTGCATGTCACTCAAAATATTTCCCTTTCCTTTGTTCAAAGCACAATTATCTCAACATGAGTATCTTTTGGGGTGGAAGGATGGAAACCAGGGAGAAGGGGAAAGAAATGGCATGTCTTTGAAAAGATATGGCTGTGCACTCTTGTTGTTGTTCGCCATCATTTCAATGTTGACTTATGGAGGCCCTATAAATGACAGACACCCAAGAAGCCCCTCTTTGGTCATCAGCTGCCCTGATCGGGTCTTGCAAACTCAGGGCTGTGGCTTCCTGGACTGAACCAATCCAACTGTAATGTGATCTTTCTCTTTTCCCACTGCCTTCCACTTTGTCAAACTTTATTGTCTTTTTCAGTGAGTCACGTCTCATTGTATGTGCAAAGTACAACAGTATCAATGTAGTCATCTCGGCTTCTAGTGAGAATTGGGGCCTGAATTTGTTCAGGTCCTATTCATTTGCTCTTTTAATAATCCATGGTATCCATAGAATTCTCCTCCACATTTGAATCATCTTTCAAATGACTTTGCATTCTACACTGTAATATTTTCTTCTAAGACTTCTGCCCTCCAGAGGTGGGGCTTTCGGGGTGGGACTTCTCCCCCCCGCTCTTTCCCAGCCTCCAGCTATCTCTGAGAGACAGCTAGAAGCTGGGGAAAATGGGGGGGGGGGGGGCAATAATAATAATAATAATAATATTTATTTCTTACCCACCCCTCTGTAAAACAATCGAGGCGGGGCACAACAAGGTTAAAAAACAGATTACAGATTAAAATAATTCAAGAATTCCATCCCAACCTCCCCCCCTTAAAATAGGATTAAATTAGTTAAGTTTAAAATTAAATTACTAACAATAAAAATACAATACAACATAATACACAAAACCCGCAATGCTGGCCATGGCATGGGTAGCAACAAAATACAGAGGGGGGGGAGGATAAGGAGTTGGGAATTGGCTGAAAGATTTTAGGAGCCAGGTGGATCATACAGTTTCAGGGAAGGCCTGCCGGAAGAGATGCGTCTTTAAGGCTGTTTTAAAACAGTCTAGTGATGTAATGAGACGCATCTCGTCTGGCAGGCCATTCCATAGCCTGGGAGCAGAAGCAGAAAAGGCCCTCTGGGAGGTCTGCGCTAACCTAGTCTTCATGGGCTGCAACAGATTTCTCCCAGAGGACCGAAGCGTGCAGGGGGGTTCATATGGGGAGAGGCGGTCCCTGAGATAAGATGGACCCAAGCCATGTAGGGCTTTAAAGGTTAAAACCAACACCTTGTACTGCGCCCGGAAGCTAATTGGCAGCCAGTGGAGAGCTTTAAGCACAGGTGTAATGTGCTCTCTCCTAGGTGTACCGCTAACAAGCCTGGCTGCCATATTTTGAACTAGTTGGAGTTTCCGGGTTAGGCACAAGGGTAGCCCCATGTAGAGCGCGTTACAGAAATCCAAACGTGAGGTTACCAAAGCATGCACCACTGTTTCCAGGTCCCTCTGATCCAGGTAGGGGCGCAGCTGGCGTATCAGCCGAAGCTGATAACAGGCACTCCTGACTGCCGCATTCACCTGACTAGTCATGTGAAGCGACGAGTCAAGGAGCACCCCCAGACTGCGAACAGGGTCCTTCGAGGAGAGTGTGACTCCATCTAGGACCGGAAGATGTATTCCCGAACCTGGTTTCGGGCCTGTAAAAGTTAGTACCTCCGTTTTGTCTGGATTGAGTTTCAGCCTGTTTTTCCTCATCCAATCCATTACCGCTGCAAGGCAGTCATCTGAAGTCCAAACCGACGATCTGGTCATGGAGAGGTATATCTGAGTGTCATCAGCGTACTGAAGACACTGAGCTCCATGCCTCCGAATGATCTCACTCAGCGGCTTCATGTAGACATTAAATAGCATCGGGTACAGGATGGCGCCCTGAGGGATGCCACAGTTAAGCTCAATCTTGGAGGAGCAACTGTCCCCGAGCCTCACCCTTTGAGATCTCCCAGAGAGAAAGGACCGGAGCCACCGGAGTGCGGTGCCCCGATCCCCAACTCCCTCAGTTGACTCAAGAGGATGGAGTGATCTACAGTATCAAAAGCCGCCGAGAGATCCAAGAGCACCAGCAGGGTCACACTACCCCTGTCGATACTCAGGCGGAGGTCATCGGTCAGAGCGACCATGGCAGTCTCCACTCCATGTCCTGTCCTGAAGCTGGTTTGAAATGGATCGAGATAATCGGTTTCATCCAAGACAACCTGGAGTTGAGAGGCAACTGCTCTCTCGATCACCTTGCTCAAAAAAGGGAGCAAGGACACTGGTCTGTAGTGGTCAAGAGGGGGTCAAGAGAAGGCTTCTTCAGGAGGGGCTTAACAGCTGCCTCCTTCAGACAGGATGGCAAACAGCCTTCTCTGAGGGAGGCATTGATTGTATCCCGAAGGAATACCCTCAGTGTGTCCCCTCCCTGGACAACCAGCCAAGATGGACAGGGATCAAGGGAGCAGATCGTCTTTTTCATACTTCCAAGAAGCTTGTCCACGTCATCGGTACTCACAGGTTGGAACTCATCCAGCAAAATGACATCAATGGAGTTGTTGGACGCCTCATCTATTGGTTCTGGTGGAAAATTGACATCTAAGTCGGCCCTTATCCAAGAGATTTTATCTGCAAAGTAGGTATTAAACGCGTCACAGCAGGCCGTCGTAGGGTCAAGTAGGGGATTTGACACAGGAGGAACCTGTGTTAGCTCCCCCACCACCCTAAATAGCTCTGCTGGGCGGGACTCTGCAGACGCAATGCGTGCAGAGCAGAAGGCTCTTCGCGCTGCACGCAAAGCCTCCCGATAGGCGCGAAGATGCTGCCTATGGCGAGTTCTGTCGGATAAGAGCCGAGTTTTATTATTATTAATTTTATTTATATAGCGCTGTAAATTTACACAGTGCTGTACATACAATCGTAAATTAGACGGATCCATGCCCTCAGGCTTACAGTCTAAAAGAGACAACACAAAAGGAAGAGGGGAAGGTGGTGGGAAGGGGATAAGCTCCAGTGGTGCTTCTCTCGCTCCAGGGCCAGGATCAAGCCAGAAACCTCCCTGGCAACCAAGACGACCAAACTGAGGCTGTCATACTTTAGACACATCATGAGAAGGAAAGACTCATTGGAAAAGACAATAATGTTGGGAAAGGTGGAAGGAAGTAGGAAGAGAGGAAGGCCACATGCTAGATGGATGGACTCTGTTTAGGAGGTCACGGGTATGGGGTTGAAGCAATTAAGCAGAGCAGTGGAGGACACTGGGTCAGATCAAGGCTGAAAGAGGGTAACTTGCCTAAGCTAATTTAGTGCATTCATGACAGACACTAGATGGGAACTGAACTGGAGACTTTTGAACACCATCTCTTAGCTACCCTGCTACACCAGAAAAATGGGAGGTGGAAGAGTAGTCATCAATGACATAGATATACTTAAGAACACAAGAGAGATGCTTCTTTCATCGACAAATAATAATATGAAAGTGAATACATACATTACAATATGGAAAGGTTGGCATTATGGAGGCTCAAAATAAGGGGTTTCTGAGTATTGCACACTGAAGTGGAGATTTCAGAGTATTGTGGGTGTGCCTGGATAGGAAAAGAAGGAGAAATTGTGACACCAAGGACCTTGGCGTTTATGGTACAGTGAGAGGTACAGCAACTGCAGAAACTACCGACAGACAAAGAATAATAATGAATATCCCATTATAAGGATAACATAGCCACTTAGTTATATCCTCCATATGAGAGGATATCCTCCATATGAGATTATTTTATTTTGTTTCTTTTTTCATGTTATGATGTTCTCTTGACTGGAGGCCCTTATTTTCAGCAGAATTGCTGGAGCTGTTGATATAGGAGTGGGGCCTCCCTTCTAATGGCCTGGAAAGTCTTAAACTTCAGCTTTTCTGTGATAGTTACTTAGCTTCAACAGAATGAACTTTTATTTTGAGGGACAAACCACACTGCAGCCTTGTGTAATAAAGCCCCAGTAGGACCCCTCTTTCTAGCAAAGGGCCTGCAGGATGTCAGTCAGTAAGTGGAGAGCATTCTTAACCACCAAGAAAACATGCAGGGCCAGCATCTGAGATGAGGAGGTTAGGTTGTGACGAACTCGTCCCTGTTCGCCACCACCTATCTCCAACGAGGCACTGACAACTTTGGTAGCATGTATCAATAGTTCACAGAGGCCAAGTGGTATTTCAAAACAAGAATGAAGTTTATTTATAAAATAAACAAATAAAATATGAAATATCTTTAAGGCTTTGTCTTATCTCTCAGTTACACCAGTTCCTTCAAACATTAACACTACAGCCTCTCAGGCAACCTTATCTTCAGTATGACAACTGACTTGCTATGAGTCTCTCTCCTAGACTCCCTCAAGCCTATCTATTCCCCTATCAGGCTCTCCAGACCTTTCCCCGGTCTAAAAATGAACCTACAACTGTCCCCTCAGGAACCCAAGAGCACACCCTCCCTCTGTGGTGTCTCTTCCCTTCCTAATCCCAATCAAAGGACTCTTTCAAACGGGGAGGAATTTCTCCCAACTCAGAATGGAGCCAATGCGGATTTATGTAAATTCGCTTGTTTAGCGAATTTACATGAACCCCTGCTCCGTTCGGAATTACTTCCCATTACCCGAAATTAACCCCCTCCTGCCCGAATTTGCATGCGAAGCTTTAATTCGCAATAAGGTAAAACCCATGATTGCATTCGAATTGGCTTCCCTCCTGCCCGAATTTGCATGTGAAGAGTTAATTTGCAATAACATAAAACCCATGATTGCATTCGAATTGACCTTAAATTATACTTCCAATTTAGCCTTGTATGAAAGAGTCCAAATACTCACTTTTCTGTGTCTGCTCAGGCTCTTATATATCCCTGCCCAGCCAGCTCCCCCATTGGCTGGACACCTGGTGTTCTGTGATTGGCTGTCTCTGTGGCCTGTTCACTACATAGGTTCACATGACTGTATGATCACCCATCCAAAAGAAGACTAAATGCTGCCAAGAGCAGATTTAACTTGGTCTTCACTCTTTTCTTTTAAAAATAAAGGAGCATTCAAAAATTGGATGTCTCAGCCTTGATGTATCCAGAATAAGTGGTTGGGTTCCCCCCCCCCAAATAAAAATTATCATAAGATGTAAAATATTACTCTGGAACCAGGATTTTTCTGCCTGTTACTTATGTTCCTTAGATTCTGTTTGGGAACTATCCCCCCAGTCTTGCACTTTTCCACCTTACTTCAGTTAGAGTTGGGTGCCTGTAGTCCTTGCATTCAAATAATATAGGAGTTTGGATTACAAGAGGCATTTCCATATGTAAAAAACTTTAGGTGAGGTGCAGGATCTTACTGATGAGAAATCATTTTTTTCAACCTTCACCTCCCTGTAGCCTCCCATGTTGTTCCAGAGGATCTCCAAGTTCACCCTAGCAGATTTAGGGACCTGCCAGGGGAAGAGGGAAATTTTTATTATTATTAAATTTGACAAAATGACAAAGATCTCCTCTCATCTTATGTGGCAGGAGCATCCAGTGATAAGTATTGCACTTGTGGAAAGGTCACACTTAGGAACAAAGGCAGGATATCACTGGTTGAGTCATTCCCTTCACTCTGGCAAAAGAGAGCATACAAGGCTGATGTTTGCTCTTGTGATTGGGTGGCATATAAATTATTATTATTATTATTATCTTATTGTGAATAGAAACCTGTAGGACAGTTGACTAGTCCTTTCACTTCTTTATTGCTTAAAGAGTGTTAGTTCACCTAATTTTTTTCTCCTCCCTTGCAACCTTCTTTTGATTTGTGTGCATGCCCACCTATTATACACATTGTTAATCAGCAATGCTGATGTTGTTGAGGCCTTAATGTCAATGTTTTATTTTACATATAGCAGTTTCTCACTGTTTTCATATCCTTAAGTCAATGTTTTATTTTACAGATAGCAGTTTCTCACTTTTTTCATATTCAAAGACATCAGTACAGTATAGAGTGTAAACTGTGTTCTTTCATCAGCAGATTGAGCAAATGTGAGAGAATCAAGGAATCCTTTGTTGAATATAGCTTGGAGGTATTCCATGGCTTCCTTTCCAGTAAAACTCCCTAAGAGCATCCTTTAGGACTGAGGAGATATGTTTCTCCTTGTTTCTCCTCTTTTAAAAAAAACCATGTATTATTGAAGAAAATTTTTAAATCTATGCTTTGATTATTACTGTTACATAGATACGTCTAATGGGGGAAAAACACCTTCATATAAGCACTCCACCATAAAGGAAATGAGCAACTGCAGAGATTTGTTTTGTCAAAGTGTGACTGTTGTCAACTTAAAATGTGAGATTAATGGTTAGGTCTTTTTCAACTCTGTGCTAATTTCACACATGTTCACCACTAAATATTCTGACCCAGCTATATATTGTGTGCTTATTTTTTAAAAAAAATCTCTACAGAAACATCTACAGAGATGTAAATATGCTGCATTTTAAATATATATTTTAAAAATGAATTATTTCTAAAAGTGTATTTTAAAATGTATTTTGGCACATTTTTTGAGATCCTGTGCATCCTTATTTGGGAGTAAGGCCCACTGAATACATTAGAGCTTAATTCTGAGTAGGGCTGCAGTATTTAGATGTAAATTACTTTAATATCTCTTAACTGACTAAAAAGGTACAGTAGAGTCTTGATTATCTGTCTTTTGGTCATCTGACATTCCGGATTATCCAACGTCGAGGCTGCTTGGGGTTGTGGCTGTAGGCATTTCTTAGAAGTGGCATGCACTTTTTTCCCTTGCTCAGCCTCCAACAGCAAATTAGTTGGATACTTACCTCAGACTGTTGAGTGAGTCAGACAATGTTTTTATTTCCTCAACAAATATTAAGAGGTCATTGGAATGTGGTCTTAAGAACAAAGGGTCTTAATAATAACTGTATTTTTTAAAAGTCAGTCTTTCCTCCTATACTAGTTGCTTTCTTACCTCAGATTTTTTAAAAATTTACTGTTAGAAGGCTGTTCCATTTCTGAAATAATATTTAGAAAGTGGTACAACTGCTTCTGAAAAAGCCCTCCCTAGATCTCTTGGACATGAACAATTACAGACTGGTCTCCCATCTTCCAATTTTATGCAAGGTGATCGAGAGGGCAGTTGCTCTTCAACTCCAAGTGGTCTTGGATGAAACAGAGTATCTAGACCTATTTCATAACCCATTTCATAACTTCAGAATGGGTTATGGAGTCAAGACTGCTATGGTCGCCTTAGTAGATAATCTTGTCTAGTAGTAGTAGATAATCTTGCCATCCTGTCCCCAGTGCTATTCAACATCTACATGAAACCGCTGGAAGAGATCATCTGGAGGCCTGGGGTGGGGTGTTATCAGTATGCTGATGACACCCAATTATATCTCTCCATGCCCTGGATTTCAGTCTCAACTAAAGAAGGCTTCTCCCCTGTGAATGAATGTCTTGAAGAATTAATGGGCTGGATGAGGAAAAACAGATTGAAACTGAATCTAGATTAGGCGAAGGTGCTCGTTATTGGAGGTCTAATTTGGGTACAGAGGTTTGTCAACTGGTTCTGGATGGGGTCACACTTCCCCTGAAGAACTGTGTTCACAGTTCAGGGGTGCTCCTGGATTCATCATTCCAGAGGGATGTGACGGCCAGGAGTGCCTGTTATCAGCTTTAGTTGATATTCCAATTATGCCCCTTCCTGGAAGCTGAAGACCTGAAAACTATAGTGCACATGCTGGTAACCTCACATCTTGACTTTTGCAATGTGCTCTACATAGGACTACCCTTGCACCAAGTCTGGAAACTTCAACTAATTCCAAATATGGTGACCAGAGTGGTCACCGGAAGATATTACACCTATACTAAAGTCTCTTCGCTGGCTGCTTATCAATTTTCGGGCACAGTACAAGGTGTTGGTTATAACCTTTGAAGCCCTTCATGGTCTGGGTCCAGTTTAATTACAGGACCACCTTCTCCCATATAATCCGCTCCACACATTGAGGGCCTCTGATAAGAACTTACTGTAGCCAGCCAAAGCTAGGCTGTCTGTGGTTAATCAGAGAACTTTTTCCTCGGCCGCTCCCAAGTTATGGAATAGCCTGCCTGAGGAGATCCGATATATCACCAGTCTTGAAAGCTTTAAAAAGGTGATCAAGTTGTATCTCTTCCAGCAGGCCTTCCCAGCTTAAGACTCCAACAAGCCCCTGTCAATTTAACTAATTATTTAGCAACTGCCCGCTGCCTCTGCCCTGCTTTTACTTAATTGTTTAAACAATTGTTAATAATTTAATTGTATTTTCTTGTGGGTGGAAAGCTTGGGTGGGTTTGAGATACAATGGACAAGGAGACATTTATTGCATGTTCATTGTATTTTATGGATGTTTTACTATTAGCTGCTTCAATCTTTTTTGAGACACAAGATACAAACTATTATTATTATTATTATTATTATTATTATTATTATTATATTTCAGTAAGGTGGGAAGCCTTTGTGCCAAGTGGACAATTTCATTATTTCTACAAATTATGGTATAAGGCAGGAGAGTATTTCTTACATACCATAGTAATTAATATTAATATGTGATTACCAGAGGAAAAAAAGACAAGGAAAGTTTGTGGCTCACATTTCTGTCGATTGGTTGTACGTGTTGTTTTGCAGTGATTGTTTTTGCTGAAATGAATGTCTTGTGTACCCATGCCAGAACATCTGTGCACAAGAGAAACATATCAGCAGGCTTGGGGAACCCCAAAAGCTTGCAGAAGTACAGAAGACCTCAGGGAGGGAAACCAAGGAGGATTGAGGATGTTCAGCAAGAACTGAGCATATAGAGTGACGCTGTTTAAACTAAATGGCCCTTGGAGTCCCTTCAAATTCTATACACTGAGTACTGTGAGTTGTTGGTGAGGGGAAAAGCCAACTACCAGCACAGTCTGGAGACAAACCAACCCAGATGCAGCCAAACAATATTGTAGCAGTGACAAAACATAAAACAACAAGCACAAAGTACCAAGTACCAGCTGTCAGTATTGGCAATGACCTGACACACTTTTCACATTCAAAATAAGACTCACAGATGTAGTGGTTCATCCAAAGTTCTGGAGGCTTTATCTTCAGTAAAGATGTGCACAATACAGCATATATACATACTCTTGACTTCTCTCCATCAATGTCCAACCACCTACTATACATTGTTACTCCAAACATACCTCCAACTATAACTCTACACTAGCCCACATATGACCAAGTCTCTTGGCCCACTTATATAGTTGGATGGCTCTGAGTCATCACTCTGCATCACACAGTGTGACGCAAGCTTGTACAACTTTGCCTCATGCCATACGCTCATGACTCAGCTTTCTGTGGCAGTCACATAGATTACATGTCATTACATGTTGCATGTCACTCAAAATATTTCCCTTTCCTTTGTTCAAAGCACAATTATCTCAACATGAGTATCTTTTGGGGTGGAAGGATGGAAACCAGGGAGAAGGGGAAAGAAATGGCATGTCTTTGAAAAGATATGGCTGTGCACTCTTGTTGTTGTTCGCCATCATTTCAATGTTGACTTATGGAGGCCCTATAAATGACAGACACCCAAGAAGCCCCTCTTTGGTCATCAGCTGCCCTGATCGGGTCTTGCAAACTCAGGGCTGTGGCTTCCTGGACTGAACCAATCCAACTGTAATGTGATCTTTCTCTTTTCCCACTGCCTTCCACTTTGTCAAACTTTATTGTCTTTTTCAGTGAGTCACGTCTCATTGTATGTGCAAAGTACAACAGTATCAATGTAGTCATCTCGGCTTCTAGTGAGAATTGGGGCCTGAATTTGTTCAGGTCCTATTCATTTGCTCTTTTAATAATCCATGGTATCCATAGAATTCTCCTCCACATTTGAATCATCTTTCAAATGACTTTGCATTCTACACTGTAATATTTTCTTCTAAGTTCCATTTATTAACTGTTAAAGATTAGTAATAAAAATTAATTATTATTTAAATGTACAGATCTGCATCTGATAGTCCTATTGAGGAATCTGTATTCGGGACAAGAGGCTAATTTCATAACAGAACATGGAGAAACATAATGGTTCTCAGTTGGCAAAGGGGTCAGACAGGGCTGTATCCTTTCACTCTATCTGATCAACTTCTATGCACAACATATTATAAGAAATGCAGGGTTGGACATAGAAGAAGGAGGAGTGAAAATAGCCAGAAGGAATATCAACAATCTAAGACAGTGATGGTGAACCTTTTGAGGTCCTTGTGCCTGGGTGGGGCTTCTGCCTCCCTGGAAGGGGCTGTGTGCTGGGGGGGGGGGTGAGGCCTCTGGAGGCGGAACGTCTGCCTTTTGAGGCGGAACTTCTGCCTTCTGGAGGTGGGACTTCTGCCTTCTGGAGGCGAGACTTCTGCCCTCCAGAGGTGGGGCTTTCGGGGTGGGACTTCTCCCCCCCGCTCTTTCCCAGCCTCCAGCTATCTCTGAGAGACAGCTAGAAGCTGGGGAAAATGGGGGGGGGGGGGCAATAATAATAATAATAATAATATTTATTTCTTACCCACCCCTCTGTAAAACAATCGAGGCGGGGCACAACAAGGTTAAAAAACAGATTACAGATTAAAATAATTCAAGAATTCCATCCCAACCTCCCCCCCTTAAAATAGGATTAAATTAGTTAAGTTTAAAATTAAATTACTAACAATAAAAATACAATACAACATAATACACAAAACCCGCAATGCTGGCCATGGCATGGGTAGCAACAAAATACAGAGGGGGGGGGAGGATAAGGAGTTGGGAATTGGCTGAAAGATTTTAGGAGCCAGGTGGATCATACAGTTTCAGGGAAGGCCTGCCGGAAGAGATGCGTCTTTAAGGCTGTTTTAAAACAGTCTAGTGATGTAATGAGACGCATCTCGTCTGGCAGGCCATTCCATAGCCTGGGAGCAGAAGCAGAAAAGGCCCTCTGGGAGGTCTGCGCTAACCTAGTCTTCATGGGCTGCAACAGATTTCTCCCAGAGGACCGAAGCGTGCAGGGGGGTTCATATGGGGAGAGGCGGTCCCTGAGATAAGATGGACCCAAGCCATGTAGGGCTTTAAAGGTTAAAACCAACACCTTGTACTGCGCCCGGAAGCTAATTGGCAGCCAGTGGAGAGCTTTAAGCACAGGTGTAATGTGCTCTCTCCTAGGTGTACCGCTAACAAGCCTGGCTGCCATATTTTGAACTAGTTGGAGTTTCCGGGTTAGGCACAAGGGTAGCCCCATGTAGAGCGCGTTACAGAAATCCAAACGTGAGGTTACCAAAGCATGCACCACTGTTTCCAGGTCCCTCTGATCCAGGTAGGGGCGCAGCTGGCGTATCAGCCGAAGCTGATAACAGGCACTCCTGACTGCCGCATTCACCTGACTAGTCATGTGAAGCGACGAGTCAAGGAGCACCCCCAGACTGCGAACAGGGTCCTTCGAGGAGAGTGTGACTCCATCTAGGACCGGAAGATGTATTCCCGAACCTGGTTTCGGGCCTGTAAAAGTTAGTACCTCCGTTTTGTCTGGATTGAGTTTCAGCCTGTTTTTCCTCATCCAATCCATTACCGCTGCAAGGCAGTCATCTGAAGTCCAAACCGACGATCTGGTCATGGAGAGGTATATCTGAGTGTCATCAGCGTACTGAAGACACTGAGCTCCATGCCTCCGAATGATCTCACTCAGCGGCTTCATGTAGACATTAAATAGCATCGGGTACAGGATGGCGCCCTGAGGGATGCCACAGTTAAGCTCAATCTTGGAGGAGCAACTGTCCCCGAGCCTCACCCTTTGAGATCTCCCAGAGAGAAAGGACCGGAGCCACCGGAGTGCGGTGCCCCGATCCCCAACTCCCTCAGTTGACTCAAGAGGATGGAGTGATCTACAGTATCAAAAGCCGCCGAGAGATCCAAGAGCACCAGCAGGGTCACACTACCCCTGTCGATACTCAGGCGGAGGTCATCGGTCAGAGCGACCATGGCAGTCTCCACTCCATGTCCTGTCCTGAAGCTGGTTTGAAATGGATCGAGATAATCGGTTTCATCCAAGACAACCTGGAGTTGAGAGGCAACTGCTCTCTCGATCACCTTGCTCAAAAAAGGGAGCAAGGACACTGGTCTGTAGTGGTCAAGAGGGGGTCAAGAGAAGGCTTCTTCAGGAGGGGCTTAACAGCTGCCTCCTTCAGACAGGATGGCAAACAGCCTTCTCTGAGGGAGGCATTGATTGTATCCCGAAGGAATACCCTCAGTGTGTCCCCTCCCTGGACAACCAGCCAAGATGGACAGGGATCAAGGGAGCAGATCGTCTTTTTCATACTTCCAAGAAGCAAGCTTGTCCACGTCATCGGTACTCACAGGTTGGAACTCATCCAGCAAAATGACATCAACGGAGTTGTTGGACGCCTCATCTATTGGTTCTGGTGGAAAATTGACATCTAAGTCGGCCCTTATCCAAGAGATTTTATCTGCAAAGTAGGTATTAAACGCGTCACAGCAGGCCGTCGTAGGGTCAAGTAGGGGATTTGACACAGGAGGAACCTGTGTTAGCTCCCCCACCACCCTAAATAGCTCTGCTGGGCGGGACTCTGCAGACGCAATGCGTGCAGAGCAGAAGGCTCTTCGCGCTGCACGCAAAGCCTCCCGATAGGCGCGAAGATGCTGCCTATGGCGAGTTCTGTCGGATAAGAGCCGAGTTTTATTATTATTAATTTTATTTATATAGCGCTGTAAATTTACACAGTGCTGTACATACAATCGTAAATTAGACGGATCCATGCCCTCAGGCTTACAGTCTAAAAGAGACAACACAAAAGGAAGAGGGGAAGGTGGTGGGAAGGGGATAAGCTCCAGTGGTGCTTCTCTCGCTCCAGGGCCAGGATCAAGCCAGAAACCTCCCTGGCAACCAAGACGACCAAACTGAGGCTGTCATACTTTAGACACATCATGAGAAGGAAAGACTCATTGGAAAAGACAATAATGTTGGGAAAGGTGGAAGGAAGTAGGAAGAGAGGAAGGCCACATGCTAGATGGATGGACTCTGTTTAGGAGGTCACGGGTATGGGGTTGAAGCAATTAAGCAGAGCAGTGGAGGACACTGGGTCTTAGAGATGTTTCATCCATAGTGTCGCCATGAGTCGAAATTTACTCGAGGGTAGTTAACAACAACAAACAGATCTGCAAGCTTCAGAGTACAATAGTTGCAGTAGCTTTAATTATCACTTAAAGTTGTTGTTCTTGTGCAATGTATGCTGGAGATCCTTGTCTGTCTAAAATAAGTCTGACATCTTTTTTGTTAGATGCAAGACAAAGAGAGTGAGGATGCTGGATACAGAGGATGTGTATAACTTGTTAAGGTTGGTTTGTAAAGAGAACAGCACAGCTGCTGACTCAGTTTGAGGCAATGCTGATACAAATGCAGAACAATTCATTTGAATATTTCCATGCATATATATCACCGTGAAACTTTGATTCCTTTGATGTGTTTGCAGGACGAAATGTGTTTCTTAGTGCCAAACTCAAGAATTTCATGTGTAAAACTCAGGCTTTACAAGATTTACAATTATTATATCTGTTTTCTGAACATTATATTGCAGCCAGAGATTTTTCTGAGTATGTTGAATTACAGCTGTAATAGATTAATATTTATCTCTAATAAACTGAAAACAATTTTTTTGTTTAATAGGTAGAAGTTGAAATGTTTCAGTTTTCCAAGGTACCAATGGGAACTTTTCCCTTAAGCTTAACTGTTGCACTGGTGGGGTAGAGAAAGGGACTTTCCAGTGCTTAGCGTGGGTGAAAGGTAAAGGTATTCCCCGTTAACAAGGTTGTTAAATCGTGTTTCACCTTTGGGGGTGGTGCTCATCTCCATTAGTAAGCTGAAGAGCTAGTGTTGTCAGAGATTACTCTGTGAGCACATGGCCTGTATGATTGCACAGAATGCTGTTTACCTTCCGACTGGAGTGATACCTATTTATTTACTTGCATTTGCATGCTTTCAAATACAGTACTAGGTTGGCAGAAGTTGGGACTAGTGATGGGAGCTCACCCCAATACAGTACCTGGGCCTTGAACTGCCAACCTGCCATGTTGCAATCAACAGAGTCAGCCTCTTAACCTCTCAAGCCACCACTGTCCAAATTTCCTGCTTTAAAGCCTAATCTCTACATGGGGGTTCTGAAAGTGGTGCAGTGGACTAGAAGTTCCCTGTCCCTGATCTAGAGAAACCAGGAAAAGATTCACATTGCCATCTATGAAGTTTGTTATACATTTGGAACTTTTGTCAAAAACAAAATAGTTATAAGATTCGTGTATCAGGGAGCAGCACTTAAATGGATGCTATACAGATAAGGACACAGTCCTATATTCAATCCATACACTTTCATTGTGAGATAGGAAACAGACAGAACCATAGTTACTGATTTATCTACAGACATGCCTCAATTAACAAAAGACCTGACAAAGAATCTCCTTTTTACAAAGACTTTTACAGCCCCCATTCTTCCTAATCCTCTGTCTAGCCAGAAGTTTTAAATCAGTGTTGGAAGGATAGTGAAAGGGGTGTATGTGGAAAAACCCAGATTTCCAATGTCAGGTTGTGGTAACTTGCCTGCAGTAAGCAAGGAACTAAAGCTTGAGCTGGGGAAACATGTGGAATGGCTCTTTTTGTGGTGTAGGAACATGTCCCTATTCTTTCAATATTACTTCTGTTTTGGGTACCAGATTTTCTGTTAAGGAAGTAATGTCTAGGAACACATTTGTTTACTGTGGTATATCATATTATTTAAAATGTTTTAAGAATCAGATCTTTGACAAAGCAAAAATAGTATCTGTAAAATGTAGAAAAACAACCTTTCTGCACCATTAAAAATATAGTGCCTTAGTTTCTTTTTTAAAAAATGTCCCTGACTGTGTTTGTCTTAAACTGGAAATTATGCAAAAGCATGGGGAAGTTTATGGGGATAATATGATATGGGATAATATCATCTTATTCTGAGAATATTAGTTTTCAGATTTCAGTGTGACTAAAGTATGACAAGTGTCTTCCTTATACCTTTAAATAGGAAATGTGTTGACTGTATAAAAGAGAGGGCATTTAACACCAATAGGGAGTTAATGTGTTTATAGTTTAAATTGATGAACATTTATTAAAATTTTATCCTCTTATCTCTGTAATATGGGAAAATAATGTTGTATGAATGACAGCTTACATGTTAAGATGGATAAAGGTGAGATGAGTGATGACATTAGAAAAATGTTTGTTTTTCAAAAGAACCTTAGAATATAGTTTTCATTCTTACAAAGGAAAATGTGAACCAAATAAGGAGGGGGGGGCAACGATTGTTGTGAGATGCCTAAATGTAAGAATGAACTTCAGTAAGATGGAAAATCAAAAATCATTTAGCATCATGATAAATTAATAGAACTGATCAAGCTAGTTTGGAGAAATGCTGCTTTTGTGATACATCTATAGGCCATCTCTTCTGTCCCTGATGAAATTGTAAAAAATAAATAAATTACAGAGCTTTTGTAAAATAGGCCAGTTTAGGAGGATAATCCACTAAGATGCCTCCAATTATATTTCTCATGATGTAGATAATGTTCCTAGTCTGTGCTTACATTAATATAGTCTGCTCTTCACAGATCCTACAGAGTTTACTGACACCTCAGTGAGGCTTGTATCATCTTGATATGCAACATGGCTAGTGTGTCAAGTGGGACTCTGCATTCTGACTCTATGAGGGCACCAGGCTTTTAAAAAAACTTTTAGTTCAGTTCTACAAGAATACTAAACCAACAACAACAGCAAAATGTTCAAACAGGCTTAGGATATGAGTTAACAGAAAAATACATATAAGGGATGCTTAGGAGACCATTAGGGTATCTATCTGGATGGCATTGTATGATTAGGATGAACATAAAAGTTCACTGAGGGAGCCTTTCATGATGGAGTCAGGTTTAAGCAGAAAGTGTTTCTCCATAAGTCAGTAATTACAGTGTGGAGTAGGGTAGATGATGATCTTGCCAGTTCCATTAGTTCCCTGGGCACTGAGATGTCAAGAGCTTTACAGTTATTGATGAGATGTAATTTAGTTGTTGCAATCATCCTATTTATAGCCACCACTACTACCTGCCTGTTTTATAATGTTAATTTAGATCGGAATTTTAACTGAAGTCTTTTTAGACTGAATAATTTGTTGGTTTTGTTGGGAATGGGGCTTACAATTTTGTGACTTTGTATCTGTAATTGTTTGGAAACCACCTCGATCCGAAAGGGAGTGGCGGGCTAAAAATAAATTATTATTATTATTATTATTATTATTATTATTTTCTCTGAGTGTGATGATCAGTTTGAATGGGAACTCCCATTTATATTTCACACCTGTCTGTTGTAAAAGTAGTGTAAAAGATCGGATGTCACAGCTTTCCTAAAGGTGTCAGGAACAGGTCCTGCAATACAGTCCTTGTATGAGAGGCTGTTGATGATATTGAGTTTTTTGACGACCTGCATTTTTTTCAGCTAGTATCCAAAACGAAGGATAATGTTTCTAGGCCTAGAGCCTGAGTTCAGTGGGATACCAAGAGATCTGTGCACTCATTCCACATCTGACAGTTTCAGACTCAAATCAAGGCAAAGACCATTGATCCATGCTAGGAAGAAGGGGAGCAGATTTCTCTGCGCAACCTATTCAGGGATCCCCTTAGGTGAATGTTAAGGCTTCACGCCTGGTCCTCCAGGTCCTCCCATCTTACTTCCACAGAAATTTGTACTACGTTCCAGTTGTTGAATTATGGAGTCTCACAGGGAACTGTGTTTGAAGGCTGGCTGCATTTTCTTTGTCTTCAGTTTCACTAACACTAATACTACTAATACAATAGCAAGGACTGTGAGTTTTGAGGCCCCTGGCTCTAATGTTAGAGACCAGAAAAACCCCTTCTGTACATCCTGGACAATGTTCTCATGCAGTCTCTCCAGAGGTTCAGCAAATTATGTATCCGTGAGTTGTTGCTGCCCTTGCTTTTTTCCCTTAAGGGCTTTTCCAGGGCTTGGTGCCATATCTGCCTCCTCTAGCAGCTGATCATATTCTGGAGACCTTTTTGCCTTTTTTGCAAGGAATGCAGAAGCCTGGAATGGGTTGGTCTGCAAGGCACTTGGTGCCTTGCATAAGATAGCTTCTAAGCATGCAATTAATTCTTCTTTTCATGCTGTATAAATGATGAAAGTCATTTGGGCTGTGCTGAGCTACTCTAAAACAGTCTGCCGTCTTTGCCCTCCCTCACATTGGCACCAGGCTTTACTCATTTGGCTGGTACAGGGGGCCCTGTCTGTGGATTTGGTATCAGGAGAGTTCAGCATTTGTAGACTGAAATGAAGAAACATTTAATTTTTTTAAACCTGGATTGATGGCAGCCCGGCTGAGAAGCAGTCTTATGGCTTCTCAGGCAAGGAAGACCTGGTCTGGAAGCTCCAGACACCAGGGAGACATTCTTCCTGCTTTGGCTGTGATTTGGCTTGAAAATCATTAAAAAGCCCTGGTGGCGTAGTGGTTAAATGCCCGTACGGGCAGCCACTCACTCAAAACCATAAGGTTGCAAGTTCAATAGCAGCAAAAGGGCTCAAGCTCGACTCAGGCTTGCATCCTTCGAAGGTTGCTCAAATGAGTACCCAGATTGTTGGAGGCAAGTACCTTACAGTTGTAAACCACTTAGACACTGCTTAGGCAGTATGAAGCGGTATATAAATGAAGCTGTTTTGTTTTGAAAGGGGCAGCTGATGTTTTCCAGGAAGACGGAAGCAGTAAGAATGTAGGGATGGTGCTTGCCTTCCCTTCCCTGCTTGATGATTGAAATCCATCCCAGGAAGGAGTTAACAAAAGCAAGCAGAAGCAGCAAGTGTCTGGATTTGCTGATGCTGCCTTACATTCCCCCACTGCTTTTGCCTGCCTTAATTAACTCCTGCCTGGGATTGATTTCAATGAGACAATGGATGCAAGCCACAGGAAAAGAGATTCCCCCTCAACATTAGGAGGAACTTCCTGATCGTAAGAGCTGTTTGACAGTGGAACACACTCCCTCGGAGAGTGGTGGAGTCTCCTTGCTGGGAGGTCTTTAAGCAGAGGCTGGATGGCCATCTCTCAGGTGTGCTTTGATTGAGAGTTTCTGCATGGCCGGGGTTGGACTGGATGGCCCTTGTGGTCTCTTCCAACTCTATGATTCTATGAGACATGAAGTGGGAGAGTGGGGAAATGGAAGGCAGCATAGGGAAACCCAGCCTCTGAGATTCTGGCCATTACTGCTTCTGCTTGCTTTAGTTAAGTCTTTCACAGTCAGTGAGGAGGGAGGGGGAGGCAAGTCTACCCCACCTCCCCAGCACCATGCCTACATTCTTCCTCCTTCCTATTTTCAGGGAATGTGCCAGCTGCCTCTTCCAGGCCAAATCACAGCAGAAGCTGGGGGAAATGCTTCCCTGGTGCCGGGAGCTTCCTCCCCAGGCCTCCATTATGCCTTCTCTATCAGAGAGCTCTGGTGCCACCACAAACTACAATCCTCAGGATTCCCTAGCAGTAAGCCAGGGCAGTTAAAGCGGTCTCAAACTGGATTATTTCTGCAGTGTGTTTGACCCTTAGATAGTGAAATGTATAAGGTAGAAATGAAGAAGTTCCCAGTCAAGGCAACTCCCTGTTAAAGCGATTGGGTAACAGTGACAGTGACTGTGACACTTGAGACCTTTCAGATCTGAAACCAGTTTGGTTTGACCGTAGTGGATTAAACAGACAAATATTCTTACCTGGTGTAAGGCCACTTTCTGTGTTACTACATCAGAGACCAAAGTAGGAATATTACTGTATGTTTGACTACATACAGTTTCATGTATGTTCTGTTGAATTTTCATGTATGTTTGACTACATACAGTTTCATGTATATTCTGTTGAAACATCCCATTTTTAGTAGCATCCGTTGTGAGAGTTAAAAGTTTTTCTTTTTGCTTGCAACTTTGCCAACATTTTGGGCTAACAGTTTTGTCAGTCTGTGACATCAGCGATGCACTATTTTAAAAATTATTTTGGTGAGGCAGAAATGCCATACATTTAGCAAAGGTTAAGTACCTGTATTTTCTGCAAACTTCACAATCAACTGTCACTGAATTGGAATTCAATTAACTTGGATTCCAGCTGTTCTGTATTCGTGGGTGCACCTCTTATAAATAAATCCTTTACTCTATGTTCCATTCTCTTCCATGTTTTATACTGCTTTGTTCTATTTACAAGGAAAGTTGTAGGGAAAATGGCATACTGAGGCATGTGTGGCAAGATTGCCCAAAGGTAAAGAAGTTCTGAAATGACAAATCAGAGGATTGTTCCTCAGGGAACACTTTTATTGCTTTCAATTTTGGGAAAGAAGATAAACAATTGTCTTTTAAAAAGAGCTGATTGGAATGCTTTTGAAAACAGCTAGAGCTGAAATAACAAACAAACAAAATGGAAAGTTGACATAAAATCTGTCAAAAAGAGCCTCATTAAGTAGAGTTTGGTCCTTAGCTGCCTCCAAGAAGTTAACCTACAAGCTAAAAGATAACAAAGGAGAAAAGGACTCAAATAATTTTGAAGTTTATCTGGTTTACATTTCTTTCATAGAATAGTAAAATTTGTAATACAGGCTGAGGAATTATAATAGTAATTTATATTCAGAGTATCCCTTATTAAAAATTCCAAAATGCTTCAAAATTTAAAACTTTTTGAGTGTCGACATGACACTTTGAGGTGGTGGCTGTGGTGCTCCTTCTTACTCATTTGCAAAGTAGAAGCCTTGTTTCAACTTTCTTTTATGAACAAGATTTTTTAAAAATATTGTATAAAATTACTTTCTGGCTGTATGCATAAGGCAAATATGAAACCTATGAATCTAGGCAATTCTAGGCTGCATCAATAAAAATATAGTGTCTACATCAAGGGAAATAATAGTGCCACTCTGTTCTGCTTTGGTAAGGCCACCTGGAATACTGTGTCCAGTTCTAGGCTCCACACGTAAAAAAGGATGTTGACAAGTTGGAGTATGTCCAGAGGAGAGCCACCAAAATGGTGAAGGGTCTGGAAACCATGCCCTGTGAGGAGCAATTTAGGGATCTGGGTATATTTAGCCTGTAGAAGAGAAGGTTAAGAGATGATATGATAGCCCTATTTAAATATTTGAGGGGTGTCATATTGAGGATGGAGCAAACTTGTTTTCTGCTGCTCCAGAGAATAAGACCTGGAACAATGGATGCAAGCTACAGGAAAAAAAGATTCCACCTAAACATTAGCAAGAGTTTCCTGACCATAAGAGCTGTTCGACTGTGGAACACACTCCATCAGAGAATGGCGGAGTATCCTTTGTAGGTTTTTAAACAGAGGCTGGATGGCCATTTTTTGGGGTGCTTTGCTTGTGAGTTCTTGCATGGCAGAATGGGGTTGGACTGGATGGCCCTTGTGGTCTCTTCCAACTCTATGATTCATGTTTAACCTTGGGACCCATCTCTGACATATCTTATTATGTATATGCAAACTTTCTAAAATCTGAAAAAATCCAAAATCATTTCTGGTCCCAAGCATTTCAGATAAGGGGTAAATACAACCTGTTAATGCAACTGGAGGAATTTGTGGAAGGATATAATTAGTGAATGATTTGTAGAAACTCATTTGTGACGGTAAAGAGGAAAGGACTGAACCTTGCAACTGAGACTTATCAAATGAATTGGGTATACAGTTTTTGATGAAAGAAACCTCTGATGTCATATTAATATTATATATAGTATATTTCAAATTGTTTTCTTTTCATCTTTTTATTTAAATTTCTTTCCTGTTTAGTCTGACTGGAACACTGCTGTTTGATGAATGATACAACTTTTAAAATGACTTTTGAAAAAATACTGATTTAACACCCTACCAAGTGTTTTTTAAAAAACTACCCTCCAGGTTTTTCTTGAAACTCAAGGGAAGTTTTGAACAGATTTGGACTGTGTCTCAGGAGCAGTGGATTAAATAAAGGGAGCCCTAAGGGATGTACTTTGAAGCACCTGTACAGTGAAGTTTTTTAAGTTCTTAAGTGAAGTTTTCTGTCAGTTCTGAATAAGCAAAACTTAGTGTAGCTTCCATTGTAGCAGCATAAACCAGAGAGTTCTGGTAATCTGTTCAGCATGTGGGGCTGCAGGCAGTACTGAATTTATGTGCAATATAAATAAATCAGTTGAGGGTCCTCTAAATAAAGTTTGACAATAAAGCCCTGTCAGAATAATACCCCATAAAACTGTGGAGAAACATCTACTCTTGAAAGCTTTCAGGAGCGGTGTGTGTGTGTGTTTGTTTGGGTGGTGGGTAGGAGGACCACGAACTCACCCCAGCCTCCAGAACTAAAGAAAAGGAAACCAGAAATGGAGGGCAAATCACTTTCATTTTTTAAACATTTATTATTTTCATTTCAGGCCTACTGTAGTCTACAGAGAGTCCCAGAGCCCCCAAGTTGCCCTCCTGACCTTCCAGAATTGATCATTGCTCCCTTGCAGACTTAGCATATTTTAAAAAACCAGCCAAGCAACAGTGGAGTGTAGAGAAGATGGTAAAAGTTATTGATGAGAAAGAACACACAAGCCAGGAGTGGCTGTAGCAAAATGCTTTTGCCTGAGCCTACTAAGCATGACAAGATTCTGCCGCCTTCTCCTTACAGAGTTAAACTTTTTCACTTTGAACTTGGTTTTCAGCAATATAAATAAGCTGAGGACAAAGGGAGAAAGTGAGAAGAGAAACTGGCACATTTTAAAAGCAGCTGAAAAAGTGTGAAGTCAATGGCTTTCATGGCCGGCACCCATAATTTTTTGTGGGTTTTTCGGGCTATGTGGCCATGTTTTAGAAGAGTTTATTCCTGACATTTCGCCAGCATTTGTGGCTGGCATCTCTGAAGATGCCAGCCACATATCCTCTCGAAACGTCAGGAAGAAACTCTTCTAAAACATGGCCACATAGCCTGAAAACCCCACAAAAGGCTAAAAAAGCGTAATACAGAGGATTAATCAAGAGTGTTCCTGACAAATTGGAACAGTTGGAGAATATGTCATATGCAGTCTCTGGCTTTGTAATATGGGAGATGTTTGTGGGACTGGGGCTCCATCCACACTGCAGAAATAATCTAGTTTGACACCACTTTAAAGCCATGGTGCAATGCTATGGAATTCTGGGAACTGTAGTTTTATGAGGCATTTAGCCTTCTCTGTCAGAGAGCTCTGACAATGCTCTGACAAATTACAATGCCCAGCATTCCATAGCATTGAGCCATGTCAGTTACAGTGAAGACAAACTGGATTATTTCTGCTGCCTGAGTCCACTTTTGAATGTTTCTATATAATCTCCGCCACTTCTTATATTTGATATTTTGTATGTTAGGCCATATTAGGGTTTTTTAAAATATGTTCTGAATGCAGTTGCTGTTGATTATGTAGTGTGGATTGCAATTTAAGTTCTCAGCAGTTCTCTTCCATGGTTACAACTGCTTAGACTTTTAACTGCCCTTGATTCTAGCGTGCTGTTTTTTAAGTACTTGTAATGATTGGTTTCTTTTGGAGTGTTGCTTGAAAACCTTCCATCTAATGTTGTTTGAAAAGTAATTTGGCTCCAATAAATTGGGAATTAACCTTCAGTAATCATGGATTAATCATCCATTCCTTGATACTTTTTAAACATCTTTTCTTTTCCAAAAAGAGAAAGTAAGAAGAGTGCTTTCCACAAGAATGCAGCACAGATTGCTTTTGTAGAAAACATTCTGCTTGAACTAAATAAAGGAGGAATATATAATAATGCAATTATTTTCAAAATATGGACTTGGGGCCAAAGAACCGTGAACAGAAGGGAAAAATATATTACTGCTGTTTTGCTAACTCTGCAGTGCTGCACTGTGCAAACTCTTTTAGTAGCTTTTGTGCAGATTTATTGGGGTAGCATTATATGATGAGAAATACAGTGAGCAATGAAGATACAGGTTCTAGTGCGCTTTCAGAAGACCTTGTCCAAATTCTTGTGGGAGAGTTTGAACAAATGGACATACTCTTCAGGTTTCTCTCATGTTTACACAAAGCTGTTCTATCAGATAAGAATTGGACATTTCATGAGCAGAAGAGGTTCTTGGATTTCGCAGCAAGACTTTTGGATGCAATCTATAGAGCTCAAAGAATCATAGAGTTGGAAGAGATCACAAGGGCCATCAATCCAGCCCCTGCCATGCAAGAATATACAATCAAAGCACAGATGGCCATCCAGCCTCTGTTTAAAAACCTTCAAAGGAGACTCCACCACACTGTGTTCCACTGTCGAAGTCTGAGTAGTTTCTTTTGTTTAAACTATGCATTCATACCATCCAGCTGTCCTGATTTGGTGACAGTCTCAAAAATCTCTGCCATCCCACTTTTCATGTGCTTTTAAAATGTCACAAGTTTCCTTCTCCTCCTCTTATTTCCTCCTTTTGTCCTCAGCTTTAGTTGCTGTAAATTGATTTCAAAGTACAAAAGTGGTTTGCACACCATTAACTCAACAGGGGGAGAGGAGTGGAGAGAGTGAAATGTTCCCCTTCCCTGTAGATGCAGGCAAAAACAAATTGCTGCAGCTTCCCCTAGCCTGTATAATCTTCCTCGTTAATAGCTTTTGCCGTCTTGACCACATTCTGGTGTTGCTTGGCCACAGGTATTCTGGTTTTCACCTGTGAAATGCTGCAGGGTATATGCATTTGGTTGGTGGTTTTTGTTTTTGTTTTTTAGTTCTGCAGAAATCATTTATAGTAGCTAAAGATATGAGTTCAAAGATACCAGATTATCAAATTTTGTTTTTGGCACTACATGTGCTGACATATGCTGGTGTCTGGCAATCTTTAGGTAGGAATAATGGCCCGTAGTATTCTTTATTTTAATAATGGTTTCTGATGTTATTTTGTCTTGATATTGGACTTAAATGTATGGTTTGGACATGATACGTGAATGGTAATGTGCAAAGTGTGTGTGAAACTGCAAATACAGTTCTGGGGTATGGTTTAAAAATAATCTCTGTAATTTGATGCAAAGAAATAAAGCAAAACAGTGTTTGCATGAACTGTTTAAATCTTATTTGCCACTAGAGGGTGGTATCTACAAATAGATAAAGAAAGAAGAGCTTGAAACCTCCCTGTTCCAGTAGGATTTAGCTGTTTTCCCCCTCTTCCTTAAAAGAATGAAATCACAGCAAATGATTCTTCTGATCCTGTTAGTGGAGTTCCTGATTCATTCAGTCATTTTTTTATTATTTAGATGCCAGAAACTGTTCTAGTTCATTTCTTGATTGTCATTTAGTAAAGTTACAACAACAAAAATCCTGGCGGTGGTATATGGAAATTTAGTGTGATTTCATATAGAAGAGGGAACTTTCACATATTAGTAAATGTTGTCCCTGGCCCAGTCCCACTTGCAGACAGCTAGTGACCCTGGTGGGACTGAACATTCCTGTTCATTTTTTAAACACCACTTTCATGTTGTTATTCTAATAGGGTTCAGATGAAGTGTGGAATTGCATCTTCAATAGTTCCACCTATATAACCTTGAATATCCTTTGCTGGATCTGGGTGACAACATGATGATGGATTATCTAGGCTTTGTGTACTCTGTGCTAAAAGAAGGTGGAGTGTATGAGTAAGGATAAGTTCTGCACCCTAGGGCACCATCTGAAGGCACATATGATGAAGTACCTTTGCTGAAACTGAGCAACTGAAATTGAAAAAGAGCAAGGCAGTGAATCCCAAGGCAGTGAATTCCTGCTTGCCCAGGCTCTGATTTCTGAGATTTCTGCAGGCCTACATAAACCTGAGGATGTCTTCTCTTAGAATAACCTTAAGAAATTCATCTTTGTGTTCTTTTAAAGAAATTTGAATTCTCTACACTCAAACATACAATCTCTTTGTAGACTCCATCCACACATCCCTTTGTATGACCTATTCCATTGACACCTCCTCCCCTTCCTGATTGTGTTAAAATCTTGTGCTTTAGCCATTCAACAACTTCTTAGAATTGAGAGGAAAATTTACCTGAATCAGTGGCCAAGAAGTTATTCTGTCACAAAAGAGACTTTACGCTTTATGACACGCAGGCAAATTGTAATACTGTGATGTTGCATTGACACAAGGCTTTTTGATCCAGGAGAGGATTCATCAACACTGGAGAGACAGGAAGTGACTTGCATTACTCTTGCAGTCCTCTGCACCCCTTTTTTCCTATTCTGAAGGAAATTTTCAGATTTTCAGAGACAATTTGAGAGGTACAGGGGTGAGATGTAATTCCAAATCAGTCTCTTTCCCTATCCCACTGATAAAACCCTTGCTGGTCCCCAAACCCTTCTTTCACAGAAAAAACTCCAGTTGGGTATAACCATATATATATTTTCTTCTTTAGATTAATTTCTTTTCTCTTTCCCTTTCAAACACTCCTCCAGTTTGTATAACTGCTAAGGGCAACATTTTCCATTTCATTGTGTTCTTTCTTGTATGGAGGATTTAACACATATTCAGGCTCTTGCGAATCTCATTGGTCTCTCCCCCTTTATTTATTTTGGGTGAAAAAAATCAGAGCTGTTTTTCTTTCTTTAAGTCAAAATTCTAACAGGAGCCCCCTTGTTTTTTTGAAGGTGTCAGAACGGGTAGAGAGAAGACTTCAGGAGATAGGACAAGAAATTCGCTCAGAAAGGCAGCTGGTAGAAAGACGCCAGGATCAACTGGGACACATGTCTGTGCATCTCCAGGAGGTATGCATAAAGGCCTTTTCATACATACAGAACTGCACTACTGCTACTTGTTAGCTATCTAAATCTTTGCTAATGATTTACAGAATGGTGACTACCATTCTTGCAAAGGTGTTTTGTTGGGGAAATCAAGGAATCTGTCTGGATCTATACATAAAAGGGATTCTCATCCCCAAGGCAGGAAGTATTAAACTTCTTGGTTGTGAATATACATCAGTTTTTGAAAGCGAGCTGCTTCAAAACAAATTTCAGTTGCACCTAAGATTTAAACTGTTAAAAGGCATTGTTAACAACTGCTTTGTGAATATGGTGTGCTTGAAGCCCAAATATGATGTAATGGGCAGCCAGTTCTCCTAGTGCTGTATAATCAGCTGTTCTTGAAGAAAAATGCATGTGGCAGAGTACAAGAGTGTGCTGTGGAGACAAACTGAGCTTTTGTTTGCTTTAGAAAAGAAAATTAAGGCCTTTTTTGCTACTCTCTTTGAAAAAGGTGCCTGAAATACATACAAGGAGAGGTGGTGGATTTGCTCCACCCTAATACTTGAGAAGCCAGAGAGATAAAATATAGGCCTCATAATTTTAGATTTAATATAAGTGCTTGGGCGATTATTTGGATAGTCATCTCTGACTGACTTTACTCTGGTGTCTCACAGAGCCTGTGAAAAGTTTAATTTCATATTTGGTTGCTTTAATACATGTGGTGACCTATGTGCTTTTTAAAAAAGGCAATTGCAGATTATACAGTGCAGTATAAACTGGTGAGGATTAATTTAGATTGACACTTTCTGTTCTGAAAGAGTAGCTCTCCCTTTAGAGGTCACATTTTTTTTTTAAAAGAAGAGAAAGATAACACACATTTTAATTTGGGTAAATGTAATATTCAGCTCTTCAAGTGTGTTTCTTGGGTCAAATCTTTTTTGTACTCTCCCTCCCTTTAAATTGCATGGGATAGTGGGCTGTTAGAATGGAAAGGAAAGGAAGAAGTTGTAAGTTTTACAGAGAAAATCTTCATAGTGTCTGGCATTCTGTTAATCCTTCCGTGGTCCATGTTTTTCTTTCTTGATTTAGGAAGCTGATACATATTTTTAAATGATTACCAACAGCTATAGGTATATATTTTTAGCAAATTGTTATAGCTTTGGAGTCAAATCATCTTCCAGTTGATATGGGATGTTTTCCAGTGGTGAAGGCATCCTTGATGAGGGTTGGTTCCCCCTGTTTGCTCCAATCAGGCAGGACTTAAGACTTGTGGGCGTACCCTTGGGGGAATCCAACACCCTTACAGCCCAGTCTAGTTCCTGCCTTTGCTCTGTCAGGTCGCATCCTTTTTGGGTCCTTCATATTGTTTTGCAGGCGCTGACCAAACCTCATTTCGAGCCTCTTGACAACGTTGACTTAAATTTGTAACGTGGAAGGCACTTTTCCTTACAGCAATCACTTCTTCTCGTAGGATCTCAGAACTAGGAGCTCTGTCAACTAGGAGTGAATTATGCATATTCAGAAAGGACTCTGTTCTACTCTGCCTTGACCCTGCCTTCATGACTAAGGTCAATTCCACGTTTCACAGGTCCCAGGAGATTATTTTGCCTTCATTTGTTCCAGACCCCAAAAAAGAACTAGAAAAAACTTGGCATACTTTGGATGTCCGCAGGGCTCTGCATATTTACATTACGCTGTTGCCAAGTTTCCAAGTGCTATTCTTCTGCTGGAGCTACCTTAAAGGGAAAGTTCACTGTTCATTCCACATGTAGTGCCGCCACATCTGCCTCTCTAGCCACAAATGCCCCGCTTGCTGACATTTGTAGGGCTGCCACTTGGTCTTCTCCTTCTACCTTTACCCATCACTACTAAATTGATGCCTTTCAATCAGCTAAGGCCTGCAGTCTATCTTATAAATAGGACTTTCCTCAGCTTCCCACCCAGTTGGGGAGCTTTGGTATGTCCCTCATCAAGGATGGCTCCGCCTTCACCGCTGGAAAAACAAACATTGGCTTGCCTTGTGAGATGTTTGTTTTCAGCGTTGAAGGCAGAATTTCCCGATGTCGGGGGGCTCTTATGTTAAAATGCAGGTTAGTTTTATAAGGGATGATTTGCTCATTGTTAAATGTCAGACCCTTTCCAGTTCTGAGTTATAAGTAGTTTGGCTTATATACTTCTGATGCTTGGCTATCTACTGACTGGGCTGTAAGGGGGTCGGATTCCCCCGAGGGTATGCCCACAAGTCTTAAGTCCTGCCTAATTGGATCAAACGGGGGAACCAACCCTCATCAAGGATGTCTCCGCCTTCAATGCTGAAAACAAACATCTCACAAGGTAATCCAATATTCGTTTTTCCTTGAAGTGTTTTTGCCCTAATTTTACCATAGTTAGAGAGTTTTTATGCTAGAGGTAGTTGTTTAATTTAGATTGCATAGGGTTATCTATCAAACATGAAATGTTCTGAGCAAAAGAGAGGAGAAAAAGAACTATACTACAACAGCTCAACTATACTACAACAGCCCAACAGCCTATCTAATCCCAGATAAAGTTTAGTGTAGTGGTTGGAGCGACTGAAGTTGGGAAGACCTGGGTTCTAGTCTTATCCAAACTTTGGCCCAGTCACTCTTTTCTCAGCTTAACCTTTACAGTGGTCCCCCGGGATACGAAGCCCCCGGGGAACGAAATCCCCGGGAGCCGAAACCGGCGGGACCGCAAAACAGCCCCCGGGATCCGAACAAAACCCCGGGGTACGAAAGGGAAAAACCGCGCGGCCCCTTTAAATCGGCCGCGTGGTCCGTCCCTTAAAGCGGTCCCCCGGGAAACACAGATTTCCGGGTTACGAAAGGTAATCCGGAACGGATTACCTTCGTAACCCGGGGGACCACTGTATTTATTTATTTGATTTATATCCACTTTCTCCCAAAATGGGATTCAAGATGGCTTACCTTACAGGTTTGTCATAAGGATAAAGTGGGGACTAGGAAAGCCATGTATGATGCCTTGAGCTCACTGGAGGAAGGACATCAATGTCTGGTATCTTGTTCTCACAACAGTTATTAAGGTGCCTCTGGAAAGACTACAAGCAGGATATGAACACAATAATGCCATGTTCCATAGCAAAACTAGCAAACGAAAACCTAACCAACCAACTCTCTCCAAAAAACAGTATACTTCAATGATATATCAAGAAGCCTGTTGTTCTAGCCTAATTATTACATCACAAAAAATGAATGATAAATATATTTTTCCAGTAGTTGCCACAACTTAGCAGGAACAGACCAATAAATTGATATAAAACAAATAAGTGTTGTTGGCCTTTCTCAAAGACAAGACTGATGGTCCACTAACAATACATGAGCAATGCGTATCAGTCATTGTGGATCTTAGCAGCACTCAGCACAAGTTCCTTTGCCAGCCACTGGTGCCCTCTGCATCTGCTTCTTCTTCTCTTTGCTGTTGTGCTTGCTCCTCTTAGATAAGCAGTGACAGGCAATGATGGAGTAGCTCCCATGTGCCCTAGCTTCTGTCTCTGAATGGTGTTGCAGACTGTGTCCAACAAGAGGGAGCACATGAGTGGACAATATGGTACAACAGTAAAAAGAAATGGATCCACACAGGCCTTCTTGCCCAAGGGCCTCCCGAAACCTCAAACTGGCACTGTCTGATAGAATCTGATGAACTGAGTTCTTCAGAAGGTACAGGGAGATTTATGGGAAGGGTGGGGAGAAAGAAGGGGAGATTGACAGGAGAGGAAAAGTTGGTATTTTGATTAGGTAGATTACCTTTTCATATAATTAAAAGGCCATAACTTAAAGAGTGTGGGGATTTAAACTGGGAATTAAGAAAGTTAATCTTGTAGAAAAAGGAGGAAAGTGTGTTTTGTTTTTTAAACATGATTTTCCATGCATTGTGAAGCCTATATGCACAAGAACTTGGCTGAGTAATAGAAATTTGTCAAACTTAGCCAAGTGATGCCACTGTAAAATATAGAGTGGCTTAGACCACACAGCTGTGTGTTGAGGACAAGAAGTCATTTATTCGCATGTGAACTGGATTATTTGGCATCAAATCTGCTTCTTACCATTTATTTTCTTTCACTTCTTCTAAAATATTTATGACATCGATACATCTTCATAAAAGGCTGCAGGATCATTGTGGCCACAAGACGTCAGTATTTTGCCATCCTTGAACAGCAGTAAGCCTGGCTAAATTCTACTGCACATTGCAAACCACGAAGGAGCTTGCTGAACATGTATCTTATTATGATGTTAGAGATGTACACTTGTTCCTCCCTTTTTGTGGACTTGGACTCCACGCTCTCACTCTTTGGTGTGTGCCCATCTGTGTGCCATGTGTGCGCCATTATTTTCATTGGGGCTCAAATATTTGCAAGTCACCATTTTCATGGTGTGTGCATGTGTCTGGAATGGATCCCCCATGAATTGGAAGTACAGTGGTCCCCCGGGTTACGAAAGTAATCCGTTCCGGGATCTCTTTCGTAACCCGGAAGTCTTCGTAACCTGGGGGACCGATTTTTTTGGTGCACAGCGCAGCGGAGCGCGCTGATTTAAAGGGGCCGGGTTGCTTTTTTTTCCCCGCAACCCGGGGATTTTTTCGGAAGCCGGGGCCGGAAAAACGGATCCCGGGGATTACGTATCCTGGGGGATTCGTAACCCGGGGGACCACTGTACTGTATAAATTTTAATTACTAAATTGTGGTCTTCTCTACAGTCTTATCTGTATTTTATATGTGTCGTGTTCAGGATTTTATCTGTATTTTATATGTGTTGTGTTCCTTAAGAGAGTTTGGAACAATTACTTTTTGGACTATGCATCCCAGAACCCCACAGCCAGCATGGCCAGTAGCCACATTAGTTGTGGGATTCCTGGGAGTTGCAGTCCCAGTGTTTCCAAACTCTGATTTTTATCCTCGGAAGACTGTGAAAAGACTTAACAACTACATATGTTGAGATCATGTAGATAAAGAGTCTAGAAGTAACTCTTGACTAATCCAGTATTTGGTCTCTAACAGAACCAGTCCAGAGCCTCTGACTGACTGAGGATGAGTAAAGTGTAAACGGGAAATAACCATCTCCTGTTCTTATGGAACCTACCATAAATCTTGCTGTGTACTCCAATCCCTTGGTGGACAGATTTCAGGATGTTAGAAAAATAGAGAGGTAGGGCCTGGAGAGCTAAATGCAACATGGATACTTTGAATTTCAGTAGAAAATTGTCATGCGAGGGACAAAATGTAGAGACAAAGAAGTTTCAGAAGAAAGAGAAAGAAATAATATTAAAATGAGATTCCTTACCCACGGATTCAAGCATCCACAGCTTGAAAATATTCAAAAAGTATATAAATTCTGAAAAGTAAAATATGATTTTGCCATTTTGTAAAAAGGACACCATTTTACTATCTGTTATATTTAAAGAAACTTGAACATCCACCGATTTTGGTATCCATGGGGGGTCCTGGAACCAAATCCCAGTGGATACCAAGGGCCTATTGTATTTCCCTTTCAAAGACATAGCCATGTTAGATTGGGTCAGTATGCAAAGGGATGAGACGAAATGGGAAAAGGAACAAAATTGTTAGCATAAGCTTTCATAGGCTTAGGACCCTTTGCATTAACTACATTATTTGAGATGAAGGAGGACACAAATATTATACCTCCCCTTGTTTGGAAGTCTACCATGGGCATAGCATGAACTCAGACTTTTATCACTTATATCACATACCATGGTAGTCACCTAGGACCATTGTGTGGTGTTATTTGTTATATTAAGCTGGGCTAATACTGTATATGTGGTTATGGCAACACTCAGTGGCTAGTTAAATCACTGATTTCTAAGTCACAACAATCTATGGCTAGCTAAGTTCAAAAACAGAATTTGGAATGGAGGTCTCTGGATCAATGAGTTTCCTAGGATTATGAATACTCTATATAACAAGTATGGATAGAGATCAGGGAAGGAAGTTGCATTGGCTTGAGACCCCATGAGGATTGCTATGTCCATCTCACTAGGGGCTGCAGCTATCCAGTTTGCTACTGATGCATTTTGACAACCCAGTGCGAACTCTTCCACCCAGGAGATTTAGTTTTCAAATCAAGCGTTGTAAAGCACAACCACACTTTCAGGACTGTAATTTTGCACGAACAAAAGAAACATGTTGCAGGAGTTGTGTGTGACTTATGGGGCACACGTTACCCATCCCTGCCTTAGTAAAATGCTTTGGTTTTCAGTTTGCCTTTTGGAGGAGTAACTTCTTTGGTTAAAATAAGCAGGTCACAGGGCTGACATAGTTGTCTCTCTTACTGTGAGGCCTGGTTCTCTGAAGTTTTGAGAGGGCCACATATGTTTAAGGGGCTCATGTCTAGTCTCAGAGGCCCTCACGTATCTAGTATAAAAGAACCACAGGGGTGCCAGACAGTTTTTTTCTTTAGAGTGGGTGTGTCACATGAAACTCTATGTAGGCATGTAAGGCAGCATGGTGGTTCAAGTAAGAAGTTAACTCTGGCTTTTCTTTGGGTCTCCGTGACTCACAGAAATGGGTTATCCTGCACACATACAGTGCATTTTTGGAACCTTCTAGAGTCTAGAACCTTTGAACTGTGTGTTGTGTTTCAGGCCCTGCAGATTCTAGTGGCCAATGTCTAAGATGGCAGGATTCAGGCAAGAATTACAGTCAAATAAAGGGCACTCTGGAAACAAGATCAAGCCAGTCTCTATTCAGATCAACAGAATCCTACCGGAGAGGAGGCAACAGTCCAAAAGTCGAGTCCAAGCCATATCAGGCGAATCAGTCTACCCAAAAAGCAAACAAGGCAAGACTAGCCCGGCTCCCTAAATGCTGATTCACAGTTGACACTTATATAGTAGATGCTCCCTGATTGACTAGGATTTGCGTTCCCATGGAGGAATCCCTTTGGTGTGTGTGTACGTGGCCAGAAGCATTTAAGTCTTTTTGAGCCATCAGACAGGGCAGTAGAGTTCTGGTTAGGTTTCTGTTTCTGCAAATTGCTTCCTCCCTGTTTTTAAGTCTCACATTCTTGTTCAGAACTGCCAGCTATGCAACAAACATTTGATTCCCCTAGTGAGACCAGCATGCTAAAACAAAACAAAACAATACTCAAGACCATTTTGTAACTCTAAATATAAAATAGCCAAAAGTTTTATTCCTTCATAGAATTTGAAAGTTCAGTACAGAATTGCACTGATCTTTATCTTTGTGGATGTTTTCAGAGTTCTAGAAGACTGTAAAGTAAGATTTCCTTTTACTAAATTCTTGGGTAAATTTCTCTTTGGAATGATTTGTTCTTCTGCTTGTTGGGCAATATTAGGTTAAACATGTTGCCCATCAGTTTACCTAAGGAGTGCTATCATGGTTTTGAAATTTTCTGGAATTAAAAAAAAAGTTTCCAGATTGGAGCATTTTGAGAATAACTTTGTTTAACATTAATTGTACATGTGCTGTGCAGCTTCATATTTATTCTTCTCTAGCCTTGTATTTTTAATTAGAAAAATATAGCAAACACAATTGCTCTTGACACTGTATGACACTGCTGCTGTAATTGCTCTCCCTCTTATCTGAATTTGATTTGTCACTCCACAACATTATCAGAGTTTATTTAGGTATTAGCCTCTTTGGGGAAAGTGTCATTAACGCTGTCTTTTTTAAAAATTTAAAGTGTTATGCTATTCATGACACTTAATTATTTTTAAAAAAAAACTGCTTTGCTTTATTCAGATGATTACTTAAAATAAATTAATCTTAAGCCTGCACAATGGGCTGTTTCCTTGTAAATATGGGCTGTGATCAGAGCTACTTTCAGCATGCCCAAGAGCTTGAGCATGCCTGTGGGATTTTTTGACGCCATCTGACAAACTGAATTTCAAAGTCCTCTTAGTAGCAGAAGTACTTTCTCATGTAGCGTAGGGCTGTTAGAGAAGAATAAAGATCCCCTCTAATTGTGCTAAATTCGATTGTGTTTTTTGTTCAAGTCCAGCTGTGATGCATTGGGAGACTGACCTTATACTCACTTGTTTATTTAAATGGTCACAGTAACTGCTGAACAGCTAAGAAGAGGTCATAGCGTGGGGCTGAAGATGTGTAGGATCCCAATGCCATTCACTATTTCCTTAGTCCATCTTTCCTTGGTGTACTACATTCAACCTGAGAGGCTATTTAATTGAAATTTCTTTCTTTATATCATTGAGAAACTATAACAACACATTAAGAACAAGCCAGGATATTAGGGACTGGTTCTTTTCCTTCCTTCCTTCCTTCCTTCCTTCCTTCCTTTTTCTTTTAGGCTTTAAGTGGCAACATGAATGTACTGTATGCAAGCAGTTTAGTAAACATTTTGTAAACTTATTTGCATGTCTCCTGTATGAGCAGTTTGGTCTCTCTTTGGTTCTAAAATGTTTTTGTTGTGAGAGTGTATGTGCATGCTGTTCTGTCATATATACAGGTTTTTTAAAACCAATATAGTTATGGACTACTTATTTTTACTATACCTGGAAAATAAAATGGGATGGCATATTTCAAAATACCAGTGAGGTGAGAGATTGCTTTTTTATTTCATGTTATTGCTGTTTAATGGCCTAAATATTCTTCAATACTGCTTTGTTAAGCTGAGGTGGCATATTGATTTCCAAGACTCTGAGTTAAGATGTCTTAATATTAAGATGCCTGATTCTTTAGAGATTCTTCTCCAACTGATTATTATTTCTGTTTTTCTTGCACTGTGGAGTTAGTGTACTGTATAAGGAGCTTCTGAACTGTGGAACATGAGGCAAAGAACAGGGTAGTTTCCTTTCACCAGGACAGACTATCTGTCCATCTTGTCCGTACTGTATGCTTTCACTAGCAGGAGTTCTCCAGTCTCTCAAGCAGAGTTTCTTTCCATCATCTGCTACCTGCTTTTGAAAAGAAACTGGATATGCCAAAGACTGAATTGTGGATGTTTTTCAACCAAAACATGTGGCTTTCAACTGAGCTATGGTCTGTTGCCTAAGAGAAAGTACAATATAATATTGATGGGTTATATCCAAGATAATATTCAGACTAAAGCCTAGCTCACTGTGTAGTTCTGAATACCATTTCTTTTCTATGATTCATTTTAAATCTTTCATGCATTATGCTTTTAGACATTGGTGTGACTTATGGTCACGCCTCTGGGTTTAAAACTGTAAAACAGGAAACTGTCTGGAAAAAAATTGCCCTTTCCATGTGCCTTTGTAAGGGTTGAAGGACTGCTTCAAATTCTTATGTGTAAGCACCAGATTTGCAGGTGCCAAGTCAACAGTTCTCTGGAATTTATAATGCCTGTTGCATTGTAGTCTCAAAGGGATATATTTCAGGCTATGATATTCACTCATCCATCTAATACATGTGAAGAATTTCCAGAGATAGGAAAGTTAAAAGAACAGTGTTAACTGTTTATGAGCTCAAAAATCTAATTTGGTTAATCTGATTGGAGGGGCAGGTTTTAACACTTACTTTGTGATTAAGTTGCCATTTAAGTTCAAGATGAGCAGTGCTATACCCATTTTTCTATGAGGAAGCCTTCCTGACTTTAGTAGGACTTATTTTTTTAGTAGACGTATAAGAGTTAGTGTTGGAAATGACTTTAATCCCCATGTCACCCATAAACTAAAACCTGAGGAACTTCCTATATCTAAAATGAAAGGTGTTAATGGTACTCAAACATGACTAGAAAATCCACCCCAAGTGTGTGTCTTGCTTGTAACTGTTTGGTAAGGAGAGGAAAGCAATCTGCACAAGCTCAATGGCACTCTACATCAGGCAAAGGAATTCTGTTACACGCAGATTGACCGCCTCTTTCTTCATTGTTGTTTGTGGTGGCTCCTGGTCAGGGAGCAGGAATTGTAGCGAAGAGGCTAGAGAACTGTTGCAGTGCTGTTCATTCCAGAACTCCTCCACTCCTGAGCACAGGACTTCATCTTTATGAGCCAAGGAGATGGCAGTAGTGGCCGTGAAACTCAGGAAGGGACGATTGGGGCCTGATATTTCTAAGGGGAACCCACAGACACTTCAGATGTACCTTTTAGGATCTCATCAGCATAGGCTACATTTGAATACTCGTCAGCATGGGCTGCATTTCAACCCATCCAACTCTAAGAAAAAATCTTAGACACACTGACCTCATTCTTGGAAATCAATCCATGATTGTCTCAAACCATGAGAGCCTGGACTGCAACACATGTACTTCCTCCCCCACAAGTCAGGCTGCTTACAGGGATGAGGAAACCTATTTCTCAAACTCTGCTTTGGCTGCAAGAATGGAGGGGGTGTATCAATGGGAAAAACTGTTGCTAACAAATTGGAGAAGGAACCATCTACGAAGGAGCTAACTTTTGTTCCTGCCAATGCTAGGCAAGACATCATACAATTTTAAAATGAATCTCTGTTGGTTCTCATCCTCCTGTTTCACTTCATCTTCTGTCTTCACCCTGGAAAGGTTTTACAGTCAGCCCTTCATATCCATAGATTTTTTATCCACAGATTCAAGTATCCACGGTTTACAAATATTTTAAAAATATATAAATTTGAAAAAGCAAACTTTGATTTTGTTATTTAATACAAGGGACAGTATTTTACTCTGGCATTGCATTTAATGGGACTTGAGCATCCACTGATTTTGTTATGCAAAAGGGGTCCTGGAACCAAACCTGAGTGGAGAACAAGTACCCACTGTATATCTGTCTTCTTCACCGCTTTCACTAGCCTTATTCCTTCGGTTTAAACCTCTATTTTCTTCTTTCTTCTTCCTCATTTTCTCTAATTTAAAAAAGTCCTCAGCCTTGCATTTCCCATGTTAGCTTTCTCCCTCACTGTTCCCCCCTCCCTTTCTATCACTTTTCTTTCCCTTTGCATCTCTTTATCAAATTCACCCTTGGAATGGGGAAAGTTAAAGCTAACAAACCTAGCTGTTCTTCTCTGATCATTCCTGCCCCAAGACTCATCCATTTAAGCATGGGGTGTACAGTATATGCATTCTTAGCTGCCTTCCACAGGACCCGGAAAGACACATTCGCACAGCAGCCCCCCCCCCAATGGCAATGGAGTCAGTTTCCATCCAGCAACAGTTGATGATGAATATTCAGAAGGGGGCTATGGAAGAAAAGATGGGACCTGACCCTAACAGGGGTGCTTCCCCTCCAACTCTACAAATCAACCATGGGCCCAGTTTCTTCCACAGCACCTTCCAAATCCAAGAGAGCATGTACATGTGCAGCAATCTCTCATGGTGGCTATTTTGAAGTGCACATTATAGATGTCAGCCATTTTGTTCAAGGCAGTACTATTCCCGCTTTGGTGCCTATGCCTTCCCCTATGCCTATGCCCTTATTTGATCAAAATATTTGGCTTCAGCAAATTTCTTCTATGGTGGCAAAATAACTTTAACCCACACTTCACCCAACCTGGGTTGTATGAGGCTAAGACTGTTTCTATCTCTAACACATCAATAGTCCTGTGCCTACTGACAACATCTCATGGTGCAAGACTTTGTTTCCTAAACCTAAAACCTCTGCTCATGGTTCTCCCATCCCTTCTGATTTTAAAAAGCTCATTACATCAGAATAGGATTCCCCTGTGCAGGGTAGGAAAGATGTAAATGTAATTTTAAAATTATACACTCTGAACCCTAAGACCATGGAATTATTTAAGGTCCCTCTTTATTGATGGTCCAGTTTTGGCTCTCCTCACAGGCAAGGAAATCATCTTGTAAATATCTAAATGCAAAGAGGGCAAATGCAGTTCTTAATGCTCCTATGAGGCTTCAGCCCTCTCAATCTCTCCTTCTATAGCCTCCTTGATACCCAGGCAACCATGTGCTGTGTTCAGGATATTTTCACCAATGAAGAGTTAGATGTGAAATCGCTGCACAGGTCATTTCTAAAGATCTATAAATACTTAGCCTTTAAACTAGATGCCACTGGAGACTCATTACTATTCTCAACTTGCTCCATCTCTGCCTCCACAGTAGTGAGAAGATTACTCTGGTTCAAGCACTGTCCAGAACAAATCTAGCCACAGTTCATTTTTTCACTTTTCTTTGAAGAAGATGCTCTTAAAGACATCCTCATAGAAACCAAAGATAAAAAGAAGGCTATGCCTTCTGTGCAAAAGGAGGAGGTGAAACAACAGTTTAAACAACTTTCCCAGTCCTTTTGTCTTTTTGCTCCCTTCTATCACCTTAGAGCCGTGATTCCCAATCTTTGGTCCTGCAGATGTGTTGGACTTCAGCTTCCATAATTTATGATTGTTGGCCAAGTTGGCTAGGGCTTCTGGGATCTTCTAGGGCTTCTGGGAGCAAATGAAGAACCAAAGGCTGGGAACCAATGCACTAGAGGCTTTAGAGCCTTTGAGTCTTCATGGGAAAAATCACAATTCTCATTCTGTCCACAAGAAGAGTCTAACAAACCTCCTTAGCATGGATATCAGCCTCCAAGAAATAAAAATACCTTGTGACTACTTGGCTTACCAGAAAGGAGGAATGCTGTCCATCTTCATCCACACCTTGGAGGCCTCCAGACTGGTGGCTGTTGCCAACGATAAATGATGGTTACTTCATATGTTTCACCATACTCCAAGATACTGCTTCTTACCATCTCAAGCATCAAAATCTCACACAAAAACCTAACTATTCAGCAGGCCATGTCCCAGTTCATAGACCTGGAAGCTGTAGAACTGATGTCCGCCAATGAACGCTTTACCAGAGTCTCTTCTGTCCACTTTATCACATCCAAAAAGGGGGTAGATCTCAAATTGTTAAACATATTAATAAAATTCAGAAAGTTCTGGATGGAAAGTCTTGAGACCATCCAACAGCACCTCTTCCTAGGGGATTTGCTCCTGTCTGTAGACCTTTCAGGGGCTTATTTTCAAATCTCCACATTGTCATGGATGGATCATTTCCTGATCAAGACTGAACTAAGAGCCACTGTCTGCCCCACCGGGGGTGGAGGACCCATTAGAAAGGTTTGCCCTCGAAGACTAATGGAACCTATTGGATTCCGGAAAGCCCAAGAGGGTCAAATGGTTGGTAAAGCCGGTGATTCTGTCGAAGCTTTGGTCAATACCTGGAACACCGATCTTACCAAGGCTATCGACACGATCGCTCCCAAGCGTCCTTTCCAACCTGCTTCAAATCGTAAGCCATGGTATCCGGAAGAACTGAGTTGGACAATGACTAGAGTGCATCTGACGGAAAACTCAACTCCTACATGACAAGACTCATCATAGGCAGTTTTTTTTTACTCCTGTAGAGTACCTTTAAAGCCCTAAATGGCTTGGGCCCAAAATATCTATGGGACCACCTCCTTCTGTACAATCCACCCCGCACACTTAGGTCCTCTGGGAGAAATCTGCTACAACCAGTAAAAACCAGGTTATCTACAACTGCCCAGAGGACCTTTTCAGCTATCACTTCCAGAGTGTGGAATGGCTTGCCGGATGAGATCCATCATATAACCACCTTAGACATCTTTTAAAAAGCTGTCAAGATGGATCTCTTCCGGCAGGCCTTTCCTGAATAGATGCCTGGCCACCAAAGAGAGAAAGAAATTGACTGATCCCGTTTGCTGTTGCCTGCCTGTTGTTGTTGTTTTATTGTTTAAATTGTCATTTTAACTTGTTTTAATTGTAAAATGTTTAATTGTATTTTAATGGGAGGGAGGGTTGGGGGATATGGTATGTATAATTTTAATGCTGTGAGCCGCCCCGATTGCCTGAGTGCAGATGGGGCAGGATATAAATAAATTTTATTATTATTATTATTATTATTATTATTACTTCATAAAAACATATACCATAATAAAGTTTTATGGTGTCTGTTGGTTTTTTTCATTTAACTTTGTGCTTGGCTTATGGAGTGCAACAGGTCACTTGGTGCAGAGTCCTCAGTAGTTGTTCTGGTGAACATGGAGGATTACACATTCACTATGATAAAAACAGGGCAGGGAGGTGTCTCACCTGTAGCTTCCATAGTGAGGGGAGTTTACAGTTCTTTCCTAGGCCCTTAAAATGAGGCAGCATGGTATATAAAAGCACAAGGAAAAACACTGGAAAAATACATTTTCACCCTACATGCAAAAGGAAGTCTGATTCTCCTACAGCACAGGTGGCTAACTTTCTTGGTAGCCCAGCAAACAAGGGACTCTGATTTTCCATTGACCTTTCCACTGAATTGTGGTGGTGTATTAGGAATGGCTGCAAGAAGCCAATGTCCTGTGAAAATGAGGTATAAGAGAAGAATTCACCATATTTCAACACTTAACTGGGCTTCCAAAGGTCTTCTGTGTTGCAATGGTGCTTTAAAACAAAGTGGGTGCTTCCCATATGCATTGTTTTTTCAGTGATAATTGTGTCTTTCTTATCTGCTGGCAAGCAACAACAACAGCAACAGGACATGAACAAATCCAGCATGGAGGAGCAGTGAGAGCCAAAAAACTGAGCAGGGGATACAGTAACAGTAGAGAGCCATTGGGTATTCTAGTTTGAGTATTGGACTAGGATGCCAAAAGAGCAGGGTTAAAAGTTCCCACTTGGCCATAGAAACTCACTCTCTCAGCTTCAGGTAAAAGCAATGGCAACCCTCCTCTGAACAAATCTGACCAAGAAAACCCCATAAAGTCACTATAAGTCAGACATAACTTGAAGGCAGAAAAAACCACACAAATAAAGCAACAGTGTCAACTCTGAGGAGTGAAAGCATGCAGTCATACACTACTTTCCTCCTTCCTAACCTGAACAACCCTTTCCTCCTCAAAAGAGCCCAAAGCATGTACACATCAGAAATTTAATTCCTGTCTAATATAACTCATGCCTGTTTTGAACTGACCTAGACAACAAGGAAAGACAACTAAGCTCTGAGTAGTTTATTGGCTACAGCTTGAATGTTAATTACGAAATATTGGAAAACCTCAATGCTTCCACTGCTTGATTGAATTGTGTATGAAAAATGTGGTATACTATGAACATGTTGAAGCTGTCAGCAATTTTGAAGGTGTGAGATGTTTAGAACTGTGTGTTACCGTCACATAAAAGGTATTCAGGAGACTTGCAATATTTTGCAGTAGTAGGTTTCCTAGAAAAATGTATACTGTTGAAAACCTTGCCAGTTTGATTATGATAATGATAAAAGTGTTAATAGCACCTTTTGCCACTGTTCTTTATGGTTTTAAAAAAGTAATTACATATAGTACAGTGGCAAAACTCATGCCTATTTTATATTGTTAGTTAATAGTGTGTTTATTCATTAATAAAATATATATTGAAAAATGTTCCATATTCACAAAAGTGTTTTTGAGAGTCAAAACAAAAGTATTCCACAATGCTCAAACAATCAGAGCCAGAAAACATGTTCACGTTTATGCTGAGGAGATGATACTTTTCTACAAAACATATAATAAACATACTGTATATACTGATGTATAAGTCTAGAAATTTTAGTCAAAAAATGACCCAAAAAACATGAGCTGATTTATTTAAAGTACTGTACTTTAACTCTTACAAAAAAGGTACTATCCCCTGGTGAAAGGCAAGAATGTAATTTGCCCTGGCAGCACTGACTTCCCCTCTGCTCTCTCATCCATCCAGCCTTTCAGTGTGAGCACAAACAGTTATGCCTGATATAATTTTGTAAGTTTTTTGGTATTATTTTCCTTTCCTTCATCCTTTAGATCCTTTGTTACATACCCCTAGGTTTTACCCTTAACTTATCCACAGGTCATATCAAAATCCTTAATTTTGGCCTCCAAACATGCCTTCGATTTATACATGAAGTCGATTTATAGTTGAGTATAAATGGTAACCTCTGTGCCCTGAAATACTGCCACTGTTATTTCCAACTAAAAATAAAATGAATCAAATGACAACAGCATGCCATCCTTAAAAACCTGAGAAACTACATCAACAATTTAGGAAAATAACTGTTGTTCTTTACCAGCTGAGCCAGCTGTGCCCTTTTCTGGAAGTCAGGGACCTTGAGACCGTGATGCATGTTCTGGTAACCTTCTGTCTGGATTTCTGTAATGCACCCTACATGGGGCTACCTGTGTGCTTGTCCTGGTAACTTCAACTAGTGTAGAATATGGCAGCTAGACTGGTCTCAGGCACATCCAGAAGAGACTATATAACAGCGATTTTAAGATTACTTCACTGGCTGCCCATTAGTTTCCAGTCCCAGTACAAGGTATTGGTTATTACTTATAAAGCCCTAAATGGCTTGGGTCCAACCTGTCTTCGGGACTGCCTCTTTCCATATAATCCTCCCCATGCACTCAGGTCCTCTGAAAGGAATCTGTTACAGCCTCTCAAAACGAGATTGTCTACAACCACCCAGAGGACCTTTTCAGCTATCGCTCCCAGATTATGGAATGGCCTGCTGGATGAGATCCGTCATACTACTACCCTAAACAGCTTTAGGGAAGCTGTTAAGACGGATTTCTTCTGGCAGGTATTTCCTGAATAAATTCCCTGCTACCAAAAGAAAGGAAATTCAGCCTCTGACCCGACCTTGCTATAGCCACTGTTTATTGTTATTTGAGAATTTTAAGTATGTTTTAATTTTAATCTGTTTAATTATATTTTAAGAGGGATGGGAATGATGGTTTGGGAATGTATATTTTAAATGTTGGAAGCCACCACGATTGCATTTCGTAAAGGGGTGGGATATTATTATTATTAATTATTATTATTATTATTGGATAATTTTTACCCCAATAACAAATTAGTTCTGCTAAGGGAAATGTCATCCAACACTTTCTTCATGCTAGTTACTTTGAAAATAAATAGAACATATTATTTGAATGCTGCATTGGGCCTTGCAAGTAAATTTCCCACGCAAGGTAAAACACCTGCTTGTTGGTGTTGTTTTAAATAGTCTACCCTACTGCAGAAGTAATGGAGCTGAGGTTGTGTATGAAATGAGCTCTTAATTTTACTCCTATTCAGTGTTCCTGTGGGTTACTTGAGAAACAAGCAAGCAATTTGATTATTTATTTGGTTGTTTTTGGAAATGTCCCACCAATTACCTTTCATTTGGCCTATTAAACTGGAGTTTGCAGATACGCATCTGCCACAATCCCACTCAGTTGAGCTCATAGCCATATGGACATGGGATGTCCTGTATGCAATTGACACCACCAGCCTTCTGAATATTGAAGGGTCACATTATTGATGCTTCCAATTGATCCTCCCCCCCCCCCCGCCGGCAGCCCACCATGCCTTACAAAAATAAGCTTAGAAGGATATCTCATTATAAAACTAAATGGCAGATTCGTTGGCATAGTTATAAACCAAGGGTTTCATTTTTTTAAAATAAAACATGATTTTTTCTTGACTTCAAGGCTTTAAAGCAACAAGATGCTAAATCTAATGAAGCAGAAGTGGCCTTAAAAAGTAAAATTTTGAAAATGGAAGGTGAAAAAAGCAAAGTAAGTTTGCATTTTATTTTGTGCTATTTATGGTATGTTGTGTTCTTTTCTTTTTTTCACTGATGCAGTCTCCCTTGTGTGATATTGGTTATTGAAAGATGAGGATAAAAGGCGCAGAAGTAGTGTGTTCATTCCTCACTCAGTCTCATACAATTTCTGGAGGAATTTGAACACATGAATAGAGTTTCAGATGTGGTGGTGTGATGCAGTGTTTTGGGCATTGGACTACTACTCTGGCCACTAGTACTCTTTGTCACAGTCCTATTTCATCTTATGTCAGTGAATTCCAAAGTTTAATTGTGCATGTTTGTAGAAGTATTTTTTAAAAAGATGTTCTGTATCTCCAACCATTTAGTTTCAGTGGATGACTGTGGGTGCGGGTTCCTTTCTAAATTCTCTGCATCAGAGGTTCCCAACCTTTATGCCTCATAGAGCCCTTTTAAGAATCACTTTCTATGGCGGAGTCGCTAAGAGGCCAATCCTAGGTCTTACAAGCTAATGGTGTTTAGGAGTAGTGTTACTGGGGGGGAGGGGGGGCGAGGGTTAGGTGGAAGTCCACATTGAGCCTTAAGGGCTCCTTAGAGCACATGTTGGGAACCACTGTTCTACATCATTCATAATTTTATAAACCTCTATAATTACTCTTTACATGCCTTTGGTCCAAGCTAAACAGCCCTAAAGGCCACAAATTGGTACAAATTGTGGTTCCTCAACCTGATCTCCCTCACAAGACTGCAATGAGTTTAAATAACTGTTTTCTCTAGATAAGGCATGGGAAACATAAGAAGAAAGAGAAATCTGGATCAAGGGGAAAAAGGGAAGAAATCAAAGTATATAGTATTGTTGAAATGTCTATGAGAGATAAACTAGTCAAGGCACAGAATAGGCTTGTTTTCCTAATTTATAGTCTAATCCTAACTATCATAAGCAACACAGAAAAATGGGGATATTGCATAGACTGAATGTGGGTGGGGTTGATTTTCACAGAATCTAGAGGGCCTAAGAGATGCTAATTCTATCTCTAGCAAGTGGTCATATTTTCAGGTGAAGTAGATTCCATTGCAGACTAGACACCAAGGAAACTTCCTTAGGGTTGGATCTAGACTAAGGAAGATTCACATTTTGTTGTTTGTTAATAGTTGCAGTATTAGGGCACTCAGCATCTTAAATTCAGCACTGTGTAAATTTACAGCGCTATATAAATAAAGGTTAATAGTAGTAGTAGTAATAATAATAATAATAATAATAATTGTATCTGGAAAGCAAAAATTAACTAGATCAGATTCTGAAATAATTGGTTTTTTGTTTTAGTTCTGATTCAAAGAGCAGTGGACACTGCAAGGACTTAAAGTGAGCTCTGTATTACTTACAGACATATGCTGAGCCATCTTGCATTTTAACTTGAGAGTATGGAATGTTTTTTCTTTATGTATCTTAAAATATCAGTTTACTTACCATCCCATGGGATCTATGGCTCTTGAGATGAAAAGCAGCATTAAAACTGTACCTTTAACCACTTGAAAATTGAACTTGTTTAGTAAAAGAGGGAGACATACTAACAACTGAATTATATAATCTAGCTTTTAGGGGGGAAACATAAAATAAATTCAAGTATCTGTAAACAGATCATTTTTGATGAGCTCAGCATAATACTACATAAGAAATGAGTATTTGGAGTATTTCTGGGTTTATTAAGGATTTATCTTTTAAAATCATAACATTATTTGCTATTGAATGAATTTTGTCACTGTTTTTAATCCAAACAAGCTTGAACAGGATTTGGAGCGTTCCCGGAGGAAACTGGATCAGTCGGAAAACAGCCGAGAAGTTCTTCTCCACCAGGTAGTTGCTTTCCTTTGTGGAATAGTTATCTCCTTTCACAGTAGGCAACATTCAGGTCTCTTAGAAATTGTTAACAAATTGCTCGATAGATAGTCAGGAGGAAGTATGATAAAGCATTCAGAGTAGTGCATACCAAACTTGATTACAGGAGAACATTTCATATAAGGTTGTGTTGTGGATGATGGGCTCAGCTAGAATTATTTTGTAATTAAACTTACAAAAATCCTTAGCTTGGCAGAGTGAAATAGACAATATGACCCAGAGATATAGTTGAGAACTCAGGTTTATTCTTTGCCGGCACAGTCCCCAGTGGAATTCAGTTTTCCAAAGACTGAGGCCTAGAACAACACAAAATGATGGATTTTATAGTCTTTTACACAAAGAAACTCCTAAAAGGCATTCTATCGGTTGGTTTAAACTCTAAACATATAGGATCTCAAGCAATCAGGCAAGGAATACATGCATACATTATAATCCACTTAAGACTAATCTGTCCACATTCCATTGCCCCCCTTCTGTCAGCAGAGGATGGTATCAGGAGGCCCCTTTGTACAGAGTTGCTCTCTATTTGGCCCGCTCTAGACGGGCACTAAGAGGCGCCTGGGCGGCGCCAGTAGGGTTCGTGAGCGCACAGCATTCTCACACTCACAACTCTAACTTGCTGCCATTACAGAATGCTGTTTAGATAGCGTGTGTAATGGCAGCAGCGCAGCTATGCAGCTGCTAGATGCAGCTGCGCAGTTGCGGCGGCCGAAACGCCAAAAACGGCGCCGTTTCCGCTAGTCACGCCGCAACTGCGGCGCAAAAAAGGAGCACAGTTCTCCCGCTCTTTTTTTGCACCGCACCTGCGCTGCAGCATCTAGCTGCTTCAGCGCAGTTGCTCCTCAAAAAGGGGGGAGGTCTGGAAAGCCCAATCATGATTTATTATGACTTGTATTGGCACCTCTGATTGCCTTCCGAATAATAATAATAATAATAATAATAATGATGACCCTCTGAACAGGCAACCGGGGTGGGTTACAACAACTTTAAAAACAAAAGGCAATCTGTACTTTAAACATAGCCTGTTCAGCATTTCTTAAAACCTTCAACTCTTCTACTTTCTCTCCATGTGCTTAGTTTGTTTTTTTTTCCATTTCTCCCAGAAGCCTGCATTCTAGGTTTTTCCTTAGAATGTATGTTCTTTGGTTCAAACAACCATTTTAATTCACTCTTTATATGCACATTGTTCACTAAATATTGATTATAAAAATTTGTGCATCACAGTTGTCATAACAAAATAACCTTGAGAAATGTAACCAAAGCTGGTTGTCTTCATTTCTTTCATAACATGACCCCCTACCAATCAAAGATTTTGTCTAAAGGCTTTGAAAATAAAATTATTGTTATGTACTTTCTATCCTACCTTTCCTAGTATAATGTAGTTTGAGATGAGAAAATGGCTTGGGTCACCCAGACAACTTCATGGCTGTGTGGAAGAGGGCACAAGCACTTTGAAGCAATGCAAAAAAGCAGGAAGGAGTACCAGTGATACAAGATACAAATGTACAGAGCCTAGAAAAACCACACCTCCCAGAAACAATAGCCACGTTGGCTAAGGGATTCTGGGAGGTATATAAAAATGAAGCTTCCCTGTGCTCAGAAAGTAATCATTTGTGTCTCTAAAGTCCTTTTTTACATAGCATTTTGTTATGGCTCAAAAATGCCTACTGTTTATTTTAGTGATTCCTCTGCATTTGTATCTGAATCTGCTATAATTGATGCTCTTCAAACAAGCTGTGTTTACACAGCCATGGGCTGAGTCATGACAAATGAGGGCTTTCCATAGACTTTGATGGTGTGGTTTTCTCTCTCCTTTTCTCTCAACCTTGTTTGCAAAGCTTGATCATCTGCCATTTTAACTGATTATCTGATTTAATGTACCTTCTCATTTTAGTTTAAATTAAAATCTCAGATATCCTTTGTGCATACATATATACCTATGTATAAACTAAGGTCACTTACAGATTGAATTTATGGTTTAAACGGCCTTGCTTTCTCTGTGTTAAAACTGTTTATATTGTGGAGTCAAAGGCTTTCATGGCCAGCATCCATAGTTTTTTGGGGGGGCTTTTGGGCTATGTAGCCATGTTCTAGAAGAGTTCCTTTCTGACGTTTTGCCAGCATCAGAAAGGAACTCTTCTAGAACATGGCCACATAGCCCGAAAGCCCCACAAAAAACTACTGTTTATATTGTAATAGTACAAATCTTTTGGCTTTGTGTCATGCACATTTTGATGTATTTTGAAAGAGCAGGAAATGTTTCTGCCTTAAAAGTAAGTAAATTGAATGACTGAAGATTTTCTTCCTTGTCCTGGAACTGCTTTGTTATGCTTTGCTTTGCACAACCAAATTATAACTTGTGAAAGTGAATTGCCTTTCAGTGCCTAATATCTTTTCTGGCATCTAGAAATATATACATTTTTTTTCCCAGAAGCAAAACCAAAACAACAAACTAGATTCTCATTCAACATCTTGTGTATTTGCCTGTGTGCATATGCTGCTGTTTATTCTGTGATTACACCGCCCGCCAACCGCCTAGTTTGCAGAGCAAACAGCAACTGGATGGGGATTATTTAATAGGAAAATGTAATGGTAAAGGAAGGACCAGCCATTTGCTCTCACACTTTTGAATAATTTGCATCTCCTGGCAACTATGTTTCAGTAGGAACATATAAAATTGAGAGATCCAGTCAAGGATTTTTGGTATAACATGTAGTTTGGGTTTGCCCGCAGACAAGGAAACAAAAACACCACATGTATCTGAGGCATCCATTTAAACAGAGAGCATACATTTTATTTATTGTTGTTTACAGTCTACGGATAACTGATTATGGCCACATTTTGCTTCTGGCTTAGGATATCTTAATTGATAATGACCATGAAGATAGCACTCCACATGTGACTAAAGCCATTTTCTAGCATGTTTAAAAGTTGGTGCTTGTCTGTGTATGTGTGTATGTGTGTGTTAGATTGAGGATCTCCGTTCCCAACTCCTTAGAGCAGAAGAGGAACGTCTGAATCTTCAGCATCAGATTTCTCAGGTTGCCATACATCAGAACCATCCAGATGAACAGGAACATGACGGGAGGAAGCGAAGAGGTAGAAATTTCCTCACTCCATCCTCTATCCATTATTGTACCATATTGTAATAGTGTCATGACAAGAATTCAGTGTTTATAATTACAAATTGTATTTCCAAAACCTTCAGAAGTAGGGTGGGAAGAGCAAGTTCACAACTGTTTTGTCAAACCAACTAAAAATAGTGTCGTCGTCATCATCATCATCATCATCTATATCCCACTCTTTCCCCAGAACTGGGACCCAGAGCAGTTCACAACATTAAAAGAACAATACAATTAAAAAAATCTGCCACTTCAGAATATTTAATTTTTCACATGACTGAAATTTATAAGGGTTCACAGACAGGTTTCTGTTGAAAGATGAACCAGAGAGAGTAAAATCAGTTGTGTGAATTAAACATTAGAGAAACCATAATTTAACAAATAGAAAATGGATTGTGTAAGGTTTTGTTTTTGTTTTTGTTTTGTTTTTTGGTTTCACACACAGTCCCCTGAAAATGGTCTAATTTTGTTCTATTTGGAATAATAAATCTGGTTTCTATTAATATCTTCAAACTTACATTATGGAAATGGGCTTGGTGCACATGGATCTTGTTGGCAATATCTTTAGTTTATTTTTATTACAAAGATATGAGATAATATTTTAAAGTATTTTACAAGAACTTAATTATGTCTTGAATAATTATATTAATTGATTCTGTGAAGTAAACAACTATCCAGCTAGAACCCAATTTCATATTGGCTGCTGAAGGAACGTGCCTTGTAATATTTAGATCTGAATCCAACATTTCACTGGTACTAGAGCTGCATCAGGAAGAACCTCATTCCCTTTCCCTCATAGAATCATAGAGTTGGAAGAGACCACAAGGGCTATCCAGTCCAACCCCCTGCCATGCAGGAACTCCAAATCAAAGCATCCCCGACAGATGGCCATCCAGCCTCTGCTTAAAGACCTCCAAGGAAGGAGACTCCACCACCCTCCGAGGGAGTGTGTTCCACTGTCGAACAGCCCTTACTGTCAGGAAGTTCTCAGAACATCAACTTCTATCCCTATGCTCTGGTGACCTTCCTTAGCCTTCCAGAGCAGGTTTTGAGAGTGCATAGAGCTGATCGTGTTCTCCTGATTCTTCAGCAAGTGCCTCTTGTTCAATTTTGTTTAATAGTTGATCCAGTGGATATTTGCTGTCATAGCAATCACTATACAATACTGACAAACGCTTTACAGTGGTCAAGAGTGCTTATTATCAGCTTTGGCTGATATGCCAAAATCTCCTTCCTAGAATTGGAAGACCTAAAGATGGTAGTGCATGCAATGGTAACCTCAAGGCTGGACTTTGCAATGCACTCTACATTGGGCTACCTTTGTACCAAATTTGGAAACTTCAGTTAGTTGAAAGCACAACAGCTAGACTGATCGCTGGTACATCTAGGAGTGAGCCTATTTCACCAATATTGAAATCACTTCACTGGTTGCCAGTTAATTTCTAGATAAAGTATAAACTGTTCATTTTAACCTTCAATTCCATCCATGGTTTCAGCCCCAAGTTAGCTCCAGGATTGTCTCTTCTCATATAATCTGCCCCATACGCTCGGATTCTCTGGGGAACATTTCCTTCAGCTGGCCAGAGCTAGAGGACATTTTCATCATCCTCTCCCCTCAACTGTGTAATCGCCTGCTGGAAGAGATTTGACAGTAAACATTATGTGTTTTCACTTACCGGTAATGATTTATGTGTTTTAATCTATGTTGTATCCTTCCTCAATCCGGGGGGGGGGGGGGAGAGGAATAAAATTTATTGTTGTTACTACAATTGAGTCTCCATATCCATGGATTTTTTATCCATGGATTTAAGCGTCCACGGCTTGAAAATATTCAAAAAAGTATAAATTAAAATTAGTAAACCTCGATATTGCTATTTTATATAAGAGACACCATTTTGCTGTGCCATTGTATTTAATGGGACATAGGCATCCATGGATTGTGATATCCACAGTGGGTCCTGGAACTAACCCCAGTGGACAACAAGGGCCCACATTATTATTATTATTATTATTATTATTATTATTACTACTACTACTACTACTATCAGATCTGGAAGTGTTCACTAGATTTAATTACACTGGTAGGTTATGGAAATATGCTGTTGTGCATTAGTCATTCGTTTCTGCAGGACTGGAATGGGGGTTCCACAAACTGATCAATAAGGTTTCAAATCTAAATGTGACATTTTAGTATGTTAAAAGTGTTTATAAATATTTATTCCCTCTACAAGTCTCAATGTCTCAGTCTTCTTTGTGCTAATATATGGATCTTTTTGTCAGAAAATTGGTTCTCAAAATTCTCTACCCTTTTGTGGTCAAAGAAATTAGGAAGTGGCTGTTCACTGAATAATCTTTGGAATTGGGAAAGAAGGAAAAATTCTCCAACAGCTTAGTTCAAGGATGAAACACAGTTATCTTTATTGATATTTCAGCTGAATTAATGTGAAATTAGACTATATTGTTTTGTGAAAGGGGTTTATGCGAAGGACAGCAGTGGGCAGGGTGTCTGAAATTATTAGGTTGCAAACCCATTGTTTCCCTTAATAATATCAAAATATATTAACTCTGGTTCCAGCTGTGCCTGAAATTCAGCATTTGCTTCTGGGTGACAAACTTTGCATGGCCATTTTTCAGAATAGTCTCCAAAATGCTGTCACCAAGACGTACACATAATTCAATTGTTTCCCTCCTGTTTTTTACCTTCCATTGAGTGATAGTGTTTTCCTCATAATTGTTGTTCTTTCTGCAGTCACTACTAAGCCTTTCCCTTCTGTAAGTCATTTCTCAACTTGGATGTGGGTAGGTATGGAGGGTAATTTTTTTTTTACTTACCTCCTCTGTAGCTAGGGATGCCATATTGGTAAAGGCAGCTCTCCCATCTCTGGTTCCTCCAGTAAGTTCTTTAAACCACTTAAAGATGTCATTATATTAAGCAATATGGAATTATACACACACACACACACACAGAGTGTTTATTTTATATGTATAGGTAAAGTTAATTAAACACTTAAACAGATTCAGTTGTCTTTATATCAATCAGCTTTTCCTGGGAAAACTGTTTATATGTGTCTTCATTGTTTGCTTCATGTAATGTTTCATAGTCCAATTGTGTCATGTATTCCAGAGGCTGAAAGATCTGACCCAGAGAAAAAAGTGATGGAGAAAGAAATCTGGGAACTGAGAGCAAAGCTAAATCACAGTGCTGTGATGTCAGAAATAGAGGAGTTAAAACGATGCATAGAGCGCAAGGACAAAGAGAGAGCACAGCTTGGAATTCAAATGGAGGTAAATGTCTTTTAAAATGAAAATGTTAGGTCCATTTAGTTATTGAATGGGTTTTGTTGTGAAAAAGTGTACTGGACTAAAGCCTGGACTTGCAAGCAGGAAATCAGGTGATAGGCCTGGCTTGGATCAGATTTGATTGAAAATGAGAGTTCACATGACAGAATGTTAGAAAGAAAAGTGGGCATAGTTCTTCCTGATACCTAGTTTTTTAGGTGCTGGGGACTGTGTATAGGGCTGTGCTGAGCTGGGCTAGAGTCTAGGAATAGTTATTGTTACAAGTCCTCACCTCTAGTCCACTGGTAAAATGTAGGTGTGAGCATGCCACTTAATCAGCTTTATGAAAGATTTGGGCTAAAGTTCCCCTTTTATAAAGATTTAGTGGTTGGCCACATCCCCTTGTACAAGAGGATACAAATCTTCATGTGTAAAAGTCTCAGTCTTGTGTTAGTACAAATTCAACCTTCACATAAATGATGATGTGCTGAAGGGAGAGCAGAAGGAAAAATCTATTTTCTTCTTGAAACAATTGGTTCATGATAGAGTTTGACTTTTGTATCAGCAGAAGGCTGAGCCCCTTATACATACTTCTGTAGTTGTTTTCAGTTTGTAGTCAAACTAGGAATCCCCAATAATGCCATATAAGAATGATTCTGTCTGTGAAAAGAACAGACGTATTGCAGTAGCCAGCAGATTTAGTTCTCTTTGGATGACTATGGAGACAGCCTGAATTTACCAAGCTATTAATCACACAGACATCATTCTCCCATTGTGTAAGTAGGTGTAAAATGGTTGATGTTCAGTGAAATTTTGTTGGTCAGAATCATTTGAATGCACTGTAGCCAAAATGCATGGTTTAATAGTTTATTGTTGGGTAAAAGATTCTAAATTAAATCATAAATTAATGCTTTATTGGGCTTCTTATTTGGATCCAACTGCAAAGTAGAACTTGCCACTGGGTGAGAGTGGTGGTTACTTTTATCCTTAAAAAATATTTTTGCTTTAATGATTTGTTCTAAGTCTGTCATGTGTCAACTTAATGTATACACTAATGTGATAAGACTATGAACTTCTTAAGACACTCACAGGTACGGATCTTTCTATAAAGTTAAGATTTTTTTCTATTGGGATTTTACAGATAATCTTGTTACTTTTTGAAGTTTAGAACTCCAGTTAATCAAGTTTGAATAGTATAAATGGGCAGTCATTAGAGCAGCAATGTTTAATTTGGCATAATTGTGCAGCTAAAAGTAATGTTAATTTCCTTCATAACTATGTACTCTGGATTGTATTGGAAGCTGTCAGCTTGCTCAGAGGAATTTTAAAAACAGAGTTTAGCAATAACTTTGTAAGTACAATTCTAATTCTAAGTTCTGTGAAATAAAAGCAGGTTAACTAAATAAAATACAGTGGTCCCCTGGGATCCGAATCCCCCGGGGAACGAAATCCCCGGGATCCGAAACAGCCGGGGCCGAAAAAACGGCCCTGGTATGCGAAAAAATCCCCGGGTTGCGAAAAAAAAAAAGCAACCCGGGCCCTTTAAAACAGCGCGCTCCGGCGTGCTGTGCGCCAAAAAAAGCGGTCCCCCGGATTGCGAAAACTTCCGGGTTACGAAAGTAATCCCGGAACGGATTACTTTTGCAACCCGGGGGACCACTGTAAGTCAATTACTGTAAAATTGGTTGATTGGTCTTTAATTTTTTTTTTTTTTACAAACTAGTATTCATAGCCTTCTTCTTTCCCATAAAAGAAATAAATTTGAGTAGAATAAAATATTAATATTTCCCCCAAAAGATTTCAAGATTGAACAACTTGTGAGAATGATTATCTGCTGAAGTGTTGAAATTACTAATTGCATTTCCTAGTTCACTGTAGTTTCCTGTGAATATATTAAGAGTGCTAAATAAAGTAATAAATGCAAAGGAAAACAATGTTGCTGTGTAAGAATTTAATTTTGTGGTATATTATTTTTTGATGCTGTTGAGAACCTGAACATTTTCCAATAATTCTAAGTGTTCTGTTTGATTTTTTAAAAAATTATTAATACAAGGTGGCTGAGAGAGACTGCTTTTGTAAGCTTTAAATGTAAGGGCTTAGAGGTCTTTCTCTCACGAACAAATGTGTATCATATAGTATACATTTTGCTTCCTGCTGCTACCCTCCAAAGGAGGTAGCAGCAGCAGGAGGCAAAAAGGAAATGGATTATTTCCCTCTTGATGCGACATTAAGCTGCAAAAGGTTGTGAACTTGAAAATTAAAGTAGTAAAACACCATTCCATCAAATCTGTTCTTTATAGTGTCACTTCCATCTGGAAATCTGATATGGCTGTGTGCTTCTTCCAGATGGAGTTGAACAAGGTTGTTTCAGAAGAGCAACATTGCCATTTGGTGTTTCAGAAAACAGAAGAATCTTTTCTGATAACAATCCCCCCCCCCCGGTTAAAGTGCCATTATTCAGGATCTGTGAATTTAAGATTGGAATTCTATTTATTCTGAGGACTGCAGCTCACGAACAGTTTCATCTACTTCTACCTCACAAGGAACTGTGGTCCAATGTCTGCTGGGCTGAGCTTGGATACTGCCAGTTTATAGGGATTTGGGTAACTGGAAATGTTAAGGGAATACCTTGTCATTTATATGTTCAGATGCTATTATGTAAACATAGCTTAATATGGTTAGAAAAAATGCTAGTTCTCTTTTGGAAATTACTGGCCGGTCATACTCATATGCAGTCACATTGCACTTGAATTTATCGGTATGAACTGTGTATGCTTGGGTGGGTATGACTCAGGTTATATACAAACAACAACAAATAGACAACATCCAATACATTAGCCAGGATCCAGTGAGGTTGTTTGGCTAATGGAACTACAATCAGCCCACAGCATATGCGGGCTTCCCTTACACAGCTTTCAGCTTAGGCTGAAGCTGTGGGAAAATTAAATGAATGGCACATGCACCGCACCACATAAGGGGAGGGCTGACTGTACTTATTAACTACTTTATTTTGTGGAATTGGTATCCACAAAAATGGGAGTTCTTTAATCTAGAACATATCACAATAAGTGTATGATCCTTCCCCCCCCCCCCATGCACCCCTCCTCATGCTGTTCCATAGTGCTGGGAATCCTGCAGGATCAGTTTTTTTCAATGCCTCTAGAGGGCTCAGGTGGGAGAGAGGAGAGGAAATTCTGCAAATTCTTTCATGCTCTAGATGAAATAGAAATAGACTTTCGCCTGTAGCCATTGGAACAAATGTAGGTCCTTCTTTTTTTCAGAATGGTTGACCATATGGCTTTATATTATTCTTTACCTTGTAAAAACAGTCATAGTTATAGTACTGTCCTGAAGTCCCCTTTTCCACAAAAGATCAGCTGGAAAAATACTGGTTTGTGGAAAAATGCATAGTTCACAAAGCACTGAGATTGATTTAAGCCAAGGAAAATTTGTGATTGCTTGCATGGTTGAGATTCTTACTTAAAACAAAGGGTGTCTTCTTGTACTGTGATTATATAATGAATGGCCCAACTATATATATTTTTAAGCCGTAAGACAGAAGTACACCATTCACTATAAGACTTGAAATAGTTTCACAGGGATTAAGAATGATTAGAGGTTTCTCAAAATACCTCTCTGAAAGCAAAGTGTATGGGTTCCCCATTCCCACTCTTCACTTGCTTAGATAGAGGTGAGCTGCATTTCTCAAATTCTTTTAAGTCTGGAGTTATAAAGCACATATTCAAATATGTATGCAGAGCAAAACCATCAAATAGAATTTCCCAAAGATCAACACTCCTTCTCAGCCACTGGTAATATTGCAGTATTCCTTTTTACCCTGTTCATTTTATACATTCTGTTCATGTTCTGGATTGTTTGGCCAGATGGCTGATTAAATGGTTGGTGTTATCAACTTGATCAGCATGGGTTACTCATTCTGAAATCATTGAACTCAGTCTGCCTCATTTCTTAACAGGAGTTAAAGAACTATAGAAAATGTGGCATTGTGGATAAAGGATTTGAGTAGGTATTAAAGACAGGTATTAAAATCCTTGTTCAACTATGACCATGCTGGTAGAATTCAAAGATATAGCCATATTAGTCTGGGAAATCAGTATGCAAAGGAATCTTGTAGCACCTTTGAGACTAACTGAAAGAAACTGGTAACATGAGCTTTTGTAGACTTGAGCCTTCTTCCTTTCAGTTAGTTTCAAAGGTGCTACAAAATCCCTTTACATATGAAGCATGCTGGGTAACATTAGGCTAGTTACAGGACTTAACTCAGACAGTCTTTTCTGGCTTGAGAACATGTGTCAGGGCCAATAAATCATTTTCTTTCATCTTAATTCAACTTTGGCTTTGGAGTAAAGATCCTGTGTTGTATTAAACCAGAAATCCTTGTTAGACCTGAAGTTAGGAATTCATGTAACAGGATAAAAAGCATGCATTGAGTCAGTTAGGTTATATTTTCTGATCCAAATAAGTCTGTTGTATTGAGGGCTAGGATATAAAGTGAAACTGATTATCTAAATCAATTTCAAACTGGCTTCAGGACAGGATATGGAGTTGAGACTGCCATGGTCACTCTGGCCGATGACCTCCGCTTGAGCATCAACAGGGGTAGTGTGACCCTGCTGGTGCTCTTGGATCTCTCAGCGGACTTTGATACAATAGATCATTCCATCCTTTTGGGTTGACTGAGGGAGTTGGGGATCGGGGGTACTGTACTCCGGTGGTTCAAGTCCTTTCTCTCCGGGAGATCCCAAAGGGTGAGGCTCGTGGACAGTTGCTTTTCTAAGATTGAGCTTAATTGTTGCGTCCCTCAAGGCGCCATCCTGTCCCCGATGCTGTTTAACATCTACATGAAGCCGCTGGGTGAGATCATTCAGAGACATGGAGCTCAGTGTCTTCAGTACGCTGATGACACTCAGATCTACCTCTCCATGACAAGATCGTCGGCCCAGACTTCAGATGGCGTCTGTCCTCTCAATGACTGTCTTGCGGCAGTAATGGATTGGATGAGGGAAAACAGGTTGAAGCTCAATCCGGACAAAACGGAGGTACTAACTGTCACAGGACCGAAGCCAGGATTGGGAATACACCTTCCAGTCCTAGATGGGGTCACACTGTCCTCGAAGGACCCTGTTCGCAGTCTGAGGGTACTCCTCAATTCGTCGCTTCACATGACTAGTCAGGTGAATGCGGCACTCAGGAGTGCCTGCTATCAGCTTCGGCTGATCCGCCAGCTGCGCCCCTTCCTGGAGCCGAAGGACCTGGAGTCAGTGGTACACGCTTTGGTAACCTCACAATTGGACTTCTGTAATGTGCTCTACATGGGGCTACCCTTGTGCCTAACTCGGAAACTTCAATTAGTTCAGAATATGGTAGCCAGGCTTGTCACGGGAACATCGAGGAGAGAGCACATAACACTGGTGCTCAAATCTCTCCACCGGCTGCCGATTAGTTTCCGAGTGCAGTACATGGTGTTGGTTTTAACCTTTAAAGCCCTACATGGCTTGGGTCCATCTTATCTGAGGGACCACCTCCTCTCGTCTGAACCCCCCCGCACACTCCGGTCTTCTGGGAGGAACCTGTTACAGCCTATGAAAACTAGGTTGGCACAGACCTTCCAGAGGGCCTTTTTGGCTGTCGCTCCCAGGCTATGAAATGACCTGCCGGACGAGATGCGTCTTATTACATCCTCTGATTGCTTTAAAAAAGCCTTAAAGACACATCTTTTCCGGCAGGCCTTCCCAGAAAGCTCTTAACTCCCAGCTCTGTTTGTATCAAGCCCCCCTCTTAATTCTGCAACATCTTGATCTGGATATCCATCCAGTGGCTTGTTATTTTATATTGTAACTTTAATTATGTTTTTTTAATTGATGCTAGTTTAATTCTATTTTAAGGGGTGGGGTTTGGGCATGGGCAATGTATATTTTATCTTGTATTTTTTAATTCATGTAACCCACTCCGATTGGAGCGGGCTATAAATAACATTTTATTATTATTTATTATGTACAGCCCTCATGTTTCCAGATTGACACAAATGAGAATTCCAAGGTCCCCCCTAATGGGGCTATCTTTATTGAATTTTAGGTCTCCAAACAATGGCATGGGGCATTTTTTGTGAGAATTGTTAGGATTTCTCCTAACCCACACATAAACATATCTTTACTAATATCCCCATATCTGTTGATAACTTTCCCTGATATACTCATTTTATATGCAGGTTTTGAGCTGAAAGATGCGCACATGGATATCTATGTTTGGATTTGCCTGTTAGCCTGGCAAGTGTGAATTATGTTGGTTCATTTAAAAATACAGACAAAATAAAATCTTAGTTACTAGTACTAAGATAGGACCATTCAACACATAATGCAGGTTGAATTTCCCTTATCTGAAATGCTGGGAAGCAGAAATGTTTTAGGTTAGAGATTTTTTCAGATTTTGTAATTATTTGCATAGGCATAATGAGATATCTCGGAGATGGGACCCAAGTCTAAACATTAATGTTTCATATATACACATAGCCTGAAGGTAATTGTATGCATAATATTTTAAATAATTTTGTACATGAAACAAAGTTTGCATACACTGAACCACGAGAAAGCCAACTTGTCACTATTTCAGTCACCTATGTAGAAACTTTTGAATTTTGGAGTATTTTGGAATTCTGGGTAAGGGAGACCCAACCTAGATTTCTTGGTAGCCATAACATGGCTTGGTAGCTGAGATCAAAATATAAAGCAGGGGTTGGTACCTTCCTGAAACCTGGAGCCATATCCACCACTGCTACACCAAATTGTAAGAAGAAAAAAGGCAAGAGTAGTAGCAGCAGATAGTGTGAGAATACTTGCTCCTTCTCAGGCCAGTGAAAGCAGGATGTGATATCTGTCCGCTCCCTCTGGTAACGCCAAGTGAAATGGCTGCAGATGGAGATGAACCAAATGTCACTTGATGAACCACCGAAGGGGATGAACCAAATGTCACTTGGTCCACTTTATTGCCTGATGCCATCAGGCAGAATAAAAATTTCTGGGGCGGGGGGAGGGGAGAAGCCAAAGCACAGTTATCTTTTGGATTAGCCGTTAGAATTTCTGTATTGTCCAGATTTTTCCCCCAGTTACCTATATCTGAGATAAAGAGTCTTAATTTGTAAATATGCAGACTGGAAGGACATTGTATTTACTTTTGCTTTTGAGCTATTAGCAAATTGCTTTGGGTTGTTGAAAACTCCAGGTGCTTTTCCATTCTCAAAAGGCATGGTTTGTTTCTAGTGTGGATTTCCATAAAATGTTGCAAAATGTCTTTCTATTGACATTTGTTCATGTTCATTTGAACTTTGGTTCTTTGATGAATCCAGTTTTATAACACTAGTAAGCTAAGAGATAGAATCATAGAGTTGAAAGGGAATGCAATGGCCATCTAGTTCAACACCCTGACATTCAAGAATACACAACTAAACCACTTTGAGTGAGAGCCATCTCCAAAGAAGGAGAGTCCACCACCCATGGAGATAATGTATTCCAAAAAGCTCTTTCCATCAGGCAGTTCTTAATGTTAGCCTCTTTTCTAGTAATGTGAATCCAGTGATTCATGTCCTGGTTTCTTGAGCAGCAGAACCCCCCCTCCTTTTCCTCTAAAAGCACTCCAGGGACTGGCAGTAGGTGCCTTGATCCATGGACTACCACTTTGTGTAGCACTGATCTGCATGACAACCCTTTAAATATTTATAGATTGCTATTATGCCTTCTCCCATTCTCCTTTTCTCCAGTCTTTCCTATCATGGTACATAGCATGCTCATTAGTAGCTGAAACCTTACATGCAATTTATGTTTATTTTCTGTTGTTGTTAGTAACAATATTGATAATAAATTTAATTTTTATTAATAGTAAAATTAACAATAATTTTAAGCTCAGTCTTTTCCCTATACCTGGGAGTCAAGGTGACTTACAAATTAAAAAAAAAATACAGTTAAAGCATATAAAAGATTACCCTAAAAATGTAATTTAACTACCAAGGAAATTTAAAAACAATATAAAGTATATAGTTAAAAATGATAAAAAGCAATTCAAGGGAACCATACAGTTAAAATAATAAAAATATTGGAGCTTCCTCTTAGAAGCTCCACTATTCAAAGCTCTTTCTTGAAAAGCTTTCCTTTGCAATAGCCTGTTAAACTGAAAAACAGTTACCTGATGAAGGAAGGACTGGAAAGAGAGGAGCGCTGGTGGCACAGTGGTTAAATGCCTGTACTGCAGCCACTCACTCAAAACCATAAGGTGGCGAGTTCACGACCAGCAAAAGGGCTCAAACTCGACTGAGGCTTGCTTCCTTCTGAGGTTGCTAAAATGAGTACCCAGATTGTTGGGGACAAGTAGCTTACAGTTGTAAACCGCTTAGACACTCCTTAGGCGGTACGAAGCAGTATAAATGAAGCTGTTCATTTGTTCGTTTGAGTTCTGTGGCCCCAGGACAGCCACTGAGAATGCTTTATCTTGCATTCCCACTAGTTGCACCTGGTAGAATTGAGAGAAGTGCTTCTTCTGAAGGGCCCACATGGGTTCATGAAGAGATAAGGTGTGTTAGGTAGCCATATAGGCTTTCTAGGTGATAACCAGCACTTTGAATTATGCCTATAATCGGACTGGTAACCAGTGGAGCTATTGCAACAGGAAACTGATATGGTTTCCGTAACCATCCCCTTAACACTGGCTGCAGCTACTTTTAGCAAGGGACGTTTGTAAACATTATTCAAAGGCAACACCACACAGAGTGTATTGCAGTAAACTAAGGCATAGAATCATAGAGTTGGAAAAGACCACAAGAGCCATCTAGACTCTGTTTAAAAACTTCCAAAGAAGGAGACCCACCACTTGTCGAGGGAGTATATTCCATGTGAAACAGCTCTTAGTCCTCCTAATGTTGAGGTAGAATCTCTTTTCCTGTAGCTTGCATTCATTGCTCTGGGTCCTATTCTTTGGAGCAGCAGAAAACAGGGTTTCTCCATCTTCAATATAACACCACTTCAAATACTTAAACAGGGCTATTATATCACCTCTTAACCATCTCTTCTTCAAGCTAAACATACTCAATTCCCTATGTCTCTCCTCATAGGGCATGGTTTCCCCATAAGGCATGTGTCAGTATGGCCTAATCAGGCACCTCTAGGAAGGGGTGCAGTGTACCTGTGCAAAAGCACTTCTGGATCCCCACAAAAACCTGAGTTTCCCACCTGAAGGCTGACATCAGAAATAAATCCAAATTGTGATTCTCAGGAGGGCTGAAAGAGCAATCTAGAACCACTGGAATATTCCCTTGTGCCTGCTGAGCAACACAGGAGACCAAAGTCCAAAACCATTTAAGACATTGCCTGCTTCTCTCTCCCCTTCAGTTTTTTTCTCCTGCGTTGCTAGCTGGCTGGGAATCCTTCTCTTTCCTTCTTTAACACTATATTTAAAATTAGACTATAGCTAGTTGGGCATTAGATTGGAGAAAATTAATAATAGAATTGACAGGGCAACTCTTAAAGAAAAAGAGAAAAACATGGATCCAGATGGGAACAGGCAAGTTCTCCCAAATGCAGACTCAGGTATCTCTACTCAAGTACAGACTCACAGTTTAGTTAAAGCCTTGCCAGGAGAGTTCAGTGGTGCAGTTCAGCAACAACATCTTGATATCTCTGCAGTAGAAACTACAGTTAAATGAATTAATTAATGTGGAAATGGGAAAAAAGTATTTTTTTCAATGATTCAAATGTTTCAGCTGCATTGAATCTGTATAACACAATTTAATGAAATGGATTTCTCAATCTAATTTTACAACAGTGAATTTCAGAAATGATGGCAGTGCATACTTAATGAATATAGAGGTTCTGTTAGAAGAAGGTGAAAAGTCTGATGGGCGGAAAGTTTCTCAAGAGCACCAATTAACAGAACAGACTCAGGATCCTAATCAAAAGCTTACAGAGAAATCAAGAAAATGCACAGAGAAATCAAAGCATGACTCTTTTAAAGATATCCTCCCTATATTTTTCATCCATTTTATCATTGGTTCTTTTACTGTTTCTTCCTTAAGATCTATGTCTAGAAGTTTGTCATGCATTCTTTTTATAAATCCTTTATTTCCTTTCATAATGATTTTATCCATTTCTGTCCATACCTTTTCTATTCCTAGATTTCTACCGTCTTTCTTAAAATCTTCTATTAGTTGTATATATTGGAACCATTCAATAGGTTTACCCTCAAGTGCTAGTTGTTCTTTTGTTTTAATTTTAAATCCTTCTTGAGTATCTTCTAGAATATCATGCCAGTTGGTATTACTTAAATATTCACTTCTGAAAAAAGCCTCTTGCCTGGATGCCCATCTTGGTATTTTTGTATAAAAATGTTTTTTATATTTTTTCCAAGTTTTATATAAAGCTTTCCATATCAGATGAGTATTAAATTGTTTGTCAATATTAGTATTGTTGTAGCATAAGTATGCATGCCAACCTTTTTGCAGATTGTTTCGCTCTAATTTTAAAAGTTTGTTATTATTTAGTACAATCCATTCCCTTATCCAGAGAAGAAAGCATGTGTTGTAATATAATTCCAAGTTTGGAAGCCCTGCCCCTCCTCTTTCTTTTTTTTTCTTGTAAGGTTTTAAGTTTGATTCTAGGTTTTCTTCCCTGCCAGATAAATTGGGACAAATCCTGTTTCCATTTAATAAAAGGTTGTTTATTGATTATTATAGGGATCGTTTGGAATAAGTATAACATCTTTGGTAGTACACACATCTGGATTGTTGCTATTCTACCTAGGAGAGACAATTGTTTATTATTCCAATTTTGTAGAGTTTTAAAAATATTTTTCCATGTACTTTCGTAATTGTTCTTGTATAGGTCTTCATTTTGGTTTGTTATTGTGATTCCTAGGTATTTCGTTTTGTTTAGTATTTGAAACTTTGTTTTACTTTTAAGATCTGTTATTTCTGTATGCGTTAAATTTTTTGTTAAGATCCCACTTTTTGATTTGCTAACTTTTATTCCTATTACTTCCTCCATTTCTTCCAATAGTTTTTCCAGTTTGTGAATACAAGAGGCTGGTTGTCTAAAAAGATTACGATATCATCTGTGTATGCTCTTATATGATAGGTTTGATGTTGAACTACTGGAACCTTTAGGTTTTTTTCCTGTTTAATTTTCTTAATTAGTAATTCTATGCACATTATAAACACAAGTGGTGAGAGTGGGCACCCCTGCCGCGTTCCTTTAGCAATTTTACATATTTCAAATTTTTGTCCATTGATTAAGATCTTTGTATTTTGTGTGTTGTATATATTGTGGATATTGTTCAGGAATAGCCCTTTAACTCCAATTTCTTCTAGTATTATAAACATATATTCCCAATTTAAATTTTCGAATGCCTTTTCTAGGTCCAAGAGTAATATTCCTAATTTTCTATCTTTTTGGTTTTTATAGACTTTCAATATACCTGCCAGTGTTCTTATATTGTTTCTTATATATTTATTTGGTTAAAATCCTGCTTGCTCATCTCCTATCCAAACAGATAAAAAGGATTTCAGTCTGGCTGCCAGTATAGATGCGTATATTTTATAATCTATATTTAAGAGTGTTATTGGGCGATAGTTTGTGATCAGGGTAGGGTCTTTCCCTTCTTTCGGAATCAATGTAGTTAAAGAGCATCTCCATGTTTCTGGGAATTTCCTGTTATTTATTTGTTGGATAGTTTCATACAGAGGGGTGGACAGTTCTTCCTTAAATATTTTATAATACTTGGCTGTAAAGCCATCTGGTCCAGGGGCTTTGTTCTCTTTTAGGTTATTAGAGAGAGGAGGAGGAGAGGAGCTGCTTGGCAGCCATTTTGGGACCGTGTGCTTGAGACCGTGTGCTCGTTGCTGAAGGGGAGGAGCTTCTGTGAGTCACATCTGTGAGTCACAAGGGGGCAGAGCTAGCAGACTAGCTTTATATACCACCTTCCAGAGCCTTCCAGAACAGTCCGGCCAGAGAGAGGAGAAGGAGAGGAGCTGCTTGGCAGCCATTTTGGGACCGTGTGCTCGTTGCTGAAGGGGAGGAGCTTCTGTGAGTCACATCTGTGAGTCACAAGGGGGTGGAGCTAGCAGACTAGCTTTATATACCACCTTCCAGAGCCTTCCAGAACAGTCCGGCCAGAGAGAGGAGGAGAGGAGCTTCTTGGCAGCCATTTTGGGACCGTGTGCTTGAGACCGTGTGCTCGTTGCTGAAGGGGAGGAGCTTCTGTGAGTCACATCTGTGAGTCACAAGGGGGCGGAGCTAGCAGACTAGCTTTATATACCACCTTCCAGAGCCTTCCAGAACAGTCCGGCCAGAGAGAGGAGGAGGAGAGGAGCTGCTTGGCAGCCATTTTGGGACCGTGTGCTTGAGACCGTGTGCTCGTTGCTGAAGGGGAGGAGCTTCTGTGAGTCACATCTGTGAGTCACAAGGGGGCAGAGCTAGCAGACTAGCTTTATATACCACCTTCCAGAGCCTTCCAGAACAGTCCGGCCAGAGAGAGGAGGAGGAGAGGAGCTGCTTGGCAGCCATTTTGGGACCGTGTGCTTGAGACCGTGTGCTCGTTGCTGAAGGGGAGGAGCTTCTGTGAGTCACATCTGTGAGTCACAAGGGGGCGGAGCTAGCAGATTAGCTTTATATACCACCTTCCAGAGCCTTCCAGAACAGTCCGGCCAGAGAGAGGAGAAGGAGAGGAGCTGCTTGAATTTTAGTTTTCTTTAACTGAACAACTCTGCTCAAGTGGCATTAGGTTAGAATCAGATATTGAAACAGAACCTTCCCTTTAAGTGTAAGATAGCAGCCAGTACTTACCTTTAAAGAAGTATTCCCAGTAGATTATTACTAAAGACTTTGCAGTATGGACAACGAGGGATCTGCCACAGTCACCTGCAACTCTTGTGGGATGTTTCTCTTCTTGCCTACAGTAGTGGAGAACTTCACATGCACCAAGTGCAAGTTGGTAGCACTCTTGGAGGAGAAAGTGCAGCAGCTGGAGTCCAGAGTAGCTACACTTCAGCAGATTAGGGAACAAGAGGATTTCCTGGACACAATAGAACTAACCATCTTGGATGAGTACCATGCAGAGGAAGATGCTAGGGTGGAAGAGGTCACTTGCCAAACAGAGGAGGCAGACAGCTGGAGGAATGTCACAAAGAGTAGTAAACCAAGAAGGAATTGTTCGGGGAGCTTGCAGCTAGAGAATCGATTCGAAGCTCTTTCCCTTATCAAGGAGGATGAAGAAGAGCAGCATGGACAGACTTCAGGGACAGAGCAAGGGAGCCTGAGAGTCCCACCCGAGGGAACAGTCGCTGCTAAGCCTCGGAGGAGGCGTGTGGTCGTAGTGGGGGACTCCTTGCTGAGGGGTACAGAAGCAGTGATTTGTAGGCCTGACAAGATGTCTCGAGAGGTGTGCTGTCTTCCAGGTGCAAAGATCCGGGATGTGACAGAGAGGCTGACAAGACTGCTCAAGCCTACTGACCAATACCCCTTCCTTTTGGTCCACGTGGGAACTAATGATACTGCAAGACACAGCATTCAGAACATCAAAAGGGATTACGAGGCGCTTGGTAGGAAGCTGAAAGGAATGGATGTACAGGTTGTCATCTTGTCTCTTCTGCCAGTTGAAGGGCATGGTCCAGGAAGGGAGAGGAAAATAGCAGAGGTGAACAACTGGCTTCGCAGATGGTGCCGCCGAGAAGGATTTGGATTCTTGGATCATGGGCTGCGGTTCCATGAGGAGGGACTTCTTGCAACAGACGGGTTGCATCTCACGCCAGTTGGAAGAAATGTTTTTGCCAACAGTCTCAAGAACTTGATCAGGAGAGCTTTAAACTGAGTTCCGAGGGGAAGGGAGACAATATTAAGGAACGCAAAAGGGATGGCGTAAATAGTCAAACTGACATAGAGGAAACAAGGCAAACAGTGCAAGGACCCAACAGTGGGAGGCAAAAAAACTTGCACAGGCAGCAAGTAAAAGGGAACCATGGTCTGCGATGTCTCTACACTAATGCACAGAGCATGGGAAATAAGCAAGATGAACTCGAACTCCTAGTACAACAAGGCAAATATGATATAATAGGCATCACTGAAACCTGGTGGGATGAGTCTCATGATTGGAATGTGGAAATAGAGGGGTATAACCTTATTAAGAGAAATAGGCCAAACAGGAAAGGAGGAGGAATAGCACTATATGTCAGAGATATTTACACCAGTGAAGAGATCCTGGACATCAATCATGGAAGCCAGGTGGAGAGCATCTGGATAAGAATTAAAGGGGAGGGAAACAACAAGGGTGTTACGGTGGGAGTCTACTACAGACCCCCAAGTCAGACTGAGGAATTGGATGATATCTTTCTAAAACAGATGACCACACAGTCAGAAAAGAGAGATGTAGTAGTGATAGGCGACTTCAACTATCCTGATATTTGCTGGAAGTCAAACTCAGCCAAATCCTCAAGGTCTAGCAAATTCCTCACTTGCCTGGAAGACAATTTCATGGTCCAAAAGGTGGAAGAGGCAACAAGGGGGTCAGCTATTTTAGATCTGATCCTAACCAACAAGGAGGACTTGGTTAATGGGGTGCAAGTGGTGGGATCATTAGGTGGAAGTGACCATGTTCTCCTGGAGTTTGTAATACAGTGGAAAGGAGAAGCCAGGCAGAGTCAGACACGCATCCTAGACTTTAGGAGAGCGGATTTCAGTAAACTCAGAGAAGTATTGAGGGTGATTCCATGGTCAGAAATACTAAAGGATAAAGGAGTTCAGGACGGATGGGACTTTCTCAAAAGGGAGATACTGAAGGCACAATTTCAAACAGTTCCAGTGAGAAAGAAAAACGGGAGGTGTCTCAAGAAACCAGTATGGATGACTAAGGAACTTTCAACCGAGCTAAGTTTGAAACGGAACATGTATAAGAAATGGAAAAAGGGGGAAATCACGAAAAAGGAATTCAAAGAAATAGCAGGCATGTGTAGGGGTAAAGTCAGAAAAGCTAAAGCGCAGAATGAACTCAGGCTTGCTAGAGAGGTTAAGAACAATAAAAAGGGCTTTTTTGGATATGTCCGCAGCAAGAGGAAGAAGAAGGAAACGGTAGGGCCACTGCGTGGAGAAGATGGCAAAATGCTAACAGGAGATAGAGAAAAGGCAGAATTACTCAACACCTTCTTTGCCTCAGTCTTCTCAGAAAAGGCAAAGGGTGCTCAACCTGAGGATAATGGAGCAGAGAACAGAATAGGGGAATTTCAGCACAGAATAAGTAAAGAGATAGTAGAGGAACACCTTGTTAATCTAAATGAATTTAAGTCTCCGGGACCAGATGAACTCCATCCAAGGGTATTAAAAGAACTGGCAAAAGTAATATCAGAGCCATTGGCAATAATCTTTGAGAACTCCTGGAGAACAGGAGAGATCCCAGCAGACTGGCGAAGGGCAAACGTTGTCCCCATCTTCAAAAAGGGGAAAAAAGAGGATCCCAACAATTATCGTCCAGTTAGTCTGACATCAGTTCTAGGAAAGATTCTGGAGCAGATCATCAAACAGAGAGTCTGTGAACATCTAGATGGCAATGCCATAATCACAAAAACTCAACATGGGTTTCAGAGAAACAAGTCATGCCAGACAAATCTAATCTCTTTCTTTGATAAAATTACCAGCTTGGTAGATGAAGGGAATGCTGTGGATATAGTATATCTTGATTTCAGTAAGGCCTTTGACAAGGTTTCCCATGACATTCTTGCAAACAAACTTGTAAAATGTGGGCTAGACAAAGGAACTGTTAAATGGATCTGTAATTGGTTGAATGGCCGAACCCAAAGGGTGCTCAACAATGGCTCCTTTTCATCCTGGAGAGAAGTGACCAGTGGGGTCCCACAGGGCTCTGTCCTCGGCCCAGTGCTATTCAACATCTTTATCAATGACCTGGATGACAGAATTGGGAGCATACTTATCAAATTTGCAGATGACACCAAATTAGGGGGAATAGCTAATACCCCAGAGGACAGGATCAAGATTCAAAATGACCTGAATAGACTAGAAAGCTGGGCCAAAGCTAACAAAATGAAATTCAATACAGAGAAATGTAAGGTATTGCACTTAGGGCGGAAAAATAAAATGCACAGATATAGGATGGGTGACACCTGGCTGAATGAAACTACGTGTGAAAGGGATCTAGGAGTCCAAGTAGACCACAAGTTGAACATGAGTCAACAGTGTGATGCGGCAGCTAAAAAGGCCAATGCTATTTTGGGCTGCATTAATAGAAGTATAGTGTCTAGATCAAGAGAAGTAATATTGCCACTGTATTCTGCTTTGGTCAGGCCCCACCTAGAATATTGTGTCCAGTTCTGGGCGCCACAATTCAGAAAGGACATTGAGAAACTGGAGTGTGTCCAAAGGAGGGCGACAAAAATGGTGAAGGGTCTGGAAACCATGCCCTATGAGGAACGACTTAGGGAGCTGGGGATGTTTAGCCTGGAGAAAAGAAGGTTAAGAGGTGATATGATAGCCCTGTTTAAATATTTGAAAGGATGTCATATTGAGGAGGGAGCAAGCTTGTTTTCTGCTGCTCCAGAGAACAGGACCCGGAACAATGGATGCAAGATCCAGGAAAAGAGATTCCACCTGAACATTAGGAAGAACTTCCTGACAGTAAGGGCTGTTCGACAGTGGAACGCACTTCCTCGGAAGGTGATAGAGTCTCCTTCCTTGGAGGTCTTTAAACAGAGGCTGGATGGCCATCTGTCAGGGGTGCTTTGATTTGGATTTCCTGCATAGCAGGGGGTTGGACTGGATGGCCCTAGTGGTCTCTTCCAACTGTACGATTCTATGATTCTATGATTCTATGATTAATAGCCATATCTATTTCCGCCATTGTTATTGGGGAATTGCGTTTTTCTAGTTGATTTTCTGAATTTTTTTCTAATTGACAATCTTGGATCATTTTTTTAATTTTGTTTTTGGTTTCTTGGTTTAGAGGCTCTAATTTGTACAGGTTGAGATAAAATTCAACTACTATTTTTTTTCCATTTCTTTTTGCACTGTTGTTTCTTTGTTTTGGTCTTTCAGTTTTAGAATTGTTTTACTCTCTTTTTCTTTTTTAATCCTATACGCCAACCATTTCCCCACCTTATTTGCGTTTTCAATGTGGTAATGTCTAATATATTTCATTTTTTCCATTGCCTCTTGGGTTATTTTTTTTTTATCTAATTGATTTTTAATAATTTGTATTTCTTGTGATAATCTGTCGTTAGGTTTACTCATGAATATTTGTTCCTTCTTTTTGAGTTCATGCATTACTGTATATACTCATGTATAAGTCTAGAAATTTTGGTCAAAAAATTGACCCAAAAAACATGGATCAACTTATCCATGGGTCAGTGTGTAAAATCTGTACATATATAGTCTTTTTCTGAGTAGAGAGGCAAAATGCAAGTGCTTTGTCCATCCTTGGAACACCTAAAAAGAAGCACCAACCATCTCTCAGATGTCCAGTCTTTATACAATATTTTATACAATATTTTAAAAATATTATTGTGCATGGAATAAAGTCAGAAAGCAAAGGTGCCACTATCTCACCAGTTATGCCTGCCAGAATTTTGTAAGGTCTTTGGCATCATTTTCCTTTGCTTCATCTTTTACATCCTTTGTTACATGACCCTTAGTTTTACCCTCGATTTATCCATGGGTCATACCAAAATCTATAATTTTGGCCCCAAAACCTGCCCTCGACTTATACATGAGGTTGACTTATAGTCGAGTATATACGGTAGTTGTTCCTTGTTGGATTTTTGGATTTTGTTTCTTGTAATTGTTTGTTGTATTATAAGCCCCCTAATTACGGCTTTACTTGCGTCCCATGTCACACTCATTTCAGTAATTTCAGACAGGAATGGAATAGGAAAATATTCCACTTTAGGCAACAAGGTCAAAAACAATCAAGAAGAGGAGCCAGTAAGCCCAATAGGGGCGGCAGGCACCAATACTGAATTGAGGGAACTACCAGTAAGGGGAAGACTACTTCACTTTGATCATTTATGGAAAGCCATAATTACAGACAAATGGGCTCTTCAAGTAGTTCAGCAAGGATGCAAAATAATTGTCACAAAAAGGCCAAAGAGAAAACATTTTCCATCACTGGTTCCAAAAAATGAAATCAGAAGGGAGATAAAACATTTAATTCAGGTTGGGGCAATAGAACAGGTCTCATCCTGTCGGAAATTAAAAGGTGTTTATCCCATTTTCTTTACAGTCTAAAAATACAATGGAGGACACAGACTTCTCTTTAAAAGGACTTAAAATATTTAAATCTTTCTATGCAATATTGAAAGTTCAAGATAGAGATATTAGAAACAATACTAGTAAATTTGATCCTAACAATATCTTATTCTCACTAGATTTGAGGGGCACTGTTATGCAGTGGTTTGAATCTTTCTTGGAGGGGCATACTCAGAAGGTGGCGTTGGGGGACTCCTGTTCGACACCTTGGCTGTTGGCCTGTGGAGTCCCTCAGGGTTCTCTTCTGTCTCCCATGTTAATTCAACATGTATATGAAACCACTGGGAGAAGTCATCTGGAGTTTTGAGGTGAGATGTTAAAACTAGTGCGCCACTGTGCTCATTCCTTGACATGTCAGATCTGGCCTTGGTGACACATGCCTTTATTACATCCCGTTTGGACTGCTATAACACACTCTGTGTGGGACTGCCTTTGGAAACTGTTCAGAAACTTCAGTGGGTTCAAAACACCGCAGCCAGAATGCTGACCAGAGCCAGTTACAGGGAGCATATAACTCATGTATTAAAACAGCTTCACTAGCTACCGGTTCATTTCTGAGCATAATTGAAAGTGCTGGTCAAGAACTATAAAGCCCTAAATGGCTTCAGTCCAGACTATTTGAGAGACTGTATCTCCCCCTACAAACCAGCTAGAGCCCTAAGATCTTCTGGAGAAGGCTTTTTCTCGGCCCTGCCACCATCACAGGCTTGCCTGGTGAGGACATGAGAGAGAGCCTTCTCGGTGGCTGCTCCCACCCTCTGGAACTCCTTTCCACAGGAGGCTCGGCTGGCCCTCTCCCTGCTTGCTTTTTGCTGGCAAGCAAACACATTTTTATTCAAGCAAGCTTTTTAATGTGTTAATCAAGAGAGGTGGTTTATATGGGGTATGTATTTTACTGATGTTTTTAACTTGGTATGTTTAATGTGAAATTTATATTGTTTTCAATAGAGAATTTTAATTATTTTAAATTTATATTGTGAAGTTTTGTTTTTAGATATTTTTATCTTGTAAGCTGCTTTGGGTCCCTTTCTGGGAGAACGGCAGCACAGAAATTAAGCAAATAAATAAATAAAGATATTTGCATGTTTCAGTTCATTGCAGCTCCTAAAAATACTTGAAGCTCAATTACAGTGGCAGTCATTCCTAGTTCAAGGCTGTTCCATTTGGCCTGATGTCTGCACCCAAAGTTTTCAACAAAGTACTAAATCTGTTGATAGCTTTTTGAGGCATCAGGGAGTGCAGTTATTCCTGTATCTGAGCAAGATTTCCCTGAAAGCTGGGTACAGACAGAAGGCAGTACATGACCTCGGTTTGGCATTACAGTGTTTACAACTTATATTTTCTTAATAAATTTCAAGAAGAATCAATTGACATCTTCAAGAATATTAACTCACTTGGATGCAGAAATAAATACATTGGGCTGGTGTGTCTTCCTTTCCAAGGAAAGGGCACAGTTTAATGATGGAAGAAATACATTTGAGAAATATGAAGACGGTAGATCTATGCACTGGCAAGGGTGCTAGGAATGCTAGTTTCAACTGATCACTTATTCCCCTGGGCAAGATTTCAAATAAGAGCATTTCAAGCTTTCATGAGATGATTTCATAGTCAAATAATTAGGAAAAGGCATATCATTCTGACTATACCAATGAAGGTAAGGAAGGATTTACTTTGGTGGATGAGACCAGACAATTTGAACAATGGAACCTTAGTTGGTCTGTAAAACAAGAAATATTTCAAACAGATGCAAGTATTTATTGTCAGGTTCAGGTAGTCCAGCGAGAATGAACAAAGTCACAGAAGAGGTGTTGTACAAATTTATAGAGATAAGGTCAGTCAGCTTAGTGATGTGAAAATGTGCCTGCAAATTAAAAAACAACAACACCCTGCAGATGTTCATGAACAACATTACTATAAAATCATACCTGTGCAATCAAGGGGGGATGAGATTCCAACAAATTCCTGAAAGACACTTGGGCTGAGAAGTGGCGGCATGCTCTAACAGCAGTATATCTGAAGGGAACTTTGAATCTGACAGCTGACTACTTAAAAAGAGAAACAAAATTCAACCAGGAGAGTGGAGCCTGAACAAATTATAGAATGACTATGGAACATTTTTGGTGGGCCTTTTTGCATCCGGTCAGAATTTCAAAGCAAAAAGATATTTTTCACTTGACAGATATGCAAGTACACTTTTCAATGATGAAAGTTCAAGTGGACAATGTCCTGATGTGTTAGCATTAGGGATTATTATATATATTCTCTCTGCTTTTCTAAGTGTTCTCAGAAAAATGAGTGGAGAGAGCAGAGGAGATCTTTATACTCCACACTGGCCATGCAGGCCTTGGAAATCTCTGCTAATAAAGATGCCACAGGGGCTGTGTAAACCAGTCATCAAGTCCAGCCTAGAGATGGAGTCGGGGCGTGGTGCCCATATGATGCACGCCCCTCTCTGCCCCATGGCAGTGTGATACCTCACACTGCTCCACATGGCATGTAGTGTCACGATGCTCCTCTGGCACTGCATTTACTTGACACAGCCCAAAAGGAGTGCCTTAAAGCCGCGGCTATTGCACCCTTTCCAGGGCGCAAAAAGAAACTGCTTTTGTGGCTCCTTTTTGTGCCGTGGAAAGGCCATATTGGGGCTACAGCATGTGGTTGCCGTGACCCCGATCTGGTGCACCTGGAGGCACCTGCAGGCCCCCCCTTAGGGGCGATCTGCACAGTCTCTGAGGGTCCAGTTTATCCCTCCAACCCGCAATGGTTAAGCCTAACCATGTGGAGGTTTAGTGGGAAACTTTAAGGCACATGGGGTACAATGAGCCAGTATTGAACACCATTTTAGTGTCTAGAGCCTAGATTCTAGACTCTAGACAGTGGTGGGTATGAAGGATATATGAAACCACTTGAAAGGCATTCCAGAGGTGGTGGGAGTAGAATTTAGTGTTAATGGATGTTTCTTTCCGTCTTAGAACCTTATCATTCTAAGCAACTGAACTGATTATTTCCATGTGGCTTAAAAGCTGTATTTACCTGTGCTGTGATTACTTCCACATTCTGAGATCATAGAATGTGTGGGCCATTTGTCAAGATCAATAGCCATGATAATGGCATTCAGAGTAATGTCTTCATTAGATGAAATGTGTAAAGCAGCTGGATGGAAGGAACCATCAGCCATTATCAGACATTATCAAGTGAGCAAATTTAAGTCAGGACAGGTGGCCTTTAGGTGAACTCATAATGTTTCACTGTTAGATAGGTCTGATGGGAACTGCAGTGAGAGCACACCCAGAAGACTACAAAGGCAATTCCATTCATGTATTCAGTAGGGTTTGCCCCCACATTAAAGCATGAAGGATTTCAGTTTTAAGGATTAAATTATTATAAGGTTCTACTGTATCTACCATAAAGGGAAAATGTAACAGCATAGATTGTTTGATATTTCAGGGAAGGTCTGCTAGATGAAGCTTTAACTCTGTTGCTTATTGACAATCATATGCTTTGTGTCATTCCTTCCAGTTAAAAGCAGAAACCCTGAAAAGAGTTTGTCAGCTAGAGAAATATATGTTAAGTTATATAAGTACTAAAAGTCTGATTGTAAAAGGCAACTTCCTATGTCCTTATGGACTACAATATAATTCCTTCCAAATAGCCATCCTGCATTCATAGAATTTAAGTTGCTGTGAGTTTTGGGGAGGAAGTGATGTGAATTTTGGGGATGAAGTGGGACCTTAAGAAAACCCTTCCTAGACCAGACAAGGCCTATATAATCCCAAATCTGATTTCCACAGTGGCTAGCCAGACACCTGTGGGAAATCCACAAACAAGACATTAGGGCAGTTTCCCATCAGAGGTGTACAGTGACTACAAATAACATTTTAAAAATCTGCTGTTCAGAAAGTGATCTGACAGACTTGCTGCTGTTGATCTCGTCATCACATCATCACTGTTATTACTCTGTCATTACCTCTTTATTTATATTCTACCTTCAACCCAACAGCGGGACTCAAGGCAGCTTACAAATAAAACAAGTAGAATATGGTTAAAACATAAAAAAGAAACATTAAAATATAATTAAACTATTAAGAACACTGAGATCAATTTGAAACGTGCTATTAAAGTGATAAAAAGCAGTAAAAAGCAGTACAATTAAAACAATACAGCTCCCTCTTGAAAGAAGCCTTTCTTTAAAAACCTTCAGTTCTTAAAAGCCTGTTGAAATATTTAGGCTTTGCCTGATGACTGAAGAACAGTAAGAAGGGAGCCATTTCAACCCCATTGGGAAGGGAATTTGAGAGTGTAGGACACCCTATTGTGGGTGTTCCTCTAATTGTCCCTCTGGAAGGACTCTTTTGAGGATCTCAGGGTCTAGGTGGCCTCATATGGGGAAGAATGGTCTGTCAGATAGCTAGGGCCTATTTGGAGCTATTTAGGGATGTGGGATGCGGTAGCTCAGAAGTTAAGATATTGACTCGGAAGATTGGCAGGTTGGCAGTTTGAGGCCCAAGCACAACAGGACGGAGTGAGCTCCCATCACCCGTCCTAGCTTCTGCTAACCTAGCAGTTCAAAAGCATGTAAAAGTAGATGTAGATAATTAGGTACCACTTCAGTGGGAAGGTAACAGCATTCTATGCAGAATTCAAAGATATAGCTGTGTTGGTCTGCAGAATCAGTATACAGAGAGATCTTGTTGCACCTTAGAGACTAACTAAAGAAAGAAGTTGGCAGCATGAGCTTTTCTAGACTTAAGTCTACAAAAGCTCATGCTGCCAGCTTCCTCCTTTAATTAGTCTCTAAGGTGCTACAAGATCTGTGTACATAAGCATTTTGTGCAGTCATGCTGGCCACATAATCACAGAGTCACCTTTGACAACACTGGCTCCCTCGGCTTAGTAATGGGGATGAGCATCACCCTCTATAGTCAGACATGACTTGACAACCTTCTCAAAGGAGAAACCTTTACCTTGATAATTGGCACTTTGAGTTGTGCCTGGAGATGGATGGGCAGCCCCTGAAGTTGTACCAGGGGAGTCGTACAGTCCCTGTAACCAGTCTCAGTTAACAGTCTGGCTATATCTATTGAAATAGTGTCAGGTAGGTTGTTTTGATGATGTACTATGAAAGATGCCATTCACGTATATGGTAGTATTGGTAGTATTGGTTTGGCATGACATATATTATTTTTCAGCTGTTAGACCTTTTAGTTTTGGAATGGGATATGAATTTTCTGAACCTTAAAATACTTTTAACAATTTTTAAGCTTTTAGACTTGGAATACAAAAAGCAGTAATTAGTGGATAGTATTATTTTGGGAGTGACTGCAGGCACCAGATATATTCCCGACAACACTGCAGAATATTCCAGTGATTTGGTTTGTATATTGTAGGATAAGTGTGGCCAGAAATACAAAATCTGGCGGTTTTCATCTAATCATCATCATCATCATCATCATCATCCCAGAGGGTTATCCCTCCCCTGAACTATCCTAAATTTTACAACTGAAATTATTAGATTCTAAATATGAAGGTAGTATTTTTCCAAGTGCTAGCATTTTATTGGTAAGACATCTTTGAAAACCATGATGTATTTAAAATCATTTTAAATGAATCAAGGGTACTGATATTGGCAGAAAACATAAACATGTTAGCTATAAAGCAATTGAAGTTAATTTTCCATATAATAAGCCCTTCAGATTGAATAAAGCCAGGCATAGGATAAATTTCAGTACTGGGGAAATTGTTCTGTTCCTTTCCACTGGATTGTAGAGACCAATGCATCCAATGGTGAAAGTATCAGTTGTGGCAAGATTAGGATTGGTTGAGATGAAGCACCTTTCTGGGACAGATTCTTCAGGAAGGCCTAAACAGATTGATGAAGCAGGATGTACAGAAGAGTCAAGGTTCAAGCCAGGGTATCTGTCCAAAAGATGCTGGGACATGGGACATTAACAGGCAGACTGTCTGTTAATTTCAAAGAGTGATACACATGCGAGCAGGGAGACCAAAGGTAACTGAGATGATTTATAAGCAGCAAACACAGGAAGCTGCTCAGACAACGTTAGACTTTACTGTGTTGTGCCAAAGACACTAACTTTAATACCCTAAAGGCAGCTATCTTGGAAAGCTAAGCAAGGTTAGCCTTGTTTTGTACTTGGATGTCAGATCAACAAATACTAGGTGCTGTAAGATGTATTTCAGAGGAAGGAACCGGCAAAATGGCCTCTAGGTATTCCTTGCCTGAGAAAACCTGGTGAAATTAAATGGGGTTGCCATAAGTTGACAGGTCACTTGAAGGCACATACAGTTCAAGAGGAGCCAATCTGCTACCTGGGCCTCTGGGAAGACACTCTTTTGCTTTCAGTTGCTCCCTGCATGGGGCACCAGTGCACAGACAGAAAACATCTAGTTCAAGTCACAGCTGATTCTGACTTCTACTGTAGAATCATAGAATCATAGAGTTGAAAGAGACCACAAGTGCCATCCAGTCCAACCCCCTGCCATGCAGGAACTCCAAATCAAGCATCCCTGACAGATGGCCATCCAGCCTCTGCTCAAAGACCTCTAAAGAAGGAGACTCCACTACACTCCGAGGGAGTATGTTCCACTGTCGAACAGCCCTTACAGTCAGGAAGTTCCTCCTAATGTTGAGGTGGAATCTCTTTTCCTGCAATTTGCATCCATTGTTCCGTGCCCTAGTCTCTGGAGCAGCAGAAAACAAGCTTGCTCCCTCCTCAATATGACATCGTTCAAATGTTTAAACAGGGCTATCATATCACCTCTTAACTTTCTCTTCTCCAGGCTAAAGATCCCCAGCTCCCTAAGGCGTTCCTCATAGGGCATGGTTTCTAGACCCTTCACCATCTTAGTCACCCTCCTTTGGACACACTCCAGTTTCTCCACATCTTTTTTGAATTGTGGTGCCCAGAACTGGACACAGTATTCCAGGTGGGGCCTGACCAAAGCAGAATAGAGTGGCATTATTACTTCCTTTGATCTAGACACTGTACTTCTATTGTATTGGCCTTTTTAGCTGCTACATCGCACTGTTGACTCATGTTCAACTTATGGTCTACTTGGACTCCTAGATCCCTTTCACACGTAGTTTCATTCAGTCAGGTTTTTATATCTGTGCATTTCATTTTTCCGCCCTAAGTGCAGTACCTTGTATTTCTCTGTGTTGAATTTCATTTTGTTAGTATTGGCCCAGCTTTCTATCTATTCAGGTCATTTTGAATTTTGATCCTGTCCTCTGGGGTATTAGCTACTCCTCCTAGTTCAGTGTCATCTGCAAATTAGTTAAGTATGCCCCCAATTCTATCATCCAAATCATTAATAAAGATGTTGAATAGCAATGGGCCTGGGACAGAGCGCTGTGGCACCCCACTTGTCACTTCTTTCCAGGATGAAAAGGAACAATTGTTGAGCACCCTTTGGGTTTGGCCGATCAACCACTTACAAATCCATGTAACAGTTAACTTGTCTAGCCCACATTTTAGAAGCTTGTTTGCAAGAATGTCATGGGGAACCTTTTCAAAGGCCTTACTGAAATCAAGATATACTATGTCCACAGCATTCCCTTCATCTACTAAGCTGGTAATTTTATAAAAAAAAAAAGAGATCAGGTTTGTTTGGCATGACTTCTCTGAAACCCATGTTGAGTTTTCGTGATTATGGCATTGGCTTCTAAATGTTCACAGACTCTCTGCTTAATGATCTGCTCTAGAATCTTTTCTGGTATTGATGTCAGAGTTGTAAATAAGCAGAAGTGCACAGTTCAAGCAATCTCCGATGCCTCCTATACCGGCAACCCCAGAGCTTTGACTTTATCAGGAATCCTCCTCCCAGTTGCTGATGAAAACAGACTGGAGCCAAAACTCTCTCCTCAGAGGTTTTTATTCTTAAGTTGCTGTATTTACAAATATACACACGCTTGTCCGACAAATCTCTCCAACCATCCACTACAGAACAATTACCCAACAATCCTCACTGAGGTGTGTAGGCTGTTATAGACTTATGTCATGTGGTCATAAATCCAACCTCATCTGATGATTCTACTTTCGTTTGTATAGCCTGCTTTGTTGTCCCCTCAGTCAGGAAGACTCTTGTTGTTTACATTAGGTTTACGTGCAATCAAACACATACTGACCTTGAGCACTGTCTGCTCCCAGCCTTCAGCTGCAAAACAATTCTAGCCATAATTCCTGTTTTTCCTTTTGTGCACATCTGTACATTTCATACTCAGGCCTCAAAGCCTAACAAGACTGACTGGACGATAATTGTTGGGACCAGATTTTTTCCCTTTTTGAAGATGGAGACAACATTTGCCCTCCTCCAGTCTGCTGGGACTTCTCCTGTTCTCCAGGAGTTCTCAAAGATTATTGCCAGTGGTTCCCATATTACATTTGCCAGTTCTTTTAATACCCTTGGATGTAGTTCATACTGTATGTTTTCTGTTAGACAAAAAGGCATGATTAGTTTTTTAAGTAACTTTGTAGTCAGTGTGAATAGGTATTTTTATTTTGTAGCAGTTATCAGCTCAGAAAATTGTGGAAAAAATAACTCAGAACTTGTACATTTCCTTCATCTGTTATAGGCATAATTTCTTTATTTCTCCAAACTTTTCTTTGATTTTAGAAAGTCAGAGTGGAAAAATTATGCTTTTTTGGCATTAGTTACTTAGGCCACGTCCCTCACTCTTATTTTTAGGTGCTTTACACACAGTCCAAAGGAAGTGTGCCCAGTCATGTTTCATTTTCATATATATATACATATACATACATATAAAAAGTGTCTTAAGCAAACATATATTCTCTGAAGTCTTTATTCAGTGCCAGCATTGTGCAACATCCTGTACATATGTACATGAGTTTTGTTGGTGTGTAATGTCTGAATATTTATTTCTAGTCCGCCCCTCTGAACAAGCAATCGGGGCGGATTACAACAAGGATTAAAACAATATCAAGTGAAATATCCCCTTACCACCCCCCTTAAAAAGAGATTCAATCACAATTGAATTACAACAGTAACTAGCTAAAATAGTAATAAAAACAAGATTAGAGAAAAACGGACCCAGCCAAGGTTATGCAGAAGTAGAAACAGAGAAGGGAGGCTGGGAGAAAAGGCCACTCTAAAGCCTAGATTTGGAGCCAGGGGATGTTTACATTCTCTGGGAAGGCCTGTCGGAAGAGATGCGTCTTTAGGGCTTTTAAAAAGCCTTCTAAAGATGAAATAAGATGCATCTCATCCGGCAGGTCATTCCACAACCTGGGGGCAACAGCCGAAAAGGCCCTCTGGGAGGTCTGCACCAACCTGGTCTTCATGGGTTGCAGCAAGTTCCTCCCAGAGGACCGAAGTGTGCGGGGGGGGGGGGTTCGTATGGGAAGAGGCGGTCCCTTAGATAGGATGGACCCAAGCCATGTAGGGCTTTAAAGGTTAAAACCAACCCCTTGTACTGTGCCCAGAAACTGGTCGGCAGCCAGTGGAGAGCTTTAAGCACAGGAGTGATGTGCTGTCTCCTAGATGTTCCAGTGAGAAGTCTGGCTGCCATATTTTGGACCAATTGTAGTTTCCGGGTTAGGCACAAGGGTAGCCCCATGTAGAGTGCGTTACAGTAGTCCAAACGTGAGGTTACCAGTGCGTGTGTCACAGTTTCCAGATCCCTCATCTCCAGGAAAGGGTGCAGCTGGCGTATCAGCCGAAGCTGATAGCAGGCACTCCTAACCGTCTCATTCACCTGACTTGTCATGTGAAGCGACAGGTCAAGGAATACCCCCAGGCTGCGAACAGAGTCCTTTGAAGAGAGTGCGACTCCGTCCAGGACTGGAAGTTGTATTCCCAGGCCTGGTTTTGGGCCTGTGACTGTGAGCACCTCCGTTTTGTCTGGATTGAGCTTCAATCGGTTTTTCTTCATCCAATCCATTACGGCCACAAGGCAGTCATTGAGAGGGGAGACGCCATCAGAGGTCTGAGCAGACGATCTGGTCACGGAGAAGTATATCTGGGTGTCATCAGCGTACTGGTGACACTGAGCTCCGTATATCTGCTCTCCATTTGCTGTCTTCAAGAACACACATTTCCCTCTTTTTAAGTGGCAGTTAGATACCAGATACTTTGAGATCAATGGAATTAAAGCATCTTTGGTGATTGAGCATGGTAATGTGCCATCTGTAATGAATGCATCTTCATATTACAGGAAACCATTGGGATTCATTATACTTATAGTACTGAATAGAAATGAGGCGGAGAATCAGCTGATGTGCCAAAGGTCCGTATTAGTTGTTTTTAACTTCTGTCAAGTCAACTTTGACTTATAGCGACCCTATGAATGAGAGACCTCTAAGTCATCCTATTATGAACAGCCCTGCTCAGGTCTTGCAGACTCCAGGCCATGGCTTCCTTGATTGAATCAGTTCATCTGGAATGCGGTGTTTCTCTTTTCCTGTTGCTTCTACCTTATCAAGCTTTATTGTCTTTTCTCATGAAATGTCAAAAGTATAACAGTTTCAGTTTAGCTGTCCTCTTCTAGATAGAAGTTCAGGCTTGATTTACTCTAGGACACATTTATTTGTTTTTGTTGAAAAATTTTAGTTAGAACTAGAGGCGATTCTGTCTCTGTAGCTTGAAGAAGCTCTATTGGTATGTCACTTGTTCTAGTGATTTATTTCTCCCAAATTCTCTAAGTGCAGCTTCCACTTCGCTTTTTAAAATTGGAGCTTGGTGTTCATATTGTTCTTCCTTCAATTGATCTTTCATTCTTTCATCTCTTTTATATAGTTCTTCCATGTGCAGAAATTGTCGAACAGTAGCATTCAGAGTTCTGACTCTACATCTATTCTTTTTTACTTTTACCTTTCCTCTGTCCATAACTGCTTGAAGAGTTTCATTGATGATCCATTGTGGCTGCTGCTGCTGCTGCTGCTGCTGCTGCTCCTCCTCCTCCTCCTTCTTCTTTATATAGCACTGTAAAATTGCACAGTGCTGTACATACAATCTTATAGTTGGATGGATCCCTGCCCTCAGGCTTACAGTCTAGAAGAGACAACACAAAAGGAGAAGGGAAAGGTGGTGGGAAGGGGATGAGGACCAGTGGTTCTTCTCTCTGGGGCCTGGACCAAGGCAGATGGACTGGAGGGAGGGCATGGGTTCTTAATACATAGTTAAAAGGAGGCATCCTGGGGCAGATGGCACAATCCTGGGAACACTTCCCTAAACAATATAGCCTTTAACTTATTTTTGAACCTGACTTCTCTTTCTTTTTGGCTATTGCATTCCTCCCTGACAATGTCCCAGGCTTCAGTCCAGAGTTCTGGCTCTGGGTCATTTATGCTTAATAGTGCAAATCTATTTTTTACATTATCTTTAAATTCTTCAGGTTCTATTTAGGTATGATGGTTGAGTTGCTGTTCTTCATTAGCTTTACACTAATTTCTGATATTACTAATTCATGGTCTGTGCCACAATCCAAATATATAGTATTTAATTTTAAACAAAATAAGGGTGGACATCTTTCTAGAATGCTTCAGTTTTATAATCCTGCATGGCAGGAAGTTGGATTTTATGACCTTTAAGCTCCCTTGTAGCTCTAAGATGCTATGATTCCATGAAGCAGAACTTATTTCTCTTTTCTAGAAAATTCTGTTTTGCTTCCAAAATACTTGAACATGCATTTTGTATAAATAGACCAGGGTCGTTCTGATTCCAATCAGACAACAGTTAATATGTATGAATTAATTATATACCCTTGTGCTTTAAGGCAAATAATTTCAGTGTAGAATTTGATGGGGTTTTTTTGTTGTTGTTGAAAATATTAACTGCTAATAAAATAGAGTTCCAAGTTTTATTTTACACAAGATAAATGTCTTCAATTAATGTAACAATATTCTGTACTTTGCTTAATCCTTGAATCTTGTTTCATTAACTACTACATGGAAACATTAGTTGCATGTACAAGATCTTTTCTCATAGGGTTTTTTAGAAAATAATTATTTTTAATGACCCAGAAAGGCTGATGATGCAATAATTTAGGACTGGTGTCTTTTAATATTATCACCAGATGGGAAGCCATTATACCTGTTGAAAGGAGATAATCTAGCATAGGAGTCTTAAGGTGAGACCTTATTACACAGTTTGTGGATGGGTGAATGTAATAATTTCTGATTGCCTTTGTCTGTGTCCCTTCGCATCTGTCAGGGTCAGAATGTAAATCCATAACCCTTACAGGTTATGCTTAATTAATACAAATCTTCCTTTGTAATTGAACTCAACTGAGTGTATAACAATCACTTATTGGGTATTTGAGGAAGAAAGGTTTTCTAGTGTGGTTTATGGTCTTAAAAAGTGCATGTGTACTAAAGCAGAAAAGCATGTCTTTTACACTTTAGAAAATGTTCAAATTAAAACGTTCATTTTAGGCCTTAATTATAATAACAGTAGCATCAAAAGTTTTATTTTCATTTGTGTGTAATATTGATCTTTATTAGCCAGGATGAAATTGAAAAAAGTATATTGCTTTTTAAAGTACTTGGATTTCTCTTGCTACAAAAAACAGTATTTAGGTTAAAAGCACACTATATTAAGAGGGAAGTATTCTTTTCACAAGTGACCAACCAGTTGTCCATCAGAACCTTGCAAACAGAACCTGAATATAGATATACATCCTGTCTTGCATATAATGATATATAGAAGCACTGTGCCTCTGATCCGAAGGGTAATATATTGTCATCTTGACTAGGACTAATTGATAGTTCCATTAATTTATCTAATTTTACTTCCGAGACATCCAGGTTTGAAATCTGCCTGGCACCAGTGCTCTGATCCACAGGATGATATATCTTGGCTAGGACCCATTGATAGTTCCACTAATTAATCTAATTGCACTTCAGAACCATCTAAGTTTGATATCTGCCAGGTACCAGTGGTCTTAAGACTGTCTTGTAGTGAAGCTTACCGGGTGAGAAAATAAATAATGATGGACAGTCATTATTCTGGTTGGCTCTAATAATATTATGTGTCTGAGTGTTTTCAAATATTTCTAAAGGAGCAACTTGATTCCCTTTGTTTTTCTTTTAATGCTCCAATTGGCCCTCCATATCCATGGATTTTTTAAGTCACATATTCAGTCATCCACAGCTTGAAAATATTAAAATATATATAAATTCATTTTTCCATTGTACACAAAGGACACCATTTTACTATGCCATTGTATTTAATGGGACTTGAACATCCATGAATTTTGGTATTCAAGGTGTGTGTGTGTGTGTGTGTGTGTGTGCGCATGCGTCCTGGAACCAAACCCCAGTAGATTTCAAGGGGGCCCACTGTACTAACCTTTAAGTATACTTGAAACTACAGTGCTTTCTGTTCTACAGTTTCAAGGAGTCAGTTCTGTCTTTGGGTGTACAGTTACTGTTCATGTGTGACCAACAGCCTTAGGCAACATGCTACATAGACTGTATATGGTTGGCCCCCTGTATCCATGGATTCAACAATCCAAGGTGTGAAAAGGATTTTTAAAAAAAAAATCCAAAAAGCAAATCTTGATATTGCCATTTTATGTAAGGGACACAATTTTACTACACATTGTATATAATGAGACTTGAACATTCACATATTTTGTTATCCACAGAGCATCCTGGAACCAAATCCCAAAGGAGACCAGTGGCCCACTGTATACTTCTTTGAACCTCTGTAGATGTCTGCAGTGTGTAATATAGGGCAAACATGCTTGAGTTCTTTGGCAGAAGAAATGATTTGGACAGGGTTACAGTATAACAGATAAGTTTTAAAAGCTACTGTTCTCTAGAGCACTTCCCAGGTGTACTGCAGATGCTCCAGGAAAATGAAAGAAATAAACATTGAATGAAATTAAAGAACACGAATATATTCTTATACATACTCCTAAACACCATTAACTTGTAAGACATAGGTTAGGCCTTTTAGAAGGGCTCTGCCATAGAAATAAGGGCTCCACAAGTCAAAAAGGTTGGGAACCCTTGCTCTAGTACAGTGATTCTCACCTTTGACCCTCAAAATACTCTGTACTTCATGTTCCAGAAGCCCCAGCCAGCATGACCAGAGAGTAGAAGTTCAGAGTATTTGAAAGTACAAAGGAAGACAACTGCTACTCTAAAACAAGAACATCCTTTTCCAGAACATAATTTTTGTGTCAAGTATCAGTGCTTTCTACTTCTTTTGTTTTTGTGTGTGCAAGACTTACAGAAACAAGCAGATGTCTGTCTTTCAAAGATGGCATTAAAGTCTGTTCAAATCATTCCAAACATGCGAATGTTCATCTGTTTCAGTTAGTTATTTCATTGGAAGTAGAAAGGAAAGGTATCTTGAATTGGCAAAGTTGTGGATTTTTGAAAAATTGCTGTGGTTGCTCTATATGCTTGAAGGCTTCTGAATCTGATATGGCCTTAAAGATATGTTTTTTTAAAAAAGATGTTATTTCTGTATTCCCCAGGACAATCTTTTAATCTATTGTGATGTCTTCTAGGTTTTAACCTCAGACTTGGAAAAACGAGAGAACCAGCAGCAAAAGATGCTGAGTCAGCTGAAAGAGATACAGAGTAACTACAAGGTCTGTGAGAACGAACGAAGAGCAGCAGAAATTCAGGTTACAGAACTGGCTCAGCATTTGGAAGAGTCAACTAAGGAAGCAGAGAGGTACCTAGCTGAATTCAGACAATCTGAAGTGCTCAGGCTAGCGAATGAAAAGAAGAAGGAGGAATTAAAATTGAAAGCTCAGGAATCTATTAGACATTGGAAGCTAAGGTGTAAGAAACTGGAACATGAACTAGAAAAGCAGACTGAACTTCACAGCCAGTTGATGGAGAAGAACAATTTGGTATGGGATTTCTTTATTCTTTCCTTTCCCTTCAAACCAACAATCCTAGCAACAGTCCTCCTAGACTTTAAAAAGTATACATGTGTAAACGTGTTTACTAATTACAAATTTTAAAATTCGTCATTGCTGGCCATGATCTGAGTGGCTTCATTACATCACTGAGGGGCATGCCCCCCGCCCCTTTGCTGGGACCATGGATATCTGGAGCAAACCAGTTATAGGTAGGTTTTTGAAGAAGAAGGAAAAGAGATTACTTTTAATAGGTGCATCCAATAGTACTTTAAAACAGAATGGCTTGGTTCAATCAGATATTTTGGCTTCGTTGGAAACAAGATGCTAGACTAAATAGATATTTGATTTGATCCAGCTGAGTTTTTCTTATGGCTTTCTGGTTTGGGTATGTGTGTGCTAGGATCAACTTTTGAAGTGGCTAAATGTATGTTCATGAGATCCAGTGGGGTGTAGTGGTTTGAGTGTTCAACTAAGACTTTGGGAGACCAGGGTTCAAATCTCCTACTCAGCCATGGAAACCTACTGAGTGACCTTGGGAAGACACATTCTCTCAATCTCAGACGAAGGAAAAAACAAACCTCTGAATAAATCTTGCCCAGAGAACTGAGTGAAAAGTTGCCTTAGGGTAACTGTAAGTTGAAAACGAATAGAAGATTCACACAACAACAAGAACAACAAAATGTGTGCCAAGAAGCTATTTAGTAGACTTTAATCACATAATTCTGGAATCTGCCTGGAGCTTAAAAAATAAAAGCATTACCACCCTCAATTAGATATTTGGCTAGTTAAGACCACCCAATGTCCAAAACACCCTGCAGAAATAATCCTGTTTGAGACCGCTTTAAGTGCCTTGGCTCAGTGCTGGGATTTCTAGTATATTGTGGCACCAGAGCTCTTTAACAGAGAAGGCCAGCTGTCTCACAAAACTACTGTTCCTGGAATTCCCTAGCATTGAGCCAGGACAGTTAAAGCAGTCTCAGACTGGCTTATTTCTGCAGTGTGTTTTGGACCAAATCAACTTCTTATTGATCTTGGTAGCTTCCCATTTTATTTCATATATCGACATATTGCTCCTGGTATGTTACATAGCAGAGATATAATGCAAGTTAAGGCAATCTGATGTTCTGCAGATATTTTAGACTACAGTTCCTATCAGCCACAGTTAACATGATCAGTGACCAGGGATAGCTTATAGTGCTGCCCACAACATCACTAGGGTAGCTACCCCCTATATATAACAATAGCAATTCATTTCTATACCACTTATCACTGCACTTAAGTACTCCCTAAATTGTTTACAATGTGTAAGCTAATTGCCCACAACAAGTTGGATACTCATTTTAGTGACCTCAGAAGGATACCAGGATGAGTCGACCCTGAGCATCTGGCTGGTATTGAACTCACAACCTTGTGGTTTGTGAGTGTGTGGCTGCAGTACAGGCGTTTAACTACTGCATCACCTGGGCCCAATTATATATGTTATATATATTATATACATGGCCAACAATATGTTCATATGATCAAGTCAACCTTTCTGTACATGATGTTGGGAACCCTGATCAGCTTGGAATCCTTCAGATGAATGTATATGTGTGATGTATTCAAAGTAGGTCTGTTTTCAGTTACAGTATCTGGTTCAGTATTGTGTTTCCAGCAGTGCTCTGCTAGATGCTTTGAGAAAGTCAACAAACATTTACATACTCGCTATGAGAAATGCTGATTTACAAACAGCAAACATTTTGTCAGATAAAATATGGGGATCTGTCCTAAAGAATAATAAAATCATAGATTAGGAATGGGCCTCATGGGCCATTGAATCCAACATCCTCCTCCAGGCATGAGCTCCAAAGAATCCCAGCAGGTAGTTATCCATCACTGCCAAGAAGTTATTTCAAATGTTCAACTGAAATTTACTCTTCTGGAAATTCAGACAATTAGACCTGGTCCTTACCTCTGTAGCAGCAGAGAGCAGGCTTGCCCCCTTTCTCTGTGACAGTCCTTGAGGTATTTAAAAATTGAAATCATGTCACCCCTCAGTCTTCTCTTGAAGTTGAGTAAGCCCAGGTCCTTCAACCTTTCCTCATAGGTTTTATTTTTCATAACTCTTTATCATCCTTGTTGTCCTTCAACTTGTTTATGTCCTTCTTCAAATGAGGTGGGCAGAACTGAACACAGTACTCCAGATGAGGCACAGTGTCTCTGGACTGACATATAAGAGTTTGCATACTGGCTTTACAAATATTCATTTGCTTACTGTTTTACAAGTTTTCAGTGGCTTTCAACAGCCTCTTCCCATGAAATAGCTATAAAGTTTCCGTGATGATGAAATAGTATCTCATGGTCACTAACAGTTCTCACGATATGAAATGCATTAACAGCTTCAAATTATTGGGGAATATGTGCTTCACAAACATAGTAATTAGTATTTCTTTTTCTTTTATTTTTTTATTTGAGATACAAATACATCAATAGAAAGTACATGTGTAACAAAGAAACAAATAAGGCATTATTATAACAACAACAAGAACAATTCCCAGGTATTCACCCTAATCTTCCATCTCTAATATTAGTAATTAGTATTTCCAAACAGGTGAACAACAACTAGTCCCACATCACCAACCAGCACATACAGCATCTAGCAAAGAATTAAGGCAGGCAAGCTTTCCTTTATTAAAAAAATAATTAAGGGGCTATACAGATTTCCCCCAAGGGAGTGGCATGCTTTCCTGGCTGGATCGCGACCATGGCAACCTCACACAGCTGCCCCAGTCCGGCCTCTGGAGAGCGCAGAAAAGAGCAGCAAAAGCGGCTCCTTATTACGCCCTCCAAAGGGTTCCATAGCTGCGGTGGTGTGGCTCTATGACTCCCCTTTGGCGCTGCATCATTTGGATGCAGCGCTGGAGGTGTGTCGTGATGGTGCACACCGTCTGGACCAGCGTGCTCCAAAATGGTGCCGTGGGGATGGAATTAGGGCAAGCATCATCATGATGCTGCACCCTGACTCTGCCCACAGGGCGCTTTCTGCCACTCTGTATAGGGCCTAAGTAGTTTTACTTACAAATTCTAATGTTTTTTATAACATCTCATAGTGAGAGGTTCTACAACATGTGCTCTTCTGACATGGTGGAGAGAGAGAGAAACTGGAGAATGAACAAACTCAGACTAAACTCAGAGAGGGTCTGGAGAAAACCAGCAAACAGGAAATGACATGAACACATACTATGCCAAAACTCTTGGAAAGACATGCAAACTAGCAACTATTAAATGTAGGCATACTAAGGTTGTTGTCTCTAACAAAAATAGATCACCCAGTTTAGTGTTTAGAATTCTTCGAGAATTTCCATTCTTCTATTGTTGCTGTCTTGTTACATTCTTTGTTCACTAGCAGTACAAGATTAACAACCTAAAGTGCTCATGTTTTATAAACTTTGGTTTTGTGATTTAGTGATTTTTTTTAGTAATCAAGTAGAAAATGAGCATTTCAAACTAGCAATTAGTGTTTCAATTAAATGTTCATGAATGAGGCCCAACAGGAAAGGTAACCTCGAAAGACTTGAATAGGACGCAGTTTTGATGCAGTAATAAGTATGGATGGAAAATGAACAGTATGAAAATAGTAGATTAGTCCTACCCTAGAGGTAAAAACATATATGGAGGATAGGTATGGCAGATGGCCATCAGAAAACTAAAAGTTTTAAGCCAGTAATTAAGTATTTCATTGCAATTTGAGAATAATCAACCAACATATGAAGAATGATTTTTGACAGCAAAAGGCCATTTATGTCCTTCAAATGCTCAAATGTAAATTATTCCAGATCTGAAAAGTAGGTGGACTTCATTGCCAGTATGGCTTATAATTAATCATTCACCTACTGTACAATCTGTCAAAAGCAAGTTCTGCTTAGTGGGATTTAAAATCTTCCTGACTAAATAAAGTATTAGTACAAACGGAACCTATAACCTGAAATAATTCTAGTATATTCAATCATCTGAGGTGCAACATTCGGTCTAGAATATAGAGTAAAGCTAACTGTGGGTACAGATGCAGTACATTGAGCTGCTAGAATGTAAATTATTAACAGGGAGGCAGGAAAGTATAGCAGGAAAGAAAATTGGAGGGGCAGAAGAGACATCGTGAATTTAACTCAAGTTGAAACAATAACTTGTAATACAGGAATTTAGGAAAGAGAATTCTATGAGTCATGTGGGAGAGATAGAAATCTTCTTTTATAAGTTTATTTATTTTCTCCTCTTTTGTATGCATACATTGACACAATGAGAAGGTCTGAGTGTGCCTGGGAGGATGAGAGTAATACTGTCAGGAAACTGGACTATATCAAGAGTCTGTATTTCTAGTGGCATCATACATGGTAAAATGCTCAAAGTGAAAGCACCAGACTGAGATACCTTTATCTTCTTCGGGGAGTAATAGCTGCAACAGAAGAAATTGCTAATTCTAATGGTGATGGGTCTGGAGAACCTCCAGAAAAAAAAAGCTGTTCGGCAGTAGCAGTAGTGGGAAGTGAAACTGGCAGATGATCTCTTAGAGACAGTGGCAGTGGCACTTTATCTAACTAGTGTTAGAAGAAGGCTCTGGTAATCAGAAAGTCTTTTATCTTGAAAACCTTACAATGAGAAAAACCAAGATGAAGCAAGAGCTAGTGCTAGAAGATGAGATCCTCAGTATGGAAGGCACTTTTGAGGAGAAGCACTAAAGAGCTGCCACCGCTGCCCTCTTCCTTCTATGCATTCAAAAAGGTCAGAAGCTGTGCCATGGCACAGAGAGTAGAGAGGGGGTCAGTACTTTAGATACTCCAGGGATGGCCCTTTTGCCACTGTAGTCAGAGAAGGGATGCTTCCTTTTTTTTTTTTTTTTTTTTTTTTAATAAGAGTTAAACTACCGTATTTACATTGACCTGTGGATAAGTTGACCCAGGTTTTTGGGGGCAATTTTTGACTAAAATTTCTAGACATATACATAGGTATATACAGTATATGCTGAACATATATGGAAAGCAGGATTCAACTTGGAAACTGGAGGCGTGAAAAGTGGAGTATGATACATCTATAATTTCAGTTATGCATATATCTCTATATTACAAAAACAGCAGAGACTTGGAAGGAATACTGACAAAAGTGAAGGAAGAAATTGCAAAAGCAGGGTTACTGCTGAATATTAAGAGCACAAAAATAATTGTCACAGGTTTACATAATTTTAAAGTGGGTGATAAAGACATTGAGATAGTTAAGATTTTCTAACTCTTGTCTCAAATCAAAATGGAGAGTATAGTCAAGAAATCAACAGAAGAGTAAGACTTGGAAGGACAGCTATGGACAAACTAGATAAAATTCTCACATGGAAAGATACAATAATTGAATATCAAAGTTACAATAATCTTTTTCATAGTATTTCTGTTTTCGATGTAAGGACACAAAAGGTAAACAATGAAGAAAGCTTACAGAAAAAAGATAACTAATTTAAAATATGTAGCTGGAGGAAAAGTCTGCGGATATCATGGACTGCCAAAACAAACAAACAAACAAATGGTGCCAAGAGCAAATCAAGCCTGAACTCTTCCAAGAAACCAAAATGACTAAACTGAGATTATTTTCCTTTGGACAGACATACTATGAGAAGACATGAATGCATTATTCTCTACCCCTATCTCTTTAGATTGAGAATCCTTTGCCATTTGTCAACTGATGTGGATTTTCTTTGGGGTCCTTATATCATTTTCTGGCCACCCATGCCTCCAACTTGTTATGGTGGTTAAAACCAGACAAGGTAGAGTTAACATCAACACTCTACCCAATTACTCTTAAGTCTTGGAACCTCAGGATATTTCTATGAGAAAGTGAGCAAGCTCTTTTGTAATCTTTTATACAATTTATTATGTATAGTCATAAATATACAAACATATACATCCCACTTAGGGGAAAACACAGACATGTCAATGTCCTGGCACTTTGCTTTCATTACAGTACATTACAGTACAGGATATGCCAAGTAAGATGTTACACTCTCATAAAGACTGAACTGCTATCTCTCTGCCTCTCTCTAACAGGCTTTTTAAACAGTTAATATATAGAGGAACATCACCAACTTAAACAGTATAGCTTAGCCATTTATCCATTCAGAAATAATGTATCATCTGTTGAGGAACTATATATCTCCAAACAGGCATCTGTGAATGCAAAAGCATCCAAAGGTTAATTTCTTTGAGCGTTCTTAAATTTATATATATAAGCATCTTAATGGGCATCCATTTCAGTCATAATGGGCCATATATCTATTTTACCATAGCTTTGATGAGAATAAAGATCTCTTTCTTACCAGCACCTCTGGACAATAAAAAAACATTTAGGGATAGACCTGTTGGCCATATAGGAAATTCAATAACATCCAAACAATGCAATAACATCCAAAACCTTTATTGGGCCCACTAAAACCTTTACACCACCTAAAGTTTTCCTGATGCAAAACATGAACACTTCTTGAGAATTTCAGTGTTTTCTATTTACTTAGGAGCCTGTGGCTTCACAAAGGAAGGAGGCATGCTAGATTCCAAGAGTTGCAAATAGACATTAAATTTCATTGGCCCGAAATAGACGAGCAGGAAGAGGCACCATTGCAGCGCCATTAGGGTTCGGGAACGCACATCATTTACACGCTCCTGAACCCTAACATGTAATGGCACCGGCGCAACTGTGCAGCTTCCTTACTGAGCTGTGCAGTTGCAGCGGCGCAAAGGCACTTAATGGCGCCTTTTTTACTTGTTGCGCTGCAACTGCACAACAAAAAAGCACGGTTTATCCCCTCCTTTTTTGTGGCGCAATTGCGCAGCAACATCTAGCTGCTGCAGTGCAGTTACACCACAAAAAAGGTGGTGCCAGACCGCACTTTTTTGGCAGTCTGTACCGCCCCAACGACTTTGAAGATTTCCCAGTGATCGCATGGCCAAAGGGAGAGGTGTCAGCCTGCAGATAGCCCTCCCTACAATCTGAACTAAGACCAGAAACAGAAAGTGCAGGCCTAATGTCTTCAATTTTTTCTCCTGTTTGCCTGATGAAGAAGCCAGTGTGACTTCGAAAGCTTGCAACATGTAATTGTGCATTTTGGTTGGCCAAATAAAGGTAATGTTGTTTGGATGTTATTAGCATGTCTGGACAGTTTATCAATTATGAAGAACAAAAAGGTTTAGCATTCCCATCATATAGTAAAAGACTGTTAGTGCAGTTAGATTGCTATTGTTGGTGTAAATAAGCAGAAGTGCGCAGTTCAGGCAATCTCCGATGCCTCCGATTCCGGCAACCCCGAAGCTTCGGCTTTATCAGGAATCCTCCTACCATTTGTTGATGAAAACAAACTGGAGCCAAAAATCTTCTTAGAGGCTTTATTCTTAAGTTGCTGTATTTACAAATATACACATGCTTGTCCGGCAAATCTCTCCAACCATCCATTACAGAACAATTACCCAACCATCCTCACTGAGGTGTGCAAGCTGGCTATAGACTTGTGTCATGTGGTCACAAACCCCACCTCATTTGGTGATTCTACTTCTGTTTGTATAGCCTGCTTTGTTGTCCCCTCAGTTAGGAAGACACAGTTGTTTTCATTATGTTTATGTGCAAGCAAGCACTCTGACCTTGAGTACTGTCTGCTCCCAGCCTTCAGCTGAAAAACAAGTCCAGCCTTCATTCCTGTTTTTCCCTTTTGTGCACATCTGTACATTTCATACTCAGGCCTCAAAGCCTAACAGCTATCTCCTCTTGGTTTCTTTTATTCTCTCCCTAGATTTCACCCAGCTATCTGCTATCCTGTCAAAACAAGGGTGCTGACAGTGCCTTGTTTTGCTATCCAGTCAAAACAGAGATCTTAAATATGATGTCAGTCTGGGTCCAGTTGGAGATGATATAAAGAAACTGTGGAGAGCTAGATCTTGGCTTTTGACTCCCCCCCCCCATCTTGATTCCTTCAGCCACTGAACTTGATAGAAGGGTTATTGGTGGTTAAATCTGCTCATAACAGAAACACTCATCTATCTCTTGATTCACCTTTGAGTAGCTGTTCTACCTGGTGTTAGCCAGTCTCTTTATTCCTGGTAACGCACACATACATTCTAATGCACATAGCTTTTTGTGATCTCTTATACTCTATAGATTATATTCTGTACTCTATATGTATGTTTCCAGCCCTCAGACATGGCAAGCAAAATAAGCCAGGCCTGTAACACATGACACATTGGAAAAGGTTATAAAGTTTGCTAAAGCGAAAGGCAGTGGGAAAAGGAGACCATATCAAAGTCGGATTGCCACAATAAAGGAACCACGATGCTGATTTTCTAACACCTGAGCAGGGTTATTAATAGTGGGGTCTCTTGGAGGTCTGTCAGTCATAGGGTTGCCATGAATTGAAGCCAGTTTGATGGTCCATAACAACAGAAACGATTGGTCTGTTTACCATAATTATAAATGAAAAACAGTAATGAAGCACACAAAATCGATGTTAAAGCTCATTAAAAGTTGGTTTATTTTGAATTATTAGTATCTTTTGTCATTTTAAAATGGTTTTTAAACTATTATTCACTTTGAATGACTTCTGACATTAAGTACACCATGATCTTCTATAAATAAATAAAATAAAGTAAAAAAAAAAGTAAAAATGAATGTAGTGAGAATGAATGAAAGATATCAAATGCTGTTCAGTTAACCCAGCAATAGGCAACTTTGTATGTGTGTGCATATATTTGCCACACAACCCATCTATGTTCCATTTCCAAAAGTGGTTTGTTTATGTTTAGAAGGTGTTCTGGGTTCTTAACAAGGTAAGCTACTGCATTTGTGTGTGAATATAGATCTTTGAGGCCTTTGTCTGAATACAAGGATATAAATAGCTGAATGATATGGGTAGATACAATTCAGTTAATTTTGTTTGTTTTAGGATCTAAATATTTTCTCTGAAAGTACACATCCACAATTTCTAGGGTAGCTTTCAGGTACTATCCCACAAATGAGAGTGTTACTTCAATAGTATTACTCCTAGACATCTTGAGGTCCGCATTATTGTGATTTAGTATTCCCCCCCCCTTCCACCATTCAGTTGTTTCAGTCATGACTCAGCGATGAGATCTTCAGATAATGGCAAAATACATGGAAATGTCCATGAGGTTCTCTTTTAGATGATGTTCTACTTTCTCAGTAGTGTTGTTTTTGGTCATTTCCCATTTCCCCATAATACAGGGTGGGCAACCTGTAGTCCTTCAGATCTTGTTGGACACTACCTCCCATTAGCCTGCAACAATGGCTGTTGTGCCTAGGTCAGGAATATTTAGAGGGCAACATGTTGCCTACCTCTACCATGATTAGACTTCTGGTGAGCCTTTTATCCTCTCTCCCTCTAACCTTCTACCTCCTTTGAATTGTAGGCCCTTAAAGAAAAGGATGACTTGAAGAGTCAGCTTCTTTCTACCATGCATCAGATGGAAAGCCTCCAGAAGGAATTGACTGATGTTCTTGAGAAGAGAGCCAAACAAGAGGAGGAGTTGCACTGTAGAGAAGTAAAGCTCAATGAATCTAGATCACAACAGATAGCTCTTGAACAAGAGATCAGGGATGTCAGAGAAACTGCAGATAAATTGAACTGTGAGTTGCAAAAGCAGAGCCTAACACAGAGCCAGATACAAACAGATAAACAACACTTAGAGGAGGAGCTTGCAACTATTAACATGATCCATGAAAAAGAACAAGCAAGACTGTTAGAGATGCAAGCCACTATAAAAAACCTGAGTGGAATTCGGGCTGAATTAACCAGCCGAGTAGCAGAAGAGGAGAAATCAAAGAAGGAGATGCACAAGACCTTGACAGAACTGCAGAAGCAACAGGAATCTAGTCAAGAGGAGATGGCTGCTGTAACTAAGCAGCTGAAGTTGGAGAGAGATGTCCACCAACAGGAACTGTCAGAACTTCAGTCAGAGTTGCAGCGGGTGAAAACAAACCATGACCAGCATGTCCAAGATATGATGAAGCTGTTCAGTCAAGAAAAGGAGGAAGCAGCTAGTCACATTGGAATGTTGAAGGTATCTGGGGAGGGTCATTGACATTTCCCTCTTTTGGATAGCAGTCTGTCTTTTTGTCACAGTGAAGTGACTGAGCAAGCTACTAATGAAGAGAATTTCATTGAACATGTTATCTTCAGTTTTAAAATGAGATAACAATAGGAGAAGCTGCCCAAGCACTTCTCAAATAAGCATGGTGCATGTGTGCGTTCAGTTCCCTGTTGACTTATGGCAACGCCGTCAATTTAATATGATTTTCTTAGGCAAGAAATAGACAGAGATGGTTTTTTAGTTCGTTCATCTGAAATATAACCTACAATACCTGGCAGTCTTTCATCCAAGCGTTCACCAGTGCTGGCCCTGCTTAGCTTTCAAGATCAGACAGGATGTGGTGCCTCCAGAGTATTTAGGCCACATAGGTGTGGTATGGTGGCTCAAACCACATGTTGTCTTTACTTGTCACAGGTCTCTTTGAGTCTTGCTTTCTTTGTGTATATTGTCATCTTTTTTCCTTTTTGTGATGATAAGCACTCAGGAAATGCAAGAGCTGTTGCTTACATAACATATTTATTGATTTACTTGTAACAGGAAGGGAATAAAAAGTATCCAGGGCATTAAAGCCCTGCCCATGCTTGTTGAAACCTTGCCCATCCATTCTTTCTACTTGTGAAATTATGCATATATTGCCTTTACTATTTTGACCATTTTGTCACAGTTGTAAGGGCTAGAATCTGGCATTTAAAACAAACAAACTAAAAATTCAAGGATATTCTCAGGGAGCTGAGATGGGAGTGATTCCTTGATCTTTTCTCTGTAATAATTTTAAACAGTGAGAAGATGCTGGCATCATACTGTATCTGCATGCAAAATGCTTTCACAAATGAGCATTTCCTGACAGATGGGAGAAAACTTTAGTGTATGTAATAGATTGCACAATAGATGCAAACATGGATTGTGAGGAATTAGTTGGTTACTAGTGTGGTTTCAGTATGTCAATTGCATGATGTATTCTTTTTTTATAAGATTTTTTCCCAAAGATGTACACCATGGGTGGGGAGTTGTTGTGAGGGTCGGGTTGCATTGATCCCCCAAATTTCACCCCCATATAAAAATAATTGGGGCCGGGGGTTGTTGCCTCAAAATATCCCCAATACCCTCTAAGGGTGTGTGTGTGTGTGTGGGGATTTGGCCATGTTTTTAGACCCTCCTCCAGTCATTTGAGACTGGGGGGGGGGGGGGTCTAAAAGGAAATGACCCTGAAGTTGACTTCTGGGCCTCTTGTTGTTGTAGAAAAGGCTTGCCTTTGTCCTGAAATGGCCAGGGAGGGGCAATGAATTTGAATTGCTACAAAACTTGCCTTGAGGGGGCAGACATTTCTCATCCTGGTGTACAGGTTTGATTTATTTTTATTTGATTTCTTTGCTTTTCTTTGCTTTTTATTCTACATTATTGTCTGTTGGATCCCCTTTTTATAGAATGAGGACATATCCAACAGGATAAAAGAGGCTACCTACAAATCAGCAAGTTTGGAGCTGACACTGTAATTGCACTCCCCCATCATCTAAATACTTCTGTCCTTTCTTCATGTAAAAAATTGGAAGGAAAAGATTGTGTTTCAGGCTAGGATGGCGGCCTCAGAAGATAAGTAGTGATTGGCTTTATTTTGAAAAATGGGGTAGATGTCTGCCCCAGAATATAGTCACTGCAGCAGTTTTTTTGCCATAAAGGATCATAGAATCATAGAATCATAGAGTTGGAAGAGACCACAAGGGCCATCCAGTCCAACCCCTTGCCATGCAGGAACTCCAAATCAAAGCATCCCCGACAGATGGCTATCCAGCCTCTGCTTCAAGACCTCCAAGGACGGAGACTCCACCACCCTCCGAGGGAGTGTGTTCCACTGTCGAACAGCCCTTACTGTCAGGAAGTTCCTCCGAATGTTGAGGTGGAATCTCTTTTCCTGCAGCTTGCATCCATTGTTCCGCGTTCTAGCATCTGCATCAGCAGAAAACAAGCTTGCTCCCTCCTCAATATGACATCCCTTCAAATGTTTGAACAGGGCTATCATATCACCTCTTAACCTTCTCTTCTCCAGGCTAAACATCCCCAGTTCCCTAAGACGGTCCTCATAGGGCATGGTTTCCAGACCCTTCACCATCTTAGTTGCCCTCCTTTGGGCCCGCTCCAGTTTCTCCACATCATTTTTGAATTGTGGTGCCCAGAACTGGACACAGTATTCCAGGTGGGGCCTGACCAAAGCAGAATAGAGTGGCACTATTACTTCCCTTGATCTAGACGCTATACTTCTATTGATGCAGCCTAAAATTGCATTGGCCTTTTTAACTGCCACATCGCACTGTTGACTCATGTTCAACTTATGGTCTACTTGGACTCCTAGATCCCTTTCACACATAGTTTCATTCAGCCAGGTGTCCCCCATCCTATATCTGTGCATTTCATTTTTGTGTCCTAAGTGCAGTACTTTACATTTCTCCACATTGAATTTCGTTTTGTTAGCATTGGCCCAGCTTTCTAGTCTAATCAGGTCATTTTGAATTTTGATCCTGTCTTTGATCCTGGAGTATTGGCTACTCCTCCTAATTTGGTGTCATCTGCAAATTTGATAAGTATGCCCCTAATTCTGTCATCCAAGTCATTAATAAAGATGTTGAATAGCACTGGGCCCAGGACAGAACCCTGTGGCACCCCACTGGTCACTTCTTTCCAGGTTGAAAAGGAGCCATTGTTGAGCACCCTTTGGGTGCAGCCAGTCAACCAATTACAAATCCATATAACAGTAACCTTGTTTAGTCCACATTTTACAAGCTTGTTTGCAAGAATGTCATGGGGAACCTTGTCAAAGACCTTACTGAAATCAAGATATACTATATCCACAGCATTCCCTTCATCTACCAAACTGGTAATTTTATCAAAAAAAGAGATCAGATTTGTCTTGCATGACTTGTTTCTCTGAAACCCATGTTGAGTTTTTGTGATTATGGCATTGCCTTCTAAACTTCACAGACTCTTTGTTTAATTATCTGCTCTAGAATCTTTCCTGGTATTGATGTCAAACTAACTGGACAATAATTGTTGGGATCCTCTTTTTTTTCCCTTTTTGAAGATGGGGACAACGTTTGCCCTCCTCCAGTCTGCTGGGACTTCTCCTGTTCTCCAGGAGTTCTCAAAGATTATTGCCAATGGCTCCGATATTACATTTGCCAGTTCTTTTAATACCCTTGGATGTAGTTTATCTGGTCCTGGAGACTTGTATTCATTTAGATTAATCAGGTATTCCTGTACTGTCTCTTTACTTATTCTGTGATGAAATTCACCTATTCTGTCTTCTTCCCCATTATACTTAGGTTGAGCACCCTTTGCCTTTTCTGAGAAGACGGAAGCAAAGAAGGTGTTGAGTAATTCCGTCTTTTCTCTGTCCCCTGTTAGCATTTTGCCATCTTCTGCACGCAGTGGCCCAACTGTTTCCTTCTTCTTCCTTTTACTGCGGACATATCCAAAAAAACCCTTTTTATTGTTCTTAACCTCTCTAGCCAGCCTGAGTTCATTCTGCGCTTTAGCTTTTCTGACTTTACCCCTACATGTGCTGGCTATTTGTTTGAATTCCTCCTTGGTGATTTCCCCATTTTTCCATTTCTTATACATGTTCTGTTTAAAAGTTAGCTCAGTTGAAAGTTCATTAATCATCCATCCTGGCTTCTTGAGACACCTCCCAATTTTATTCCTCATTGGAACTGTTTGAAATTGTTCCTTCAGTATCTCCCTTTTGAGAAACTTCCATCCATCTTGAACTCCCTTCTCCTTTAGTTTTCCTGACCATGGGATAACGTCCAGTATTTCTCTAAGTTTATTGAAATTAGCTCTCCTAAAGTCTAGAATGCGTGTCTGACTATGCCTGGTTTCCCCTTTCTGCTGTATAACAAACTCCAGGAGAACATGGTCACTTCCCCCTAAGGATCCAACCACTTGCACCCCAGGAGGTAAGCCTTTTCCACTGTGTGCCCATATGGATCTCTCATATCATTTTCTTTGTGTAAAATGTACTTTAGTTTACCTAATGTTTTTCCTCTGGCAGCCCAGCCTAGATCAGATGGTGGGATCAAGATTCTGATTGAGAAGTATTTTTGAAAGAATTTTACAAAAAATCAGCCTGTGCTGTATAGATTATAGCAAAGCCTTTAAATGTATAGATCAATGGTTCTCAAACTTTGATTGTCCAGATGTTTTGGACTTCAGCTGTCAGAATTGCTGTTACTTGGGTTTCTGGGAGCTGAATGCCAACACACCTGGAGTGTTCTATCTTCTAGGCCAGCCAAGAGGAGAGTACTAAATAAAGTCTGTTACAGATGAGACAGTAGCGGATCCATTTGTGCACAGAAGCATACTATTCAGTTACATTTCTCAGGTCAGGCAGTCCAAATCAGTAGGGTTTAGGAAGAAAGTCAAGGTGTCAGTCCAAGCAAGTGACTGGTTGCATGGTCAATTTACAATGAGTTGCAAAAGTTCTTCAGAAATCAAGAGACAGGAGGATTGCTTCTTCCCAAGAAGTCATTTGTCAAAAATGATTTCGTGAGGGAATTGCTGGTTTATTTATGGCCTGATGGACTCTTGCAACTGTTGCATGGTTAATGAGAATTTTCTATATAAACACTCTTAGTGTCTCAAACCTTCCCTTTCATCTGCGTTCCATTACAGTTGGTATTACTGAATCTGTGTCTCTGAATTGTGGCTGCTGAGAAATGTCACTGTCTGTCTCAATCACTGTCATGTCAAGTCCTCCTGTCTTCCTGTTTCCCTGTATGTATCATAGTCTGTATGTACAAGGCATGTACAAGGCATGTGCCCTGCTGTCCTTCCGGTTCACTATCAGTATCAGAGTCTGAACCTGGAACAAGGCATGACATGGAGGACGAAAGTGTGGGTACCATTGTTGTAGATCATGAAAAACTTTTAATTAATCTTCAAGAAATGGGTATTCCACAACATTTGTTTGTCCTATTGCATAGTAGAAATGTTAAAGAAAATGAAATCCTACATGCTGTGTAGTGGTCCACAAACTTTAAAAGCCTTCAAAAGCCACAAATGTTTAAAAGCCTTTCACATTTCAGCTTTGTCACCAATTGGCCTTCTTCAGGGGCTATTACCAGAAATTTCTGGAGCTGTGGCTTGAACTTTCAACAAAGTAGACACTGTAAGTATTAGCTTCTTTTCAATACTCAGTGTTCACTTTGTTGAGAGTGCAGATGAAACTCCAGAAATTTCTGGTAATAGCCCCTGAAGAAGACCAATTGGTGACAAGGGGGCTTCAGTCAAGAAATCAGAAGTCTAGGACTTGAAAAGGCAGCTATGAAAGAGCTACCACAGACAAGACCTTCAGGTGTAAAAGTATCTATAATTGAATACTGAAGTTAGGATTGTCCATGCCATTGTATTTCCAATTTCTGTGTATGGTTGTGAAAGCGGGACAGTGAAGAAAGCTGACAGGAAGAGATTCAGCTCATTTGACATGTGGGGCTGGAGTTTTCTGTTGATACCCTAGACTGTCCAAATAAATATTTTTGTTCTTTGTTTTGCTTATATCCAATAGGCAGAACTTGTAGAAGAAAGAAATTTGGTAAAAGCTCATCGTCGACAGGTGGAAAAGATGAAGATTGAATGTGATAAGCTGACAGAAGAGCTAACCCAGAAAGAAGAAGAAAATGTAAAATGTAAACGAAAATACCAGCTGATGAAACAGGAACTGGATGGAAGGGTAAATGAAACACTCCAATCTTAAGGGGCAGTATAGGAAAAGCTTTTTCAGGCAGGGACTCACCTTTAACACCAATCTACTACATCATGGTCACTTCTAATTTTGTTCATTGCATGTCTTCTGATATCTTTCTCCCTCTTCTCCCACTTTCATTGCTCGGTTTCCCCCCTTCTCTTTAAAAATGTGCAGGACAAAAGATAAAGAAAACAGGGTGAAACACCATCTGAAGTTCTGCTGTACCAGATGAAGACTAGTAGTCTAGCAAATAGAAAATAACTAAGGCCTGATACAGACTGGCACTTTGCGCTAGCCTGGGGCTAGTTTAATGGCTCTGTAGGGCTGGGTGTCCATATGTACCCAGCCCTAAAATTGGTGCCCATGCACCATCTTCCTGCAGCCCCATCCACATGGAGTGTGTAATGATGACGCATGGACGTTTACGTGCCCAAACGGAGTTCAGCGAAAGCAGCGTCATGACACATAGGCGCCATTATGATGCATCTAAAAAGAAACTACTCTAGGTGGCTTCTTTTTAGGGAGCTGGCATGGTACCAAAGATGGGCAAAAACGGGTGGCATGGAGCCACTTGTCTGTATCCCCCCTAAATCTAGAAATCTCAGTATTTATTCAAATCTAGTGTATCTCTTGAGTAGGCCCATAGATGAGAATTGCATTCACCAAATTTTGTGAAAGCTTTGTTAGACTAGTATGCAAAGAAACTGAGGGAAAGAGACTGGTAGCATAAGCTTTTGTAGACTTGCCCCTAATTTCTCAAGTGCTGAGGTGAAGTGGAGAGTCCAGAAACAGACCTGTTTAGATCCCTTTCATATTCCAGACTAACATGGCTATGCTTTTGAATTCTATTAGACTAGGTGAATTAAGTGGTGATAGCAGAAGGTACTACATCAGCATTCCATTGTGAGTGATGGCAGTGTACAGTCAGACTTTCTCCAAATGTTTGATAGTCCATCAGCTTTAGAAACTGATCTGAAACAATCTGTTCCTACAACTCCTTTGATTGTGAGTTTCTGCATGGCAGGAGGTTGGACTGGATGGCCCCTCTTGGGTGGTCTCTTCCAACTCTATGTTTCTATTCCTTCTGCAGAACTAGAGAAGCCAAAATAGGCTCCAAATATGATCTAATTCATGAGTTCTGTGCTGGCACAGCATTTTTTTTTTTATCCTGAGGATTACTTTTAGGTTGGTCTCTATATAGATAGTATGGTTCTTGGCATAAGAGGTGTTTGCCAGTGGATACCTGAACAGCACAGAGAATAGTATTAGCTAAATCTAAACAGGTATGGAGAGGAATAAGACAGAGGCTGCAGTTCACTGTTCAGCTTTGCATGGCATTTGAAAAAATAAGAAGTCACAAGACCAACATTTTCTCATGAGAAATAATCTCTTTCCCAGGTGGTTCTAGAAGCGGAGGAGAGAAGCCTGCTTCTTCACAATAAAGATTCATTTGTTTAAACTTTTGCTCTATAAACCTGCTCGATTTCACCTGGGGGAGGGAGAGGGACACAGCACCTTGGTCAATTTTTGTTGGCCTGTAGGTTAATGCCTTGATCCACCTTTTGCTTCCCTCAGTTTGGCATCCACAATTCGGCATCTACTAATGCTTCTGGCCCTCTTAATCAGTATTCTGTGCAAAGTACCAGGAATAAACAGTGGGATTTAACAGGTTCCAAGTATATTATCAGGACACAACAAATTAATAATGTAATGTTCCAATGAAATTTTTGAGCAAAGCACTCTACCTTCTTTTAATGTGGGGTAGGTTCATCCTGTAATGTAAAGCATTCAAAGATATCATCCCTTAGGAAATTGCTTATAGTTGTCTGTGTTCTCCAGTCCATTAGAGAACTAAAATGTTGCTTAAAATTTTGGCTTGGAAATAAAAGTCATGCTGGTGCATTTGAGTCATTTCCAAAAACTTTCATGACCAAAGCTGTGTTTGGATTTGTGCTTTCTGATGACAAGCATCTTGATTACTCTTCTTGCTGCATCGACAAAATTAAAGAATATGAGAAAACAGATCTGTCTTTTACAAAATCAAAATATTTTTTTGTTAAAATGAGCCATGATTGGATCCATTCTGTTGTGTTCTTTGGATCTGATCAGAGCCAGCTGTTCAAGGCTAACTCTTTTATAATGTCAAACTTAAATCCATCAAATAAGAAAATGTCAAACCAGTGGTCATTTGTTATCTGAGCTCTACATTCTGGATTCATTTTGCTTGAGAACTGATTATAACCTATACATCAGATGTATTTTCATTGCATCCTGAAAAAAAAGCGGGGGTGGTGAATCCACGAAGAATCAATCTTCTACACAGTTTATTGGTGGTTTCCTTGTTTGTGTTTTTATATATTGTTCGTTCTGCTGATATGAGGATAAAGTAATGACACCCCATGGTGTGAGCTGGGGCTTTATCTACTAGTGTTGGTGTGTTGGCAAGTTAAATGTTTTTTAAAATTACCGACTACATTTCGTTTCCCACATTGTCCTCTCGGCAATCCTTTTAGCCAAAGCTGAATAAGCATGACTGGCCCAAGGTCACCTAGTCAATTTCATGGCTCAGTTGGGGTACTCAGTATACATGGTTTCTCATTATGAGAACATATATGTATGAAAATCATGATTGTTTTCCAGATGCTTGCATTATGATTGGCATGTCATAAAACTCTACTTATAAAACAGTTCAGATGAAAGATGTAGCTACTCCATGTTCTAGGCAGAACCACTAGATAACTAGCCTAGCTTATTGTTCGCTGTCTGATGTACCCAAGCTATTTGTTCAGATTACTGGTCCAAGAACTGTACATATGATTTGTATGGTTAAAAATATCTATGTGTTAGTAATATATTAGTAAAAAGATCAAATGTTGAGCTTGTTGTTTTGTGCATTTATGTTGTTTCCAACTTAAAGCAACCCTAAAGTGAAGCTATCATGGGGTTTTCTTGGCAAGATTTATTCAGAGATGGTGTTTCATTGCCTTCCTCAGAGGTTGAGAGAATGTGACTTGCCTTACATCACTCAGTGGCTGAGTGGGAATTAAACCCAGAGTCCTAGTCCAACACTCAAACCACTGTACTGGCTCTCTTACACCATGCTGGCTCTCTTACATGACACCAGCTTTTTTAAAGTAATGTTAGTAAAATGTTAAAATGTTTGTAAAAACATCAGCTGTAGAGCCATTTTATATTACGTGCTAGAAACATAATTTGTATTATGATGTTAGAATCTCTTGTGACAATGAATATAATGAGTTTGCAATATTGAACTATGAAAACTCATGTAGATTAAAAGAATAATGAGCAAGTCTTGTAAATATGACAGATAAAGAAGAAGAAAGCAGATAATCGGCTACCCTTGTCAGGTAAATGTGAGCTTTGGATCTAGGGGCATAGTCTCACTGTAGATACAGAAGACATCAGTCACTGCTTCACTGTCTTCATCTAGGAAGTAGTGACAGTTTATGGTTGCTGTTAGAGTCTCTGTGCTTTGTCCAAGTTTACTTGTGATGCTTCTTATGTGCTGCAGATTAGAAGGGGAAAAATATCTGCTCTCAGAAGCAGAAGCAGCAGCAGCCAGGTAAATGAGAAAGATTTGGGACTGGAAGAGTGGCACCTAACTTAATTCAGCTTGGCTTGGCTCAGGCCAAGGTATTTCTAGAATTATTTAATAAATAGTTTAACTTTGTCTGAAATGAACATTCCCAGTTCTGTTAGAAACCAAAAGTTAACAGCTATTAACTTAAAGAAAAGGTACAAGGAGGAAAAAAGAGATCTGGGGTGCGGTACAGATGGCTCAAAAGGGCCGTCCCCGTGGTGTGTTTAGCGCAGCAACCGCACGCTCCCCAGCCCTAGCGTGTATGGACAACATCATCTTTACAACGTGCCATCCATACGCACGCACTGCCATAATGTCATGGCATGTGCCATGCTTACATGGCGTGGCACGCGCCTGATGTCATGACGTTGCTGGAGGCACCTAGGGCACCCTTTGTGCAGCGCTGAAAGGAGCTCTGAAACGGAGCTTCCTTTCAAAAAGCGCTTTGTTCCCACGGCAACATGCCTCTGCCGGTATGAAGCCCCAAGGACAGCCCTTTCCAGGCTGCGGAGAAGGGGTGTTTTGCCCCTTTTCCTCGCCCTGAATAAGCAGCGGATTTGGGCCTCTGGGTCTGCCGGTGAGACCACCCTGGCCCCAATCCACTGCTCAAAGAGGCAGATACAGACCCCCCCCCCTTTTGGGTTGTCTGTAAAGGCCCAGTGGGACCTATGCTGGATTCTAAAAGGTGGATGGAAGCCAGGTTTCACCACAATTAACATGTTTACTGTTAGAGTCCACATTTCTTTATTTTTGAGTTACTGCAGCTGTGCAGAGTCTTAGATCACTATACAGTAATTTGACTTTTAAGCAGAGCAGACTATCAGCAAACACTAGATTAGTTATTAAAGAATTCATGTCCCTTCCCAAAGTCAGAGAGGCATACTCCTGCTAGGAGGAGGGTCAAGTCCCTTCGATTTCAACCACTATATAGCATTATTATGCTGGTATGTCACTGTTGGTGCTTGAGTGCTAAAGAAAGTTGTTCCAAAGTAGAAAGTTGTTCCAAAGTGGAAAATTTAACAGTGGGGAATTAATGAACTGGAAGAGAGCCAGCCTCAGTTAGGCAGCCTTAGGCAGCAACAGTAGCACACAGGACATCCCATTATTGTTGCTCTTTAGTTTGCCTCTATGTCTTTCAGAACTGGCAAGGAGAGCCAGAGCTGCTGATGCTCTCTGTAAATTATTCCATGTAGCAAGTAAGCAGAAAGCAAATCATATCCAACTTCAAGATTTATCCAAAAGCAAGATGATTTAATTTTACACTTCAGTGCTGAATGGCAGCTTTCACCCAAGATGAGAAGTGTCCCAATCATGACATCTTAGATTAAAGCATCAGCATATAGTGAGCAGAAGACACCAAGGGAAAATGATTAACAGAGCAATCCTATCCCTGAGTTATGTAGGACAGGATTCCTGCAATACTTCTAATGCAGAGGATAAATAATTAAGATGGTTTGGGATGTAGTAAAGAAAAGCAGGAGCTTAATCAAAATCATAGGCTACCTCTGGTTTAAACCACACTTATTGAGCCAGGGCAACACTGTGCCTATGAAACAGGGGTAGATAGGGTAAAACATTCCCAGTGAAATCAAGAGGATGCCACAGAACATTATCATCTATCTTTCTGTCTTTGTCCTATTTGCTACATAAAGTAGAGAGCTAGTGTAGTGTGGTTAGACTGTGATTTAGAGATCCAAACAGAAGTACCCAAATAAAGATGAAACACTGTGTGACCTTGGGCCAGTCACTCTTTCTTAGACTGACCTAACTAACAGAGTTGTTGTGAATCTGGAAGTTCCATGACTAATAGCCAGCAACAGAGCTGTTGTCTACTATGAGAAAAGAAATGCGACTCATTTCCACTCTTCTTGAACTTTTGGCAGAATGCCTCATATTCTGTAGTTGGCATCTGCAGTCATCATTGTTGACTTGTTTGGGTCATAACATTTCAAAGCAGGAACAGTTGACATTAAGCACTGACATCTTTAGTTGGTTAAGCTTGCGACTGGGAAAACAGAAGTTTGAATTCTGGTCTTTGAATTATTCTTTTTGAAAACAATATTCAGATAAATCAATTTGCCATCACCTTTTTGTTGTTATTTGTGTAGTGGTGGCGGAGCAATTCTATCAAATGTGTCATACAGATATACCTCTGGTCTATTTGTTCACAAAATTGACATTGGTTTGATGATGCAGCAGCTGAAAAAATATTCCATTCCTTGTGTGCATGTGTGCATCTGTTGGGTTTTTACCCATCTAAAGGGATTCTAACTTCAGGACACATCTTACCAACCACAGTATGTTTTTGGTGGCATACATTGAATTACTACTTGTGTAACCTGCATTGGTCACCCACCCACCCTCGAAGAAGTATGCTTGTGGGTTATAATTACTTTCAGTTTGAGAAGTACAGAGTTTTAGAGGAGATTGTAGAATGTTTAATATGATTTTTGAATTCTTTTTCTTGCTTCAGCATAAAAAGTTAAATAGTGAAGATGATCACCTCAGGAGGATAGAGGAAGACAGATTACAGCTTCATGATCAACTACGAAGTCTTCAAAATGAAAAAGAATCCATCCTCTCTATGATAGGAAGCGAAATTGATGCAGCTTGTGAAGTCCTTTCTCGGGATTCGGTGGAGAAATACACAGTAATTATGAATTCTCAGACTGCCTTGAATTTTACTGCTATTTATTTCACTAATGAAATGAATACATAATGTTTCCTATTTATTTATTACATTTATGTATAGTCCAGTATATGCAGCTTTTTGGGTAGTTGACAAAATACAGTGAGCTGGTGTTTGGTTGCATGACCTCCTATGGATACCAATTCCATTGAATACAATGACATAGTAAAGTGGTGTCCCTTATAGAAAATGGCAAAATCAAGATTTGCTTTTCAAAATTTATAATTTTAAAACATATTTTCAAGCTGTAGGTTGAAATCAGGTAGAATCTGTGGATGGAGCAAACAATACAGAATCAATGGATACAGAGGGCTGACTGTACACGTAAGAGTGCAGGAACAGTTCAGGGATCTAAAATGGAGCATGTGTGTGTGTGTGTATATATATAAATGAATAAATAAATAAGAGAAAATGTGGTAGATGGGAGACTAAAAAGCCTGGGAGAATAAAAAGCCTTCATCTGGGATAGAAGAAACCACAGTGTAAGTGCTCAGTGTGCTTATCAGGAGAGGAAATTCCTATGACAACATCACTGGAAATGCTTTCTCCCTATAACTATCTTCCTCACCTCATTCTGATAGGGCATCTGGATAAGACTTCAAAAGATGGCCTTTCGTTTATGTATGGCTATTTGCTGAGCTTCCATATGATACAAGTCTTTCTTTTGTCTTGCATGTGGTACTACCTTGTTTCCCCGAAAATAAGACATCCTCTGATAATAAGACCTCGTAGAGGTTTTGCTTAATTGCTAAATGTAAGGCCTCCCCTGAAAGTAAGACTTAGTAAAGTTTTTGTATATAAATATATATACAGTATATGATAAATGTTCTTTTTTTTTTTGTTCAACAATAAATGTGAATTCTTCTTCATGGAAAAATAATCCATCCCCTGAAAATTAGACCTAGTGCATGTTTGGGAGCAAAAATTAAGACACTGTCTTACTTTTGGGGAAACACGCTAGTCTTCCCCAGCATCATCTGAAAAATGGAACTATACATTGTATACCTTCACACCAATAATTTCTTGTTATCATCTTTGTTGGGTGGTAATATCTTCCTTCATAGATCTAGTTCATTAAACAAACAAGCAAGCAAGCAAACAGTGGATCAGGTTCAGGTAATAAAACCAGGCCAGAGTTCTGTGGATATACTGTTCTTGCAGCTGTACTATTTTGAAGTTTACTCAGCAGTGGTAAAAAAGGCAGACAAAATAAGCTCTGAGCAGACTATTTCTCTAGTGTTTAATTATTTGATGGCCTGTGGTCTTTTCCTGCTGGTCACCACCATCTAGGAGCTGTTATACCAACATACTACATCAACAGATTTCAGCCTGAGACTGCAGGTCATGGGTTGCATGGTTGCATACCATGAAAAAATATCCTTCTGTGTATTAACTACCCTATAAAGAAGAAAATGATAGAGCTCTTTTTCCTGAGATCTAGTTTTCTATATATAGGAAAATTATTTTATAGTTGAGCAATCATGTAATTCTTCAGAAATGGTTTGCCGTCTCATTTATTCTATTTGGTTAAAATGTGCCACCATCAGAAGTTGTTTCAAGTTAGTTGTGTTTCCTTGGAAAGAATATCTTCCTATTCTTCCAGAACAGTGTGATATAATCTCCAAGATTTCAGCCTTTATCATTTAGTCTGGAGAAAAAGCATAGTCTACTGCTCTACATTAATTTACTGTTTTCCTTTCTAAATAGTATTTAATCCTGAAATATAGTTGTAAGCACAATCTGTTTCTGTTGTGTGTAGTCCCCTTTTATTTCATGTGATACATTAAAAAAGAATCTCCTGCATGTCTAATCCTTTAGCCACATAGAACATACTCTGCTACTTTCGCAAAAAATAAAGATAATATTTAAAATTTATTTTTAATATTGATGTTTAATTAAATTTCACCTCAAAGGAAAATAGCAATGTGCTTTAAATGATAAATTGAAAGTATGCAAGTTTTTCTTCTTCTTATAGCACACGTATTGAGTAGTATTTTAAACAGCTGAAGCTTCCCAACAAAACATGAACGTTTTTTAAAAAGCAGCTTTTCCAAAAGATTTTTTCCCTAAATATTTTGGAAGTAATCTAAAAACTATTTTCTTGAAATTCCACCTAGAAAATGTGAAGAGCAGTAGCAGAGACCATTGTGTGTGCAGTTTCATTCTCTGCTGTTCTCAATAGTCATTTTAATTTTATGAACCAGGGGACCAACTTGTAATGTTCTAATGTCCAAAAAACAGATTAGACAAATGTCAGGTAACATAGAAGACTGCTTTATTCAAAAGCGATTATACCTCTACAAACAAGTTATAACTGTCCATTGGGTGCCTAAGTCCACTTCTCAAATTCTTGATAATTTACTGGACACTTTTTATGAACTATGTAATTGCAAAACTAGTTGCAATAAGTTGATTTACCTAGAAAAATCTTTGAATGATTTTGCACACTCTTTGGAAATTAAGGAGTAGCTCTGGGTCCATTGTGTTTCCACATATAACAATTAGAGCAATAAGCAGTATCTCAAAGAAAAATGGGATTACTGTATATAATATCCATAATACATAAATAAGACTAACACAGGCATATATCAGTATTGATCCTCTGTTTTAAATTTTTAAGCCACACTGTGTTGATACTTGTAAAGAGTTTTGATACAGTGGTCTTTGGAAAATAAAGCAAGAGTGTTTTGTGAAATAATTAATATTGGGGAAGTAGTATGAAAGTAAAATTTAAAAAATTAGATGCAATACACAAATTGACTATATACATACAAGAAATGAATCAATGAATGATGCATGGAATGAAGAACCATGTGAAAATGAACCCCAGACCCTAGAGAGTGAAGTGGAAGCTGCAATAGGATATATTGGGAAGAATAAATCACCAGGTATAGACGATATTCCAGTTGAACTACTACAATCCACACAGAAATAATCAACTCTAGTGCTCAGTAATATATGCCAACATATATGGAAAACAAAACGATAACCAACAGACTGGGAATGATCAATATATATCCCCATCCATCAAAAAGGAGACACAAAAGACTGCATCAATTATATAACCATAGCGTTAATTTCCCACACAAGCAAAATTATGCTCAGTATTCTATTTTAATCATATCTGGAGAGAGAAATCCCAGAAGTGCAAGAGGGGTTCAGGAAAGGAAGAAGCACTAGAGACCACATTGGAAACACAATGGTTAATGGAGCACACCAAGGAATTCCAGATTAGCATGTGCTTTTGGGATTATAGCAAAGCTTTTGGCTACATAAATCATGTAAAGCTATGGACAGCTTATAACAAAGTGAGTGCCACTACATTTTATAGCCATGACGAGAAATCAGTACTTAGGAGAAGATGCTACTTTTAGAACAGAATATAAAGAAACAGAATGGCTCCAAATTGGCAAAAAAGTCAGGCAAGTCTGCGTTCTGTCACCCTCCTTGTTCAATTTGTATGCAGAAATATTATACAAAGAGCAGGTTTAGACTCGGAGGGGTTTAGGAGGAAATAACACCAACAATTTAAGATATGTGGATGATACCATAGTAATAGTGGAAAATATTATAGACTTGAAACAATTACAAGGAAGGCCAAAGAAGAAAGATCAGCAGCCTTACTGCTGAACATAAGGAAAACAAAAACAATGACCATGGAGGATCTACATAAATTCAATCTAGACAATGAGGAAATCAAAATGATTAAAAATGTCCTGTACTTTGGATCAAAATGGAGACTTCAGTCAAGAAATAAGAAGACTAAGGGCCTGAACAGACAGGCCAAAATAAAGCTGCTTTGGGTCACTTTGGAGATATGCTGTTTAAATGACACATGCATCTTAAGAGGCCAGAAGCTGTGTCAGAGCTGTGCTCCAGTTCTAAGGAGTGGAGCATGGCTTTGGCATGCACCATTTAAACTCCTCTCTAAGGTACACTCAGTAGTTTGCTTCCCTGGAAACGTATTTGGAAGGTTTACATGCCCATTTTACCTGCACTTAGGGGAGCAGCACTGCTTCTGTGTGAGGTTCTGTGCAGGCCCAATTAGCTGCAACTGGCACCATTTCCCCCTTCAAATCTGTTTTGTTGCTACAATTATGACACTATCATGTTAATGTTACTAAGGGTAAATAAAGCTACTACAGAGTAAGGGCAGTGCCTCTTGAGCTGGCAATGTCTGCAGTCTAAATTACATTCATTTGTTCTGAGTCACATTATGAAATAAAATTTGATTACAGTTATTAGGGGGAAAATATAATGTTGGGTGTCATTCAAACATGCCCAGCCCCTTTGGCTCCAGGTTTTGAGTATTTGCTGAGCAATGTGAATCAAACAAATTTTTAAATTAAAAATAGGCATTCTAATGAAATGTTTGTCTTGCATATAATGTATACTTGCATTTTCATTTATTAATTTATTTACTTTTAAAATTTCTTTTAGGCAATATCACTTACACCTGGGGTACATAATGACCCTCATCGCTGGTTAGCAGAAACAAAGGTAAACACTATTTTAAAAAAGATTTCTGTTGTAAAAGCCTGGCTCCTATCAGTAGTTCTATAGAAGACTCATTGAATCAACTGTGGAATGGTGAGTGAAGTAATTACTGTTGATTTAGTGGGCCTGCTCTAATTAGGATTACCAAAAGGAATGAGGCCAAAATCACCAGAATATAAAAGCAATGGATAGCAGTTACCGGTCATCATTACTGGAGTATATCTGCACCAGCATTTCTGCTTTCCATGTTTAATTTCAATCCACCACTTACAAACTTAACCCAAAATCATTATTGTAGAAACACTTGTGAAGATATAATGCTGCAATATGGTAATCTCTAAAAATGAAAATATTAGGTTTTTAGGATGAATGGATCTATACCCAGCATATTTCACATTTTGGAAACTGAGCAGCACATGATTCCACTGAGAGTTTTGATCCTGCCCCTCCCATTTTGCTTCTGCAGTTTCAATTTCATTGACTTGGAATTCATGTTCTCTTGGAAACACTGAATACACTGTGCTTATCAGTACTTTTTAATTTTGTAGACATCCCTATCATGTATCTTTTAATACTATTAAGTTTCTTATAGTCTGAACAACTTTTTCTACTTCATATGACAAGACTTATCCTTATAGTATATTGGGGCCACAGTGAGGGGAGAAAAGTTGACCAAATGACTTGGATGAAATTGCAATTGTTTGCCAACAAGATTGCTCTGGATTTATTGGTGGGCTAGTGTTGTAATGTGCATGGAGCAAAAGTGAATATCTCTATAAATAGTGGAGATAAGCCTTTGAATGGGAAAACAAGGGCTATAGAGGAAACACACACACTATTCAGATTGCTAAAATCCTAGGCAAGTATCGAGAAGACCTTTCAGAGGGCATGTAGTAATTGATTCATAAATCTGTCACTTGAGTCCTTTTTAGTTAATAGTAGGTGAGTCTTGAAATGAAGGGCCTTTAGAAATACTGTAGTTTTTCACATTTGCACCCAAAACACAAACAGGCTTAATAATTGGTTTTCAAGAAATACGGCTTTTGCTGCCAGTTCTCTCATCGCCTGAGTTGTTTTCATTTACAGATGGACACTTTAAAGAGCTGAATAGACTGTGCCTGAGATTTAGAGGCTATGTAGTGAGCTTTGCAAGTACAGTGAAGTTCCTGAGGTACCTGGCTCCTTGTATTCCTCCAGTTCTCTTCAGTTAAGGTTACAGAGTTGTAACTGATTGGACATGGAGGAGGAAAGGACATGAACATTGTTGGTGAATGTGTGAAAAGATTAAAATGGTCTCTGCCATTGTTTGTTCTTATTCTTCTTTTGTGTCGCCAAGCCATCTTTGACTGAGAGGGCTCTGTTCAGATCTTGCAAACTCAGATCTGTGGCTCCCTTGATTTTCCATCTGTAACAGAGTCTTCTTCCTTTCCTACTGCTTTTAAATTTGGACTGTATTGTCCTATATGAACCTGCCTGCTTTTTTAAACCTTCTAGGAAGGTCCTTCTCTCTGTCTTACCATCTTGACAGGTACACCAGCTCTATTTGAACTAAAGAGTAAATGATGATGAAGATAATAACAATAATAAGTATAAATATAAGAGTTGGTAAACAAATTCTTGGCCTTTATATGATTTATCTATTCATGCATGCAGATTGAGTTAATGAAGTATTTGTGGATATTTCAGTGGAATCTGTAGCATCTGTACTTGTGCCTCTTCTTGCATCCTTACATAGGCTTTGTAGATAAACACCCATGAAGTAGCTAGTCAATGCACTGGGCAATTTTTGAGGACAGCTGGAAAGCACACAGGGAGGCCATGCAAGTCTTACGATACATGAGTCTCTCAATGTTAAACTGTTAGTGGTATGCTAAATAGAAATGTAATTGTTTCAGTTGTCAATGTATATTTCTTTCCTCATAAGTTATTAGATGTCTAGTTTTACACTCTTCCTGATATAATTTCTGTGTCACAGACATCAAACTATCATAGCGTTCTGTGGGTTTTACATGTAATTTGCCCCTTACATTTGAAAGTAATACAGTCTCATCCTTTTATTAAGTGGCCCTGATGGCTGGATTCTGAATTATGGAGTGAAACCTTACCCACTTGTGCTGAGATCCAAACAGCTGTTTTATTTTTTTTTTCACACTTACATAATGTTTGCTTGTTTTCTTCTCACACTTTTGATCCACACACCAGATCTCTACAGTGCATGAAACTGGTTTTGAAAATATCCTCAGTTTCAAAAGCTGTTTGCTTTGTTTTTAAAAATGGCCTATTTGAGAAATGCAAGACTGTGGTGTCTTTGAGTGTTCAGAATTGCATATGGTTTCTGATAACATAGTATGTGTAACATTTCTCTACTTGTGGTGAATTCAGGTGCATGGTGAGTTTAGTTCCCAACTGAATTTATGCAAAATGGTACCACTGAGAGCCAAGAGAAACAATTTTGGCATTTTTGGGAACACCAAAATTTGTAGAAATTTGAAAAACTTGAGGGGGAAATCTCTACCTCAACTTCAAACCAACCATGAAGAACACAGGTGGGAATTGTGCATCCATTCGGATGGACTGCAACTCCCTGCAGCCCTACCCAACATACCTAGTGATAAAGATTTCACCAACATCTGAACGGTTTTGTGGTTCCTACCTCTGTATAAGCTAACAGAGTTTACTTGATGGACATAAAGTTTTGGAGAGATCGAGGTTATCTGCTCCTCTTCAGAACACATGATTGTACATTCAGTTCAAGCTCTGAAATGGAGCTAGCATGGAGGCAAATTGTGGCAGGGGACTTCAGTGTGTGCTTCTCTGCTACCTAATTTAAGCCCTAACTAGTTCATTCCAATATCATAATGGGGCTGCTGATTTGAAATATATGACACTTATTCTTAAGTAAGGAAATAGGAGGGAAAAGTCTTCTTTCATAAGGTAACAGTTTCAAAATAGGATTGCAACAGCTGAAATCACTTAAGCACAGTAAAATATTTGTGAAGTCTTCCTTTCTTTTCCTTTCATTGAAAAACATAATTCTTAAAACTGCTATTGGGACCATATGCCAACTTCATTCCAGTACAAAGTAAACAGTTTTTCATAAACAACTACTGATCCCCATTTGGGCATGCTACCTCTTCCCCTTGCTATACTGATAGTCATCAGGACAAATGCCATGTTATAACTTATAACAACTGAGCTAGAACTATTTTAAACTCAATAGTCTTTTCACCCTTATTATGATTTCCATAATTTTCATAGGATTGTAAAAGTTTGCCAGTGGCAAGAAGCAACTACTTGTACAAAGTAAAGGGCAGAACCTCTAAATAGCCTACCTGCTATGAGCAGAGTGTTGGAGAGGAACCATTGTAGAATTGCACAAGTTTTCATTCTGCTTTTTATTTCTTGATGTCAAATGTCAGGAAGGTGCAGAGTTTTTCCTTATGAACCATTTATTCCTCCCCAAAAAGTTTTGCCGAGGGTATATAGCGAGGGTGGGCACTCCCCAGGAATTAGAGGGCCATTTCAGGACTTTTTGGATCTTTGTAAAATGTATTATTGCCATTCTGGGACCTGGAAGTCGCTGCCAGATGATTAAGAAGCTATTTTCTGCTGTGGAGTCAAAGGCTTTCATGGCCGGCATCCATAGTTTTTTGTGGAGCTGTTTTCTGCTGTTTTGAAGGGGAATTAAGAAATATTCTAGTAATATGATATTCTTATGGCACATAATGAAATGATGTCTTCTCAGTTTTTCACCTACATTCAACCTCAGATCTTCTATTAATTAAGATTTTAAAAGGTGAAAGCTAGTTTGTGGTGCTAGCTGCCCCTGTTGTTGTTGTTGTTGTTGTTGTTCTTCTTCTTCTTCTTCTTCTTCTTCTTCTTCTTCTTCTTCTTCCTCCTCCTCCTCCTCCTCCTCCTCCTCCTCGAGAAGTAAATATGCCATCACATAGGCAAGGGGATATATCTTGAGCTAAACCCATCAAAGTTATTAGCAGATGGGAACATCATCTACATTGTAAGCATGCAAGAATTCCATGTCAGATTTTACAACCTTTTAGGAATGTCTCTAAAACAGAATTTTCTCATGTGGTATCCTAGCATGAGCATGAGATCCAAAACAGCATTGCTGTAAGTGGAAGTTGCCTTCTAACTGCAGAAGGGCACTTCTGGATCCTACCCAAGGTATTTGGAAATGGCTTTTGGAAGTCTGGAAATGACTATTTTTCATAGGGAAACATTTTCATTTGGAGACAAGAGCCTTATTTTTTGTCATACTCTGAAGCCAATGTCTGTATTTAGTAATAGATTTAATAGATGGGTGGTTTTCTGTGGTGACATTCAGAGCTGTTCTTTCTCCGTTTTTAATATGGGATGTGAAACCTATTTATTTGACAAAGACTTCGTTCTTTTATTTTTGTCTGTCTTCCTCTTTGTTTATCGTTTTGTTTGCTCTTTTAATCGCTTTGTAGGTTTTTATTAAGCACTTCAGTTTAAATATAATTTACTGAATCTGTCTTGAGTTTTGGAAAGGCGAAGTGCAAGTATCCTGAACTGGTGATTGGTTCTGTCAAAACTGACAGGATTCACTGCTTTTTGATAGAATGGACGTAGAACAGGAGGATTGCCAAATGCAGGATTTATCAGTACTCTGCTGCCCAAAGAAGAGAACTAATAATAATGAGAAAGTGAAGAAATAAAAAATGAAAAGAAAGAATAAAAAAGAACAAAGAGAGGTTTATCAAGTTTATGAGATCTCCCACAGATGTAGTTGTAATATAATACTCTGAAATTTCTTGATGGTTTTGGAACCTGACAGGAAACAGCAATTGGTATAATCTGGTAACACTCATTTTGATAAATTTCATTTGGTTTCATGTTGTCAACCTTTCTATTCATGAGGGGATTGTGTGTGAACGGCAGGGAGAATACTGACAGGAGAACAACTAGAACTTTAGAGGTCCAGTTGGCAACAGTGCAATTGACATTCTGCTTCCACTTAAAACATGGGGGCCTTAGGCGCCTAACAGATTTTATTGAAATCTGCAGTGTTATCGTTTTAAACTGTTTTACATGGTTTTAACTACTATATATACTCGACTATAAGTCAATCTCTTGTATAAGGAAATGGTAGGGCCACTGCGTGGAGTAGATGTCAAAATGCCAACTGGGGACAGAGAAAACTCAGAATTACTCAACACTTTTTTTGCCTCAGTGTTCTCAGAAAAGGAAAAGAGTGCTCAGTCTGAGGATAATGGAGCAGAAGACAGAATAGGGGACATTCAGCACAGCATAAGTAAAGAGGTAGTACAGGAATACTTCCTTCGGAGTGTTGATCGTTCTCTTCAAACTGCTGAGTAGATTCTTTCCTATTTTTCCTGGTTATTTTATTTTATTTTGCTCTTTTTTGTTGGTTGACTGGCCGCACCCAAAGGGTGCTCAACAATGGTTCGTTTTCATCCTGGAGAGAAGTGACAAATGGGGTGCCACAGTCTTCTGTCCTGGGCCCAGTGCTGTTCAACATCTTTATCAATGACTTGGATAACAGAATTGGGAACATACTTATCAAATTTGCAGATGACAGATAAACTAGGAGGAGTAGCTAATACCCCAGAGGACAGGATCAAAATTCAAAATGACCTGAATAGACTAGAAAGCTGGGCCAAAGTTAACCAAATGAAATTCAACACAGAGAAATGTAAGGTACTGCACTTAGGGCGGAAAAATGAAATGAACAGATATAGGATGGGGGACACCTGGCTGAATGAAACTACGTGCGAAAGAGATCTAGGAGTCCAAGTAGATCATAAGTTGAACATGAGTCAACAGTGTGATGTGGCAGCTAAAAAGTCCTGTACAATTTTAGGCTGCATCTATACAAGTATATTCTTTAGATCCAGGGACGTAATAGTGCCACTTTACTCTGCTTTGGTCAGGCCCCACCTGGAATACTGTATCCACTTCTGGGCATCACAATTCACAAAGGATGTACAGAAACTGGAGTGTGTCCAAGGGAGGACAACTAAGATGGTGAAGGGTCTGAAAGCCATGCCATTATGAGAAGTGACTTAGCGAGCTGGGGATGTTTAACCTGGAGAAGAGAAGGTAAAGAGGTGATATGAGACCTGGCTGAGAGAGTGTTTGATTGCCCTACCTCCACCTGGGCTACTCCCATGCCTTGGCTCCTGGACTTAAGGAGAACTGGGCTTTTTCCCCTCCTCCCCTACATCTGCCAGTGAAGAGGACTTGGCTGATAGAGTGTGTGGTTGCCCTACCTCCACCTGGGCTACTCCCATCCCTTGGCTCCTGGACTTAAGGAGGAGAAATGGGCCTTTTCCCCTCCTCCCCAACATCTGCCAATGAAGAGGACTTAGCTGAGAGAGTGTTTGTTTGCCCTACCTCCACCCAGGCTTCTCCCATGCCTTGGCTCCAGGACTTAAGGAGGAGTCTTGTCTCCCCCCCTCCACTTTTTTTCTTTTCTTTTGTTTTCAGATTGTGTATAGTTCACATTGTTTTAGGATTGGGATGGGGCTTGAGAATGGAGATTTTCTTTTTACTTGTTTTGATATGTTAATTGTTATGTATTTTGCTTTGTTAATTTTATTTTTTGTTATAATTACTATGTATTTTTGTTGTTGCTATAACTGCTTTGTATTTTTGCTTTGTTAATTGTTATTCTCTTTTGTACCCCACCCCGATTGCTCGTTCAGAGGGGTGGGCTAGAAATTTAAAAAACCCGTATTATATGATAGCCCTGTTTAAATATTTGAAGAGATGTCGTATTGAGTAGGGAGCAAGCTTGTTTTCTGCTGCTCCAGAGACTAAAACGTGGAACAATGGATGCAAACAGCAGGAAAAAAGATTCCACTTCAACATTAGGAGGAACTTCCTGACTGTAAGGGCTGTTTGACAGTGGAATCCACTCCCTCAGAGTGTAGTGGACCTTCCTTCTTTGGAAGTCTTTAAGCAGAGGCAGGACGGCTATCTGTTGGGGATGCTTTAATGGAGATTTCCTGCATGGCAGGGGCTGGACTGGATGGCCCTTGTGGTCTCTTCTTATGATTCTATGATAAGTCGTGGGCAAGTTTTGAAGCTAAAATTGTGGATTTTGATATGACCTGTGGATAAGTTGAGGGTAAAACGTAAGGCCATATAACAAAAGGATCTAAAGGATAGAGCAAAGGAAAACAATGCCAAAGAACTTAACGAAATTTCAGCAGGCATAACTGTTTGTGTTCATACTGAAGGTTGTATGGATGTGAGAATAAAACAGGGTGTTGTGGAGGTCAGTGCTAACAGGACAGATTACACTGTTAACTTTCCCCAGGGGATGGTTCCTTAAAAAAAAAAAAGAAAGAATTGAAGTACAGTACTTACAATGACCCATGGATAAGTCGACTCAGGTTTTTTGAGTCAATTTTTTTTACTAAAAATTCTAGACTTATACATGAGTATATACTGTATACTTGTCACACTGTTTAATTTGTTTAAATTATTTTACAATGTTTTATATTGTTTATATCAGTTAAACTGATTTTATTATACAGTATCCTGGGATCATATAATACAGGGCAAGATATATATTTTTCAATGCAGTAAATAAAACCAGTCTTGTTTTTTTCCCCCCTGCCAAGCTTTCCTGTTAAACTGCTGTTGAGAATAACTGTAATAATGGTCTTTTCCTGTAAGCTTTATGCCAATCTCTTTTCTTTTAGACTAAACTCCGATGGTTATGTGAAGAAGTGAAGGAGAGAGAGAGCAAGGAAAAGAAGCTTCGGCATCAATTATTTCAGAGCCGAGAGCAGTTGAAACAACTGACCTTGAGCAAAGAGATGGAGCACCAAAATCTCATTGGACAGATAGAAAAGCAGGAGCAACTCCTCAAAGAAGTTTACCAGGACAAGAAAGGTGTGTTTATTAGGCCACCCAACTAGCTAAATGGTTTTAATTTTTCTAGTTATCCTAATAGTGATTTATCTGCTATACAGTCAAGATTCCAGTTCTTCAGCTTAAGGAAGCGCAGTACATTATCAGAAACATGGAGCTGCTTCTGAAATTCACAGTAGCATCCACATGTTCATCCCTTACTTACTTTCAGCAATACATAGTCCTGATGTCATTACTCTAAGCCTTTGCAACTTGCAGTTGTTGATATGGAGCAGGGATGACAATGGCACAGTGCTGTGATGTCAGAACATAAGATAGATTGCAAATTCTATGAAATGGACGAGGCTGCCATTTTCATCATCACCCCCTTTTTTTGTGGTAGTGCAAGTAGCAGTACTGTTTTGCCAAGTACCACGTTTCCATACATTAAAATATTTGATCGACAGAGACTTTGTAAAACTGTAAAAAGCAGAATAAATGGTTTTTCCAATTTGAAAAGTTGAGGGTATACTGGGACCTAGAATGAGGCAGAAATCAAGCAAATATAGAAGACATAATTATAAGAAGCTTATTCCTTTTGAGCTCATTGTACCACTTAACAAAAAGCCTGTCATTTATCCTTGCTTTAATAACTATTTTCCTTTCTTGAATAACATAAAATAATTGTATATACTGCTGCTAACCCACTCATCATGCAGAACACAAAAAACAAAGATAGAAAATGTCAGAAGATAGCTTGAAATCTCTTTATGACATCTAATGATGTCTAATTATGGGAGTTATCTGTAAATGGTACCTCTATGCCAAACCTTATTACATTTCTCCAGAAAATATGCTTTGTGCCAATTAAAATGAATTGTGATGAGCAATATACTGGGTGAAAAGGTGAGCCTTAGAATTTATGTTACTCTGTTTTCTCTGTGAAAAAAGCATTTACTACAGACAATTTTTAGAACTGAAACAAAGATGGGCATCTTGTTACCTAAATGCATCAATTTTAAAGCACTGTGTGTTATCAATACCTTGCTTTTCTGAAAGCTTTTAAAATACAGCTTTTGTTTCCTGTATTCTAAGTTTTGTGCTTTCTGAATTAGCATACAAATATTACAGAAATGTCCCCATGGGATCTTGTTACTTCTCTCAGTACTGTTTCACAGTTATTTTTGCTTATTTTTCCACTTTTCTTTTTATTCAATAACCATATTTTTAGCAAACATACTTTCCCCTAGGTTGGGTTTTTAAAGAGCCTTTACATATTTGATGTGTCTGAAGTGCACTTCGCTTACTGCATGAGTCAGATGTGTATCAAAGAGATTTTAATTGAAAACATGTGTTCTTCACATTCCCACATTGCATTTTTCAGGTGTACAAACAGATACATTATTCATGTGCACTCATTGGGGGACTGAGATAGCCTGAAGGCCAAACCATATGTTATGATAAATGTACAGCTGCTATCCCAAACAGACACTGTGCATCTACATTTGTTCCTAGATGCCTAAATACCCTAAAAGGCACCAAATCCTGTCTGTTCCTGGAAGCTGAGCACAGTCAGCTCTGGTTAGTACTTGGATGGGAGACAGCCAATGAATATCATGTGCTGTAGGCTATATTTCAGAGGAAAGAATTAATAAAACCAGCTCTGAGTATTCCTTGTCTAAGAAATCTCTATGAAATTCATGGGGTTGCCTTACGTCTACAGGTAAATTGAAGGCACATATGCATGCATACATTCCAGAGGGGCACTTAGGGGACAATTAATTAATGTGGAGCTCCTTCAGAAAATTACCATTACTTGTCTAGACTCCCTCTTACCTTCCCTGATGTGTGGTAGTGAAAGACTGCAAGATACTGATCTCATACTGTGAGATACTTATTTTTTGCACCACGGCCATCGGCTGTCAGTGACTCTAAAAGTGGGATCTGCAACAGTGGATGCAAACTGCAGGAAAAGAGATTCCACCTCAACATTAGGAGGAACTTCCTGACAGTAAGGGCTGTTCGACAGTGGAACACACTCCCTCGGAAGGTGATGGAGTCTCCTTACTGGGAGTCTTTAAGCAGAGGCTGGATGGCCATCTGTTGGGGATGCTTTGACTGGGAGTTCCTGCATGGCAGGCGGGTTGGACTGGATGGCCCTTGTGGTCTCTTCCAACTCTATGATTCTATGATTCTAGGCTGCTGTGGAGGGTTTCAGCTATTCCATCCTATTTCTTGTCCTTTTAGTTTTCCTCCCTCTCTCCTGGACAACAGAGGAATGTGAGTCCTCATTAGGTTACTTGGTGGTTTGTTTGGTTTTCCTAAAGTCAGTTTTGTAGTTCTGCAAATATGTGGATTTTCATAAACATATTGATGCTTATAAATGGTGTTATTCTGGCTTCCTAAGGACACTCAGAAAATTTAAATCATTATTATTTGTTTTGTGCACTGAGCTTCAGGCATTGTATTATCTTCCTGTTCACTCATCCTTACTACACCCTTGAGATAGGCCAGGCTGAGATAGTGCAACTGGTCCAAGGTCACCCAGCAAATTACATCTTTCAATGGCAATCTTGATCTCCCAAATTCCACTCCAGCCCTCTAACCGCTACTCCACATTGGCTCTCTCATAGCTACACATATTTATTTATTGATGTGATTAACAAACAATACTTTATAAATATATTAACAAAATGGTTTGCCTTCTTTAGTTTCTAAAGATAAAAGTGAGTTGCATCCAAGGTGGAAATTTAGAAAACTGATGGTTTATGTATTAAGGATCTGTGTGCTAGGCTGAGTCCATGCAATCTTACAATTTTAAGTCTGTAGATCCAGAAATTCCTTCTTATATCTAAAATACCTGAAAGAGATGACAGCTCACTTTCAAACACAAACACGTCAGGGGGACTGTGGTGTTCTGAGTTAAAATGTCTAGCTGCTGGTTGCTTAAACTTGATTGATTGATTGATAGATAGATAGATAGATAGACAGACAGAGACACACAAATGTTTTATATAAAAAGATATATTTCTCCCCTTCCCTCTCCTTATCTCTATATATCTGCTTATCCTTACCTATTATTTATGTACCATATATGTTCAACTATAAGATGAACTCATATATACATCGAGAGCAGGTTTGGGTGCCAAAATTGTGGATTTTGATATGGTCCATGGATAAGTCAAGGGCAAAACAAGCATGAAACAAAGATGTAAAGGTCAAAGCAAAGGAAAATAATGCCAAAGAATTTAGATAATTTGGGCAGACATAACTGTTTGTGCTCATCCTAAAGATCAGATGGATGAGGAGGGACTACAGTAAATGGTGGTAAGGCGGCTTCTGAAAAAGCCTTCCCTAGACCCCTTGAACAAGAATAACTATAGACCAGTCTCACATCTTCTGTTTTTGAGCAAAGCGATTGAGAGGGCTATTGCCCTTCAAGCAGTTTTGGATGAAACAATTACCTGGATCCATTTCAAACTGGCTTTACAACAGGATATGAAGTTGAGACTGCTGTGGTCATGTTAGTGGATGATCTTCGTCTGGGTATTGATGGGAAAGTGTGACTCTGCTGGTACTTCTGGACCTCTCAGTGGCTTTTGATACCATTGACCATGGTATCCCTCTGGAATGCTTGGGAGAACTGGGAATCAGGGGTAGTGCATTGCAGTGGCTCCGATCCTATCTCTCAGGCAGATTCCAGATGGTGATGCTTGGGGACAGTTGCTCCTCTAAAGCTTAAATCTAGTTTCCCTCAAGGTGCCATTCGGTCCCCAATGCTGTTTAATATATACATTAAGCCGATTGGAGAAATCACTCAGAGACATGGGCAGGTCCTTATCAGTACGTTGATGATACTCAGATATATTTTTCCATGCCTCGAATCACAGCTCAAACTAAGGATGACATCTCTCCTCTGAATGAATGCCTTCAGGCGGTAATGAATTGGATGAGGAAAAACAGACTAAAACTGAATCCAGATAAGACGGAGGTACTTGTTGTAGGGACCACTAATTCAGGTATGGAAATATGTCAACCAGTCCTGGATGGGGTCACACTTCCCATAAAGTACTGTGTTTGCAGCTTGGGAGTGCTCCTGGAGTCATCCCTTCAGATGTCAACCCAGATAGATGTGACAGCCAGGAGTGCTTGTTATCAGCTTCGGTTGATACGCCAGCTGTGACTCTTCCTGGAGCCAGGGGACCTAAAACTGTAGTACATGAGCTGGTAACCCCACAACTTGACTTCTGTAATGCGCTCTACATGGGGCTACCCTTGTGCCTAGTTCAGAAACTGCAACTAATCCAAAATATGGCTGCCAGATTAGTGACCAGAAAATCTAGAGGTGACCATGTAACACCAATTTTAAAATCTCTTCACTGATTACCTTTTAGTTTCCAGGCACATTACAACGTGTTGGTAATTACCTTTAAAGCCCTTCATGACTTGGGTCCAGCCTACTTGCAGCATTGTTTTCTTCTGTATAATCTGCCCCACACACTTAAGTCCTCTGGGAAAAACTTATTACAGCCAACAAAGACCAAGCTGATTATGGTTTCCCATATGGTTTCATCTGCCACTCCAAATTATGGAATGACCTGCTGGAAGAGATTCGAAATATCACCAATCTTGACGGCTTTAAAAAGGCCGCTAAGACGGATCTATTTTGACAGGCCTTCTGACCTGGCCACCCCAACTGATTTGGATTGATTTGGACTGTCTCAAGACTGCGGCTCTAGTTATGATTGTCTTATTGCTTTTAATGCTTTTAACTGTATTTATTATAGTTTGATGTACAGAAATTTGTGGATTTATTTTAGGAAGAGGGGACAGTGGGACTATTTTATTGTGTATCTGGTTTTATTGATATAAGCTGCCTCGATCTTATTGGAGAGGCGGCATAGTAGTAGTAGTAGTAATAGTAATAATAATAATAATAATAAGGGCTGATTTTAACACAGAAAAGCTGTCAAACATACACAAATGTCTTATTGTTCCTCTACTAATGCACTGATAAGTGGTATAGAAATGTACTTGCTATTGCTATTTTACGTTAGTCACATAAGTAATTTATGTACTATACTTTATAATTCTTTAAAGTAAAATGTAGTCTGCATAAAAACAAACTGTAAATGATTGTTTTGTGAAACATTCAACTCAATTGACATCTCAGATCCATCACTTCCTTTTAAAAGGTACTTTAAAATTATTTGAGGAACCTTTATTTCCATGTTAAGAGTGGAAAAATATTAATGCATATCTGCTCTGTGTATAATATTAGACAGGAAATGGTTTTCCAGGTCATTGAGGAACATGAAAAGATTTTTGGGGAAAGAAATAGTTATGCCTGCTGTCAATGTTGAACTTGTTGGAACACAACTGCAGTTAATTTTACAACTATGCATACATTGGAAAGACAAAGTAAAGTGGGAAAAGAGATGGTGCCAACAATAATGAAGTCTCTATGTTAGTATTTTCAGATGCTTTAATTTCATCCTTCCTCCTCTTCCCAGTCAAATTTATCTTTCAAGAGTCTCATTTTCTCAGTGACAACAAGATGGTTGGGTTTTCTTTTCCCTTCTGCTTTGGATGTTTTTTCCCCACAAACTGATAAAATATTTTGCTGCTAGAAAAAAAGGTAATTCGATCTGGGGGTGTTTGTACACATCTCTGTAAATCTTTTAAGTCTTCCTGAGAACCAAGTCTTGCAGATTTTCTTAGGCTGAAGACAGACAATAGCTTTGAGAGAGATGAAAGTGTGCCGCTTCCTACAATGTTGATGCGCATTCTGTTAGTCTGTCTCTCTCTTCTGATCAAACAGATTTTACAGGTTTTAGTAACAGTACAAGGATTTGAAAAATCTGTTTACAGAACATGACAGTGGAATGAGTGTTCACACCACACGCAACAAGAGACTTTTCTGAATTTTTCCTTTTTTCTTAGGGTTTAATCTCTCCCACTCTTTTGTATTTTACCTTCAGTGTAATCATATGACTAAGAACAAACTAATTCCCATCAACAGTTGTTACTGTTATTTTTCCCCATGTTATATGGTTTCAGGAGTAACTTAAAAGTGATGTTTAATAGCATGATTTGGTAAACAAACAACTTAGGATCATAGACAAGTCTGGTTCAAATGATTGCTTTCATATTTTCTTGCATGGATGTCCAGGGTGTTTTGTTGTTAACTGCCCTTGAGTTGACCCTATACTCAACAGCTCTGCTTAGGTCCTGTAGATTCAGGCCCATGGCCTCCCTGATTGAATCTGTCCATCTGCTGTGTAGTCTTCCTCTATTTCTACTGCTTTTTATCTTCCCTAGCATTATTGTCTTTTCTAGTGATTTGTGCATTCTAATAATGTGGTCAACATATGACAGCCTCAGTTTGACCTATTAAGCCCTATAGAGTTCAGGTGCAGATTATTTTAAAGATTAATTTCTCTGTTATGGTCCTGGACCTGCTTGTGTTTTAAGATCTTCTAAGGAGGCCCATCTCTCTGTCCCACCACCCTTACAGGTACATCATGTGGGAACACAGTAAAGGATCTTTTTACTGGCTGCCCCCAGACTCTGAAATTCTCTTTTCAAAGAGGTTAGATTGGCATCCTCCCTAATCTCTTTTTGAAGACACATGAAGACCTCTCTGTTTCAATAGGCCTTTGAGAACTGATCATACAAGGCCCATCCTGACTAAATTATGTACTAGATTTTTTATTTGCTATCTTTGTTGTGCTGTTTTTTAAAAAAAACTGGCATTTTTTTATCTCTTGTAAGGCACCTTGCCTACTGAATTGGAAAAAAAGTTGCAATAATAATGACAGCAACAATAACAACACAGACCTCAACTGGATCCCCCTCCCATGTTTTTTACTGATTAAAAAAAACCAAATATTTTTTCATCATTGATTCAGGGCCATTCTATGAAGTGATAGGGGTAGATTTAACTTTCCTTTTGTCTTTTTTTTTAATTTTAAAGTCATTAGAATTAAGAAATAAACTTCATTATTTTCTCTGAGACTTACTGTAATGTTTATAATTTTCAGATTTATTAGGAGTTCACTTATACTATTATATAATGGTTCCACCCAATATCTTTGTTTCATAGTAGCTCTCTAGCAGCAAGCAAGAGCAAAAGGATCGTCAGATCAACTCATGTTGAACATGAGTCAACAGTGCGATGCGGCAACTAAAAAGTCCAATTCAATTTTAGGCTGAATCAATAGAAGCATTGTGTCTAGATCCAGGGAAGTAATAGTGCCACTCTACTCTGCTTTGGTCAGGCTCCACCTGGAATACAGTGTCCAGTTCTGGGCACCACAATTCAAAAAGGATGTGGAGAAACTGAAGCGTGTCCAAGATGGTGCAGGGTCTGGAAGCCATGCCTTATGAGGAGTGACTTAGGGAGCTGGGGTTGTTTAGCCTGGAGAAGAGAAGGTTAAGAGGTGGTATGATATCCCCCTTTAAGTATTTGAAGGGGTGTCATATAGAGGAGGGAGCGAGCTTGTTTTCTGCTGCTCCAGAGACTAGGACACGGAACAATGGATACAAATTGCAGGAAAAGAGATTCCACCTCAACATTAGGAGGAACTTCCTGGCAGTAAGGGCTGTTCGACAGTGGAACACACTCCCTCGGAGGGTGGTAGAGTCTCCTTCTTTGGAGGTCTTTAAGCAGAGGATGGATGGCCATCTGTCAGGGATGCTTTGATTGGGAGTTCCTGCATAGCGGGGGTCGGACTGGATGGCCCTTGTGGTCTCTTTCAACTCTATGATTCTATGATTCTATGTCAGAGAAATTATAGGAGATGCTGGGGAAAATGGGGATTGGAATGGCAAATTCAAATGGGATCCTTACAAATTAAGTCCTGCCCCTTTCTTATTTCTTACATGTGATGTCTCTACACTGTCCAGAAAGTTTGGTTTCACTTTCATTGCCATGGCTTCATCCTGCAGAATCCTGGAATTTGTAGTAAGAATTCTCTAGTGCTATCCCTTGAAATTTAGTATTAGAGTGCTCTCCAGGAGAATGCTAAGAACCTCATAAAACTGCAGATCCTAATATTCCAGAGGATGGTGTCAAAGTGGTATAAAATTAGTGGTATAGAATGCATTATGTTTTTAATTTGTTGATGATTTTAAATTATTGTTAATTTAATTTATTTTTAAGGGGCGGGTGGTTGGGAATGGGCTGTTGAACTATTTTAAATTGTATGTTTTAATCCTGTTCTTCCCTGCTCCGATTGTTTTTTACAGAGGAGCGGGCTAGAAATAAAAATTTATTATTATTATTATTATTAATAAAATGGACAGTTAATAACATGTGTCATGAACCAGGCACCAGTAAGCATGGTAAATGTGGTTCACATCAGCCATAATAGAGACGTCTGAGATAATGGAAACAGCATTCTTAGTGCCAGCCATGGATTGTGCTTTACATGGTCTAGAACTAGAATGTCCTGTCTGAACACCATATAAAACAGGGATGGACTTCTTCAGAAGGACAGGAGAACCAGCTTTGTCTACTTGGACCACCCTCCCCCCTCCAAAATGTGAGCAGGGTAGCATGTGAAATTGGATCCCTCCTCCCTCAGACAGTGAATCACTCCCAGGAATTTTGCTTCAGAGGAGAATCATGAACCCTATAGGCTTTCAAAAGCAACACCCCTCCATTTTTAGGAACAAGTTCTATGCTTGATTTTGTTTGTTTGTTTGTTTTTGTATTTGGGGTGGACCTAAATGTGGCCTGTACACCACAGGCTGTGCAACTATTTGTCAGTAGTTAACTCAAGTCAGAAAACCAGGCTTTAGTAGTTAAAACTCTTCAAAATTTTATTCAGTAACTATAGGTCTACAGCAGTTCATTGTCAGAATTAAACAGCAAACATTGACTTTATCCAATTAAAACATTGTTGGGCTCGTATTTGAGTCATTACATACTCAAAACAACTGTTTTTCTCTTTTCCTATAGTGCCTCCCTCTTGGACTACTGAAACGTCCATACTTGACTCCTCCCTTTTGTTATCATGTCACCTGTATGATAACTATTCCCTTGTATCATTTGTTACACTGCATATTCCAGCACAATACTTTAGCCTAACCCTAAATTCATGTCAGGCAAGTAAGGTTAAAAAGCAGCACCTGACACCTATAAAAAGATAGTAAAGGGACAAAAAGAGAATGTGAGGTGTGAGGCTCAACTCTGAGAATCAATTTGGGAGATCATGATTGGGCATGTCTAAAATGTAATAGACCTTTTTCTTTGGAAACTGTCTTCCCCAAGGTCATTCTGGACTGAGTCAAGATTATATAGAATCCATATTTCCCTATTTTTAAGGCAAAGACTTATATGAAATTTCAGATATATAAGTAAGGTACATTTTACCTACCTGTTTGGCAGTTCTCATTTTAATTGTCAAATTCTCAAAAGGCCTATTCATAATTTAAGATTTTGAATACCTAGACCTAATCATGTATATGGGAAGCTCTGTTCTTTTCTTCCAATTATAAAAGTGAATACTGTTGTCCATAATTGTAGTTCTTCGCTTCTGCTATTTTTATAGCTGTCTCATTTCAATTTCATAATTATAGGCTACCCAAAACATTAGCCATTCATTTTTTCTTTTACAGCAGAACCTGATGTGCAATAAAGACAATTAGTTTTCTGTGGCTTTTGTTCTTGACTTTCCTAAATTACATAAGGGAGGAGAAATATTTGTATAATGCATGGATCTTCTGAGCATACTCTTTTAATCTTTAAATCTTCCCTAGCTGGACTCAGAATCCTTGAAGTGTAATTGTCAATTAGTTTCATATTAAATTAAAAATGTAAAAAAGTGAGATTAAAAAGCAAATCTCCCAAATTGAGCAATCTTTTAAAGCAATTCTAAAAAAGAAAACATCAATGAAATGAAATGAAAACAGTAAATATTCATTTGATAACAGAAATGAAAAGCCCATGGCCTTTGATTTGCACTAATTCATTAATTGGATTACTGTAGACAACCTTCCATACAAGAAGACTCATATAATTCAGTGACATAGTTTTGCTGTTTACCTTCATCTGCAGAATTAAAGAATGAAATCATTTACAGATCCTTATATTTCAACCACAGATGTATGCTTTGTTGTTTGCCTATCAAAATGATGCCAGGGTAACTTCTGTGCATAGAAAATACAGTTTCTGGCCTGTGCAGATACAAGATTCTAGATCCATTTTACAATGATCAAGAGAGTGTCATGGATTTACACATTCCTTTTGCCCCCTTTTCTCTCCTGCAATTTCCTCTCCCTTTAATGTTTTAATTAAACTGTAGAGGTCATTATATGTCTTCATTAGTGCTAACCAAGCTCATTATAAGCAGGGTTTTCAAATTCATTACAAACCTTGGCTTCACAGTATAGTTATGAGGACTAATCTCTTTAGCATTAGCCAAGTAACAATGTGTTCATTTATGTACCTTCAGGTTTCCTGTTTACTTACAGTGATCTCATGAATTTCATAGGCAAGACATACTAAGGTGGCTTTGCCAGTTCCTTCCCCTACAGCACCTGGTATTTTTGATGGTACCCCATCCAAGTACTACCCAGGGCTGATCAAGATCAATTTAGCTTCCAAAATCAATTTAGAAAAGTAAAGTGTAGAAAGGAGAGCAGAATTGTTGAATCAGGTGGGAGACGAAAAGAGGATACAGTTTACTTCAGACTTGTTGACCTTAAGGAAAACAGGAACATAACCACTGCATAAATCCAGTATGTCCTCTCAGCACTGAAAAATACCAATTGATCAGTCATTTTGTGAGACTTCATTTTTAAAATGAATTTAAAATAATTAATAGAAACTTTGCGGCATTGCAATCATTGTAATTTTTAAACAGCAAAATAGTTACAGGTACCTGTGTTTTCTATGATAACCTCTTGCAGTGTCATGGATATGAGCTATTTTGTATAAAATGGTACCTAGGTAGCATGGAAATCTAAACTGCCCTGGGATGTTCTTTTGGTTTTAGGTTATATATGGTAATTTTGAAAAACACTATGTAAAGTTAATGTCAACGTAACTGTTCTTTAGATTTGCAATCAAAATAGGAAATAATTTTGATTGGTAAGAATGGCCACATCGTAAAGGAATAAAGAAGGGAAAATAGAATAAAATATACATGCAAATGAAAACTTATTTTAAACATCTAGATAGTTATGGGGTATCTTTATGGGTATGTTTTTGCTGCTATCTTCCCTCCAAAAGAAACTGCTTAACATGGTAAAAATTGAATAAGCGATTCAGTGAGGGAGGTGTAATCCAAGATCAGTAAACAGATGCCACCTTGGGTCCTGCATAAAGAGAAAGACGGGATATAAATAAAATAAAATCAATAATTAAATATTTTAAATTAATTCAAGACTCCAGGGCTAGATTGAGTATTTAAAGGGAACTTGCAGATGCGATCTTGTAATCCTGTCCATAATCTCAGACTTCTTGAACAACAGGTGAGATCTGTGCAGATTGGAAGTGAGCAAATGTTGTCCCTTTTTTCAAAAAGAGGAACAAAATTAATCTGGGCAGCTACTGGCCTGATATGGATACCAGGAAAGGATCTTATTAGTTATTGAACAGTTGCTCTTTTAGCACTTACCTTTTCTTTGTTTCTCCTTTCATTGTTGTATTTTTTTATGTATTTTAGATTGTAAGCCCTTGTGTTTAGACTTGCCTTAGCAGGATTTTTCTGTGTGGCTGGCTGAGTACTGCCTCACTGTTACATGTTCAGTTTAATGGTTTTGGTGTGTACTTTAGAGACCTGTTCAGGCAGTCTCCTGACGCACTTTAGTGTCTCACATAGATTTCAGCACAAAGAACATAGCACCATATATAAAGCAGTGCAGAGGCACTCTGCCAGGAGTGCTTTGATTGTATGGCAGGGGTTGGACTTGATTGCCCTTGTGGTCTCTTCCAGTTCTGGGATTCAGTGATTTCAGAGTTCACTGCCACCTCATGTGGTGACTGCCACAAACCTAATTCCCTACAAGGGAATTAAACACATTCATAAAGAATAAGAATACAAATATCTGATTAACATGATAACTCTATGCTGTATCTGGGATCAATTGCTGGATGCCAGTTACTGAAGGGACAGCTCTCATGTCCTGATTTGTGGCCTTCTGTAAAAAAGAAGGGCTTTCCCACTATGGAACATAGAATGTTTGGTTTGATAGCTTTTGTCCTAATTCAAAAGGGGCCTTATTATGTTGTGGAAGTGCTGCTGTGTGTACATAATTGGGAATTGAATTGGGGCATCTGATATAGCCAGGTTCTTTGTTGTAGTCCCTTCAGTTCACAAATCAAGTTATTCTGCACCTGTGCAGCTTCATCCTTGGAAATCTCTAGAGCAGGGGTGCCCAACTTGGAAGGAGGTGGGGGCCAAAATTAAGATCAGCTAAGGTTGTCCGGGCCACCAATAGTTTTTAGGTGAAATGCAGGATATTTGGGTGAAATGTAGGACATTCAAGAGACATTTTCTTTTCTTGTTCTTCCTTCTTCCCTCCCTTCTTTTTTCTTTCTTTTCTTCTTCCCGCCCTTCATCCCTTCCTCTTTTCTTTCCCTCCCTCCCCCCTCCCTTATTTCTTTCTTCTTTCTCTCCTTCACTTCTTTCAATCCTTCAGTTCTTTGCTTCCCTTGCCCTTGCTTCTTTCTTTCCTCCCTTACAGCCATACTATAAAACAGGGTATTTCAGTTAAAATCAATTAGGAGATCTATTAATTAAGATTTTTACTTATCTTGAAATCACATTAATAATAAAAAACAATACTTAGTGTTACAAGTTTCATTAGCTGACCATGCTTTTGCACACAATCATAAAGCAATCCAAGAAACATATATAAAATGGGACAATTCAACCCTGGCAGTCACAGAGGAGGAGGAGGAGGAGGAGGAGGGCAAAGGCAAGGGGATGAAGGCAGATCCAGGCAGAGGAGGAAGAGCATTGTATCTTGTCACCTTGTGATTTCAACTCTGGCCTCACTGCTCCAGGTTGAACTCTACCCACTACACGTGTGATAATAATGTTCCTTTCCTTGAAGAATGATCATGGTGTTTTTTACATTTCTTTTTAAACTAGGTCTGCCCTTTAGAAAATAAGCAAACTAGTCTAAAAGGTAATGTAAAAATAGCATGATCATTCTTCAAGGAGAGGGACACTATTATCACATGTGTAGTGGGTAGAGTTCAACCTGGAGCAGTGAGGCCAGAGTTGAAATCCTTGCCCATCTGTGAAACTCACAGAGTGACTTTGGGATAGTTACTTTCCCCACCCTCTCTTAAATTGAAATGCTCTCTCTCAAAGCAGAACATTCCTGCATATCCTTTTCTTGTGCTCTGCGGCCTTTCCTTCTCTCCCTCTTCCCCCTCCCCACTCACCAAATGAAAAAGAAGGGCCCAAAGCCCACACAAGGACTCCTGCCATGTGCTCCACGGCCTTTCCTTCTCCCCCCCCCCCGGCTCTCTCACTATCTCTAGCTCTCTCGCTATCTGTCTGTCTGCTGCTTGTCTCGCACTCTTTTCTGCACTTGTGCTCTGTCTGCCTTCCTGTCTCCTCCCTACAAAAAGCTCCCTCTGGGCCTGCCTGGTCAATGGGGTGAGAGGAGCTTCAGCCTGCCCTCAGCAAAAGCTTCCCCCCTTGGAAGCAAACTAGACTTCTGAGTCCCTAGTCCTCCAAAGCCCCCAGCCAGGACTCAGGGAGTCAGGACATCCATCTTCCAGCTCTGGACACTTGGGCCGCCATCCGCCAAAAATCCTCTGGTGGGCCGCAGGGGCCGCATGTTGGGCAGCCATACTCTAGAGCTAATCTGCTTTTTTAGTGGAAACCCTCCACAGTGCATACACCAGTGTACCTTTTGTCCAAATCCTTTCTTATGTTAAATTCAGGAAGTGTTGTGATGTTTCAGTTGAACTGTTCCCTCTGAAATATCCAAATTCCTCTTCCTAATTAGAAGATAACCAGCACTTTGGCTGTTGACCTAGGCTTAGTTATAGCAGTACTTTGCCCTTTGCCCTTTTATTTTCTAGTTGGGTGCCATTGTTGTTGCAGCTTTATTGCTCTTTCCCTCACTGAGGAGAACTTGCAAGTTTAAACTTTTCCAAAAATTATTTCACATACGTCTGGAAGATCTTTTCTTATCTCATTTTAAAACAAGATTAGAAAAATATTTTCTGTTATCTTTTTTTATTAGCAAAAACTTTAATACTCACCACTGAGTAAAGATTTGAAATTCTCACATTATCCTGCTCATGTTTCCATGAATACTGTTTTTCCTTTTTCCCTGCCCTTCCTCACATTCTAGCGGTGTTGATACCATTACTGCTTTCAAATTAGAAATTCTTTATTCAAAGGACATGCTGTTGAACTGCATTTTGGTCTTTAAATATGAATAAAAACTACTGGAATTTATCTTTTGACCCACAGGGTATGAATTAAATATATTTGCATATTTTAAAGATGTTCACAGAAGCATATTTTTCTATTGTTTGAACTGAGAATAGTTAAATCATGTGTATTACAGAAAGTAATCCCTAGTCAAGTATTTTTTAATGTTATTTGCCATTGCTTTGCACAAATACGTGTGTTTACCTTTGATGTCTGACATAAACAGAATTGGAAATCTATATTTTATCCTGGGGCTGTAGCAGCAGCACACAAAACTTATTTTAAAAAGCTTTTATATAAATTGACCTTTCTTTCCTCATCTGCAGTACTTTTGCTTTCAAAAATGTCTGCTTGGGGGGATTTTGAGATAAACCGGAATTCTTTAGTCAGTTCTGAAAAAAACGATCCTAGGCTAATGCTAGACAGGCCATAAATAGTGCTTGGCTCAACATGCATGTTCCTTTATTAAATTGATCTTGACTCTGTCACTGGACCCTTCGTTCCCCATCCCTCCATAAAAATGTCCAGCTGACTTAGCATCTTATTTCCTGCCTTTATTGCCTTTTCAGTGAAATAAGTCTGCTTTAACTACCTTGCTTACTGTTCTTTTTCTAATTTTAAACTCTGTTTCTTAGTCAGCCCTCCATTTCTCCTCCCACAATAGTAAAAAAAAAATATTTGGGAAAGGACTTGTGCCCAGTTCAATACTTTCAGAGAAGTAAAGGGAGATTTCAAATTGTCCTCTGCCGCCTCCTATCCAATTAATCAATAAAGAACATCAGCATCAGCAAAACCCCTTTTCTCTTATTAAAGAATAACATTGCTTCTCAGCCTTTTGATTAAGATCAAGTGTGTTGTACAAATTATATCTGCATCTGTCATAGTGTTGACCGCACTTAGGGATTGTTTTACAGAGGGGTGGGTAAGAAATAAACATCATCATCATCATCATTATTATTATTAGGAAGGAAAAATGAAATGCACAGATATAGGATGGGGGACACCTGGCTGAACGAGATCACATGTGAAAGGGATCTAGGAGTCCAAGTAGACCACAAGTTGAACATGAGTCAACAGGGTGATGAAGCAGCTAAAAAGGCCAATGCAATTTTAGGTTGCATCAATAGAAGTATAGCGTCTAGATCAAGGGAAGTAATAGTGCCAATCTATTCTGCTTTGGTCAGGCCCCACCTGGAATACTGTGTCCAGTTCTGGGCACCACAATTCAAAAAGGGTGTGGAGAAACTGGAGCGTGTCCAAAGGAGGGCGACTAAAATGGTGAAGGGTCTGGAAACCATGCCCATGCCCTAAGGTCTTCCTTAGGGGTCTTTAAGCAGAGGCTGGATGGCCATCTGTCAGGGATGCTTTGACTTGGAGTTCCTGCATGGCAGGGGGGTTGGACTGGATGGCCCTTGTGGTCTCTTCCAACTCTATGATTCTATGATTCTATGAGGAACGTCTTAGGGAGCTGGGGATGTTTAGCCTGGAGAAGAGAAGGTTAAGAGGGTGATATGATAGCCCTGTTTAAATACTTGAAAGGATGTCACATTGAGGAGGGAGCAAGCTTGTTTTCTGCTGCTCCAGAAAACAGGACCCGGAATAATGGATGCAAGCTTCAGGAAAAGAGATTCCACCTCAACATTAGGAGGAACTTCCTGACAGTAAGAGCTGTTCGACAGTGGAACACACTCCCTCGGAGTGTGGTGGAGACTCCTTCCTTAGAGGTCTTTAAGCAGAGGCTGGATGGCCATCTGTTGGGGATGCTTTGATTTGGAGTTCCTGCATGGCAGGGGGTTGGACTGGATGGCCCTTGTGATCTCTTCCAACTCTATGATTCTATGATTCTATGACTGGGAGGTATTTGGAAAGAATGTATTCTCAATGTGAAAACTGAAAGCTGGAAGTCCAAAAGCAATGAGTACAGCTGAGAAGGGAAACAAAGGGCATATATAGGCGAAAGCCCCTTTACACATGAGAAGTGGAGAAAACTAAAATACGGTGTTGAGAAGTATCAGAGGAAAATTGAAAATGATGTAGCCAGCTTCCTACTCCCCCATTTACTTCCCAGATCTAAAATTTTATCACTGAGAAATGTACAAAATATAAAATAAACAGGATAATAATTGAAATTTTAAGCAGAAACTAATAATTAAATATTTTAAATATAATATTTGACTATGAGCATTATGTATGTATAATGTGGAAGGTGTGAGAGAGTGACTGACAAGGTATTATATTTGAAAGGACATGTATATGAATTTCCCTGGCATGTGGTTTTTCATAGATCTAGTTTGAAGAAATGGATTCATTCACTAGCCTTAGTACTTATGCCATTAGCTTGGGGATGGATTGACTATGGAATTAAATGGCGTGGTATGAGACTAATCTGATTTGTGGTGTTTGATTTGAAGGTTGGGGAATACAATAGAAAAACATACTAAGTGTCATAAGAAGGAAAAGAGCAGATAGGAGGATGCTTTGCCTTTCAGTAGAAAACTGAATTGCTAGAAAATTGTATGGAAAATGTTGATGAAATGATCTCTTCCAACAGGAACCAGGAAATGGTCAATGACATGTTGTCAGCACAGAGGAATTTGTAAAGAAATCAGAGACTGCATGCACACTGCAGAAACAATCCAGTTTAATACCACTTTAACTGCCACGGCTCAATGCTATGGGATTTTGAGAATTGTAATATTCTGAGACATGTAGCCTTCTATGGCAGAGAGCTCTGGTCTCACAGCAAACTACAGTTCCCAGAATTCCTTAGCATTGAGCAACGAGAGTTAAAATTGTGTCAAACTGGATTATTTCTGCAGTGTGTATGCAGCCAATGATTCCTTGGCCAGAAAGATGTTGGGAGATTGGAAGAATCACAGCTAATTTCTAAACCTTTGTATTGGTATTGTGTTTAGCGTTGAAACCTCATTACTGTGACCTGCAATATAATAATAAGCATGTGCATAAAAGTTGAGCAAATAGAGGACGCTGGCAGACTTTGAACAAAGTGTGAATGGGTAGTACTGAGCTTATAGAAATTAGCTGAAACTGTTCAGCATGCGGTGTTGTGTCACAGGTTATTATTTCATGGTATCCATTGTCAGTATAATTAAATTGTCTTGGATTCATTAGCCCTCTAAAGTTTATTCAGTTAGCAATAAATTTCACATGTCAAGTTGATTGGTCTGAGGACTAAGATATGCAGCTACTATATGAATGCCCTGCACTGTATAATGTAAATTTTCCTTGTTTTCTTATGAAAATGTAAATTAATGATGTTGGAGGAGAAGGAGGATTTAAATCCAAAACATTAATAATGAGTCCTCAATTAATTCTATACCAATTATATTTTAGATTCAGATGCCAGGCTTTCCAAGATGATATGATGGGAGAGATGCACAGAAGAAATGGCTTCCTGACAGCAGGGGGCTTTCTGTCATGCATACCCAAACGAATAAAAAGTACATGGTTTGATGAAGAGAAGTGGAGAATTTAATTCATCACATAACTGTGTGTGTTGGGGAATCATGTGACTTTCCAGATGTTGTTGAACTACAAACTCTAGCAGTCCTAGCCAACATAGGCTGTATCTGCATTGCAGGAATATTCCTGCTTGACAACACTTTAACTGGCATGGTTCAGTGCTATGGAATTCTAGGCACTGTAATTTTATGAAATATTTAGCCTTCTTTGCCAGTGAGCTCTGGTGCCACAACAAACTACAAATCCCAGGATTCCATAGGATGTCGCCATGGTAGTTAAACTAGATTGTGTCTGCAGTGCGGATGTAGTCATAGACTATAGAGAAAAATGCTAGGAAATGAACTCCAAGAGCTTCTGCACAGTTCTGGCCCTGGATATTCTCTCTCTCTGACACACGCAAACACACACATTATCTTCCCCCTCCAACACCAACATTATATAACATCTTGAGTATGGAATTAGTTTTGAGAGAGGCAGGTAACTGAAAAATAAAATATTTTTAAAAACCAAAAAAGTGCCATTATTATTGTTATTATGCCTTTTCCCTAATACTGGGACCGAAGACAGCTGGCAGGGAACCAGGACAAATTAAAAGCATGCATAAATATTAGCAAAACATGTACAACATTTATTTTAAAAAGCAATTAAACAACTTGCAGAATTAAAACAATTTAAACATTTGTTAAATGACAGGATATAAAAATCACCAAAACAACACACAATTAAAAGCCCATAGGAGACAATTTCTGAAAGCCTGTTGGAATAAATATTACTCTGGAATTAAATATTCTTATTTCATTTAATTAAAAATTTAAATACTAGTTTACAAATCAACCCACAAAACTATTTTTTCTTGTCCCAGTGGAGGTACATGTGGCAGTTTTTTAATTGCCACATGTACCTCCACTGGGAATTTGTGACACCATCAACAGGCTATAGGAAAAGAATAACCAAATGTCTTGCATTTTTCTTTCTCTTAAAAATATCTACCTTGCAGTACAGTCAGGAGCTATTCTTTCTGACAGGGCTGCAGAGAAAAAGTCATTTAGCAAAAGATGAGGGTTGGACTAAGAAGTAAATTGTGTTTTCTTCCTGTTCCATCACAGGTAATACTGAAGTCATGTTTTCATAGAATACTGCATTTTCTTGTATGTATGTATGTATTTTTCATGATACCACATTTCCCCTGGGGAAACACTTCCTCTGAAACGACTGATAATACTTAGGTTAAAAGCATTCTTTGGGAATTTTGTAGGCAAGTGAGATGGGCACTGAACTGTGCACACTGAACTTTTTCAAAAAATGAGCATTTTACCCATATTTAGAGGAAAGTAAACAGAAACACAGATGTAGAAGACACCGTGTTGTAATTAGAACTACACAAGTAAAAAAAAAAAAATGGGTGGGTGGGGAAAAATTGAGAGCATACAGTCAGAGGATAAGGAAAAAAGATAACAAGTCACCCTAATCTCTTCTGTATGTGTGTTATCAAAATGATCATCCACCAGGACTGAAAACTCAGAACAAAGCAACCAGTAGAATCAAGGTGTGAACTTTCATGGAGATAAGAAAAGTAATATGGACAGAAGCATAAATATTGCTGCAAAGGGTTGTCAAATCCTTTCCTAGGAGAGCAGGTTTGGTTCCTTCAGAATTAATAATGTATCAAAAAGGACCAGCTGTTTACAGACGTGCCAGTTTCTTTCAGGGCTGGATATGCTAGGTAATGAAACATGTATCTATGTGTGTAGTGCAATATACGAAGGGAAATAAAATGAAGGAACCCTCCTGCCAGCAACAAGAGTAATTTTAAACAGCAGTGAAACAACAGTCTATATCTAACCATGCCTCCATATATATTTTTGCTTTCCATGCTTATGTTTTGTGGATAAGAGGGACTATTTCAGGTTTTCTTTAAAAAAAAAAAAAGCAGAAGCATTGATGAAGTTACATTATGGAATACATCACTCTTTAGTTAATCTCTAGTTTAGCTAGTAAATCTGATTGTAGCGCTCAAAAGAAACTGATGTGCCTTTTTGAAATAATTTTTGCATTAAAAAGCTGAATACATCTTTTATTTTATTTTAATTGTTTAAGTGTGACTGTCTGCCTCTTCTTTAGAAACAGCTAAGGAGACTTCTTATCAATGCTGCATTCTACAGAAGGATCAGGATGCCCTCCTTTATGATTAGCCAATCCCTTCTAGAGCTAGAAGTAACACATGAAAAATTAAAAAGTCACTAGTAATGTTGTATCTCCCCCCCCCCTTTTTTTTTAGTATAATAACATTTATATGTTATGTCTAAAATGTTTGTTTTCGGGAGCTATGTAGGAATGGTGGTTTTTAAAAATTGTATATTCAAACTGAATTTTTAAAAATACAAGAATTTGCATTGACACCAACAACACATTGTTCTTGAAATAATGAATAATTTTCAGTACCAAACAATAGAAACCAAGCTGATTCCTAGGGCTGCAAAAAGGAAGAGAAGGGAAGGAAATTCTGTGATGTGTGCCAGTATTATGATGAATTTAGCCCCTAATCAACATAGCAAATGGCAAGAAAAGATGGAAGTTGTAGTCCAGAAACCACCAGGCAGTCAGGATATCAGATCAAAAAACTCTGATTGACCAGTGGTGGAATAGGCCACTTAGTATACATTAACTTTTTAATATGGTAAAAAAGCTACCATTACCCTCAACCACTAATATCTTCAAAGAACCACATTTCCTCTACCTGAGCTAGAAGAAGCTTGTTTATTTCCAAAAAAGAATATATCCTTGAATCACTGACATTGTTTCTTCCAACCTGTATATTTCCCCCAGTAAATACCCATTTTGGTGTGTGAGAGAGAAAATGAAGGACAAGACGAATTTGGTATGGGAAAGGATCCATCTCCTGTTTCTCAGTAATACATTTGCAGCTTTGACTTTTGTGGATTTGATTATTATCTGCAAAGCAGAAATAAAGTATTTTGACACCACTTTAATTGCTGTGACTCTGTCCTACAGAATCCTGGGATCTGTAACTTGATAGAATCATAGGGGCTTTCTAGATTGGCAAAAAGAAGTGTGTTCATGGCTGCATGAAACTCTAGCCTTTAGATGAGAAAAAGGGAAAGTGTGCCATGAAAACGCTTTTTTTTTTTAGGAGAGAAGAAGCACCTTTAAAAAGGTGCTGGTTTTCCCAGCTTCTTTTTTAAAAACTGCGGAACAGCGCAGCTCCATCTAAAGGCTGTGGTGCAGCTGCTAAGCATTAAAGAAAAGGCAACTTCATGTCACACTTTCCTGCCAATCTAGAAAGCCCATCAGAATCATAGAGTTGGAAGAGACCACAAGGGCCATCCAATCCAACCCCCTGCCATGCAGGATCTCTCCATCAAAGCATCCCCAACATCCAGCCTCTGCTTAAAGACCTCCAAGGAAGGAGACTCCACCACACTCCAAGGGAGCGTGTTCCACTGTTGAACAGCTCTTACTGTCAGGAAGTTCCTCCTAATGTTGAGGTGGAATCTCTTTTCCTGTAGCCTGCATCCATTGTTCCTGGTCCTGTTCTCTGGAGCAGCAGAAAACAAGCTTGCTCCCTCCTCAATGTGACATCCCTTCAGATATTTAAACAGGGCTATCGTATCACCTCTTAACCTTCTCTTCTCCTGGCTAAACATCCCCAGCTCCCTAAGTCTTTCCTCATAGGGCATGGTTTCCAGACCCTTCACCATTTTAGTCACCCTCCTTCAGACACGCTCCAGTTTCTCCACATCCTTTTTGAATTGTGGTGTCCAGAATTGGACACAGTATTCCAGGTGGGGCCTGACCAAAGCAGAATAGATTGGCACTATTACTTCCCATGATCTAGATACTATACTTCTATTGATGCAGCCTAAAATTGCATTGGCCTTTTTAGTTGCTGCCTCACACTGATGAGGCACTAGACCTCTCTGGCAAACCACGCTGAATACCTATGAAACTACAAATCCAAGGATTCCACAAGATGGAGACATGACAGTTAAGTGGTGTCAAACTACTTTATTTCTGCAGTGCCAACGCGTTTCTAATCCATCTTTCAAAGAAAGGAAAGGGACTGAAGAAGAAATCAATAACCAAGGAGAGTGCTGAAGTTAAAAAAAAAATCACACTTACCTTCTCCAAACTTCATTGTCTCTAGCATTAGAGGCCTGGGAAGCCAAGAATGTATAGTTGCAGCACCCGGAGGTTTCCAAAAACTGACAATGGTTGAGTATTATTACAGATACCCATCTCATAAAATATACTCGTTTCAGAAGTAGTTACAGTGACATGACAGATAATCTACAAATTTAAAACACATTTGTGTTCTGTTCTATCTTTGTACAAAATCTGAATTTAATGCCAAAAAATATGGGAAATAATAACATAACAATAATTACGATTTTCCTAACACATGGTTTTAAGCTTTACTGTTCGGAGATCTAATTTCAACTGCTTTATGACAAAGACCACTTTACAACATATTTATTTATTTTATATCCCATTTTTTCTTCCAGTAATGGAACTGGGACTCTGGGCAGTTTAAAAGTGAAAACATATATACAAGCAATAAAAATATTGTTAAAATATAATTAAACCATCTGTGATATCAAAAACAATTTTAAACATAAGTGAAATTTTTAAATGATAAATGTAATTCAACAGCACAACAGATAGTATTATAGGGTCTTTCTTAAACATCGAAGAGAGCAATCATTGTATGTGTATGGATAACCAAATGGCACCTATCAGTATGCTCAATTGTTAGAACAGTTTATTTAATACTTACCATGTGTAACATAACCAAGTAAATAAGCAGAGCCTTAAAAAGTAAAATAATACATTGATCTACAAAAGGTCCATCTGATCTTCAGAGGGATAAACTGCTCTACGTTCCCTTTTCCTTCTTCACCTTTTTGCTCACAGTAGGGCCTGAAAGGAAAGGGCCTGAGCCAAGAAGGAAGATCCAGGCTTCTAACCCTGTAGATCCCCTCCTTCCTGTTGGATTACAACTCGCATCATCCCAACACAGCATGTCCACATGGTGCCTGGAGGTGGAAATTGTAGTCCAACAAATCTGTAGGGTAGCAGGTTGTGAAAGGCTGATGCAGTCAATACCAAGCTAGATTGGCAAGCATTCTGGGCTGGTATAAATTAGATTCCCATTGTGTGTTGGAAACAATTTGCATATTTTGCTTTTAGAAAAAGGGGCTTAGCATTTTTATGTAGTGAGGCAAAGAAAGCAGGTGAAAACGTTCACTGTAACAAAGATACTTCCTCCTGTGTTATCCTCCCATAGAGGATGGTAATGTCTGGCCTTATAGGAGGGAAGGAAGCCATTTGCAGGGCTCATCTTACCATCTATTTGCACTTTCTTTTCCCTCTCAAGCTTGAAGATTCCATGTAATGTGAGATGTTCCCACTAATTGTGTCCCATGTTGCAAACTCAACATATGACAGGCCAGGATTAAAGGTTAATAAATTCTCCATGTTCTGGTTGAGTACAGCTCTGCTGATACTGTGTTTATTACAACTGGTGACAACTCTGCCGATTTCTGGATCATTATTAATTTTTGTACAGACTCTGCAGGCTGACTTCATTGCTTTGCATGGGTGGCCATGGTACTGCTTTTAAAGCAAAACAGTTTATTTCCTTTAAAGGAACAGTGAGAGCCAGTGTGGCATAATGCCTTGAGTGTTGAACTGCGACTCTGGAGACTAGGGTTTGATTCCCAGCTCAGCCACGAAACTCACTGGGTGACCTTGGCTCTCTCAGCCTCAGAGGATGGCAATCTAAAAAAATCTCTGCTAGTCCCTCAACACCTCCCACCTCTATTTTTTAAAGCAAATCTGGCATAGATTTTGGGTGATTTTCTTCAGAAAATTACACTGAAAGCCCTCTAAATGTGCGCAAAAAAAAAAAAAGCACAAAATTTGTCCACCTCCATACCACTGTTTTGGTTGAGGTTCCTCTGAAAACGGCAACTGGAAGTGGCACAACATTACTTCTGGTCACTATTTTTAGAGGGAATCTGGAGAAATACACAGCTATTTGGGTACACTAGGGGTGTGTGGCCCCTAGCCCCTATGGAGTTAGTTCAAGGGATATGTTGGTTTATTATTATTATTATATATAAAGAACACACTTCAAACCTGTTAGTTCAAATGTTTCCATTTTAACACACTGTCAAATTATGGTTGGATGCAGAGACACTATTTAGTACACTTCAATGCATAAATAGTCCAAGGTTGCAAAATTATCTCTGATCAAAATGACTTCTCAGGGTCTCTGAGTATCTATTATTTTGAAAGAAGAGGATGTGTTGTTCTTGACAGTGAAATTCAGTGAACTTTAACTGAAGCAGTCAGTATTTTGTTTAGGATTTGCACTAATTAGCTTCTGAAAGTTTGTAAGTCTGTGGGGAAGATATATATATTTGGGTTTAGCTCATGGTAGAAATGTATTTAATTGTATCTCTGGGAAGGATGCAAAGAATGTTTGATGTTACTTGTTTCTTGCCAAAAAAATAAAAATAAAATAGATTCCCTGACCTTAGGTGTCACCTGGTGAAGAAGAATAAGTCAGAAGCAAGATATCTGTGCAGTTTTTACCTCATAACACATATCCCAGAATGAGTATTTCTAGGAATACTGGGTTTTTTCTCCACCAAACAAACAAATCACACACTATGATTTTTCTGGAGCACTTTTGGATGCGCAAATACTGGGCAAAACTACACAGATTTTTTGTTTTGTCTGAGTTGAAGGAGCACTATGGAAATCATTTGTTATTATGTATGAGGACAAATTGTTGAAGATTTACATCCCTAAGATGGAGGCATTATGTCTGATTCACATCATTTGTGCTTACACTTTTTGCCAGGGTTATACAATGGTGGCAAAGGAAAGTAGACAAAATTTGCCAACTGGAAGCAGCCTGTTTCTCCACTGTCATCTTATGCCTGTCACCCCTGGTGTAGTTATCCTGGTATAGTACATTAACAGGATTCTGGCCTGAGACTTCATAATTTCAAGAGCTGCAAGGGGAATGACATAGTTGGGTGCTATTCTGACAAACTAGGCAATGAGGACTAAAGATAAAGGGGTGAGGGAGAAAGAAACTGGGCCAAAAAAAGGGGGGGGGGTACTGAAGAAAGAAAAATAGGAGAAATAAAAGACAGGACTAGCAAGCAACAAAACATGGGGAAAAATGTTTAGCAGGCCTGGGAGGAAGGAAGAGCTTGGGTTGAGCTTCTTATGGGGCATGGACTGAAAAGTGGATTAACAGATAGTGAGGCCAAAAGAATATCAAGAAAGCTAGAGTTGTAGCAAAAAAATTCTTTTCCTCATCACCCTTCTTGAGTTAATAAGATGGAAGAATGATTCTGATTGTAATTTGAATTGTGCACCTTAGGATATAATAAAATTGATTATCTCTTTTATTTTAATTTTCTGCTTTTGTATTTTATACTCCCTCCCCCCTCCCCCCAAAAAGCATATCATTTTGGTTTTTGAATTATTGCAAGAAATGTCCATTGCATTTTTTTCCAAACCTCCTGAAGCAGCTGGTGGATTGGACTAGTATCTGAAGCTGGTATGTAGAGTTGTATGACTAATGTGTATACTGGGTTTATATTTCTCTGCCTTCAGTTGCATAAGATACATCCAGTTGGGTGATGGGGGACTAACAAACAGAGCATTCCAAATATGTGTAGGATTTTTTAAAATGTTCATTCCATATATTGGTGAAGAAAGACTTGCATCTGGTTGTGGTTTCCTAATTTTTACCCAGACATCTGCCCCTCCCAATATTCCTGTTCTTATACTCATTGCCCCAGTGTCAATGGTGTAAATGACAATGTACTGCCTGCCTTATAACTTGTTCTTTCATTTCACAGTCATTTGCTGCTATCCACCCTCAAATTATGCACAGGTCTGAGTTACTTTTAATTCTCCTTTCTGGTTGGGCAGTCTTACTGCATTCATTGCAGTATTTTCCTGTGTGTTAAATATTTTTAAAATGTTCACAGTGATTGTGCTTCCTTCTTTCCCCTTCAAAATTCATTGTGGAGGTGGAGCTATATGGTTGAAACCAGAAATATAGAATCATAACCTGAATATCTCATAGCAAGTTTTATCCCCCTGTGTCAACTGTTTTTAATGCTGCATTGCAGACTTGTTCTTTATGAATTTGCCATATTGCTCAAGTTACTTTTCCCTAGACAAAAAGTTGCAGCTAGGGGAGAAATAGCTGAAGTCATAGACTGCACATTGAACTGAATTACTGTATATACTTGACTATAAGATGACCTCATGTGTAAGTCAAGGGCAGGTTTTGGGACTGTGCTTATGGATTGTGATATTACCCATGGAAAAGTCAAGGGTAAAACTTAGGGGCATTTAACAAAGAATCTAAAGAATGAAGCAAAGGAAAACAATGCCCAAGTATTTATAAAATTCCAGCAGGCATAACTGTTTGTACTCACACTAAAGGCTGGATGGATGAGAGAGCAGAGGGGGATCAGTGCTTGCACAACAGATTACACTCTTACCTTTCACCAGGGGATGATTCCTTTTTCATAAGAGTCAAAAGTACAGTACTAACACTGGGCCATGGAAAAGCTGACTCAGGTTTTTTTGGGGTCAAATTATACATCAGTACATACAGCATATATATTGTTCCAATGTTTGCATCTCTGGCTGGAAAAATAACTTCTGAAGTAGCTACTTAAAGGCAGCTAGTTTGAGGATATATTGTAGAAGCAACACTATCAGATGTGACTAGCAGTATCTGTTTTTATCTTACAAGCAAACTAAAAAATGGCAAAGTGCTTTAAATCAATCTTCTGATGTGCTGTGCTGGCTCGCATCCATGCTAATATTTGATAAAGCAAATGCTGTATAAAACTATTGCCCCTGAGCCTTCTGCATCAAAAAATACATTGTTGGGGTTTTGTAAGGTTTTTTTCTTTTGATGCACTGACACTAATAGTTTATTTTGCCGTTGTCCTCAGACAGCCCTTTAGACCCTTAACTTCTATCATGATCCAAATAAGCAGTGCTTAGTCAGCATTCCATGTCAGCTAAGGAGTCATTTCTTTGAAGTATCTCCTTGTTTTCCTTTAACAAAGAAATGCAAGTAAATCTGTGAAGCCACTGTATTGCTTCACATTTGAGACTATGATCCCCCCTCCCCCATTGTCCTCGCCTGATCCCATCCTGCAGTTTGCACTTGTAAGGCATTACTAGTTTGTCATGTGCTTGCTATATCGAAGAACAAACTTTTACTTTAAACTTTGTACTTGAAATGCTTACCCTATCACACAGAGAAATAGAATTTGGTGTTCTCTGGTTCCAGAAAATTGAGAGGTGAAAGAAACAGCAGGGGAGGTCTTGAGAGAATTACTAAAATACATCTGTGCTTTTTTGGTGCTGTTAGAAAATAAATAAAGGGGAAATATTCCACAGTGGTACTAATGACAACTGACACAAATAATTGCATATTTGACTTTTTAAAATATTTACTATAAAACAAAAATTTACATACAAAACATTAAACATATTATAAACAAAAATACGAATGCGTATAACAAAAGGAAAGAGAAGGAAAGAAAACACGTTTACATTACAAAACATAAATACAACATTTAGAACAATTAAGTCTAAAATAAATTTTGGAAGGCTCCTACTCACTGATTCATAAATTGTCATCTTTTCTGCATAACTTTTTAATACAGGTTTTTCCTTTTAAGCTAACCCTCCTTATTTCTACAACTTAGTGTGATTTGCGATATAAATTATTTTGTTATGTATATGTGAATACTATACAATGTCTATTATTATTTACCACAGTGCATATCATTATGATCTTTAAGTCAGTATTGTATTATACCACAGATTTTATATACTTCTTTATTTTTATTTTAGTCTTACCCTCCCATTTTATAGTGTGAACTCTATAGGCAGACCATTTCCCCATTTTTCCTTTATATAATTTGAATTTTTTTCCCAACCGTCCATATTTGGTTTTTTTTTTTTTTTGAAACTCTGTCTAGTTTCTTCGATAGTATATCTGTTTCCAACATATCTATTGGTTTAAAGGCCCATTCGTCTAAGTATACTTCCTTTTTGATTTTCCAATATCTTGCATATACTAGTCTGGCACATGTTAACATGTAGAACACAACATTTCCGTATTTTTTCTCAATTTTTTCTTCTATCATGTTTAAGAGTAATGTTTCTGGCTTAAAGTCTAGTTTTATACCTCGTATTTCTTTTGCGTTCTCACATATTCCACTCCAAAATTTTTGGGCGTAAGAACACGTCCACCACAGGTGGAAAAAGGTGCCTTTTTCTTTACCACATTTCCAACAAGTATTATTCCCCTTGCCATATATTCTATTTATTTTATCAGGTGATAGATGCCATCTATATAAGATTTTGAAGTAGTTTTCTTTTACATCCTGGCTTCTAGAGTATTTCATTCTTTTGTTCCATGACCGCTCCCATTGTTCAAGTTGTAATACATGCCCACAATCTTTAGCCCATTTGATCATATTTTCTTTGATCAAGTCTTCTTCAGTGTAAATCTCCAATAATTTTTTATATATTCTGGATAAAAAGTGCTGGGTTGTCTGATAATATACATTCTTCTAAGTCAGTTTAATAAATATTTATTGTAAAATAGATAAGCATGATAACCAAAATGTAATTCTGACCCTTCTGATTTTAATAATTTTTTATTATCTAGTTTCAGCCAGTCTTTTACCCCCTCTTTCACTGGCATCATATATATATATATATATATATAGGATCCTTGGTTTGTTTCTGTTCCAAATAAAATCAAAAATAAGTTTTTCCCAATGTTTAAATGCATTTTCATTTTTAATTATGGGGATGGTTTGAAAAAGAAAAAGGAATCTGGGCAGGATATTCATTTTCACTGTAGAAATTCTACCCAGTAGTGTTAAATCTAATCCTTTCTATTGTTTCAAGTCTTTTTGTATCTCCATCCATTTTTCCTCGTAATTATTTCTGAATAAATCAGAGTTTTTATTAGATACCTAAATATCTCGCTTTTTTGCTTATGTCAAATCCAGTAATATCTTTCAAAAGTTGTTGATCTGGGTCTGGTACATTTTTAGTAATCATACTCGTTTTCTCCTTATTTATTTTTAAACCTGAGATTTTTTCAAATTCTTTTAACTGTTATATTAAGTTTTTGACACTATTTAAGGGATCTTCAATTGTTATGGCAATGTCATTGGCAAATGCCCTTATTATGTATTGATCTGTTATCTTTATTCCCTTAATTATTGTATTCTTTTTAATATAAATAATGACATCCATAACAAGTATAAAAAGTATTGCACATAATTGCATATTTGATATGTGGCTAAAACAGCTGTCACATAACAGTACTCTGGTCATGTGTGTAGTTGTCCCTTGGACATTTTATTGGCTACTGTGGGAACATAATGCTAGACTCAATAAGCCTTTGTTAGATCCAGCACAGTTCTTGTGTGTTTGTAATCCTTCTCTGGACCCCCACAATTTGCACACTATAGAACAAACTTGCAACAAGGGCCCTTTTCTGCAGTTTGTGTGTGTGTTTGTGACAAGGAGATTAGCAGGAGAATCATATCTCTTCTTCTCTGCTGGTATAGTTACTTTTTTGATTCTATCTTGTATGCATTTGGGTTGCTTTTGAGGGTGTGGGATTTAAACATAAAAGGGACTAAGAAAATGCATAAACCAGGGCATACTGCACAGGTATGTGAAGCAGTGTGACGTCATGGTTTGAGCGTTGGACTACAACCCTGGAGTCCAGAGTTCAGTTACCACTCCATGAAACCTACTGGGAGACCTTGGGCAAATCACACTCTCTCAGCCTCAGGGGAAGGCAGTGGCCATGGCAAACCTCCTCTGAACATACCTTGCCAAGAAAACACCACAGTAGGTTTGACTTAGCGTTGCTTTAAGTCAGAAATGACTTGAAGGCACAAAACAAACACTTGAAGCCCTCGTTTCTGTTGGGAGTAGACACTCTTGCTTTAGGTGAGCCAGCGATCTGCCTGAGCATAAGGTGGTTCACACATGTTAATACACATTTTTTTCCTGTACTATCTGTATTAAGTATGTGACCAAACCTGGTTGTCTCATACCAGATTTCAAACCAGACTTCAAATCTGGGTGTCTCATACCAGACTGGTTTTGCAGATTGGTGGTCATAGTATCTTTGTTTGGAGCAATGTAAGTATGCATAGTCTATAACCTATGCATAGCCTTATTCATGAGTATTTTTCAGGGGAAAAAATTGTGGAAAAGAAACTGCTGGTAGATTCCTACCAGTTCTCCAGTAAGTAAGCTGCGGTTCCATGAGGAGGGACTTCTGGCAAGGGATGGGCTTCATCTCACGCCAGTTGGCAAAAACATTTTTGCCAACAGTCTGAAGAACCTGATCAGGAGGGCTTTAAACTGAGTTATGTGGGGGAGGGAGACAGCATTCTGGAAGGCAAAAGGGATGGAGAGAATAGTCAAAGTGGCATAGAGGGAACAAGGCAAACAGTGAAAGGACCCAAGAGTAGGAGGCAAAAAACCATGCAAAAGCAGCAAGTAAAGAGGACACATGGTCTTAAATGTCTCTACACTAATGCACAAAGTATGGGAAATAAGCAGGACGAACTTGAACTGCTAGCACAACAAGGGAAATATGATATAATAGGCATCACTGAAACCTGGTGGGATGAGTCTCATGATTGGAATGTAGAAATAGAGAGATATAACCTTTTTAAGAGAAACAGGCCAAACAGGAAAGGAGGAGGAATAGCATTATATGTCAGGGATATTTACACCAGTGAAGAGATCCAGGAAGTCAATACTGTAAGTCAGGTGGAGAGCATCTGGATAAAAATTAAAGGAGAGGGAAATAACAGGGATGTTACTGTGGGAGTCTACTACAGACCCCCGACTCAGGCAGAGGAATTTGATGATGCCTTTCTAGAACAGATGAGCACACACTCAGAAAGGAGAGATGTAGTAGTGATGGGGGACTTCAACTATCCTGATATTTGCTGGAAGTCAAATTCAGCCAAATCCTCAAGGTCTAGCAAATTCCTCACTTGCCTGGAAGACAATTTCATTGTCCAAAAGGTGGAAGAAGCAACAAGGGGATCAGCCATCTTAGATCTTATCTTAACCAACAGGGAAGACCTAGTTGATGGGGTGCAAGTGGTCGGATCCTTAGGTGGAAGTGACCATGTCCTCCTGGAGTTTGCTATACAGTGGAAAGATGAAGCTAGGCATAGTCAGACACGAATTCTAGACTTTAGGAGAGCTGATTTCAATAAACTTAGAGAAATACTGGGGGTGATCCCATGGTCAAGAATACTAAAAGAGAAGGGAGTTCAAGATGGATAGGAGTTCCTCAAAAGGGAGATACTGAAAGCACAATTTCAGACAGTTCCAATGAGGAAGAAAAATGGGAGATGTCTCAAGAAACCGGTATGGATGACTAAGGAACTTACAACTGAGCTAAGTTTTAAACGGAACATGTATAAAAAATGGAAAAATGGGGAAATCACCAAAGAGGAATTCAAACAAATAACCAGCACATGTAGGGATAAAGTCAGAAAAGCTAAAGCGCAAAATGAACTCAGGCTTGCTAGAGAGGTTAAGAACAATAAAAAGGGCTTTTTTGGATATGTCCGCAGCAAAAGGAAGAAGAAGGAAATGGTAGGACCACTGCGTGCAGAAGATGGCAAAATACTAACAGGGAACAGAGAAAAGGCAGAATTACTCAACACCTTCTTTGCTTCAGTCTTCGCAGAAAAGGCAAAAGGTGCTCAACCTGAGGACAGTGAAGAAGGGGACAGAGTGGAGGAATTTGAGCACAGAATAAGTAAAGAGACAGTACAGGAATACCTGGTTAATCTAAATGAATACAAATCTCCAGGACCAGATGAACTACATCCAAGGGTATTAAAAGAACTGGCAAAGGTAATATCGGAGCCATTGGCAATAATCTTTGAGAACTCCTGGAGAACAGGAGAAGTCCCAGCAGACTGGAGGAGGGCAAATGTTGTCCCCATCTTCAAAAAGGGAAAAAAAGAGGATCCCAACAATTATCGTCCAGTTAGTCTGACATCAATACCAGGAAAGATTCTAGAGCAGCTCATTAAGCAGAGAGTCTGTGAACATTTAGAAGCCAATGCCATAATCACAAAAAGCCAACATGGGTTTCAGAAAAAGAAGTCATGCCAAACGAACCTGATCTCTTTTTTTGATAAAATTACCAGCTTGGTAGATGAAGGGAATGCTGTGGATATAGTTTACCTTGATTTCAGTAAGGCCTTTGACAAGGTTCCCCATGACATTCTTGCAAACAAGCTTGCAAAATGTGGGATAGACAAGTTAACTGTTACATGGATTTGTAATTGGTTGAGTGGCCGAACTCAAAGGGTGCTCAACAATGGCTCCTTTTCATCCTGGAAAGAAGTGACCAGTGGGGTCCCACAGGGTTCTGTCCTGGGCCCAGTGCTGTTCAACATTTTTATTAATGATTTGGATGACAGAATTGGGGGCATACTTATCAAATTTGCAGATGACACTAAACTAGGAGGAGTAGCTAATACCCCAGAGGACAGGATCAAAATTCAAAATGACCTTAATAGACTAGAAAGCTGGGCCAATGCTAACAAGATGAAATTCAACACAGAGAAATGTAAGGTTCTGCACTTAGGGAGGAAAAATGAAATGCACAGATATAAAATGGGGGACACCTGGCTGAATGAGAACACATGTGAAAGGGATCTAGGAGTCCAAGTAGACCATAAGCTGAACATGAGTCAACAGTGCGATGCAGCAGCTAAAAAGGCCAATGCAATTTTAGGCTGCATCAATAGAAGTATAGTGTCTAGATCAAGGGAAGTAATGGTGCCACTCTATTCTGCTTTGGTCAGGCCCCACCTGGAATACTGTGTCCAGTTCTGGGCACCACAATTCAAAAAGGATGTGGAGAAACTGGAGCGGATCCAAAGGAGGGCAACTAAGATGGTGAAGGGTCTGGAAACCATGCCCTACGAAGAACGCCTTAGGGAACTGGGGATGTTCAGCCTGGAGAAGAGAAGGTTAAGAGGTGATATGATAGCCCTGTTTAAATATTTGAAGGGATGTCATATTGAGGAGGGAGCAAGCTTGTTTTCTGCTGCTGCAGAGACTAGGACGCGGAACAATGGATATAAATTGCAAGAAAAGAGATTCCACCTCAACATTAGGAGGAACTTCCTGACAGTAAGGGCTGTTCGACAGTGGAACACACTCCCTCGGAGCGTAGTGGAGTCTCCTTCCTTGGAGGTCTATAAGCAGAGGCTGGATGGCCATCTGTCAGGGATGCTTTGATTTGGAGTTCCTGCATGGCAGGGGGTTGGACTAGATGGCCCTTGTGGTCTCTTCCAACTCAATGATTCTATGATTCTAAGTCTAGAAGGGTAGTTCAAACAATAAAAGTTACATTTTTATTTTACTGTAACTCCCAGTGGCCCCGCTAGCCATGTGATTCTGGGAATTGTAGTCCAGAAAGTAATTTTTCCAAGTTCTGGTTCAGCCCTGCCGTTTTCATCTGTGCACTTCTGCAGGAGACATTTCAAAAGCACCCCAGGAGGAAAACATTACATTAGAAATTGTCATAGTTCTGAAGTTGGCTGTGGCAATTTCTTAGAAATCCATTTGAAGTTTTTTGACTTGGGCCCAAAAGCATTTTTGCACATCATCAAAGCTGCCTTTTGACCGTCTCTGACGCTCTTCCTGTACATGTGTGAACATGTTAATGCAATATAAAAAGCAGAAGAATATTATTCTTTTAAACTAGAGTACACTTTCCAGTATACATTCACATATTACAGATAAAAGAAATGGGGAAAAAAACAACTTCAGCTTTACATCTGGAAATACTTTACATGTTGCTAGTATAATCAAAACTAGTTTAACATCAGAATTGTTCAGTGCAGAAGTGATATATCTTGAGCTCTTCATCATTATTTTGTAAGTGGGAATGCTGTTTGATATCTAATACTCTTTTCTCCTTACTATTACAGAAATCCTCCCCCTTATCTCTACTGAGTTAACTGTAGCATAGTGTGAGAACTCTTCCTAGGTTAATTCTGTGGTTAGCTTTTACTGTGATTTACACAGTAACCTCAACTCTTGTTTTCAAATCATAGGTTTAATCACTCTGAAGATGTTATATTACACCATGGTTAATACTAAAAAGGTGGAGAGATTCCATGATGAAGGAAAATGTGCGTGTTTTGATTTAACTGAAGGTTTTTAAGTCAAGGTTGAATAGCTACTCTGAGATGCTGTGGCTATAGCTTCCTGCACTGGCAGAGAGTTAGACTAGATTTTGTATTCCTTTCCAATTTTATGATTCTATGAGGTTGTGGGGCTCTCTTCATTATTGTTCCATTTTCAACCAACCACTACTCTTGATGTCCAAATCTGGAACTGTAATTAGCTTTAATGATGGATTATTTAAACAAAATAGAATACAATGTTCATTTTCATAACAGGGAGAAATCCAAAATCAGCATTCTTGCAATAAGTCTTTTCCATCTTGTCTACTTCAGGTCATCTAACAGTCTGCAGAAGAATTTGAGGGCACATTGGGTAAGGGAGAAACATCACTCCACCCTTCTATAGTGATAGAAGCAGTTCACCAAAAGGATTTAAATGCTCTCTCCATACTGCAGCATCTGAATGCAATTTATGTTTCATTGGACTTACTTTGGTTTATAGTTGTGGTTCCCAGATCCAGCCTACAGCCCTCTGTAGATGATAACTGGGTTGCTCACTTTGTTTTAACCCAAGTAAAATCTTATAAAGAAGGAATGTTAACCACCCCAGGTACTGAAACTAAAGGAGAAAATTATAAAGACTATAATAGTACATTGGTAAAACTATTTCTTAATAGTTTGTTTGAATGTTACTGTATTTTTGACTATTTTATCCTGACACTTGGTTGATAGTATCTTATAGAAAGAGTCAAAACAGTATTCTGTGATTTCAAAGCAATTTTCTTAGAGCTTCTATTGTAATTGGTAAGCTAATGTATATAGTAATTTGCAACTGCCTTTGGCGTTCCCTTTTAGCAGAAAATTGGAAACAAATATTATAAAACAACATACAGAAAATACTAGCTAGGGTCCATTTGACAGCCACGGGGTGTCAGTGGTGTGTTGAGCATTAGAGTACTATTTTAGACATACGAGTTCAGGTCTTCGCTTGAAAACATGGAAACCTACTGGGTGACCTTGGGTGAGTCACACACTCTCTTTTACAGCTTCACCCAAGATCTCCTGCAAAGCAATCATTCATATTTAGAAACAAACTGTAGTGAATTCAGTGGACTTGCTCATTGGTAAATGCATAACTTAGGGCCATAGCACACTGCAGAAATAATCCAGTTTGACACCGCTTTAACTGCCCTGGTTCAGGGCTAGGGAATCCTGGGAATTGTAGTTTGTGGCGGCACCAGAGTTCTCTGATAGAGAAGGCTATATGGCTCACAAAACTACAGTTCCCAGAATTCCCTAACATTGAGCAAGTTTAAGTAGTGTGTTTTGGCCCTTAATGTTATATTTCTGGAATAAAATCCTTCACTAGATACTTCATATTAAAGGATGGAGGCCCTGAGGGGAGGAGGAGAAAGGAGATGAGAAACATCCGGGGGGGGGGGGGAGGCTTTTATTGTATTAAAATTTGAAAATGGATTTAAAATTAAAATAGCAATTTGAATAAAGCTGTTGTAAACAAAGTTAGGACAATCATATCAAACACAGAATGTAGTTGTCTAAGATTGCATTGCTTATAGACGAGCTTGCTCTTTAAAGGGGTGGATGATGGTGTTGTTTGGGCTTTTTGGCTGCTGTGTGTTCTAAACTTTGCCAGATTAAGCCTCTGTCCACAAAGTAGTTCTGTAGTAGTGTAGAAATCAACCAAACTATTTGCAAACATCCAATAGTGTTTTCTTGCAGGAGATGAGAGGAGATGCCAGTTGCTGGCTACATGTTGCTTAATTATTTAATATTTTCTGGATTATAGGGTATTATGTTTTGTTTGAATTTTTTGTTTCTTTGCAAGTTTTTGTTTACAAGCAAGTGTCTGAATGCTCTTGTGAAAAGTTAAAGGTAAGTTGTAAAATCAAATGGTGGTCTTTCTTTTCTTTATGTTTCATATTTAATACCTATCCAAGGAGACCCGTGGTCAAAGTACAGTAAGAATAGCATGTATGGGTTGCTTAGGATTTAGCCTATTTCAGCAAAGTGTATGAATATAGTGAATATAGTGGAAGATTTTGAGTAATTTTTAAAAATGATAAAAAATAATTGTTTTCAGGTGCCCGGTCTATATATTTTCTTTTCCTTATTCAGATTTTAATATTGTTTACATTGTAGGAAGTTGCATTCGTAGATATTTTATCTCTATTCTTCTTGAATAAATTTTTACTTAAGCATTTGGATTTTCTCCAGCATTCTTTCATTTTAAAGAGATAGTATTCCAGGACTCCATTTTTGTGTCCTATCTTTTTAGATACTGTAGTAAGATGGAGGTCGGAGACTATATTGTCTTTATTGATCTGTAAGTTGTTGTTGGTACCTGTCAGGCTAAAGAGTTGAATCAAAATGTTTGTAATTAAACAAAATAAAAATTATTTTCTGAGCTATTTTTCATTGTTTTCTGTTGAAGCCAATTATGTACAGATAGGTGATATGTGCACCTTTTTGCTAGGTCCTACATAAAAGGGAATATAACATTTTTGCTAATAAAAAGCATTTCCTATGAGAAATTGTAGCTGCAGTCCTAAAGACAATAACTAGAGAATAGGTCTTGTTGAAATAAGTCTTGTTGAAAGAGTAATCTATTGCTCTCAGTACTTTCACAGTAGATTCAACACAATAAGAATGGAATGGAAAGAGTGTCGTTGTTGTTGTTGTTGTTGTTGTTATGTGCCTTCTAGTCATTGCCAGTTTATGGAGCCCTTAATATAAGGTTTTCCTCTTGCCACCCTATTAAGATTGAGAGAGCATGACTTGCCCCTGGGTTTCATTTCTGTACAGAATTTGATGCAGGGTCTCCTAGAGTCTTTGTCCAACAGTCAACCTACTACACCATTCTTTCTCCTCTTCTATATCAGACAAAATAATTTAATAGCTTTTCCTTGTTCAGAGATGAAACAAAAAGCCTAAAACAAAGATGCAATAGTGAGTGTGTTTATATCCTACTAACTAAAATTCACTGCCACTGCCTGTGACTTTCCTACTGGGTTGACTTTTGTCATGCCTGTCAGAACAGTTTATTTTGGTGATCTTGTGGTTACAGCTGTGTGCTTTTACAGTATATGTTACCAATGAGCAAGTTTATATATTGTTAAAACTCTTACATTTTGCAGAGAAAAGGGTTGAATAAATATGAGCATTTTGCATTACAGTATGGGAACTGTAAGTTCTACTAGTTTGTCTGGTATCAATTTTCCCCCTTCTCTGCCAGTATCCATCCCAAGAAAGCTTACCCTGAATGTTTTAATTACAGTTTTGGGAACACAAGCCCAATTCCTAGAAAAAAGAAAGCGAGAACATTTGTTTTTCTTTATAAAGATTATTTTAAACATAAACAGTTCAATTAATCTCGTAAGTTTTCTTTCCATTACTACAGATGCATTGGTGTAGATCTGGCAAATTATACAGAACCTTAATTAACATATTCAAAGTTATATAAAACTGCATAAGTTCTGCCTTCATAATTGGGAAGCTGCTATGCTTCAAGGTCAAAATTTTATGCATTACTCTTTGAATTAAATGCCTACTGCTTTTATTTGGACAAATGGGAATTGTGAAAATTGCTTATAAATCTCAAAACACCTGTAAGTTTTGATAAGTGAACAAAACTCAAAAGCTTTCAAATTAATCTATAACTTTCTTGTAAATCACAGTACTGATTTCTTCTTATATCAGTGCAAATAATCAAATTTTAACTTTACCAGAAAGAAGAAAAATCTCTCTCCCCTTCCTAGACTTTTCTTGTCGACCTTTTCTAGATGTTTGTTTCCACAGATCAGTGATCTGGGACCTGCCCTGCCCTCCCCCCCCCCCCCCCCCCCCCAGTTCTCAGCTACATAGCTGGTACCACATGGTGGTAAAAAACCAGCCTGCTTCTTGAAGATATTGTTTTTGCCAGTGCTGGTATTATGAAAACTGAAGCTTTAGCAAGTCTCCATTCCCAATTTTTCCCACTATATATCCTCAGAAGACACTATTCTAAGTGTGGCAATTTTCCACAGGAACCCAGACTTTTCAAATAGATGAATAGCATTTTCTTCTCTATGGTGCATCTATGTGCTTTAATCAAAAACAGCTTCATTTATATATCGCTTCATACTGCCTAAGAAGTGTCTAAGCTTTTCACAATTGTAAACTACTTGCCCCCAACAATCTGGGTCTCATTTTAGCATCCTTGGAAGGATGCAAGCCTGAGTCAAGCTTGAGCCCTTTTTGCTGGTATTGAACTTGCAACCTTATGGTTTTGAGTGAGTGGCTGCAGTACAGGCATTTAACCACTGTGCCACCAGGGCTCTGGTCTCTGGGAAAGCATTTTGTTTCCCCACTTCCCCCATAGGCTTCTCAAAGCATTACGGCTGGCAGAGCTCCCAAAAAGGATGTGTGGGTCTTGATAGAGGTAACTTCAAGGTCTCCCAAATCAGTAGCTTTCACCATTGTCTCCACTTTCATAGCATATGCCAAGGGACAAGGCTATCCTGAGGTCCAATGCTGTTGCTTTGCACTTTGCTTCCCCATTTCTCCCATAGGCTTCTCAAAGCATTACATCTGGCAGAGCTCCCAGAAGGGATGTGTGGGTCTTGATAGAGGTTACTTCAAGGTCTCCCAAAGGCAAAATGCAACCCCACCTCCATCTCCTGAATTCTTTTGTGTTGCCCTTTCCTATGAAGCTTCAAAGCAGCTTGGGGAAATGCATTCTGTAGCTTGGCATTGTAAGAGCCAGCATTGGACTAGGACTCTGAGGATCAGGGTTCAGTTTCCAACTTGGCTGCAGAAAGCCACTGCATGACCTTGGGCAAGCCACACACTCTCAGCTCCAGAAAACTTGTGATAGGGTTGTCTTAGGGTTGCCATAAGCCAGAAATGATTTGAAGGCACACAGTAAAGCTTGGTATTGTAACCTATGTTCTTGATGCATGTGATCTTCTCTTTAGCCAAATCCATGTTCAGTTTGCACAGGCATAAGTAGAATGTGAAATACAGTTGGCCTTTCATATCCACAGATTCCTCATCCATGGATTCAGCTATCCACAGTTTGAATATATATAATTTCATACCTTTATTTTTTTTCCATCTTATACAAGGAAGAGCATTTTACTATGCCATTGTATTTAATAAGACTTGAACATCCATGGGGCGGGGAGTAGCAGTCCTGGAACCAAACCTCAGTGGATATCATGGGACCACTGTATTCTGTCAACTGTTTGTGTGAAGAGTACTATTCCCTTAGTGAACAGTGGCTGCGATCTTACATGTGCATATACCTTAGTATGCATAGTTCTGTATCTTGCCAAGTGTCTGTCTTCTCCCAGGAAGGGCTCTTGTTGCTGTCACATACCAGTGGGAAAGAACAGAAGAGTGAGATGAGGTGTCAGAGAAATGGTTACCTTCAGCTTGCGGGGTGGTGGTTGTGAGGATGGACGTTCAAATGGGAGTGCACTTGCCTATTCTTTTCCTGAGGAGTTCAGAGGAGTTGTATCTTCCTGGTCTGAAGCCTTCCCACCTCCAGATAAGAAAGAACAGCAGCGTCCTCTTCTCAGGGCTTGTTGGCTTCCAGGCATAGGAAATTTTGGACAGAATGCTCCATCAACAGTATACGTAGCACCTTGTACCCCATCCAAAAAGTGACTTATATATTCATAAACTGTGCTTACGTACATGAAAGTCATTAACAGGTTACTTGCCATTGTTCTTTTCTCAGCCTCCTCTCCATTGGACTAGAGCTTGTCTACATGATTTAAGTACTCCTCATTCTATTTAAATAGAATGTAATCCTTCCATGTGCGATTCAGAGGAATTTGGGCTTCTTGCAGAGGGGGGAGGGCAAAAAAATCTTCACCTCTGTAGAAAAAGGAATCATGTCTTTTACTGAAGTATCTTCAAGGATGTACCTTGTCAAATGTGTATCTGTCCATCTGCTTTGCATGGATTCTCATGGCTGCACATTTTTGATACAGGAAGTAGGAATAGATGCAAATTTGTGTAAGAAAAAACAGTTTCGCATGTGTGAAAATCCACAGCAGTTTGCATAATACACTTAAATGAAGACTAGCCCATAGGTCTGTTGGCCTATTAGGCCTTCCTTTCTTTGCTGTTTGACACTGGCAGTTGGCAGATGAGTGACTGATTTTTAGCAGTCTTCTGCTAAACAGGCTGAGATCTTGTGAACTCAAGACATTGTAGCTTCTTTTCTTTCCATATGCACAGAAAAGATGTGTGGCCTTACTTGTGTTTCCTGTATATGTGGAGCATGTACACTGGCTAGGATGATTTCATGAGAGCATTCTGTTGTCGCTGTGAGTTCATTGGATCCTTGAATGAAGTATGTGAGCAAGTTAGAATTCTATGGATGGGTGAATACACAATTGGATGGGGACTGTACAATTGCCACATTTGCTGTGGGAGTGACAGTATTAAAACATCAGTTCTTGTTTCTATTACTATTGTGTGGAAGTGCATAAAATTGCCAGTACATTACTCAGATATAACCCTGGCATAATGGCTACCAGCTCAGAGGGACCAAAAGATTGGATAAGAATACCTTTCAAACCTGGGTAGGTTCCTTCTATATTCAGAGGACAATTTAAAAAATGAATGTTCAATGGGTCTAAAATACTTTTTGCTGTTTTTTGTTACATGAAGGTGTCTATAATGTTGGTTATTGTTCTTAAACCATTTGGTAATGCATTCTTCTAATAGAATTCTATGAGCAGACATTTCAGTAGGAAAGGTTGAGCCCTTTTGCCCTTCTGGAGGTGAAAAAAGGCTTCTGTTTGCTAGGTCAGGTCCCCCAGGGACATGATGTTTGTTGTGCAAGCTCACATGCAAACAATTTTGCCAAAATGTTTGCAAACAGTACTTGGTGTAAAATCATGTTTCATACTTTAGCTGCTTGAGGAATGGAACCAGCAGCATGTGGAAGGCTGCAACATCATATAGATTTACCTAGGAGAGGGTTCTTCTGCATTCAGAAATACTTTTGTTTAGACCAGGTAAAGGATTGGATTGCAAGAGAATTAAAATGTTCTTTGCCTCTCAAGGCTTTGAGGCATTGGGATTCAACTCTCTTGTGACTGAGAAGTCAAGCTAGTGCCACTTGGACACCAGTCCCTAGTAACTCTTTCCAATCCTGGCTATTAGGCAGCTCCTGGCCACCTTGCAGCATACCAAAGAATGTATTTTTATATGTGGAGCTGCATTTCATATTCCTCAAATAGCAAATCAGACTAGGTGTGATGAGAAAATGTTCAATACCCCCCTTTTATGGAAAAAATTACGGGTACCCATTTTCTTTATGGAGCTTCAAAAATTCTAGAAATTTTATTCTCTGGGTAGAGTGACATTTGTAGGGTATATTTTTTTTTTAAAAAAAAGCAAAGCACCTGCAGTGCTGAGCATTAAAGAAGTGTTTGAGAAAATCTAAACTGTAAACACAATGGAATTCCAGGGGTAGGAGGAACTAATAGTATTCTTCATGCTTGTTCCTGTCAGTGATATTCTCATTATTACCTCCTATTGAAGAGGGGCTGCAGCTTCTGCTAACTCTGAGTGCCTTTAAAAGCCAGGATAAGTTACATAGAGGACAGCTTGTCTTCTAGGCAGGATAAATCATCCCGTACAATCAATGCTACTTGCTATTACGCTGGCTGAAAGTTGTAGTACTTAACCTCATTGTGCTGTACTAGTGTTCTCTCAAGCTGGACCAGGCAATATGATAAAATATGTAGTATATATTATGAAGTAAACAGTCAGAGTGGTGTAGTGGTTTGAGAATAGGACTGTCACTCTGGACATCAGGGTTTGATTTTCCACTCAGACATGGAGACCCATTAACTAGACTTGAATGAGTCACACATTCTCAGCCTCAGAAAACTCCATGATGGGGTCAACATAGGGTTTCCATAATCTGGAAACAACTTGAAAGCATTCTACAACAACAACAGCATGAAGTATAAAATGTACAAACTACATTATCTGTCCTTGATTGTACCCACAGTAGTGAACAGGCCACAAGAAAAGAACTTAAAATACAAATATAGCTATATGTCAAAGCCAGGTGTAAAAGCATAAAGTGGTTTGTTTGGTTTTTTTAATCTTGATATGGATGGAAATAACAGTAAAATATTTTGTGGCACCTTTTATGTATGGTTGTTAAAGCTAGACAGTGAAGAAAGCTGACAGAAAGAAAATCAATTCATTTGAAATGTGGTGGAGAAGAGTTCCATGAACACTATAGTCTGCTAAAGAGACAAATGAATGGATCTTAGATCAAATAAGGCTTGAACTCTCACTTTAGGGAGCTGGGGATGTTCAGCCTGGAGAAGAGAAGGTTAAGAGGTGATATGATAGCCCTGTTTAAATATTTGAAGGGATGTCATATTGAGGAGGGAGCAAGCTTGTTTTCTGCTGCTGCAGAGACTAGGACGCGGAATAATGGATATAAATTGCAGGAAAAGAGATTCCACCTCAACATTAGGAGGAACTTCCTGACAGTAAGGGCTGTTCGACAGTGGAACACACTCCCTCGGAGCGTAGTGGAGTCTCCTTCCTTGGAGGCCTTTAAACAGAGGCTGGATGGCCATCTGTCAGGGATGCTTTGATTTGGAGCTCCTGCATGGCAGGGGGTTGGACTAGATGGCCCTTGTGGTCTCTTCCAACTCTATGATTCTATGATTCTATGAAGCTGTTATAATTTGGTCATATTGTTGGGAGAGAAGAATGACTCACTAGAAAAGACTATTATGCTTGGTAAAGTAAAAGGCAGTGGGAAAAGGAGGCCACACTACAGGTGGATTGATATAATAAAGGGAGCCAATGCCTTTTGTTTACAGAGAGTTGATGACTGGGGCTCTTGAAGGTCTGTCATTCATAGGAGTTTATCATACGATGGAATTTGGGGGTATAATGCAATGGCAATCCGAATGCAATCATGGGGTTTCACATTATTGCGAATGAGTGTATAATTTTGGGCAATGGGAAGTCATCCCGAGTGCAATTATGGGATTTCACGTAATTGCGTATATCTTATGCAATTTCGGGCAATGGGGGGTCATTTTTGGGAAATGGGAAGTCATTCTGAACGCATTCCGAAGGCAACCAGATTTCACTTAAATTCACTAAACTAGCGAATTTACGTGAATTCAAATTGGCTCCATTTGAAATTGAGGGAAATTCCTCCCATGTGATAAACTCCATAGTGTCACCATAAGTTGAAGTTGACTTGATGGCAAACAACAACAACAGCAACAACAAATTTTGGGCTGCATTAATAGAAGTATAGTGTCTAGATCAAGAGAAGTAATAGTGCCACTGTATTCTGCTTTGGTCAGGCCCCACCTAGAATATTGTGTCCAGTTCTGGGCGCCACAATTCAGAAAGGACATTGAGAAACTGGAGCGTGTCCAAAGGAGGGCGACAAAAATGGTGAAGGGTCTGGAAACCATGCCCTATGAGGAACGACTTAGGGAGCTGGGGATGTTTAGCCTGGAGAAAAGAAGGTTAAGAGGTGACATGATAGCCCTGTTTAAATATTTGAAAGGATGTCATATTGAGGAGGGAGCAAGCTTGTTTTCTGCTGCTCCAGAGAACAGGACCCGGAACAATGGATGCAAGATACAGGAAAAGAGATTCCACCTGAACATTAGGAAGAACTTCCTGACAGTAAGGGCTGTTCGACAGTGGAACGCACTTCCTCGGAAGGTGATAGAGTCTCCTTCCTTGGAGGTCTTTAAGCAGAGGCTGGATGGCCATCTGTCAGGGATGCTTTGATTTGGATTTCCTGCATGGCAGGGGGTTGGACTGGATGGCCCTAGTGGTCTCTTCCAACTCTACGATTCTATGATTCTATGATTCTATGAAATGAAAATCAGTAGATGGATTGTAGCACAAGCTTTGAGGGACTAGACTCCACTTCACCAGCTGAGTGTTGCCTATTAAATGCTGGAGGAATTACACATTATGCATTTGATGTTGTTGACTAGGGTAAACAGAGTGAAGTCTCTAGGCCATCTGCAGCTTCCACAGCTAGTTTTTTCCTGCTGCACCTCCCACTTAAACTTTGTTGTGTCTCTGACCAATTGTGTCCCCAGTGAGTTGGCTATTTGGGGCCATTTATTGTGGGGTGGACAGCTATGTTTTAGGAAGTTGGCTCCACATTTGGGCAGAAAGGCTTCTTTATCCCCAAAGCAGGTCCCGTAACCTAGTTATGAATCCTGGAAGCTTCTGGGGCACCAACTGGCCAATTTTAATCAAAGATTTCATAATATAGAGTTTTCTCCCCCCAAACTGTAAATGTTAGGTAGGTGCATTTCCAAATGGTCCTAAAGAGGCTCCTTGCCTCCCTCCCCCCTACCCCAACATCTGGAAGTTCCTCATATCTTTATCATATCTTAATCCACAAAAGCTTGTACAACAACAATAATATTGTGTGTTATGTTGAAACAACATTCTTGGCTGTTTTTAATGTGACAAAGTACCATGGCTACTATTCTGTCCATTGTCATTAATGGGAGGAAAAAATCCTTTAGGCACTTAGGCACCAGGCTCAAATACTGTAAGGATTAATTCTAAAGCCTCCATTCACTTTGTAGCTTTTTCCTTATTCAACAACATGGCTTACTTTCAGTATTGCTTTCCATTTAAAAGGGAGCGTGAGTGCCAGTGACTATAGAACTTCCTAAAACTGGACAACAACTAGTGTTCTATCATGTTTTAATCATTGTCTTGCCATGCCTGCCTTTAATGGAGTCTCCTTACTTTTTGGCGTGGGATAAGGAGATGCATTCTGATCAGGCATTCAGATTAGAACAACTCAGCATGTCATCCAGGACTGTGAGGGATCTCTTGCACCCTTTTTACCTTTGCTAAAAAGGGCAAAAGGTGTCACAATGCCATTTTACCTTTTCCCATGCAAGAACTGGGTGCAGGGTGTCAGGAGGGGAAGGAAGCACCCATATATCAGATAGCATTCCTCTGGTCCAGTGTCAATACTGACGAGTCAATCAGTATTGCTGTTGACATGGTTTTTGAGATTAGATTCTTCCCCTGCCTTTGCTGCTTTGACAGGACTAAATATTGTTTGGTATTTCTGTTCTTTCCACCTCTACCATGTGATTAAAAATTCTACCTTACCAGGAAATGTCCAATGAGTAATGATTCAACACATTCCAAATAGCAGGAGAACTGTTCAGTGCAGGGACCACAGAGAACATAACAGGAAAAAAGGATGTTTCAGTAAAGGCTACATTTCATATGATCTGAGTCTACTCTTCTTCTTTTTTTTAGCATATACAGTATTTTGATCTGAACGCACTTGATATCTGGCCATCTTATATGGAATATGGCTTTGAGATGTGAACGTAAGTTGTCCAGGTGACTATGGTTAGATTTGGACCCATTGTGTCTGTTGATGGTAGGGATAGCAACCTTATTAATTCAAGAAAGCACAGTATGTATGGGCCCTGAATTAAGAAGGTAACAGGAGGAGATAGTGCCATGCTACATGGTATATTTTTAATATGTAAGTACAGTTATTTTAATTATATTTTTTGTTTGAGATTGAATCATAAGTTGCAAGTCCATATGGTACCTAATTACATCTTAGTTATTGTCAGTTGAGGGGGGAAGAAAGAGTAAGTGTTCTTTAATGAAAATACTAACTTTCTAGAAAGCAATCTTTGTGAACTGTTACAGAAGTTGTAGGTACTACTGACTGATTGTACTGATCTATTCATCCATTCTATACATAGTAAGCAGGAAGAAAAGAGAGGAATCATTCCTGACTGCTACAGCTGGCGGAGAACCATCTCAAACTAACATGCAAACTAACTGGAATTTAATTTTAAAAACCCAGGCAAAATTAGAACACTTTCTGAAGTCCTTTAGACTCTGATCTTTGAAGCAACTCCAATATTCCAATTTTATGCCCAGGAATATATGCATGAAGTATGTGCAACAGCAAATGGCTGCATCTGTCACTTGGGCTGTAATCCTACTGGATGCTTTCTTCGCAGCAAGCCTCATTGAACTAATGAGACTTGATTCAGAGTAATCTATATAGGATTTGTCCTGCTGATTGATTAATGAAAGTACAAACTTTAGTTCCACAACGTATGGACAAAATTGCAAGAATAATTGTACACTGAGCCCCTGGTATCTCCTGGGGTTTGTTTTCAGGACCCCCCGTGGATACCAAAATCCATGGATACTGAAGTCCCATTAAATACAATGGCATAGTAAAATGGTATCTCTTACATAAAATGGCAAAATCAACCGTATTTCACAAATGCAGGAAGAGACTATTCCTAACAATAGGATTCACAATGGAGAAAGCTGAGAGTTCTGTGTTGACATTTGCAGGCTCCTTGTTCTTAAATTGTGTCTGTGTACACTGCAGTTCAGGGTGAGAAAAGGCTCTCCCTCCTCCATCTGCTCTCACCAGATGAAGTAAAACAAAAGGCATTTAACTCATGTCAGCTGTAGCTACAAATGGGCTATCTGTTAACCAGTCAGAGTTGACATTTGAGTAATCAATCGACCAACCTCTGTAGATCAGGAAGGAATAGCTTCTGCAATTGTATCAGAGTGTAAGGAACTAAAAGGTTATAATAATTAGATTGGCAAAGGCCTTGAATGCAAAATGCTGGGCTGCATGTCTGTTGCTAAATGTAGGGGTTTCCCCCCAGCGAGCTGACAGTTAATGCTGTCAGCTTTGAAAATGATAGTCGCTTCTCAAGGAGCCACACAATTCTGACATAGGATGGGCCTGGGTACTTGACAAGAGTGTTTTCCTTGCAGCTATGCATAGCATCTAGAACAGTGGTTCCTAGACCTTTCTCAGTCCCATACTCCTAGGAAATTTTGATTAATGTTCACACCCCCTACAAAATAATATTGTATTTCTGAGTAAACTCAAGTGACAGGGGGAAGCACAGTGAATGTGAGCCGAGGCGACGGGCAAGTTGGGAGGCTCTGGGGTTTGAAATACTTAACAAACTCTTGCGATTATGGATTTATGAGTAAAGCAATATACAGTATGCCCTTGTTGTCCACTGGAGTTTGATTCCAGGAACCCTCATGGATAACAAAATCCATGGATGTTCAAGTCCCATTAAAAACAATGACATAGAAAAATGTTGTCCTTTATATAAAATGTCAAAATCAAGGATTGCTATTTGGAGTTTATACTTTCATTGAATATTTTCAAGCTGTGGATACTTCAATCTGTGGGTTAAAAAAAAAATCTGTGGATAAGGAGGGCCGACTGTACAGTGATTATATCAGATGTTGCATTATAATGATTTTAAAAACAATGCTCTGACAATCAGTTACTTACTTAATTTACTGCATATAAACTTTAAGTTGGCCTCATGTATAAGTCGAGGCCAGCTTTTGGGCCAAAATTATGAGTATTGGTATGACCCATGTATAAATCAAGGGTTAGACTTCAAGAGGCAGCTCAGCTGGGGAGAGGCTGCAGGGAGATCCATCACTCTTCCCAGCAGAGGAAGCCCAGCTTGGGAGACACTACAGGGTGATCCATTGCCCTTCCCAGTGTCTCCGCAGCTAGACTTTCCCCTGTGGAGGCAGTCCGACTGGGGAGTGGCTGTGGGGCAATCAATCGCCTTTTCCAGCATCTCCTCAGCTGGGCTTTCCCTGTGGAGGCAGTCCGGCTGGGAAGAGGCTCTGGGGGAATGAAAGCTTGTCCTTCTTCCTACCATATTGACCCGTACATAAGTTGACCCTGTTTTTGTGGGGTCAATTTCTTGTCCTAAATTTTTCAACTTATACATGAATATATACTTTATACATTAATTCCATTATTCTCTCCTTTTGATTGTATAAACAAGACTACTGTCTATGCAAACAATCACCTACTACCACTTCTCAAGGTACACAGGCAGCTGGCCGAGTGATGCAGTCATCACTCAGGGACATAAGCAACTCTTTGTTGTGTTTGAGTTATGTGCCTTCAAGTTAGTTTCAACTTATGGTGAGCCTAAGGTAAAACCTGTCACAGAGTTTTCTTGTCAAATTTCTTCAGAGGGGCTTTTGCCATTGCCATCTTCTGAGGCTGAGAAAGTATAGCTTTCCCAAAGTCACCAATTGGGTTTTCATAGCCGAGTCATGACTCAAACCCTAGTCTCTAGAGTCCTAGTCCAATTCTCAAATTACTATATCATGCTGGCTCTTTTTGTTGTAAATCCTTAAATTCCATTTTGCATCCCCTGGGTTTGTGGGCACCCCAAGTTGGATGCCCCTGATCCAGAAAGAGAGCCTTGTCATACTAACCTGTTTTCTACTCAACAATGTGAGCTTCACAAACATGTATTAAGGTTTTTAAAGTACAGTAATGAAATAATTTCTGTACCGTACGTTCAAGAATAGCTACAGTGCTATAATTCTGGAGTGGATACACATAGAAGAATGACACCATCACCCACAAGGTAATACTGTCTTTTGGGGGATGATAGCACAAAATGAAACCATCAGCTTTTCCTTCATTTGTTTCCTTGTTTGTTGAAAGAGAGATTGTGAGGCTTTAAGGCCCAGTTTCTCATGCTGACTGGTATACCTGTCTTGTAAATTCCCATTACAGGGTTTAAAACAAAGTCCCAATTACTACTGTATAGAAGCAGGAAAACAACTTTAACAATGGCTGAAGTAGCACTTTAGGATGGATAACTCTGTTCTGCTAAAAGTCCCACAGCTGTTGTTAACACAGTGCTTCTACAGTGCTATAACAGCCAGCATGGTGTAGTGGCAGTTTTGCAATAACTGAAAAAATTTCTCAGCCCTTACGTAATGACACAGGAAATAGACATCCAGACACATCCTATACCCTTTTTGTTTGGTTATGTTTTGCATTTTCTGGGTTGGTATTTTTCATCAGTGTTTTCATCATCCTTAGAACTGGAGCTCGGCTTTGGCGTGGCTTCTGGCCTCATAGGAGGCATGCATCATTTAAACAGCATACAGTGGTCCCCCGGGATATGAATCCCTCGGGATCCGAAATCCCCGGGACCTGAAACCGCCGGGGCCGGAAAAACGGCCCCGGCCAACTAAAGAAAAACCAGGTTGCGAAAAAAAATTCGCAACCCGGAAGCTTTAAAACAACGCGCTTCTGGCGCGCTGTGCATTGACGAAAGCGGTCCCCTGGGTTACGAACGGCTTCCGGGTTACGAAGGTAATCCCGGAACGGATTACCTTCGTAACACGGGGGACCACTGTACCTCCAAAGTGGCCCGAAGCAGCTTTATTTTGGCCTGTCTGTACGAGTGTGTGTCATTCATCAGATGAGACTAGGGTTTAATCTAGCTGAAACTAGAGAAAAGTGTTATGAATGTTAAAAAAAAAAAAAGTCCCCCTGGCCCAAGAAGAAATAGAAATATTGGAAAAAGTGAAAATATATGCAAAGCATGCTTTTAGATTAATTTTTATTCATTTAAAAATATGAGATTAACATGTGTTTCTGAGCATATTATATTGTATTATTTGATATTTGATATATATTTGATATATATTTTTAAAAGTCAGGCTGAATTCTTGATTCAAAGAATATTTTCGTATGTATCCAAATAAAGGATGAATGTTGCTGAATCCTGTAGTACCAAGTGTATTTATGCCTTTGTTAAGTGGATGATGGTAGTAATGTCAAGGTTTAATTTACCTTGAAGGCAAATGAAGGAAGATTTTATTACCTGTGACTGAAGACACATGGAAATCAGGATTATCTTGAAGAAGCAGAAATTGTGTCTTTACTGGAGAAACTCACAATATAGTCCCATGCTGTAACCAAGAAGTAGTAATATATCTGAATATTGGTAACCATTATTTGGTTCAGAAATTCAGTAGTGTTACATCGTCATATACTGTAAGGTTTCAGTTCTATGAATACTTCTTCAGCGTAAATCCCATTAATCACGAGAACAACTTCAAGTGTCATGGTAACTGTAAAGGAAATTAATTACCTGTTCATGATTATTTTATTGTTAGTCTGCTCCAAATCAGTTAATTATTCTTTGAGAATACTAGCAGTACTTTGATTTATGTCTCTGCTTTGTACTTGAAAGATCTTTTCTTCATTCCCCCAGCTACTGAACACAGTAATTTGCACACCTATCAATTTAGAAGTACATGCTTTGGTAACCTCACAACTGGATTTCTGTAATGCGCTCTACATGGGGCTATCCTTATGCTTAACCCGGAAACTTCAATTAGTTCAGAATATGGCAGCCAGGCTTATCACAGGAACAATGAGGAGAGAGACATGCTCAAGTCTCTCCACTGGCTGCCGATTAGTTTCCGGGCACAGTACAAGGTGTTGGTTTTAACCTTTAAAACCCTACATGGCTTGGGTCCATCTTATCTGAGGGACCACCTCCTCCCGTACCAACCCCCCTCCCCGCACACTCCGGTCTTCTGGGAGGAACCTGTTACAGCCTATGAAAACTAGGTTGGTACAGACCTTCCAGAGGGCCTTTTTGGCTGTCGCTCCCATCTTATCTTAGGGACTGCCTCTTCCCATATGATTCCCCCTCCCCCGCACACTCCGGTCTTCTGGGAGGAATCTGCTGTAGCCAATGAAAACTAGGTTGTCGCAGACCTCCTTCTCTGCCACCCCTCCCAAACTATGGAATGGCCTGCCGGATGAGATATGTCTTATTACATCTCTTGATCACTTTAAAAAAGCCATAAAGACGCATCTCTTCTGGCAGGCCTTCCCAGAAAAATAATAAAAATAATAATAATAATTATTATTATTATCACAATGCCATCAAAAAATAAGCTAGTTGCTTTTGTCTCCTTGGGGTATTTTTTTGGGCCAACCAAAAAGCATGTCTAAGAATTAAAGAAAAATAACATTATGGTCCACACGCCCAAGAACTGTTTAATAGCAGTTGAAACTACTGAGGCAAGGTGGTGGAGTAGACTAACAGTCCTATCAAACCACAATACTTAAAACATATGCAGTTGTTCAGAAAGTACAGTTGGCCCTCCTCATCCACAGATTTTTATCCATGCATTTGAGCATACACAGCTTGAAAATATTCCCAAAAAGTATAAATTCCAAATAGCAAACCTTGAATTTCCATTTTATATACGGGACACCATTTTGTTGTGCCATTATATTTAATAAGACTTGAGCATACACGGATTTTGTTATCCATGGAGGGTCCTGGAACCAAACTCCAACGGATAACAACGGTCCACAGTAACAATCAGGATTTCCAGTGTTGTTCTCACATAAAGATCAAAGGTCTGAAGAGGAGAACCTGCCCTATATACAGAAACGTTCTGTTCCTGTTTGGAATTCTGATTTTCCAGGATCAAGGTCTGCATCCCCGCTGCAGAAATAATCTAGTTTGACACCACTTTAACTGCCATGGTTCCATGCTATGGCAGTTGAAGTGGTGTCAAACTGAATTATGTATTCTGTGTGAATGAAGCCCTGGTTCACTTCTAGAGCCTCATGTGTAGACTAGGCTCTTCAGATGATAGATGTTTTTATTTGGGAACTACCTTGAAATAAATAAATAAAATAAATAAAAAGGACAGGGCATAGCATGTTCCCCTGCTTGCACACTGATATCTACTACCTTTTTGAATTATATGTCTATCTTTTTTAATCATATGTATTGACTTGCATTTTGATAAAAATTAAGAAAAAGGCATATTGAGAAAAGAACAAATAGAATGATTTTGACAGGCACTGTAGTGAGAGAGTTACAACAAATGTACAATTGTTACTTTGTTCTGTAGTATCTTTTAGAGAGTAGAGAGAAAAATTGTAGTCAGATTTTATGATAACGAGGGACGGAAACAGATGGGCAGCTGAGGGCGGTTTGAAGCCGCCACTTCTGAAGATGGATTGGGCCCACGGCAAACACGCTCTGCATTCCCAATCTGCCTTGAACCCAGCAGAAAAAGGAGTCGATAAGATCTACTCCTTTTTCAGCTGGGAAAAATCCTGCTTTGTTGGCCCTGCTGTGACCCTGTAGTGGCTTCATGAGGCTCCGGTGGCTTACAGCATGTAAATGCCACACTGCCAGAGTGTCATGAAACCACCCACTTCTGGGCAGCCGCCTGACTTCAGGCAGCTTTTTGACGTGCGGCATCTAAACACTGCACTCCAAAGCCACCTGGACAGTGGCTGAAAAGGACTGTGTGTTTGGGCCCATAGTCATTTGTACTGCAAAACATGCAGACAATGAAAAATGTGTGCACACACACAGATACACAAACACAATCAGTTCCATACTAAAATGTTGAATGTGTATTTTGCAATGTACAAAGGCAACTGATAAATTCTAAGAAAAGTTTGTCTGCCCTCAGCTCACACACTGAACTCTTGCTTATGTGGCGATAGTAAATTTGAACAGAGATAAGAAAGCAAGAAAGGAGTTGAAGATTAGAGTGATCTGAATAATGTTTGTTCTATCCTCTGTTTCTAGTAGACACTAATCCAGTTGTTTACTAGCGTCTGCCATATGATCAGATTGCTGATCACATATGTTTGCTTTGTAAATAATAATCTAGCTTTGGGAACATTATAGTTAAATGTAATTCTTTTCCTGGAAAGTATGTTTTCAGTAAAACAACTCTACTGAGTTCAAAACAGCACAGCAATCAGAGTGTATTGTGATTGTACTGTGGAAGTGGCTGGATAGGATGTGTATTGTAGGATGGAATGATGACTCTTCCATAGTTACACATCAGCTTTAGGAATGGTTATCATCATTATTCAAAATTGCTCCATAGCATATAGTCCCATCAATCAAGTGCAACTGGAACCCTTCTTCTTGTGGCTCATAATAGTTTTATAGCAGCTAAAAATGTTATTCTCAGATTAAAAACATGTTTCTGTTGTCTGCAAAGCTTTTGATGAATTACTACAGTAATAGAAAACACCTATTTAATATTTCATGAACATTCAGCAGTGACGAACACTTCCTTATCTTCCTTTTTCTTTTTCCTTTCCTTTTATTTCCTTTCCATTTATTTCCTTTTTCTTCCTTCTTTTCTTTTGTAAATTGGAAATGGGTGCAATGTCCCATAATAAATCAGTGCCAGTTAGGTCCAATCAGCTATTCCTATTTCTAGATGAAATTGTATTGTTGTGTATTGCAACTCATGGTGACCTGATCACAGGGTTTTCTTGGCAAATTTGTTTAGAGGGAGTTTGCCTTTGCCTTGAGGCTGAGAGTGTGGGACTTGCCCAAGGTTATTCAGTGGGCTTCCATGGCTAATCAGGGATTTGAACCCCAGTCTCCAGAGTCCTAGTCCAGTGTTCAAACCACTATACCATGCTGGCTCCTGAAATAAGTTTAGCACATTATTTTTTTTTTAAAAAAAATAATTGTTTATTAAATTCTCACTATTAAAATGATAGCATGCTGAATGAGCAGCAATCATCCTCTTTAATGGCATGCTGTATCTGACAATTTTTTTCCCTTGCATTTATGTCTGAAACACCTAGCTAGAAGCCTCTAAATGAAATGATAGGAAACTGCCAGATTGTTTTGTCTACCTGGCCTAGAATTGTTTTGACTAGAGGTGGTTTTCTAGGATTTTAGAGATCTTTCCTATCACTGGTCATTTGATCTCTTTAACATGAGTTATCATGTTTTGAATCTCTGTCTGTTTGAATGGGGAGCATGAACTCTTCTTGATTGTTGTTGCCATACTAAGTAACAGAAACTGACCAGAAAATGTCATGAGATAAAAGGCTGAGCTCTATTTCTAATCTGTTGTAAGTTAATGCTATAGAATGTAAATTTTTGATTAACACAGTTATGAGAATTCGGGAAAACTATTTTCCATCTGTCATAAGATTTGCATGTTTGAGTTCTTGTGTTAGTTTTTTGAATATTTTGACAGGAGTGTTAAAGACACTAGGAGAGTAATTCCATGGCCTTTGGTGTGTGTTCCTGGAGCCATAGGAAATAGCAGTCATCCTTACTGAGGATGGTTTGCAGGAGGATTATGCGGTTGCTTCCTCTTCCAGATTAGAAGATAGAGGATAGACATTTATTGATATTAGGCTGATAGTCACAGGAAGACATACTTATAAACCTGGAAGATCCACAATTCACATGGTCCCCAACTAAAGGCCCAACATGGGGAAACATTCAACCATCCAGGGATTTACGGTAGTATAAATGCATTCCTATTGTGACAGACAGGAATTATTTTTGGTAAGAGGCGGGCACCTAGAAACTTTGACTAAATCCAATTGTTGGTCCCAACTAGAGTAGAAACAGTGAATCAGAGAAAAGTTGGTAAGCTAATGCCTGTGTAAATTCCATAGATTCAATGAGAAGACTGTAATTGGGACTGATTTAGGTCAAAGGAAGCTATCTCATACTACATTAGTTCATTGGTCCATCTAGCTAACTATTTTCAACTCTGATTGCAGTAGTCCAGACTTTCCCATAATATTATTTTCTAGCCTCAGTAACACTAGTAGTACCCTGTTTCCCCGAAAGTAAGACATCCCCTAGTAAGACCTAGTAGAGGTTTTGCTGAATTGCTAAATATAGGCCTCCCCCGAAAGTAAGACCTAGCAAATGTTCATTTTTTTTGTAGTTGTTCAACAATAAATAAGAATTCTTCATGGAAAAATAAGACATCCCCTGAAAATAAGACCTAGCACATCTTGGGGTGCAAAAATTAATATAAGGCACTGTCTTGTTTTCGGGGAAACATGGTCGTACAGCTATAGTACTGTACTGCTACTGTAGTAATCAAGCATAACCTTGCTTTGCTTCTGAAATCAGATACATTCAAATGTGTTTGGAGTGACAAATATAACCAGTAAGCCAGCTGTCTCCTGACTGCTACTTTGCTAGCAAGAACCCCCCCATGGTTTAGGATTACTCTGTCAGAAAGCATAAGATTACTTAGTTTATTCTGTGATGTTTGTACAGTTATACATTTTTGTACAGTTATACAATGTTTTGTTGTATGCCTTCAAGTCATTTCCAATTTATGTTGATCCTAATCTGAACCTATCATGGGTGTTTCTTGGCAAGATTAGTTCATTTGTTCATTTGCCGTCAGCTGAGAGCATGTGACTTGCCCAAGTTCTCCCAGTGGGTTTTATGGCCAAGATGAGAATCTAAACCTGGTCTCCAGAGTAATAAGCCAACACCGAAACCATTATGCCATGCTTATTCTCATATATATTTGCTACATATATAAAATACTAGAAAACAAAGCTTGCATTCTGCTTTGATGATATACGGTGTTCTGTTGGTATGAGAAGTACCTTTTCTCCATGTTAGCTAGGGTAGGAACCCACTTATTTTACATTTCTGTTTCATATGCAGTTTATGAGATAAATTTTGTACTCAATGTTTTGACTGTGAGTGCAAAAATGATTTGTTTTCAGATATTTCTAATACATTCTATCTATGTGATGGATGTACCAGTTTTCAGTGTTTGGGGTAACCTGAGAAAGTTTAATCAGTCACCCAGTTTGAAGAGAAATACAGAACAGCCCATGTGTGGGAATTTTGTAAAAATCAGGATGTCTTTCAATGTTTTGTTTTCCATTAGACTAGGAGCCATTTTCAAGCACATTTTGAAGGAGGTAGGAATCTTCTTTTTTTCTTGGTTTTTATCTTCTTCTACTTGCAGTTAGAGATCCTCGATATCTATTAAATACTTTCTGTTTTAGTGCAACGAAATCCATTAGGTGACCTTAGGCAAGTCAGATACTCTCAGCCTCAGTGGGAGGCAGTGGAAAACTTCTGAACAAATCTTACCAAGAAAACTCCCTGATAGGTTTGCCTTAGGGTTGCTGGAAATGACTTGAAGGCACACAGCAGCAGCAGCAGCAGCAGCAACAACAACAACCAACTACAACAACCAACAACAACGGCACATATTAGAGAAAATATTAATAGAGAAGGAAGGCAAAGACAATATCTGTGAGACACCCAAACCCTGTATTATTCCACTTAGAGGTTTTTGATTTTGGTGGGGAAAACTGCAGTTAACAATGTCAAAAAGTTTAAGGCAGATACTTAGGGGTCTTCTACACTCTGTAATGGGTAGAAAAGGAGGAGGTGAAATATGATGCAGCAGTTGGGCACTGTTGGTTGTGATTCTAGGGGAAAATCGTAGAAGAAAAAGCAAAGTTAAGGTTCTAGGTTGCTGCCATTAATGGCCCAGTGCTTAGTACAGGCCTTGCAATGTGTACAATAAGAGGTCTCTTTCCCACAACCCTTTCTGCTGCATCATTTCATTCTAATTAAAGTTGTGGACAACAATTTGATTCTCAAAGTCTTTGGAGTAAAACCACTGAACCATAGTACTTGGAGCAACGCCTTCAAGCGCTCTGGAACTTAGCCCAGGTGTGATGCTGGAGAAATTGGACATGTGAACATTACAGAAGTCTTCCTATGTGACAAGCAACTAGGGTCTTATACCATAAGCATTTTCTAGCCAACCACGATTAATATAAAGTTCATTTATATACCATCATTATATGAGATTGGAGGAATATTCCAGTTTCTGATCAGTGTAACATTGTTTGTTTGTTTGTTTGTTTAGATTATTCATGCCCTGCATATCAGCCACAAAGGCTGTCAGATTGGGTTACAAATTGTTAATTTGACAGTTTCCTGCCCACAGGTTTACAATCTAAATCAAACACAACACACAAGAAAAAGGGAACCGCAGTGCAAGAGGGGATTAAGTCCAGCAGATACTACTGGTTCTTCTCTCCCTCCAAGACCAGGGCAATGGCAACTGGGAAATCACTTACACAAAAATGATCCACAGTTTCAAACTCCAGTGACCATCAGTCATGTTCTTCTGTGTATAGTTACAACTTTTTTTCCATTTCAGTTCTTTTTTGGGACATTGGAAAAACCAAATCTGCAGTGGAAAGCCATATTATCAATTTGCAGTGGAAATATTAGACTACAATTCAGTTTATGGTCACTCATACTTAATCATGCTTATCATGTTCACACTCATGCTTAATCTGATTCTTTGCTTCTGAATATAATGCTAAAGGTTTCCCCTTGACATGCATATCTAGTCGTAACTGCCGGTAGGGGGTAGTGCTCATTTGCTTTGCTTCTGAATATAAAGCTAAAGGTTTCCCCTTGACATGCATATCTAGTCGTAACTGCCGGTAGGGGGTAGTGCTCATCTCCATTACTAAGCTGAAGAGTCAGCATTGTCCAAAGACGACTCTAGTGGTCATATGGCCAGCATGATTCCATGGAACACTATTACCTTCTCACAGAAATGGTACCTATTTATCTACTTGCATTTGCATGCTTTCGAACTGCTAGGCTGGCAAAAGCTGGAACTAGTGACAGGAGCTCACTCCATCACATGGTACATGGGCCTAAAACTACCAACCTTCCGAACTTACGATCATCAGACTTGGCATCTTAACTACTAAGCCATATAGAATCTTAGAATTATGGAGTGGGAAGTGGGCTCAAAGACCATTGAGTCCAAGCCCTTGCTCAGTGTAAGATCTCCAGCTAAAGCATCCCTAGCATGTTGGCAGCAAGTGCTATTCTTTTAAAATTGGTATTATGGTTCCCATATGGCATTCTGGTCAGCAGTCTAGCTGCTGCATGTTGCACTAGCTGCAAGGCAATGCAGATGATGTGAAAGTGTCATTGCATAATTCATCGCTGGCAAGTTGCTGTTGATGTTATCCCTTTTTTCATTTATATCCTACCATTTTTCAACTTACAATTTAAAAAAAAATAATGCATCCTAGCCTGACATCAGTTTTCTCTTACCCTGTAACATGGAGTAAGGCTAGACAACTTGGTTCATTACTAATATTTTGGACTACTATTCCTATAATCCTGACCATACTGACTGGGACTCATGGGAATTATCCAAACGATTTGGAGGGCATTGTGTTTCTTACCCTGGATGCAGAATTTCTAGCCCTTTTCAACCAAAGCAGAATGTATTTCATGTCTTGGTAAGTGAACCTGACAACATATTATTAATCACTTCAGATCAAATCCATGTTAGAAGCACAGCCACAGAACACAATTAAAAAGATGGTCCTCTATTAAGATATTTGCCTTGTCCCTCTCCCACATATATTGTCCTCTGTGATGGTTCTCTGTTTTATCATATTCTTTATATCACTTTTTGCATTTCTTCCCAAAGATTTGTCTAACAGCTTATCAAGTGCTTTGTGTGTGCCTCCCAGTTGCCTATCAATGTATGATGACCATTAATTTCATAGGTTTTTTTTTTTTAGGCAACAGATACTCAGAGGTACATTTGCCAGTTCCACCCCTTGAAATATAGCCTATAGCACCTGATATTCATTGGTGGTCTCCCACCCAAGTACTAACTCAAATTAGCTTCCAAGATCACATGGAATCTGATGTCTTTAGAGTATTTAGTCTCTTTCTGGGAGCTATGACCAAGAGCTCTTCTGGAGCCCGCCCACACCACTTTCCAACACTCCCTCCTACCATTGCATATGAGTATCCATCCATCCTGGACTTAGACAATATCTGCTTCCTGCTTTTGTCCCTCAACAACCAACCATGTTGAAACTGAACTTGTCACCTCATCACTATATGCACATGTTTTGCATTTTGATGGGTAATTATGCAGTCTAATTCTATGATTCTATGATTCTAAAGGTCCTTCCTGGTCATTGTTTCACTCCATACATCTGAGGAAGTAGGCCAAGGAGATTATCACATGGGGACAGAATGGGATTGGGAGCAAAGCAGATCGCTATCCTGTTTCTATCCCAATCATGTAAAAGCATTTCAGAGATGTCATGCTTTGTCCCGTCATTTAAGTGAAATTGTATTAATGCAAACTCTCATTAATATAAAATGACAGAACAATTCCACTTCAATGACAGGACAATGACAGGATACATGCAACATCATGTGAAAATCTTTCACGCGATTGGGGGTAATTGCAGTTCAATGATGGGACAATGACTGGATAAGCACGACATCATCTGAAAATCTTTTTGCGATCGCATGATAAGGAAGGCAAAAGGACAGGACAAGGATGTCTTTTTCCTTGTGTGATAATCTCCAATGTCTGTAAAAGCTTAGGATACAACTTCTTCCACACAGTCTCAAAGGTGCTACAAGATTCCTTTGCATGCTGATACTCTAGCATAGTTATGTCTCTGAATTCAGCTCCCAAAGTCTCTATCAAAATGCCTTATTAAGACAGACCTACTTTAGTTAATAAAGCCTCTGACAGATTTATTTATTTATTTACTTCTTTTTAGAAAGTCTTTTTATGAGTCCCATTTCTACCTCATCCTCTGTCTGTCTGGTGTATTTTAGCAGTGTTGGCTAAATATGGTGTCAGGTTGCAGCAGTTTGTCTGCAGTAAACAATTAATGTTTGAGCTGGGAAAGAGTAGGGTTCTATTCTAACTAGTCCTGTTGTTGTAACTATGTGTGCCAAAATACAAGATAAACAGCAGCTGCATCCAGAATCCCTTACTAAGCATGTGTAAACAGTGAAACAGAGAGAAAATGGGTGAGTACATATACGTGACTCACCAGAATGTTATAAAGGTATAGATCTATAGGTTAACCCACCAAAATGGAAATCAAAAGAAAGATGGGGGCGGGTGAAAGAAATCCCTAGATGTTTTGGAAGAAGACTTCAGGTGGTGCACAGAAGGTTCAAAATGTTCGTCTTTTAATGTATGCAAAGCTTACCTGGCCTGGTTTCACTTCCCATGCAAATGTAGTTAGTTTTGAATATGTTTTCTATTCAGTCCTTGCATTTTATGATCCAGTCTCATTTTTTAGACTTGTAGCAAAGCCATAGGTTTCTTTTTGTCAAGGAAACGTGACTTGTTAAGTTGGATTTTCCACAAACTGCTGCCCTTAGCACAGAAATATGAAGAATACTGTATTTTGAGCACTCAGTAGAGAAGTGGTACCACAGAGGCATCCCTCAGGTACTAATTCCAATAACATGTTTTTAAAAAAGAACTTAGAAGTTCCTTATCACTCATTCCTCCATTCTGATTTCTTCCAGCTTGCCTGCCTGCTGAAGCATCATCCTCAAGTTAAAGTGGTTATTAAAATGTCTCTGGTCACTGGTTCTGCACTTGGTAACAGCCTTCAAATTGTCCTAGCCAGTGGCTAGTCCCTCAGGATGGGGGAAAAAAGTTCTTACTCTTGAGAAAATGATCAACTCTCGCTAGCTTTGGAAATGAAGCTGCGAGGAGGGAGATAATCTGAATTTCTGATGTAGCCAAGAGGAAAGTTTGTGACATGCATAAATATGGATAGGCAATAAAATGTGCAGACAAAACAAAACTAGGATGTTAAGACTCAAAACTTACTAAAGAATGTGGCATTCAATTTCCTGTCATGTCATTTTATAAGCTATACCATTATTCTTATATAGCTGCCATGCCCGTAAGCAGTATCAGTATCATTTTCTGAAACCAGAAATGACAAATTACCTTTTAAATCTTGTACTAGATGAATTAAAACAAATTAACTTTTTATTTCTCTCTGGTTTTGCTTGTGGAGGATTTAAATCATTTTCTGAAATGGTAATGTTTCTCCGTTTGAAGGGGAACTATTCAAGACTTGCACAATAGACAGTTTCTAGGAACTATGACATGCAGCCATTCTTTTTACTCTAAACCAAGCTACTTTAAGGCCTGTTGAAAACATTTCTCCGACGTGTTCTTATTGACCTACTTTACTGATTTACAGAGTCATGGTTCTTCATGTGAATGCAATTTGGTTTATTCAAAGTGGATGTGATCTTTGACAGTGGGCAGATTGCCCAGGTCAGTTGCACAAGGTCCTTTCCCACTGTTAGAGAAAGCAAAGCCCAGTGGTGCAGAAAGGAACAGGAGTAAAAAAGAGGGGAGGAAAGCACTGCCCACGCTCTCTAATTGAGCAGACTGTAGACACAAACTTCCAGTTGATCATGTCATGCACAAATACAGTGGTCTTTCCAAATGTTAATCGAGCATACATTATGAAAAGCTAATGCAAATCTTACAGTCAAAATATTCTAATGACATGTTTACAGGAGAACTTCACTTGTGTCCCAGTTCAGTGCTCTATCACTAAGCTAGAAGTGGTGGAAAACTGTTTCCAGAAAGAAATATTCAATGATGTGAAGTTTCTCCAACTACCCTCCCACTTTAATGCACAGATGGTGCCATCCCCAGGTGTTTTTTTCCAGCAATTGCAAAAGAGTGCTTCACCTGCAGTGTGAACTGCATTTGTACGGATATTATTGACAGGCAAGTTAAATGCTAGATTGGAGAGTGAGTCAGTCCTTAGTTTTGTCCTTGAGTTTTATGTATGCAATTTTTTTATATTTAATATTGATTTTAACATAGCATCAGTGGAGTTACACAAATATGTGTTTTATACTTCACCTTACAAAATAGCCACTTCAGTAATTGGGTGCTTGTGTGTGGATGATGGGTGATATAACAAGCAGTAGCCGATATCACAGCCACAACACAATCAGAATTTGCTGGGTTTCAGCTCACACTGAAAACCTTTAGAATTGGCTTATCTGGAAAATACTATTTGCATGTCTTATCAGTAATAAACATGTGATCAAAAAGACTCTGCCATTTTATAACATAGAGTTACCTCTCTGTTCATTCATTGTGCATAATATCCCACTACCTACAGTGATGTGCAGTCAATCTGGGGTGAACTCTGCTGCTGAATGCCTTGATCTGCAGAATGTACTTAACAAATCACTGAAAAAGTTGAATGAGGAGCATGACTGAGCATTTTATCTTCTTGTTTTCCACTCCACCCATCACATTGGTTCCATCAATTCCTTTGTCACACTGAGCATTGCGGTTTGCGATGGGTATTATTAAAAAGCCCTTTCAGATTCTTTTGATTGTTGCATTGATAAAGTCCAAGCTTACCAAGGTTCTTATGCTGCTTGAACAGAACAATGTATATGAAAAAATATTATAATATTATTATTATTAAACAAAAGGTAACATGAAAATGTGTGGGTCGAATTATTTATACATTTGTAATACATTTATGAAACTCATGCCACTCTTCTGTCACATCTTTCAAAAAAATTTTATCTGCAAAAAAAAAATGGTAAGAAGATGATTTTCCTATCCACTTGTCAGTATCAGCCTTCCAAAAATGCTCCCTCAAAGGTTGTACAACAGTGTTCACTTGGTAGGCTGTAGTGTTGAGGGCTGAGGGGGGGAAAGGAGATTATATGCATTCTGGTAGAGATATTTTAAGTAGATGGAGCAGAAATCATCAAACATAGGAACATAGGAAATGGTCATATACTGAGTTAGATGACTGGCACTCTTATGCCAATATTGTCAGTTCTAACTGGCAGTAAGTCTCCATGGTTTCAAGCAACATAATTTCTTAGCTGCATTTTGGGATTCTTGGGATTCTCTGGTGGTTGCCATCCAAGTATTAACCACCCCTACTTAGCTTCTCACATTAGATAAGAACATATGTGTTCAGGCTGATATGATAGTTTTTTCTGCCCACAACTTTATGCCACCCCTACAGCTTTTCCCATTGAGCTAGATCCATCCCCCACCCCCCTGTATGTACACCATGAAGCCTTTTCTAGGAAGAGACAGGGAGAGGAAGCAGCAGGGAAATCGATTTCCACCTGCTTCTGTTCCATGGTCAGATCTCTGAATTTATTCCACTGCATTTTGCCATGTGTATGTTTCCGAACATTTCTTTAGATCTCTTTTTAGCAAGAGCAATAGCAGCTTTATTTATATACCGCTTCATACTGCATTGAGCAATCTCTAACTGTTTTACAATTTAAGCTAATTTCCCCCATCAAGCTGGGTACTCATTTTAGTGATCTCGGAAGGATGCAAGGCTGAGTTGACTCTGAGCTCTTGGCTGGGATTGAACTCACAACCTTGTGGTTTGTGAGTGACTAGCTGCAGTACAGTGGTCCCCCAGTTTGCGAATCCCCCGGGGAACGAAATCCCCGGGGTCCGAAACCGGCGGGACCGCTAAAATTCCCCCGGGATCCGAAGGATCCCCTGGGGAACGAAACGGAAAAACCGCGTGGCTCCTTTAAATCGGCCGCGCAGTCCGTCCGCTAAAGCGGTCCCCCGGGATACGACCATTTCCGGGTTACGAAAGGTAATCTGGAACGGATTACCTTCGTAACCCGGGGGACGACTGTATTGGCATTTAACCACTGCATCACCAGGCTTGGAGCCTGGAGGATAGGCTCAAACGTTTAACTCCAAACAATCAAATTGAAAAATCCTTCTGTACAGTTCACGGGACTTCATACAGTTAGTATTGACCAGTGAATATTTTTTCATTGAATGGCTGGGTCCCTTTCCTATCCTCCAGGCTCCAAGCCAAACTGGGAGGCTGCCTCACATGTGCCTTTTTCCATTAAGGCAACAGCTGAGGCAAGGAACTTGGACAAGGGGTGGGACTAAGACTCTTTAAGGCTTCTTTTGCCCTGCCTTCAACACGACCAGCCATCTCCAAGCCAAACTGGGAGGCTGCCTGTGCCTTTTTCTACCAAGGCAACAGCTGAGGCTGTTAAATATTGTTTTTCAGGACTAGAAAGGGGTTGAGAATGAGGATTAATTTCCTATTGTATCTGTTTTGCCATGTTAATCGTTAATACATTTTTACTGTTATTTTTATTGTTGTGAACGGCTATGTAATTTTTTTTGCTATTTATTGCTTGTGTGGTTTACCATGTTATTTGATTGTCATCATTATTTCCTGTGTATTTTCTTTCCTGTTGTAACCCAGCCTGATTCCTTGTGATTGGGTGGAATATAAATAAATCCTTGTTGTTGTTGTTGTTGTTGTTGTTGTTATCCACCTTTTCAAGGTTGTTAGGCTGACTTATTTAAAATTATAAACTGATGCCAATGTGGACATCAGTAGGCCACTGTGTTCGCACTAGAAGATATTTTAGGTTTTTAAATCTGTTTATGAGGGGGTATCCAAAAGTTTTAATGAGCACCTTTTAAAAAATTTGATGAAAAGTTTGTTTTGATTTGTAGTTGTTAACTTATCTCTATGTAGTCACTATCTAGATTTATACATTTTTCCCAGCGTATCTTGACCTTCCAAATACCTGATATTGTAGAAGTCTGTAAATTGCGCCTTACGAGGGAGTATTGTAAAGTAATAATTATCACCTGGAAGTTATTGTGGCATATTGATGAAATTCTGTCAGTGTCATCATTGGTCCCTAAGTGCACGTTGCTGAGAAAATCAACTCATTACATCCTTTATTTTTGTGACTGGCTCTGCCAGAAGTGACTAAAGTGTAAAATCCTTGTCAGGCGCAGTCTGCAGACTTCTACAATATCAGGTATTCGGAGGGTCAAGATACGCTGGGGAAAATTATAACTCTAGATAGTGACTACATAGAGATAAGTTAACAACTACAAATCAATAATAATAATAATAATAATTATTATTATTATTATTATTATTATTTTATTTCTATTTCCCACCTCTCCTTCAGATCGAGGTGGGATTCCAACATATCATAAAATACATCAATCTCAATATTATAAAACAGTTACATAAACATAAAAATATTCAATAAAAACAATAAAATTTGGTCCTTCAGTGTCATCGTTGATATTTTCCATCTTTCCTCATTGATCTGATTAACCTGTCATGTAGTGATTGGTTATAACATGTCAGGTGGTAGGCCTGCCGGAAGAGATCCGTCTTAAGTGCCTTCTTAAAGGCATCTAAGGTGGTGATAAGATGGATGTCCTCTGGCAAGTTGTTCCATAATTTCGGAGCCACAACAGAGAATGCCCTGTGGGAAGTCGTCTTCAGCCTTGTGTTTTTAATTTCTAATAGATTCTTCCCTGACATTCTGAGAGTGCGGGGCGGATTGTGTAGGGAGAGGTGTTCCTTCAAGTAACTTGGGCCCAAGCCATATAGGGCTTTAAAGGTAATGACCAACACTTTGTATTGTGCCCGGAAGCTAATCGGCAGCCAGTGTAATTATTTTAGTACAGGGGTGATATGTTCTGTTCTAGATGTCCCTGTGATTAGCCTGGCTGCTGCATTTTGGATCAACTGAAGCTTCCGGACTTGGTACAAAGGTAGCCCCGTGTAAAGCGCATTACAAAAATCTAAGCGAGAGATTACCAGTGTATGTATCAATGTTTCAAGGTTCTCCCTGCCCAGGTAGGGACGCAGCTGGCCTGTCACCCGTAGCTGGTACCACACACTCCTGGCTGTCGCCTCAACCTGTGATGTAAGCTGGAGGGACGAATCCAGGAGTATGCCCAGGCTGCATACTTTGTCCTTTAGGGGAAGTGTGACCCCGTCAAGGACAGGTTGACAAATCTCTATCCCTGGACTGGGGGAACGTATCACAAGTACCTCTGTTTTTTCTGGATTCAACCTGAGTTTGCTTTCCCTCATCCAGCCCATTACCAACTCCAGGCAGGCATTCAGAGAGGAGATGCCATCTTTGGTCACTGCAACAGTTGGAGACATAGAGAAATATATTTGGGTGTCATCAGCATACTGATAACACCGCGCCCCATGTCTCCGGATGATCTCTCCCAGCGGCTTCGTGTAAATGTTAAACAGTGTGGGGGACAGAATGGCGCCTTGAGGGACGCCCGATGTCAGCTGTCTTTTACAAGAGCTGTCCCCCAGCTGCACCATCTGGAATTTGCCCAAGAGGTAGGACCAGAACCACTGGAGTGCAGTGCCCCTGATTCCTAACTCAGGCGTTCCAGAGGGAACGTGGTCAACGGTATTGAATCCTGCTGAGTTGTCCAAGAGCACCAGCAGGTTCACACTTCCCCTGTCGGTGCCCAGACGGATATCGTTGACCAAGGCGACCATGGCCACCTAGACTCTGTATCCCCTCCTGAAGCTGGTTTGAAATGGGTCTAGCTAATCGACTTCTTCCAAGACGGCTTGGAGTTGGAAAGCAACTGCTCTCTCAATCACCTTGCCCAAGAATGGTAGCAAAGAGACCGGCCTGTAGTTATTTCTTACCAAGGGATCCAGGGAGGGCTTTTTCAAAAGTGGTTTGACCACTGCTTGCTTCAATGCAGTTGGGAATTTGCCCTCCCTGAGGGGTGCGTTGATGACCTGCTGGAGCAATGTCACCACTGAATCCCCTCCTTGAACCGTCAGCCAAGATGGGCAAGGATTGAGAGGGCACATCGTCTTCCTAACACATGCAAGGAGCTTGTCCACTTCCTCGGTATTTACAAACTCAAAGTGATCCAATCAAAACAAACTTTCTGTCAATTTTTTAAAAAGGTGATCATTAAAACCTTTGGATACCCCCTTGTATCACTGGTAGATTTGCCAACATTACAATCAAGATAGCTCTGTAGGGAAAGTAGCTGTGTGAGTTCCACAACCTGTTCCTTCAGGTTTCTGTAGTAGCAGCAGAAGCAGCAGTAGGAGCACCACCAGTTGTATAAACATCCCAGTCCAACCAATCCATCAGGGTCAAATTTTAAACCAGTGCTATCTTGAGTGTCATAGACAGGATATCAAATGTCTCTGACAGTATCAAAACAATTGCTAGATGTCTAAAAGAGCTGATTGGCATATGTACTGGAGATTCTCTGTTGGAAGTTGTGCATATCTTGCTTGCAGAACTGTCTCATTGCTGCATGCTGGTGGCTGCCTTCCAGTGTTACTATTTTATAAGTTGATTGACTTGTGGAAAGTTAATGGTTGGATATGAACACACATATTCCTCTTGTATTCTATGCTGTAAAAATGCTTTAACTAGACACTCTGATCACCCTAATTGTACAAGAAACAGTGGTCTTGAACAGAACAAAACAGAGGGCATACAACAAAGTGTGGTTTGTAGTTGCTTTGAATTTGAGAGTAAGAAATGATGTGAAGTTATACTGAAAGCATTTATATTTGTGTAGTTGTTTTTCTGACCTAGGAGGCATGCAATGAGTAGACTTGGTTATCATTAGCCAATTTTAAGCCTTACTATTCTTTGATCCTAGGATTAGACTGATATGGTATCGTTCTGTCCCCACCACCGTCCCTTTACTTCTACTTTTTTTTTTTTGAAAAATATAGGTAATGAAGATTACATGAAACCATAGAATGTGTATGGTTTTCTTGATCTGTTTTTGTTTGTATTCATCGCTCTCTTCATGTTTCTCAGATATATAGAGCCCTGTTCTATAGGGAAAATATAAATCAGGATAACATTGATATAGAACAAACTTTTGGGTATACCATGGAAACTTTCTCAAATCTTGCTAAACCTGAGAGATTTAAGCACAAATACAGTACGTTCTGTTCCCTCACCTTTGATAAGTTGTTTCTTTAGGGAATCAAGACGATGAATGCAACATGTACTTTCCAAAGCTGGTGAGTCTGAATTCCATTTCTTTCCTCCACCCTGCCCCATTTGTATTGATTGCATGTGTTGCTACTCCAGGCTAATGCCACCAAAAGGAACAAATGTTTGAGAAGGGTGTTTGAAAAACCCTTGCCTGCAATACCATGGCAACTAAAGATAGTGACAGTATCAGAATAAGCTCTGGGAACTTCTGTTTGAGTCTTGAATGTGCCAACTAAATGTATGGAGCAGGAAGGACTTTAATCCATTATTGTGTTGGGTTTTTTTAAATGAAACTTTATGGATTTTCAGGTGTGGAGAGGAGGGAGCAGTGCTAGGCCCAGATGTCTTATGTATGCACTTAATATTATTTCTTTGCATTGCTGGGCATGCTACTGGCCTAGGCCATAATAAAATGAACTGTTTGATTCCTCAGTACTGTCAGCGCTTACAGTGATAGCATAGGGGGAAGTTAATTAAAATCTATGAAAGAGTGCCAGGGAAACCTTTAAAGATAGACAGTGCAAGGTGGGCAGCATTAATACAACAATTTGGTAATAGAGTAGGCAGCTGCAATCAGTATTAAAAATTACTTGGGGCTTTTTATGTTTAGCAAAAGCTACTAATTAAAGAGAGCAACGACCTGTGAGATTGGCCATGAAAACCATTAGCCATCTGAATATAACTCCAAAGAAAACATTAGCTTTGGAGGTTTCTCCCAGCTGTATCTTCTAGTCACACACTGAAAATTGTTTCACATTATTAGTTTTTCTTCCCCTTCAGTGATAGTTGCCTGGTTTTAATTCTTAATGTTAAAATTAAAAGTGAATTTCAATTCTCATTAATAACAAAGGATTAAGACCGAAGAAACAATAATCCTTCCATGTATTCATAAATTTTGTAACAATAACATTATGACAGCTGTTTTAAGTCATGCATCTGGTTCTTCGGTTCTGAACTAGCCCCACCCAATTGTGTATAGGAGATTGGCTATGGTTGTTGTACAGCTGTAGATATTCTAAAAAGTGTTTGAACAGGAAATGAAACCCATTCATTCAGAAATGAAGTTAGTGCATCTTTTCCCTCTGGGATTTTTTGTGTTTCCAGTGTAGGGGAAACACATGTGCTATGAGGAGGTGCATGACTTTGCTTTTAATTTTAAAAAAATAGAGAAGAAACATGAAAATTCATTTTTGTTGTCTCTGTCTAGTTATTATGATGTTCTTAGCAAGACAGATTGGTAATGAGAAAACATAATAGGCTGGATCTAGCACCAACATGTTACAGGTGGATAAGCTCCATTCAGGGAAGTTGCCTTTATCAAATTTTGCTAAATCTCTCCCCCTTCTGTACCAGCCCAATCAGCAGTGTCCCACAACTGTCATTCAGCCTACCTGCACATGTCAAAATTGGGATATAACCCAGTGTTCTTAGAAAAACCCAGAATATGCCAAAGATGTCTTTATACAAATATATCTCCAATGCACATATCATATATAATTTCAACTACAGTGAGCTCTTTTTATCTGTGAGCTTGCCATCTGCAAATCTGAGCTTCTACAGATGGGAAGCCCTGTTGTTTTTAATGGCGGTGCATGCACACGTTGCACTACTTTAGAAGACAACGGGACTTGAGGTCCCACATTTTTTGTCATCCTCAGGGAGTGGAGTCCTGAACAAAGGGACGAGTATATTAAATTTCTGTATTCATTTTCTGTGTTCTTGTTCTGTTCTGTTCTTTCTGATAGGCTAGGCGTCCATTAATATCATGCTAAAATGATGTTCCACATTGATTTCTGGTATTTCCCTGCTCTTTAGTCTCTGTCTGTCTTCTTTTAAGTGACTTTGATCTCAAGGTTTATTTAGTCTTCTCTTTGGCTGGCTTGACTGCATTAGTTGTAGAAAATAGTGAAAGGGCCATTGCACCTCTATAAGCACATAAATGCAAGTTCCATTTCTACAATATCTTTGAGTGCTGCCTTTTTGAAAGCAATTCTAGCAGCTGTTCCAAGAGTATGTAATATCTGGGAAGCTGTAAATCCCACATTTAAATTAAACATGCCCAGTTAATGAATAAGGTAGCCAAAGTGAATTAGTTTTAGCAGTAGGCTAGTTCAAAACCTTGACCTTTTTCCGCACAAAAGCTGGACAATACAAGTCATGTTTATGCTAAGAGTCTGAATGACAAATGATAGATTTGAAACATCCTGGTTTTTGTTTTTGTTTTTTTTTGTCTTGTTTTAGTATTTTAAAACCATCTCTCATTCTGTCTTCCAATTTCTGACTAGCTGAACATATGGATATTCCAGTTCTTCCTTCGGAACTCTCATTGCAATAATAATAATAATAATAATAATAATAATACTCCGCTCTTCAGTCAAATTGTTAATTAGACATTTCCCTGCCCCTTTTCATATCAGGGAAACATAATTCTAAGAATAATTTGTTCTGTCAATATGCTTCTAAAAGTCTGAATTTAAAGTGTTTGCACATGCATACATATGCGTACGCACACATGCCTGCAAGTCACCAGTCAACCTATGGTAACCCCATAAATTTCATAGGGTTTTCTTAGGCAAGGAATTCACTGAGATGGTTTTGGATGTTCTTTCTTCTGAAATATAGCCTACAGCACCTGGTATTGCCTTGTTGGTCTTCTAGGAATGAGCCTCCTTGTCTTCTAGGATCAGATAGGATCTAGCACGTTTAGGATGGTTTAAATTTATGCTATGTAGTATTCAAGTTAAATTTCTCTGAAATACTGTTTTATTTTACACCATTTTGGTGCCACTGTCAATTGTGGTTGCTCATGACAGCATCCATGACTCTCCCTCCTCTGCTATCTTTGCTATGAATTATTAGGAGGTTCAGGCCCAGCAAGAGTGACTGGCCTAAGATCACTGATGAATCTTCTGTGTCAGTGAAGATTAGAGTTTGAATCTTGCAAATGCCAGTGTAGCACCCTAACCACAGCTAGTCTTGGAGCAGAGTATTTCTGTAGGTTGACCAAAACTATTGTTATGAAGAATGAAAATAAGCATTCTGGCAATATAATATTAAAATGTAGGTGGTTCTAGTTAGTGTATATTTATTATCTAGTGCAGAGAAGGGGCGTACTTTCAACAAAAATGTCTTTATCAAATCTGAACATGTGAGTTGATTGATTGTGAATTCCTACATGGCAGGGGGTTGGACTGGATGGCCCTTGTGGTCTCTTCCAACCCTATGATTCTTTGTCACCAAAACATCAACTTGAGACATACAGGTCTACCTAAAAGTGGTGCCTATTTGGTTGTAAAAACCTCCACTGATAAGGTATATACTAATGTATAAGTCTAGAAATTTTAATCAAAAGACTGACACAGAAACCTAGGTCAACTTATCCACAGATCAGTTTAAGTAGCATATCAGAAAAAAAAAAGGGGGGAGGACCATCATCTTCCCTGAGTAGAGTGGCAAAAGGCAAGACCTTAGTCCATCCTGGAAGTGCCTAAAAGAAGCATTGACCCCATCCATTCTTTTTGCCACAGTGCTCCTTTTGACTTTTTTGAGTGCCTAGGCCTGAAGATGGCAGCAATGACAGCTCTTTGGTGCTTCCTATCAAAGGAGTGCTAAGAGAAATCGGGCTTTGAAGGATCTGAATAAGACCTTTGTGTGTGTTTGTCAGGTTAAAAATCAGACAAAGTTATCACATTAAAGTTAAAGACTCTATATCACAGCTAATGTAATCACCATTTTCTTTGCTTTATCTTTCCATCTTTGTTGACATGTGTGCATTTTCTCAGCCTGACCTGTGTCTGGTCACCTCTCCCATGCATCACACAACAACTATTTACCATAGTTCCCTCCATATATATTAAGTCTTTAGGGTGAGCACAAACAGTTATGCCTGGTGGAAGTTTTAGCGTTCTTTGGGATCATTTTTCTATATTTCATTCTTTACATCCTTTGTTGCATGCTCCTAAGTTTTAACCTTGACTAATCCAGGAGTCATATCAAAATCCAAAATTTCAGCCCTCAAACCTGCCCTTGCCTTGTATATAATATCAGTTGAGTATATATGGTAAGTATTGAGCTCAATGCAACATCTGCATGACACAGTTGTCCAGGTTTGTGAGAACTGTGATGAGAAAAATATGAGTATTCCATAAAGTGCACCCACACAAAGGGGACCACCTGAAATATATCTTCCAATAAATGTTAGGATAAATTTGGCTTCTAGCGAGGTCTTTTGCTAAATTTAAAATGAGTCTCTAGCAGCTGCTATATTGTCTACAATAGCTTACAAGTGCTGTGCAACAAGCTAAAAGTCATTATTAACATGAAAATGACCTATATTGTGGCAGGATATGAAGAAAAACCTTATAATTGGCATTTTGATAAATTCTACTGCAGTTTTGTAAAGTGGGCAATCACTGCTCTTTCCCAAAATTCACATGTTCTGACTATATTTAGCACAATGAGGAGAAAGCCTTGTGATGGAACAGTTCTGTAAACTGAAGCCCAGAATTGCAGTTATACAGAAAACAACCTCTGAAAGTCTCATTTAAAAAATATATATATATTAAAAAGAAAAAAAGTACAATTTACTGTACATAATCCATAAGATCGCTTAAACATCCTTCACATATCACATATACATCCTTTACATCCCGTTCCAAGAAAGAAAGAAAAAATAAGGTCCACAAAAATTCTAGCAGTAAATGCCCACTTTACTTGACAGATAGAACTGCGTAGTTGACTTGTGAATCTATAATTGCTCAATAATTGCCTTTTGGGTAACTTGTACATTGTGTATTAGAAAGACATTAAAATGGATTAAGAACCAGGCATATCTGTTGCCCAAAATGTTGCTGTCTCCAAGAATAAGTGATATAAAACATCAATACAGCCGTTTCCTTTCCTTTTCTCTCTCTCTCTCTCTCTGTGGTATGAGTACGGGTTTAGAGTCAAATATATCAAGATTGTATTGTGGAAGTAAGAAACGTAACAGCTTCATAAGGGTTTCTTTATTTTATTCTTATACTCTTTCTACTGTGGTCTTTTTCTGGTATATTTATATAAGTATTTGTTCAAAATAGTTATCAAACTGTTTTTGGGCCAAATCTTCTCAAAATGGCATATGCAAGAAAATTACTAAATACACATCATATAAGAGGTATAGTTGTTATGAGGAAAACAAGGCATTTGTACCCTTCAAGCAAAAAATATTTTTTCAAGGTTCTTTTAAACACCTTTATTTGTAATAATTTGCTTTAAAGGATAAGAGCATTTTTAAAAATTGAGTTTTAGTACATATTTGGGCTTTCTAGATTGGCAGGAAAGTGTGACATGAAGTTGCCTTTTCCTTAATGCTTAGCAGCTGCACCTCAGCCTTTAGATGGAGCTGCGCAGTTTTTAAAAAAGAAGCTGGGAAAACCAGCAACTTTTTAAAGGCACTTCTTCTCCCCTAAAACGCAAAAAAAAAAAAAAAAAAAAGCGTTTTCATGGCACACTTTCCCTTTTTCTCATCTAAAGGGCTAGAGTTTCATGCAGCCATGAACACACTTCTTTTTGCCAATCTAGAAAGCCACATTGATAATCAATGCAGGTGGTACAAAAATAGTGCTAAGTGCTCAGATGTTCTAGCTTCCATTAGAATATAGGGTGTCACATTTTGTACCAATTGTAGATTCCAAACCATCTTCAAAAGCAGCCCATTATAAAGTGCACCACAGTTTGGACGTCACTTGTACATGGGCAACGAAGGTAAAGTTCTTTCATTCCAGATAGAGCCACAATTATGTATGGTCTTTAGCTGGTAGGAGGAGTTTGTAGTAACCACAGTCAGTACCTGTGCATGTTCAAAGTGTGACAAGTCCAGGAGTCACCTTGGCTGCATAGTTCTTTCAAGGGAAATGCAGTCCCATCCAGTACTGGTTTAGCACTCCCAATCAACCAACTCATAGAACCGCCACCTTATATCAATTACATTTCAGCTTCATAAGATCAAAGGACCACAATAGATCAATTGCTGTTATTTGGAAAGGTAACTTAGTGAGTACCCCCACTTTTTAAAGGTTTGTTGCATAAACCTTTCATGACATGTATGTCTTAGAGTTATAATCTCATCTACCCTTTCATGTTGCTGGGGCCTGTTACATTTTGGATTAATAAATGTAAGGTGAATGCTTGCCTGGGTATGGCATGGCATGGTTGCTTTGTTGTTGACATGAAATCTTAACTGTCTTGTTTTTAGATGTCCTCCAAGAAGTTTGGATTTTTGAAATAGTGAAGATAGCAAATGATGTGATTTGGTTGGAGAATGTACATAAAAGACAGTGAAAAATATTGACAGCATAAATAGGAAGATGATACATTGTCCAGTCACTATATGATTTCTTGAAGTTATGATGAAGGAGAATTTCACCTCTGGGAGTTGGTGCATTGGCTCAGTGATACATTAAGCCAGAAAGTGCATATTGACCAAACAAGGTACACAGTTCCCTGCACAGTTGCCCCTCTGTTTTTGCGGACTTCAGATCCGCAGCTTAGTCACGAGGAGTAAATGGAGGGGATTAAAATGGGATGTGTGCCTGAGGCATGTGCTCCCATTAAAGCCTATGGGACTTGAATATCTGAGAGTTTCCAGAAGAAAATGGAGGGCTGATTGTATTCCTCCCTCCTCCCATTTAACAAATCTATGTAGTGGAAATAATAGTTTTAAAAAGTGTGCACAGTCTTTTAAGGGCAAATAGATTTGGCTAACTTAATGCATATAACCAAGGGGGTTCCATTTTCTCTGTGTCTGTTTGCCCTGCATTTTATCTGTGATTAGTTGATTTTCAGTCTTTGCTTGATATTGGTAGCTTCCTAGGAATCCTTTGAGGGCAGAACCTCCTAGCTGATTTTTAACCTCACAGATCTGTCAAGACCAAAACATGTGCATAGAATTTTCCCTCTTTTCCTGAAGATAAAGAGGAACTCTGTCTGGTCCTACTTACTATACTACAGACTCTGAGAATGCACCTCTTACCATCACCAGCAACCATGGCTGTAACCCTGTTGCCTGGGAGCATTATAATAATTTGTATTTATTATATTGTACTTCAATATTATTTTTGTATTTTCTGAAATACCTTTTCACTTCACATACAGCAGCATGTCATATGTTTCTGTGGATTTTGCAATTATTATACGTACAGGTAATCAATTCTTGCTGTTCGTGGAATTTCAGTGGTGTGTTTTTGTGGAAATGCAGGATCAAGTTCTAAGAAAAAACAAAACAAAATAGCAGTTGTATTTATTAATTAAAATATGTATTTATTAATTAAAATATCCATACGTTGCTTTTAAGTCATAATCACCTGTCACTCAGAGGTGGCTTTGACAGTTCCTTCCTCTGAAACATAGCTTACCTGGTATTTGTTAGTGGTTAGTGGTTTCCCATCCAAATACCAACCAGGGCATCCAAGATGAGACAGCATTTAATTCCTTTGGGGTATTGTGCCTTTAAGATATTTAGGCCCTATGGATAATGTTAGAACAATGTAAATGGTAATACATATTAAAAACAGAGCACTAAAAACCTCCAAAAGAGCAGAACCATCTATCAGCACTTAAAAACCAGTGGAGACCAAATGGGACAGAAATGTGTTCAGCAGCTGCTAGAAATTAAAAGAGTCTAATCTAATCTCTAGATTTTTTAAAAGAAGAAGAAGCTGGATTTACACAGGGCTTCTGTATCTTGATTGGTAATGTTATGATATATATCTTTAAGAGGATATTTCACAAGCATACAAATGTCTGTTGTAGCACATTAACTGCATAAGAAGACCTTAGCACAGCATAATGAAAAGAATTTCTAATTTGTTTGGTACAAAGTGGTCTGTTAAAAATGTATACACTAGATTAACTGCTGCAGGAGTGCAGGAAGCTATTTGCAGTATTTGAGAGTTTAAAATACATTCCAGGTCTGTTCCCAACTAATGCTTGCTCAGCATCCCTTCCAAAATGAATAGGTATTTTCCATTCAGGTCCTTGTGAGCAGCTGTTCCACATCACAAAATACGGTATCGAAATTGGCACCCTTTTTAGCCATCTCAGCAGAGAGGTTTATGGATACCAAATTGAACTGCTTCTTCATCGGTTCAGATCAAAGTTATAGCATATTAATGAACAAAACATTTTCTGAAAGCGTGCACTGCTCCCATCTCTGTTTCTCATGCCCAGCACATAAAGGAATCTATTTTCTAAGTATGTTATTCTGACTCAGTTTATCCACTTATACTAAATTAACAGAAAACTAACACTTGGACTGGAATGGGGAGCTCTTCTCACTGGCCTATACTGTAGTTTCCCACACAATCAAGTTTTATGATGAATTATGAAAACCTCATTGATTTGGGAATTTGTTTGGGAATTTATCTCCCAGCCATCATGTTGTTCCAGCATCTGAGCCAAGCACAAGAAGTTTCTGTTCTTTTGCAATATTTTTAATTCTTCCTCACAAGTTTTTTGCAACAGTTTCTGATCAAGAGGAGAGTGAAGTGATTGTGGACTAACATTTTAAGGTATCTTGTTACAAACCAGCTGATGGCAGCAGACTAAGATAGAAGCCTAATGCAGAGTAGTTATATTGACCATAAAACAAACTCCAAGGTCATAGGTAGTTCAATGAATCTTGTGTCTTTTTGGTTGGCTTAATAAAGGTATCACGATAATATGGAAAGATGTCTTAATGATTCACAGGAATTAAAGCAGAAGGCAGTTTGCACAACAGTGGCTGTCTTGTATGTCTATTGTAAGATTGTTTCAAATATGATCCTGTATTTTCCACACAAACATCTGAATCTGCTATTGATTTTGGGTGAATTTTAAAAATAAGAAAAAAAGAAAACAGGAAAAGCACATGTGATTTTGTTTTGAATAGCTTCAGCTTAAGCAGAGGATTGTTATACTAGTACTTGCTTTTTATTGGTATAATAAAACAGGAGAATGTGCTGACAAATGTTTTAAGATCCTGCTTAGTGACTGTCCTTTTCAACTTCTACCAATTTTTTGTGCTGCTCTAAATTTTAATTAGATTTTGGAGGAGGGGTTTAAAGAAATCCATAGCTAAAGTCACCTCTGTCTTCAGTGAATATACAAAAATATACTACCAAGTTTGATAGCTGACATTAGTTAATTCTTAACAGTTTTGGGTATACAAGAAAACAGTAGAAAATTCCTCTTCCTCTTTTAAAAAGCAAGTATCCTATGCTTTGAAGGAGTACGCTCACTTTGTTTTGGGGTAACTGTGATCCAGTTATCTTTATACAGGAAAGCAGTTTAGAAGAATATAATTTTATGTCATCCCATATTTTTGTTCTGTGCAGGATCTCTGACTGTGCATCCAGGTAAAGAGAGTGCTGGAATGATTAGATGCTAATAAAGCAGATAAAAATTTAGACCACACTCCTCAGGTTTCTATGTTCTGTTTTCCGTGGACTCTTCTATTTTAATAATGTGAGAAAAGTCATGCTAGTTTGTGCCAAATATCTTTTTAGTCCAACATTCTTTCCCCCACAGGGCCATATTAACTCCCAATGTAGCTTATTTTCATGAACTACAAAAAGTATTTTGTACTGTTAAACCAAGACAGTAAACTTTTGCTCAAACAGTATGCATGTGCAAACAACATTTGATATTTTTTACTACAGACAAATGTGGAGAAAAATCCAAGAGTTTCCTTGCTGACCTTTTGCTGAGTCAGGGTGCCAGGGTGGTTGCTATAACCGTTATTTGATAGTCCCATATTGGTGTACCAATAGTTGGCCCACTACTAAGCACATTTGGTAATTACATTTTGATGCTGCTTTTCCCTGAGGAGCTTGGGATATTGTACCTTGTACTCCTTTCCCTTACAATCTTCTCAACAATCCTGAGGGGTAGATGAGACAGAGATATCAATGGCTTGTGAGTCAGCCATTGATACTCATGACTGAATGGTGATTTGAACTTAGATCCTCCTGAGTTTTTGTCTTGGTACTTTATAATCTAGGGTTGCCAGTTTGAAAGCTGGAGAGGACTCCTGTTCCTTTGATGGTTGGGGTAAGAGAGGGAATTTCAACAGCTGGTGTTGATCATGCAGTTAGGAACAAGCAACCTTTGCTAAAACTGACCCCTTTATTCAACCATTGAAGCTATGGGAGCTGTCCCAGTTTTCACTCTGGGGCTGAGCAGATGGGCTAAGAAAACATGGGCCAAGCCTCTGTTGCTGTGGCCTGGGTGTTCACCCAGGTTGGTTCCTAAGTCAGTGTAGGGATGGGTGGGTGTTTACATGCCTATCCCTTTGCCCCCCTGGGACCTGATGCCATGGCTAGCCAAGAGATGGAGTTGGAGGAGGAGCAGATGGCTCCTCAGGAGCAAGAGGAGTTGGAGGCTAGACCAGGTCCCAGTTCTGCCATGCCAGACCCCAGTCCTGACATTTCAGCCCCAGGAGTAGAGGCTCAGCCAAGCTCTAGCACTGTGGAGCTCCCTTCAGTGGCTCAGCAGCTGACTGTGATTTGGAAGAAAGAATCCAGCTTGGAGGTCACTTCCTTTAAGGAAAGGGGAGATGAGAGTGCTTGTGTGCATTGGTCCCACAGGCTTGCAGAAAAGCAAGCTGCTAATAAGGCACAGCTGACAACAGGGAGGGTGTCTCCTACTTAACCACTGGTGGGACGCCATCCCTTTGCCAGAACTTATTGAAAGTCTCTTGGTGTGACTGTGTGCTGGCTCCATGTCTCTTGAACTCTTGTTTTGCCTTGACCCTGCGACCTTGGAATGAATTGGACTATTGCTGCCTTCTACTTGCCCTGACCTCAGACCGGACTGATTTCTGTGACTTCCCCAATCCTGACTTCGGCTTTGATTACTGGATTACTGTTTTGGACAATACTAAGGTCTGTGAAGGCTTCTTATCAGCGTGGGTTGGTGTGTGCTGGCTGCAGTCCAGGACACCTGCTACCAGCACATGCTCCTTATCTTGCTGTGTTGTTGCTCCTACTGAGAAGCCCTAGCTTGCCACATGTGATGTGGAAACAGGGTGCCTGGCTGCACCCATGTGGCCAGTTGCACCATTTCTGCATCAGGTTTGATTATGGGGAGGGGGGAGCTTCACTGTAGGAGTGATAGCACTGCAAGGTAAGGAACCTGGGGGGCTATTTAAACTCCCAGGGTTTGCCATAGAGTTTCCAGGAAACTCTGCTGCAAACCAGGAGTCAATGTACAATCATAGAGTTGGAAGAGACTACAAGAGCCATCCAGTCCAATCCCCTGCCTTGCCCGAATACAAGTCAAAGCATTCCCAATAGATGGATATCCAGCATCTGTTTAAAAACTTCCAAAGAAGGACACTCTACCACACTCTGAGGAGTGTGTTCCACTGTCTAACAGCTCTTACTGTCAGGAGGTTCTTCCTAATGTTTAGGTGAATATCTTTTCCTGTAGTTTGACTCCATTGCCTGGGTCCTGTTCTCGATATGACATCCCTTCAAATATTTAAAAGGGGCTAGACATAAAAATTGTTATGATACCAGAAATCTCCTTGTTAAATATGACCAAAAAAATTTCAAAATCTCAAAGTAACTTGCAAGGAAACATTAGAAAACAATATTATATATGATCATCATCACTAGAATGCTCTTAGCACAAAAATGGAAATTAAAAGATTTACCAACAATAGATGGTTGGCTAATGAAAATCCTAGACACCATAGAGATGGACAGATTAACAAAATGGATAGATGGGAAATCAACAGATGCAAAAAGAACAGATTGGGATCTGATAGTGAAATACTGCAAGCTAAGATGATAATAAAGAATCAGCTCACAACCCACCAAATAATGTACACCAGAAATTCTCAAAAGTTTAAACAGACAAGAACATTAATTCCGCATGGAAGTCACCAATATAGACATAAACAAAAACAGGAAGTAGATAGGTTTTGAATAAAATGGACACAGTAACCAAGGAGACTAATGGAAGTCAAGAGATAGGAATAAGTAGCATGAGAGGTTGATAGTTTTTTGTAGGGCTTTCGGGCTATGTGGCCATGTTCTAGAAGAGTTCCTTTCTGACTTTTCGCCAGCATCTGTGGCTGGCATCTTCAGAAGATGCCATTCACAGATGCTGAAGATCTTGGAAGATGTCAGCCACAGATGCTGGCGAAACATCACAAAGGAACTCTTCTAGAATATGGCTACATAGCCTGAAAGCACTACAAAAAACTATGGATGCTGGCCATGAAGGGCTTCGACTCCACATGAGAGGTTGATTTTATTTAATGATAGATAACACTGGTTTGAAGAATAGGGATAAGGATGTATCTTTTATGTATGGGAATATAAACATAGTAATGTATATAACAGAAAATGAAGTGTTAAGTATTTTATTGATACTAACATAAAGAGATGCTCTTGAGACCAAAACAAACAAGCAAAAACAGGGCTACTGTATCATTTCTTTACCTTCTCCAGGCTAACATACCCAGGGTAAAGGATTGGGCCGGATTCACTAGACCTGTGTCCAGTCTTCCAGGATTAGACCTGATCCTGGCCTTGCGGTTTTGTCCTGTATTGTTAAAAAAGGCTGATGTGAGGCCAAGGCAACACAGGGCTTTGTGCCCATGTGGACAACCCTTCTGACAACCAATTTAATCACTGTTTCACTGTAGCTCTTTACTAAATAATCAGGAGACACCGCAGGCATATGTGCTCCTCATCCAACTCCCTGCCATGTCAGTTGAATAGTATTTCCTAGTGAAGCACTCCCAAATGCAGACTAATCAAGGTTTTCCATAATCTGGTAAATGAAAGAAATGAAGGGAAATAACAACAACAACAACAACAACAACAATATTTATTTATATCCTGCCTCTCTGCACTCAGGCAACCAGGGCGGCTTACAACAATTAAAAATATTTTTTTTAAAAAAAACAGTTAATAAGTGTACAAGCAAACAGTATATAAACTAATAGGAAGGAACAAGGTCAATACCTAACCTATTCTCTGTGGTGGCCGGGCATCTATTTAGGAAAGGCCTGCCGGAAGAGATCTGTCTTAACAACTTTTTTCAAGCTATTTAAGGTGGTCATATGATGGATCTCATCTGACAGGCCATTCCACAATCTGGAGCAACAGCCGAGAAGGTCCTCTGGGCAGTTGTAAACAACCTTGTTTTTATTGGTTGTAACAGATTTCTCCCAGAGGACCTGAGTGTGCAGGGAGGATTATATGGGAGGGGGCAGTCTCGCAGATAGGTTGGACCCAAGCCATTTAGGGCTTTAAAGGTAATAACCTACACCTTGTACTGGGACTGGAAAAAGATGGGCAGCCAGTGAAGAGATCTTAGGATCGGAGTAATATGGTCTCTTCTAGATGTGCCTGAGACCAGTCTGGCTGCCATATTCTGTATTAATTGAAGTTTCCAGACCAAGCACAAGGGTAGCCCCATGTAGAGTGCATTACAGAAATCCAGACATGAGGTTACCAGTGCATGTACTACGGTCTCAAGGTCCCTGACTTCCAGGAAAGGGCGCAGCTGGCGTATCAGCCGAAGTTGATAACAGGCACTCCTGACTGTCGCATTTTCACCTGATTTATCATGTGAAGTGATGGATCTAGGAGCACCCCCAAACTGCGAACACAGTCCTTGCAGGAGAGTGTGACCCCTTCCAGGACTGCAGGTTGTATCCCGATACCTGGCTTCAGAGTCGATACCATAAGTACCTCAATTTTGTCTGAATTCAGCTTCAATTTGTTTTCCCTCATCCAGTCCATTGCTGCCTTAAGACAGTCATTGAGAGGAGAGACGCCATCTAAAGTCAAAGCTGATGACCAAGACATAGAGAAATATATCTGGGTATCATCAGTGTACTGATAATACCCCACCCCATTCCTCTGGATGATCTCTCCCAGTGGCTTCATATATATGTTGAAAAGTATCAGGGACAGGATGGCACCTTGTGGGATCCCACAATTAAGCTATTTCCTTGTAGAGCGACTCCCCCCGAGCACCACCCTCGAGTCTGCCTGAGAGGAAGGAACAGAACCGCTGCAATTGAGGGCCTCCAATCCCTAGCCCCTTCAGGTGATTCAAGAGGATGTCATGGTCTATTGTTGCTCCTGAGAGGTCCAGTAACACCAACAGGGTCACACTATGAAGGTCATCAGCCAGAGCAACCATGGCAGTCTTGACTCCAAATCCTGTCCTAAAGCCAGTTTGAAATCTAGATAATTGATTGCATCCAAGACAGCTTGGAGTTGAAAAGCAAATGCCCTCTCAATGACCTTACTCAAAAACGGTAATAAAGAAAATGGTCTATAGTTTTTCATATCCAGGGAGTCAAGGGAAGGTTTTTTCAGGAGCAGCCTAACTGCCACTTCCTTCTAACAAGATGGAACATGGCCATCCCTAAGGGATGTGTTGATGATGTCCCTTAAGATCATCCTCAAGGCATCTCCCTCCTGGACAGCCAGCCATGAAGGGCAAGGATCAAGAGGGCAAGTTGTTTTCCTCACTCTACCAAGGAGCTTGTCCACGTCATCAGTACTTACAGACTGAAATTGATCCAGTATAACCACATCAGCAGAGTTGCTGGACACCTCATCAACTGATTTTGCTGTAACTCTGGCATCCAGGTCGGCTCTTATCTGAGAGATTTTATCTGCAAAGTAGTTATTAAACACATCACAGCAGGCTGTTGTCAGGTTAAGTAAAGGGTTCAGCACAGGTGGAACCTGTGTTAATTCCCCTACCACCCTAAACAGCTCTGCTGGACGGGGCTCTACAGACACAATATGTGCAGATTATTATTATTATTATTATTATTATTATTAATCTTTATTTATATAGCGCTGTAAATTTACACAGTGCTGTACATACAATCTCAAATTAGATGGATCCCTGCCCTCAGGCTTACAGTCTAAAAGCAGAGGAGAAAGATCTCTGCACTGCACGTATTGCCTCTCTGTAGGAGTAAAGAAACTGCCTATGACGAGTCTTGTCAGATAGGAGTTGAGTTTTCTGCCAGACGCTGTCCAACCCATTTCATTTTCCTCAGTTCTTCAGTATACCATGATTTATGATTTGAAGCAGATTGGAAAAGACGCAGGTTGGAAAAGTGGGAGTGATTGTGCCGATAGCCTTGGTAAGATCGGTGTTCCAGGTATTGACCAAAGCTTCGACAGAATCGCCTGCATTACCAACCATTAAACCCTCTAGGGCTTTCTGGAATCCAATTGGTTCCATTAATGTTCAAAGGCGGACCATACTAATGAGTCCTCCACCCCCAGTGGGGCAGACAGTGGCTCTTAGTTCAGCCTTGATCAGGAAATGATTTATCCATGACAATGTGGAGGTTTGAATTACCTCCGCCCACGGATGTTCCTTTTCTGTACTAAAGACTCCATCAAATGTATGACCCGCACAATGTGTGGGTCAGTGGCCAATTGGGATAGGCCCAAGTTTGTCATGGACTCCATGAACTCCCAAGCCACATCTGTAAGATTTGATAAACTGGTCTCGAGTGGAATGTTGAAATCGCCCAGAACTAAAAGTCTGGGCAACTCCAACAGCAACGGAGACCAGCTGTGCCAGCTTGGTTAGGGAGTCTGTTAGACAACGGGGTGGACGTTATACTAACAGAATCCCCAAACTATCCCTGGTCTTGAGACTTAGATACATAGACTCGAAGTGGACTATTTTTCGGACAGGTATCCTTCTCATTCAGAGGGGCGGGCTAGAAATAAAATGTATTATTATTATTATTATTATTATTCAAGGGAAGATTGTTCTTATGAACCAGAGCCACTCCTCTCCCCCCCCCCATTTCCCCTTAATTGCTCACTAACGGAGTACCCAGCTGGGAAGGGCCTGCATCCAAGTTACAGCACTATCCTTTCCCAGCCAAGTCTCCATTAAGCAAGCCAGGTTGGCATCCTCATCTAAGAGGAGGTCATGGATAATGTGAATCTTATTTTTGACCGACCTGGCATTGCAGAGGAGCAAGGTCAGGTTCTATGGAATGGTTGGTTCACTCTCCAATCCATTCCGAGAAACAGAGTGAACTGAAGGCGGGATAGCTTTCAGACATTGATCCTGCCTTCCTTTGTAACAAACCTTCACTATTGCCGCCATACCTTCCTTTCCCCTGCATTCAGCTAACATAATCTAGATTCAGCCCATAACTTCCACTGTACAGAAAACTGTTGTAAAGACTTTTATTATACTCTATCACCTTTAATATGAATATGTAAACCTGAAGCAGAAGAGAATTCGTATGGAATGTTTTATGATGGAAGAAAAGGGTTAATATTTAGGTGGCATGGAGATGAGCAAGTGAAGGAAATTTCATCAGTGAATGTGGCCAGTGACTATGGGTCCAAATGCTGGATTTTTGTGAGGTTTTGAAGCTGAGATTCAGGGTAATAGGAAAACTTAATGTCTTGGTGTCTGCTATTGCTAAATTTCATTTGGCTGAACATGTGAGTTGAACCTTATTTTCTATATAAGATTTTTGTCATTTTCAGACAACGTGGTATAGTAGTGAGATTGTTTGAGCATTTCATTGCAGAAACTTATTTTCTACTTTCTCTTTTCTAGCCCAGACTTCATTCCACCTGATAAATATAGGCAATGGCCTTATGAAAATTCCATTTCTAGTTCCTTAACCTGCCATGAGTACTACAGCCCTACTTGGGGGCTCTTTAAGATTGCCTCACATTTCTTTTTCTTAACTGCAAATGACATGTATTCTAATATAGATTTTAAGTGGTGTTTGGAGGTGTAATGCAAATTTGAATAATATAGTGATTAAATATATGTTTACACACAGCTTTTTGTGGTTGGTGGATTAAAATAATCTAAATAAATAAATGACAAATATACTTTTCTCATTCCTGGCTCAGGGGATATAGTCTCAACAATTTATATTTAGCCCACTTTCTATATTTTAAGTTATATTGAAAAAATATAGCTCCTGTGATTCTTGTTTTCACCCAAGAATGAAGTGTTTACATCAGCTGTGCAAATATGTTTTGTCCTGTCTGTGGCCCTCCTTATACTTATCACCTCCCTCTTCTTCCTGTACCTTGGATCAACCATTGATCAGAATGGAGACAGGAGTCAAGAAATAAGGAGAAGACTAGAAATGGGAAGGGCAGCCATGAAAGAAACAGGCAAGATTCTAAAGTGTAAAGTTATACTACTGAGCACTGAAGTTACAATTGTCCAAGCCATGCTTATATCTGTCATTGAACGTCCACCTCTGGGTGGAAAGAGCTGTACAGTGTAATCTCAGCTGTTGAGAAGCCATGGAGAAAAAAACTCCTAGTTGGAAACAGGATACTGCAGTGAGTTTTAAAGTACTAAGATTAGTGGCTGGGATGCTATAGTAAAAGGACAGGCAACCTGGCGTCCTTCCAGATGTTTTTGACTATAGTTCCCATTTACTATGTTGGCTGGTGTGATGGGATTTAAGATCTAAAACATCTGGAGAGCAGTACATTGCTTGCCTTTATTGTGTGTATCAAAGGATGGACCTGGTCCCCTATGTTACTGAGCAACTTCTCTAGAACCTCTTGCTGAGTAATTGAGGGACAAATTGTGTATCTTTCTTATAATGATAAATGTAGCTATTTTGGACGAAAGAGTACAATCAAACCAGTGTTCTCCTATTGCTGTTGCTAGCTTCTTTTGAGTTGTCTGACTATGAGATCATGAAGTTGCTTTCTGCTTATTTTTAGTTTAGGGTAATTCTGATTATTCATTTGTAATACTGTACTGACCATTTACATCCATTCATCAGGCATACGGTTTGCTCTGTCTTGAAATGTTCTGTATTTTTTTTTTAATATACAGATCTACTGGAGAAGAGTCTCAGGAAGGAGGAAGAAATAGGTGATCTGCAGGTATTTTCACTAATTGAATTGTACTGTCCTATTGCAGCTCAGTGGTAGAACATATCCTCTTCAGGTTGCGGGTAGCAGGTAAAATCTCTAGTATCTCTAGTTAACAGTCTCAGGAGAACAGGGGTGGTAAGTCTCTAGTATGAGACTCTGGAGAGATAGTACTTGTCTAGAGCTAGATAGATTGCTTCCCATATCCTGCTTTTTAATCTTTGCAGTTTAAATATATGTTTTCACAGTTAGGACTATCCACATTTGTCTGTTTCATGGCTCAGTTGTGATGATGAAGCAGCTAGATTGAGTGAATTTTGCTTGCTAACTGCTAGCCAATAAATAATTTGATAATATAGACAATGTAACTAGCCTGTGTTTTTAGAATTTGCTGTTTGTCTGATCCACAGCGTATGTAACCACAGCTGAGACACAAGCCATGTCTTCTCATGGTGGGGACAGCAGATGCAGCCTATCAGAAAAAGGTCTTCCCCGCACAGCCAAAACTGTACTTAGAATGTCTATTTTGGAAGTTCATATTTTTATATTGGTTACTTCATATTGGTGGTGCATATCTCTATGTGGAAAGTACTCAGAACACTTTCTGGCTGGATAAAGTAAAGAATTCTGCTTATTTAAAAATATACTAATATTGTATCATGCTAGTAGAAGTGTGTATTCAGCGGAGAGTTCCTATTAAATTTATCTGGACTGTGTATTGCTGGAGAAAACTGTCAGCATTCCTGCTTAAAATATATCTAAAAGAATTCTGGGAGACCATCAAGAAAAGGTTTCAGGAGTTTGCAGCCTTTTCAGTTTTGGCATCCACATCAACCTCATCCCAAGCCTGCTGTATTGGGTCTATATTGCTTTGTTTTGCCTTGTACAGTGAGCCCACTGTATCGGCAGGCTAGTCATCTGTGGATTGGAATTTGCCCTACTCTTCCTGCCCCACACCATATCAGCTAATGGCGACTCACATCCATGGATCCTGTTCCAGCACAGCTGGAAGCAACTGAAGGCCATGCCTTAGGTGCAGTCTGCACAGCCTCTTAGTCACCAGGTCAAGTCTTTCCTCTTTCTTGAATGACACAGGCCTAGGAGAGCCACTGGTCTCAGCCTCAGACTCCCACTCTCATCTATACTATGGCTATAATAGACGTTACTGACCTACTTTAGAAAATAAAGCAGTGTGGGGAAGTCAAGAGCCGTTCCATCCCCATCAGCCTGAAAAATTAAATAGCTTTACACAACACAACCAGAAATGATATCACTCGAGGTCTCTTCTTTCATGAACTCAGTCCATCCACTGAGCGTACCTTTGGTTGCTATTTGTCAACCATTATCAACCACCACCATCTTACACATCTTACACAAATTTGCATAGGCATAAGATACTTGTAAAGCCCACAAACTCTTTGTATATGATGCATATACATGACATAGTAAACATTGCCTGAGAATAAGCATCTCTTCCTGCACCATATAAGACTAATGAGCAGTGTCACTTTTGAGACAGCACCATGGACCACATTTTTTAAAAAACAAAACCAAAACCCAAATGTTGTTGCTCAGTTAAATCAGAGTACCCTCTAAGAAATTCAGTTCTGTCCACCAACATATTAGACACTCTTGTTGGAACAGATGTTCCCCAGGCCATGACAATATCTTTTGATGCCATAGATTTCATCCAGCTTCATAAAAGTAGATTCACTCATGCAAAAGAATCCTTCAGATTTGCTCACAGTGTTGGATGATCCCTGGAACAGTTTTGGGAGGGTGCAAGGGAAAGTCTTGTTACATGATCAGAAGCGTAACTGGCTCCCCCTTCTAGCCCAATCGACAAACACTGACTTAATATGCAGCAGTGTCATAAGGATTACTAAAATAATGTTTATGAAGCAATCTAAGCGCTTAGGAAAATGTTACATAAATATGATGGAGTGGATCCAGAATTGAACAGAGCAAGATTACACAAATTGGATGATCAGACTGGAGCTGAAGTGAGACATTTTCATTGCCCCTCCCCTGCAGCCCCTCCTACATGCTCCTAGAAGTTTGTTTTTGAACAATACTATTCAAACAGTGGTCTGTGGAGTGGTGCTGATCTGCAAGCTACCAGCTGCTAGTTTACAACAATTTTCCTGAAAAGAAAAAAACATTTGAAACCAATGGGGCACTTATATTGCACTGGTCAATGACACATTAAATGCCATTCCTCAAAGTATCCTGAGAAAGCCTGCTCTAAAGGGAATCTCCCACTATATGAGATGGGAATGGCAGCTGCAGGTGGAAAGGGGGAATCAGTGAAATACAGTACCCTGCCTTCTTCCAAGGGCTCTCCAGAATCTGTTCCCTTTGCCCTTTCTTTCTTCTTCGTGGTCTCTGTGCCTCACACAATAGGGTTTTGCGCCTGCGCAGAAGCTCCATCCGGAATGCTGAAAAGCTGAGCAGATTGTCGGGAGCCCCGCCCCTCCCATTCCCTGAGCATGCCCAATCCCGCCAATCTAGCTCCTCCTTCAGTTCTCTTTCGTCCGCCACAAGAGTAACATCTCCTCCGGAGTGCTGTCCCTGCGACGAAAGCTGAGTAGCTAAACAGACTCTTGTATTTTGTCTTATTTTATTTTACTTTACTTTACTTTTACTTTTTATTTGTTTTACTCCCGTTTTTTTCCTTGAGCTGCCCCTTTTTGTTCGGAACTCGAGGGTTTTGGCCCGGAAGGCCTCCTCGCGGACGGACCGGCCTCTTATGGCCGCCCCCTTCAAGAAATGTTCCGAATGTGGCGGTAAAATCCCGGTTGTGGATGGACACTCGAATTGCATTTTCTGCTTAGGCAGTTCCCACATCCCGGAGAAATGCAAGCATTGCAAGGCTTTTAATCCCGCCACACTACGCCAAAAAGTGGATCGGCTCAAGGCCCACTTGTGGGAAAAGGCCCTTTCGGTCTCTCAAAAGGAGTCTTCTGATAGAGATGGGGAGACGTCCTAGGGGGTCTCTAAGTTTCCGAGGATTCCCAAGTTGAAAAAGACTTCCTCGACGCCGACAACCACCTCGACATCGACGGACCCAACACCAACATCCTCGACATCAGGAGCCATGTCCCGCCCCGAAGGGCATACAAAGGAGCACAGAAAACGCTCCGCCTCCTCCGAGACAGAGAAGCCGAAGGCTAAGAAACATAAGCATAGAGAGGTCCCGGCATCCGTTGCTTTGGCAGCCGTCCAGGCAGATCTGGCTATGTCCTTCCTAAGGCCTACGGCACTTGACCTCTCGGTCCCGGCCCCGGTCGCTGTACCTGACTCGGCGCCGGAGACCTTGGAACCCGCACTCCAGCCTGCCTCCACTCAGGCCTTTGTCCCTTCGGGGATAGTTTCGGCCTCGGCCTCAACAGCCTCACCTATTCCGGCTCCGACCCCCTTGCCACCGAAGGATATCCTGGCTTCGTCGGAGCGCATTTACAGGCTGCGGTTCCCATCTCCTCCACCCCGGAAGTCTCTGGAGCCATTTGAGGAGTACTATTTCGACTCGCCCCATTCATCGGCCTCATTCTTGGTGCGACACCGGGCGGAGTCTCACTGGAGGGAACGTCATCCATCCTATCGTTCCTACTCCCCGTCGTACAGAGACCACGATCATGTGTGAGATCTCCACGTTGAGGATTTCTCCAGGCAGTCACGATCGCTCTCTCGCTCCCTGGCTCGAACCCAAGGCGAGTATAGAGCTGTTTCTCCACCTTCGGCTACTACTGCCACGGTCTCGAGACTGCCCGACAGGACCACCACCACAACTGTCTCGGGCTCGATAGCCGTCTTGACGTCGACACGCTCGGCCCCTATCTGCTTCGCAGACGCCTCGACCTCGACATTCGTCTCGGCCCCGACACAACCTTACGAGGAGCCCCAGTTAGCCACCTCCCAGTCAACTGAGGAATCTGCAGGTGAACCAGAGGGTCGTCCTGAGTCACCGCAGGCGGCTATCTCCTCTCCCAATGAGGACGTCGAGGACCTTCATCTCTTTACTGGAATTGTTTATAGGATGGCGAGAGCTGTAGGCCTGCAAACAGCACAAGTCTCTAAGCCCCCTAGAGACCCGATTGACGGCCTCGTAGTGAGACCAGTGCAACCAGCTGTTATCCCGTTTTTGCCATCCTTCTCTGACATTATGGTCGCTTCATGGAACAAGCCGGCCTCAACGCCACCGGCATCGAAGAAGCTGGACTCTCTCTATCGAGTCCAGGCTGACACGGCACCGTTTCTGTTCACTCACCCCACACCTAACTCTCTGGTGGTGGAGTCTACCTGCAAGTCTACGGGTAAGACACACTCAGCCCCAGTAGACAAGGACGGTAGGAGGATGGACATATTCGGCTGTCCCTTCTATTCGTCTGCAGCCCTGTCAGCAAAGGTTGCCAACATGCAAGGGTGCATGGCGGGCTACCAAAGGTTTCTCTGGGACCGCATGGCGTCTTTCATTCCATCTCTACCTCTGGAACAACAGGAGGCGGCCCATGAGTTCTATGCCGAGGCACTCTCCCTCATTGCCCAGGAAGTTCATTCGGCTAGACACGTTGTCGACTGTTCGGCTAAAATCATGGCTGGGGCAGTGGCTCTACGCTGGTTTGCCTGGCTGAGATCGACCTCTCTGTTGGAAGAAGCCAAGTCAAAAATTGAGGACCTCCCCTTCGACGGCGAGGGCTTGTTCGCGGCCAAGACGGATGAGTCTCTCGACACCATGGCCAAAGCCCGTCTCAACGGCAAAAGGCTCAGGGTAACACCCAGCAAACTGCCCTCTGGCTGCCCATGGCGTCAAAGGCCCTATGATCCTGGCTTTACCAGGTCTCGATCGGCTCCGTCCTCGACCTATTGGTCCCCATCTTACAACAGGAGACCTTACAGGCAACCTCAACAGCATCAGCAACAGCAGAGGCAAGGTCAACAACTCCAACAGCAACAGCCGTCTAGGAAGCCATCCTCCAAGCCACACTTTTGACGGGCCTTTGGAGGCGACACCCAACTTTCTGCTGCCAGTCACCCTTTCCTCAGTCCCCAGACTTCGCTATTTCTACGAGAACTGGTCCAAGATCACCACGGACTCCTGGGTGCTTACCATCATCCACCTGGGATACGCCATAGAGTTCTCAAGTATTCCACCAAATGGCATTTTCTGTTCCAGTCCCTCCTCTCCTCCTCTTTTGGAGGAGATTTCCTCCCTTCTCGACAAAGGAGCCATTCAACGTGTTCCACCATGCTACAAGCACCAAGGCTTCTACTCCAGGTACTTCACAGTTCCGAAGAGAGGAGGAGGTCTCCGCCCTATCTTGGACCTGGAAGGCGTCAACTCATACATCATGCCTTGCAAGTTCAAGATGGTGACCCTGCAATCAATTCTGCCGTTTTTGCATCAAAGAGACTGGTTTGCATCCATAGACCTAAAGGATGCTTACTTCCACATCAGTATCAGGCCGCAACATTGGAAATACCTCTGTTTCGCCGTAGATGATCTCTATCAGTATTCCGTTCTTCCTTTCGGCCTCTCTGCCTCTCCTCGAGTATTCACAAAGTGCATGGCAGTGGTCATCTCTCACCTTCGTCTCCAAGGAATAAAGGTCTTCCCTTACCTCGACGATTGGCTTCTGGTGTCATCCTCCAAGACACAACTGTACAAAGACATCCAATACACTTTGGACCTCTTTGCCGACTTGGGACTCAAAGTCAACCTACCCAAATCCGTTCTCCACCCCGTGAGGGTGACAGACTATATAGGCACATCCCTGGACTCTGTAATGGGACGAGCCTACCTTCCCACCAGACGGGCGGAAGCCCTCTGGGAGCAACTGCAATCAGTCCTCTGCACTCACTGTCCGTCTGCAAAGGACATCCAAAGACTGCTAGGCCACATGGCCTCAACCACAGCGGTGACCTACCTGGCTTGTCTCAGGCTCAGGTCTCTCCAAGCTTGGTTCCTGGCTTCATTCGATCACCTGAGGGACAATCCGTCCAAGGGACTCTCGTTGCCACCTCATATCAGAGACTCTCTCAAGTGGTGGATGTCTCCCTCCAACATCCTCAAGGGGATGCCCTTCCAGACGCCAGAACCTTCCAGGATGGTCACTACAGGATGTCCATGTCAGGATGGGGCACACATCTCAACGGCTTGTGTGTACAGGGACAGTGGTCTGCACAGGAGGCAGAACTGCACATAAATGCCTTGGAACTGTTGGCAGTCATCAAAGCCTTCAGGGCATTCGAAAATCATCTCCTCCACAGAGTTGTGCAGGTAGTATCAGACAACACAACCACTGTCTGGTACATCAACAAGCAAGGATGAACTCACTCTCCAGTCCTCTTGCGTCTCTCCCAGCAGCTATGGACGTGGTGCCACCATCGCTCCAGTAGCTATTCACTTGGCTGGAAAGGACAATGTGCTGGCAGGCTCCCTCAGCAGAGACAAGGTGCTGCAGCACGAATGGACTCTGTCGAGTTCGGCCTTCAATCTTCTGACGTCTCGATGGGGAACCCCCTCGGTGGACCTATTCGCCACCCCGGAGAACACCCGATGCCAGACATTTTATACCAGGGCGGGCAAAGGACGAGGATCCATGGGGGACGCCTTCCTTTGCAGTTGGAGTCGAGAACTTCTGTATGCCTTTCCTCCCTTTCCTCTGATCTCCAGGACGGTGGCCAAGATGGCCAGGGATGGGTCCAACGCCATACTACTGACTCCATTCTGGCCGAGACAACCCTGGTTCACTCCTCTTCTCCATCTGGCCAAAGGTCAATTCTTCCACCTGCCGAAGTGGCCCGACCTTTTGTCTCACTCCAATGGAGCGGTCCTACACCCGGACCTAATCAACCTACGGATGACGGCATGGAGGATCCAGCCATAGAGTCTCCTGACCTGCTTAAGGTCCTGTCTGCCTCGAGAAAGGACTCCACCAAGAGGTCCTATGCTTATAAATGGAAGCGTTTCTGTGCTTTCACTGAGGCTAGGTCTGAATCTTCCTCACCTGTGAGCCTTAGTACAGTCTTGCATTTTCTACTACACCTCAGGGATCAAGGCCTAGCCTTCTCCTCCCTCAAGGTCTACCTGTCGGCTATCGTAGCCAATCAGCCACCTGGCTCAAGGTCAGCTCGCCTCTTCACATCACCTATGTCTTCAAGGGACTGCATCACCTTTATCCACCGTTGCCACCACTGGCCCCGGCCTGGTCTCTCTCTTTAGTACTTACGCAACTCACGAGACCTCCCTTTGAGCCCTTGAGCTCTGCTTCTTTGAGACTACTGACACTTAAAGTGTCTTTTCTTGTGGCCATAACTTCAGCCAGACGTGCTTCTGAGCTGACAGCCCTGTGCTCGGACGAGCCTTACTTGACTTTTCATAGGGACAAGGTGGTCCTCAGACCGGACATTTCCTTCCTCCCTAAAGTGGTTTTTCTGTTTCATCTCTCCCAGGAGATTATGCTCCCTAACTTTTACCCAGATCCTTCCTCGCCTCTGGAAAAGACTATGCACACCCTGGATGTTCGCTGTGCTTTGGCTTTTTATGTTCAGCGTTCTGCAGAGTTCAGATTATCCAATAAGTTGTTTATCTGTTATGGTGGTGCCAGGATAGGCAACCCAGTTTCTTCACAGAGGTTTGCAAAATGGATTGCTCAGACCATCGCCTTGGCCTATGAACTGGCCAAACGCCCTCTTCCGGTTGGTGTCCGTGCTCACTCAACCAGGGCTACGGCTTCATCTGCTGCCTTCCTCAGAGGTGTTCCCCTGCCAGAGGTCTGCAAGGCGGCTACGTGATCACAGCCTTCCACGTTTGTTCGGCATTACCGGCTGGATTCTAGATCCCGGAGAGATGCCAGTTTTGGTCGTGCTATTCTTTCTTCTATTCTGCAGTGACCTTCCCACCTCCACAGGTAAGCTTTTTAGTCACCCTATTGTGTGAGGCACAGAGACCATGAAGAAGAAGTACAGGTTGCTTACCTGTAACTGTGTTTCTTCGAGTGGTCATCTGTGCCCTCACACAAATCCCGCCCTACCTCCCCTCGGTCAGGTCCCTGCCTTTTGTGGCGGACTTGAACTGAAGGAGGAGCTAGATTGGTGGGATTGGGCATGCTCAGGGAATGGGAGGGGCGGGGCTCCCGCCAATCTGCTCAGCTTTTCAGCATTCCGGATGGAGCTTCTGCGCAGGCGCAAAACCCTATTGTGTGAGGGCACAGATGACCACTCGAAGAAACACAGTTACAGGTAAGCAACCTGTACTTACAGAGATTCAGCTCTGTGTTTAACCTTGTTGTTGGGAAATGTGTGTGTGTGAGAGAGAAAGACAGAGAGAGTGAGTGAGAGAGAGAATGTGCATGTGCATGTGCTTTCAAGTTGCCTGTCCACTTATGGTGACTCCATGAATTTCATAGGGTTTTCTTAGGAAAGGAATACTCAGAAGTCGTTATCACGTTACTTTCTCTGAAAAACAGCCTACAGCACCTGGTATTCTTTGGCAGAAATATACTTCATGTTTAAGTTATTCTTACAGTTTAATCTTTTTACCTCCCTTCTTCCATTCATTTTGGCAGTTGTTAAATGTTACAGAGCTTTAAAATATTAGGCAAAAACTAGCAATTCCTTCACTTAATTTGGTAGGTTAAAAACAAACCCTATTTCCTTCATTTCATGTGATTTGTCTTCTTGACCAACTGCCATATTCAGAGCTCTCTCCTGAAACTCCTCCAAGTTGCTGACTGACTTCTTGAATAATTGCAGCTGAGGTCCTACTAGCATTTAATGGAGCCAGGACAGTTATATTCTAAATTTTCACAACATCACTGCAGCCGAAAATAGCGTTAAGCATCCTCCAGCTCAACACATAATCATGGCTTTTAAAATCCTAAAATCCTAATTCTTAAATCAGAAGTGCAGCTGTCTGCCCAGATCATACACGTATACAGTGGGGCAAAAAAGTATTTAGTCAGCCACCAATTGTGCAAGTTCTCCCACTTAAAAAGATGAGAGAGGCCTGTAATTGACATCATAGGTAGACCTCAACTATGAGAGACAAAATGAGAAAACAAATCCAGACAATCACATTGTCTGATTTGGAAAGAATTTATTTGCAAATTATGGTGGAAAATAAGTATTTGGGCAATATCAAAAGTTCATCTCAATACTTTGTTATGTATCCTTTGTTGGCAATGACAGAGGTCAAACGTTTCCTGTAAGTTCTCACAAGGTTGGCACACACTGTTGCTGGTATGTTGGCCCATTCCTCCATGCACATCTCCTCTAGAGCAGTGATGTTTTGGGGCTGTCACTGGACAACACGGACTTTCAACTCCCTCCAAAGGTTTTCTATGGGGTTGAGATCACTCCAGGAACTTGAAATGCTTCTTATGAAGCCACTCCTTCGTTGCCCAGGCAATGTGTTTGGGATCATTGGCATTCTGAAAGACCCAGCCATGTTTCATCTTCAATGCCCTTGCTGATGGAAATAGGTTTGCACTCAAAATCTCACGATACATGGCCCCATCCATTATTTCATGTACACAGGTCAGTCGTCCTGGCCCCTTTGCAGAGAAACAGCCCCAAAGCATGATGTTGCCACCCCCATGCTTCACAGTAGGTATGGTGTTCTTTGGATGCAACTCAGCATTATCTCTCCTCCAAACATGACGAGTTGTGTTTCTACCAAACAGTTCTACTTTGGTTTCATCTGACCATAGGACATTCTCCCAGTCCTCTTCTGGATCATCCAAATGCTCTCTAGCAAACTTCAGACGCGCCTGGACATGTACTGGCTTAAGCAGGGGGACACATCTGGCACTGCAGGATCTGAGTCCCTGGCAGCATAGTGTGTTACTGATGGTAGCCTTTTTTACGTTGGTCCCAGCTCTCCACAGGTCATTCACTAGGTTCCTTCTGTGTGGTTCTGGGATTTTTGCTCACCGTTCTTGTGATCATTTTGACCCCACGGGGTGAGATCTTGAGTGGAGATTTAACACAGATCACTACAAAACACACCTGGAATTTTCTTTCCACTGATGTTATTACAGGTTGAGTTTCCCATATCTAGAATTCTGAAATATTCCCAGATCCAAACTGTTTTTCATAGATTGCTTGATAGTGACACCTCTGCTTTCTAATGGTTCAGTCTACACAAACTGTGCTTCATGTACATTATTAAAAATATTATGTATAAAATTACCTTCAGGCTATGTGTATAAGGCATATATGAAATATAAATGATTTTTTCATTTATATACTTGAGTTACATCTTCAAGATATACCATTATATCCCTGGTGGCACAGTGGTTAAATGCCTGTACTGCAGCCACTCACTCAAAACCATAAGGTGGCGAGTTCAAGACCAGCAAAGGGCTGAAGCTCGACTCAGGCTTGCATACTTCCGAGGTCGCTAAAATGAGTACCCAGATTGTTGGGGGGCAAATAGCTTACAATTGTAAACCGCTAAGACACTCCTTCAGGGTATGAAGTGGTATATAAATGAAGCTGTTTTATTAAGTATATACAAATATTCCAAAATCTGAAAAAATCCTAAACACTTCTGGTACCAAACATTTTGGATGAGGGAGACTCAACTTGTAATTATTGTTTTTCACATGTGTACACACACATACACTAATACGTGTTTATTAAATGAATCTAAAAAAGAGGGCTCTTTTGTAAAGGTATGTCATGAATACTGTATTTCATGCCATGTATCTATTCAGTCGTAATGGAAAAATAAGCTCAAGAATGTACTTGATAGTTGAAGGGAAAAAAAGAAAAGAAAAGAAAACTATTCACCAGTCCTGTAGCACTGGACTGACTGTTCTAAACTTACTATACAGACAGAACAAGAAATGGGCATTTCTGTGTCATTTTGGCAGGGAGAGGGGGCATGAACGGGAGTGTGGGGTTTTTTGAACTTATGTCCTGCTTGTAGGATTCCCTTAGGCATTTATTTTTGCCACTGTGGATTCTAAAATCTGTGGATGCTAATTATATACATGGGCTAGTAAAATGGTGCTCCTTAGATAAAATGGCAAGACCAAGGCTTGCTTTTGGGAATTTATGTATTTTTTGAGTATTTTCAAGCTGTGGGTAGTTGAATCCGTGGCTATAGAGGGTTGGCTGTATTAGTGCAATAAATAAATTAATATGAAATGAAATTCAACACAGAGAAATGTAAGGTACTGCACTTAGGGCGGAAAAAGGAAATGCACAGATATAGGATGGGGGACACCTGACTGAATGAGACCACATGTGAAAGGGATCTAGGAGTCTGAGTAGACCATAAGTTGAACATGAGTCAACAGTGTGATGCGGCAGCTAAAAAGGCCAATGCAATTTTAGGCTGCATCAACGGAAGTATAGCATCTAGATCAAGGGAAGTAATAGTGCCACTCTATTCTGCTTTGGTCAGGCCCCACCTGGAATACTGTGTCCAGTTCTGGGCACCACAATTCAAAAAAGATGCAGAGAAACTGGAGCGTGTCCAAAGGAGGGCAACTAAGATGGTGAAGGGTCTGGAAACCATGCCCTATGATGAACAACTTAGGGAGTTGGGAAAGTTTAGCCTGGAGAAGAGAAGGTTAAGAGGTGATATTATAGCCCTGTTTAAATATTTGAAGGGATATCATATTGAGGAGGGAGCAAGCTTGTTTTCTTTTGCTGGAGAGACTAGAACACGGAACAGAAGTATAGTAGGATCTCTACAATTCATTTCTTGTCACACCAGACCAGACATTTCTTATGCAGTAAATGTGTTATCAAGAAGAGTAAACGATCCAAGAATTGAAGATTGGACAGCAGTAAAACACTTGTTGAGATATTTAAAAGGAACTTTAGATAAAAAGATGATAATCAGAAGAAGTAATGCTGATTTAGAATGTTTTGTAGATAGTTCTTTTGCATCGGAATTGGGAGACAAAAAGTCAGTTACAGGAATGATAATTAAATATAGTGAAAGTCCAATAGTTTGGAGAAGTAGAAAACAAACTAACGTAGCATTAAGTACGAGTGAAGCAGAATTCGCAGCACTGAATGAGATAGTAAATGAGGTACAGTGGATTGTACCATTGTTAATTGATTTAAATGAAAAGTTCAAAATGCCAGTGGAAATACTAGAAGATTCACAATCGTGTATAGCAATGGCTGAAGCTGAGAGTTTGAAAAACAGAACGAAATATGTAGGTGTAAGATACCAAAATGTATGAGACATGGTTCAAAAAGGAGAAATAGAATTGAGATATATTGAAACACAACATAACATAGCAGATTTATTCACTAAAGCATTGACTGTAGAAAAACATGAAAGACTGACACAATTGGTTGGAATGACATTGTAAGACACATACAATATTTTATTTCGGAGGGGATTGTTAAGGAAAATGCAACATGGGACATACAGTGGAAGAAATAAAATATGTATGTGAAAGTCACAATGACTAAGCAAAAGCAATTGAGAGGCTACACAGGTGAAAAGGCTAATGTAATTTAGAAATCCTGAGAGCCAAGGACAAATGACAAGGACAGAATTATGGAATACATATTGGAAACACCTGAGAATCATAAAGTGTACAAGACAGTATGATGAAATATGATGAAATACTTGGGTTGGACTAAAGTATGGGTTGAACAGAGTGAACCAATCAGATTGAGTGTAAACACCCACAAGTGGTTATAATAATATTAACAATGTATGCCAATGTGTTCAGGTTCTGTTCCTGCTGTTCTGTTCCATTCAGTTCTGTTATGCTTAGTTCTGTATAGTATGTATAGTGTGTAGTAGTATGTAGTAGAGAATAGCTGAGATTGAGCATTGTATAGAGTAGAGTAGTTATAGTTAAATAAAGTAGATCTTTTATACAAGTCTACTGTGTTGCCTGGTATCTTGTGAGAGAGAAGATACAAGAGCCACCAGAACCAAGGAGACGTTTGGAGACATCTCTGAAAGAGGAGTGAGAAGGCTGAGAGAGTTTGTCAAGGTCTTCAGCCTAATCTCTGAAGCTCTGCATGCTAAGAAGAAGCAACAACCACAGATCAAAGCTGGTCTGCTCCGCTGCACAACAAGGTGGTGAGTTAAAGCAAGTATAAGACAAGCTGCAACTCCCATCATCCTTGACAATATCATATTGAGGAGGGAGCAAGCTTGTTTTCTTTTGCTGGAGAGACTAGAACATGGAACAATGGATGCAAACTGCAGGAAAAGAGATTCCACCTCAACATTAGGAGGAACTTCCTGACAGTAAGGGCTGTTCGACAGTGCAACACACTCCCTCGGAGAGTAGTGGAGTCTCCCTCCTTAGAGGTCTTTAAACAGAGGCTTGATGGCCATCTGTCGGGGATACTTTGATTAGGAGTTCCTGCATGGCAGGGGATTGGACTGGATGGCCTTTGTGGTCTCTTCCAACTCTATGATTCTATGATTCTATGAAATCTTCTCTTTTAGGGTAGCAGATAGCTTCCCCAGATGTAGTGTGGCATTTACCACCCCCTAGTCCCACCTGATCTACATACCTCTGTTAGTTTTTATCAGCCAAGATGGGCAAGTGTCAAGCTCACATGTGATAGGCCAAATTAATTCAAGCATCTTGCTACATCATTTGGCAACAGCAACGGGGACTGATCCCAAGAAAACTGACCGATGAAGCACTGGATTTACCCAGACATTCTACTCAAAAGTGCCTAGCAAATCTGTCACAGCGGACAAATAAGGGTTAATTCCTTGCCTGACAGCCTGATCCCACTAAGCTCCACCCCACCCAGAAGAGCTCTGCAGAGCAGCATGTCAAGGATGTCATAATTGAAGCATAGTACTTCCCTCCCACCCCACCCCACCCCACCCCGACCTTACTGCTATATAATACGCACATGAACAGTATTCACCAATTTCTGGTTGCATTCACCTATGTAGAGTCTAAGTGTTTAGACAGCTTGTCAAGGTTGATAACCTTCTGATTTGTAACTAAATCCACATGTACATGTTGATGGGCATTGATTCAAAACATTTTAAAATTTTGTTCTGAGACTCTTCCCACCTCTATATTTTTGTGGGCATTATCAATTATTTGAATATAAGGTTTCTTCCCATATTAGGAGTCAATGTTCCTAGGTTCAAGCGAGCTGGGCTGTGGGATAGGCCTTTCACCTTTGTTCAGGAATGAGCTGGGGAGGGGCCGTTTTTCAGATTACTCTATAAATGATATCTCTTGTTCATCTTCCTATCCATATCTGGAAATAATTCACCTGACCTGTATCATGAGGAGGAGGTACATGCAATGGAAAATGGAGAAAATCATCACTGTGATGCAGGGGCCAGAATGATGGCTTTGAAAATGGGAAACATTGCTCAGAGATAAGCCATAAAGTTGCATCACACATTACTCTCTTCATCTCATGGCATTGCATCAGGCTTAACACTTCTATGAAAGGGTGATGTAGAGATGTAAGATGTAAAATGTTTGGAGGCAGTGGATGAGAATTATCCTTCTCTATCCAGACATAGTATCATCGCAAATGCTAGCACAATTTACTTGGGTATTAGCAGTGGCAATTTGTGAGGTCCAATAAAACTCATTATTTAGCCACAGTCTTGAACACTTGAGGGGAGAGTGGCTGCCATGCCCATACTAGTGCAGAGTTTGGTGGGGGCAGCTGGGATATGCAAGGATGTGCTTCCTGACTGATCCTCAATATCAAGTGTAGGTAGAGGCTGGTTGTATCTTGGGCCCCAGTGGAGCACTAATAGTTAGTCACTCCTGCAGTTCTGTAATGCTGACCCAGCTGCTTCTACTGGTGCATTGCAAGGAATGTTGTTAAGGAGCATTTTTTTCCTCCTTGGTTGTTGTCCAGCAGCAATGGCTGAGTGGTCCATTGTGAACCTCACCAGCAGCCAAGGGGAAAAAATGAACCAAATACTGAAGAAAACATATTTTAGGTCTAAGCCTAGACTATCTTGCAAGATAAATGTCCATCAACAATCTTTTGAAACCAGAACTGGACATAAATTTCAAGGAAAAGTATTCTATGAAAAAGACAATCTTGTTTTGTCTAAGAGGTTGACTAAATGCTCTAATGGATCTTTTAATCTCTGCTCTTGCTGATTACAGACAGGATAAAATTAGCTTTGTGCTGTAATCTTTAGGGCTTGCTGTGCCAACAAAGAGTAAGCAGGGTCTTTCAGGCAATTAGGCTAGTAGTTCTCAATTTACTGTGCTGTAGGCTCTTGGGAGAGCAGAGAACTGAACCTAGTAAAATCTAGTTGCACTTTACTTTCAGTGATTATTAAGTTTTATCACTTTATTTTATCAGAAATGTGAAACTTAATTTTAAACTCAAATTTATGGCAAAATAAACCCTGCAAATAGGATGCTTTGGAAGTAATTTAAGAGCCTGTAAAAATATTGAAGTCCAGCAACTGACTGGGTTTGTGATCCCTGCATAAAACAAAAGCAGAGCTTCAGTGGTACTTTAATTCACTGTGATAATAAGGGCAGAGTGTCCCCATGAATAAAAGTGGGACATTCTTTATATCCATTAATTAAAATAAGTTCCTTCACGTTATCTCTAGAGCTGTTCCACAGCTCAAGATAGGAGACAAAAATATATGCAAGCGAAAAGGACAGCCCTTAAAGCTTGGGGAAAAAAAACTACTTTTTTGGATTATAGCTCCTAGAACCTCAGGGATTTGTGTGAAACTGCCCACACAACTAGCTGTGTGAAAGGTTTTCACAGCTCTTTGTATAATAACAAATACTGGATACCATACTATTTTTTTCCTGCTTCTTCAATAACAGCACAAAGTAGAAATGAATGGTAGAATCTTTTGCTTATTTGGTGAGGATACAGGAGAAAGTCTTCTTTGTGGTTGCCTGTGATGACCAAGAGATTTTAAAGCCGAGGCTTTAACGAGATGCAGTCTTTTGCTATAATTTCTGTTTAAAAGCACCTCTATTCCAAGGACTGCATCTGAGTTTTTAACTTGTGTGTTTTAAACAGAATTCTGGATTAATTCTCTTTTACCTTTTGTGTTAACAGTTTTGTAAGCATACTTTGTTTTAAATGGTTGTGAACCACTTGAATCACATGACAGCACAAAGGTGAGATATAACATAAAACAAATAGGTGGTGTTACACTTTCCTGTCAGAAAATCCAATTGTGGGTGCAAATGACAACTCAAAAGAAAGACAAAATCTGTCAAAAGCTAATATTTAAGGCTGTTGCAGTATCTCAGAAAATACCACAACGTCCCCTAGATCTAGATCACACCCATAAGGTTGTGAGTTCAACACCAGCCAGGGACTCAGGCTTGCATCCTTCCGAGGTCACTAAAATGAGTACCCTTCTTCTTGGAGGCAATTAGCTTAATTTGTAAACCACTTAGAGACTGCTTAGGTTGTTTGAAGTGATATATAAATGAAGCTACTATTGCTATTGCTAGATCTTTAAAAATATACTTTCAAGGATTTTTGTACAGCTTTGTTTGAACTGTCATTACTTTCCAGCACTTGGCCAAAATAAAATGTTGAGGGGGAGTTGAAACCTCAGTGACTACATATGCACAGAAATTCTGTTTGCATTCTGAGCCAGAGAATGTCAAGTGGAAAACTATTTGTGATTTGTAATATGTTTAGGCTTGAAAACTGGATGAATTTGTAATATATGTCTCTTGTATTAGCAGAAGTGAAATTACTACTCATATTACATAACCTAAATATCATTACTCATACTATATACTAAATGATTATGTATCATATTAAGGAGCTTCTTCCTTTTTCAACTGTGCCATTGCCACAGTAGCAACCAGAGAGGGGAAAGGTGGGTAAATTTAGCATATTTCCCACACAACTTGTAGTGACAAAGCTGCAAGGTCATCCAGAAATAGGGTGTAACAAAGCTGTTTTGCAAGCAGAAGGTACTGCAAGTAAAGAAAGAAAGAAAAAATAATGCTAAATGCGAAAAGTTCAGAGATTATTAACCAGAGATGTATGCAGGTATTGTATTCCAAGTCTCAAGTTGAGTATTGAATCCCTACCTTCAAGTTGTGTCTCAAGTCCTTCCAAGATACCTTCAAGTCAAGTCTCAAGTTGAGTCTCAAGTCTGGGAGCCAACTTTTAAAAGAAAAAAAAAAGAAAGAAAGTGTGGCACGTTTCTCAGAGGTGAACAGCAAACACATTAAGCAATGGGCTTGAGGTGTGAGTTGTGGTCCGATTGGTATTATGTCCCCATTACATAACAGAGGAACCTTCTAAAGCTGTTCAAAAGCCCTAGAAGGATTCTTCCACCTCAAGCCCATTGCCCAACACATTGTGGCTGTTCTCCTCCAAGAAATGCACCTTGTGCTCTGGGGACTGATCTTGTCTGCTGCTTGAAATGAATTATGCCAGCAAGTAAGTTGCTGAAAATATACAAGTAGCTAGTTGTTTCAAGACAGTGCGTCATTTGTTGTAAAATCGAGTTCAAGTTAAGTCATTGAAGTGACTTGAGTGTGAGTCCAAGTCAATTCTCTCAAGTCTACATCACTGTCATTAACCTTAAAGAAAACAATAGAAACAAGTAACAACCGAAGGAGTATACATACAAGTAAAACAACAGGCCCATGTGCAGGTTGGGCAAACAACCCCAGGAAAGGCGAAAAAACCTGAAAGTTCTGAAAGTGACCAGCTGAAGTCTGGGGATGCTGCAAGTAGTGATACACAGCAAAACGTGGATGGGTGGGTCACACTGAGGTCCAGCCAACAATGTCTGGCAACATCATGGTCAAGCCTATGTATGTCAGGCAAATCAAATTTGAAATCCCATGAGAGCATGGATCTCACAAGATGACACTGATTGATTTGCAGTAACAATCATGCATGAGGTCTCGCAATGGGGTTACTGATTCAAATGCTTGTTCCTGGCCTTGCTGTTCCAGCTGGGCATAACAGAGATCCCTTTGGCTGTCTAGTGTTATCAGAGCTATTAAACAAGCTTGCGCTGGGAACCTGAGCATCTACATCAGGGGTTGGAATCATGTCATAGTTAAAGGGGAGGAATACTGGGAGTCACAGTCCAACAACATCTGGAGAGCAGCATGATTCCCACCCTGCGTATAGTTAAACAACCTCACAATGGCATGAAGGAAGGAAAAGAGGAAGATGAGGTCAGAGTAAGCAGTACTTTGAACAAACAGCAGTTTCAGAAAAGCTTGGCTAGAGCAGGCAGCAGTACAGTGGGAAACATAAGAACTAAGGATAAATGAGCAAGAGAAAAAAATGCAACTTGGAGGAAAGCGTAATTGATCTTATATAAGCTGTTTGGAGATCCTTTGTGGCTAAACAGTGGGATAAAAAAAGCTTTAAATAAATACAGGAGGGGCTTAAGAAGAAGAGAGCCTGTACAAAGTTAGCTGGAAAGGAGCAAGCTTGTTCAGGCATTTTGGATCTTGAGGGATAGTAGGCCAGAGAACAAGCTTGGCTGAAAGGTCAAAGAAGCAGTGCTGGAGTGTGGTGGGGAGGCTGAATCTGAACTTATGGGCTACATCTTGACTCATGGGTTTTACTTTTGATCACTTTCGGGTAGCATGAGGCAGGCTTTGAACCAGATTCATTTGTGCATCTTGAAATGCGAAAATATATATTGAAAGCCAGTGTGTAGTGGTTTGAGCGTTGGACTACGAATCTAGAGACCAGAGTTCAAATCCCAGCTCAGCCATGGAAACCTATTGGATGATTTTGGGCAAGGCACACTCTCTTAGCTTCACAATGGCAGTGGCAAATCTCCTCTGAAGAAACTTGTCAAGAAAACCCCATGATAGGTTCACCTTAGGTTGCCATAAGTCGGAAATGACTTGAAGGCACAAAACAACAATAATGTAGGAAGCAATCATGTAAAAGCTATTCTTTGTAGAAAGTAGGTCCAGGAAAAGTTACTTTTTAGACTATACATAACTCCTGGACTTCTCTAGCCAGTGTGTCTGATAGCCACACTGGCCAGGATATTCTGAGAACTGGTTTCTAAAAAATTCTAATTTTTGTTTGTTCTGATAGGACACAGTATGTAGTGAGATCTTGTCATGTCAAGACAACTTCTCTTTTTTAGGAGTTCTTAATAATGGAGCTGAAATTACTGCAATGCTGTGAGAAGCTACTTCACTAAAATGCTTTGTCAAGCAAAGTGACTGGCTTTTAACTTGTGCCCTCAAGGGTCTACCATACCAATAGGCATATATGTGAATTGGGCTTTAGGCTGTCTGTCTAAAAAGAACATCTTTGTGCTGTTCTCAGAAATATGACATATAAAGCACTCAAGTCTACAGGAAAAAAAAATTGGCAGGATATTGCTGATGATGATAGTATTTGCTCCAGAAAGTTAAGTCATCATGCCAGCTTTGGAAAAGGAAGAATGGTTGTGTTATGTCTAGTTTGGAAAGTTTACATTTAAGTGTGGCATATGAACCTGTTGTATATGTATAAAAAGATGTTGGTTTTTATCAGAAGTGAAGAAGTCTGGATTTATTCCTTTTGTGCTCTTTTTTTTTAAACTTTTTAAAAAACCATTTCTTCCCTTCTCCAATGCTATTGAAATTTTCTGAGATAGTAAAGAAAGAGACCAGCAGAGGGAGCTTGAGCTCCCTGGCTGATCCTACAAAATAGTTTTGCTTACACTTTGTGGGAAAAGAGGAGCATGGTTTCTTTTTACTGCTTGGTACGACCTGTTAGCTATTTTTAAAAGAGACATTTTGCTTTTCTTTGAGCAGTATAGTAGTAGGCAAAGTGCAGTTTTAAGCAGGGGAAGGAAGCAATGTAAACTTTTCTTGTTTTCTGCTAAGCATATGCTATGTAACAATTACTGTGTACAGGTGGGTACAACTTGAAATGACAACTTGTCCAACAAATTTGAATCTTGCAAATATGAGTCAGATTCTCTACTCTTGTCCCAACTCCCTGCTGGTTTTAATTTTTAGACTCTTGATTTTGATTCATTTCCTTCTAAGGGAGTGAACTGAGGCGGTACTAACAAAAAAAATCTGCATTATTAAAATAATAATAATTATGTGATACTGTGAGTACTGTGCACTTGTAATTCAGTGTGTTCAATGAGACCTATTCCCCAGTGAGTAAGTGAGATCCAGTGCAGTGTAGTGGTTTGATCATTGGACTAACACTCTGGAGCCCTGTGTTTGAAACGCCCATTCACCCATGTAAATCCACTGGGTGACTTTGCGCACGTATCAAACCCCTTCTGAAGAAATCTTGCCAAGAAAGCCTTGCAGTAAACTTATTTTAGGGACACCATAAGTCAGAAACAACTTGAAAGCACACAACAAGACGAATGAGTGTGCTCATGATTGTGACCATTCTGTTTTTTAAATTATCACTTTTTTAGTGATAACGCACTACTGGAACACTTCTATTATAGCAGGGGTGAGAAAACATTCCAGATGTTGTTGAACTGCAACTTCCAACATTCCTTATCATTGGCTATGCAGGGTAGAACTGATAGGAATTGTATTTTGACAACAACTAGAGGGCTACATACTCCCCTCTGCATATGAGGAGAAGATATATGAGCACAACTACCTATTTCAAATATTTTAAATATAAATGAAACTAGCCTGCAGTATCTTTGATTCACATTAACTTTATTTCCTTTCCTGTTAGGCTTACTGATTGAATTTTTTTTAAAGTTGGATTTTTTAAAAAAAATGGATATGCTTCAAATACTTTTCTTTTTTTTTTTGACACAATGCAGTGAACCCACTGGAGATTAAACTAATTCATGCTAACAAATATAGCACAACATTGGTGGCAACTGCCATTCTAGCCACTCTAATCTGCTAATTGGCTCTATTTTTCACTTGATAAAAATGGCCATTCTTATTAGGTTTCATTATGCAGTAATTGGAAATTCTAGAACTGTGCCTTCAATGCTGGCATGCTTGCATAAAAAGATACAGTCCTGAACAACAGACAAAGTAGTTTTTTGCCGTCTTTATCCTTTCTCCACTGAAAGACATCTGGGCGACACTTTTCTTCTTTCAGATATGGAACAAAATTGAGACTAGTCCATCAGTCTTTGAAGTTTGGTTTCAACTAGGGCAAATTTCCATTATTTATTTAGAAAGCTAAATTGCAGTCTTAAAAAAAGTGCATAACTCAGCAAGAGCTGTTTAAGGTATCAGCAGATATATTCTCATATAAAAGGCTGCACCCAAAATTATATATAGAGGTGGTGGTACAGTGTAACCATAATGTAAAAAATCAGACATGTCTGACTACGAAAACTGAGTAAAGATGGGGCCAGAAGGACATCTTTTGGAGGAGTACTTCAAAATCCTGGTGCTAAAGTAGAAAAGGCCATGCGCTTTTTGGCCACCTATAATAATTCTGATGATAAAGGTATGTGCAGAGCAGTATCTGTTGAGTTTAATGCCACCCAGAAGTCATGTATGGTGGTCTAAAAAGGACTCAAACCTTTTCTGCTGCCTCTCAAAGCCCCCAGACAATTACTGCTACTTGCCTGAGAATGCAAATGTAGGGACATGAGATAAAGCTAGTGGGCTGTGTTCAGCTTGAATTACAGGTTTTCTGTCAAGTCTGGTACAATACCAAGTTCAGAAATTCAGGCTTTAATAGTTGTAACTCAATAAACCTTTATTCAGTAACTATATTGCAGAACATTTCAAAGATGTTCAGAACCTTAACACTGCCTATTAAACTTTACACAGTTTCAAATTAATGGTGGGCTTAATTCTCATTCATTGTATTTAATAAACACATTTCTCTTGCTTGTTCCCATACCACACCTTCTTTGTTATTATAGCTAGATTCTTTTTCACAGAAGCAACCTTGAACAAGTTTGACTCATGCTTGCCTCCTCTACAGTATTGTCTCAACCCTTGATCACCATGTCTCAACAATAGCTGTTTCTACTGTATAATCCACCACCATCACATCAACTTCCCAACATTTTATGGTAGGCAAGGTGCATATGAAACTCCTAAAAGTTGCTTAGACCTATATTTCATAGAAATATCTTGCATGTAGGCACTTTTACCTGTATAAATCCTCATGTCTACAGCACCTGCCTTTGCTGCTATTAGCTGGGCTCCCCAGCTGTAGTATACACTAATGGTGGTTTCAAAATTGATTTAGTATTAACAATTTGTGTTGTGTTCTGTAGGAATCTGCTTGCTGTAAGCTCTCTCTCATTCCCTCTGTTTGCAACAAAACCCAGTATTCTTGCTCTGGACATTTTTTTTTCATACTAAGAAAGCACAAAGTGGTGCTGATTTTATCTTTCCTTTTTCTCTTTGTTAACAGGACAAGAGGTATGGAGGTTTTGTTTCCATGCAAGGCTTGTCTTTTGAGCTTTTCCATTTTTTCCGGGTGAGATGGCTGAACCACTGTAAAACACCTAGAAGTTTGGTTCTCAATTGGCACTCTTATATATACACATCACACCCAGAACTCCTCTCAAACAGAAAGCCTAACTGGATGTTATTCTTCTAAATTCCTTATGCAGAAGTCCCCCCCCACCCCCATTTTGGAAAGGAGAAATGCTGCCCCATTTAGACATCACAGACCACATCACTTGGAAAGAAAGCATGAAGCTTTCAAAACCATTGGGCTTTAACCAGAAGTCAGCTGTGGCATGAGAACATGAGACCCTTGCATCCCTATCACATCTAGCACCATTAAAAGATTTATTTGATTGTTAATGGAGGGAGTAAAAAGCAAAGTGCTTATTCCCAAGCCCACAGATCTTTTTGTGCTTTGCCTCATATTTTATTTGTATTGTCACATTCAGATGGTCATTGCAAGAGAATGTAATAATTAAAATGAGTCATAATTGGCATGATAATAGTAATTAAAATTTTAATTGCAAATAGAATGTTTAATTCAATTATTATTTTAAAGTGTTTATTTATACTATTTCGTACTATGTTTTATAAATGCATTTTAAATATGAACAGTAGTGCATTCTGTGCAAATTTTATGAATAAGTAATCAAATAGTAATAGTTGTAATACAGTTTTTGGATGAGCAACATTAGCAAGTATGTATCTGTCAGAGCTATACAAAGTTATGTTTAGATTTTCATCTTAAAAGGTGACAGTACCAAATAAGATGAATTTGCTGCATGTTTCTGCAAATTTGAGGATTTGGCCAGTAAACTAAATATAGTGAAAATGTTGTTTAATAAGAAAGTCAAATGTTTTTAAAAAGTCTTAGGTTTCCCCATGTTTATGTTTTTCCATATCTAAGGAAGCAGCCAGGTTTTTGTTTTGAAGCATTGTAGAACATCCACAAAGGCAACAATATGGGTCATTCTTGGTTCATCCCAAGAATGCACTGTCAAAGTCACAGCTTCTGCCCCCTTTGTACCATGATGCCTACCATTTGTAGCTGTAAATAAATGTGAAGAGAACCTGTTTACCCCACATAATCTTGATCTCTATTTGGGCTGCAGAGTATTTGAAGTGAATTAATTTCCTTGGGATTTTTCTCTACGTTATTTGGACATAGAAAAGAGAATTAGTCTCTTAGGCCCAAAACAGATGGGTTAAAAGGAGTGCCTTCTGGCTGCTTTTGGGCCATGGCATGCAGACGATGCACACAGCCAGAAGCTGCTCTGAGGTCACCTTGCCAGTGGCCAGTTTGGGACCGTGGTGGCAGCCAACCTTCAGAGCAGGCCATGCAGTCCCAGAACGGTGGAGGGTGGAGCAGCCAGAGGCCACTCTGCCATGTCCAAATGCTTCTCTCCATATTCTCCTTTGTTTGTATCTACATATGTATGTGCGCTCCTCTTGTTGAATAATATATAAGGAATTACTTCTTATAACATCTGTAGAATGTTTGTAGAAGTCTTTTGTTTGCAGGAAAAGGCCTTATGATTTTATCTTGTAACTTGTCCTTCATGTAGATTCTGATGTTGCTCCTGCAGTTTACATGGGGCTGGCTCCAACTGTTTAAGCCGGAGTTTGATCATTTGTGGCCCTTTCTTATTCTCAGTTTGATTTCACTTCCAATCTATATTCTTCCTGAACCAATTTTTGAGTTGTTTGTTGGATATTTAAAGCTTTCTGGTGAGTGGCATAAGAGCAAGACAGCTTACCTTTCTGTTTCATAATTTGTTCATAAACCAACTGACTTTTACATGTAGCTCACAAAACAAAATCCAGCCTATTATAGAATAAGGCCACACACATACACAGCAAAGTATGTGCATAAATCATTGTACATAAACCTTTGTGGGCTTGAATCTACCTAATCATATCTCTGAACTCTTACCCTCCATCAGTACAAACACTTATACCTCCTGTGATAAACATATCTATGTGCATACCTATTCACTATGAACAACAGCAGAAGCAGCAGCAGCAGCAACAACAACTACAACATGGTTTTGTGACACATTAAAAGCTAACAGATATAATACAATAAGTCTGTTCAGCTTTACATTGCCTCAAGACTCTATTGTTTTACCCTGAAGATAGAAGTATTACTGAGCCACCCACACAACAAAGACAGAGGTCTCCACCACTGAGAAATATAATGTCTCCTTCAATAATTTTCTTGCTTTTAGTCAAAACTTTCCAGCCCCAAAATAAATGCTTGATTAATCTCTGTATATTAAACCAGCAAAAATATACATTAGTACATAATTGGAAGAATAATCTATTTAACTTCATCCCCTGTCCTAAATGTGAAGGCCTAAAATTGTTCTAAAAAGGAGCATGTGACTTAGTGGCAGAATTACTATAGCATATTGAGTTCCATATAAACAGATACCAACCCACTTGACAAATTCCATAGTTGCCTACACTGTAGGAAGGGCATTCATGACCAAAGACTAATGTGTAAGTCTACCACCTGTTCTCCTTGTTATATGAAGCTTTGCTAACTTCAATACTTCCTGCCGAAGCATCCTGTGAAAGGAAGGTGAACCCACAGTACATTTCAGGCTGCTAATATTAGGCATGGAGATTTTCTTTTTAACGTTTTAATCTGGTTTATCAAGGAACTAGGGACAGGGAGTCTTTAAAAAACAACTTTGATTAATGTTCTGGTGTGGAGGGGTAACATTTGATAGTGGACAGAAGTAGTTAGTTATTTTTGAAGATTTACAAATTAAGGATATATGGTGATGGCTTCTTTTGTCCATAAATAACATTTCTGTTTGTGAATATCTTAATATTTTCTGTTGTTTATCTATATATATAGACACACATACACACACACTCACACATTTTCAGTCTTTAAAAAAACACACATTAGGGCTGAAATCCAACATTGGAGGATTTGCTTTTCGAGCAGCAACTCCCAGATTTGCCAAAGCAGGGCAGCAGTACTAGATTGGGGGGCGGGGGGGGGTGTCATAGGATTTTATTTTGTTTTATTTTTTATTCTTTGAGCTCTAATTGAGGGGAATAATTCATCTTGAATCTTGTCTTATGATAAAGGCTATGCCTGTAAATGTAATCTTTGTAATTGACAGCTGGTTTGTCTCAGTAGATCTTCAGCACAGAATTATGACCTGCTCTTCTTCAGAGCCATTAACCACACAGGTCCTTCTTTCTTTCCAAATGCGTGAGCTGTTCTGCATGTCCTCTATTGAAGACCCTCAAATTGGATTATCTTGGTCACATTACCAGGCTGAATTCCAAGGCAATTGAACCCAATTCACACCAAATGCCCTGCCAGCGATTCCTCTTTGTCTTTGGTCACATGATGACTCTTGCTACCACAAACATACAAATAACCTCACAAGGCGTCCATAAATGAGAGCAGAGGGAGCATTTCCAGCTTTTCCTCCTGTTTTTGTTTGCAATTCCTTTATCCAAAATGAAATTACCACGGGCCTAGTTCTTCAAAGAAGCATGCTGCAGTTGTAGTAAGAGTTTGTGTAAAGTTATAAAGAAGGATGAATGATAAAAGAAATATGGATTAGAAATGGCCATTCTTCACAGATGGAGGTGAGCGAATTGAATGAAATGGTAGGAAAGAATTCAGGCACACAGTGTTTGAGGCTACAAATTTAGACACATTGAAATGGGATAGGAGAGGAAAGGCCTGTTCATTGGGGATATTTAGGATTAAACCGAAAAACTGATGTGTGTTTTTAAATGCATTTGCTGTGGTTCTTTTCCTCACAAAAGAATTATACCGTGTACAGTACTGTGTGGTTATTTCCTTGTTGTTGCTGCTGTTTTTGTTGTATGCCCTCAAGTTATTCTGACTTAGAGCAACCCTAAGGCTTTCTTGGCAAGTTTCTTTAGAGGAGAGTTGCAATTGCCATCCTCTGAGACTGAGAGAGTGTGACTCACCCAAGATCACCCAGTGGATTTATATGACTGAACCGGGATTCAAACACTGGCCTCCAGACTCATAGTCCAACACTCAAACCACTACACCACGCTTGTTGCAAACCTTTTTACTATATTAATTGCATACTGAACAACCTGTGATTAGGTCAGTTTCTTTCATGTGTATTCTCTGCTTAGAAAGTGATAAACATGATTAACATGATAATTGTTTCTCTGTCCATTTACAGTCTCAACTAGTGTTAAGGCAGTAGACAGCATTTAGCACAAATAATGGCTAAGGAAGCCAGCGTAGTATAATACTTAGATTACTGGGCTGAGAACTGGGAGTCACATTCTCTCAGCTACAGAGTATGGCAGTGACAAACCCCCTCTGAAGAAATTTGCCAAGAAAACCTCATGATAGGTTCACCTTATGGTCACCATAAGTCAGAAACAACTTGAAGGCACACAACAACAAAAATACAATCAAATGCTTTGCTGTAGTCTATAAAGCATACACTGATCTTCTTTTGAACTCCCTAGTATCTTCTGTTATCCAGTGTATGTTTGCTATATGATCCCTGGTGCTTCTTCCATTCCTGAACCCCTTTTGGACATCTGGCAGTTCTCGCTCCATATATGGTTAGAATCTTTGTTATAGAATTTTAAGCATCACCTTACTTAGAGGAGAAACTAATGCCATGGTTCTGAACTGTAAACACACAAATATAATCCACATAGTAATATAGGTGTGGTTCAGCACAGTTGCCTTCATTTTTGAATTTTCCTTGGAGTTAAAATAGTAAAGTTTCAAATTTTGCCATAGTCTCATTGCCCAGGCTTGTTTGTTTCTTTAGTAGCCAAAGTAGAAATACCAACACCACCCTATGTAAAGGCAATCCTGTATTGCCACACCTTGTAAAAGAGCTGTAAAATGTTTTGTACAGGTGTGTTTTTGCATATGTCTTATTTCTTTGGTGGTCTCCTTATGTGGTCTGATAATGTTTTGTTTTCTTTCTAATTTTCAGGAACGAATAACAGCATTAGAAACAGTAAGTGGGTGGTTTTCTTGTCTCTTTATTTTTCTTTCAAATCAGTTGCAATTTTTTCACTGGATTTGTTTTGCAATATTTCTTTTTATAAAAAAGTTAAACGGGTCTGGCATAGTTAAAAAGGATTTTACAAACTATGAATCGGCTTGTAAGATCTTCTTATTTGCCAGTTGGCTGTGATAAACTAAACAGTATGTAAAAAGATGTAGTACATCCGCATGAGGTCACTTAATATGGAGATTTGTTAGTAAAGTCAACCATACTTTTAAAGGTCAACTGGAAGTATAATTTAGACAACACTTTGGGATATGTTTGTACTTAAAAACAACAGGTGTGTCTAAGCATCAGTATTACCAGAAATTTTAACAATTGTCATAGGGATGCTGCAAGTACAACTGTACAGATACACAAACAAATAAGCAAACAATATTATGACTTTGTCCACTGGTCTGAAGAATTTTACACCTGCAATGTATGTTTTTCTTTCCAAGACACATAGCCTGATTTGTCTGATTTTAGTGACTGATTTCAGTTTTTAAGGATGCTTTTAACAAATTGTGTTTAATAAAATGAATTAATATTATTTAGTAAGTTAAATATGGAATTAATAAAATGGAGCAGGATCTACTATAAATATATACAGTTGGCCCTCCATTTTTGCGGGGATCCATTCCATCCCCCTGTGAAAATGAAGGCTTGCACATATTCAATCCCCATAGGCTTGAATGGGGCACACCTTCGTGTGCATGCCATTGAAAATAGCAGAGGTTGCCCCTCCACAGATATTCAAGGTCGCGAATCTCAGATCTGTGAGTTAGGAGGGGTGACTGTAGTCAATGAGTATAAATTTGTTAGCATGACTAAGTATACACTGAACTGAAGCTTACTGATACATAAGCAGTCCTGATGCCCCCACCAAACCAGGTGTTGACTGTTAGGATATAGCACATTGATCTGGTCTCCATCAGCAGAAAAAATGTATGTAATGGGACTGTGTATAATGACAGAGATCCCCTCTACACCTTAATTGGGGGAAAAACCCTGCCAGCATTGGTTTTCCTGGTGGGATAATTAAAACACTAAAACCCCACAAAGAAACAGCATGAAGCATCCACTCATAATTATTCCTCTTCCTGTCTCATTTATCAGACTAAGGGGATTATCGTACTGGTTGTCTTTTCCTGATCTGGTCACGGGCTGAGACTGGGCTGGGACCATGTCTTATCACACAGCTCTGTGCTCAGATCATTATCATCCCATGCCAGATCAGAACTTCTCTCATACTTAGCTAAAAATGCTTCTTTTCCATTCTTAGTAAAGTAATGGAAGACATTCTGATCGAGTACGAGATGGTTCCAATCTGGGCACGGAGCTGTGCGATAACACATGGTCCCAGCCCAGTCTCAGCCCTTGTCCAGCTCAGGGGAAAAAGCAGTGCAATAATCTAAATCTAAAAAACCCTAAAACAAGTAACATAGAGAAGTCCCTTTACATTGTTCTAAAGTGAATTACAGCTATAATCATTCCCAAAGTAGTTACTAAAGTACCTCATTAAAATGTTTAATTCATAGCTCTTTATTGTATACCATTTTGGTACTAGACCTTTGCATATTCATACTGGAGCAGGTCTTTTTCTTTAGTGCTGTAGAATAAAAAGAGGTTATTCCCTCCCTAAATGAGGCTTCTGGGTTTTATATATATTTTCACTTGTATTTTTAACCTTGCCTTTTGCATTGGCTCAAGTCAGGCAATGACATATTTATTCTGAATTTATTTTTCCCCTTGTTTTAGTCTGTATGACTATTTACAGATGCTATAAGTTCTGTAGCTGTATGGATTCTGACTGGTTGGCTCTGTAAGTTGATATAATTTTTCAGATTTCTGTCAAAGTGGTAGTAAGATAAAGCATACTTTGTAAAACATTTACAAAACATACTGTAAAACATCTTAGACATTTAATTAAAAAACCTTAAGAGTGATTTAAAGACTAAAACTACAGAATGCACATCAGGAATCAGAATTAAATCCCAGAGAATCCACTGAGCATGCTTCTTTACACATCTGTGGCCATGATTATTGCACAATAACCAACAGGCATGAGGAAAGCTGTTTGATATGCTCTTTGTAGAATCCTCTGTTTATAGGCCATGTATACTAAGTCCAAGGGTACATGTGGAAATGATTGATTTCTGCACCTCCTAGATGTGAATGAAAGATCACAGAAAACCCAGTTGACCTCCAGAACACTGTATTATTTTTCAAAGTACAGCATAAAAATTTAATGTTTTCATCCTGTTGTTAACAATATTGTATATCTCACAAACTTCTTCATTTTCACTGTAATTTGTTGTTGTTGTTAAGTGCCACCAGGTCAACTTTGACTCATGGTGACCCTACGAAGGAGACCTCCAAATCATCCTACTATCAACAGTGCTTTTCAACATTTAAAGCTTGTGTGGCAACTGCACTCCTTCCTTGAGATGCCAGATCTGGCCTCAGTGGTGCATGCCTTAGTTAAATCCTATTTGAACTACTTTAACACACTCTACTTGGGGTTGCCTATGACGAGTTTTCGGAAACTGCAGCTAGTGCTACAGCCAGACTTTTACTGGGTAGGTTACAGAGACCACACAATGCCTTTGTTGAAACAACTTCAATGGCTGACAGTTTATTTCCGGGCAGAATTAAAAATGCTGGCTTTGACCTATAAAGCCCTATATGGCTTGGGTCCAGGCTATTTTGCAGACCGTATCTCACTGTGTGAGCCAACCTGGGCTTTGAGATTCTTGGGAGAGGCCCTTCTCTCATTCCCATCACCATCACAAGCATACAGGGAGACCAGAATGACCCCTCTCTGTTGTCCTTCAATGGCAGGCTAAGACCTTTTTGCTTAAAGAGGCATTCAAAGCAGAAAGATTTTAAAGAACAGGCTAGAATGTTCTATCATTTTAAAGTGCATAGTTTAAAGTGCTTTTATATTTTCAAATTGGATTCTATTTTTAAACAAATGATGTTTTAACATTGTAATAGTTTAATTCCATTTTAATTGTCACTTTTGTAAATTTTTAATTGTACTGTGTTTTAGACTGTAAGCTGCTTTGAGTCCCAGTTTTTGGGGAAAAGCAGGGTACAAATAAATATAACAACAACAACAACAATCTTGCTCAAGTATTGCAGGTGTAGGGCCGTGGTTTCCTTGATTGAGTCTATCCATCTGTAATGCAGTCTTTTCAGGTTGCTTTCTACCTTACCAAGCATTATTGTCTTTTCTAGTAAGTCATGTCTTTTCATGATATGGCCAAAGTACAACAGACTCAATTTAGCATCTTGGCTTTTAGGGAGAGTTCAGGCTTGATTTACTTTAGGATCCATTTATTTGTCCTTTTGGCAGCCCAGGGTATCTGCAGAACTCCACCGCAGCAGCACATTTCAGATGAGTTGATCCCCCCCATCAGCGTTTTTCACCGTCTAGCTTTCCCAACCATACATAGAAATGGGAATTTTGATGGCATAGACAGCCCTAACTTTAGTATTCAGTGTTCTGACTTTATGTCTATTATCTTTATAATTTGTTACTGCCATCTGTGTCTGTACTCTTTTTCCTCTCAGGGGAAAAATAACAGAACAAACAGTGGTGATTGTTTTGTTCCAATCTGTAACGTGATGATAAAATTATTAATTTAACTATTCAATCATTTTCTGTTCTACTCTTGCTTTTTATAACAAACCTCACTGTTTATTATTACTTTAATAGGATCCAGACATTTCACCTAGTCAAGATTTTTTTAGTTTCTTTCAGTGCTTTAATTTCACTTTGATATACTGAATCAAGGGTTTGTAATTAGGCTTCCTGTATTTCACTGGAACATCATTGGCAGATACGTTTATTAAACATCTGTTATCATTGATTTAAATATCTGAATTAAAGAGATCCTCCTTTTTACTTTATTCAGTATTCAGAATTCCTGAATAGGGAAGTTGGTGTGGGACAAGTTTGTACTCAACATGGAGCTTTCCAAAATCTTTGGATGCTCTGGGCCCACAACACTCTTATTTTAAAAATAATAATAATGGGAGAATTACATCTTCAGGAGACCCCAGGGGTATTTTTCCCATAACACAATCCTTCCACCTTGTTTTAACAAACATCACATTTAAAAAAAACAAAAAACTAGAAGTGATACTTCTGTTTCTTCAGTTGGGAGGGATGCTGTGACAGCCTCTGGAAAATGGCAGCTGGACCCTCCTACGTTGCTTGATATAGAATCATAGGGGCTTTTTAGATTGGCAGGAAAGTGTGACATGAAGTTGCACTTTCCTTAATGCTTAGCAGCTAGACTGCAAGCCCCAGGTGTGCATTTAAAAAGTACAGGGCAGCTAGACTGAGGGGTGTGGGAACGACTTATCTGAGGTCTTTTCTGTGGCTCAGCAGCTACATGGGAAGCTGTCAGAACACTACAAACACAGGCGGAGCAGCTACATGGGCGGCAATGAACGCGGCTTTTAGCCACGGTGAACCTTTAAAATTTTTTTCCTGCGAACTGCGCAAACGCAGTTACACCATACAGTCAAATTATCATTGCCGGCTGGGAACTGCGCAATTGCGCAGTTCGCAGCCGGCAAACCTGCGCAGTTGCGCAGGACAAATGTATACTTATGAGGATCCGTCAAATTATCATTGCGTTTCCTCCGCCTTTTTAAACTGTGCCGTTGCACTGGTGCATCATGAATGAACCCCTTTATTTTGTGAATGAATTGACATATTATCCACAGTAGAATAACAGTAACGGCATCCCAGAGTCCCTACTGCGCATGTCTAGGGTTCGGATTAGGAGTGGATCTAGGATTTGGGAGCTTTAAAAAACTTCGCAGATAAACCCCAGCTTTTACACCTGCAGGGCATTGAGCGTTTTAATTAGAAGTGAACTCCACACCACGCATGCTCCCAATCCACAATCCATTATGATCCGCACCTGTATCGCTGCCTTTAAATGGGTGCTTTAAAGAGACAGAGCCCCATTTAACCGTGCAACTACACCTTAGCCTTTAGATGCAATAGCAATGTTGCGCCCTTTTAAAAAAAGTAGTGGGGAAATCAAACTACTTTTTAAAGGTACTTCTTCTCCCTTAAAACTCCAAAATAGTGTTTTCATGGCACACTTTCCCTTTTTCTCATCTAAAGGCTGGGCTTTCATGCAGCCATCAACACACCTCTTTTTGCCAATGTAAAATGGGCCAGCTCCTTTTTAAAGCACTTCTCCCTTAAAATGCCAAAATAGTGTTTTCATGGCACACTTTCCCTTTTTCTCATCTAAAGGCTGGGCTTTCATGCAGCCTTCAACACACCTCTTTTTGCCAATCTAAAATGGGCCATAGAGTTGGAAGAGACCACAAGGGCCATCCAGTCCAACCTCTGCCATGCAGGAACTGACAACCAAAGCACTCCCTACAGATAGCCATCCAGCCTCTGTTTAAAAACCTCCAAAGAAGGAGATTCCACCACTCTCTGAGGGAGTATGTTCCACTGTTGAACAGCTCTTACTGTCAGGAAGTTCCTCCTAATGTTGAGGTGGAATCTCTTTTCCTGTAGATTGAAACTGTTGGCCCAGGTCCAAATCTCTGGAGAAAACAAGCTTGTTCCATCCTCAATATGACATCCCTTCAGTATGACTTCCATTTGCATGTTGAATATGTGGAAGACAGAGTTGTTTTCTCTGTTGAATAGCAGCTTAAACATTATTAAATTTCTCAGAATGGGGAGAGAGAATATCAATAATATAAATAGCTTAAAAAGTATCATGACTACCAGGTAGAAGGCCTATGCAGTTATTGTTCTTGTTGAATGGCTTGTTATAGTCTTATTGCAACTTCCTTCAGCTCTGCAGTTGTCTAGATGGAAAACTGTCCTTTGTTTCTGCGGAGGTGACAAGAGTGAGAAACGTTCGACCTTCCAGAAGTTACCAGCCTGCAGCTTCCATCAGCCCTAGCTGCCATAGACACTCATAGGAAGATGAAAGGAATTACAGTCCATCGATATCAGGAGGACTACGTATTCTCATCCTACTTTTGCAATGCTCCCATGCTCCATCTCTTTCACATAAATGTCACCAGTTTTCCTCTGATTAGAATGATTATCCAAGTATGAAGGCTTGTTGTAAAGGGCATAATTTTTATAGAAGCCACACTTCATTTTTCATTCTAAGGCAGCTATACTGGAACACTAATGTCTGCTGAAGGAAGTGTTTTTTGGCTATATAGCATACATACCTTACAATACTTATTTGTTTTTTGTGTTTGTTTTATTCTGTCTTCGGTCCTTAGAACTCTCTTTAAGAACATTGTGTTCCTTGTATATGAAATGTTTCTTTTAATTCAAATTTTCATGCGTGGGAGTCAAAGAGATGCCACTGAGCTATGCAGAACGCCATTCATATATATTTTGCCTCATACATATTTTAAGAAACAAACACACAATGATACATTTAAACATTGTGATCCTACAGTAAACTTAACAAAATGTTTCTAGTGTTTAAATTTCTCTGCCCCCTCTGTGGTATTATATATATTAAATCTGCAGCATAAAATAGACAGTATTAAATGCAACATTGTTTTTTTAAAAAAATACACGATGATAACAGGCATTTGCATGGACTTGTAAGGAATATATCCTTGCATCATCTGGTGAACAATATCCAATTCTAGTTAAGACAAATCATGTTTACATGTGTTTCTTCCACATGTACATTGGGGCTTTCTAGATTGGCAAAAAGAAGTGTGTTCATGGCTGCATGAAACTCTAGCTTTTAGATGAGAAAAAGGGAAAGTGTGCCATGAAAATGCTTTTTTTGCATTTTAGGGGAGAAGAAGTGCCTTTAAAAAGGTGCTGTTTTTCCCAGCTTCTTATTTTAAAAACGGCGGAACAGCGCAGCTCCATCTAAAGGCTGTGGTGCAGCTGCTAAGCATTAAGGAAAAGCCAACTTCATGTCACACTTTCCTGCCAATCTAGGGGGCTTTCTAGATTGGCAGGAAAGTGTGACATGAAGTTGCCTTTACCTTAATGCTTAGCAGCTACATTGCAAGCCCCAGGTGTGCATTTAAAAGGTACAGGGCAGCTAGACTGAGGGGTGTGGGAACGACTTATCTGAAGTCTTTTCTGTGGCTCAGCAGCTACATTGGAAGCTGTCAGAACGCTACAAACACAGGCGGAGCAGCTGCACCAGTGGCAATGAACGCGGCTTTTAGCCACACTGAAACTTTAATTTTTTTTCCTTGCCGGATGCGAACTGCGCAGCTGCGCAGTTCCCAGCTGGCAAACCTGCATAGCTGCACAGTTCCCAGCTGGCAGCTGGCTGAGAACTGTGCAGCTGTGCAGTTGTGCAGGTTTGCCTGCTGGGAACGGTGCAACTGTGCAGTTGTGCAGGTTTGCCGGCTGCCGGCTGGGAACTGCGCAGCTGCGCAGTTCGCAGCCAGCAAGGAAAAAAAATTTAAAGTTTCAGTGTAATTCCGGTTTCTCTGCTTTTTTAAAAAACTGTGCAGTTGCACTGGTGCATCATGAATGAACCCCTTTATTTTGTGAATGAATCGACATGTTATGCACAGTAGAATAACATTTACAGCATCCCAGAGTCCCTACTGCACATGTCTAGGGTTTGGATTAGGGCTGGAGCTAGGGTTTGGGAGCTTTAAAAAACTGTGCAGTTCAACCCCAGCTTTTACACCTGTAGGGCATTAAGCGTTTTAATTAGAAGTGAACTCCACACCACGCATGCTCCCAACTCACGATCCATTATGATCCGCACCTGTATCGCTGCCTTTAAATGGGCGCTTTAAAGATACAGCGGCCCCTTTAACTGCGCAACTACACCGCAGCCTTTAGATGGAGCTGCGCTGTTCCGCCGTTTTTTAAAAAGAAGCTGGGAAAACCAGCACTTTTTAAAAGGCGCTTCTTCTCCCCTAAAACACAAAAAAAGGCGTTTTCATGGCACACTTTCCCTTTTTCTCATCTAAAGGCTAGAGTTTCATGCAGCCATGAACACACTTCTTTTTGCCAATCTAGATCAGCCCTAGAAAGCCTCATTGTTTCTCTTCTTTTCCTACATTCTGAGCTGCAGTTGTATACTTTTCTAATGCCCTTTGTGAATCGCTAGTAAAATATTCATCTAAGAAATTATCCGTTGCCAATGAAAGTTTATGATCCTTAAGAAAATTCTGAGAAAATGCGTGGAAGATATTTCTTAAATGGCAAAATTTCGATCAGTACTAATTCTGTGTCTTTATGCTTGCTACATATCTAAGCTGTCCTTCTCTGGCACCTGTAGCATAATAACCTTCCTAAAATCTTGCCAGTCATTCAGTTGAGACATTTCTTGGAGGACAAAATAAGTTTATCTTATCACATTTCATTGGTCTGCAAGAGTCTATGGGCTGGGATAACAGAAAGTATAGTCTTCACCAATGGCCGAGTGCAAACTTGTTGGTATTCATTCTGGTCTTTGCAGCTCAAGCTAGTAGTACTTTTACTTCTGCCCTTTCAAATTATTCTATTGGAGAATATGCTTTTCTATTATACACAATTATTTTATTTAGGTGTGAAGGAGTGTAATGCTTAGTCATTTTCTATTGGATGGGGCAGTTAAAATGTTGCAATTTCTTTTAGGATCTGCTTTGACCCAGAAGGGGCAGAAGGAAGGAGGAAGGTGAAAAACTGAGCCCAGATAGCTTACACTGAAAGCAGCAGTGAACAGGTTCCAGAGGCCCTATCACAAACTGTTGCTGTTGCTTTGTGCCTTCAAGTCATTTCTGACTTAATGGAGACTCTAAGGCAAACCTATCATGGGGTTTTCTTGGTGAGTTTTGTTCAGAGGGAGTTTGTCATCATTGCTTACCTCTGAAGCTGAGAGAGTGTGACTTGGTCAAGATAACCCAGCGGATTTTCATGGCATAGATTCAAACCCTGGTTTCCAAAGTTGTAATCCAATGCTGAAAACATTACACTATGCTGACAGAACATAACAAGGTAAAGGTAAAGGTTTCCCCTTTGACAAGATTGTCAAGTTGTGTCCGACCGTAGGGGGCTGTGCTCATCTCTGTTACTAAGCCAAGGGAGCCAGCATTGTCAAAGAGATCCATGGTCAGCATGACTGCATGGAATGCTGTTACCTTCCCACTGAAGTGGTACCTATTTATCTACTTGCACTTTTACATGCTAGGTTGGCAGAAGCTAGGGCTAGTGACCCAAGCTCACTCTTTCATGTGGTGCCTGGGCCTCGAATTGCCAACCTGCTGATCTTCAGAGTCAGCGTCTTAACCCCTAAGCCACCACGTCCTATACTTCCTTGATTACTGTCGCAAAATTGAAGGATGAAAACAATGCATGTAAGTGAAAGTGGAAGATAGAGGAAGTAGAGATAAGAGTTACAGGTGGGAGCGGTTAAGGGGATAAAAGAAAAGTGCACTTGACAGAGCCGCTTAGAATGGTGTTGCAGAAAAAAATCAAGAAAGAAGGCCTGAGGTAGATCAAGTCTTGAGAAACTGAATTTAAAAAGCTGAGCAGGCCCTTATTGGTAACTGTTGATCCTCTTACATAAATAGAGTAAGTTTGATTGGATTTCAAGTGCATTTTATTTGTTCTCCTGGTTAACAATTAAGGCATAACAAAATTAGGGTGAAAAAAACCCTTAAGGATAAATTATTTTGCCTTGCAAAGGCCTAAATCCAGCTGTTAGTCCCACCAAGAGGAGACCCACTAAAACAATAACAATTCAATAAGCTGATCTTTATATACATTTCACTGATTGAATCAGTATATTCTCATTGGGACTAACATTCAGATTTAATCCAAAGCTTTTAGATAATGAAAAAATCATGGACCATGTTTGTCTCCAAGGCTGTTTTTTTAGATGCCCTCGAACACACCCACTCCTTAAAATACGTTTTTTAATTTTGACAACACATTATGCCACCAAAACTGGGGATGTACTTTGTTGCCCTTAAATGGCTCTTGTAATGGATTACCCTCAAAATTTGGCAACAAAGAGGGAAAACTCAAGCTTAGGTTAAATCATTTCTACTGGTTTGCCACAAAATGTCAGTGGTAAATGTTACAATTCAAGTGAAATATTGCTGCCAAGTTGGACCATAGACCACCAGAGTTGCTACTTCTAACTTAGTACTGTATCTTACTTTAGGCCGTACAGAGAATTGGCTGTGGCAATAATTAAATGGCAATCAATTAAACAGGTGTTTAGTGAAGGCAGCTAGTGAGGACTGAAGAAATTGTGGGTGCATCTACCTTGTAGAAATAATGCCAATTTAACCTCCATGGTTCCATACTACTGCATCCTGGCATTTGTGGTTTATGGAGGCACCAGCATTCTTTGGCAGAGAAGACTAAAGACCTAATAAAACTACAAATCCCAGGATTTCATAGGATGAAGCTACATGCTACAGGTGGTGTCAGACTGTTATTAGTCCCCATGAGAGTTGACCTAGGGTGAATCTACACTGTAGAAATAACAGTTTGACACCATTTTAGGTGCTGTAGCTCCATCTGATGGAATCTAGGATTTATAGTTTTACACAGTCTTTAGCCTTGTCTATCAAAGGATGCTGGTACCTCACAAAACTACAGATCCCAGGATTCTGTAGGCTGGAGCAATGACAGTTAAACTTCATTACAGCATTTATACAGTATAGAAGCCTTCTTTGTTGGTTTATGAAGGAAGAGAGAGCATCTTCACCCTCCATTATCTTCAGTCCCTCATGATTAAAGCAACAAGCCTGAAGAGAATTTTCTTTTCATATGGGATGCATTGACAAGAATGGGCAAGACTAGACCTTCCCTATTATCACACATTGATTGAAACTAAGTAAATAACATCTGAGGGCCAGCATAGTGTCATGGTTTGAACATTGGACTATGACTCTGGAGATTTCATAGAAGATTATTTCATAGAATCATAGAGTTGGAAGAGACCACAAGGGCCATCAGGGTTTGATTCCCTGCTTAGCCATGGAAACCCACTGGGTGGCCTAGGGCAAGTCACACATTCTCAGCTCCAGAAAAGCCTGTGATCGATTCACCTTAGAGTCACCATAAGTTGGAAACAACTTGAAGGCACACAACAGCACCAAGAAATAATTGAACAGGATTAAAGTCCATGCCACCACCTTACTCCTGGTCATTTTTGTGATAGCGAATGTTGTTAATCTGGGTTCAGAATAGCACAAGGATTCTGAAAGGAATTTTAACTGAAAGAAATTGACCTGTTCATTGATTGTTGTTGTTGTTGTTGTTGTTGTTGTTGTTGTTAACTGCCTTTGCAGTTTTGGCCTATCCTATCAACTTTAGGGCTTGCTGAAACTCCTGGTTGCCTGGGTCTGGATGGACCTACTATACTTGGTAAAGTTCCTTGCATTATGCTTTTGCCTAATGGTTTTGAAGTGTGGTAAACAATTCATTTGCACATGGAAGAGAAAGCATACTTTTAAGATTATTAAAATGTGTTTTATCCCATCCAAAGACATCTGGAGTCTAGACTGAAAGTTCAGTTATTTTGGCGGGCAGTTCCTTTCATTTTTGGATTCCAGTGCCAGCAAATATTTGTTTTAAAATTCCTAGTGGTTTAGCCTCAATAAAAGAGATATTTTCCTAAAGGTGGAGTTTATTTTGTTTACTTGACATTGCTTAAGGCTGATGTACACAGCCTTTTTTATGTGACAGAATGAAGGTTCATGCAATGCACTTACTAAATTCTACTGACAGGGTATTGGTTATGCTGCTGCATAACCCCACAATCCTCAGTTATTGGGTCCAGTGTAAAGTGATATTTTATCTGCTATAGGCACTTTTGGGCTTTGCTGTCCTTCTCAGACTTTTCTTTTGCTTTTGTTTCCTCCCATAAAGTTCATTTTTCATCTTATTCTTTGCAGTGGGCTCTCAATTTCTATACCATTGCTTTCTAAACTGACTTCAGTCATCTTTCTCATTTACTAACTGTGATAGGATTGAGCGCAATAAATAATTTGTATATTGGCATCCTGATTCATCTGGTTGAGAGGTACATTCTGTTATGCAACTGAGCAGTACAGCCCATGTAAGTGTAAAATTCCACAAATCATCTATAGTGTTTTTGAAAGCATTTGCTTAAGTGAGTCTGCCTTTTGACCACTATTGTCATCAGCTGCTGTTGCTCCTTATCAAAAAATGAGATCAGGTTCGTTTGGCATGACTTGTTTCTCTGAAACCCATGTTGACTTTTTGTGATCATGGCATTGGCCTCTAAATGTTCACAGACTCTCTGCTTAATGATCTGCTCTAGAATCTTTCCTGGAATTGATGTTAGACTAACTGGACTATAATTGTTGGGATCCTCTTTTTTTCCCTTTTTGAAGATGGGGACAACGTTTGCCCTCCTCCAGTCTGCTGGGACTTCTCCTGTTCTCCATGAGTTCTCAAAGATGATTGCCAGTGGTTCCGATATTACATTTGCCAGTTCTTTTAATATCCTTGGATGTAGTTCATCTGTCCTGGAGAGTTATATTCATTTAGGTTAACCAGGTATTCCTGTACTATCTCTTTACTTATTCTGTGCTGAAATTCCCCTAGTCTGTCTTCTTCTCCATTATCCTTAGGTTGAGCACCCTTTGCCTTTTCTGAGAATACTGAAGCAAAGAAGGTGTTGAGTAATTCTGCCTTTTCTCTGTCCCCTGTTAGCATTTTGCCATCTTCTGCACGCAGTGGCCCTACCATTTCCTTCTTCTTCCTTTTGCTGCGGACATATAAAAAAAAGCCCTTTTTATTGTTCTTAACCTCTCTAGCAAGCCTGAGTTCATTCTGCACTTTAGCTTTTCTGACTTTACCCCTACATGTGCTGGCTATTTGTTTGAATTCCTCTTTCGTGATTTCCCCATTTTTCCATTTCTTATACATGTTCCGTTTAAAACTTAGCTCAGTTGAAAGTTCCTTAGTCATCCATCCTGGCTTCTTGATACATCTTTCATTTTTCTTCCTCATTGGAACTGTTTGAAATTGCGCCTTCATTATCTCCCTTTTGAGAAACTCCCATCCATCTTGAACTCCCTTCTCTTTTAGTATTCCTGACCATGGGATCACTCCCAGTATTTCTCTAAGTTTATTGAAATCAGCTCTCCTAAAGTCTAGAATGCGTGTCTGACTATGCCTAGCTTCTCCCTTCCACTGTATAACAAACTCCAGGAGAACATGGTCACTTCCACCTAAGGATCCCACCACTTGCACCCCATCAACTAGGTCTTCCCTGTTAGTTAAGATCAGATCTAAAATGGCTGATCCCCTTGTTGCCTCTTCCACCTTTTGGACAATGAAATTGTCTTCTAGGCAAGTGAGGAATTTGCTAGACCTTGAGGATTTGGCTGAGTTTGACTTCCATCAAATATCATGATAGTTGAAGTCACCCATCACTACTACATCTCTCCTTTCTGAGTATGTGATTATCTGTTCTAGAAAGGCATAATCTAATTCCGCTGAATAACTGAGAACAATTTGTTTCTTTCTTTTTTATAGTTTTTATTTTCAAGAAAAAGAGGACAAACCTAAGGGCATACATCATTAATGACAAGTAAGGAGTAAAAAAAAACACACACACACATCTTTTTAGCAGCAGTATTTATAGTATCCATGGCTTCTTTATCCACAGATTCAAGCATCTATGGTTTGAAAATATTTTTAAAATACATAAATCCCAAACAGCAAACCTTGATATTGCCATTTGATGTAAGGGACACCATTTTACTATTCCTTGCATTTAATGGGACTTGAGCATCTATGAATTTTGGTATCCACAGGGGGTCCTGGAACCAAATCCTAGCAGATTCTAAGAGCCCACTGTATATTTCAGTAGTGAATAAATTCTATGTACAATTATTATTTTTAACCTTTATTTATATAGCGCTGTAAATTTACACAGTGCTGTACATACAGTCTTTTTAATTTAGACGGTTCCCTGTCCTCAGGCTTACAATCTAAAAAGACACAGCACAAAAGGAGAAGGGAAAGGTGGTGGGAAAGGGGGTGAGGTCCAGTGGTACTTCCCTCCTTCTGGGGCCTGGAGCAAGGCAGATGGACTGGAGGGAGGGCTCGGCTTCTTAATACATAGTTAAAAGGAGGCATCCTGGCATAACAGATATTAAATCATGAAATATGTATTTCCTGTACCTACTGCCTACAATATGTACTGTATTCCAGTAGTAACTAAACATATTCTATATCTCTCGCAAGGCTTGTGGTATACATTCTTTATTATATCTGCATATTGTTTCAGTCAGTTTCTTCATTCTGCAATTTGAACATAAACATTTCCATACATTTTTATGAATCATATTTGAAATAGACCCATTAAATTAATCGGACTTAGGTTAGTTTGGATCTATTTCACTTAGACTGGTGTACTGAGACTTAGTTTAGACCCCATAACTTTTCTTTAATACCTTGCTTCAAGTGTCTCTGCTTTTTCTCTCTTACCAATTCTGGAGTAAATTTTTGCTCAGCTGTGAATCTCACTGGGTAAGCTTTGGACATCACTCTCTCAGCCAACCATACTGTTGTCTTGTCCTTTAGCTGACTTATCCTTTAGCTCAAAGATTATTATTATTATTATTATTATTATTATTATTATCCTTTATTTATATAGCGCTGTAGGTTTACACAGTGCTGTACATATAAACTTATAATTAGACGGTTCCCTGCCTCAGGCTTACAATCTAAAAGACACGACACAAAAGGAGAAGGGAAAGGTGATGGGGAAGGGTATCAGGTCCGGTGGTTCTTCTCTCCCTCTGAGACCTGGACCAAGGCAGATGGACTAGAGGGAGGGCTCGGCTTCATAATGCACAGTTAAAACAGGCCAGACAAAGTCACACATCTGGGAACACTTCTCTAAACAATATAGTCTTTAACTCAGTTTTGAAACTGGTTAGAGAAGTGATGAGGCATGCATGTAGAGGAAGAAGGTTCCAAAAGTGAAGGGCAGCAAGTGAGAAAGGACAAATCCGGGACAGGGCAGTGGAAATCCTCGGCTAGGACAGGAGACCTTGACTATCAGAACGGAGGGGGAAGAGAAGGAGTGTGAGGAGAAAGAAGTTCAGACAAGTAAGGAGGGGCCAGTCCATGGAGGGCTTTGAAAGTCAACAGCAGAAGCTTGTACTGGATGCGGAAGGGGAGGGGGAGCCAATGAAGGGAGGATAAGAGAGGAGAAACGTGGTCAAAGCGGCGAGCAGATGTGATGATACGTGCAGCTGAGTTCTGAACAGAGATTAATGGATGGAGGTGAGAGAGAGGAAGCCCTGTCAGAAGAAGGTTACAATAATCAAGTCGTGAGACCACCAGGGCATGGACCAGAGTCTTGGCAGTGGAGGCTGAGAGGAACGGACGGATTTTAGCAATGTTGTAAAGGAAGAATCTACAGGTCTTGGCGGTGGCCTGAATCTGGGGGATAAATGAGAGAGAGGAATCAAAGATGAAACCAAGACTGCGGGCTTGCTGAACTGGATGAATAGAAGTGCCGTCAACAGAAACAGAAAAGGAGTATTGAAGGGTGGGCTTAGGTGGGGAGACAAGAAGCTCTGTCTTAGACATATTGAGCTTCAAGCGTCGATGCCGCATCCACTGAGAGATGGCAGCCAGACAAGATGAAACTTGCTGTTCAAGCCCCGGCGAAAGGTCAGGGGTTGAGAGATACAACTGAGTGTCATCAGCATACAGATGATAGGAGAAACCAAAAGAACTGATGAGTTTGCCTAGGGACAGTGTGTAAAGAGAGAACAGAAGGGGACCCAAGACAGAGCCCTGAGGAACTCCAACAGATAAGGAGACAGAGGAAGAGGTCTGGCCATCTGTGACCACTGCAAAAGATGAACTTACACATCACAGTAATCATGTCTACAGTTTTCTGAGGAGCTGAACATATCATTAACAAATTCTATGTAAAGCTGGTGGAGTGAAAAGTTTCTCCAGTGTACTTAGGGGCTAAACAGACTGCCCCTTTGGAGCAGCCTGCTGCCTCCCCTTTCAGCACCGCTCCAGGACTGCAGAAACTACATGCCATGGCCCAATCTGGCCTTTCCCCGATGCTAAAACAAGCACTAAAAGGAACAGGAGCACGGCATGACGGCACATCAATGCAGAATCGGGGCATGCATCATGTGGACACCATGCTCCCCACTCTTCCCTGAGGCCAGTGTATAACTAGAAGATGAGAGGTGGCTGATGGAGATGGCAGGAGTAATGAGGAGCCGTCTCTTTCCTCCACAGCCAACAACATAATGGTTATCTGATGCAAGGCTTCCTTGTGTTGTGGTGGCAACGGTTTTACTTACATATCTAGTTGTGGTGGGGGGGGAGGGAAGGGGATGTTGTAGGATTTAGTGAGGAGCAGGAGGAGGGGGAGATAATCATGGCATAGGCTTGTTGCTGTTTTCATTTGGCAGGAAAAACAGGAGAAGGGGCACTGCTTCACAGATACCTCCTTGAAAAAAGTTTCCAAAACATATTGGCCCAATAGAATAGGGACCATAAAAGTTTGACAGGTGTATAGACATTATAAATGCCGAAGAACCTTTTGTACTAAATCTTTCCCTCACTAATAATATATTTGTTACACAAAGGGGGAACTGAATGCCTCCATGTGCAAGTGTGTAAGAAGTAAAACCACTGGCATAACCTGGAAGTATGACAGCATTAGTGCCCCGTGGGATTATAGCCATACAATTTATATTATACATAATTTCTGGTTTGATTCCCCATGCCACATGAAACTAAAGAAACTTTGAAAAGAGCAAGACTATTTTGACTATCTAGAAGGCCTGTTCTTTTTTAATTCATAGCAAATTCTATCAGCATGTATTTTCAAATTCTTAATTTTCTGTTCCTTTAACTTGGTTTTTTTTTTTTTTTTCAGGCGGGGGAATATTTCATATCTGCTTCTGTTCAGCTCCTAAAAACTCTTTTCTGTAATAAGTCTTTGTTTGTTTTTCTATTCTTCTCATTGGATGTCTTTTTGAGGACTAAGCCAATTCATATTTTTAAGTTGTAGTTCTATAGCCCTTTTCTCTATTCTTTTCTTGAAATACTATAATTTATTTCAGTACACTAATCATGTTCTTCAGTATAAAATATATATGTGTGTATAAAATAAATGTATGTGTGTATTTATACTATGTGGAGTATAAAATAAATGTGTGTCTGTGTGTGTATTTAATAAACAGAAATCCTAAATTGTGTTGATTATCTAATGAATGAAATGGACAGTCATCAATTTACAATCTAATTAACAATTCTAATATAATCATCTACATATCTTATTGTTATGCTAACAGTTTTTCCATTAAACTGATATTCTAGATCTTACGGTATTTGTTTTATTTCAAACATTTATAGCTTGCCTTTTAATCAAAAAAATAAAAAATCATGATAAACAAAACAAATAAAATAATAACAAAATAAAGTTACTCCTCTCCTTCAAAAACTGAAAGATCCATCTGCCATAATAAAACAGGAATTGGATATTAAAAACAACAGCTGCAAACTGTCATCTTCAGAGGAGAGTGTCTTAATTTACCAACAATTTTTTTTAGCAAAGACGAATCAAAGAATGAGATTCCAAAATCTTAGTACCTCAACAAAAATTATTTTGTATAACTGATAAATTTAACTCAGGAAATCAGTGGACAACATGAGACTATGGTATAATTACTTTGATCAGCAATCTCTGGAATTGTTATTCAATAAATAGATCATTCATTGTTTAATCAGCAAAATATATCTTATGTAGCAGTGCAGAGTATCAAATGACATGTAGCAGGTAGATTCCTTGAGCACAGAGCTCACTAGTGTTTAATGCATTATCCCAGAATCGCAGAGCAATGGAATTAATTGCTCTAATAGGGCATTCAGGATAGGCCCTGTTGCAAGAATTATCCAGGAACTTAATCCCTGTCTCTTTTAATTTAGAAATGTGTAATATAAATAGTTGGGCATACTGCCTAGTACTTCAAACAAAGGTCTTCAGATGAATCTGGCCTTGATGAATGTAGTCCACTTGCGAGACACAGAGGAAAGCAGGCGAGAGTAGTGATATGATGAGTATCCTAATACTCAATTCTTAAAATGCCCCCCCTAAAAAAAACCTGCCTTGAAGTGAACAAAGAAAATATTCTTTTTTTAAAAAAAATTCTTATAAGCATACCTAGTGTTTAAAATAATCTGTTTCTTTATAATTTAATTATGTTTTGCAGTGACTGGCTGCTTTCCTAATCTGCATTAGTCTCCATAGTCTTAGCCCCCATAGTATACCACATCAAGACAGTACACCCTCACTAGATAAAGATGTCAAATACTATAAGAAAGTTACAATGGATTCATGGCCTACTTTCCTGGGAAGATTTGTCTGGCCTCTATTGGAAAGAAGATGCTAACTTAGAGAGATCTTTGGCCTGATCCAGCAAGTTTCATCCTATGTATGTTGTCAGGATGTGGAGAAACACTGTAGTAGAAACACTGAGGAGTTTAGGGCAACTTTTTGAATTTTTCTATACCATGGCCTGAAGATACACTAGAATAGCCTTCTGCAATTAAACTGGTCTGTCAAATTGCCGTATGGGTAACCACATACAACATTTTGACCACAACAAGTCTAGATTCATGCACCATTTTGAATTTCATCCTAGAAAGAAGGTGAAATAGAAATGGAAGAAATACAGTTGGAACCGCTCTTTGATCTTTGACCAACAGCTAGCATTTGTGTTGGATAATTACTTGTGAAGAAAGCCACAATTTGTTTTCTTCCTTTAGCAACTTATGGGAGGAACTTTAAAAAAAGAATTTAGGAAGTCTTAAGTATAAACACTTTTGCTAGAGTGAGGGGCTATACAGACTGGCAGGAAAAGCTGGCCTGGGGGCAGTGTCGGGGCATGTTTGTTTGTTTTTGTTTTGTTTTTATTTATACCCCGCTCTTCAGCCAAGACTATCAGAGCGGCTTACAATTTGTTAAACAAACAGCTTCATTTACAATTGTAAGCTATTTGCCCCCAACAATCTGGGTACTCATTTTAGCGACCTCGGAAGGATGCAAGCCTGAGTCAAGCTTCAGCCCTTTGCTGGTATTGAACTCGCCACCTTCTGGTTTTGAGTGAGTGGCTGCAGTACAGGCATTTAACCACTGCGCCACCAGGGCTGTTACAATGGCATACACATAACTCATGCCCCAATTCCACCCTAGGATGGTGTGATGCCAGGCGCTGCTCCACATGCTATGTGGCATCACAGTGCTCCTATGGCGCTGCATCTACATGACGCGGCACCAAAGGAGTGTGGAAAAGCTGTGTGCTGGCGGCTATGGCACCCTTTCTGGGGTGCAAAAGGAGCCTCTTTTTGCAGCTTCTTTTTTGCACTGCGGAAAGCAGAGATCACGGCCATGACATGTAGTTGCCACAGTTCCAAATTGGCACTAAACGAGGCAGCCTGTCGAGCCCCTTAGTTATACTGAAAGGACCATTAAAATCAACAGGACAAAAGATTTTTTAAATCCTATTGTATGTAGGTTATCATACTAATAAAAAATTAACTAAATAAAATAAAATCAACTTGAGTTAGTGAAGTCTAATCTGAAGTCTCACAGATCCAACCCACTTTCATGCAGTTCTCACATATCTATAGGCTAATTTAGTAGTTTGAAAAAGACCCTCCTTGGCTCACCTCTAACATATATCTCTTACACAAGTTATGCGTAACTTTTTGCCCAAGTGCATTTCTGTCACTATAAATGATAATTACACTTCATTTTATTACAGATTATATACCTTGAGGATTTCTTAGCTGGTCCCTAAACCTCCTTCAATTTTTAAAAAAATAATCTGCAGATGGCTTTTTATGTTACCTAGTTAAGGAGTGAGACAGCCCTCATTGTATGGCACTAGTGTCTTGTTATTTCCATTGTTCTATGCATTGAATATAAAACCAAACCCCATGAATAGCACAGAGAAGCCTAACTTGTTTTATTTTTGTGTTCATCACTGTGGTTTCAAGACTAAAAATAAAATGTAGCATCTGACTTTGATTTAGATCTGTCCCCAGGGAGAGCCTGGAGCTGCCTATCACTGCAAATGCATCAATCTAAGGAGGATTAACTGTTCACATGCTCTTTAAACATCAAAGTGTTTATATGAAGTCATGGAAAATGAGTAATTTGTTTTATCATTCTCTCTGAGAACATAGAACACCTCTTAGAAAGTAAATAATCTTTTATGTCAAGAAAACAAGAAAAGATTAATAGCATTCACCCCATGATGGAACAGTGTGCTTTTAAGTAAATTACCACCAATGCTGCTTCTGTTGGTGCAACTGGAGTTTGTTGCCACTTATCAGCTTTATCAGTGCACTGTATCAGTGCCCTTTGTTCCCTTTTAAATAATGAGCAGACAGACATGATTGTTCTCTTCAGGATTAGTTGTATGCATTATGGCACATCATTTGCAGTTTCTGGGAAATAATTAGCGGTACTTAATTGCCCTGTGTGTCAGGTGTTCCTACCACCCCTTTTAGCATTTTGTTCTGCATGGCTAAACCTATCTCTTTTAATAGAGAATAGTGCCATCATTAATGATACAAATATGGCACTTGATCCATATTAAGGAGGTTAGTGTATGTGTCACTAAATTATTGTTGCACTACTTCCACAGTTCAGCTAAAAGCATGACTTCTTCCTTCCCTTTGACTCTTGCTTCTGTTCTACTACTACTATTTTCATCTTCCCAGCAAACAAAAGTCTTTTGTACATTTACCTGTTATTCTTGCCTCTCATAATGAGGCAAGAACTCTGTTCCTACAGCCCTGTTCAGAAATGACCATATTTTTGACTGTCTCTTAAGATGAAGTCAGTGCTCATACCGCTCTGGTTCTCCACAGGGTAGGAAAGCCATTACTGTGCCACAAACAAGCATAGTTTATTACAAAATGAGACCCAAGATCTCCTCTACTGAGTTTGCACTGTAGCAGACCACCCTTCTCATTTTCAAGCATGTTTAGAATTTCCTACTCACAGAATAGAAAATGCCATCAAAAATGTGGAAAACTTGGAAATTGTGAACAATCCAGGCAGTTCAAGTCTCAAGTCTAAATATTCCAATTTACTGTAACACAGCTATGGGTTGCTGCCTCAAAAATGGAGTGATGTCAAGTAGGCCCCATAGGAGACGGAAGTCTCAAAGCTTGATTTTCCAGTGAATTTATTTACTTGCCAGGTTTGGTTAGGTAAACTTTCAGTGTGTATGTAATGAAGGAAAGGGAGGATTGGACCAAAATCAGGAGCTCTACAGTTCTTTTCATGTGATAAATGAAAGAATGTCCCTGAAACATATTGTTCCTTTATGATGACTGCTGAACATTTGGCTTGGTTATTCTGTCTCACACAGTTAACTTTTCCACTGCTGAAAGCTGCACAGGGAGACTTGCTGAGAATCTGCAGTCTCTTTTCAGATATCCCTCAACCTTTCAAGCCCTCATGAAGATCAGGGCCACAAATGGCTCTGGGAAGAAGTAGCAAACCATGCAACTCATCATAAATTAATGGAGTGGAAAATCAAGGCTTTGATGAGCATAAGGCCACTATAAATGAAGCATGCAATATGAATGAGTGCAGCTTCTTTGTGGGAGAGGCACAGTGGTGGGCAATTTAATGAGGGAGAGACATTGATAGACACCTCTGAGCAATTTTTTTAGTTTGTGAAAGACAAGGTAAAGAAAGGCCTTGTGAAAAAGCTCTTAGTTGACCATTTTAAGGTGTACAACTAATTGTATTCTACAGAGTATGGTCTTAATAAACATGTCATATAACTTAGAAGTGTCATAATGAAAATCAAATTGTGCACTGTTCATTAATTGTAATTACGCAAACTAGATGTGTATTAGTAAAATCAAATTGGAAAGCCTGAATGTTGTTATGTAAACTACTTACATGTTACTTTATTTATCTACACTTTATTTTGTACTGACTTTCTTTTGTAAATGAAAGATACCTGTAATTACCCATTTTGTAGTATGCTTGTTTTATTTGATCATGCTAACAAATACAGTGATAACAGATGAAACTATTTTGAAAATAATAGATATGGGATTTATCTGGAAGTATTTTGCAGTCACTTCACTGATTTTAGCTTGATGATCAAAACCATTTTCAAGATCTATGGAGCTTTACAGAGCACCCCCAAAAGGTGGTCTGTAGTCGCCCCTTTGAGCAGCGGATTGGCGCTAGGGCAGCTTCACTGGCTGCCCCAGAGGCCCCAATCTGCCGCTTTTCCAGGCCGTGGGGAAGTGCCAAAACGCCGCTTCCCTGCGGCCTGGAACTGGGTGTCCTTGGGGCTTCATGCCCCAAGGACACAATGTAAAGGCCGCGCCAGCGATGCGTGTGCGCAGAAAGAGCTCCATTTTGGAGCTCCTTCCTGCACTGCTGATAGGGTGCCCTAGGCGCCCTCCAGCAGTGCCCTGACATCAGGTGCATGTTGTGCCGTATAAATGCGGTGCGCTCCATGGATAGTGCTATTTTAAAATGGTGCCTTGTACTTGTTAGGGCTGGGGAGCATGCAAATGCTGCGCGCTCCCCAGCCCTAATCACAGCTCAAGAATGGCCCTTTTGGGCCATCTGTATCGTGCCTATGTTTGTCAATCTTCATTGCTTTTGCTAGAACATTGGCTTGGTGCATGTTCTTCTGTGGCTGAACTGGATAGTTGGATTTAGTTGTGGCAAGGAGAATATAGTCCAGCCTTGCTGCATTCTGCGTTTATTTATTTGAAAACAATGAGATCCAGTTCAACATACCAGAAACATAGCCCTTTACTCTTTTAGTTCTGTGCAGTGTTTGAGATTTTAGTAGTAGATTTTAGACTCCAATTTTGAACAGTTTTGTTCAGAGATGCTCTTGGTCACTTGAAAGGAAGAACAGGGAATAGCATTATGCTTATCTGGATGGGGTTACACTCCTCCTAAAACTTCAGGCTTGTAGCTTGGATATTCTCCTGGACTCAACCCTGAGCCTGGATGCCCAGGCTTCAGCAGTTGGCAGGAATGCATTTGCACAGTTAAGACTAGTGCACCAGCTGTATCCATTTCTTGAGAAGATCTGGCTGTAGTAATACATGCCTTGATTAAATCCTGTTTTGACTACTGTAATGCTCTCTACATGGGGCTACTTTGGAAACAGCTGGACCAAAATTCTCGAGCCAGTTATAGGAAGCATTTAATTCATTGCTAAAACAGCACCACTGTCTACAAGTTCATTTCTGAGCACAATTCAAAGTGCTTATTATGACTTATAAAACCTTATATGGCTTAGGTCCAGACTATCTGGAAGGCTATCTCTGTATATGAACAAATGTCTTAAAATCAACAGTGGAGGGCTTTCTCTTGGTTCTGCTACCATCGCAGTCTAACTTGGTGAGGACATGAGTGAGAATCTTCTCAGTGTCTGCTCCCACACTGTGGAAATTTCTTCCATGTGACACCAGGCTGACCCCTGCCTGTTCTCATTTTGCTGCCCAGCATAGACTTTGTGTGTGTGTGGGAGGGGGAGGGGTTAATGAGTATTTCTTTGCAGAGAGCCTTCCTATGATGTGGCTGCTTTATTATTATTTTTGTATGCTTTTTAATGATTGTATACTGTCTATAAGCTAATAATAATAATAAAAAATCTTTATTTCTAGCCCGCTCCTCTGTAGAGCACAATCGGAGCGGGGTACAGCAAATTAAAACATACAGATTAAAATACATCATCAACCCATTCCCAACCACCCATCCTTAAAAATAAATTAAATTAGCAATAATTTAAAACCATAACAACATTAAAAACATAATACATCCTCATAGATCTTAAATGAAGGTAAAAATAGCACCAAGCAAGGGGTCAAAATAGGTCCCGTTTCGGAGCCGGGAACTAGGAGGTTTCAGGGAAGGCCTGCCGGAAGAGATGTGTCTTCAGAGCTTTTTTAAAGCAGTCAAGAGATGTTATAAGATGCATCTCATCCAGCAGTCCATTCCAAAGCTTGGGTGCAGTAGCTGAAAAAGTCCTCTGGGAGGTCTGCGACAGCCGAGTTTTCACAGGCTGTAGCAGGTTCCTCCCAGAGGATCGGAGTGTGCGGGGGGGGGGGTTCATACGGGGAGAGGCGATAAATATTTATGGTAAAAAAAAAGCAACTGATGATGAAAAATGCACACTGGTATTATACTGATCTTTAAATTTAAGTTTTTATAGAGACTAAGCGCCAGTGTAGTGTAGTGGTTTGAGTGTTGAACTATGATTCTGGAGACCAGGTTTTGTTTCCTACTCGGCCATGAAACCTTCTGGGTAAACTCACATATTGGGGAAATATTAAAATAATAAATAAAACTTTAATTTCTACCCCACTTTTTATGGAAACAATCAAAGCAGCTTACAAAGATAAAATACAGATACAAATATACACTATACCCCCCCTTAAAACAGAATTAAACAGTAATACAATTAAAATCCAACATTAATTAAAAATCACAGTAAAACTATTAACAATTAATGGTGGGCAAAATTATTGTAACCAAAGTTACACCAATACAAGCAGGGGGCTGTTCTGGGAAGGCCTGCTGGAAGAGATCTATCTTAACAGCTTACTTGAAGCTGTCTAAGTTGGATATTAGATGGATCTCATCCAGCAAGTCATTCCATAGAGTGGGAGCAACCACAGAAAAAGTCCTCTGGGAGGTTGCAACTAATCTAGTCCTTACTGGTTGTAATAAATTCCTCCCATAGGATCTGAGTGTACAGGGTGGATTATATGGAAGCAAGCAATTCCTTAGATAGGTTAGGCCTAAGCCATGCAGGGTTTTAAAGGTGATCACCAACACCTTGTACTTTGCCTGGAAACTAATAGGCAGCCAATGGAGTGATTTCAGTATTGGTGTAATATGGTCGCTCCTAGTTGTTCCTGTAATTAGCCTGGCTGCCAAATTCTGTACAAGTTGAAGTTTCCGGACTAGGCACAAGGGTAGCCCCATATAGAATGCATTACAAGAGTCAAGTTGTGAAGTTACCAGTTCCAAACCCGGTTCCAGGAAAGGGCACAGTTGGCATATCAGTTGCAGCTGATAACAGTCACTCTTGACTGTTGCATTCACCTGATTCCTCATGTGAGGCGACAAGTCAAGAAGCACCCCCAAACGGTGAACACAGTCCTTCGAGGGGAGTGTGAACCCCTCTAGGACTGGAGGTTGCAGCCCAATACCTGGTTTAGGAGCCCCTACTGTAAGTACCTCCGTTTTGTCTGGATTCAACCTGAGCTTGTTTTCCCTCATCCAGTTCATTACTGCTGAGGGGCGAAATGCCATCTGTCATCATTGCTGATGATCTAGACATGGAGAAGTATATTTGGGTGTCATCAGCGTACTGATAACACCCTGCCCCATGTCTATGGATGATTTCTCCCAGCAGCTTCATATAAATATTGAATAGCATTGGGGACAGGATGGTTACCTGAGGGACACCACAATTGAGCTCCGTTTTTGAGGAGCATCTGTCCCTGAGCACCACCTCTGGAACCTGCCCGAGAGGAAGGAACAGAACCACTGCAAAGCAGTGCCTCTGGTTCCTAACTCTCTCAGGCGTTCCAAGAGGATGTTGTGATTGATTGTATCGAATGCCGCTAAGAGGTCTAATAGCACCAACAGGGTCACACTTACTCTGTCAATGCTTAGATGCAGGTCATTAGTTAAGGTGACCATGGCAGTCTCCACCCCATATCCGGTCCTGAAGCCAGTTTGAAATGGATCTAGAAAATCAGTTTCATCCAAGACCACTTGGAGCTGAAGAGCGTCAGCCCACTCGATCACTTTGCTCAAAAATGGCAGATGAGACATAGGCCTAAAGTTCTTCATGTCCAGGGGGGCCACGGAAGGTTTTTTCAGGAGCGATCTCACAACCGCTTCCTTTAACAGAGATGGTACACAACCTTCCCTAAGGGATGCATTTATGACACCTCTAAGAAATGTCATCAAGGCATCACCCCCCTGGACAGCCAGCCATGATGGGCAGGGGTCCAGAGGGCATGTCTTCGTCACCTTTCCAAGGATCTTGCCCATGTCATCGGTACTCACAAACTCAAATTGATCCAGTCTAATCTCACAAACAGATTGACTGGACACCTCATCAGATGACTTTATCCCAACATTGGCGTCCAAGTGGGCTCTTATCTGAGAGATTTTACCTGCAAAGTAGTTATTAAATGCATCACAGCAGGCTGTTGTTGGGTTAAATAGAGGGTTCTGGGTAGATGGCATCACTGTCAATTCCCTCACCGCCCTAAACAGCTCTGCCGGACAGGACTTTGCAGATGCAATGCGAGCAGATGAGGAGGATCTCCTCGTTGCTTTTATTGCCTCTCTATAAGAATAAAGAAAATTCTTATGATGAGTTCTGTCAGGTGAGAGTCCAGTTGAATGCCATTTGCACTCTAGTCATTGTCCTTCCTGCTTCATTTCTTTCAATTCTCTCGTATACCAGAATTTTTGGTTCGAAGTGGGTAGGAAAGGATGCTCAGGAGCTATTGTGTTGATAGCCCTGGTGAGAGCGGTGTTCCAAGTGTTCACCAAGGCTTCAACAGAGTCGCCAGCATTATCAACCAATAAACCCTCTAGAACTTTTGGTTCCATTAGCCTTCGAGGGCGGACCATTCTAATAGGTCCTCCACCCCCGATGGAACAGACAGTGGCTTTTAGTTGTGCCTTAACCAGGAAATGATCCATCCATGACAATGCGGAGGTATCAACTACCTCTGCCCACCGATATTCCTGATTCCGTACAGAACACCGCATCAAGGGTATTACCCACCAAATGCGTTGGCCTGATGACACATTGGGAAAGGCCCATGGTTGTTATGGATTCCATGAACTCCCGAGCTGCACCTGTTAAATTGGTCTCGAATGGGACGTTGAATTCGCCCAGAACTAAAAGTCTGGGCGACTCCAACCGCAACTCTAAGACCAGCTGTGTCAGCTTGGATAGGGAGTCTGTTAGACAACAGGGTGAATGGTAGATTAATAGAATCCCTATACTATCCCTGGTCTTCAGGCTTAGGTACATACACTCGAAGCGGTCGAACATCCAGACAGTTATCCTGGTCAAGGTGAGATTATCTCTATAAAGCAAAGCCACTCCACCCCCGCTTCCACTTTGCCTCACCTGCTAAACAACAGAGTTTAGGCTGGGAGAGCTTGATTACAAGTAACAGCATTATCTTTTCCCACAAACCCTGTGATAGATTCATCCTAGGGTTGCCATAAGTTGGAAGGCACACAGCAACAGCAACAGGGACTACAGATGTTTTTATTGCATAAAATAGCAAATGATCGAACACATTTATTGGTAAGTAATGGTGGCAGTAATTTCAGTTGGATTACTGACTTCACTTTTTAATAACATGCTCAGTTCTACATACAGTAATGTTCAGTCCTTAATGCTAGGTAATGCTTCACCTACTACGACATGTGAATATCTGGGTTATAACAAACTTAACTGTGGTAATTAGGTTTTGTTAAGAAATTTAGTGAGTCTCAGCTTTTAACACCATGAATTATCACAACCCTGGTGATGCCACTGCATACTAGATGTGCCTTGGATGTGGTGGGGGTGGGGGAGGGGGGAAGGACTTTTTCACAGACACTGGATCCAGATAATATCACATATTTTATTTTCCCATACTAGCCTGTTCAGACATTAAGATATTCAGCGGAAGCTGTTCTTTCATTCGTCCTCCCCTGGTCGGGCACATGAGAGATGGCTTTCTTAGGAGCTGCTCTTGGCATCTGGAAGAAACTTATGCATTCTCTTTCCCTGTATTATATAGATAGGGTTTCCTATTTAGGTGCCTCTCTCTTTTTAAGACTAAATCTTAAGACTTTAAGTCTCTATCTCAAGATTCTAAACTGTTAATCTTACAATTAGTATGTGTCTCTCTCCTGGCTGCTAGTCTTTATATATATATTTCTTTTTCGTGGGCTGTGCGAATCATACAAATGGGTTCTCTGTGCCTGTGCAGTCGAATTCGGAACTCTCTGGAATCACTGGGCAGAAAAGCAGCTTGCAACTTTTTGCAACATTTTGGCGGTAGCTCCGCCCCTCCTCTATATAAGCCCTGTTCCCGCTCTTTTCCCCAGTTCCTTTTTTTCTGCTGCGTAGGCTACTCGAAAGGAACAATGTTGGAATTGCTTGGCTTGTGTCTCTTGGTATTTGGATCTTCGGCTTGTTTTTTGACTACTCTCCCTCGTCTGTGACTCTGCTTCTGTTTTGACCTCTCGGCTTGCTAGACCTTGATATTGGATTCTGATTTGGACTTGATGTCTCCGGCTCCATTTAAGCACCGCGCTGTTTGTGGGGCCAAGGTCCCTCATACGGACCCCCACAACAAGTGCCTGATCTGTTTGGGCGAAGCTCACAACACCCAGAGCTGTGCCCTGTGCAGATCTTTGACTCCGCAGGTGAGGAAGAACCGAGCTTCCCGGCTGAAATCCTACCTCCTGGATCGAGCTTTGGCCCCGCAGGAGATCCTTCCTTCGACCTCCGTTCCGGCTTCAACCTCCAAGGCATCTGTTCCGGCTTCCAAGATGTCTCATGAGTCCTAGAAGAAGGCGACTTTTGATTCCTCTGTTGGTCCCTCTAAGTCCCCCCGGGAGACAGAGGCTCACCCCGCCGAGAAAACGGCTAAGGAGGCGGGTGAGAAGTCCAAGCCCTCCAAAAAGGTCTCTAAGGACAAGCCCAGGCAGGGCAAAGACCACAGGGATGAGGGTCAGAGGAAGAAGGTGAAAATCCCTTCTCAGGGTGAGGCAGATGGCACACCCTCCGTTAAGGAGTCCAGCTCCAAAGCCTCTGCCAAGAGGAAGCATTCCTCCGAGGGTGAATCCCTCTGGAAAAAGCGCTCCTCTGAGAGTAAAACCCTCCGGAAAAAAGGCCGCTCCGACTCCGACGTGGAAACCGAGCTGCCACGTGCCTCGACACTGAAGGAAACTCCCGCCACGGAAAGGCCCGCCTCCGTACCGACCGCCTCCGTAACCATCAGAGGTGTTGCCTCGGGCCCAGCTCGTCCGTCGAGAGACATCGGTCCCGTGCAGCCTGACTCCTGCCCAGCGCTCCCCCCAGCGGAGCCAGAGGTCCCAGAGGTCTCCGACCCCGATGGCCGAATCCGAGGACGAGCCGGAATACTATTATGATAGTGAGTCTGGCAGGTACTTCGTGGTGGTTGACCCTTCGACTCTTGACAGACCTTGAGGCAAGCGCTGGCATCCGCTGGATGTGTCCGCGAGGCTCGGCGAGGAGGCTCCTGCATCCATCCCCGCCAGGCAGGAAGAGGCCCATCAAGGAGAGGCAGCTACTCAGACGGCCTATTCTCCATCAAGCTCTGTGCTATGTGTCGAGGCCAGCTCAGATTCGGAGCAGGACTTCGAAGCTGAAGGCTCGGTGCCCTCGCCTATCGATACCGACACCAAAGAGCAGAGGCCAGTTCGTCAGAGCTTCTACCAGCCGGGCCCGATGTCCCCAACAGACAATGTTCACAATTTCGGGGAACACGTGATCAAAATGGCTAACGCCTTAGAGCTCCAGGTAACCCAGTCCGAGGAAGAGGCCCTCGATCCCGTAGAGAGACGAGTGCAGGGCTCTGCACCCATGTTGGCAGCTATCCCATTCCTGCCTTCCCTGGAGAAGATCACCAAGAGATTGTGGCAGAATCCCGCGTCCATCCCTTCGACCTTGAGGAAGATCGACTCCATTTACAAGATCTCTCCCTCACCTGCGGTGTGGCTCCATTCACACCCGCCACAGAACTCAGCTATTGTCGAGGGGTCGCAGAAGGTCTTCACCCCGAAGACTTCGCCTTCTCCTTTGGACCGAGAGGCCAAAAAGATCGACGGGATCTCCAAGAAGATCTTCAAGGCCTCAGCTCTAGGACTGCGGGTGTCTTAAACTACAATGCCTGCATGGGGGCCTACATCCAATACCTCATGGAGAGGATGTCCCCCTTGCTCGCTGATCTCCCGCAGGAGAAGGCCCCGGCTGCAAACCAGCTCAGGGAGGAAGCTCACTCGGTGGCTGGCCTACTCATCACCTCGGCCAGACACACAGCTGACTGCTCGGCCAAGTCTATGGCCTGCAGTGTGGCCCTCTGGAGACATGCCTGGCTTCGGTCTTCGGACCTAACTCCACAGGCAAAGGCGGCCATAGAAGACATGCTGTTCGATGGCGAAGGGCTCTTTGCCAAAGACACAGATGAGCGGCTGAACTTCAAGTACAGGATGAAGTCAGCCGCCAAGAAGCACGGCATGTCTGCTTCCCAGCAACCCTTCTCTAGGAGGCGCTTCGGGTCCCAGAGGCCATCTTTCGGCCAGTCTCAGAGGCCTTTCGGGCAGGAGAGGCAGTACCGTCGCCAAGACACCAGGCAGAGGTTCTCCTCTCCGTCATCATCCTCGTCCGGCAGGCAATTGCAGTCCCGGTACCAGAGGCCGCTTTCCAGGAAGCCCGACTCAGATCCAGGTGTCCAATGAAGTTCACCAGCGTACTCCGTTGTTTCCCCAGTTTGCCCCTTCTTTTTGGACTTACTAAGGCCCTTCTGTAACATCTGGGCTCAAATCACCACCAACTCTTGGGCTTTGACCATCATATCCAGAGGATATGCCCTCGAGTTCGAAGAGCTCCCGCCTACTGGAGCTTTTCTTTCCACGGACCCCTCACCCACCCTCCTAGACGAAGTACGCACTCTTTTGGACAAGGGGGCTATCTCCTCATTGGACCCTGCCCAGGTTCCCCGGGCGTTCTTTTCTCGGTACTTCACGGTACCGAAGCCGGATGGAGGTCTCCGTCCCATATTGGACCTTCAGGACCTGAATAGTTTTCTTGTGTACAAGAAGTTCCGGATGGTAACTCTTGCTTCCATCTTGCCCTTGTTGTCCCAGGGACTCTGGTTTGCGATGATAGACCTCAAGGACGCCTACTTCCAAGTGGCCATTCGAGAGAGGCACAGAAGGTTCCTCTCCTTCGCCATCGGGACGGAGATGTTCCACTACAATGTTCTGCCTTTCGGCCTGGCCGGCAGCGAGGGTCTTCACCAAGTGCATGGCTCCGGTGGTTGCCTATCTTCACCAGCGAGGGTCAAGAGTCTTCCTCTACCTAGACGACTGGCTCTTCGCAGCAAACTCCAAAGAGGACCTTTGCCAGGACATCTCCTTCACCGTCTCCCTCCTGCAATCTCTCAGGCTGGTGCTAAACCTCGAGAAGTCCCACTTGACCCCGATCACCAGGATCAAGTTCATCGGGGCAATCCTCGACTCCAATGCTTGCGCCGCATACCTGCTGGAGGACTGTTTCCAGTCCCTCTCCAAGGCCGTCCGGCAGTCCAGGTCCAGCTCGCCTGCACGGCAGGCAGAAGTGATGGCTACCAAAAAGGCTGTCTTCCAAGTCACCAGCTTTAGGTCAGCAGTAGCCATGGGCTCAAAGGGCTTGGTACCAAGACAAGATAAAACAACCTCAAGGCTCCACGCCGGTGTCGGTACCGAGGCCGGCGGATGCAGGTTGTTAAAGCCCTTCAGGAACCCCTTCACCAAGGGGTCTTTGAAAAAGGAAGGTTTCCCATCAAACTGAAAATGGGAACACATTGTAGACAATATATATAAAATTGTTATTATTGGGAGTAAGTTTTTTAGAAAGACAAATTTAAAATAATAGTCTGACCCACACTTTCGTTGTTCTGCTGATGAAAGCTGAACTCTAACAAGTTTAACTTTCAAACTTGCATATTTTTGCTTCCCTTTAAAGGCTTAACACTGTGGGAATCTAAAATTGAACCCCACAGAGGCTAAGCTGGCCCCTTCTCCATTCTGTATCTGCTGGGAGGAGAAGACGTTCAAAGAAAATTTATTTAAGCTTTTGGCAGGTGACTGGTTACTGAGAGCAAGACTTGTTAACTAATTGGGCAGGCTAGATAACATAAAATAGTGGTTTTCAAACTCATTACGGTTGCAACCCCCTTTACATCTGCATGAGGTTGTTATGCCCCCAGCTCGACACAGTATACAAATAAAAATATTTTGTTTACTGTGTGTATTTTTGTTCAGAAATTCATGTATATTCATATTTTAACAATAAGGAAATAGCTCTCCTCCTTCTCCTGCCTCAGATAGAGGCTTCAAGCACTCTCCTTGTTTTTCTATTCCCATCCAGTGGGAAGCAGAGGAATAGGAGAGGGATCAGGGCCTCCAAATCTCACACCCCACTTGAGCAACTCTCAATACCCCCCAACCCCACTGTTTGACAATCATTGCCCTAAAGGCACAGATCCCATCTGTTCTCCAAAGCAGAGGAGGGTCAAGCAGATCTTGCTTAATGTACCTGGATAGGAGACAGCCAACAAAGATGCTATAGGCTCTATTTTAGAGGAAGGAACTGGCAAAATGATCTCCGAGTATTCCTTGTCTAAGAAAACCCTATGAAATTTATAGCGTCACCCTAATTCAACAGGCGACTTGTGGGTACACACACACACACACAGACACACAGACACATACACACACTGTAATTTACTTAGTGTTTTAAAACTGAACTTTAAACTGTGCTCTTAATTAAATTTTGTCATAATAGTTGGCCTTGTTTTGTATTTTAATTATTGTATGTAATTAATATTACTGCATGCTACCTTTAGTCCTATTTTTAGGAGAATATCTATCCAATAAATAAAATAACTGATGAACTATCACAAGTTTTTATTATTATTTGTATTCTTCAGAGTACTCGAGTGGCCTTGGATCATCTGGAGTCTGTTCCTGAGAAACTGAACTTTTTGGAAGATTCCAGAGATTTGGTAGTGAGAATGTTTTGCCATCTGTTTCTTTTGAAAATGTTTAGCAGCCTCTTGCACAATAGGAAATAAGCTGTGCTGGGGTCATTACAAATTCTGGAATATTTTAAACCCTCTAATTTACTTGGGTTTTCATTATATATTTGAACTGTGGGTGAATAGATTTGTTATATAACAACTTCCCTTTCTGTTTCCAGGCTTTTCTGATAGGATCTCCCTCAAGGAGTGTCATCTTAGCTTCTCTTGATTCTCAGTTCATGAAACAGAGCCCAGATAACTGATTGTTTACAAGGGGATTTTTAAGCATTGATAACATTACAATAAATAGAGATTATATCTTCTCATTGCCAAAGCTTCTGATTTGTTCACAATTATTTGATAAGCTGATTTGTCTTTTATTGGTATGTCAGCAGCTTTTATTTCTGTTAATATTTGAGAAGGGGTTGATTTTTGAGTTCATTGAGAAATGATATTATTTTGTCTCCAAGCACTCCTTCCAAATGATGATACACTGGATCCTTATGGTTTCACAGCTGGCATTACTTATTGATAAGCCTGTAAAAACAATAAAATCAATAGGAAAGCTGTTTGAATATCAGGCTTGTTCATTACATTGAGTAAATATTCCATTCTATGCAAGGGACTAAATTTATCCCAGATATTTAACATGCAAAGTATCTAAGTAGTGCTATTTCATTGTTTGCTTTGGTTAATTAGTACTGTGCTTTGCATATGACATGGGTCACAAGGCTCTAAACAGTCAAAGTACTTAAGCAATTCAAAGTTTGACTAAATTAGTTCACTAAATAGGGACTGAATTTTTAAAAATGCCATTTTGAACAGGTGGTTAATTGTTCTGTGGGATGAGTGAAACTAGCCAAAGAAATTCAAGGTGAATTCAGAATCACTTCAGAAGATTTCAATCTTGTATTTTGTTGCTGTTCTTAACTGCCGTCAAGTTGACTTTGACTTATATTTACTGTATAGATGAGAGACCTCCAAGTCCCCCTATCATCAACAGACCTGCGTAGGTGTTGCAGACTTGGGGTTGTGGCTTCCTTGATTGTGTCTATCCATCTGTAGTGAGGTCTTCCTCGTTTCCTTCTGCCTTCCAAAACATTATTGTCTTTTCTAATGTGTCATGTCTTCTCATGATGTGCCCAAATTATGACAGTCTTAAGTTTAGTCATCTTGGCTTAATTGCTCAAATTGCTCTAAGACCAATTTATTTGTCTCTAGATGTCCATGATATCTGTAGAACTCTTCTCTAACACCATATTTCAAATAAGTTGATTTTCTTTCTATCAGCTCTCTTCACTGTCCAGCTTCCACAACCATGCAAAGAAATTAGAAATATGATGGCATGGACCATCCCAACTTTAGTATTCAGTGATACATATTTACACTTCATAATCTTGTCTAGTTCCTTCATAGCTGCCCTTCCAATCAATTTTTTGATTGTGCTGTGTCAGTTCTGATTAATGATTGTGCAAATATATGAAATAGAACAAAAACTGGAAAGTACATATTCACAGTGGAAGAGATAAAGGAAATGAAGTCCCACATGCTGTTGATGGTCCACAAACTTTATTATCTTAAAAAGTCCAAAGTGCTTCAGCCTAGTCACAAACTGGCCTTCATCAGGGGCCAATTTTATGGACAGATTGCATCATATATCTTCTTACTTCAAAATCCATAAATAGTCCCTTTCTTCTAATACTCAGAGTGTCCACTTTGTTGAGAGTGCAGACTGCCACTCCTGAAATCTCTGGTAATATGATAACAGGGTTAATAGATGATATTTGATTTTTAAGAAATTATGTTTTTAGAGGTGATTTATATGTAGTCCCAATACTACAACTATAATAAATATACATTCATTTTACAATAGCCCCTGAAGAAGGCCAATTTGTGACAAAGCCAAAACGTGTTGGGCTTTTTAAGATGATAAAATTTGTGGACCGTCAACAGCACATGGGACTTCATTTCCTTTATCTCTTCCACTGTGCAAATATATTGACATTCATATTTACACTTCAGAATCTTGTTCCATCATAGCTGCCTTTCCAAGTCTTAGTCTTTTGCTTTTTGATTGCGCTGTCTCAATTCTGATTAATGATTTTTCAAATATATGGAAATTCTTGAACCATTTCAATATCTTCATCGTCTAGTTTAAAGATACATCTGTGGCCTTTATTTTTGATTTCTTAATGTTCAACTGGAAGCCATGCCCTATGAGGAATGACTTAGGGAGCTGGGGATGTTTAGCCTGGAGAAGAGAAGGCTAAGAGGTGATATGATAGATTTGTTTAAATATTTGAAGGGATGTCATATTGAGGAGGGAGCAAACTTGTTTTCTGCTGTTCCAGAGACTAGGACCCAGAACAATGGATACAAGCTCCAGAAAAAGAGATTCCACCTCAACATTAGGAGGAACTTCCTGACAGTAAGGGCTGTTCAACAGTGGAACACACTCCCTCAGAGAGCGGTGGAGTCTCCTTCTTTGGCGGTCTTTAAGCAGAGGCTGGATGGCCATCTGTTGGGGATGATTTGATTGGGAAATCCTGCATGGCAGGGGGTTGGACTGGATGGCCCTTGTGGTCTCTTCCAAATCTATGATTCTATGATTCTAACTGTAAATCTGCCTTTGAACATTCTTCTTGACTTCCGTCAGTAATCTTTCCAAGTGTATGGACCATAGTTCCATGTGTACGCTATTTTCTGCTAGTAGCATAGTGTAACCTGCATATCTTAATTTGTTGATGTTCTTCTCTCCAATTTTGCCACCTCCTTTCTTTGAGTCTAATCCTGCTTTATGTATAATATGTTCATCATAAAAGTTAAATAGATATGCAGCCTTTCCTGATCCCCCTTTCAGTTGTAAACTATTCTGTTTCTTCATATTCTGTCCCTATTTTTCCATATTCTGTAGCTTCTTCTGAGCGATGGTTACACATCAGGACAATTAAATTTTGTGGCATACTCATTCCTTTAAGAGTGAACCATAGTTTTTCATGATCTATACAATCAAAGGCTGTGCCTTTGAGGACGATTTTGCTGTAATCTCTAAAACACAGGGTGATTTTCTTTTGAAATTATTTGCTTTACTCCATTATCCAATATATGTTTGCAGTATGATCCCTAATGCCTAATATATGGTAAAGGTCTTTGTTGTAGAATTTTGGCCATCCGTTTTTTTACATGGAACATTAATGCAATGGTCCTGTGGTTGCTACAACTTGCATGCCCTTTTTCTGGGTTTGGAATGTATATTGAGCATTACTAGTCTGTGGGCTGTTTTCATATTTGTAGACTGATTTTATTCGAACTAAAGTAGACTCTGTCTTTGTAGACTGCAGCAACTCCATTGGTGTGTCATCTGTCCCTGGTGATTTATTTCTCCCATGTGCTCTTGAGTGCAGCTTCCACTTCACTTTCTAAACTGGAGGTTCATTTTCATATGGCAATTCTTCAAATTAATTGATCACCTTTTCATCTCTTCTATATAATTCTTCCGTGTATTGTTTCCATCATCTTTTTGTGTGTGTGTGTGCTATTTGGTAATGAAATGTGTTCCCCTGCTGGACATAGAACATCCCACATTTTCAGTATTGTTGTCATTTTCAGTCTCTATGCATTGATTATTTTATTAGTTCTCATCCCTGCACACAAGTTGTTGAACAGTTGCATTCAAGATTCTAATTCTATTTATGTCACCATTTACTTTTGCTATTTATCTGTCCTTAACTGTTTGGTCTTTCAGCCTACAGATAGTGTCTTTTTGCGTTCTTCCCTGACATTGTCCTTGCCTTCAGTCCAGAGTTCTGGCTCCCAGTCAGCTAGGTTTAATAGTGCAGATCTATTTTTCACATTATCTTTAAATTCTGTGGGGGTGTTCTTCAGGTTGTATTTCAGCATGATTATTACTTTAGTGTTACCTATCTTTGCTCTAATTTTTGGTATTAGTCATTCATGTTCTGAGTTCATGTTTGTATCTTTAGTCTGGAGAAGAGAATGTTAAGGAGTGACATGATAATCATGTCTAAATATTTGAAAGGATGTCATATTGAAGATGAAGCATGCTTGATTTCTGCTACTTCAGAGACTAGAACACAGAACATTGGATTCAAACTACAGGAAAAGAGAGCCCACCTCTATTTTAGGAACAACACCCTGACAATAAGAGCTGTTCGACACTGGAACACTTTGCCTTGGAGTGTGGTGGAGTCTCCTTCTTTGGAGACTTTGGCCATGTGTCAGTGGTGCTTTGATTGCATATTCCTGCATGGCAGGGAGTTGGACTGGATACCTCTTTTGTTCTTTTCCTACTCTATGATTCTGTGAACTCTTTCAATTAATACACCTTGGGGGTTCTAGCATGGGGTTGTCCTTAGTTCCAAGGCAGGGCTAAGACAAATGAGAAGGGGTAAATGGGAAATGGTAGATTATCAGCCTTGGGGGAAGGCCAGGTAATTCATCCATAAATACAGTGCCAAATCTCCTTTGGATTGGGGTAAAGCTGAAGCTCCACCTCTGTAGAACTAAACATCTTTGTTTGTCCACTCTTATTTGTTACTCTTGATCCTGGAACTGAAGATTGCCCACCACAGAACCAACAGGAATAATGTTAAAGATAAGGAGATATTGTAAAAATTAGAATTAGTATTCCCCAGAGTCTCCCAGCCAGCATTGATCTTTCCAAGTGCTGGAAACTGGCAAAACTACTTTTCTTGACTAAGAAACCCCTATGAAATTCAAGGTCACCATAAATAAAGAGGCAACTTTAAGGCACCTACACAAAGCCCTTTGGACAAGACCATTTTGTATTGTATCCAAACCCAAGCACTGTGTTTGCATCATTTAAAAGGAAAACTGGTAACTTATCCTTCATCCTCTGAAATATTGTCTACAGTACCTGGTTTTTGTTGGCAGCCTCCCATCCAAGTACTTGCCAGGGCTAACCCTGCTTAACTTCCAAGATCAAACAAGATCAAGTGCCTTTAAGGTATTTAGACCAGGCTACATTTCTCAAATCTGTCTAAAGCTATAAGTTTTCCATTATCGATGTAAGTCTCAGGTAACCACACTCAATCAGTATCTCTCTATGCATATGTGTGTTGTGCACCTTTAAGTCAGTTCTGACTTATTGTAACACTAAGGCAAATCTATCATGGGATTTTCTTGGTAAGATTTGTTCAGAGGAGGTTTTGCCATTTCCTTCCCCGAGCCTGAGAGTGTGTGATTTACCCAATGCCATCCAGAGCCTTAGCAGGAATTGAACCCTGGCCTCCAGAGTCATAGTCCAACACTGAAAACACTATGCTGCCTATCTATATCAGGATCTTGAATATTCTGTTTTATTCCATGGGAATCATTTTGTCAGCTTTCATTGCTAGTGTTAATATTTCATCTTTATTGGCTTTTTGTTTCTCTGTGGCTGCAGGATTCTCACAGTCAGACAGAAATTGTTGCGGAAAGATGCAGCAAATACAAGGAAATTATGGGCTCCTTACAGCAGCATCTGGAAGAGTCAAAGCGCAGACTTGAAGACTTCAGGGTAAATTTACTTCCTATCTTTTTTGCCCTCCTTTGTATATGAAGCTACTAAAGAAATGAACTCTAATCACTAGGCTCTTCAAAATGCTTAATCACGTAGAGCAAAGGGTCAATTCTATTCATTGGAAGTATATAAGTATATCAAATTGCCTTGGTACATCAGACAAAAGATTTCTAAAGAGCAGCCCTCTGTCTCTAACAGTGACCTAGTAAGTAGATGCAGTGTAACTGAGATACTTAATTTTCTCGTATATTTGTCCCTGGTTACTGATAATCAGAGCTTGTCAGCCTTTAAACATGGAGATTCCATTTTAGCTCTAGGTAATAGGCAATAATAGCCACATTTTCCATGTGTTTGTTTAATGCTGAAAGGTGGAATTATGGCACATAATCAACTCACGTGAAAGTCATTACTACCAACCAGTTTCATTTTGGGAGAGAATAGTTTATTATGTTAGCTGTGCTTTGTTCATAATTTTATAAAACTCTCTTTAATGTTTGAAACTAGTGGTACACAGGTTGTGGCTTAAGAACCATATGTAGCCATCAGCTGTTCCCTGTGATGACTTGTTGAGCCTATGAGTCCCTATGAGCCCATATGAGCCTCCTCAGCAGTTTAAAGCTCTGACCATAAAAAATGTAACAGTCTAGAAAGGCACTCAGTGACTGTAAAATACCAATGCAAACTAGAGGAGTGCTAGCAGGCCTCATTTGCTGAAAATGTAGGTTCTGACAGTTCTCAGAGTATATGACCAAGGGCAATCATAGTGCTTCTTGTAAGCCAAGAATATAGCTACTACCACTATTCTCCATACTGTACTGTTGACCTCAGTCTGCATTACAGCAGACTTGCACCAGAAGTCTTTTGTGCAGTTTATCACCCTTGCCTTGGACTCTACTACCATACCATCCTGAGCATATCCAATGTCATCTGATTCCAGAAGCTAAGCAGAGCCAAGGCTGGTTAGTATGTGAATGGAAAACCACCAGGAAATATCAGGAAACTCCAAGTGGTGTTTGAAAAGGATCTGAAACACTGGCACTGCTGTCAATATAGGAGTAGATGGACCTGTACTGGCTCACTGTAAAGCAGCTTCCTATGTTCTTGTAATGGTCTGGAAATAGCAGGTATTGACTACACTGCCTGCATCCATGACTGTGGGTTTCAAGGTATTCCAGTGCAGCTCAGTATTTGGGTAGTGCAGGTTTGGCTTCCCTTTGCTCCAGGTACTGTGAGTTTATGCAAGCCTCACATCCCCATGTGGTGAAGTGGTAGTGAGACATAATTGATTAGGGTCAAGTTTTTTATGGCTTCCCCACCTTGAACTGGAGCGACTTTAGTTATTTTACTTTAATACATTTTCAGATACTCATGCCATTGCTGCTAATCATCGCAGGATGAGTACTGGTGCTCATAACTGTAGCCCCCATGTGAGCAACTCAAAATTATGGTAGGATTGCTGCTAGGTTGTTCTTGTGTAGAGCCATAATTGGTGTCACCCACCACTTCACACTCAAGACTGCATGTCCCAATGGGATGTGTGATCAGGTGATAATGCTATTAAGTATGAATGATCCTTAATGGTCCTCTAGATGTTGTTGAACTGCAGTTCTCATGAGCCCAAGCCAGGGATGGTAGACAGGTGATACATACGGCAACCTCGACAACTTTTATCATCCCTGCTATACATTCTGTCCAGCTGAGGAGTGGAAACTGAGATGTTGTTTGACTGCAGCTCCCAACAGTCTTCTGCATTGGCTATGCTAGCTTGCTGAGAGTTACAGTTCAACATTTGCAGTTAACACAGTTCCTATTTCTGGTCTAGATATAGTCTGATGGCTTAACCTTTATTAGGAATCCTGTACAGATTCTATCCCCATGTTGCATTTGGTTTAGACAATAAGGGTCATATCATGAGTTTTCCTTTGGACCATGTGATCTTTTCTACCGTATTTAGAAATAGAATAAAATGATCCATAGCTAGTAAGAAAAGGGTTCAGTGTTCATTTCACTGACTTGGTTGAAATAGCCTAGAAATACCTTTTCCTTGTTAACCTCTCTTTATCTCCACAGAAAATGTGGAGTGAATCAGTCTAGTGTTGTTTTCTCTTTTGTTGCTGTCAAAGAGGCACTTACTCTTTTCTTTTCCTTCATTTTTGATGTGCTTTCAAATGTCCCCTTGCAATTTCTAGTTTTTGTCCAAGTCCAGGACATTGTGCAAAATCCCCCAAGGAATGTTTTCTGTAAGATTTGGAGAAGTTTTGCTTGCCTTATTAAAAGGCAGTAAATTTGTTGCTAATAGCATGTCCCTGAGGAGGAAGTTCAGAAATAAGGCAGCACTCTGGAAAGGCCAACCAGTTCTCAGTACCACCTGTCTAATCTTAAAAGTGGAGGCACCTGGAGCACAGACTGTAAAAACGAACTGAAGGAAATTGCAAGCTTGTAGGGGAGCTGTCATCCATTACCTGGGATATTTAGGGCTTTTATTCTAGCACAACAAATTGTTTTTAGAAACTACTTGGAATCCAGAGGATAATACTGAGAAAACATGTTCATTCTGGTGAGCCAAAATCAATTGTATGACTACTGTGTTCTGAACCACGTGAAGTATCTGAAGGCCAGCCCATGGACAACTCACCGCAATAATCCAAGTTACTAGAGTTTTGATAACTGGCTCTGATATCATCTCAGTTAGATGACTACATTGTATTGCATGTTGAGCTGCCTTTCAGCAATCCTTAACTTAAAACTTAAACAGCTAGGCTGTTTAATATGTATTGGGAGATTTCAGCAAATTTCAAAATTACAGGAAGGTGTCAAAAGGAGAGACCCAGTTCAGAAAGTCCCATGCAAATTATGACAAATTCATCAGAGACACAACAACATGCTCTGAATATTGGGTTTTAATTAATTGATTCTCTACTAGCCTTCCCTAGTCGTTCCTGCCACCTGTTTCATTCCTCTACTTTGTTTCATAAATAAACTTTGTCAATGGGAGGAGGAAGGCTGGCATCAAGGAGGGCTGCAGATGGCAGAACATGCTTAGGAGTCTCTATCATCATCAGAAAGACTAAACTATGTAGTTTAAATTCTTTATGGCTCATTGTATTCAGCCTGGAGGAAATAGCGCTAATCCTAAAATTTCTGATAGCAATGTAGGTTCCTATGTGTGTTCAAAAGTATTATTTTGGTCACTGGGCCCACTGTTGATCCCAGCCTCTTTCTACTGTCAATTTTACTCCTCTTGCCTTATAGTGTTACCCTAAAAGGTGGGGGATGTCAGGGGTCCTCACCCACTATACCAGCATCTCCTTGAAATTTGAGGAAATTTGTAGCTCAGGAGGAGGCCTGTGAAAGCAGGGTAATTGCTGGGATTTTTCCCCCCACCTACTTATACCAGTAATAACTACAGAAAGAGTTAACGGTTTCAGTAACTAAAGTGTTTTATTTAGAAATGTGCAAGGATGCACACAGACATATAAGAACTGAGGCATCCTTAAGAATCATACAAGGCTATTGGAAAGAAAGGGGTGAAAGGTTGGCTAGAGAGAAGGGGGGTTTGAAAAGGGCTATAATTACCAGTCCTGTTCATGGGAAACAGAATGTCTCAGACTGCATCTGAGTCAGGTTACACAGAGGGATCTCTGGTCTGTGAACAAAGTGGGTAGGGCTAGAGAAGATATTTATGCCCCATTTCATACTCTTGGGAGATGTGCTGTGCGATATTCGGTATGAGAAAGACTTTGATGGCTTTCCCAGGGGACTAACAAAAGGGTCTGGAACAGCTGAAGGCTTTAGCTCCAGAGTGACAATACACTGATTAGATTTGAGACAATTCCTTAACAATCAGGGAGGAAGGGGTGTTTAGGAGCACCGTCATAAAGCGTATGGTCACTGATTACCTTTCAATGGGACTCCCTTTGCTTCTGTTATAAGATGAAATGCATGGAGCTCTGGAGGGAGCAAGGTAAATTTACAGCACTATATAAATAAAGGTAAATAATAATAATAATGCAATCAGCAAACCCATTTCCTTAGTTTTAGCCAGGTCACTGCATAGTCCAATCAGGATGACTCCTACACATGTATAACTTCTAGTCTCTCCAGGTCACCCTGACCCCAAAGCAAGCCCAACTCTAGATATTAATTATGAAATCGCATATCAAGCAGGAAGGGAGTAGGATATGCTAACAGTAAGATAGTATAACCTAGGGAAACAATATTGGGATTATAGGGAAAGGCTGACAAGAAGTTCCCATTGGCCCTCTTTCTAAATGTTCAGATAATGCTCACAGAAAAGCTATCTGAGATATCTCAGAAAGACTGGGGCCTTTAAAAATCAAGATTATGAAGAGGATTACCTCCGAATAGTACAACAGTGCACATATACTCCACTGCCTCATTTAGGCATACACATAGGGCAGATCATACAAAGCCATTTAACTTACAAAACTGCTCCTGTCAGTTGGACTGACAACTCCTTCTACATTTTTTTCTGGGGCTTTCGGGCTATGTGGCCATGTTCTAGAAGAGTTCCTTTCTGACGTTTTGCCAGCATCTCTGGCTGGCATCTTCAAAGAACTCCTTCTACATCCCACTCCCACTCCTTCTTCAGAGAATTGGGAAAGGTCCCCCAAGAGGTCTTATCACAGACCTAGGACCACAGGGGCAGAACAGGGAGGGGAATTATTGTTGCATTAGCAATATTGCACTATTCAAGGTTGGTTTTAGACCAAAGGTTTGCATATATAGCCTGCATGAAGTTTTTCAAACAAAATCCTCCTTTAGGGGAAAAATCAACTTACCATGCATTACAAAGGGATTATTCATAAAGAAAAGAATGAGCAGCCTCACCCTGTGGCATTTTCCCTTCCAGATTATAGTACTGAATCTTTAGTACAGTACATGAGAAGCTATTTTTTATGAAAGCAGACATCAAATTGCATCTTTAACATTGGGCTGGCATTAACAAAATGTCAAACAGGTATTCTCCTTTTTAGTGCCTTAGATTTCTTTAGCATGGAACAATATATTGAGTTGGTTCATTTATTTGCAAATACCTATTTTGTGGTGCAACAAACTGGGTAAGTTATCATTCACTGGATGCTTCTCTGCATGTTCAAGGAATTTGTATGTGAATGAGAAGATGAGATTCCCGTTTTATTCCACATGTTGCAGCAAGAGAGTGCAGAAATCTTAGCAGCAGCAACTACAAGAAATGACCTCTCACAGAATTTTAACTGTTGACAAGGACACAGAATCTGGAAAGAAATCAAATTTAATGCTAACAACTAGATTTACATTCTGAACACTAAAACCAGATTTTATCAGTTTAAAAGAATTCTGCTGCATTATATAACCCTGGCTTTAGGCAGTTTTAATCTCAAAAGATAAAAGGAAATACATCAAAACCAACCCTTTCATAGGAAGAATTTCATTCCTTTTCGCAGGATAAGAAAACTGGAGCTGATATTTCTGCTATACAGAGTGCATCTTCCAACTGGCGAACCAACACCAGTTTTATGTCCAGCTCTTTGCTTTCCAATTCAGGATGTAAGTATTAACCTACTGCAGCAAGTCCCCATAAGATCTTTTGGTGGATTAACACAGTAATTTTTTTCTCTATTTCCCTTATTGAAGTGCTTGAAGCTTTATTCTAATATCCTGAAATACTTGGTTAGTGCATACCTTTGGGAAATAATAAATGTTCCAGAAAATATATTTCAAGGTGGAGGTTTCTAGCAGTGAAAGTGCACAGAAGCTTGCCAAGAATATTTAAAATGAAGAAGCCAGTTGGACCAACTGGTGTCTTTCTGCTGGTGATATCAAAATAAATCCTCCTCCTTTCTTGGGTGACCTTAATGAAGGTCCTCTCAAGAAAATGAGCATCTTCCATTCTTGTAAATGAGTACTACCCCCTTGGATTTTATTTTTATCTGAATAGTTTGTGTAAATGATATATATATAACTTGACTGATGATCTTAGACAAAGCTCTGCTTGAGCCCATCAACACTGATTTCAATCCTCATTTCATTTAAAGTGTTTAAGCTATGTTTAATGTAGATATTTGTGTCCAAAGACAATTGTTTGCCACACAATGTGCACAAACAACAAGAATACAAAGTTATAATACAGTGGGTTTGGTTTCAGGACCTCCCGTGGATAACAAAATCCATGGATGCTCAAGTCCCATTAAATATAATGGCATAATAAAATGGTGTTCCTTATATATACTGGAAAATCAAGGTTTGCTATTTGGAATTTATACTTTTTTTTGAATATTTTCAAGGTGTTTATGCTTGAATCCAAAATCTGTATATAAGAAGGGTTGACTGTACCTATCTAAGCTTTCTTCAGAGCATCTAATTTCATAGGTCATTGTGACCTCTCAAAAACATGACTGACCTTAGATATCAAATATCAAACCCCATAATCAACAAGAAGGCTGTAGGCAGTGTTTCCTAAATATTTTGGACTTCAGCCCCCAGAATTCCTGATTATTGGCCCAACTGGCTAGAGCTTCTGGGAGTTGAATTCCAAAACACCTGGAGGATCAGAGTTTGGGAAGCATTGGTGTAGAGTATGCTAACAGTAGCCAATGGCTTGCAGACCAGCCCTGGTCCATGGACCACCGCTTAGAGTAGTACTGCTTTAACTGAGACACTGTGGACATTTGGAGGGGGGAACATTTTGCAAATATCACTGAATCACCTTGTAGAAAAGCTGCAGAGCAACATTGGTTTAAGGATTTCAGATTAAATAGCGATCATATCAACTTAGGCAGAGATAAAGGTTTGTGTAGTTGCAAGGATCCAGGTGTCAGTTTTGTTGTACAGAAGTATATTTGTTTTCATATCAAGCCAGGTTGTGTGTGCATGTTACTTTACAGGTGGTGGGCCAAACAGATTTGTACAGTCTCTGTTTGCATATGGTTTTACCTCTCTTGTTTGATTAAACTTTTACTGCTCACATCATAATATTCAGATAATAAAAGAGGATACATTTAGCAGCTACTTCTTTTCAGATTCTCTCTACGTTAAAACCTGTGGATATTCTTTAAGTGTACAGAATGCTGATTAAAGGATAGAAAACCACCTAGGAATTAACCTGCTGAGTTAGCTCAGGCTTTTAGTGCAAAGCTTTTGGTAAAAAGTTACCTGCTGTGTGAGCAATACTGAACACGTAGCTCCTTGGCAGAGCACATAGTTTGCATGCAGGAGGTCCTAGGTTAAATCCTAAGCATCTTTAGGTACAGCTAGGGAAAAATATAAATCCTTTGAGAGTAGCTGCCAATTATTATAGAAAAACAACTGGAATAGATGGACCCATGGTTTGACTTCCAGGCAGTTTTCCGTGTTTCTGTGAATGCTCTGGTCATCCTACAACACCCTGCGGAACAAATGATATATATCTGTGCCATTTCTTGAATGTCCTATGGCATCAGTGGGAACATAAACAAATCATCTCTTTCTGTTATACAGTAAGAATTTTGTTATTCTTGAAAATATGTCTAGAGCATTGCTGCAGGTAAAAATAAACAATAATAGAATTTTGTACTTTTAAAGTGAAAAGTGGTTCCACAGCTTAAATGGATGTGAACCCCTTCCTAAAGGTTATTTTTTTCTGCTTAAAACATGAGCTTTATTGATGATAAATAGTGCAACAGATGATGCACAGCAGAGATGCACTCCAGCTATTTTGCGGATGGGGTCCAGCACCCCTTACAGTAAATAGTAGAATTGAGGCCTCAACCAAATTCTATCCAGACTTATCCATCAGCCTGCTATCAAATCAAATCTGGCTGAGAAGGCGGTCACCCTGACCCAGGTGCCCTATGACAAGGATTTTATTTGATTGCCATCCAACGGATAAGCCTGGGTATCATTTGTTTGGGACCCTATTTCTACCACTGGCTATGAGGGATGCTAGACACCACCAGCAAGATGGCTGGAATGCTTCTCTGCTGTGTACCACCTTCTGCATCATTTACCATCAATAAAGCTTATGCTATAACAGTAACGTATGCCAACATTTGGCACAGAAAGAAGTCTGGGGAATGCCTGGAACTGAAAGGACTAACCAAGAAAGTCTAGTACTTGTGAATGCTTATTTAACAATAATGCAAAAACTAAATAAATTCATAAATTGTGTGTGCTTACTACAATGATTCAATTTAAACATCCAGTGAAATAATAAAACTATATAAACCATCTAGAAAATGATTATACAGCAAAAATATTGAAAAGTAACCGTAATGTAAGATATCCCAGTTATAAAACATAAAAAAAAAATCAAGGGAACAATAAAAAAATGGAAAAGGCAACATCCAGAATTCAAATATACCAGTAAGTCCATTTAAAGAAAGTTCATGTAGTTTATGATGTAAGTTCTGCAGAACCTTAAATCTGAAGATCCTATGTACCTTTGATTTGGTTCCACAACTGACTACCTTTCCAAGAATTCCATAGCACTGAGTCATGGCAGTTAAAGTGGTATCATGTTGGATTATTTCTGCCATGCAGATGCAGCCTTAGTTCTGGAGGAAGACTACCCCTTTTAAAAATCAAAATGCCAGGACTGCTTCATAACAACCTAGAGCAGTATCTTAGGTTGATTTCTTCTTCCTTTTCTTTCCAGTTTCATAAGGAATAACTCTCTCTCTCTTTAAAAAAAAAAAAAAAGCAAAAAGGTACACTTCTTATGGCAAGTCTCCCCTCTTGTCCTGGTCCCAAATCAGTTTCATAACAACCATCTGTGAAGGCTTGTGGTAGAAATTTCTTACCATCCTATTAGTTTTAAGGGTGCTAACAGGATTCCTTTCTATCTTTGTAATGCTAATGGTGAGTTCCCTGTAGTGCCATGAATAAAATGTGTGCAGTAACATTTACTTGGCTTCTAGAATAATAAAACATACTTTTTGTGTCCCTGCCATAGCATGTTGTGAAATCTAGTCTCGTGATACTTGGCATGGGTACTAAGTGATGCTTCAGGGTTTACCTTGGGGTTATTTTTTTAATGGTATAATTAATTTTAATTAAAATCTGTCTATAGTCTGCAGTACCAGCTTCAATCTCTAGGTGACTTCTTAAGAGTAGTGCTTCTTTCTGCAAGGCCACTAAGGAAGGAAGGAAGGAAGGAAGGAAGGAAAGAAAGAAAGAAAGAAAGAAAGGTCGATCGGTCGGTCTTGATGCCTGCTAAAAGGGTGTGAGCCAAGGCTGAAAGAGTACAAGAATGGAACGAGTAAAAGACCAGTGATGGTGAAAAAGAAGCAGGGCATGGGAGAGAAGAGGGGGGAAAGTGCAAAATTGGATACATCTGCTAGTTAAAACAGACAAAAAATCCTTCTAAATGGTAGAATGGAAAGCAAAGGGCAGACGTTTCATCCAGAGAATCTTAAATGCATAGGTCCATTTAATGTGAAGTTGCTACTGGCAGTAAAATGGAAACCAATTAGATCCTCTCCATCTTTGTGTTTGCCTCTTGTCTTTGTATGCCAGATTTTAATCTCTATAGTTACTGTAGTGTAGCTTTTCATTTTCATAACAATCTATTTAAAATGTTATTGTGGGAGCTAGTCTGACTAAACCATTTTACAGAAAGGAAGAGGTTTATCTGACAGCATAATTTAGACAAGAAGGTGCTCATTAGAGACATATTTCACAGGGGCAGCTTTGTTTTCAGCTGCCAGTCAACAGTATCTTTTTTTTAAAGGCCAATCAGCTACTGGCTGTTACCTAGACATTAATCTCAAGAAACTATTTATAATGACCACTGTACTATTCTCTAGTTTTAGATTACAAAATGATTAGCAACTGCAGATGCTTTGCATTAGTGTTGTAAATGTATCCCTTTCCTGTTTGTACTGTGTTTATCCTTTCAGTGTATTGACAAATCTTTTCCCAGAAACCATTTGATTTCTAATGCTTCTGCTGTGCTGAGACTTAATCTAGGACCTTCAAAACCTGCAACCTATTCTAAAGAAAGGCAATAGCAGCACATCTTTGCAACCCCCTCCCCCCCCCCAAAATCAGTTAACCTTTGCTCTGCTAGTGTTCAGTACCTTTTATATGTAGTTTTAGTATTCATTTATATAGTCACTTGCATTACATTCCTAATTTCTGTATCCATTACAATATATGCCACTACTACGAAGTCCTTTTTACAGAAGGGTGGGAATTATGCAGCTCTCCAGATATTGCTGGACTGCAGCTCACAGCATTCCTCACCATTGGCTGTACTGACTAAGCCTGTTGGTACTTGCAGCAACATCTAGAGGGCTGCATATGTCCTACTTCTCATGTTACAGATGGGGTGATGCCATAGTGAGTTCATTGTGGCAAATTTGTAGTCCAAAGTGAGACTGCAAACTTCCCACTTCATGTCCTCAGCCACCAATTTAGCCACACTCTTAACTACTCTGTTATAAGGATAGACTGGCTAACTGTTGAGAAGTCTGGACTTCCTTAACATTTTCTCTTCCTCCTGCTGCTGATCTCTACTTGAAGCAATACCCACTAGTGTAATTATCTATAAAGGTGAGCAAAGATGAAAACCTGAGGTACCATTATTATGGATTACCTCCTGAAATATTGTTCAGTTTCCCAATGTTGCAACATAGGGAGCCCTCATGGTGACATGGTTAAATGCCAGGGCTCCAAAGTTGACTCAGCTTTCCATCCTTTCATAGGTCAATAAAATGTTTACCCAGCTTGTTGGGGACAATTGGCTTACAGATTGTAAACTGCTTAGAGAGTGTTGAGTTCATTGATAAGCGCTATAGAAATGTACACATCACTGTGAAAGTAAATAAACTCTTGCTGAATCAGACCATTTTGTTTCCAAAGTCATCATCTAGATGCCCTCAGGAAGCCCACAAGCAGGACATAAGAACAATAACATCTCCCCATCAATGTTGTCTAGCAACTGGTATGCCTTTCTCCCAATACTCAAGCAATAATAATGCTTATTGATAGTGTGTATTGTTTGATCATGGGATGGCCCTGGATTTCATAGTTGAAAGAGGGGCTGAGTGTAACAGCTATGGATAAGAAGCCATTTATAATGGCTTCCTTTGAAGATGGCTGTTACAAGTGAATACTCTACACACCTGCCAGGAGCCAGTAGTTACATGGATCAGGAGAATGGTGGTGCTGCTCTGATGGTCATCATTAGAATGGTGAACCAGTGTTAAATGTGAGCAGGAAGGTTTTCTCATTTTCAGAGGCTGAGACATAACCCAAAAATATAATTCTTTAAAAAGATGAGATAGAATGAAAACTCAAGATACTAGGCTCTTGAATTTCATGTTCGCCATTACAGTATCGTTAATTTTTTTTATTGTGGGACCACAATCTGTCCTTAAAACTCTGATGTCCTATTTAGCACACTATCTATTAGGTAACAAAATAGTTTCCAAAGGTTAATAATGTGCTGCATTAAAAGGATTTCCTTTTAATATATTTTAAGTGTATTGCTTTTATCATTTTTATCATGTACCTTCTGGTACTTGGTCTACTGAGAAGGTAAACAGGATTTACTATCCCATCTGGCCATTACTATTCATAACTCCACATTCTACCTGCTACCTGCTTGCAAAGTTTAATATTAATGTTTGCGCACATTGCTTTTGTACCACTGCTTTCTATTAATGATAGGCAAACTCTCATATTATTTTCTTTGGGATAACAGAAAAATGAAAGAGGGAGGAGTGGAGGGGATCGAATAGGGCACGAGGTTCTGCAGAAGGGGGAGGACTAAGATGAGGACTACTCTGTCTTCATTCCATCTATCAGTTTATAAGATCATGAACATTCCCAAGAGTGTACATACAAGCAGGGTTGTTTTCTGGGAGCAGCTTTCTTCTAAGGCTGTCTCATGTGGTTTTAATATGTGTGTAAGCACCACAATTATGTGAATTAAGGCCCTGTTCAGACCAGCCATTAAAGCTTGCCTGGGGGCAGAGTCGAGGTGTCATGTCCAGATGATCCACACCCCAACTCCTCCCCCCAGGGTGCTATGATGCCACACACCACTCCACATGCCATGCGGCATCGTGGCGATCCTCCAGCACTGCGTCCATATGACACAGCATCGAAGGATCGCTGTATATCCATGCTGCTGCGGCTATGCTGCCCTTTCCAGGCCACAAAAAGGAGCCACTTTTTGCGGCTCCTTTTCATGCCCTGGAAAGGCTGGATCGGGGCCACAGCGCACTGTTGCTGCAGCCCTGATCCGGCTAGGAAATGTCAGTCACTTGGACCTTTTCATATAATTGTCACCTTCATCCCTTTTTTTCACCTTCAAAATTCATGGTCACCCACAATCAAACAATACAACACTATCCATAAGAATTCCATACTGAAACCATTCAATAATTTTATAGCAATAAAAATGAATAATAAAATAGCACCAATACCAAAATTATCAATCCAGTTCATTCAGAATACATTGCCAAGTTTTAACAAAAGAGAATGAAATACTCCACATGGCCTAGGTAGCAGCTAATAGCTTCAAAGATGGTTATGGATTCACCTTATTAACAGACTGCAATCTTAAAACAGACAACTGCCAAAAATATAGCTTGCAGTTCTTCTCAAAGTAGAATTGGATATTGAGATCAAGTTGGTAAAAAAAATTTATAGAGCTAATGAAAGGCTCTATAAATGTGCCTTCAAGTTGACTATGATTTATGGTGATCCTATCATAGTTTACTCAGAAAGATTTATTCAAGGAGGTTTGCTATTACCTTGGTCTGAATTTAGCTTATAGTTGAGAACTAAGCAGAGCTGGTCCTGCTTACTTTCTGAGATGGGACAGAATCTGGTGTCTTAGACATTTGCTAATTTTAAGATTTTTCAGCATTTAAAAAGAATTAGATAAACTAGACAGGTATAATGGATGATGGTCATTATATCCATCAAAAGTACCTTTTCTAAGGCAGTTGATCTATAATTTGCAGGCATAAAGGGGGTAAATATAATTTGACTGTTGAGCCAGATAACTGTTCATTTAATGTAACACAGCACTGCTCTTACTTCTTTATTCTGAGATTAGGAAGAAAAAGTAGACTTTTTTCCTTAGTAAATCAAATCTTTACAGGTGGTTAAACTGCTTGATGCACCAGCGATCTTATATGTACCCAAAGCAATCATTTTTTCCAGTTCTGCATTCATCCTTTTGATTTTACTAGTTCCATTACAAATGTCATTATTTTCAATAAGACAAGTTTTGTATTTGAAGTTTTGAATGAGCTCCATAGTGGACATTCAGGCTGGTCAGATTTTATAGATCGCCACAAGAGCCCAGCTACAAAAATCCATGATTCATCCTTATGCATAATGTAAGCAGAGAAACATCTATTTCATTAAATATTTGGGACATAAACTGTTATGCCTAGATCTAGTTGGTGGTCTGAACTAAAGTAAGACCTATGGAATCAATGGTATTCATATTGACCCACCATGTAGGGACTAGCAGCTGAATTTAGACCTCTGTATTTTATATGTAAATCTAGACAATGTAAACAAGATGGAAATAGTATTTCCCAATTAGCTTCTATAAATGTTGTAAAATGAAGACAGCAGTTATTAATCTGCTCTGTCATCTGACAAACTACAAGTCCCAGATTTGTAATACCCAACTACAGCTGAAATGAGATTCCAGCTCTTCAGGGGTAATTATCCCTCAATCTGTAGCAATTTACACCTCATTAAGAAAGTCCAAATTCAATCTCCTGTCTGATATGCTATAAGACCACTTTTCAAAATTCAAGATATCTGTGGGTCCAGGATACACCATGTTTATGGTAGGGTTTTAAACATGGATGGATTTGCAAAGTCATGGACAAACAAATACTAGTACTCTTGATTCCCTATGGGACAATCTGTTTTCTTGGCATCTCTTTCTCAGACCCATTCCCAGTGACCCTGTTAAACAGCCAAGCTGGTCTCAGCCTGGAAGCAGTCACATTTTCCACAAACTTTGCATCATGAATCCTTTCAGGAAGCCTGACGTTACAGTTAAAACAAGTGAAGTTCACCACATAAAATCAGTGCCTCTTCCTTACTGCTTTACAGTGGTGAGTGCACAAAAGGAATAGAACAATCTCAGCTGTTATCTAGCTGTGCAGCCATTTCTCCACCTCTCCACGCCAACCCTAGATGTTGGATTGCCTGAGGCACAACAATGAATGGCAACCCCTATTTCCAAAGTCAAGGTGGATTATACCTAAAGCCAGCCAAATAATTTTGACACCTCAGGCAGAAAAATCTCATAAACACCTCTCCTCCTTGCTGGCAATGAAAAAGGAAGTCGTAATAAGTTAAATAACTAACAATTTGCTGCCTTTAATTATACACCCAAAGTCTGCAGCCTGAGGCAGCTTCAAGTCTGCCTAATGGTAAGGCCAGCCATGAAATGACCGTAATCCCTCCTTTTTTGAAACTGTTGGGAACTTCAGTACCACTTTTGGCCATCAAGGCATCAGGAAAGATATGAGCAGAACAGTAATCCTCACTGAAAATTTCCATTTTGATTTGGCCGTAGATTCCACAGGGACATGTTTGCATCCATTCTCAGTAGAGTTCATTGACTTTGGAAACTTAAAGTTCACTCACAAGAATCTCACTCTCACAGAAGAGGGGAGAGCTATTTTACTCAGTTGGAAAAGTTTGGAGGAGCTTCTAGAACTTTGGTGGTGTTGGGAGCTTCACAGAGAATCAGAAAAATTCACCTCTTCTCCCTTTTCTACCAGTGTCGTATCTCTTTCACACTTTGATACCACTTCAACTACCATGGCTCCTTCCAAAGGAATCCTGGGATTTGTAGTTTTGTGAGATATTTACAATTGCGTACTTCACCAAACTGCAAATCCTAGGATTCCACAGGATGCAACCATGGCACTTAAAGTAGTATCAAAATCATACCAGTGTTATTTAGCACTGTTGGTTATTATTTTTCTCTTTTCTCACTGTCACTTTTTCTCCTGTTGTTTATTGGGCACTGCATCCATCCCTTCCCATGGTTCCCCGCATCTCTCCCAACCTGATCCCTATCCGACCTCTCCCTATCTCCCAGCTTCCATTCTTCTGCTCACTCTGGAACTGTCGCTCTGCCGCTCCGAAAGCAGCGGCAATTCACGATCTTTTCCTTTGTAGCTCACTCAGTCTCCTTGCTCTAACTGAAACCTGGCTCCCAGCCCACGATACTGCTACCTCTGCTGCCCTCTCTTTTGGTGGCCTTTCTTTCACCCACACAAGCCGCCCTGAGGGTCGAGGAGGTGGGGTTGGTATCTTGCTGTCTAATTCTTGCCAGTTTCAACCCCTTTCTCTTTCCACTAATTATAGTTTCTCTTCATTTGAGTCTCATTCTATTCGACTCTTTTCTCCTTTGCAGCTTCGGGTTGCTGTCATTTATCGCCCTCCTGGTTCTGCTAACCAATTCCTTTCGGACTTTGAGTCATGGCTCACCTTTTTTCTCTCAGACTCGGTTCCCTTTCTAATTCTAGGTGACTTTACTATCCACCTTGATGATCCTAATAATCTCTCAACATCTCGCTTTAGCTCCCTCTTAGCTTCTTTTGATCTTCAACCTCATTCCACCTCTCCTACCCATTCTTCTGGTCACTGCCTTGACCTAGTTCTCGCTTCTAAGTGTGTCATCTCTGACTACTTGGCATCTGACTATCCATTGTCAGATCATCGTCTAATTTCTTTTACTCTTACTTACATCCCACCTCCTCGTAATGTTGTTCAACGCACTTTTCGTAATCTTCAATCTGTTAATTCTGATCATCTCAGTCAGACCTTGGGTTCTTCTCTCTCTTCTCTAAATCTTGGGGACTCCGCTGACTCAGCAATGTCTTTATTCAACTCCACTCTCTCTTCCACCCTTGACAGCTTTGCCCCTGTATCTGTTCGCACGTCCTCCTCTGTGTCTAGGCCTCAGCCCTGGCTCTCTCCTGTAGTTAGGTTTCTCCGGTCCTGCTCTCGAGCAGCCGAACGCCTTTGGAAAAAGTCCAGGGACTGGGCCGATTTTATTCATTATAAATTTGTTTTTTCATCCTTCTCATGTGCCTTGTCTATGGCAAAACAGAATCACTATAAATCATTGATCTCTGCCAACGAGAGGCGCCCGCAGTGCTTGTTCTCCTGCTTCAATTCACTGCTAAAACCTTCTTCTCCCCCTGTCTTTTCATCATTTTCCCCCACTGACTTCGCCAACTACTTCCTCACAAAAGTCAGTACTATTCGATCTGAAATTGTTCCTCCTGATCTGCCCCCTACCACTACTTTCCTGATACCCTCTACTCATAAACTCTCTGTGTTTCCACCTGTATCTCTGGATGAACTATCTACACTGCTAAATTCTTCCAAACCTACAACTTGTTCTCTTGATCCTATTCCCTCCCATCTTCTAATCTCTATAACCCCTTCTTTTCTGCCCTCGCTCCTCTATATCTTTAATCTCTCTCTCTCTTCGGGATCCTTCCCTTCGGATTTCAAACTTGCTCTCGTTTCCCCAATTCTGAAGAAACCCTCTCTCAACCCCTCTTCTCTGTCTAGCTACCGCCCGATCTCTCTTCTTCCTTTTCTCTCTAAGGTTCTGGAACGGATAGTTTATTCTCCCTGTCTTGAGTTTCTTGAAGCCAATTCCATCCTGGACCCGTTTCAGTCTGGTTTCCGCCCACGGCACTCTACAGAGACAGCCCTCACCAAAATCTCAACTGATCTCTTGCAGGCCAAGGCAAATGGCCTCTACTCTATTCTCATTCTTCTAGATCTGTCTGCGGCCTTTGACACCGTGGACCACTGTCTCTTGCTTAACTTACTTTCTGACCTCGGGTTCTCCGACTCTGTTCTCAACTGGTTCAAATCTTACTTGTCAGACCGATCCTTTGCCGTGGTCACAGGTGGTCAGACTTCCTCCTCTGTCCCCTTATCTGTTGGAGTTCCTCAGGGCTCTGTCTTGGGTCCCCTTCTGTTCTCTCTTTACACACTGTCCCTTGGTAAACTCATCAGTTCTTTTGGTTTCTCCTATCATCTGTATGCCGATGACACTCAGCTGTATCTTTCAACCCCTGACCTTTCGCCGGGGCTCGAACAGCAAGTCTCCTCTTGTCTGGCTGCCATCTCTCAGTGGATACGGCATCGGCGCTTGAAGCTCAACATGTCTAAGACAGAGCTTCTCATCTTCCCACCTAAGCCCACCCTTCAATACTCCTTTTCTGTTTCTGTTAACGGCATTTCTATTCAGCCGGTTCAGCAAGCCCGCAGTCTTGGCTTCATTTTTGATTCCTCGCTGTCATTTACTCCCCAGATTCAGGCCACTGCCAAGACCTGTAGATTCTTTCTTTACAACATTGCTAAAATCCGTCCTTTCCTCTCAGCCTCCACCGCCAAGACTCTGGTCCATGCCCTAGTGGTATCACGACTAGATTACTGTAACCTCCTTCTGACAGGGCTTCCTCTCTCTCATCTCCATCCTTTAATCTCTGTCCAGAACTCAGCTGCACGTATTATCACATCTGCTCGCCGCTTTGACCATGTTTCTCCTCTTTTATCCTCCCTTCACTGGCTCCCCTTCCCCTTCCGCATCCAGTACAAGCTTTTGTTGTTGACTTTCAAAGCCCTCCATGGACTGGCCCCTCCTTACTTGTCTGAACTTCTTTCTCCTCACACTCCTTCTCGTACCCTCCGTTCTGGTAGTCAAGGTCTCCTGTCCCAGCCTGTCCCAGCCCAGCTGTCGCAGACCTCCCAGAGGACTTTTTCCGCGACCGCTCCCAAACTTTGGAATGGTCTGCCGGATGAGATGCGCCTTATAGCATCTCTTGATTGCTTTAAAAAAGCTCTGAAGACGCATCTCTTCCGGCAGGCCTTCCCTGACACCTCTTAGATCCCAGCTCCAAATGGGACCTATAAATTGAATTTGACCCCTTGTCTGGTGCTATTTTTTTCCTCAATGTAAGAACTATGGAGGATGAATCATGTTTTTAATGTTGTTGATTTTAAATTATTGCTAATTTAATTTATTTTTAAGGGGTGGGTGGCTGGGAATGGGTCAATGAAGTGTTTTAATTTGTATGTTTTAATCTTGTTGTACCCCGCTCCGATTGTACTCACAGAGGAGCGGGCTAGAAATAAAGATTATTATTATATTATTATTATTTCCACTGCCCCATCCCGGATTCGTCCCTTCTCACTTGCTGCCCCTCACTCCTGGAACCTTCTTCCCCCACATGCACGCCTCATCACTTCCCTAACCAGGTTCAAAACTGAGTTAAAGACTATATTATTTAGGGAAGCTTTCCCAGGACTGTGCCATCCGCCCCAAGATGCCTCCTTTTAACTTTGTATTAAGAAGCCATGCCCTCCCTCCTGTCCATCCGCCTTGGTCCTGGCCCCAGAGGGAGAGAAGAACCACCGGGCCTCACCCCCTTTCCCATCACCTTCCCCTCTTCCTTTTGTGTTGTCTCTTTTAGACTGTAAGCCTGAGGGCAGGGATCCGTCTAATTTAAGATTGTATGTACAGCACTGTGTAAATTTACAGCGCTATATAAATAAAGGTTAATAATAATAATAATAAAATGCTGTAATTGTGTTGTTTGGAAGAGATCTTGGCCTTTGCTGAATCAAAGTCTCTTCCAGTAAGGGAGGACAATGCAGAATCCAGGCCAGTATCTTTAAAAAAGAAAGCACATTCACAACCAAAATATATAAAAACAATAGTTAAAACAAAATAATTTCATCCTTTGATCCTCCAGATGTTTTATGTTTTGATTACCACAAATCTTAGCCAGTATAACTAGTGGTTGGGGATTTTGGGAGCTGAAGTCCAAAACATCTGGAAGACCAAATCACTGTTTGTGATAAGAAGTGCAGAAACTGAGACTTCAGCTGTAACCACCATCTTCCTACTATATAAACATTCAAAGTGTCCTGATTTCGTTTACTGTAATCTTGTTTCTTTTCTTTTTTCCCCCGGGATCCTACTTTTCTGCCTGAAGGCTCTTAGAATGAGAAGTCATTTTGAAAAATAAGAAAACATCAATTAGAGCAGTTCAGTAAAAACGGGTTTTTGTTTTTGGTTTTTTTGGCAAACCAAACCAACAAGCAAACAATCAGCATAGCAGTCAGAAGCAAACAATCAGCATAGCAGTCAGAAACAAATTGGTAGCACCAAACCATGCTTTAAAAAAGGGCTCAAAAGCAAAACAAAATTTCTCAGCAGTCTGAAATGGGTTGAAAAATAAGGAGAGCTTTCTGATGCTAAAAAGGCATAACATACCAAGCAAGGCTGTCAGGAGAATATTACAGAGCTGGGCACAAAAACTCTGTCTCAGTTAGGGATGGACTAATCTAATACAGTTTGGCCCTCTTTATTCACGGATTTTTTATCCACAGATTTGAGTATATGTGGCTTGAAAATATTCCCAAAAAGTATAAATTCTAAACAGCAAACCTTGATTTTTCCATTTTATATATGGAACACCATTTTGTTGTGCCATTATAGTTAATGGGACTTGAGCATCCACGGATTTTGTTATCCACGGAGAGTCTTGGAACCAAACCCCAGTGGATAACGACCCACTGTGTGTGTTTGTGTATATATACACATGTCTGTGTGCATGTGTGTATGACCTTTGGTGGCTACAGAAATGGCCCCAGGGAACTGCATATGGCCTACATTTGGCCTAGCCCTGCTCTAAGGGTTATGTTTCTGGGAAGAGAGGTGGCCAGCATTCCAGTAACTGGATCCTGAGCTGTTCAGGTCTTTAATAAGTAAATGCAACACTGAATCAGAAACAAGCCAACACCCTGTGCCCTTATTTTAAGGCCAGTGAAATATGTGCCATCCAGCTGTTCCCAGATGGTTCTTTAGCCCCAACCAAAGCTCCGCACATCATATAATGAAAAAAAAAAATGCTGCTAGTATGCTTCCGGTGGCTGCTGGGAGTGGACTTGATATCCAGATCATAAGGAGCCACACGACTCCCAACCTTGCAACTTCATGGGTAACGTTTTCTCTGTTTGGCCACATTCTCCATGTTTACATTCTCCGTGTTTACAAAGGGGAATATCTTTCTGGTTCTTTCTCATCTTGCCTTTTCAGCAAATGAATAATTACCTTTCTCCTTTTTCTTTTGCAGCATTTACCAAAAGTACCATTCCTTTGGATTTAAATACTCCTACAAAAGGTGCCACCAGCCTGGCTGTCAATGGGGTGAAGCTATGGACAGAAAAAGAGAAGTACTAGAGAAAAAAAGGACTAGAGAAAAAGAGAAGTACTAAAGTAACAAGAAATATGCAATTCTACCATTGGGAATTCAGCTCTGCACATTTTTTTATTGTTTAGGTTCTGGCTGCTGTTAAGAACAGCTGTATTTACAAAAGCAGTGCATTCCATAGTTCAGCACATGCCAAATAGTGACAGAAAACAGCATTTTGATTGTATATCTTAGGGCCAAAACAGACTGCTGAAATAATCCAGTTTGAGACCACTTTAATGGCCCTGGCTTAATGCTAGGGAATTCTTGGAACTGTAGTTTTGTGAGACATTTAGCCTTCTCTGTTAGAGAACTCTGGTGCCACAACAAACTACAGTTCCAATAATTCCCTAGCACTAAGCCAGGGCAGTTCAAGTGATCTCCAGACTTTGCATTGGTCTCCAGATGGATGTTTGCAGTCTGCTTGGCCCTAAGTTAAACTTTGAAGATGCACCATATACTCTAAAATGCCAAAGCATCTTTTATTGTACTGTGGAGCACTGTGCCCTTTTGCTTTTTCTTCTGTCCTCAACTTGTTATGCCACTTACACATTTCTTTTATTGACTGATACCTTTCCTCCTTGTCTTATTCTCTCTCTCTCTCCAGATATATATATATATATATATATATATATTCAGAGTCAAAGTCAAAATGAAATTTTGATCAAATAGAACACACTTCTTAAGAATCAGGAAGTAATTAACAAATTTCTTTGTGTGTAAATAAGATGTTTTATAATTGAGATCAGCATGCATAACATTTTACAACAAAAGGGGCCTCAAAAGTATTATGCAATGATTACATTACAGTGATTAATAATAGAAATGGTTTATATGTAAAACAATGACCTGAATTTCCTTCAGTATGAGGAAAGTTGAGATTACATTCTGTACTTCATTCTATTTCGGCCTGCTCTGTTTGTTGATCCAAGCTCAACAAAGAACACAACCTAATCCAGATTTTTCCAAAACTGGAAGACTTTCAGCTAACTGCTTGTTATAATAAAGCATTAGGATAATTTTGTTCCTGCACAGTAAAACATCCCAGTAATGTAATGAAATAGTACTGTTCTTGCTTGGTAGAAGGGAAAGAAAGTCACAATATTTATTTTTTTTTTTTTAGATTGAAGCCTCATGCAGATACCTGTTGAGCAGGTTGAGAACATTTAGGAGGTGAAGTGAGCTTAAGTAAATACCTGCCCCTTTAAAAAATTCAGTTTCTAATGATCACAGCATTTCAACGCTTGCCTTATTAAGTTTACTGATACGTCACCTAAACTTTGAAGTGTTCATGTGAATATCCCATATTCTAGTGAGATGTGATGGTCTCTATTGATTAAATCAGCCACTCCCTTTCTTGATGTTCCTAATAAACCCCTGAAGCAGCTGCTTCTTCACCTGCACCTGGCTTAATTGTTGGTGGTTTATTACATATACAGGTATCTTGGTTCAGATAATAAAGTGCATTTGATTTTAATTTTCCATGCTAGGCCAGTACAGTAGCCAATCTAGAGATTGTTCTAGTAAAATGGGTGGTATTACAATGCTCCAATAATATCAGCCTTTTAATTAGCTAACAATTCACTCTTGAAAGACTCTGGTTATTTTAGAAGTAGCATCAATAATGATGTCTACTTAAAATTGCTAGCAATATTTGGGAGATGCTGTACCAAACAAGAAGTGAGATTTACTTTCAAACTGTTAACCCTTCTACCTGATGATACAAATGGTATGTGAACAGCTGTATAATGGCTGCTGGTGAAAGAAAGAATTTGCACTCACCTTTCTCTGTAGCTGAGTTGAACTGTGAGGAAGGAAGAGAAAAGAGGCTGTGCACCAATACTGTGCTCAGTGTGTTGGAGGCTTCTTTTGAGTGATTTCCTTTCTCATAAACAGCTTACCAGCTCTGTTTCTGATGTGATAATGTTCCCATCACATGTACCTTTGTAAAGGAGAGAGTCATAGTTACAGCAATGGGCTCTGGGACTTTGCACTGAGTTATATATAAAATTCCCTTCAAAAAGTAACTTTCAAGCTCTGATGCAATCCTATTGACAGCAAAGAGGCTTATGGTACCTTAAAAAGTACATAAACAGTGTTAATTGGCCTATGGGCAGCTACCCACAAATGTAAATAAATCTGGCTAGTCTTTAAGATACCATAAGACTCTGTTGTTTTTATTGCAGCAGACTAACACAATTATCCCTTGGAAATATATTAACATGCTACTTTCTGCCAAAATGTGTACTTTTTAAAGGAAACCAATGCATTATCAGTTAGTGAATCCTATTTATCTTATTCTTCTGATTAAACCTAAGCTCATCTTTGCTTAATCTGTGCTTCTAAGCGGGCCATCCCAAAACTTTAGCTTTGGAATAAATAAATAAATAAATAAATATGCAAATCAAATTCTTTGCTTCTTCAAGAAGACACATCTAGAAGATGAATAGTGATTGCCTTTGAGTTGCCTATTGATATGTGGTTTGCAACTTTAATATGGGGAAGCAACGATCTTTAAAGTTCATGTTAATGAATACAGGGACAAGACAGACCGCCTGAAAATGGTGGGCTAGAGGTGCCCATTTTAACTCCAGAAGGATGCCGCAGCAGCCAAACTGTGTGGCATCCCTCCACAGTAAAAAGAACCTGGAAAAACCAGGTTCTTTTTAAGGCACCCGGCACATGTCATGAGTGTACCATTGGCGCACCAGTGATGTAAGCGATGCGCGGCAACATCTGAACGCTCTGTATCGCTTATGTCATCATGGCGGCGCCCGTGTGGACAGGACGCTGCCATGATGCTGCTGCCGTTACACGCAAGAGTCCAGGAGTGTGTGGTTACTGCGCGCTCCCGAACCCTAGTATCGGTGGCGGCACGCCACTTTTGGCCCATCTGTACTGGGCATAAGTCACTTCCCTGTCATGTAGATGAGTAAGTCTCCTTTTATGTAACGGACTTATTTTATTTCACATTAAAGCAATCATGAAATCATTTAAATAAGAAAGCCTAGCTGAGAAGGGGAGATGACTTTTCATTAACTTGTTCATGCCCTGTAAAATGTTGGTCTCCCTTCTCGTATTCTGGTTGAAGAGATATAACAGGGATAAAAACCGTTTGACATTATGCAGGGTTAAAAAGTGTTTTTGTATCACTGAAGCAACAAGGCTGATAGTTTTCCAGCAGATCCATACTCTAGTACAGGTTTCTTAGAATGTTCTGCCTCATCCTCCTTTCTGTTGTGAGTCTTAGAAAGCTAGTACAGTTGACTTGTGCCCTTGGACAAGGAAGGAACTACAGAAGTATTTGAAAATCTGACAGTCTTACTGTAGAGAACTCAGGCCTCTAAACAACAAAGAGATCACTTCCTATAATGTAGGAAATGAAATTATTTTTCTAGCATGAAGAGACAGGCAGTAGATGTCACCTGGTTGCTTTGCCGCTGTGGAAGCATATACATTCCATCCACCAGCTTGTGAAAGCAAAGCTGCTTTATTTTACCCTTGATTGCCAAACTGAATTGACTGTGTGACATTGTCATGCTCAGTAAATGATCTCTTCTCTGCTGATTTCTGTTTGACTGGAGTCATGTGGTGATGGAGAAGAAAATAGTGCCAGACCAAGCAAGAAGGGAAACTACTGATTGCATATATTTACATACCCCCAAGATATGTTTTGCAAAGCATATGGTGTCTCCTTCCAAAACCATTTTCTGTCTCCCTGTTATGAAAGTTCACCCACAAACCTAAGACAGCATATACCATAAGTTATACCATCATTAATAGGTATATAAATGGTGGTTTTAATTGTTTTATCTACAGAAGAAAAAAAAAACAGATCTTTACCCTATTATGTCCATTTGTTCACCTTTATAATTGGCCAACATTCATGTATTCATACTAGTGTAGAGTATGTCTTGGAGAAGTGTTCCATTAACATCTTGGGATAACCTTGAACAGTCTACTGTGGACAAATGGCAAGATTCATGACAGAGTTTCTGCACAATTTCAGCCTGTAGCAGAAGGAGAATTACAACTGTTTTCCACTTCTGTTCTGATCAACAAACAAGAAATCAGTAAAACTTAATCTTTATTAATTATTTATTAATCTAGTTTTAAAAAGCACAGCAAGATGACCACTGAAACAGGATGGTCACATGTTTGCATATCCAATGGTCATGCCCTTGAAGAACTGGAGTGTCCAGGACAGAGTTCAAGCATAAGGTACTTAAAGGCACTATTGTCAATCATAAGACATTTCACAGCTATTTCATCTATCCTGCCACAGATCTTCTGTTAGGAAAAACAACAGCAGATAAAGTGGAAAATATAGAAGTATTACAATTCAGAGTTACTGATGCCTAGGTCTTCCACAAAATACTGTGAAAGAAGCACGATGATTACACAATATATCCTCATCTGGAGTCACCACTAGTCTCCTGCTTTTTCTAAATGCATGATTTGGGTGGGTTGAGGAGCATTTAAACATAGAATGTTCTGTCTGTATTCATAAATGGTAGTTTAAAAACTGTAATGTTACTTTGCTTGCATATAATATTATCTATGCCATCTCTCTTTTATCTACCTTAAAGGATTGTTACATGGTTGTAGCTGAAACTCTCTACCTGCATATCTGGAAGGAAGCCCCACTGAACTTGGTAGGGTGTACTTTGAGTAAACACATACAGGATTTTGGTGTTAGGACTCCATTCTAATTTTCATGGCATGCAGGTGGGATTTAACTGTAATGATAAAATAAATCAGCACCTGCAGTGCCCAAGTGTAATGCAACAAAGAGAATTGCTTTCCCTCAAAAAATGTGTGGGAAAGTCTGCTTCATAAATCTTTTAAGAGAAAAATGTATCTTCCATTTTGCAAAATCCCTTTGGATTCTAAAGTCAACAGAACAGGTTATATTCAGTGTTTTGTGCAAACAGATTCAGAGTGCTACTCAGTTCCTGTTCCAGAATAACTGTACATTAGAGTTGCTATCCTGCTCTCTTCATGCAAAGAAGAGAACTTTCTCCTGGTGGTGGCTGCATCTGTGCAAGCCCCAGGACATTTTAAGATGGCTTTGCTGTTTGCCTGCCAAGTCCTTGGTCTCAAAAGCTTTCAGGAAATTGGATGTTGATTTCAACTTTTGTCAAGAAGTTAGATGGATGGAGTGTTTTGTACCTGAGTTGATGCAGTGAATAGTCGGCTTTCAGTTGTGCACATGGAAAGAGAAGGAATAGCTCAGAGCCAAGCGCTGAAGCAAATTGTACAGAAGGAAGCCCTGATCAGCCCCAAAGGGAACACAGGTATATGCACAGTTTAATGCTCTCCTAAATTATGTTACAGAGACACTTCCCAACACTTCCATATTTTATAATATGGATGGATAAGGTGCTTTGTGACCTTGCTGTGATGTAATAAGAAACTTCTCAAATTTGTTACCAAATTTAGAGTAGCACAGCAAGTATTTAGTCACATGTGTACCATCACTTCCATTGGATTTTGAAGCAGTAATGAAGTAGCCCCAGTCCCTTTAGTCAGTAAGCTTGATCATTGCCCCTCACTTTTTCTTTTGCTTCTGTTTGCCCTTTGAGAAACCATTGGTCTGAATGGTTTTTTGGGCTTCACAATCTACACAGTGAAGGCAGAAACTATAAGACTCGGGATTCCATGGCTGGATGCTCTGGGGAAAAGGTTATTAAAGTGACACTGTTCTTTTCAAACCATGTCAAGGGACAGCAGATGTGAAGGCCCACTAGTTGCAAACTATGCAATGGCCCATTACAAAAGGATTTGAGGAAAGATTCCTTGAATTATACACTTGTGCATCTCTGTTTTCTGCTGATCTTTTGCCATCTTCAGTTTTCTGTGCCAATTCCTTCAGAGCTGCCAATTCAATAGATCCAGCTACTGCCATGTTTCCTTGACAGCTTTATAAATCTGCCCTTTACCTACTTAAGTGAAAAGCTGTGCACATCATGATTTCCTCTGAAATAAGAAATCTGTGCTGTTTCAGCTTCCACCATGGGAAAGAAAAGGGGGGGGGGAGAACCTCCAGCTAATGGCAAATGTTCTTTTGCGGGGGAAGAGTTGAAACACAGCTACTCCATCAAACAAAGGAAGAGTGATGCATGCTTGTAATAATCTGTTATTTCTCAGGGGACGACTGGAATGTACCTCATATAACATGGATGTTACATGTTACCAAGTAACAAACTAACAGAAACCAAATGCAATCCCCCGAGGAGGCAGCAGTGTCTCAGTACTTCCGAGAACCAAACAACATGTGACATTAAATGCATCCCTTGCTGTTGTGTAACCTTTTGTGACCACTTTGTTATGGTTTGCTAGTAGTGTTTTCTGTATGCTGTTCATCTTCTGTTCGTGCCTGTTAACGATGATAATTCAAGATCTGCTAACTGGATGAAAGTAATTTCATGAAAACTTTGTTAAAATATTTGTAAACAGCAGGTCCAGAGAGGAGGATTGATCATGATTGTTGTTTCCAGAATGAATTAAGCCTTTCTTCCCAGTTGTCCCCCTCAAGCTGCTATTTGAAATTAGAAGGAATTACCCATCAGACTTCCCTGGATGCTAAACAGCAATCTCTATTATTTATTTATTTATTTATTTATTTATTTATTTATTTATTTATTTTGAGTATTTATACCCTCTTCTTCTGCCACAAAGGCTCTCAGAGTGGCTTACATTTTTCTTTTAATTAGACAGTTCCTTGCCCTCAGACTTACAATCTAAAAATACATGACACAAAAGGAAAAGGGAATGGTGGTGGGGAAGGGATCAAGTTCATTGGTTTGTCTCTCCCTCAGGTGCCATGGCAGATGGGCTGGTTGGAGGGCTCTTCATCTTACTTGGGCTAGGCCCGATGGAGCTGGCCTTTCTCCTTCTGAAGCTGGATGGTGGTGGATGGGCTTTGTGGTGTTGCAAAAGAAGATCCTGAATCAGGCTGCCTCCTCATGAGTCAAGTTGCCCCACCATGGAATAGCTCTATGGATTCCTGTTAATATGTATGTAGGACCTCTTCTCACAAATGTCAAGCAGGTGGCCAGCAGGCAGCCATACTACTTCACATGTGTGTTCTTTCCAGAATTTGGGATCAAGCTGGTAATATTTCCAAGCTCTGCTTCTGTACACATATGACTAGACCCTGCATTGCATGGGTTTCATTTAAACATGCTTCCTGTGGAATAGCAGGGATGGTACAAAAGGAAGAGAAAGGAAGGAAAGCCCAATCCTCACCTCTTGGAAAACTATTAAGCATTCCAGTTGGCACCACTAATGAAGTTTATGAAAGGAAACATCTTAGTTGTCTGGGTGCACAATTGAACAAAACTGCTGTAAGTTTTTTTTTTTTAAGATTTCTTTCATCTTTACCCAGAACTTGCAAATACAGCACTAACTGTTAGTTCCATCACTGTTTCCACTCTGCTCCTTTCTAGAACATCCAAAGTTTAAATACACAAACAATTTGCTAAATAAGACAAACAGAATCGGAGACCACTTTATGATAGTCTTATGGCTAAATTGTTACAAGAAAAACTAAAAGAATTAAGACCACCTTGGTTTCAAATTGCTCAGGTTACCTCATTTGCACAATATTCACACAGATCCTCAGGACTAAGAGCAACCTTTATTTTTTATAAAACATTATTGGTAAATAATTCCCTAAAATCAAAATAATTAGTCTTGAACATTTACAAAGCCATCATAGAAGACTCAGTTGGCACACAGAAAGAGGCAGAGTTATTTTGAGGATCATACCTTTAAAAATCCATTTCACATACTAACAGGCAAGAAATTTGGACTGTCCCGCAAACTGATTTTCACTTTTTCCAAATAATTAGTGAACAAAACAGTTTGCATTTATCTCATAGAATAATAGAATCATAGAGTTGGAATAGACCACAAGGGCCATCCAGTCCAACCACCTGCCATGCAGGAACTCCCAGTCAAAGCATCCCGGACAGATGACCATCCAGCCTCTGCTTAAAGACCTCCAAGGACGGAGACTCTACATAAAATTAACCAGCAATTTCACACCAGCTGGGGACAGTGTGAGGGTAGAGGCACTTTAGAAAACCTGTGGGGATTTTTGCGCTAATGACCGGAAATTTGGGGATAAAAGCCTAAGTTGGTTAAATTAAATTATGAGACAAAATATAACTTTCTAAGAGTCTTTATTAATACTCTCAATCTTTGACAGGGAAAATGAAGAACAGCCACATAAAGAACTGACTTCAATTTTGATCAGTGTTGCTAGAGCTGAAATAGTAAGATCCTGGAAGTTTGCAGGGTTATCTTTCTACCCTAGTCGGATAGGCTTTGGTGGATGGTCTTTCTGAAAGTTTGGCAACAAGAGATGGATCAGTGAAGAAAGAAATAGCAAAGACAACTTTGGGGGAATATGGTTTCCATTCATATCTTATATTTCTGACCCAAGATTGAACTAAGATGTATGATTAGTGAGATTTTGGCACAGTATCTTCTAAAATCAGTAGAGCATTTAATATAAAGGACTACTGTGAAATGACTTGTTCAGATGACACTGTAATTTTGTAATTAACAAGCATTTTAGAAAAAGAAAACAAATTGATCTCTTGCCATCACAATACAGCAGTTAAAATTGAAGCCAATGTGGAGACATATGTGCACAATGAATGACTATTCCTTGGACACTGTCTCTTTCTTGCAGCTGTATCTTTGATTCAGAAAATATTTTTGTAGGAAACTGTGAGACTGAGAAAGCATTCTCCATTCAAAATATCTTCTTGAAGGCTTACTGTTATAAGGGATTTGTAGAACATACTAGGTTGCCTTCTGTCACAATGTCTGCATGGAAAGGTTGAATGTCAAATTTTCTTCTCAAAAATACTCTTCTTTTCAATATTACTGGTGTATTGAACTTTGGAGCTATTTTGTTTTATTACCTATTAAGATGGTGGCTTATAAGAAAGATATCTAAGAGGTTGTTTGTTTGTTTTTAAGTAGGCTTTCCACCTCTGGTCTTCCTTCCACTCATGACCCAAACATCTGGCTCACAGCTCTTTTTTATGTTAACACCTGATTCCCTGGAGCACATTATTTAACCTTCTTGTGCTCTGTTACTACACAGTGGCTTTCTCACTGAAGCTCTCCTATTTCTGATCAAGAGTTTTCTGCTTTCTCCATTGTTCTGCTTTCTCCATTGTTACACATTCAGGTAATGAGATCAGTTTCAAGTGGTTGACTTGCCAAGGACCTGGGGTTTTGTTCTTTTCTTTTTTCTAAGCAGCTTTTTCTAATAGCACCTTTGAAGCTCTATGTTGTGTGCTAAAATAAAATGCAACATTGTCAACAGGCTAACATTAGAACATGTGCTGCTTACTTTTGAAGATTGTCCCACAGGTGGAAGTCCGTACATACTCGACTATAAGTCAGCCACATGTATAAGCTGAGGGCAAGTTTTGGGGCCAAAATTATGGATTTTAGTATGACCTATGGATAAGTCGAGGCCAAAAATGTAGGGGCATATAAAAAAGGATCTAAAGGATGAAGCAAAGCAAAACACTGTCAAATAACTTCCAAAAGTCCATCAGATATAACTCTTTGTGCTTATTCTTAAGACTGAATGGATGAGAGAGTAAAGGGGGTCAGTGCTTCCAGGACAGTTTGTATTCTTGCTTTTCACCAGAGGATGGTTCCTCCTTTAAAATAAGAGTTAAGATACAGTACTTACATTGACCCGTGGACTCAGCTTTTTTGGGTCAATTTTTTGACCTAAATTTCTAGACTTATACATGAGTATATACAGTATGTTATTTGTTCTGATCTGCTGAGTGCTACAATTGTTTCTCAACTCTGACCACAGCAGAGCAGAGAACAAAAAACTGTATGTTGTACAGAATGTGAAGATTGGAGGTCCTCCCCATCACCTCAAGCCAGTACAGCCAAGAAAAGCCTTTTTAAAAAATAAAAACATAAACAGAGCTCAGCCAATTTGCTTATTTTGAAGTTTAAACAATAATAGGTTGAACATTATACTGTGCTCTAGTATGGAGAGGTACTGGTTAGAGGAATAAGTCTTATATCACAAATTGGTAACCTATTTTGGACCAGAACTTAGATGATAACTTCTATCTGCCCCTGTGGTACATAAACTTGGCCAAAGATCAGTGATTACTGAGAGCCATCATGGTGTAGTAGTTTGAATGTTGGACTGGAGACCAGGATTCAAATCTCTGCTCACCCATAAAAACCCACTGGGTGACCTCACACCCTCAGAAGAGGAAGGCAGTGACAAGCCTCCTCTGAATAATCATGCCAAAAAAAAAAAAAAAAAAAACCCATGATAGGGTTGCCAGAAGTTGGAATTAACTTGAAAACACATAACAAAAAAGTCAACATCCTCTGGAGGGTACCAGGTAGCCTACTGAAAAGTCTACTTTAGCCATGGAGGCCCTGCACAGCCTTAAACAGGTACATGTCCTTCAGAGCCAAACAGCATTAGAAATATGCTATAGTAATTCTTCCAGCAAGGGAGGATACTTCATATTTTGAAAGCTCCCCACATCAGGAATAATCTACACAAGGAAAGAATATCTTTCAGTCTTACTCCCAGTTCTGATGGCTTTCTATGTGAAAGGAATTGTTGACACAGAAGAGAGTTAAAACAGAGTGCCCATTGAAATCTGAAATGACATGTTCTAAGGGCTCATCCCTGTGATATTTTGTACTAGTATGCTTTAGTGCCTCCTCTGTCACTATAGTGAGCTATCTAATGGGTGGGAAGGTGAGCTCCATGAAAACTTCAACAAAATTTGCAAATAAAGACTTCTATACAGAAGGGACACCACTTGTTTCACTGTAGAAGTAGTGATAAATGTGTCATGCAAGCACATTTAAAGCATCACATTTTGAAATTACTGCATTAAGCCTGGCTGATCCTTTTAACAATAAAGTGTAGGCCTCCTTGGCAGAATTCAACAGTAAACACATTTGTTCATGAACTGATGTAGCTTGTCAAAAGTTTTTCAGTGGGAACAGAGCTTTGATGAATATTTCTCCAATGACTATTATATCAGGATGTGAAATCAAAGCATTTTTGAAGTCTTTGTTCCATTCTCCTTCCTCTCAGGATGCATTTTCAGGAACATGGCATGACCTCCTCCCACAAAGAGATCGATCCCTCCCTTAGTCTGGCTGCTCAGATTATTGGGGATGAATTGAACTATGTTAGTTTTGGGCAAAGATCTGTGAAACTGTCAAAACATATATTATCTTTGGGTTCCACACACCAACACAACCCCTCAGCTTTGTGACTTTGAGGCATCCATATTGCAACATTGAAACTTTGCTTAGAAAACAAAAGACAATGCACTGCTTCATGTTCTGACCAAGAACAGTGGCGTCATGGAGAAGGAAAATTTGACTGCAGCTTTTTATTCATATGACAAAGTAATTTGGCTAGCCTTGTGTACCATATGAGTGGGTCATGATGGGAGGCTTCTTTTGGTATTCTGCTTAGGCAGCAAACTTTCTTGGAACAGTCCTGTATATTCCTATTCCCTCCTCTCTAAAAACAGGTTGTAGTATGAACTGAGCCTATTGAGATTTGCCAGTTTTTACTAGACTAGTGCAAAACAAGATTCTGATAACTTGGCCTTTGCTTCTTTGTTCCCAGTTGCTATAATTTATTACATGATCAAATTCAAAGACATAGTTATGTTAGTCTGGAAAGCCAGTATGCAAAGGAATTGTGTAGCCCCTTTGCAACTAAGAGAAGTTGATGGCATGAGGTTTCATAGACTTGAGCCTACTTCCTCTGATGCATGAGGGTGGAGTGGAAAGTCCTGGGGTTTAAGGGCCTTGTGAATATGAGCAGATGCAACTGTCTCAGAGGGCTTGGCTGTAGAATGTACAGTGCAATTTGTTCTATGGATTGTTCCAAACTGAGATTGATGGTAGGATGGTTGCCTGGAACTATCAGGCCAGTCCCTGATCAACAGAACAGGTTCACTTTCTGAACACCACCGTACTGCTACACAACAGACATCTAAGCACCACACTGTATCACAAACCCACTGACCATGACATGCCTCCACTTTCCACCTTGTATACACACCAGACCTTCTACAGTCTACAGCCAAACCCTCCCAGACAGTCACACCTGGTCAGACCCAGAAGACAGGGACACCACACTTACAACAAGCACTCCTCAAGGTACCCATCACATGAAGTAAAATAACAAATAAACAAGGCAAGACTTGTACCCAGGACTAAATGACAGAACCTCACCAGTGGTAGTATACAGCTCTCAATTGAGACCACTCAGACATATCATCAATGAAATACAACCTATTCTGGACAATAATTCTGCCCTCTAAAGGACTCTTAGTGAGAGTCGTTTAGCCACCTACAGACAGCCTCCAAATCTCAAACCTTACATACCCACAGAAGGATACACAACACAGTTGTGGATGTGGGTACAAAGCCTTGCCACATATCCAGATGCCAATTCTGACCCCACATCTATTCAGGACTTGCCGTCACAGGACCTAAGGACCCACAATATTAGAGGGACTTTCACTTGCTCATCCTCCAATGTCATTTCTGCCATACTATGTCAGCAATGCCCTTCAGCACTCTACATTGGGCAAACAGGTCAGTTCCTGCATCAGAGGATAAATGGACATAAATCAGATATTAGGAATGGAAATACAAAAAAAAAAAAATGCTTGTGGAAGACGTCAGTCTTCGTGGGCATTCAGTCTTAGACCTCAGAATAGCAATCCTTGAACAACAACAACAAACCTACAAAGCAAGATTGAAAAGAGAAACAGCAGAATTGGAATATTTGAACAAACTACAGTCCATCGACAGTGGATTGAACAGATACACTGGTTTCCTAGCACACTGCACACATTATAACACTATCTAATCTCCCAGCATTCTGCGGGCTTTTTCCAGCTCACCATGGAGCAGAAGAAATGGGCAGGAAAAAGTGGCTTGAAGCTGCCTTTTCTAAAGTCACATTGAAACCCCACCAACCACACCACTAGCTCCCAAGGCAGCTGGAGTGCTCATGTCATGACCACATGACATGGCTTCAAGCCAGAAAGAAGTGGGGAGAAAGCTGCTTCCTTTTGAAACGGCATAAGGCGCCTAGACGGCACTTTCCTGCTAGCTTCAAGGCATGGGTCATCTAAATGTCACACCCTCAAGCTAGCCTGAAAGCACCTCTTTTTGCCTGTCTATTTAGCCCCTATGGGGCTGTACAGACCACCCAAAAGGGGAGGTCTGTAGGCGCCCAGAGAAGTGCCAGAATGGGGCCAGGGCTGCCTCACCGGCAGCCTCAGATGCCCCATTCTGCCACTTCTCTGTGGCCTGAAAGTGGGGTGCAGCAGCCACTCTGGGCACCCGCTGCACTCTGCCATCCCTGGTGCTCCCAAGGGGAGAAAGGGGTTGCTGCCATGGCTCCTTTCCTCTCAGGTTCCTTGGCGCAGCTGTGTAAAGACTGCGCCAAGGACAAGCAGCAAAAAGGAGCTCCATTTTGGAGCTCCTTTTGGTGCAGCAGAAACGGCGCCCTAGGTGCCCTCCTGTGGCACCATGACGTCAGGTGCGCACTGCGTTGTATAAACGCAGTGCACGCCATGACGCCATCATGGCACGCACGTATGGATGGAGCCATTTTCAAATGGTGCAGTCCATACATGTTAGGGTTAGGGAGCATGCAGATGCTGCACACTCCCTAACTCTAATCACGCCCCACAGATGGCCCTTTTGGGTCATCTGTATTGGGCCTAAGTCTTTTGGGGGGGGGGTCCCCACACTGCATCATAATATTCATATGGATATCCACTCACCTAAGCTTTAGGCACCATCTCTTCTCCTGCCTTGTTTCCTAATGACCATAGTTAAAACTGAAGTTACCTCAACTCCACAAACACAAAGTTTTGCATTTCCACACACAGACTGCAATATAGGTCTGTTCCTGGATTTTCCACTTTACCCCATGCATCTGAAGAAGTAGGCTCAAGTCTACAAAAGCTCATGCTACCAACTTATCTCTTTCAGTTAGTCTCAAAGAGGCTACAAGATCACTTTGCATATTTATTACATGATAGTTTCACAAAAGACATGTGGTCTATTGGATACAATGCTGGTTTTGTCATGCGAAGAGCTCAGTCATGCAGCTCAAGTGAGCCACAGGATCACCGCTCTACTTCCATAACTATCAAAAGCCTCCTTTAGCGGCTTTACCAGGCATTTGTCTTACTTCTGTTTTTAAGATATTACTGGCCTGCATCATACACTTCTTGTGAAAATAAACAGGATAAGTTCAAAACATGAGTTATATAAATTATTATTTAGGATGATCTAAACAATTGCTTTAGGCATATTCAAGGACTTGTGCATACCTGGTTGGTTTTTTAAAAATTGTCTTGGAACCTCCCAATTTATATTACAAACTATACATGAAATTCCTCCCCACTTCAAAAGTTGATTGTCACATAACATGGTGAGCCATTAAAGGGGGAGAGGGGGAAGTCCTACATTTCTTTGGGTCATGTCCATTATTAGCTACCAGCCAACATAATGGTAGGAAAGTATGGTATTAGAGGCTTATTTGCACATCTGGATTTGTAGCAGTCTCCTGATTTTAAACAGTCAGTAATAGAAATGTCAGGATGGTTGATGGTTAGGCATTCACCTTTGCAATATATTATAAGCACCGTACCCACCAATGCTCCCAAATCAAGTCAGCTACATTAGTGTGAAGACTGATGGAACAGCTTAGCCAACAAATCAAGTGCTTCTTCAAGTGGAAATGGTTTCTTGAAAGTTATCTGGCTGACTGTGTCTTCTGATTCTGATGTGAAGAAATAGATGCAAAGATGTGATAAGGCAATTGTGTCTGTTAGCTGTCTTACCTGATTTGGGTATGGAAAGAGCCTTGGTTGCCCTTGGGAAGAGTATGCTCTTGAAAGGTAGCTAAGGAATAGATTTAAATACACACACACACAAACACACCTTTAAGTATTTTCCAGGTGTCTTGAAAACAGCTGACTTACAATTTAAAAAATTGATTGATTTTCCTTTAGTGGAGCAGAACCTCTTATTTGAAGTGGGTTATTATTATTTGTTGTTGTCAAGTCTGCTTTGAATTATGACAACCTTAGGACTGAGACACCTCCATGAGTTCCACTTAACTATAGCCCTACTTAGGTCATGCAAACACAGGGTTGTGGCTTCCTTGTTTGAATCAATCCGTTTGTAAGGTGGTCCTTCACTTTTGCTACTGTCTTCCACTTTGCCAAACATTATTATTCCCCACCCCCAATGAGTCATGTTAGCTCACAAAGCTTATTTCAAGTAGTACTCGGATATTTTACCTCTTCACTCGCTAGTATAAACATACCAGACATTTGTCTTACTCTGCCTTTAAGATGTAGCATTCAAAGAAGACTCTGGGGCTTTACAGACTGCCAGGAGAGGGTGCCATAAAGTTGCCTTTTCACAAATGCTGAGCAACCACACCACTGGTCCCAGGGGCATGTTTAAATGATATAGGGCAATCACACTGAGGGGGTGTGGGGACGACTTTTCTGAAGTCGTGTCTCATGCTCAGCAACTACACTGGCAGCTGTCAGGATACTCGAAATATAGATGGGGCAGCTGCACGGGAGGCAGTCAAAGTGACTTTAAAAAAAAAAATTCCTTGCCAACAGCGAACTGCGCAGTTGCACAGGTCTGCCGAAATCCATTGAGTTTGCCCACAACGAACTGCGCAGCTGCACAGGAACAAAGATGGAATCCCAAGTGACATTGGCATTCTCGTGGCCAGCCAGTGACTGAGCATGTGCAAGAAGACAAAGGAGGAATGCTGCCAAGTGACCCGCTGACATTGGCATTAGCACTGGCGCATTGTAAGCAGCACCAACAACATGGATGCCTGCTCTCCCTTGTGGCCGGCAGTTCTCATCACCATGAATAAATGTATCCCATTATGCACAGCCTGTGTATACTTGTCAATCATACTCTGCTCTGTGGGCACTCTCAGCCATGTGCCTGTGGGCCTGACTCTCTCTCTCACACACACACAAACAAAAGGGCATGGGGAGGTCACCTCATGCCAGCTTTCCTGATTCAGAAAGATACAACAGCTCCAACTGCCAACTGCCAACTCTGACAATGTATCAATACCCTTGAAATTCAGGCTTCCCTAATGGCCCATTCAATTGTAACAATGTGGAGCCCACAGGGCATCTATTGGGGGAGAGATTCAAACTGTAAATCTAAGGGGTCTCCACTGGCTTGGAGCCACCTCAGCCCACCTTGCCCTCACCCACAAGTGCCCATAAATACCACTGCGAAACTGTGCAGGTCCCCAGGATGGCGATCATGGCTCCATGCAGGAGGATCCTATCCAGAGGGCTTACTGGTCAGACCGGGAGGTGGAGATCCTCCTTGATGCCCTGATGCCAGTGGAGGCTGCTTGAAGGGTGATGGCCAGCGCAAACAAGCCAAACTAGGGATATTTTATGGGTGTATCCTAGGACCTCAGACAGGCAGAGTTTCGAAGAACCTTCTATCAATGTTGTGTGAAATTCAAAGACTTGAAGGGAAGGTTCTTTGAAACCCTGGAGGATTTTGGGCTGCATCCCCCGGTTCGGAAGCAGCCACCATTTTTCGAGCAGCTCCAAGACCTCTGGTTCAGGGGTGACGAGCCGATATGGGAAGATCGCTGTCCTCCAGGTATGCCAGGCCCCCTGACACGATGCCCAATGCCACTTCCAAGAGCAGCAGAGAGGTAAGAGCAGCGGAAAGACCAGGAGGGAGGGGGGAAGCCCAGACACCCTGCCTGTGGAAGTGGGTGTTTGGTTGCATTGCCCTCTCCTAACCATCCTCTCTCTTTTCCCCCCCTTTCCTCTGCAGATCACCAGCTGGAACAGAGGGTGGCTGCATTGGAGGATGGCCAGAGGAGAATCCTTGAGACCATGCAGGCCATCCTTCAGCTACTGCCAGTCCCACCTGCCTTTCCCTCCCCCTGAAGCTGCTTCCCCCCTTCCTTTGCTTTACCCTCCCCTCCCTAACCCCCCTTCTATCCCCTTTATATATGTGTGTATATATTGTAAATAGTTTGTAATAAAAGAAATTGTTGGTTTTTGCCTTTTTCTTTTGCACAGTTGTGCAAGTACACTACATACACATATGTATGAATGAACCCCTTTATTTTGTGAATGAATTGACATTTTATGCTCAGTTGCACATAGAATCAGTGTAGGGCACTGGTCTCCAAATTGTGATGTTGATTAGGTGTTGGACATAAGCCCCCAGAAGCCTCAGTCCAACATCTCATCAACATCAACACCTTCTTTGCCTCAGTCTTCTCAGAAAAGGCAAAGGGTGCTCAACCTGAGGATAATGGAGCAGAGAACAGAATAGGGGAATTTCAGCACAGAATAAGTAAAGAGATAGTAGAGGAACACCTTGTTAATCTAAATGAATTTAAGTCTCCGGGACCAGATGAACTCCATCCAAGAGTATTAAAAGAACTGGCAAAAGTAATATCAGAGCCATTGGCAATAATCTTTGAGAACTCCTGGAGAACAGGAGAGATCCCAGCAGACTGGCGAAGGGCAAACGTTGTCCCCATCTTCAAAAAGGGGAAAAAAGAGGATCCCAACAATTATCGTCCAGTTAGTCTGACATCAGTTCTAGGAAAGATTCTGGAGCAGATCATTAAACAGAGAGTCTGTGAACATCTAGATGGCAATGCCATAATCACAAAAACTCAACATGGGTTTCAGAGAAACAAGTCATGCCAGACAAATCTAATCTCTTTCTTTGATAAAATTACCAGCTTGGTAGATGAAGGGAATGCTGTGGATATAGTATATCTTGATTTCAGTAAGGCCTTTGACAAGGTTTCCCATGACATTCTTGCAAACAAGCTTGTAAAATGTGGGCTAGACAAAGGAACTGTTAAATGGATCTGTAATTGGTTGACTGGCCGAACCCAAAGGGTGCTCAACAATGGCTCCTTTTCATCCTGGAGAGAAGTGACCAGTGGGGTCCCACAGGGCTCTGTCCTCGGCCCAGTGCTATTCAACATCTTTATCAATGACCTGGATGACAGAATTGGGAGCATACTTATCAAATTTGCAGATGACACCAAATTAGGGGGAATAGCTAATACCCCAGAGGACAGGATCAAGATTCAAAATGACCTGAATAGACTAGAAAGCTGGGCCAAAGCTAACAAAATGAAATTTAATACAGAGAAATGTAAGGTATTGCACTTAGGGCGGAAAAATAAAATGCACAGATATAGGATGGGTGACACCTGGCTGAATGAAACTACGTGTGAAAGGGATCTAGGAGTCCAAGTAGACCACAAGTTGAACATGAGTGAACAGTGTGATGCGGCAGCTAAAAAGGCCAATGCTATTTTGGGCTGCATTAATAGAAGTATAGTGTCTAGATCAAGAGAAGTAATAGTGCCACTGTATTCTGCTTTGGTCAGGCCCCACCTAGAATATTGTGTCCAGTTCTGGGCGCCACAATTCAGAAAGGACATTGAGAAACTGGAGTGTGTCCAAAGGAGGGCAACAAAAATGGTGAAGGGTCTGGAAACCATGCCCTATGAGGAACGACTTAGGGAGCTGGGGATGTTTAGCCTGGAGAAAAGAAGGTTAAGAGGTGATATGATAGCCCTGTTTAAATATTTGAAAGGATGTCATATTGAGGAGGGAGCAAGCTTGTTTTCTGCTGCTCCAGAGAACAGGACCCGGAACAATGGATGCAAGATACAGGAAAAGAGATTCCACCTGAACATTAGGAAGAACTTCCTGACAGTAAGGGCTGTTCGACAGTGGAACGCACTTCCTCGGAAGGTGATAGAGTCTCCTTCCTTGGAGGTCTTTAAACAGAGGCTGGATGGCCATCTGTCAGGGGTGCTTTGATTTGGATTTCCTGCATAGCAGGGGGTTGGACTGGATGGCCCTAGTGGTCTCTTCCAACTCTACGATTCTATGATTCTATGATCACAGTTTGAAGACCACTGCCATAGGGGAACAGTGAGGTGGCCGTGATGGCTGGTGGGAAAGGAAGTGGTGGGAGGGAAGGGATACCCTTGGGAGGAGAGTTGGTTACTTTAAGGGACATGATGGTGTTCAGTGTCTACTCAGTAATCCTTGCACCTACATCCCTTCCTGCCTTTACTTGTCCTACGCCTGGAGGGGCGACAAGTGGGCAGTGGGACCTCCACCTGGCTGCTGAAGAATCATCTTGCTGAGAGGTCTCCACCTCCATAGGGACCTGGGCTCCCCAGCATGGGCTCTTTCTTTCAGGGCATGGATGTCCAGGGCTCGCTGACTATAGGACGTCTCATCTGAGTCAGGGGATTCCTCCCATTCCTCTGCATGACAAGGGGACAGGGTCATCTCTGCCCTATTCCCACCCTGATGCCATGTCTTCTCCTTCTCCCCTGCATCCTTTACCCCAGGGGCCCTGGCACATCTTACCTTGAGAAGGCATCAGAAGGTCCTGGGAACACTCTGGCTCTGGGGGCTCCTCCATAGGTTCAGCTCTAGCTGGCTGGCCCACTGGGACCCTCACAATCTGTCTTCTGGTGGATAGCCTGCTAGGTCTGATCTTCCCATCTTTTCCAATGAAGGCATGGAGCTCCTTGTGGAAAGGTGGCGAGGTGCCAGTCTTACCACTTCTGACCTTGTTGTCTCGATATTGTTTGTACTGTGACTTTAAGGTTTTGCACTTTCGGTGACACTCTTCCCAAGAGTGCTGGTGGTCCTTGGCCTCAATGTCTTTTGCCACCTCCTGATATGTGTCTGCATTCAGTTAGGTGGCCTCCAGTTTCTCCAAAATCTGCGGTTGTGACCATAGAGATATGAGGTCTGCCGTCTCCACATGAGACCAAGTAGTCCCTCTCCCTCTTTTCTGGGTGCTTGTGGAACGCTCTGCCATTGTGCCAAGTGCCAAAGCAGAGCCACCATGGAGGTCTGCCAAGGACCTGTGGAGCTGGACAGGCACAGGGAAAATGGCACTGGAATGTGTGTGGGAGTTTCCCTTATCACTTTCACTAGTCAAAACATGTGGCAGCAACAGTTACAGTGTCCCAGAGTTCCTACAGTGCATGTGTAGGGTTCGCATTAGGGTTAGGGCAAGGGTTTGGGAGGTTTAAATTACTGTGTAGTGTTTACACCTGGTGAGCATTAGCCGCTTTAATTAGAACTGAACTGCACACCGTGCATGCTCCGGACACACAACCTATTTTCAGCCGCACCTGTGTCGGTATCTTTAAATGAGTGCCTTAAATATACAGCAGCCCTTTTATGGCGTACCGGTGCTTCTGTGTTTAGATGGAGCTGCGCAGTTACTCCATTTTTAAAAAGAAATGGGGAAAAGAAGCTCCTTTTTAGAGCCGCTTTTTCCCAGCTATGATGCGAAGGAGACATGCTCATGCCGGCCTTCAGCTGCGGGTCGTCTAAAGGCCACACCTTCATGCCAGCATGAACATAGCTCTTTTTGCCCATTTGTATCTGGCCTGTGTTAGGGCCAGAATAGAAGGCCCTTGAAAGACACCTTCAGGGTGTCATCATAATGCTGTATTTACATGCTGTAATCTCTGTTGATGCCCTGAAGCCTGAACATAGAATAACTAAGAATGGGAAATGCAGAATAAACAGAGAGACCCACAGTGTTTCTTTTGGATGCGAAAAGAATGTGCTGGAGAAGAGTGCTGAGGACATCATGGACAGTCAAAAAGACAAACAAATGGGTTCTAAAACAGATCAAGCCTGAACTTTCCCTGGAAGCCAGATATGCTGAGGCTGCCGTATTTTGAGACTTTGTGAGAAGGCATGACTAATTTTTAAAAAGGCAATAATACTAGAAAAGGTGGAAGGCAATAGAAAGAGAGGAAGACCACAATCAGGGAGGCCACAGACCTAAACCTGTAGGACCTGAGCAGAGTGATTAAATATAGTGAGTCTTGGGGAGGCCTCAGTCACATAGGAGCAGTACAGACAGCCCAAAAAGGGCGATCTCGTGCCACACTGCAGCAGCTAGATGTTACAGTGCAGTTGTGCCACAAAAAAGGAGTGAGGAAACCGCGCTCCTTTATTGCTGCACAGTTGTGGTGCAGCAAAGAAAAAAGGCACCATTAAGCTCCTTTGCACCACTGCAACTTTGCAGCTCCATGGGGAAGCTGCGCAGTTGCACTGGTGCTATTATGTACGCCATGTAAACAGTGTTAAGTAATGGTGCCAGCGCCATTACAGGTTAGGGTTCAGGAGCGTGTAAACGATGCACTATCCCAAACCCTAAAGATGTCGCCCAGGCGCCTCTTCGTGATGGTCTGTATCAGGCCAGAGTTTCCATGAGTCGGGTTGACTCAAACGCTGTTAAGAACAACAACAGCAGTAGTGAAGACTTTAGTATTAATACATGTAGTGTTCCATGAAGCATTTGCCTTTGTCCATATCTCAGCCAATGGACTGTTATTTGTGGAGTCGAAGGCTTTCATGGCTGGCATCCATAGTTTTTGTGGAGCCTTCGGGCTATGTGGCCATGTTCTAGAAGAGTTCCTTTCTGATGTTTCGCCAGCATCAGTGGCTGGCATCTTCAGAGCAAGATGCCAGCCACTGATGCTGGCAAAATGTCAGAAAGGAACTCTTCTAGAACATGGCCACATAGCCCAAAAGCTCCACAAAAAACTATGGACTGTTATTTTTTGTTTTTTCCCTTGCATTTCTAGATTTATTAAATGTGGGATTTGAAAGTTTCAGCATTTAAAAAAAAATATTAATACATTCTAAAACAGAACATGACAAGAAACAAATGGACTGGTATTTGTAAAAATAATTCAGTTCACCTGTTTCTTTTTCTAGTCTTCCTTTGTAATGACTATTACCTTAACGCCTGAAATGTGCAAATGGTTTTTGAGTGCTCCCACTTCTAATATCTGATTAATGCCCATTTATTTTCTTGTGTAGAGACTTTTCTATTTGTCCAATGTAGAATGCTGAGGGGCACATCTGGCATAAAATGGCATATATCAGATTGGTGGAAGAACAAGTGAAAGTACCTCTGATGTTGTAGGTGAGATTATTGGCCCCTGTAATATTGCTCCCAGAGTAGACTGGGGACAGAGTTGGCATCTGAGTTTGTGACAGAGCCATCAAATGGAGGTGCCTTTTGAACAAACTTTCCCTGCACCCATGCTGGTCTTGAATCCTACAGCAGCATAATTTTAAATTAGAAACAAGTGCAGACTGTAAACTCCAATGAATTCAAGCGACTTGATTTTGAACAGACATGAGTAAGACAGTTAATCAGGCTTTCAAGATATTATAGCTGTATAAATTTCATCCCTAGGACTTGTTTCTGTGATGTTAGCAATCTGCGTTCTTGGTCTTTTGCCTGTATTTACTTTAAATATTTATATCTTGCTCTATACCCAAGGATCTTAGGGCAGCATATAATAAACTACATTTAAAAAGTTTAATTTTTTAAAATAAGAATATTTTAAACAGATGAAAGCATATTAAATAAAAGCAACCACAATAGATTCATTGTAAAATCTGTATGTTACTATTTAAGTCAGTAAATGCAGAAAACTAAAAATAAGTGAGAAGCAAAAGAAGATAAATTATGAATAGAGGATTGGTGTTTATGTTTTTCATGTGTCCTGAGACTTTTCCACAGCTGCCAAGGGATGCAGATTGGGGTCTTTCCCTAGCTCTGTACCCATGTTTCTATGGTCAACTTTGGCCAGTTATTCAGCTAATTGGAGTGAGTGGGGAATGAAATATGGACTTGTTGGCACGTGGTAATTTTAGGAGATGCTGACACATGTCTAAGTATGCCAGATCTATGTCAGTGGTCTTCATACAGAGAAAATTACTTAAAACATACAGCAAATTTAAGCAATCACCAGGGGCTGCCCCTTGTAACATTCCTTGCAAAAGCCACAGGACACACCCTTGTGACATCATGAGAGATCATCCCTAGGTTCAAGTTTTGGATCTGAAATCACAGGGCCTGGGATAATCCCAACATGGCAACATTTGCAGTGAGAAAAATATTCTGCGTTCAGAAGTAGTCTACAGGTGGAGGAAGGATATTTTCATCTATCTATCTATCTATCTTGAAAACTACAAAGCTCTTTCATATGTAAAGGAGCATTTAAAAATGAAATTTCTCTCTCTCTCTCTCTCTCTCTCACACACACACACACCACCATGTTCTAGTTGTACACACAACTGCATTCTGCTTACACGTGTGGAACAAACCTATATCCATGTACGTGTGTGTGTATGTTTTGCTATGCAGCATCCTGTTCACTCTGTCTCAATTTTCATGAGAGTAAAAATAGTAGCTTCAAATAAAACACACTGTACATTTAAACAGAAAATAAACAAGTCAGGCAAGGCTGGGAAATTCTGCCTTAATTCATGCTGCTATTATGTGTTCCTAAAATAGTTTCTATCTTTGGAGGTGCCCTTAAGGAATTGTGAAGAAACCTGGCATTATTTACAGCGAATGTCACACTTTCTATTCTGTTGGTTTAGCACGACTTTAACCCCCTCCATCCTGTGTTCCTTGGCACAGCTCTTACAAACATTTCCCTGCACGTAGTCCCATTGAAGTCAGAGACATTGTGAATGAGTGTTTTCCAAATGAAGGCCCTATGTTTGTGCTCGCAGGGGGAAAAAACACACTATTTTTTTTCTGTAGTGAGAGATTCTAATTACACTTCAGATCCAAACCGTAACACACATTACTGATGGGATTACTTTTTTTTGAAGAGGGTATTTGCTAATTAAAACCACTCCATAATGAGATTCTCTCAAGACTTATCTTGTTAAATACCATCTCGCCTCTCTGAGACAAATCTTGTCTTGTTTGTCAATCGATGGTCTTGGAGCAAGGTAGGCATATCACGGGATATTTTCCCACTAGATACTGACTCAAGATAATGTTCTCCAGGGCTGGAGTGATGCAAGTCAAAAAAAGTTGTTAATTAAATTTCTGCTCCAGACATATTAACCTTCCCTTTGCTAATGTTCATGACAGTTGAGAGATGAAATGTAACAAATCTGATGTTGTGCAGCCCACAAGCATTGGGCATGATCCAGGCTAAATTACACATAGTGTGATTGGAATGGAAAGGAGCTAAGTACATGGTTAACTATTGGTGAAAAGCAAATGTTCTTAAGAATTACTCAGAAGTTGTTATTAAATGCTTTCAAGTTGATTCTGACTTATGGCAACCCTATTATAGGTTTTCTTGGTCAGAGTTATTCCCTGGAGATTTGCTGTTGCATTCCACTAAGGCTGACAAAGTGTGACATGCCCAAGATCATCCAGTAGATTTTCTTGGCTTAGTGGGGATTTGAACCTTGGTCTCTTGGAGTCCAAATTCAGCACTCAAACCACTATGCCACACTGGCCTCTCTTTGCTCAGCAGTAAATTCTCTCATTTAAATGGGACTTCATCTATACTGTAGAAATAATGCAGTTTGATACACTTTAATTGCCATGGCTCAATGCTATGGACTTCTGGGGTGTGTAGTTTTGTGAGATAGTTAACCTTCTCTATCAGAGAGCTCTGGTGCCACAAGAAACTACACATTGCAGGATTTCATAGCACTGAGCCATGGCAGTTGTGTCTAACTGCATGATTTAGCATGTTTGGATATGGGACAAACATCCATGTGATTGTCTATCAAGTATCCATACCCATGTGATTGTCTATCTTGTGTTTTTTTTGTTTTGTTTAAGAAATTGCAATTGGGGAGGGGGGCTTTGAGGAGAAATGATACCATTTCTGTCCTGCTCCATTTTCTGTTTGAGACTGCTCTGTCCTGCTCCATTTTCTGTTTGAAAATGCCCTACTTCATCTATAGCCACTATTTGCTTTTAATTTCCATTATAGAAAATGGAATCTTGGGAAAAACAGGGGTGGCTAAAGAGGATTTTAAGTAGTATCTGGTACAGGGTGAATAAACAGACTGGCACCCTCCCTGCCTTTGTCTCAAACTTTCCACTGCCAGTTGCAATTTTAAAAAAATGTTGTTTTCTTTCAAAAAGCTTTAATCACATGGAGCTTCTATACTCCTTGATGTTAACTGCCCTCGAGTTGACCTCAACTCATGGCAATCCTGTGAATGAAACATCTCCAAGACCCCATGTCCTCCACTGCTCTGCTTAGGTCCTACAAATTCAGGCCTGTTATCTCCCTCATTGAATCTATCCATCTGGTATGCAGCATTCCTCTCTTTCTAGAACCTTCCACTTTTCCTAGCGTTATTGTCTTTTCTAATGAGTCATGCATCCTTATGATGTGGCCAAAGTACGACAGCATCGATTTGATCATCTTAGCTTCCAGGGAGATTTCAGGCTTCATCTGTTCAAGGACTCATTTGTTTATGTTTTTGGCTGTTTACTGTATCCCTAGCACTCTGCTCCAGCACCACATCTCAAATGAGCTGATTTTCAGCTTAATTTGCTTTTTTCACTGTCCAGCTTTCCATCCATACATGGCGATGGGGAATACTGTACAATGGCTTGAACAATTCTTTCTTTAGTGCTCAGTTTTATACTCTTTAGGACTCTAGTACTTTCACAGCTGTCCTTCCCATTCCTAAACTGATTTCTTGACTGCATTGATTCCTGATTGATGTTTGATCCAAGGTACAGGAACTTTTTAGATATTTCAATTTCCTTGTTTGTCTAAGTTGAATTTATGGTCATTATTTTTGTTTTCTGTATATTCAGCAGTAATCCTGCTTTTGCACTTTCTTCTTTGGCCTTCCTTAGTATTTGTTCCAAGTCTATGATGGTTTCCATTAATAGTATAGTGTCATCTGCATATCTTATATTGTTGATGTTCCTTCCTTCTATCTTCAGTCCTCCTTCTGACTCTACACCTGCTCTTTGTATTATATTTTCTGCATACTAGTTGAACAAATAGCCCTCTCTATATAACAAATCCTTTTTTCTCATAAGTTATTATACCTCTCAACTATCACCACATATTATAGTAGTGAATACCATATGTTGCTTTCTGTTGTTTTGCTGGTGCTGATCCTAAAAAAGAAGCACAAAGCACAAGACTGGGACCGCTTTGGGAGGAAAGTGGGACAGAAATAATAATAATAATAATAATAATAATAATAATAATACTTTGAATTTTCTTCAGGTGAAGTAAGGTATTGTGTGTTGGGGGGGGGGGGGAGAGTGACACTGCGAAATTTTTAAAAGCAGCTGAAAAAATGAGATGACAGAGGATTAATCAGGACTGTCCCATTGGATAGTATGGTACACTTTCAGGAATTCTTTCATGAGAGCAAACATGCATTGCAGAAAAGAGTCTTCATCTGCATCTACCAATGTACAGTGCTTTACACCAATCTCTGGGCTTGCCAATGAAGCAAAATAATATTTCTGCATCATCTCTATCAATATTAATGTAATTATCAATGTAGAAGAGTTTTGACTATGCTGCATTCTTCCCATTCTCTTATTTAATTAAAATACCAAGCTCCTTTATATTCTGATAATAATTTTCCTGTATCCTGTAGCTCTGGCAGTCCTGGGCTTTCCAACTATGATTTCTCCCAGTACTTTAGCTTATAATACTGTCAGATCCTTGATTGTATGTATATTTACTTAGAAGTAAGTAAATATGAGGGGTTTTTTTTAATTCAGCAACAGTGCATAGGACAGAAGCAATAGAAAATTAAACAGAATAGGGCAGTACAGACCGCCCAAAAGGAGCGGCCTGCAGCCGCTCCAAGAAGCGGTGAGATGGGGCCAGGGCTGCTGCACTGGCAGCCTCAGAGGCCCCATCCCACTGCCTCTGACAGCCGTGGGGAAGCAACAAACTGCTGCTTGCCTGAAAGCAGGGTGCAGCAGGCACCCTGGGTGCCTGCTGCACTCCGCTCTCCCCGGCAGTTCCAAGGGGAGAAAGGGGCCGCCACTGTGGCCCCTTTCCCCCCTGGGTCCTTGGCGTGGCTGTTTAAAGGCCACGCTAAGGACCCGGAACAAAAAAGGAGCTCTGAAACAGAGCCCCTTTTGGCGCCCTCCCGCGGTGCCATTACATCACGCGCACACAGTGTTGTTTAAGTGCTGCATGCGCCATGACGTTCTTATGGCGTGTCCGTATGGACGCTGCCATTTTAAAATAGTGGCACCCATACACTTTAGGGTTAGGGAGGGTGTGAATGCTGCACCCTCCCTAACACTAAAGGCATCTCTTCCAGCCCTAAACACTACTCTTAGTGCACATCTAGATTGGGCCATTGAGACCAAGACAGTTTTGCTAGTTAATATTGCTAACAGTATAAATATATACCTATACTAGGAACCAAGAATGGGTGTTCAAATCTCCCTGTTCTTAGCAGTGTTTAAAAGTATAATTACAACATTTCAATGACTGAATTTGGAGCTTTAGCAGTGTGCTTTAGCAATAATATGGTTTCAAATTACTCTGTGCAAATGTCGCCACTAAAAATAACCATCTTCTCCTAAAGGTCTTTTTATGGCTTTATATTAGCTTGTTTATTATAGTGAAATAGCCAGTAAACCATGTGGGTCATCAATGGAATTGTGATCTTCCAAAACATGGTTGTGTTGCTTATCCATATTGTACTGGGTGGAGAAAATCCTAGCTATAGAAAGGAAATAACAATTTTACTATTGAAGACTTGTAACTATGGAAGAATTCCAGGTTAGATGGTGGCCCCCTCCCCCTTCACTCTTATTTACATGTTCAGAACATTTCTATAGCACCCTTCATCCTCTTAAGAATTTCAGATCCATGTACAGTTAATTACAATAAAATACAGCCAACCCTCTATATCCACAGACTCTGTATATATGTATTCAACAATCAACAGCTTGAAAATATTCCACAAAATATTCCACAAAAAGAAACAAAACATTCCACAAAATACAAAAAGCAAGCCCTGACGTTGCCATTTTCTATAAGAGGCATCATGTTACTATCCCATTATACATAATGAGGCTTGAGCATCCATGAATTTTGGTATCCATGAATTTTGGTATCCATGTGGGGTCCATATACCAAGGGCCCCTTGTAATAAAAGTGAAAAGTTTCATTCAGCAAGTAATTTTATCAAAAAAGAGATCAGATTTGTCTGGCAAGACTTGTTTCTCTGAAACCCATGTTGGCTTTTTGTGATTATGGCATTCCCTTCTAAATGTTCACAGACTCTCTGCTTAATGATCTGCTCTAGAATCTTTCCTGGTATTGATGTCATATTAACTGGACGATAATTGTTGGGATCCTCTTTTTTCCCCTTTTTGAAGATGGGGACAACGTTTGCCCTCCTCCAGTCTGCTGGGACTTCTCCTGTTCTCCAGGAGTTCTCAAAGAAATACAATATGTAATATACTCTTTCAACACATGTATTCTTCAAAAATAAGCTTTTGCAAACAAAAATATTTTCACCTGGTACCAAAAGATTGCAACACATGTACCAGTTGGGCTTCAATAATGTGGATATTACAGAAGCTCTGTCTTTTTGTTTGTTTGCCAGTGCCTCCCTCTGCGGCTCAGAGAGTGTGACTTGCCAGAACAGGGATTCAAACCCAGGTCTCCCAGAGTCCTAGTACAACATTCTAACCACTGCGCCACACTTACTCTGTCTGTTTGTGTTGTGTGCCTTCAAGTGAGCAAAATGCTCACAGGAGACAGAGAAAAGGCAGAATTGCTCAACACCTTCTTTGCTTCAGTCTTCTCAGGAAAGGCAAAGGGTGCCCAACCTAAGGATGATGGGGCAGAGGACAGAATAGGGGAATTTCAGCACAGAATAAGTAAAGAAACAGTACAGGAATACCTGGTTAATCTAAATGAATATAAGTCTCCAGGACCAGATGAACTACATCCTAGGGTATTAAAAGAACTGGCAAATGTAATATCGGAACCAATGGCAATCATCTTTGAGAACTCCTGGAGAACAGGAGAAGTCCATGCAGACTGGAGGAGGGCAAATGTTGTCCCAATCTTCAAAAAGGGGAAAAAAGAGGATCCCAACAATTATCGTCCGGTTAGTCTGACATCAATACCAGGAAAGATTCTGGAGCAGATCATTAAGCAGAGAGTCTGTGAATATCTGGAAGATAATTCCATAATCACAAAAAGCCAACATGGGTTCAGAGAAACAAGTCATGCCAGACAAATCTGATCTCTTTTTTTCATAAAATTACCAGCTTGGTAGATGAAGGGAATGCTGTGGATATAGTATATCTTGACTTCAGTAAGGCCTTTGACAAGGTTCCCCATGACATCCTTGCAAACAAGCTTGTAAAATGTGGACTAGACAAGGTAACCGTTACATGGATTTGTAACTGATTGACTGACCGAACCCAAAGGGTGCTCAACAATGGTTCCTTTTCATCCTGGAAAGAAGTGACAAGTGGGGTGCCACAGGGTTCTGTCCTGGGCCCAGTGCTATTCAATATCTTTATTAATGACTTGGATGACAGTATTGAGAGCCTAGTTATCAAATTTGCAGATGACACCAAATTGGGAGGAGTAGCTAATACCCCAAAGGACAGGATCAAAATCCAACATTGGGATATGTACAGACTTAGGAAGATTATTTTAAATAAAATGCAATTTTATTAAAGCTTATTTTGTTCCATTTTTCTTGGGTGAAACCCGATACTACACTTGATCTTAGCCAATTGGCCGAGGGGTGATAGCAACCCGTGTCTCAAAACACATTAATCAGACAAATTGTTTCTGAATGAAGGAGGAGTTTCAAAATGACCTGAATAGACTAGAAAGCTGGGCCAAAGCTAACAAAATGAAATTTAACACAGAGAAATGTAAGGTCCTACACGTAGGGCGGAAAAATGAAATGCACAAATATAGGATGGGGGACACCTGGCTGAATGAGACAACATGTGAAAGGGATCTAGGAGTCCAAGTAGACCACAAGTTGAACATGAGTCAACATAGAATCATAGAATCATAGAATCATAGAATCATAGAGTTGGAAGAGACCACAAGGGCCATCCAGTCCAACCCCCTGCCATGCAGGAACTCCAAGTCAAAGCATCCCTGACAGATGGCCATCCAGCCTCTGCTTAAAGACCCCTAAGGAAGGAGACTCCACTACACTCCGAGGGAGTGCGTTCCACTGTCGAACAGCCCTTACTGTCAGGAAGTTCCTCCTAATGTTGAGGTGGAATCTCTTTTCCTGCAGTTTGCATCCATTGTTCCGCGTTCTAGTCTCTGCAGCAGCAGAAAACAAGCTTGCTCCCTCCTCAATATGACATCCCTTCAAATATTTAAACAGGGCTATCATATCACCTCTTAACCTTCTCTTCTCCAGGCTAAACATCCCCAGCTCCCTAAGGCGTTCTTCATAGGGCAAGGTTTCCAGACCCTTCACCATCTTAGTTGCCCTCCTTTGGACCTGCTCCAGTTTCTCCACGTCCTTTTTGAATTGTGGTGCCCAGAACTGGACACAGTATTCCAGGTGGGGCCTGACCAAAGCAGAATAGAGTGGCACTATAACTTCCCTTGATCTAGAAACTATACTTCTATTGATGCAGCCTAAAATTGCATTGGCTTTTTTAGCTGCCGCATCACACTGTTGACTCATGTTCAGCTTATGGTCTACTTGGACTCCTAGATCCCTTTCACATGTGGTCTCGTTCAGCCAGGTGTCCCCCATCCTATATCTGTGCATTTCATTTTTCCACCCTAAGTGCAGAACCTTACATTTCTCCGTATTGAATTTCATTTTGTTAGCACTGGCCCAGCTTTCTAGTCTATTCAGATCATTTTGAATTTTGATCCTGTCCTCTGGGGTATTAGCTACTCCTCCCAGTTTAGTGTCATCTGCAAATTTGATAAGTATGCCCCCAATTCTGTCATCCAAATCGTTAATAAAGATGTTGAATAGCACTGGGCCCAGGACAGAGCCCTGTGGGACCCCACTGGTCACTTCTTTCCAGGATGAAAAGGAGCCATTGTTGAGCACCCTTTGAGTTCGGCCAGTCAACCAATTACAAATCCATGTAACAGTTAACTTGTCTAGCCCACATTCTTCAAGCTTGTTTGCAAGAATGTCATGGGGAACCTTGTCAAAGGCCTTACTGAAATCGAGGTATACTATATCCACAGCATTCCCTTCATCTACCAAGCTGGTAATTTTATCAAAAAAAGAGATCAGGTTCGTTTGGCATGACTTCTTTTTCTGAAACCCATGTTGGCTTTTTGTGATTATGGCATTGGCTTCTAAATGTTCGCAGACTCTCTGCTTAATGATCTGCTCTAGCACCTTTCCTGGAATTGATGTCAGACTAACTGGACGATAATTGTTGGGATCCTCTTTTTTTCCCTTTTTGAAGATGGGGACAACGTTTGCCCTCCTCCAGTCTTCTGGGACTTCTCCTGTTCTCCAGGAGTTCTCAAAGATTATTGCCAATGGCTCTGATATTACATTTGCTAGTTCTTTTAATACTCTAGGATGTAGTTCATCTGGTCCTGGAGATTTATATTCATTTAGGTTAACCAGGTATTCCTGTACTACCTCTTTACTTATTCTGTGCTGAATTTCCTCTATTCTGTCTCCTGTTCCATTATCCTTAGGTTGAGCACCCTTTGCCTTTTCTGAGAAGACTGAAGCAAAGAAGGTGTTGAGTAATTCTGCCTTTTCTCTGTCTCCTGTGAGCATTTTGCCATCTTCTGCACGCAGTGGCCCTACTGTTTCCTTCTTCTTCCTTTTGCTGCGGACATATCCAAAAAAGCCCTTTTTATTGTTCTTAACCTCTCTAGCAAGCCTGAGTTCATTCTGCGCTTTAGCTTTTCTGACTTTACCCCTACATGTGCTGGCTATTTGCTTAAATTCCTCTTTTGTGATTTCTCCATTTTTCCATTTCTTATACATGTTCCGTTTAAAACTTAGCTCATTTGAAAGTTCCTTAGTCATCCATCCTGGCTTCTTGAGACATCTTCCATTTTTCTTCCTCATTGGAACTGTTTGAAATTGTGCCTTCAATATCTCCCTTTTGAGAAACTCCCATCCGTCTTGAACTCCCTTTTCTTTTAGTATTCCTGACCATGGGATCACTCCCAGTATTTCTCTAAGTTTATTGAAATCAGCTCTCCTAAAGTCTAGAGTGCATGTCTGACTATGCCTAGCTTCTCCCTTCCACTGCATAACAAACTCCAGGAGAACATGGTCACTTCCACCTAAGGATCCAACCACTTGCACCCCATCAACTAGGTCTTCCCTGTTGGTTAAGATCAGATCTAAAATGGCTGATCCCCTTGTTGCCTCTTCCACCTTTTGGGCAATGCAGTTGTCTTCCAGGCAAGTGAGAAATTTGCTAGACTTTGAGGATTTGGCTGAGTTTGACTTCCAGCAAATATCCGGATAGTTGAAGTCCCCCATCACTACTACATCTCTCCTTCCTGATTGTGTGGTCATCTGTTCTAGAAAGGCATCATCCAATTCCTCTGCCTGAGTTGGGGGTCTGTAGTAGGCTCCCACAGTAACATCCCTGTTATTTCCCTCTCCTTTAATTTTTATCCAGATGCTCTCCACCTGGCTTCCAGTATTGACTTCCTGCATCTCTTCACTGGTGTATATATTCCTGACATATAATGCTATTCCTCCTCCTTTCCTGCTTGGCCTGTTTCTCTTAAAAAGGTTATACCCCTCTATTTCTACATTCCAATCATGAGACTCATCCCACCAGGTTTCAGTGATGCCTATTATATCATATTTCCCTTGTTGTGCTAGGAGTTCAAGTTCATCCTGCTTATTTCCCATACTCTGTGCATTAGTGTAGAGACATTTAAGACCATGTGTCCTCTTTACTTGCTGCTTTTGCACATTTTTTTGCCTCCTACTGTTGGGTCCTTGCACTGTTTGCCTTGTTCCCTCTATGCCACTTGGACTATTCTCTCCATCCCTTTTGTCTTCCAGTATAATGTCTCCCTCCCCCACATAACTCAGTTTAAAGCCCTCCTGATCAGATTCTTCAGACTGTTGGCAAAAACGTTTTTGCCAACTGGCGTGAGATGCAGTCCATCCCTTGCCAGAAGTCCCTCCTCATGGAACCGCAGCCCATGATCCAAGAATCCAAACTGTTCTTGGCGGCACCATCTACGGAGCCAGTTATTCACCTCTGCTATTTTCCTCTCCCTTCCTGGACCATGCCCTTCTACCGGGAGTAGAGATGAGATGACAACCTGTGCATCCATCTCTTTCAGCTTCCTTCCCAGAGCCTCATAATCCCTTTTGATATTCTGAAGGCTGTGCCTTGCAGTATCATTGGTTCCCACATGAACCAAAAGAAGGGGATAACGGTCAGTAGGCTTGACAAGTCTTGTCAGCCTCTCCGTCACATGATGGATCTTTGCCCCAGGGAGACAACACACCTCCCGAGACATCTTGTCAGGCCCACAAACCACTGCTTCTGTACCCCTCAGCAAGGAGTCCCCCACCATGACCACGCGCCTCCTCCGAGGCTTAGCAGTGGCTGTTCGACAGTGGAACACACTCCCTCGGAGGGTGGTGGAGTCTCCTTCCCTGGAGGTTTTTAAGCAGAGGCTGGATGGCCATCTGTCGGGTATGCTTTGATTGGGAGTTCCTGCATGGCGGGGGGTTGGACTGGATGGCCCTTGTGGTCTCTTCCAACTCTAAATTTCTATGATTCTATGATTCTATGATTCTATAACAGTGTGATGCAGCAGCTAAAAAGGCCAATGCAATAGTGCCACTCTATTCTGCATTGGTCAGGCCTCACCTGGAATACTGTGTCCAGTTCTGGGCACCACAATTCAAAAAGGATGTGGAGAAACTGGAGCGGGTCCAAAGGAGGGTGACTAAAAAGGTGAAGGGTCTGGAGACCTTGCCCTATGAAGAACGCCTTAGGGAGCTAGGAATGTTTAGCCTGGAGAAGAGAAGGTTAAGAGGTAATGTGATCGCCCTGTTTAAATACTTGAAGGGATGTCACATTGAGGAGGGAGCAAGCTTGTTTTCTGCTGCTCCAGAGAACAGAACTCGGAACAATGGATGCAAACTGCAGGAAAAGAGATTCCACCTCAACATTAGGAGGAACTTCCTGACAGTAAGAGCTGTTCGACAGTGGAACACACTCCCTTGGAGGGTGGTGGAGTCTCCTTCCTTGGAGGTTTTTAAGCAGAGGCTGGATGGCCATCTGTCGGGTATGCTTTGATTGGGAGTTCCTGCATGGCAGGGGGTTGGACTGGATGGCCCTTGTGGTCTCTTCCAACTCTAAATTTCTATGATTCTATGATTCTATGATTCTAAGTCTTTTCTGAGTGATGATGACCCTAAAGCAAACATCATGTGGTTTTCTTGGCAAGATTTGTTCAGAGGAGGTTTGTCATTGCCTTCCTCTGAGGCTGAGAGCATGTGAATTGCCCAAGGTCACCCAGTGGGTTTTCCATGGTTACCTGAGAAATTGAACCGTGGTCTTCAGAGTCATAATCCAACACTCAAACTCCTACACTGGCTCTAGACACATCAATATAATTTGTGTCTAATTTCAGCACAAATTATGAGACACAAACATAATAGAGAGACTTTAACATGGTTGAAAGACCATGCCTGCAAAGGATACAGCCTGTTTTGGCTACATTCACATGGTAATTCTAAAGCAAAAGGGAAAGTATTTGGTGTACATTCAGACATTCAAAATGCATGTGCTCAAAATTCTATTAGTTAATGAGTCTTGTATTTCCAAACTCAGACAATATGAGTCTAAGGGTCCTGAGATCATTGTTTCCATATGAAACAAACATCATGACCCTGATTTCTTTTCCAGTTTAAATTTTAATCTTACCCAAGGTAAACTTCAGTTCCTTGAATTGTTATATTTGATGGCACATTTATAAATTCAGTACAAACATGATAAAGCTTTGTCTGGACTGTACCACTTCATATGAGAAGCATATTTACCTATTTGAAGAATGATTCTGTGAGTCATTCCTTGTCCTTGAGACCCAGAATCATGCCTCTGAAGACCTGAAGATCATGCCTCTGAGGTTGCTGGGGAAACATGAGTCGGAAGGTAATGCTGAATTTGCAACATGCTGTGAATGGGAAGTTGTATGAAACTGGCTGGATACTATGCAAACATAATACTGTACTGAATTTCATAGTCCCTTGGAATGATCCAGCAAAACATATCAACCTCTTTGCACTTAGAAAAGCAAAAGGACCAACACAGGCCTTCCAGCTGTCCCAGTTTGGCAGGTACACCCCTAATTAATCATCTGTCATCTCAGTTTTTCAACTGCTTTTAAAATGTCCCAGATTCTCTCTCCTTTTCCCATTTCCCCTTTTGTTCTCAGCATATTTCAACTGCTGCAAACTGAGTTCAGAATGCATAAGTAGTTTTAATTCAGTTAACCCACAGGGAAGAGAGGAAGGAGAATTTTTCCCTTCCCTGTAGTTCAGGGGTTCTCAAACTTTTTGACTCATGGAGCCCTTATTTCCATGGCGGAGCCCCTAAGAGGACTACCTTCTTACAAGCTAATGGTGTTTAGGAGTATAAATAAGAATATATTCTTATTCTTCAATTTCATTCAATTTTTTATTCTTTCATTTTGCTGGCACAGCCACGGAGCACCTGGAAAGTGCATGCAGTGGGAACCCCTGCAAGTTGTTGTATCTTTTCTTAGCTTGTCTGTTCTTCCTCATTAATAACTTTTGTCATTTTAACCAAGTTCTGATGTTGCTTGGTCGCACATGCCCTAGTTTTCATCTGTGAAATGTTGGAGTGTGCATAGACATGAAACTTGGCTAAATTCTTCTCTCCAATATGGCTTTTTGCCTATAGAGCATTAGGCAAAGTGTGTACCCCAAATTTGTTTCTGAAGTGAGCATGCCCCCCCCTTCAAATCTTGCCTTGTACCGTTGCAGAGAAAATACTTTTTTTTTTTTTTTACTATTTATTTATTTGCTCCTGGAGGCCTCCAGGAGTGGTGTGGTGTGGTTTTCACTTTGCTAAAATATAGTGAACCCTCTGTATCCATGCATTCTGCATCCACAGATTCAACCATCCACAGCTTGAACACATTAAAAATAAAATATCCAAAAAGCAATGCTCGATTTTGCCATTTTATATAAGGGACAATATTTTACTACAGCATTGCATATAATGGCACTTGAGCATCCACTAATTTTGGTATTCATGGGTCCTGGAACCAAACCCCAGCAGATACAACTGTAGGTTGCAGAGTCCCCTAATCCCCTGAAAAGCAAATCAAAAGTGAAAAGGAACAGGAAGCTGATATTTTAAGTATTTTTGAAACATGTATGGCACTTCTTGCCTGGTATGGCCCACAGTTTAGCGTAGTGGTTTGAGTGTTAGATTGTGACTCTAAAGACCAAGGTTAAACTCCCAGCATGGCCATGAACCCCACTGGGAGACCTTGAGCAAGTCACACACACTCAGCTTTAGGGGAAGGCAATGGCAAACCTCCTTTAAACAAATCTTGTAAAGAAAACCCTATGATGGGCTCACCTTAGGGTCCCTGTAAATTGGAAACAACTTGAACTCACACAGCAACAACAGTGGCCCATAGTCAGTGCCAGAAGTGAGAAACTGGCCACCAAACCATTGGAATTTGCCCATTCCTTGCTTCTATAGAGGAATATACAAACCTCCAAACCAACCATCCCACCTTCAGCCCTAAGTGGCAAATTACAGCAAAATCTTTATGGCTTGATTTTTCCGAACATATAAACTGACTATTGCAATCTGTGCTCAATCACTTGAAACACAAATCATTTTCAGCTGTCTTTGTCTTGTTTCCTCTTATAATAATGTAGTTAACAAGCAGGGTTAATAAAAAGTGACCCATTCACTGTGTGTTTGTCACTCAAACTGGGGACTAATCTTTTAAGATTTTACAAAGTGAACAAGATGATCATTGTTCACTTGTTTTACTGAAAAATGCTAGGAAATATGTGATGATAACTGATGAACTGGGATGATGAAGAAGCAATAACTGCGTATGCAATAAAGTTTTGCTGCCTGATTCCCCCTCCTTCTTCCCGCCTCCCCTTTACAGTATTCATAACACTGCGGCAAAGCCAGAGTCATACAACTATGGTATAATAAAAATGACTCTCTAGTGTCATCTGTTTCCAGTAGGATGTTTAAAAATGAATGTTTGATCCTGGCCATAGGAGCTCATTCCTAATCCCTTCAAATAGCTTCTGGGGGATGCAACATTTTACTCATCTTTTATGGAGCATTTAAACTGTCTTTTCAGGCAAGCTGCAACAAAGGGTCTTGGGCACTTGTGCTCATCATGTCTCCTGGCTTTCTGTTACCAAACTCTGGGATTTAGCCTGGAGCTATTGGCCATCCTCCAGTTTTTCTTATTGCATACATCCTGCCTCCTTTCGGTGGTTCCTGCAGGATATGAGTTTCTGCTCCTCACTTCCTGCCCTATGCTTTAGCAAAAGTGTCTCCAGACTGATAAACAGTCTTCTGTAGTTGGAGGGATAACCCAGAAACCCAGAATACCAAGCACAAGGGTGAAGGGGATGGGAAAGCTGTTTGTCATAGGAAATTACTGGCAAAACTCTGGATAAGCAGAATTTGGGAAAGTTACTTTTGATGGACTACAAATCTTCAGAATCTCAGAATCTTCCAGCTAGGATGGAAGGCATCCTAGAGCCTAGAGCAAGAAGAGTCCTCCCTCCATCCACCATCTTGAGGGAGAGAAAGGCAAGCCAGCTCCAACAGGCCTTGCCTAAAAAGAAGAAGAGCCCTCCCTCCAATCCATCTGCCATGGTCCAGGCCTCTGAGGGAGAGAAGATCTGCTGGACTTTCCCTCTTCCCCACCACCTCTCCCTTTGCCTTGTGTTTCGTGTCTATTTTAGATTGTAAGCCTGAGGACAGGGAAATGTCTTAATTAACAAATTGTAAGCCGCTTTGATAGCCTTGGCTAAAGAGTGGGGTATTAATAATAATAATACTAATAATAATAATACTAATAATAATAATAATTCCTTGCTGTTCTGTTGCTGATACCAAATGACAGTATCCATGAGATCTCATTATTCTTTTCTTAAAATTGAGCTCACCTATACACTACAGGTGCCCTGGGATAGAACGGTATTCCAAAAATGTGTTGCTGCTGCTGCTATATATCTTCCATCATTTTTAATTTATGGTGACCTTAAGGTGAGCCACCCGTGGAATTTTCTTGGCAAGATTTCTTCAGAGGGTGTTTGCCATTGCCTTCCTCTGAGGGTGAGAAAGCCTGATTTGCTCAAGGTCACTCAGTGGGTTTCCATGGCTGAGAGTGGATTTGATCCCTTGTCTCTCAGTGTTCTAGTCCAACACTGAAATCATTACACAACACTGCCTTTATTCAAAATTAATACAGATCAACAATAGTGGTGAACATGCCATCATGTTCAGGAGTTCAGTCCTGACAGATTATGGATCACTTTTTTTGCGGGAAGGGAATTACATTGTTTAGAATCTCCAGTGATCATATGGCTGGAGTATTCTAAAAGTTTTAGTTCCAAAGGTAACTCCTCTAATCTCTGATTGTTGGCCAGTTTTGCAAATGTGGAAGGACGGCAAAGCCCATGGCAGGTTAAGGTGAATCCAGAAAGAATGAATGGGGGGGGGGGGGGAGGGGAGAATGTGACAACTGTGTCAGAAAAAAATAGTGTGAGTAGATGAGAAATGAAATGAATGCAGAGAAGTATAGGCTCATACTAATTAGGGGCTCACATAATGACATACAGGAACTTTTTGTTGCCAGTGAGGGACATGTTTGGCACAATCACTGGATTAGACTCCCATTAACGTGTATACAAACCATTTAGAAATGGAAGGTTCTGGGCAAATTTAAGATTATAATTATATTACTGCATGTCCACACATTATGCCCTATTTATGTGACGTGAAGAGATAATTATGTGCAAGAGAACATGGTGAACTCATTTGTACGTGCGCCTTGTTTTTCATAAGATAAGAATCTTTCCGTGATCATAGGTTCGTAATAATTCTCCCTAAGGTAAGTATTCTGCGAGTCCTATGTGAGCAGGGACATGTTTTTAAATAGCTTTGGTAAGAAGGGGGGGGGTGTGGGGACCACAGAAATATTCAAGCAGGCTCTCATTTCCCAAATCTTCCCACTGCCTCTGAAGGTCAGATTTCAAGTACAAATCCAGTTTTGTTTTTGTTTTTTATTTTATATAATTTATGTTGGCTGGCATTTTAAAATTGCAATGGAGCAGTGAAGAGTCTGAGCACAAAGATACTATCTGCCTTTGCCAGATTTTTAAGGAGAAAGGAAGAAATATGTATTGAGTCTTTGGACAGGGCTAAGATGTATATATACTGTTAAGAGCCATGTGCATTTGTCAGTTTCACAACTACTCTTCATGTGCTAACATTCCTATATTTCTGTGTCATCAAGTAAAATATTTCATCATTCCCTTGACAATTTCCAATAAACATTGTAAAGTTGTTTTTTAACTGAAATGGATAGAGAGTAAGAAAGTATCCCAACAAACTTATCCTATGGCAAGCAACTGATTAATTTCAGAGCCTTTTGGAGAAAACTAATGACTTTGGTAGATACACGGTGTTCCTCTTATTTTATTATTATTATTATTAACCTTTATTTATATAGCGCTGTAAATTTACACAGTGCTGTACATACAATCATAAATTAGACGGATCCCTGCCCTCAGGCTTACAGTCTAAAAGAGACAACACAAAAGGAAGAGGGGAAGGTGATGGGAAAGGGGGTGAGGTCCAGTGGTTCTTCTCTCCCTCTGGGGCCAGGACCAAGGCAGATGGACAGGAGGGAGGGCATGGCTTCTTAATACAAAGTTAAAAGGAGGCATCCTGGGGCGGATGGCACAGTCCTGGGAAAGCTTCCCTAAATAATATAGTCTTTAACTCAGTTTTGAACCTGGTTAGGGAAGTGATGAGGCGTGCATGTGGGGGAAGAAGGTTCCAGGAGTGAGGGGCAGCAAGTGAGAAGGGACGAATCCGGGATGGGGCAGTGGAAATCCTCGGCTGGGACAGGAGACCTAGACTACCAGAACGGAGGGTACGAGAAGGAGTGTGAGGAGAAAGAAGTTCAGACAAGTAAGGAGGGGCCAGTCCGTGGAGGGCTTTGAAAGTCAACAGCAAAAGCTTGTACTGGATGCGGAAGGGGAAGGGGAGCCAGTGAAGGGAGGATAAAAGAGGAGAAACATGGTCAAAGCGGCGAGCAGATGTGATAATACGTGCAGCTGAGTTCTGGACAGAGATTAAAGGATGGAGATGAGAGAGAGGAAGCCCTGTCAGAAGGAGGTTACAATAATCTAGTCGTGATACCACTAGGGCATGGACCAGAGTCTTGGCGGTGGAGGCTGAGAGGAAAGGACGGATTTTAGCAATGTTGTAAAGAAAGAATCTACAGGACTTGGCGGTGGCCTGAATCTGGGGAGTAAATGACAGCGAGGAATCAAAAATGAAGCCAAGACTGCGGGCTTGCTGAACCGGCTGAATAGAAATGCCGTCAACAGAAACAGAAAAGGAGTATTGAAGGGTGGGCTTAGGTGGGAAGATGAGAAGCTCTGTCTTAGACATGTTGAGCTTCAAGCGCCGATGCCGCAAATATTTTATTAATATTTGTGAGACCAGTAAGTAGTACCAAGCACTTCCACCCATTCCTTCTGGTTTGCAAATTTCACATTACTTTCCAGACAAATAAATGGCTCTGAGGCAAATCATACCTGCACTGTCACTAGAAGCCAAAAGGACTAAACAGAGGCTATTGTACTTTGGGCATAATATTATGGGGCTGTTGCGACTCATTGAAAAAGATGATCTAGGTGTCTTCATAGACCACAAGTTGAACATGGGTCAACAGTGTGATGCAGTAGTTAAAAAAGCCAATGCAATTATAGGACACATCAATAGAAGTATAGTGTCTACACCCAGGGATGTAGTAGTACCACTCAATTCTGCTTTGATCAGGCCTCACTTGGAATACTGTGTTCAGTCCTGGGTTCCGCAATTCAAAAAGGATATTAACAAGCTGGAGTATGTCCCGAGGAGGACAACCAAAATGGTAAAGGGTCTGGAAACCATGCCCTATGAGGAGTGACTTAGGGAGCTGGGTATGTTTAGACTGGAGAAGAGAAGGTTAAGAGATAATATTATAGCCTTGTTTGATTATTTGAAAGGATGTCATACTGAAGATGGAGCAAGTTTGTTGTCTGCAGCTCAACAGAATAGGATCTGGAGCTGAGGTCGAAACAGCTTCTACCTCAATATTAGGAGGAAGTTCCTGACAGTAAGAGCTGTTTGACAGTGGAACACACTCCCTCAGAGTGTGTTGGAGTCTCCTTTTTGAAGGTTTTTAAACAGAGGCTTGTGCATTCCTATGTGGCAGGGGTTGGACTGGATAGCCCTTATGGCATCTTCCAATTCTTTGATTCCATGATTCTTTAATTCTTGGTAAAGCTGAAAGCAGTAGGAAAAGAGGAAGACCAAAAGACAGATGGATTTACTCAGCCAAGAAACCACAGCTCTGAGTCTGCAAGATATGAATAGGTCTTGGAGAGTTCTCATTTATAGGGTCACCAAATGTCAAAGCCGACGTGAGAGGACATAACAAGAGCAACAAATGCGCACAGGACTTTATGTCCCACCACAATCATGCTAGTTAAAGAATGGAAGCATAGCAGTTTGGCATCATTTTTTAAACTCCTTCCTCCATGATAGCACTTTGGAATTCTATGGTCTTGTGATCTGTTTTCCACACTGCCAAATACCCCTTCTGGGCCAAGTGACTGTGGCCAACTGCCTCTCAAAGCTGACCGCTATGTGAATATGCATATAGCACCCAGCTCAGGGAAGCTGTTGGAGGCTATGATTTCTGCAAGGGGGAGAGGGAGAGGAGCAGAATCACAGCCACTCACATTACATGACTTCTTGTGAAGTGGAACTGCAGAGGAAGAGACTTATTGCATGAAGGCAATAATGGAACTGCAGCAAGATGGAAAGCCTACGGACAGGCTTTGCCCATCATTGAAAAGATGCATTTCAACAACAAATGGAGTGCCAGTCAGAAGCAGGATGCACATGATGCCATGTGAAAAGTAGTGGCCAAAGACTCTTTTATGCTATTTAAATCCTGCTTTTCTAGCCTTGTGTGATAAAGCCCAAAGAATGGTCTGCCTTGTAGAATTACAGCTTTCCTTTCCACCCAGTTGCTTATGGCTGGAACGTGGCAGCAGGTGTGTAAACAGCTCTTTCTCTTATGTAATTGAAAACTGGGTGACCTTGGGCAAGTGACACACTCAGCCTCAGAGGATGGCAATGGCAACCCCCCTCTAAACAAATATGTCAAGAAAACCCAGTGATAGTTTAACCACAACAACAACCAACTAACATAAAATGAGCAACATAAAGAGTGGAATGAATGGTTATGGGGCAAAATTACAGCTCCGCAGTGTTTGAAAAAATCATTTTCAGTGGTTCAGATTGGAAAAGATTTCACTCAAAAACTGTTGTTTTTGTTGTTGTTGCATGATATTCAAAAAGATTTTACTCAAAGACTTTTGTTGTTGTTGCTGCTGCATGACATAAGGACAAGGAGGCAGCATATGTAAGAAGAGGTGATAGAGCAGGAGTTGGTGTGCATCTGCAGAAAGAACAAATTGATCCCTGACAGACTGAAAGATAATACAATAGTTCTGGAACCTTTTGCAGAATGAACGCTGCTCTCAGCTTTAGCGGACTGAACTGAACTGGTTTCTTGAGATTGTTCCAAATCTCCTTAGTTATTTTGGGAAAGAAAAAAGACCTGAAGAATTTCATGTTATATAAAAGAGTGCACTGGGGAAGTGGTGCATGCCAAGGCCTACCCTGTCTCTAATACCTGGCATAATTTTGTCTGCTGCCCTGGCAGGGAGCTCCCTTGCACACCTGTCATGTGAGCCTCAGACCTTCAAGGCTTTGGGATAAGTCGTCTTTAGAGCCATAATTCACTGTTCCTGTGGCTTTAAACCTGATTAATGAATCGGAAGTTTGGCTTGATTAGCAGTTCTTCAGGTATCAGCTGGAAATTAATTAGCGTAATAGCTTTCACGAAACCTTGTGCTGTCCTCTCCTCTCTGCAGGTGGGATGTTCAGATGGTTAAAGAAAAACTCTGGGATGACATTTTGTGTTCTAATGACCTCTTTGAGCCAGGCACACAGTATGTGAGCAAAAAGAGAGGGAATTTTGTGTGTGTGTGTGGATGCGAGGGAGAGATTGGATTTTGGAACAGGTGGGGAAGAAATTAAAACCAGAGCATATCCTATTGATACCTCACAGACACAGGTAATGGCAACTGAGGTTTGTGCTGGCTTTCTGCTTCCTCCTCCTTCTCGCTAAAAGAATATGCTCCTTTTAGGTGCCTTTTTTGTTTTCCTTAGAAGAAGGGGAAAACCAAAGCATCTCCATATGATTACAAGAAATGTCTCACTGGGTTGGAATTTGAGACAGCTGATCTGGATTCAAAGGAATTGCTGGCTAGCAGGCAATGTGGCCATTGTGCACCAATATATCTTTCTGTTTCCTATTTCCAGTAGAAGAGTAAAAGGAGACAAAGTCCCATGAGCTGTGTGATGGTCCAAAAACCTTCCTTCTAATACTCAGAGAGCCCATTTTGATTGAGAGTGCAGACTGCAAACCCAGAAATTTCTGGCAATAGCCCCTGAAGACAGCCAATTGGTGACAAGGCCGAAATGCATTGGGCTTTTAAAGAAATAAATGTTTTTTGGACCATCATACAGCACATGGGACCTTGTCTTCTTTTACTCCTGTACTCTGAATATGAGTTTCCCCATTTTTTGTTCTGTTAATATTTCCAGTAAGACCAGAGAAAGACAACAACACACTATCTATGTACACCTGTTTAAAATACTTTTAGATTACCTGTCAGTAAAGCTACCAGGGTAAGTGTCTTCAACCAGCATAGTAATATTACACATCCACACTGACTGAAAAGTCCCAGATTTTGTTCCCCTTCTTTTGATTTTATACTGGGTTAAAATAACCTGGGGAGCTGATATAAAAAGTCTCTGATCATACTGGGAGCTGAAAGAAAAAAAATAACAAAATATGCATGGATCACCAAAATAACATTTGAAAGAACAGGAACAAAATTTGCAACTTTGTGGTCTTTTTAATCAGTCTGCATCTGTCCTCAGGTTATATCTTAGTCTGCCTCAGTTTATATTTTATCCCAGAGGCCATGGATTGTGCTAGCTAATCTCCACTGATGGAGAGGAAGGTCTGTGGATGGCATGGTAGATCTGCCTTCTGTGTATGGGAACTTCCAGTCTCACTTGTTATGGCAAAAATTGTGCATTCTGGAGGAAGGCTGAAGGTAGTTATTGAAAGATTCCTCTCTTTCTCCTGATCCACACCTGAAACAGGGAAAAGATATGACAGTCCCAGAACTTCAAATAGTCCCTTCAAAAAGCAGCAGGTAACAAAAATTTGGCTCTTGAAAGCAATTGCTCACATATGTTTGGCATGTGTTGTTATTAATTTAAAGTTTTGGTTTTTACAATAATCTGGAATTGTGGAGGTGGCTGAGATAAATGAAAGGAAATAGAAAACTTCAGTTCAGAAAAAGCCAAGAAATATTTGGTGGGATGGACACAAAGTTGTTCAAACATTGAACATTTGTTTGGAGGGTGACCAACACCTTTATCTCTGCTCTGTCATTTCCAGTCTGGGAGCAGCTGTTAAGGCCCAAAGCCATGGGAGCATCCAGCATTAATACCTACTTGTAGCCATTCTTAAAAGTAGGTTCCAAATAATGCTGGGACACAATGATTGATATAGCTCCCACAATGATTTTTCACTGTGGTTTCCAAAATAGCACTAGTCTACCACCTAAACCAAGTTTAGTTGCTGCTTGGTGATGCCAGGTAATCCCACAACAACCCAATATTTGTTGTGGGGATTGATACAAGAGGATCCTTTGCCCAGGGCTCCTTTGCACTTGCCGCCAATCTTGATTTTGGCATTAAGGAGGGAAAAGCTTTAGGAATTAAAGCTTAGATTCTAATATTCTCAAATAAGTTCTATAACATTACCATCCAAATCCAGGCAATTGCTTGTTTGATAAGAAGCTCAATATACACTACTACATTCATAGCAGCTGGCTTGTTGCCTTACTTCAGCTGACTTTTATGATTTCACTACAGCTGATCTATACATGGAAATGAAAACTATGGCTGCTAGAAACACTACTAAACCCACTGTAATTTTTAAAATGCATGTTGTATGTTTGATGTACAGCTCACCATCTGATAAATGCTTCCAGTTATATTTAATTATATTTTAAAATGGATTATCAGGCATGGCTTGGGGGTTAAGTAGAATGGTTTTCTCATCTTAGAAGCCAGTCAAACTGAAAGAGCTAACAAAGCACATAAACATACAGCCAAATCGCTGAAGATGTGAATGTCTTTCACCTTTCTAGTATCCCATTAAATCCAAACCCATGATACAGGAAATGTCTGAGTTATTATATTGAGGCAATGCAAACTGTTCCCTGGCCACCATCTTGTTTGCCCATATAAGAATATTGTACACCTTTTACCTCACACAAGGTCATGAGAATCTTTATTTTGACCATGACGTAAATCACTTAGTTGTCAAATGAAAAAGGAGACAGATGGAGACAGTGATTGTGAACAGTACCTAATGCAGAGAGACACTGATTCTTGGTATGCCCAAGGCAACAAAAGAGTCAGCATTCTCTGAACACTTGCTACTCATAATATCCTTGTCTTTGCTGAGAAGGCTGAATGACTTCCTCTGTAATAGGTCATGGAGCTTTTCACATCTAGGCCATTTAGTCAAGTCCAGCCATGCACAACAGGTCCGGCTGCTGATTTGCTCGGTAAGTTAGTATGACATTTGAATAAACTGGCAGGCATGTTATTTTGATGCTGCTGGCAATGTGGCTGAAGCACATCAGAAATAATGCTGAATGAGGGAATTGGGCCGAGACCATTAATTAAGAGGGGCCATAGCTCAGTGGGAGAGAACATGCTCTGCCTGCAGAAGGTCCCAGGGTCATTCTCTGGTATATTGAGATAGGCCTGTAAAACACTTTTGTCTAGAGAGACAATATCACTCAGTGTAGATATTCGTGAATTAGAATGACTAGCAGCTTCACATATTTAAACATTTGGTCTACTATCCCATCTCTATCAGAAGGTTCAATGGGAGTAGAGAACAGCACCAACCACTGCATTCTCCATTTTGTATGTGTCATTTCCCGCTAACTTTAGCTTTCTGTACTTTGCAGAATACATTGCAAATGCTGAATTATCTTCTCTGTGTCACACAGGTAAGATGTGTGTAATGTGTGCCTCCAAGTAATTTCTGACTTATGGCCACCCTAAGAGACTGCTATCATGGGATTTTCTTGACAAATTTTGTCAGAGAATGTTTGCCATTGCCTTTCCCGATGCTGAGAGCATGTGAGTTGCCTAAGGTCACCCAGTGGGTTTCATGGCTGAACTGGGAATTGAAGCCCGGTCTCCAGAGTCCCATTCTATTACCCAAACTACTATGCCATGCTATGCTGTGTAGAAGGGGAAATCCTTTTGTTTATTATTAAAATTGTTTCATATAATTCCATCTCCCCCCCCCATCATTTTTAGTTTATAGAGAGGGCAAAATAAATTTCAGCCTTCTGTTTCTCAAGATTTTTTTAAATTTAATTTAAGATAGCCTTTCCCAAACTATCAGACATAATGCCTACTCAATAAGGAGTTCTTTGCCTGCTATACTCCATTACAGCATTCTCCTGTTTGGTGCCCTCCAGATGTGCTATAACTCCCTTAGCTCCATACTCTGTAATGGAGAGTAGACCCACTGGAATTACTGTGATTTGTGTTTAGTTACAAATAAGTTAAGTCTCACTGATTGTAAGCAGGCTTCCAGATGAAGATGTTTCCTAGCACCACCATTTAAAAGACATTGTGTAATTACTTTTTCTTCTCAACTGTAATGGATGGAGAACATAGAGACAGTTGGAAGATGTGGTGGGAAAACATGGAAGGATCATAAAAGGAAGAAGATGAATGAAATATGGCGATAGAGCCCTTAGACTAAGGGCCTTTTCACACTACACAATTGTAGGACTTCTATTCTTCTTTAAGAGCCATGACTGCATTCTGCAGAATCCTGTAATTTGCAGTTTAAGGAGGGGGATCTTGAATTCTCAGCCAGAGAATTCAGCCTAGTAAGCTCACCAACCTATAAATCCCAGAATTCTTTAGAATACATCCACGGCTGTTGTTGAAGATTTTCATATCTGGCTGAAAGGTTCCTGAAAGGTGCCTGAAACAACCTTAAAAGGTTCAGGCAGGGGCAGTGTCTGAACCTCCGGAGCACTTCTCCCAATCGCTCTAATATCATCATGGAAACGGAAGATGCCTCTTTGCGAGGCTGAATCATTTGAAGGAAGCTGTGGGAGCTGGAAGGTATGTGAGGATGTGTGACAGAGTTGTCTTTGCTAAGTCACCCTTGTTGTGAAATGCTGTCCCCCTGGAGGCCTGGTGAGCATTGAAATGGCACTGGCTTTTCATTCCGCAGCCCAGTTAATACATGGATCTTTATTAAAGACTTTGGGATCTAATGATTTTGCTCAAATCTGTTCAGACACATAGCTTTAGCTGTCTTAATTCATTTTAAATTGCTTAATATATTTTTGGCCTGCAAACATTGTTTTGAATTGATTGAATTTGTATGCTTCCCTGAGAAATTGTGTCATTGGGTGAGACATAAAGATTTCAGTAAGTTAAGTAAATAATCTATTTATTTTATTTAAACACTTAAATCCTGCCCTTCCATTTCAAAGATACTGCTTAAGCACTGTTTTTATAGTTTTTGTGGGTTTTTCAGGCTATGTGGCCATGTTCTGGAAAAGTTTATTCCTGACGTTTTGTTGGCATCTGTGGCTGGCATCTTCAGAAAATGCTGGCATGGAAGTGGGTGGAGTATATATACTGTGTGACCCTTGGTTGAAAGGAAATGATTTCCATGTTGATCTGTCTGTTGTTGAATGGCACTTGTGAGTCTTGATTTTGGTGTTTTTTTTTTAGTGCTGCTGTACTTGACAGTGTAAGATCAGGACATATGTTGAAACCCAAGAAGACAAAATCAAAGAGAAGACCTCTTCAGTCACTAAGGGCTGAAACAGGCGGGACAAATAGTCAGTGTTTTGGTTGCTTTGGGGGTGTGGTGTTTAGATGATGCATGCCCTGAATGCAGCCCAAACCTGCCTTAACGCCACCCCAACTAGGAAGAGCCAGCTTGAAAAGGAGTGGAGAAAAATTGCTCCTTTTCAGAAGTTGGTTTAAAATATCAGCGAAAGGCCAAATTGGGGCTGCAGGTGTGTGGTTGCTGCAACCCAATCCACCTTTTTTGGGCAATCTGTTTTGCCCCACCATCCTGACCAACAAATATTGTTTGCTTTTGTTTAAGGCTTTAATAGGTTAATGCCCATTACTTATAACTGCATGCCAGTGTGATATAATGGTTTGAGTGTTGGACTATGACTCTGGAGATCAGGTTTCAAATTCCCACTCAGCCATGGAAACCTACTGGCTGAACTTAATAACCATACTTTCTCAGCTTCAGAGGGTTGCCAAGACAAGCCCACTCTGAACAAATCTTCCCAGGAAAACCCTGTGATGGGTTCATTTTAGGATTGTCATAACCTGGAAATGACTTGAAGGTGCACAACAACTAGTAACCACAGAATTTACACACATTAGGATCCTGGGAGAGGAGCAACTTAGGGCAGGTCTACAGTGTATTCTGGCTGTGAATTATAATATATACTTGACTATAAGTTGAGAAATTTAAGCTCAAAAATTGACCCTAAAACCCTGGGTTGACTTATATATAGGTAATTACAGTAATACTGCCTAGAAAGGTCCTAAAAGAAGCACCGCCCCAATGCCCCACTCTTCATGCCTAGAGCTGCCCAGGCAGGAGTGTGTCTGTGCATGTATAAAAGAGGTGATTCCCTTCCCAGTCTGATAGTAAAGCCTTCTCTCCCCATCAGACAAGCATCCCATTTAACTCCACTTTTTCCCTCTTTCCAATCTGATTTTAAGGCCTTCTCTCCCCACCAAACACGCCATTTAACTTCACTTCCTTTTCTCCCCAATCCAGTCTCTCTCCAATTTCTCCTCCGCCACCAGGCAAGTGGTATTAGGTGGTCAAGAGAGATCCGGAGAAGGAGGCATGGAAGTGGTGTTTTCCCCTTTCCATCCTTTGTTATAGCCCCCTAAGTTTTACCCTTGACTTATCCATGGGTCATCTCAAAATCCATTATTTTGATCCTAAAACCTTCCCTTGACTTATACATGAGGTCGACTTGTACACAGGTATATAAGGTACCCACAAATTCACTCTTTACCTACTATCTTTTGCTGATGGTTTTGGCCTACACTCTGTAAACAGGACCCAGTAAACCTGGGGGGAATTTGGGGTAAACCATCCATGTAGACAAGCACTGAGATTTAAGTTGTGGTGTTGCTTTGCCTCACAAGGAATCTGTGGCCCATGTTTAAAGTGTCTCAGAATACTTCAAAGTTGTTATTATGATTGTTATTCCTGTTTTGTCTTTACAGTTGCCACTGATTAACAACCCCTAGAGAATTTCTTCTCTCAATGCTCTGTACAATTTGTACAAGGCTCTGTACAATTTGTTAGGGCTGCCAGAGTGTCATGGACTGCCCTGGGCCTGACTTTGAAGAAATAGAGGAGGCTGAGACAGAGGCAGATCTGGGGCTTCCTGGATCAGCAATCCCAGAGCTCAGGAAACTGCAGAGAGAGAAACAGACTTTATGGACTCTAGGATGCAGGTGCTAGGACCTGTAGATAGAAGGCAGGTCAATGAGTCCTTAAGGTCTTCCAGGCTAGAAGCCAAGAGGATTGCTAATAGGTTGCAGCTGAGAGAAGTAGAAGTTTACAAGACCTCCAACTGCAGAGATTCTTTGCAGCCAACAATCAGTCTTGCAGCCTTGTTGTTCCTTTATTCCTTGCTCCTGGATTCAAGTTATCTTACCTCTGGAGTTGCCTTGTGACTACACTTTTGCCTCTGCCCTTTGCTATGACTGACTGACTGGTATTGTGTGACCGTTGGACTGGACTCTGGACTGCTCCTTTGCATATTTCCCTGCTGTGCTGCCCTCAGTAGAGGTAAGTAGGACCCAGTGAAAACTAGAGACAGTTCCTGTACTTTTAATGATTGTGTAGAAGTGGGAATTTCAGCAGGTGTTGCTTGTCTTGAAAAAGGATAAGCAGCAACACCTGCTAATATTTCTGCTTCTACAAAGTCATTAAAGGTACAGGAATCACTCCCAATTCTCACTTAGATAACACTGATGAGGAGGGAAGAACACAAGCAGCTGACTGCCTGAAGAAATTAGTGACAGATTATTTTACAAATGCAAATTATTGTTTGAGTTATATAATTGTTCTCAACACACCACTGCTCATCTATATAACCAAAACTGAGTATTTGTCATGTTTCGGCACAATACAATGAAGAAAACTTCCTCAAAATAGTGTGCATCAGATACAGTGGGCCCTTGTTATCCACTGGGGTTTGGTTCCAGGACCCTCTATGGATAACAAAATCCGTGTATGCTCAAGTCCCATTAAATATAATGGCACAACAGTGTATATATGTAGCCTACCTATTTAGTAAAGAGAATTAAAGGCAAGTGCTGGGGGCACTTCATTATTGGTGAACTACACTTTCCAGCAATTGTGGTGGTGTAAAGATAACAAAGAAAGCACGTTATTGGGGGAAAGATTTCTACCTACTTAGAGTGTGGTGCAAAAAGAAGAAGAGTCAATCAGGAATGGTTCTGGCTTCTGTGTTGTCAGTTTTATAGCAGGCTGGCAAAGTTTAGGCCAGTGATTCCCAGACTTTGGTCCTCCAGGTGTACTGGAGTTCAGGTGCCAGAAGCCACAGCCAGTTTGGCCAACATCTGGAATTCTGGAAGTTGAAGTCTAAAACCAAAGTTTGGGAACCATTGGTATAGGCCTTTAGGTTTCAGATTTACTTTTTTGCCAAACAACTGAAATACAATAACTCTTACTCTACCTCTGAGCGCTTCTGAAGCTTCATTACTTTCATTGATTCAGAACTTAGTAATGCTATTTTTGCACCAGAATTCCCAGAATCTCTTAGCCATGCTGAAGGTATCTGAGAGTCATGGTACAAAAGAAGTAAATAAATATCAGAGATGAACTATTCCACCTGACAATTTGCAATAGACCATCAGCCAATTAGTAATCTTAATAGTCAGAGAAACCTCTGCATGTTAGTGTAGCCAATGAGTAGGTATTATTTTTGATCATTTCCAAGTTGCTGACCTCCTCTAAGATTAGTGCCCCCCATTTTCCCACATTCCCTTCTATGTTCCCTCATCAGAAGGCAACCCTCAGAGAAACAGGACACAGCAAAGGCTGTTGAGGAATGAAGGCTAACGAGTACAAACCAAAATTTTTAACACCCAAGCATAATGTGGGACCACGTAAGGCCAGATCTCAAAGAGATCTATAGATGAGATGTAATAGCATTAAGATATTGTTGAACCAGTGTTTGTTGTAAATGGACATTCAGCCAACATAACATGTTCAAAGTTTGTCTTTCTCAGACTTTCTTTAATTCTTATAACTGAGTGTGACTTCCTCACTTGAATCTGCAGCATCTGAGAAGTGCAAATCCTACGTCATTATGATGACTTTCTTGAGCCAACTTGCTAGACAAAGTACTCTCTGGCTGGTGTCTAAAAATCCCCAGATGACCAATCAAATCCAAATGACTTCAAACACCATTTCAGAGATAAATTTGGAAGAACCAGTTGTTCAAGATTATGACACTCCTAGTGTGTCCTTGGACAAAATGTCCCCTCTCAAGCCAAACTTCTTAGGGTTCTAATAAGGATAAAATGGAAGGATATTCCATGCCCTCCAACACTTCACAAATGAAAACCAGAACACATATGGCCAAACAACACCAGACTGTGGACAGAAGTTCAAAATGTAGTGAGGAAGAACAGACATGAAGGGGAAAGACTGCAGTAGTTTGATTTTGCCTCAGCCTGTTGGGAAGGGCAAGATTACATTCCCTCTTTGCCGCTCCCCATCCCTGCTGAGTTGAGTATAAACTACTTTTGAAATCTGAGCTGACTTTGCAGTGACTGAATAAGTTGGGAAAGAATGTGGAAACTGGGGAGAGGAGAGAAAAATTGGAACATTTTAAAAGCAGCTGAAAAGGTGGAATAACAGAGGATTAATTTGTACTGTCCCTGACATATCGGGTCCGTTGGAGGATATGATATATATGAGTATCTGTGATTTTTTAGGGTAGGACAAGAACTGTATTAGGTGGCTTGAACAAAATTATTCTCTAAGGACCAATCCACATTTTTTCTGTGCCCAAGCTGATGCATTGTGTGTTTTAAAGTCATTTCTGACTTATGCTGGTCCTAAAGTGACCCTATTATAGGGCTTTCCTGGTAAGATTTGTTCAGAGGAAGGTTGCCATTGCCTTCCCCTGAGGCTGAGAGCATGTGACTTGTCCAAGGTCACCCACTCGGTTTCATGGTCAAGCAGGGAATTGAACCCTAGTCTCCAGAGTCATAGTCCAACACTCAAACCACTACTCCACCAGGCTCTACACCAGGGCAGATAGATAGGTTAAATTAAACATATGCCTAGAAAAGCAGAGATGGTAATGAGACTATTGATGAGAAACAGATACCCAATCTTTGATAGTATTCCCTAAATATTTATGTGGCAGGTGGTAGGCTCAAAAGAAAATAATTGAACATGGCTTTGATGCTCTTTCCGCTCTCCATCACCACATAAACCTACATCTTGGAGGGAAGGGCTGCCACACTGAACAAGTGGGCAGTGGGGAGAGATTTTGGTCTCTGGGTGGTTGGAAGAATTCCCATCACTGCAACAATCCAGAAAGTAGGTTGCAATGCGGTGGGGGGGGGGGGATTTGGATATATGCCATAGTAATACACTAATAAGATGCTGGGCTTAATTTCTAGTAAATGTACTTAGGATCACTAATTCCACATAATAACTACAACCTACTGTTGCTAAGCCCTGATTGAAAAGTTTGTTTGTTGTGTCCAGGCACAGTGAGGGTCAAAGTAGATATTAAAAACAATATATATTCCCTATGATTAATCCATTTCATCCCAGATGACAGGATTTCCTCAGATATACACACCTCAGCAATGAAACTTGTATATTAAGCCCATTCTATGGGCTTCAAGATGGCAGGTCTTTGGAAAATTTGCTTCAAGCTTTCTGCTTACCCATGGAGTCGACTGAGTGAGTTTGACTTGCACATATGCTTTAAGTTAGCCTAGAAGGTAAAGGTAAAGGTATTCCCTATTGATAAGGTTGTCAAGTTGTGTCCGACCATAGGGGACGGTGCTTATCTCTGTTACTAAGCTGAAGCGCCAGCGTTGTCAGAGTCTACTTTGTGATCATGTGGCTAGCATGATTGAACAGAATGCTGTTTACCTTCCCACCAGAGTGGTACCTATTTATCTACTTGCATTTGCATATTTTTGAACTGCTAAGTTGGCAGAAACTGGGACAAGTAATGGGAGCTCACCCGATCATGCAGCACCTGGGCCTTGAACTGCCAACGTGTCAGTCTTGCAGGCAACAGAGCCACCACATCCCATTAAGCCACTGCAACCACTTGAGCCACCGCATCCCATTAAGTTAGCCTACCCTTTCCCAATGTAATACCTACTAGATTATTTAGATTATAACTCTGATCTGACCTGGCCACCTGGGGTGGTGGGGGTATTACCCAAAAAGATGATGGGATTTGAGGACCCCACCAACAATGTCAGTGTTTCCTTGATATTTTGAGGAAATTTATTAGTTCAATAGAAGGCCTGCAAGAGGTTGGGTAACTTAAGGGGTTCTTTCCACCTACATAGAATCATAGAATCATAGAGTTAGAAGAGACCACAAGGGCCATCCAGTCCAACCCCCTGCCATGCAGGAACTCCCAATCAAAGCATCCCCGACAGATGGCCATCCAGCCTCTGCCCAAAGACCTCCAAGGAAGGAGACTCCACCACACTCCGAGGGAGTGTGCTCCACCGTCGAACAGCCCCCACTGTCAGGAAGTTCCTCCTAATGTTGAGGTGGAATCTCTTTTCCTGCAATTTGTATCCATTGTTTCGCGTCCTAGTCTCTGGAGCAGCAGAAAACAAGCTCGCTCCCTCCTCAATATGACATCCCTTCAAATAATTAAAAGGGGCCAACATATCACCTCTTAACCTTCTCTTCTCCAGGCCAAACATCCCCAGCTCCCCAAGGCGTCCCTCATAGGGCATGGTTTCCAGACCCTCCATCATCTTAGTTGCCCTCCTTTGAACACACTCCAGCTTCTCTACATCTTTTTTGAATGTACACACTGCAGAGAGACTTGTTTTGATGTATAAAAAGAATTTTATTTAGAAATGTGCAAAAGTGCATGCAAACACACTAAGAATCATACAGGGCTAACAGAAAGAAAGATGTAAAAGGTTGGATAGCAAGAAATCAGAAGTAATTAGAGAGGGTGATTGATAATTACCAATCCTGGAGATGGGGGTTCCACAGAAGATGGTGTTGGGCTCAGGCAGTATCTGAGGGAGACACAGTGAGCAAGAGAGACCAGAGCTCGGACTGATATTTATATCTGGTTTCATAGCCTGAAAGGGTACTTGGTGCTATCCTGCAGGATAACAAAGACTTTATGGTCTTCCCAGGAAATTGACAATAGGATTCTGGAATGACAGGTTGTTTTAACTCTGGAGTGACAAAACACTGATTGGAGCTGAGACAGCTCCTGGATGGCTGGATAAAAATGGGTGAATAGGAATACAGCCTGGGGTGAGCAGGAAATATGGTCTTTAACTGCTCTTCATTGGGGCACACTCACTCCCTCTTATGAAAGGATATGCAAAAAGCCTGGAGGAGAATGGAGTGATCAGCAAATCCATTTAACCTTTATTTAGTGCTGTCTATGTCTTCCACATCTCTTTGGGCCAGCATGCCTTTCCCATGTGAAATTTTCTACTGTTCCAAAGGTCTTTGCTGCATGCTGGGCTGTAGATATGAAAATATGAAACCCCATATTCCAGCGAGAGAGGTGTTGGGTATGCTAACAAAGACATCCAATTGGAAAGGTTTAGCTAGTTCTTAGGGTTGCTGGGAATAAAATGGAATATCCCTCCCTCCACTTCTTCATGTAAGCAAATATAGACAATAAAGTAGGAACAATGTCCATTGGGAAAAGGGCATGACAAAAACTGATCATTTCCAGAGATCTCTTCCAAAGTGCTATTTTCCATGGTATTCAAGATAGCTCCATAGTGTCGTAAACATCAGATCTTTGAAAAATTACTTTTTGGACAACAGCTTGCAAGATACTCCAGTGGTATGCTGGCTGCATGATTGTGGAAGCTGGCATCAAAACAAATAATTATTCCAAGCTCTGGTAATAAGCAAAATAATAAAATTAAGAGAAGTCATGAAACAAAGCATGGTAATTGCAAGATAAAGAGATGAAGTAATAATGTGCTAATGATGTGCTATGACAAACACATGTCTTTTATCATTTGAAGGAACGCATCTTCTAAAAGCATGCTGAACATGTCACATAATTTTATCATAAATAAATTGCACATGGTTTCCTTAAGTGTAGCCCATATACCAGCCTCTCTTGCATTCTCCAGACTGTCCAAGATTGTCTCCAATATTACACCTTTGGTAGTATTAGACTTTCCTCTCCTTACAGCCCTCTGAAAAGCTGCTCTGGAAGAGCAGTGTTTTTAGTGCTGGAAGCAATACACTGGATACTGATCCAATTCTATGTGTATTTTTTCAGAAGGATATCCTGCTGAGAAGCCTAGTTTGTAAATGATCCCAAAGGCCCTCCTTTTTCTATCTGCTGCAAGAGGAAGAATCAATGGATTTTATTCTCAAGTGACACTACCTGTCTCTGATGGTGAGCTTGCATGCTTCTGTGAGATGAGGCTAAGTTAATGGTAGCACTGCTACTAATAGAGTCTCCCACATCAGACAAGTTTTTGCGGAGGCCCTAGACTAAATGTGTGAAACAACTACTAGGCAGCAGCAGCAGTAGTAGTAGAGGAGGGGTTGGCATGGTAGAGGATGTGTGAGAAACAATCGCAATAGCATTCTAGCTAACTCTTGTTAATCCTGTGCAGATGGAGGCAGCAGTAAGCCACTACTGAATGTCTTTTACTGAGACAATCCAGAACAAAGAGGGGGCTAGTCAGAAGGTATTCAATCAACTACTGGGAAAGCCATAGTCCTGAGCTTGCTTAGTAAGGCTGTTAATAACAGGGTGTCTTGGAGTTTTCTTATTCATAGGGTCATCATAAGGTGAATCTGTCTTGACAGTAATTAATAGCAAACATTCCCAAGTATGTTTGTGCATGTGTACACAGAACTGGAGCTTCAAACTAGGTGAGTCATGTCCAGGCCTGTGTTAGAAGCCCTATGTAGGAGTTTTGGATAACTTTATAAATAAATCAGTTAAATTGTCAATGTTATATAATGTCGCTTTAAAAAGTAAGCTGGAAAGCCAGGCTACAACCGCCAGAATCCTCCAGCCAGCATGGCTAGCAGTGCTTCCAATCTCTAAGCAATGTGAAGATCCATCTGAAATGAATGGGGGATGGGACAAAATTCTTTCAATGGTCCTAAATCTGGAGTTACCAGATTTAATATTCCAACACATATATCCCAAAACATCACTGTCCATTTATCCAACTATGTTTTGAGCCAAATCAAAACTGTGCTCAAACTCTGAGAAAGTATCACTGTAATTTTCAACCAATAAAATGTTCTGCACAGTGTATCCACTTAATGTTGGTACTAAATGTACTTACACTGTGTAGTTATGCCCCTCCATCATGTTATAAAACAGGCTATGGCACTTGGATGGTTATCATTAGGGAAACTGATAGTTCTGAAAAGTCATTACTTGAACTGTGGTTTGTCACTCTGGAACAGAATCTGCCTCTCCTGGCCTTTTAAAGTGACCACATTATTTGTCTTTGCCACACAATTTGTCTATTTGGCCAAGATAATCATAGTACATGTGCATTTTAAAATTTAATTCTTTGATATAGCCTGACATTATAATTAGGACTATTTTTAAGAAGTAATGGTCATCTTTACTAACCCCAAAATGATGTTGCTAACTTCTTACAAAGCATCCAGTTAATATCATGCCACAGGCCAGTCTAATATTTTTTGTTTATTAAAATTTCCATAGCCATATCTGCTTTCAAAAGCAGTTGTTCAGCTTAAGAAAATAACACCAAATGCATGAAAGTAATGTCTAAAGCTGCTTTCAGATGTGTTATTGAGCCAGATGTGTTCTTGAGTAAAATTATCTTTGTGATTCCATCATCAGTCAGTAACAGCTCTTCCTTCTTCCTTTCACAGTATTTTGTAGTTTTATCTGATTGCCCAATAGTGAGAATATTTAATAGTTCATAGTCTTGATTAAATAACTGAGAGATGTGGGAAACTTTCCCAGTAAAGCTTGGAACTGGAGCTGGAAAAATGAGCAAGTAAATATGAATTTCTGGTGACATCACTTTCAAATAACATTAGTATAGTTTAACACTGTTGCTGTGTTTTTGGTTATGTAAAAAAAGGAAAGAAAAAAAGCCCATTAGAGTTTCTATAGATGTTTTAGTATACTAGTCTATTATTATTATTATTATTATTATTATTATTATTTTCTTATATCCCACCTTTCTACCAATATAGGGACTCAAGGTGGTGAACAGCAGATTTAAAACAATATGATTTTAAAACAAAACAACATTAAAATGTATAAATATAAAATTTTAAAAAGCAAACCATTTAAAAAATTAAAACAGTTATGAGTTAGAATATGTTAAAAATACAAACCTTAAAATTTCATTAGGACAACATTCCCAGCCCTTGTCAGTTTGCAAAGGCCTGGCAGAAAAAAAAAATGTCTTTCATGGATGTTTTTCAGGGATGGAGCCATCCTGGCCTCTCTAGGGAGGGAGTTTGGGAGCAGCCACTGAGAAGGCCTTCTTTCTTGTTCCTTGCACCTGAGAGTGTGGTGGGTCAGAGAGAAGGGCCTCTCTGGATGATCTCAGTACTCTGGTGGGCTTGTACAGGGTGATACAGTCCTTCAAATAGCCTGGACCCAAGCTGTATAGGGCTTTATAGGTCAAAACCAGCACTTTGAATTGTGCCCGGAAATGAACTGGCAGCTTATGGAGCTGTTGCAACAAGGGAGTTGTATGCTCCTTGTAGCCAGCTCCACTTAACAGTCTGGCTGCAGCTCTTTGGGCCAATTGAAGTTTCTCAGCACTTTTCAAAGGCAGCCCCATATAGAGTGCATTACAGTAATCCAGACAGGATGTAACCAAGGCATGCACCACCATGGCCAGATCTGACTTCTCCAGGAACAGGCACAGTTGGTGCATAAATTTTAGCTGTGCAAAATGATGATGATGATGATGTCGATGATGTCGATGATGTCTTACTCACCTCTCCCCAAGTCCAGAGTATAACACAGATTAAAGCACATAAAACCATTTAAATACATAGGTTAAAACCCATAAACAGAGTACATAATAAAATCATCCAACATAAAATTTAAAATAAACCAATTTAAAATGTATAGTTTAAAATCAACTGGATAGGCCTTTAATACTAATTTTTTAAAAAATTCAGACAGCATGTTTTGCTGTTGATGTTACGAGTACTGGACGCCTTCCAATTTTGTTGTGTGAATGTGTGTGTCCCATTATGGCCCTGAATGTACTCTGACTGCAAGTAGCCATGGAGCTTATCCTACCCAGTCACATAGGCAAGGTAGCCATGAGCCCAAAGGCAAGAGACCATGGAGAAACAAAATCTGGTCAGTTTGGGAGCTGCAATCAAAGGAAGATTCACACCCCTGAAACAGGAAGTGATCTCAAGTGATCTTTTCCATGCAGATATGGCCCTTTGATGTATCTTTGTCTCAGGCTATTTGTGGCCTATATAAACACCCAGATTCCCTTTGTTTCCTTGGGCTGGCTAGAATTCATAGAGTCCCCACATCACTTTGAATTCTGACTAGTTCCGACTCAGAACTGTCCCCTCAGCATTCCCCAAATGGCCAACTGTATGCCATCGAATTGGACCATCCAGAGTCAACACATTTGAGTGAGTATCACCACTAGTGGAACCTCTTGTCTATTCCAGCGCTCAGACCTATATTCCTTTGCTCTTGTGTGTGTGCGTGTATGAATGCATCTGCACTGATGTGTGTGTTCCCCTGAATAAAATACAGTTAATAGAAAGAATTTTGCCTTGGTGAATTTGCCTTGGTGAATTCCCTAGTCTGCTTGTAACTCAGGCCAAGTAATTGAGCTAATTAAAATTTCCTTGGTTCATAGTTACAACAGTTGCCAGTCTACTTCTGACTGGTTGAGGTAAATGTCCCCAGAAGACCTGAGTGTACAGGAATGATTATATGTGAAAAGGCAATCCCACAGGTAACCTGGACCCAAACCATGTATGGCTTTAAATATAATAACACTTTGTAATTTTCCCAGAAACTAGCCAGTGGAGTGATTTTAGTATTGATGTGATGGTATTGTTCACTCCCAGATGTCCTAGTGATCAGTCTAGCTGCCATATTTTGAACTAACTGAAGTGTTCTAATATCTTTAAAACAGGAGACACAAAGACCTGGACTTATTTAAAATAGTAAGGTATTCCTGGCTAGCTTCTTAAACACCCAGATTCCCTTTGTTTCCTTGGGCTGGCTAGAATTCATAGCCCACCAACAGTCACCCCACTTCTATAAGGTTGCATGCTTTTTTGGAGAAGGTATAGGCAAAGAAAGAGCCAAACAGTTCTGCTTTCTCTTCTTCACCTGTTAGCATTTAGTCCTTCTTGCTAAGCCGCACACATCAACTATATCCTTTCTTCCACCTTGCTTTGTCCATATTTGAAAAGTCCTTTTCAGTACTCTTAGCATCACTCACCAGATTTTACCTTATTCTGAGCTTCGCCTTTCCAGACACTGTACACATCAGCCAATCCGATTGTCTTTGAGAGAGGGGTGGGGTATAAATAAAAGTTTTATTTTATTTTTACCTACTCTTGGTGACTTTTTCCTCCCTTCTTTCTTTTTCTTATAGATGAATTTTTCTTTTCAGCTGATTGCTCAGCCTTTTGTGCAGCTCTGCTTCTTTTTTAAAATACATATCTCAGTTTAATATCTTAATGGAATTGTCTGTGATTCTCCCTTTATAACTGTTTCTCAAAACCCATCTGGGTCTTCCTTCCTTGTTAGTCTACGTAACATGTCTCTGGTTTGATAAACAATTATTCAGCAGGGTCAGATTGATCAATTGATAATTCACCTTTCTCTCCTTCTCTCACCTTTCTACAATATATGTAAGATTCTCAAGTGTAAGGATATATAACTGAATACCAAAACTAGGATCATCGATGACATAGTATTTTCATTTTCTATGTATGAATGCGAAAGCTGGATAGTGAAGAAAGCTAAGAGGAAGAGAATCAATTCATTTGAAATGTGATGCTGGAGAAGAGTTCTATAGATGCCACAAGCAACCAAAATATCGGCCTGAGAGCAAATCAAGCCTGGACTCTCTCCAGAAGCCAAAATAACTAAACTGGCACTATTGTACTTTAGACTTATCATGGGATGATATGATATAGAAAATATGAGAATCTTGGTAAAGTAGGAAAAGAAGAAGACCATATCAAACAAATCAGTGAGCATCCTGTTAGTGATATTCACAAGCATAACTCCACCTTACATTTAAGTATGTATTTTGTGTGTGTGTGTGTGGGGGGGTGTTGCTAATGTTGGTATTTCCTTCCTCTCTTTGAAGTCTCTCTCTGCCCCCCCCCCCCATACCCCTGGCTCAGTTTCACTGTGATAGATAGCACACCCCCACCATTATTTGGCTGTTGGAAAGTGGAGGAGATTGGAGAAGTGTCAGACTTTTTTTTTCCATAGCCAGATGTAAACCAATGACATCATCTGCTGAGACTTTCAAGATCTCAGTGTAAGAGATCTGGTAATTTTCTCCAATGCCACCTTCTGTTATCAACCAACAATAAAATGTCCATAATGGAAGGAGAGAGAGGACTATTGCAGTGATTTGTTGAGTCCTGGAGGTGGTGACAGGAGAACTGTAGTCTAGTTCTACATGGGCAACTCCTGTGTTCCACTCAACAATGTGAATTCTTGGCCATTGATTGATTCAGTAAAGGAGGCTACAGCCCCAACTTGCAATATCTGAACAGGACTGTTGATGACCATGGCTTTTGGATGGCTCTCATTCATAGGGTTAGCATAGGTCAAAGCTGACTTGATGGCAAGTAACAACAACCATCTCCAACCACTAATTAGAACAGCAAAAAATGTTCAAGTGCATATAGCCTGAAACATTTTCAGCAACCAAGCAGAAAACATAGGCAATAGAAATCTGATAGAAGATAGTCATCTTGTCAAACAGACCTCGTTTCCCTTTGTTTCAGATACTGCACAAGTTGAACTATTTATTATGAGAGAAGGCTTGATGTTCCTTCTCATTCAGCCATATCTTCAGCCTCAGGCATTGATCAAAACCAAGGTAGCTGTCCTTGGAACAATATAATTGTACAGTTTAAAGCAGGCATTCCAAAAAGCAATTAAAAGAGTAATCTAAGAAAGTTTCATAGCATTTTTTCATCTCTCAGCAATTTGAGTGCAAAATTTCAAACTGGTGAAAAGATCTTCTCCTGCTGTCCTCTACAGATGTGGAGGACTTTTGGGAGGAAAGGGTCAGTGGCAATGGCATATAAGATGGGCTAATAAACCAAATCAATAATCATAGTCTCCTGTTATGTAGTGTATTTCTCACCATTCATTGGCTGTGCTGGCAAGGGGTGATCATAGTTGCTACCCAATATAGGTGGAAGGAACCGGAAGATCAGACCAGCTAAAACAACGGATCATAGAGAAACCCAAAGTAGCAGTCCTTGGGTAACTGGATTGAATGTCAATATGATGTTAAAACTGTGTAAATATACTATTCTGTACATCACAGGGCACATGTCAATGTTTCCATGATGTCAGCAATGCCGTAGAACTGCTGTAGTGCTATCATCTTCATAAATGAGCCCCTCTCATTGCACTTTTTGTCAAGAGTCACAATGATTGTATCACAGTGCAAAGAGCCCCTCACTACAACAGTGTCAGCTGTCATGAGCAGGGTACTATTATTATTGTCCTCATTTCTTTCCCCCAATTTTGGGACTCAAGGTGGCTTAAAGAATATTAAAACTGGGACAAATTAAAAGTATACAATAGCATCAGTATTATGTAGAGAGTGTATTTTACAAAGCAATGAAACAACTATTGAAACCACAACAAATCAAGGCACTATTAAAAGCCTATTGCAGTCCATATTCAAAATCCTGTTGGAACAGGAAGGTTTTCATGAAAGTAGAACAAGGAGGGAGCTATCCTTGTGTCCCTAGGGAGGGAGTTTGGGAGTGGCCACCAAGAAAGCCCTTTCCCTTGTATCCACCAAAGATGCTTTGGGAAGCAGCGGTACTGAGAAGGGGGCAGAGGTTGACATTATGAGGATGGGGTTACTAGAGAAATGTCCTCAATGTCCCTAGAAGCTGGACTGTCTGAATTTTGTTTTGCTAAATGCAAGTACTGTATTTGGTACTGTTGTAATATATATTTTAGATTTTATTGTGCTCTGCAATACAATAGAAAAACATATTTATTTCTCTGCAGAGCTTATGTCTGTATAGATATCATGGCCTGGATACTTTTTCTATGGATGGGTGACCTAGTTTGGATAACAGTTATGCTTTGGGGACTTCATACAATATTATATTGCTGACAGTGTTTCAAATTATGTATTCATGGCTGAGAGTTTTATAAGCAGGATGAATTCCTTTGGGTCACCATTATTGTTTTTCCAATTGTATTTGGACCTTGGTCAGGTGTGGTTAAATTAGTGACCGATGTGTTTGAAGACAGCAGTAAATGTTAGCATTCCCCAATGAGTTTGCAGTATAATAGCTTGTTTACACTGGTCTTGACCCTAGCTATTGAAGAACTGATGGACAAAGCATCTCACAGTTGGAAGGCATAGCACTTCTGTCTAACCAGACCCACAAGCAGTTTGAGAGAAGCACCCAATTACAATATTGAAAACCAAAATGCATAGCAGGGGATTGGACTGGATGGCTTGGACTGGATGGCCCTTGTGGTCTCTATGGGCCAGTACAAACTGGCGCTTTGTTCTGGCCTAGGTCAGAAAGCAGGGTTCAGTAGGGCTGGGTGCCCACACATGCCTAGCCCTACTGTCAGCACCTGTGTGGCATGTTGGCATGTTGTCATGTGCCCCCATTTACACCAGGCGCGTCATGATGATGTACGGAAGTCAGAGTGACCAAATGGCACTTGCTGGAATGGGCATCATCATGGTGCTCCAATGCCATGATTTTGCCCCTAAAAAGAAGCTGTCTACAGCGGCTTCTTTTTAGGTAGCGTGTTGGTGCTATACTGTGTGGCTGGCATAGCACCAACCAGGGGCAAAGACGGGTGCCTTTCTGTTGAGCCACTATGATTTTATGATTCTATAAAAACTGAAATCAAATCCAAGATCCATGGTTATGTTCTCCCATAGTTTTTGTTTTGCTCATTACCAGAGCTTGGCCATTAAAAAAGCCATGACAAAGCAGCACAGTGATAACTGCCCATGAAATATTCAGAAGAGAAAGGGCAACCTGATTTCTCTTGGGAGGGAAATATACAAAGGAAGTCCTTTCAGAAAGACCAGCAGGATACCTAGCCAAGACAATAAGATTTTTTTTTAAAATTGTGGTCTAGTTAATGGTTCTCAGTGTTTGTCCTTCCAGATATTCGAAGGGGTGTCATATTGAGGATCATAGAATCATAGGCCCCATTCCCACTTATAAATAATTTGGTTTGCAATCTGAATTGATGGTTTCGTTTGACAGTGGAGCATCGTTCATACTACATTTGAGCCAATAGAACTTTTCTGTTGCTTATTAACATACTTCTTGTTCACATTTACCAATGAATTGATTAAAAAAGGGCCCGCTTTTGTAGCTCCCCCCCCCCATCATGGCAATTGCATCAATGTTTCCACCCACATTTGATGGTGTGCTCTGTCATATTCATTGTCGTAAAAAACAAAACACCAAAACACTGGCCGGCAAAGGAAAGGGCAGGTAAACTCAAAGTACCATGAGATAGGGAAAAGTTCCCCAAAGGTTCCAATAGTAAATAACAACAACAGTCTCAATCTTTGGAGGTTTTAAAACAGAGGCTGGATGGCTAACTGTTGGGGATGCTTTGATACTGTGTTCCTGCATGGCAGGGAGTTGGACTGGATGGCCCTTGTGGTCTCTTCTGCTCTATCATTCTAATTTTTTTTTAATTCTATCATTCTATGATTCTATATTTTGCACTTCAGCTCCACAAGTCCTAGTCAGCATGACCAATAATTAGGGATTCTTGGAGCTGAAATTCAAAGTATTTTGGAATGCCAAAGATAAAAAACTAATGGTGTTGGGTAACAATTCCCATTAGTCTCATCCAGCAAGGGCAATAGTTGTGGTTGTGGGTGATGGGAGCAATAGGCCAATGCATCAATGTGTGTCAAGCTAAGGAAGGCTGGTTTATACTGATGTAGGGGGGAAATGTCCTTGAACAGTGTTTCTCCCTTTATTAAAGGACAATATTGACTTAACCTATCTGCATGCATTCATTCAGATCTGTGAAGATTACCTGTTGTGTAAATGCTGAAGGCAAAGCAAGATCAAGGTGGCAAAATAAATAAATAAATCTCCACATAGCAAATATTCAGTGGAATTCAGTGGAACGCAGGGTGTAAACGGACTATCTCCTTTATTCCCTGCACTCAGAGAACAAAAATAAAATAAAATAAAATAAAACTGAGCCATCCCTTCATGCCTGATGTGACTCACTTTACTTTTGGATTGAAAGACATTTAGCTAGCAATAAATAATAGTTTTACAATAATAAAGTTTCACTTTCATATGCCTCCATGCTGCCCCAGTCCAGCTGAGCACTGGAACAGGAAGCGCCAAGATTCCAAGAGGGAAGGTTTTTCCTGACCTCTCCAGAATTAGGCAAGGTGACAAGTCTCCTGGCACCATAGTCCATTCTGGTGGTTTGGAACAAAACCCAAGCAACACACATCCAAATATCTTCGTTTGGCCTGTTGCTAACTCACCGTTATGAAAACAGATGCACACTAAAATATATTTTATTTGAATATGAAAGAAACTCTTCAGAATCTAAGTGTTATAAATTATGAATTTAATCACTGACTCTACCAAGACATAAATTGATCGATCACAGCAGTTGGATCATTTTCCACATTTGATTCCAGAGTTGAATTCAGAGTTGCATATCCTTCAGGTATGACTTGTAGAAATATTTGGTATCTAAGGCTGCATCTGCACTGCAGAAGTAATACAGTTTGATGCTTCTTGAACTGCCATGGCCCAGTGCTATGGGATTCTGAGGTTTGTAGTTTCATGAGATATTTAGCCTTTTCAGAGTCCTCTGGTGTTATTACACACTTGATCTTAGCCAAAAGGCCGAGAAGCGATCTGGTGTTACAACAAACTACAAATCCTAACATTCCATGAGATAGAGCTATGACAGTTAAAGCAGACTCAAACTGCATTAATTCTGCAGTGTGGCAGTGGCCTATATCATGCAGATTGCAGTGCAGTAGTGCAATATCAGCTTGTGGTAGAAACAGAGGATAAAACTCAGGATGGTCTTGTATGGTTAAAAAAAAAGATAAGATAAATGTACATTTATTGTTTCAGGAAACCCAGCTTGGGATAGGAAAGGAGATAGACCAAAAGAAGATTACCTGAACTTCACTACAACAAGCCCTGAAAAGAAAACTGTCATGTGAAAGTGTCTGTTGCAAGGTGAGAGTTTCATGGTTGTTCCATTTTCAGACAGCTGATTAAGGCTGGATATGCACTCCAGAAATAATCTAGTTTGACACCATTATAACTTCCACAGCTCAGTGCTATGGAATTACAAACTACACTTCCCAGAACTACATGCACTGAGCCATGGCAATTAAAGTGGTGTCAAATTGAATTATTTCTGCAGTGTGGATGCAGCCTAACTTTTGGGAGAAGGGGAAAGTGACCTCTTCAAATGCAGGAAGGAAGCAAAAAGGATTGTGCACATAGATCAAAGAAACAAAACTGTGAAACAAAAGAGTAGACAGGAGCTCTAGAGTGCCCCACCTCTATGATTACTCTATACAAGCATTGATGCCTCTTTGGTTCAAACATATAAAACCCTCCACATTTCTTCTCCCTCTTTCCTCAGCTAAGAACAGCCTTCCCAACCTCTTGTCCTCACTTTTGGACTTTGGTACCCATCTGACCTTGCCAGAATGCCCAGTGGCAGAGAATTCTGGGGGTTGTAGATCTGTAAAGCAACAAGCTGGGGGTATTTTGGACAAGGAAAAAAAATCCTACTGCAAGTTTCTGTTGTTGTGTGCCTTCAAGATGTTTCTGACTTATGGTAACCCTAAGGCAAACCTACTATGGGGTTTTCTTGGCAAGATTTGCTCAGAGGAGGTTTGCCATTGCCTTCCCCAGAGAGTGAGAACATGTGATTTGCCCAAGGTCACCCATTGGGTTTCATGGTCGATTGGATTTCTACTCCAGAGATGTATCAGTAGTGATTCATTATTACTTGCTCAGTTTACTGTAATTTCCAGAATAGATAGTCTACACATTCTAGTAGCAAGTACATTTCTATACCACTTATCAGTGCACTTAAGCACTCCCTAAACAGTTTGCAATCTGTAAACTAATTGCTTCCAGCAAACTGGGTACTCATTTTACTCTGAAAGATGCAAGCCTGAGTTGAGCCTGAGTCCCTGGCTGGTTTTGAACTCACAACCTTATGGTTGTGAGTTATGGTTTGTGAGTGAGTGGCTGCAGTACAGGTGTTTAACCACTGCACCACCAGGGCTCTTTAGAGGGCCATGAAACTCACTGAATGACCTTGGGACATTGTGTGTGTGTGTGTGTGAGAGAGAGAGAGTTTATCCTGAAATATTCACAAACTCTGCTAAGTGGTACAAATACAAGTAATATTTAAACACCCTATGAAACTGCTTTGAGTTGCAGTTTGGGAAAAAGGCAGGATAGAAATAAAGTTATGATGGATGGATGAAGAAAAGTGATTATGAATCAGACTGTATGTAGAGATAACATTCTTCCATCATGAGGACTTGAAGATGTGGCTGTTGTTCCTGCATACTCACAATTCTAATAACAATTCTATTTCAGCATTCAAGTCTTTTTAGATGCATTAGCTGGCAGTGGTTTGTGTTAATATCACTTTGATTCAGTTCTGGATTGTGCAAGTACACAAGAATGCATGCAACTTTTATCACAGTTCCTTGGATCATGCTGAACCTGTTTAGTGCAGAGGTGGACAACTTGTGGACTGCATCTTTGATTGAGCCTAGCATTCACAGCCCATCATAAGAGACTATGGGAGATGCAGTCCAGATGCACTCCAGATCTGGAGGACCACAAATTGGTCACCCTTGTTTGCTTAATGATACAAAACAGAAACATTACAGAAAATGAAAGTTCTATAAGTTATCACAAAGGAAGGAAAAGGATATATTCTATAGAACAAACAGTCACTCCAGAAAGATATTGAGACACAGTGTGGTATAAGGGGGAACCCCAAGTTGAAATCCCACTCTGTTAGTCTGGACCAGTCATTATATTTCAGCATAATCCATCTCGCAGGGTTGTTCTGGGAATAAAAAGTGGGGAAGGTTATATTCTTTGAAGGAAAACAGATATGGGTATGGTTTTCTGCATTTATTACAATGAAAGATGGTTCACAAAAATAAGACGGAAGCAATAAATAAAATAAAAAACAAAACAAGCTATTAAATATTAAATAACCTGATTTAATTGTAGCATTTGAATTGCTCCATAGAAGAGGCAGACGCTAATTAAAAGCATGCTGGAATAAGATAGCTATTCTGGAGAGAGTTGTTTTTGGAACACAACTATTTTATCGTTAGGTGTTGAGTCCTCTTCAGTTAGTGATTGATGAAGTGATTTGCCTTAAACAGGGCTTGAAATTCCTTATTAGGTTTTGGACTATGAACATTGCAAAGGTTACTTATAGTTCTATTCCAAGTGCATAGTTGTGGAAAGTTAACAGTAGGAAATTTAAAAAGCCCTTGTAGCACCTTAAAACCCAACATGCACATATACATTTTAGAGATATGATTTGGGCTTCATTTTCTCAGATCATATGTGCTTAGGTGATGAAAGGTTATGTGAGAAAAATTTTGGCGATGAAGCGAAATCCTAAGCATGTTTACTCAGAAGTAAATCCAACTAGGCTCAGCCAGGTTTCCTCCTAGAAAAATGTGCACAGGATTGTTAAACAGAATCATCGAGCTAGAAATGTCCTCAAAGGTCATCTAATTCTCTCCAGGAAGCATATTCAGGGGTAGCTATGTTGGCCATGCAGCAAAATCCAATAAAATCCAAAATCCGCAACAGTTATACCATTATTGGCCAACAAATAGGCACAAAATACATTATGCAAGCTTTTGAAGCCTCACTGGCTTCTTCACCTGGCAAAGATGTTAAAAATGATACAGGAGGAGAAAAGTGATGATGTTAAGAGTCACAGGGATACATTGTCTCATATGCTGTTTCTGTTGTCAGTTAAATGGTCTAGAGCAGTGATTCCCAAACTCAGATCTCCAGCTGTTTTGGACTTCAGCTCCCATAAACCTCAGTCCAGTGATGTTGGCCAATGGTCTGGGATTCTGGGAGCTGAAGTCCAAAATATCTGGAAGGCCAGAGTTTGGGGATCATTGGTTTAGAGGAATATCAATGCAGGCAGAGGCCACTTCCCTTTTTGGCAATGGAGGGACCAGGAACAAAGAACAGTAAAATCTTGGATTTGAAAATAATGAATTTTTGCTGCAGCAGGTGAAACTTTAACAAGCAGCAGTTAATGGACTGGGACTTAACTGTCTGAGGTTTATACCTCCAACAAAGATACAGTTCTTTCATTTGGACTACAATTGGCATGTTTTACCTCTACAGAACCTTACTGTTATTCCTGATGTAATAGTACAAGAGATTTCTTGAAAAATTCAATGTTCTCTGTATAGGAAAGGGATAGTTAGCCCCACACAGGACAGAACTTACTGAGATCTCAATGGAAGTTACTTGGCTGCTGTAACCTTTGCCTCTGACATCTAATTTTCTGTGTATCATTTTCATTTTTTATTTTTTTAGTATGAAGCGTCACCTTGCTCTCAAACAAAGTATAGTTCTGATGTAAGGTTACCATTTCATCTGCAGGACTCCTGGTTGTTTTTAATTGCAAGAAATGGGTGAACACAATTACTCTTGTGGAATGCTGAATATTATAGCATTTTTAAAAAAACATGCTCTCAATGCTGTTGACCACAAGGTGGCAATGACCCATTTCAGCAGCCCACTGGAAAAAGAAAGGAAGCTGCTTATGAAACGACTTCTGCTCCTGGCTTTGTGAATAGGCCTGGAGATTTAAGTAGTGCTAAACTGACAGGAGCTGGAATAGGGACACGTAGCTGCTCTTTTAGTATGCATGCCAAGTAGGTGTCCCTCACAAAGACTCTTTGTAGGGATGATGATACTGGACTAACTGCATACTTGTGGATTTGTATTTTATATTCCCTCCACCCCATAGCACCTTGGGTGGCAGGTAGAAAGACCCTGGAAAATAACCTTTAAGAAACATGTATATGATGGCCACAGTCCTACATTATGCTTGTGCAGTGTAAATCTACACTCACTGTAGATGCATGGTGATTGTGCTGTATCTCCCTTCTACTAAAGGATGTTGTTATGCAACTGATTGGGTTATTTGGAAATGTGCTTAGTTATTTTCCTATTGTGCAGTGGGGGTGCACAAGAGATTTCTGTGCAATCCCACTGAATAAAGTGGTACACTGGTTAATCTAACAAAGAGTTACAGACTACCCAAAATGTACAACTGGTATGTCTGGTATCCTCTTGGTTACTCCTGATGAGAGTAGACCAATTGAATCAATTCTTGAATTGCAGCTGACAGGTTGATAAAGCCAAATAATTCAATGTGCCTACTCTTCCTGGGACTAAATCTAGAATTTAGCCCCCTGTAAAACGGTTGCACTTGTGGAGCTTATGTAAGTATTAACTAAATATGTCTGCTATGTGTAAAAGAATTTATGCCTGTTTATGACACCAACAAGATTCCAGCCAATGCTATACAAAAGACATCTATAACTGAAAAGTGAGAGAATGATGCTCTGGGTCCTAGTTATGGATGGCTTCAGCATACCATTATATTAATTTTTTCCCCAAAAATAACTTTCCAAACTCTATGGGTGGGTTTCACTTGATAGCAGCTTGATAGCAGTTCTGTCAACTGGTAGCACCTCTCCATTGTTCTAGACAGGAGTATCTCTTTGCCAAGTGTGGAGGGAACAGGGCCTGGGCCCTTATGCATATAATACACATGTTGTCCCTCTGACCAAGGGCCCTCACAACAGGAAAACCAAGATAGAAGCAGCAGCAGCAGCAGCATTACCACTACCATTTCCCATCCTAGTTGCATTTGCTAAAACGACATCAAAGTCCTCTGGGTTGTGCTCTGTCAACTGTAGAAACTTGAAAGGAATTATCCAAGGTGCTGAATTCTATTCCTGAACCCTACCTCCTTGTCCCATTGAGATAGAAAACACCATCCACCATGGCATTCTTCTTTAGTCAAACTGAAGTTTGAATGCCTGTTTCCTGAGAGGAGATCAAAAGAAATATCTCTAGCTCTAAGCAACAATCAGCAAATAACAACTCAGCACTATCACTAATTCTGTGAATTAGTGATATGTGAACAGAACCTTCTGGCTTTTTTTGTTATAGTTCAAAGGACATGAAGATGTGACATACCTCTTCACTCCCTTGGCCTCATCTTAGTTTCTGGTCATGCTTCACAGAGGTGACAGGCAAATGAAGTGTTAAAACCCCAGGTTTTTCTCTGAACGAATGCCAAAGCTTCAGTTCTTCGAATATCTCAGAGCTGAATGCTCTGTTCTGAATTTCATCCAGTTAGTTAAAATATCAAAATCTATATTACCTGGAAACCAGTGCAAAGGTTGGGAAGAGCAACAGAGATAAGATAAGGTTCTTCTGTGTGGAAGTCCTTTCACCTCAGCAGTATATTGCTTATATAATGATTGTCCAGTGCAGATGGTGGCCACCTGACACCCGTGTTGTGTGTTGAGTAAAGATTTCTGTGTTCTTCATTTTCCTTTCACGTGACATCCTAATGTACTCAGTTGTTAAAAACTCCAGTTCTAGTTGTGGAAAAGAAAACAGTCCTGGGGGCCAGAAAACAGTCCAAGAGCACTTAAAGCACTTAATAGGCAACAGCAGCAGCAGCAACAATATTATTTATCAAAAAATAACATAAATAGCGGGAATAACACATATTTCTGTATCACCATCACTATTAAAGCCTGTGTGGAAGAGGATCCTGGCAGTTGCTGCTTTCACATTCTGGAAGCACATGATAATGTGTCAATCTGCTCCTTCCAAAATTCCCATTTCTGTCTGACTGGTAAAGGGAAAAAAGTATATGATAAGCCCTTTGTGTCAGTTACACCAGCATCCTGATCCTTTACTTCAGGACCTCTTATGTATGCCTGTTTTAAAAATGCAATAGAATGAGCAGTGTAAGAAACCTCCTGTTCTATTTGTTTTCTTCTTGCATGATACTATTTATGCAAGGGAAAAGTTTTAAAAGAGTGAACTCTCACCCACAGTCTACAGTCCATTCTACCACCTCATTCCAATCCTAGCTGAAGTCCACTGTTGTGTTGAAACTATGACTTTGGGGTTTATGAGATTTCTTTGTAAGAAAGGAAAAGATGCATGCACTTGGAGGGACAAGTGAATTTTATGGTGTCTTTAAGATGCACTGATTTATTTTGGCATGAGCATTCATGGATTTCAATCCACTTCTTCAAATGTATGGATGGAATGCACTCCATAAGCCAAAAGTATATTAAATACATTACATAGCTGAGTGAGTTGGATTAGGCTATAATGGCATACTGAAAGGTGCAGATTTTGACATTGGCCTTAAACCTTCAAAGGGCAGTGCAGGTCTGTCAAGCAACTGACCTGTTAATCTTGAAGTCTCAAAGTAAACATTTAGCTTATCCAAAATTTGGTTCCTTTGACATGAGAGACTCTTCTGCATACAATTCTTTGCTTGCATGTGCAATTTTTATGATGACTTATATATATATTACCATATGTCGTTTTCTAGGAAACCTTTATCTTCATACTTCTGCTGATGGATTGGAATTTGTAGATATATCTCAGTTTTACTGTTTCATTTCCAATCTTCCTTTGAATTATTTTTGTTCCAGAACAGCTATCTGGGTGTCTGTGATTGTCCATGGAGATTTAAATATTCTGCCACTGGCTTTTAGGTGTTGCTTTTTCTAATGCCAGACAAATATCCATTGTTTTCTTATGTTGAATGTTCTGTTTGTCCAACAGGAAAGGCATTTCTGACAGAAAATAGCATGTATCACATTGGAAGATATGCAGGTAAGTGCATCTCTGATGTTGTGCATGACATTATGAGGACCTGTAATGTTGTTGCCAGAGCAGATGTGGGAAAGAATTTAGTTTATAATAGAGATTTGTTCTTGCATATCAGTTTATGACAGGGATTTGTTCTTGTATTCCCATTGATGTTATATTTTCTGTTGTAAGTGAGCCTCTTTTGAGAACTCAGGCTGAATGAGTCTCAAAGAGAAATGACAACACAGAAAGAACCACAACTTGGAAACATCCACCAAGGAGATTTTTTTCTGTGCTCTCTGCAACCAGACTTGATTATCTCGGATTAGCCTTTTAATAATAATAATAATAATAATAATAATAATAATTTTTATTTCTAAACTGCCCCTCTGCAAAGCAGCCAGGGTAGTGTACAACAGGATTTAAAACAATCAACAGTTAAAAACATTCCTTCAACCCAATCCCTATCCTTCCCACCTCTTAAAAATTAAATTAAACTAATACGGAATTAAAAGAACAATTTAAGCAGCAAATTACAATAAAACCAATTTTCCTTTCCTTTTTAGTCATTAACATGCTTGTAGCAAGCGTGGGATGAGTCCTTCCTGAATCTTCATTAGTGAAGAAAAGCCAGAGAGACTCCCCTATAAGCAAATGGAATTTCAGCAGATATAGATTTTCCATACCCATATTATATGGTTATGGCTGCATCCACACTGCAGAAATAATCCAGATTGACATTACTTTATCTGCCATGGCTTAATGCTATGGAATCCTGGGATATGTATTTTTCAGAAATATTTAGCCTACTCTGTCAGGAAACTCTAATGCCACAGCAAACTGCAAACCCCAGAATCCCATAGCATTGTTCCATGGCAGTTAAAATAGTGCCAAACTGGATTATTTCTGCAGTGTGGATACAGCCCATGATATCTGGCCAAATCTTTGGACTTATTCCTCTATCTTCTTATTATGTACTAGCTAGCATGTAGGAGAGTTCTGGAATACTCAAAGGATGACACACTTTTATAGCATTTTAATTGGTGCTAATAAGTATATTGTCTGACTGTGAATTTAATTCTTGTTTTTTATATACTCCTTTGCTACCATCTCACTAGTCAGAGAAAAAATTAACAGCTGCTGGTTTGTTTGTTTGTTTTTAAATCTTGCCACTACTTTCAAAGGGGAATCTACATCCTTATTGTATACTTATTAAAAACTATGTCCAGATGAAGCCCAGTTGTGTTACTAATGGGAGCCATTTTGAACTATAATGACTCAAGAATGAGAGCTAACAAATCAGTTCCTATCTCACTTTAGTCATGAACTCACTAGGAATCCTTAGCTTTGCTCATCCTGATCTGCAGTATGGGTAAAATAATCTAGTTTGTGCTCGCTTCGGCAGCACATATACTAAAATTGGAGCGATACAGAGAGGATTAGCATGCCCCCTGTGCAAGAGTTAAAAAAATAAATAATCCAGTTTATTTCATGGGGATATTGTAAAGGATTACAAAATTGGTGTATGTACAAAAGCTAGTTGAAAATTTGGTGAAGACAAAAACAAAATGGTGGTGCTCTTTAGACCCTGCAGTAGCACATGGACTCTGCTTACCTAACAGTGATGCAGAAAAGGATGAAATTGTGTGCACATGTTGAGGACATGCTCAGATAATTCATTTTTAAAAAATTGTTCTTACTTCAGGAGTTTGAAGGCCATGTACTGCATTTCACACAGCTTCCAGGGTTGGATAGAACCAGTGAGGCCTGACTCAAATTAAGCCTTGGAATGAATGCCTGGTAAAATATCAAACACAGCCACTGTGACTTGCAAGGGGAATTGGCAAACTTTTTTTTTTTTTTTGCAGGAGCTTCCACAAGGGGGTGGGGGTGGGGGGAGACCAAGAGTGCTAATATTTAATCATGACTATGGACATTTGTCAAAATGTTACATCACCCACTTGCTGATTCCAGATGCTTAAAAAAGCCTTTGCCCTCAGAGCTGATTTGTGTCCAAAAGTTAAAATAGGATTAACAGTGTGGCGAGTTCTGGAGGGGACATGCCCTGTAGGGCAAGCACTGAATAAGATCCCCTCTGCCCTACTTATTGACAGTGAGTTGGCTAGACTCCTGGGCACAGGTTATAGAGCAGCCTGCATTCCATGGCAGACTAGATACTGGACCACATGTCAAAGTTCAAGCAGGAGCTGGGAGGTTGGAGATGGTGTGGACTCAGAAGCAAAAGCTACAGTATGTGTTCTAGAAGAGTTGCCTGGTTATCACAAATCTGTGTTGAGGCAATTCCCAAGTTATTGAAGTAACTTGTTGCCCCTCACTCCTGGAACCTCCTTCCCTTACAAGCAGGCCTCATCACGTCTCTAACCAGTTTTAAAACCAAGTTAAAGACCATATTGTTTAGGGGAGCGTTCCCAGGGAGTTTGTGAGTGTGACCTGCTAGTTTTGATGCAATATTTGATATCTGCTGTTTTAATTTGTTTTCTTATGATGTTGTTAACTTGTTATTTTAACCTCTAGATTGTACGCCATAGGCAGGCTTTTTATACATTCTTGATTTTATTGGTTTTTGTACAGCACCATGTACATTTAAATAATGATGATGATGATGATGATGATGATGATGAATTGAGGCCAACCCACAGGTCAGAGTAATGTGCATGCTTTTGAGGTTTACAGATTTTTTTAACCAGGTAATATGTTAAACAGTGAGGCTGAGAGAGAGAGGTAGAAGGAACCACAGTGGGTAAATGGGAGGGGGGGGGCTCATGATTTTGAACCTATGAAGCCTGCATGTTCCATCTTAAAATGAAATAGGAGAGTATAATGTCCAGATCAGTGGAAGTAGTAGTGCCACTCTAATCTGCTTTGGTCAGACCTCACCAGTTCTGGACAACACAGTTCAAGAAGTATATCAAGAAGCTGGACTATGTGTAGAGAAGGCCAACCAATATGATCAAAGGTCTGGAAACCAAGCCTGAGGGGAGCGAAATAAGGAGCTGGTAATTCCTCATAGGGCATGGTTTCCAGACCCTTCACCATCTTAGTTGCCCTCCTTTGGACCCGCTCCAGTTTCTCCACATCCTTTTTGAATTGTGGTGCCCAGAACTGGACACAGTATTCCAGGTGGGGCCTGACCAAAGCAGAATAGAGTGGCACTATTACTTCCCTTGATCTAGACACTATACTTCTATTGATGCAACCTAAAATTGCATTGGCCTTTTTAGCTGCCGCATCACACTGTTGACTCATGTTCAGCTTATGGTCTACTTGGACTCCTAGATCCCTTTCACATGTGGTCTCATTCAGCCAGGTGTCCCCCATTTTATATTTGTGCATTTCATTTTTCTGCCCTAAGTGCAGAACCTTACATTTCTCTGCGTTGAATTTCATCTTGTTAGCATTGGCCCAGCTTTCTAGTATATTCAGGTCATTTTGAATTTTGATCCTGTCTTCTGGGGTATTAGCTACTCCTCCTAGTTTAGTGTCATCTGCAAATTTGATCAGTATGCCCCCAATTCTGTCATCCAAATCATTAATAAAGATGTTGAACAGCACTGGGCCCAGGACAGAACCCTGTGGGACCCCACTGGTCACTTCTCTCCAGGATGAAAAGGAGCCATTGTTGAGCACCCTTTGAGTTCGGCCACTCAACCAATTACAAATCCATGTAACAGTTAACTTGTCTATCCCACATTTTGCAAGCTTGTTTGCAAGACTGTCATGGGGAACCTTGTCAAAGGCCTTACTGAAATCGAGGTAAACTATATCCACATCATTCCCTTCATCTACCAAGCTGGTAATTTTATCAAAAAAAAGAGATCAGGTTCGTTTGGCATGACTTGTTTCTCTGAAACCCATGTTGGCTTTTTGTGATTATGCTATTGATTACACTCAAGCCTTCCAATAAACCACATTTGCTCAGAGTTACAAGACAATGATTAAAAACTCTTGGATTTGCAACTGGAATACCCACCAAAAGAGGTGAAGACACAACAAGGCAAGGTTAATATCCAGGAACCATCTACTACAAAACAAACCAAAACCACAAAATGACAGAACCACATAGTGGTCACCTACAAATGCACCATCAATGAGCTACAATCATTTCTACAGAACAACACAGCCTTCTCACAAGCTCTGGGATGCATACCTTTATTATCCCACAGGCAGACTTCAGATCTTAAACAACTACTCACTTATAACTGGATACATAACATAGATGATAAAATGGGGACAAGACCCTGCCACAAACACAGGAGTCAACTCTGTCCTCTCAGCAATATTATATGTGCCAATGGAGATTTTCAGACAAGTGCTTAAGTGCTGGTAAAATGCAGCTAAATTGCCACTAAAACATTTAGGAAGCACATTTGTGTGTGTGTGAAAACCTGGCACACTTCCTAAACATCAGCAAATCGTCAGCTTTCCTCTAGCATCCTTGAATTATTTGGGGAGAGGCAATTTTTCTCTGAATGGAAACTTTGCATTCAGAGGAAATTGCCTCTCCCTGAATGATTCAGGGATACTTGAGGGGCTGATGATTCTCTGAAGTTTAGGAGGCACACCAGGCTCTCTCTCACACCTGCTTCCTAAACATTTTAGCAGCAATTTACCATCACTTACCCCACAGTAAGCACTAGTATGAAAATCTTCATAAACATCACCTATAATATCAGGGTGCATTTATTTATCTTCCTCCAGTGTTATATGCCATCTGATGCCAACAATGACCCTCTACATTCTACATGGCTTAAGGCTTGTATAAGTCTGTCCATGAGCTTTTGGGAATTTTTATCCTTAGACTTAGCATCACTGCCACCAGGCCTGGGCAAGTTGTGAGCTGTGATGATAGTACTTTGCTCTCTGCCTTTCTCTAAACACCACCATGTGGTTATCGTCTGTCTCTCCAAGTAAATGTGGCTACCACCTATCTCTCCAGCCTCCTTCCCACATCTCTGGGTTTCTTGGTGTGCCAACATTGTACTATCACAAAGCACATAGAAACACCTTTGGGGTGAGCCACAAAGCCTTGACACCAGCTGGAAATGGGGAAAATTGGTGTCCAAGTTTTAAAGCCACTCCACACACAAGAAACAAGCTGTCCTCTTGTCTAATAGTGCATGCCCTGAGATTTGTTTTCCTGCCTGGTGACCTGGGGCAGCACAGCAATTCTTGAGGATTTTAGCCAATGAGAGCTGGCAACACTAGACTATCACTGGAACAAAGAAAGAAATGGTGGTTGATCCCTATTTTTACAATATAATATAGCTATTCCTTTGAATTCTGTCTTTAGGCAAGGCACACAGATTTTGTGAAAAGGGGAAACAGATGTAGAACAAAACTATATAGCTTTTATATTAACAAAGCTGGACATAATTTTAGACAGTGAAATAAGTTCTTTGAAAAATCAATAGAAGCGAAATTAGTAGCTTTGCCACATAACTGGGGGAATAAACAGGAAATACAGTCTAGCTTCTGGTGATATAAAATCCTCTTCTTACAGCACAGGAGACTACTATCTAATGCCTAAAACCATTCAGTGTTATTTTCTGACCTGAATTAGGACCCCATTGTATTACAGCATACACAAATGCCCCAAGTCCAAAGGAATGTTCCAAATCACACCACAGCCAGAAAACCAAAAAGGGGAAGGGAAATGAAATAATTCAGACAAAATAAAGTAAAACAAGACTAACCGTTCTTGGAATCTGGGATATTTCCTGGGCTAAGTGAATTCTAACATCTCTGCAATGGAAGAAATGTTAATTTCCATGAATGGGACCTACATACTAAGAACAAGGGCCTGTTCCCTCTGCTTTGCTACATTGTGGTTTGCCAAAAAATGGCAGGGGAGAATGTTTCTCTCCCCCCCCCCCAACAATGCATTACCTTGGCTGAGGAAAAAAAGAGTACCTCAATGGGTAAAAAAAAAAATCAATTTGTTGGGGCATATTTGTCCTGGGTATTTTTTGCTTGTGGTCGTAACTATTCATGTGACAATGCCGCAGATTGCCAACACTGTAGATCTAGTTTTGTCTAGATTCTTCAACAAAAAGTGACACTGCAGGTCTAAAATGCCCTGTTCCAGTGCATGAGGGTTAACATGCTGGTAGATTTTTTTTTGTCAATGTTTCTGCTTTGACAAACTAATATGACTAGTCCCCCCAAATTTTATGCATAGTTATCTGTGAGTAAGCTCCTTTGAACCACCATGGCATCAACATTCCTTGATGGTGGATCTGCATGTTTCTGTGAGTCCAGATCTTGTGAGGTTACAAACAGTATGAGAGACAGCTCAAGTCTGAATTTTGAGTTTTCTGTTCTAACTCCAATAAGGCTTTATTCTAGAATAGAATGTCTGTGCTTGTACAGTTGAACTAGGACTATGTAAGCCTTAAGAGAAAGAAGATTTGTCTCCCTCTGTGCTGACATTTCCTTGTGCATAGGCAGGATGCCTGGTTGGAAGGCAAAGCAAGTAAGACAGTGGGAGCAAATGCTAGCTCTTTTACTAGGATTTATAGACATCTGAGCTCCTATTTAATGTACTGACACTAGGTCTCATATAACTTTAAACAAAGTCATCTGTGCCTCAGAACATAGACTCATCAAATAATATTTGTTTTACATTCTGTTCAGTCCTTAAATTTAAGAGCCTTGGCAACTGGAAGAAACTTCTAAATGCCTGTTTCTCAAGTGTCCCACAGATCTTTCTGAGAATTTTCTTTGTGAAATGTGGCACTTAAAAACAAAACAAAACACATCTTCAAGTAAACTCTTAAAAAACAGTCTAAATATTATATTATTAATTAAGATTGACAAGAAACAACTACAACTATTTAATTTGCATAGCCTTGTGGGTTATACCAATTACTATGGAGATTATCGCACCCAGAAATCCCACCAGGATAGATGCGGGATGGAAAAGTCAAAACTGGCTGCTATCACATGCAGTTGCAGCTGGGCGAATGCAACCCATATGCAGCCTGGATCCCAGCCACACTTATCCAGTTGGTTTACAAAAACAGCAAGCTCCCATTTTTGAAAGGCACCTGGATAAGTGTTGCTGGGGTCCAGGTGGCATATGGGTTGTATTTGCCTGGCCTTGGCTGTGTGCGATAACACCTGGTTTTGATTTTCAGTCCCACATCTATCCTGGCAGGATTTCTGGGTGTGATAATCTTCTATGGCAGAGAGATGTATCAAGGTTTTATTTGATTTTTCATCCTCATTCTCCTATCTTGTCTCTTCTGTGGTCACAAACAAAATTTTGTTAGCATTCCATTGATTTATGACAGCAAAAAAGGATCTGGTCTAGCAGTCCAACAGATGAAGGCTGACATTCAGTATTGGAGATACAGATTAGGAATCCAGAGTTATGGGTCTGTAATTGTTCAATATTCAGTGAGACCATATAAATCCCACCCAGCCCACCTTAAGAGCCAGCAACTAAATCAGGAAAAAAGAAATGTGCACTAGACAATTCAACTATTAGGTGGATTTGTAATTGGTTGACTGACCGAACTCAACAATGGCTCCTCGTTATTCTGAAGTGGAATGACTAGTGGGGTACCACAAGATTCTGTCCTGGGCCCAGTGCTATTCAACATCTTTATCAGTGATTTGAATGAAAGAAGAGAGGGCATGCTTATCAAATTTGCAGATGACACCAAATTAGGAGGGATTGCTAATAACTCAGAGGACAGGATGAAAATAAAATTAAAATTAAAAGAGAGGCTGGATAGCCATCTGTTGGGAAATTCTTTGAATGTGTATTTCTGCATGGCAGGGGATTGGACTGGATAGTCCTTGTGGTCTAATCCATCTCTATGAGTCTATGATTCTAAATTCCGTCACGTTCTGACTGAGGCACATGGACAATGACACCTTCCTTCCTGCCAGTAAAGTTGCTGCAGAAAACCAGAATCTGGACCCCTGTCACAAGTCCTTGTCACAGCCTCACTGGCTGTCAAGCATGGGATGAAAATATCATTCTTCTTTCATCCTCACCAGAAGCTGAATAGATTCCATGCTGGAAGATGGGCAGTTGGACCAGGAGATGTTATGTAGCTATACACACATAACTACCCTGTTTCCCCTAAAATAAGACATCCTTTGAAAATAAAACCTAGGAGAAGTTTTGCTGAATTGCTAAATATAAGGCCTCCCCCAAAAGTAAGACCTAGCAAAGTTTTTGTTTGGAAGCATGCCCTTTTTTGTAGTTGGGTTTTTTTTTTCAACAATAAATGTGAATTCTTCTTCATGGAAAAATAATACATCCCCTGAGAATAAGACCTAGTGCATCTTTGGGAGTAAAAGGTAATATAAGACACATGGGGAAACATGGTAAGTAGCCACTGTAGAAAGTCAGCAGACATAATTCCTCCTGCACTGGGGGAAAAAGAAAGACCTCTCCACAATGCAATGGCATCTGTGGCAAGACAGCACAGGCCTAATTATGTATTGACTTTGTTTACATAATGCTTGGTTTCAGTTAGATGTTTGAGCCAATTGAGGGAAAAGGTTGTTCTGGGTCTGGGCTATTTTTTAAAATACTCTATACAGGAGCTCAAGATAATATATTTCAGGTATCTAACTTTTGCACTGTTATAGCAAATACATCAAATGGTCTTATTTGGTGTGCACATCCCTCTCAGTCTTCTTCTGTTCATAGGATGTGTTACAGAATAGTAGGTCTCCACTAGTCCCAATTTATAGATAGGGACAATGGGTAAGAAAAAATGACATGGTTTACTTGTCCAGTACATTTATGACAATGCTTGAATTTGTCAGGGTGAAATAAATTTCTCCAGTTACTGGATTGATCCTATGTGACCAAGAAATATCCTCAGTTCAGAGGCCCTGAGTGACGTTGTTCTTCTTTCATACAACATAATCTTGAGATTAAGGTTGTAATCCTAACATATCATTTTTTTTGGATATTGGGCCTGCTGATCTAAATTGTCCTTCTCTGTGAGTCAACCTATTTAGGACTGGAGTGTCAGTCAGTTGTGGAACCAAGGATTATGGGGGAAAGATACTTATTGGTTCTTCCTAAAACTGCAGTGTGAGTGACCTTCAGGTATTACCTCTCTTTTCTGTTGCTCAGTTACTTCATGTCTAAAGCAGAGGTTTATGACAAGGTATTGCTTCACAATAGGGCTGACAGTCTGAATTCATTAGTCCTTGACAAATGATTATGATCCTGGGACTCGGGTTGCTAAGGGATGGAACTATTATTCAGGTCTCCAGTGGCAATTTATAGGTTCATCAGGCATTCAGATAGTAAGCAAACAAAAGAACTCTGACAGATTGACAGGCAAACATTTCTGGCATAGAACAGAGTTGAGAGTTTAAGGACCCCTTCAGGGCACCCTCCAAAGAAGCAAAGAGGATAACTACTCTAATATTTTCCCTTGTCTCTGTAAAACACCTTTCAGCATCCAAGACTGTGCACACTACTGTTTAGAGCTACTGTTGGCCATTACTAATTCATTTTGTAAAATGTTTTCAGACAACATGAAAAAGAGAGGCCAATTTAACAACCCAGCTATATTCTGCATTGTGTGATAAACCAACCAAAATGAGAGCCAAGAGTGCTGAAATTACACCTCAGGCTATGCTTGCTCTGTTACAATGACATTTGGCCAGCCAAAATGAAGTAGCAACATTTTATATAGATATTGCATTAATGTCTGAAAGGTGCTGGCCGGCAGAAAGAGCTCAGAAGAAAAGTGTGTGTGTGTGTGTGAGAGAGAGAGAGAGAGAGAGAGAGAGACTCCCTCAACTTGTTCAATGCTATATATCTTTAAAGAAACTAGATGCGAATATGTGATATGTGAACAGAAAAGTGACAATATGAGCAAAATGAAGGATGTCACAAAAACAGGAAGTAACACATTCTGTTTTGCCAAATGTTAATGCTGACAAATATCTGGATGTTTGTGGGGCAGACAGTGCATGTGTAGGTGCACATTCATGGTGAAGGAAAAGCAGTTATTTCCCCAACATTTTATGGAGAAATAGACTGATATTATATTGGGCTGATTGTATTCAGACACATAGGCAAATCCATAAACTACAATTCAGAAGCACAATCTTGTACCTCACTTGCTCCTCAAGTCTTCTTGCCTTGTTCTAGATGACTAGATGGGGTTCCCAGCAGTCTTGTTTTCTGTGGGGTGTTCCATATTTGGGGGCTTGAAAATCCAACACTGTATTGGGGGTCATACAAGATGCCTGTATTCCTGTACAGTTGGCCCTCTCTACCGATGGATTCTTTATCCATGGATGTGTGTGTGTGTGTGTGTGTGTATTCCAAAAAGCAAACCTTGATTTGGACATTTTATATTTGAGGGATACCATTTTGCTATGCCATTGTATTTAATACTACTTGAGTATCCACTGGGATTCCTGGAACCAAACCACAGTAGATACCAAAGGCCCACTGCATTTCCTCATTTGTTGAGAGTGGGTTCCAGCCATGGTCCCACCAGGTCAACCTCTAAGCATTTGATATGCTGAAAAATGACCTTATATACCAAATGCTGGCAGTCTGCCTGCTGGGGTCATGGTTTACATGGCACTGCTCTTCCTCCTCCTCTTCCCATGAGTACTTGCCACAGATGGCTTCTGCTTTGAGGCCATTTTACTGTGCACTAAATGATCCATGACTGTTCTGTTCTGAGCACAGCTTGCACCAGCAGCAGCTGCATTGGGTGAAGTGCTGCAAAATAGCCCCAGCAAATGGAGCAAAATGACCTTGGGAAGAATCTGTCCACTGTGAGCATGGCTTGCAGCCATTCTTCTTACTCCGGACTTCAATATATTATAAGAGAATCATGTAAGCCAGGCCTATATGAGGTGTGCCTCAAATCTTATAAGGCGAGTGTCTTTCATGAAATTTCTGGGCTCACATGAGGTCTGTAATCTTGCAGGAGCTTGGAACTTTCAGAAGAGGTCCTCTTCTCATGAAATCAAAGATGGGCTTTATATTCATGAACCCAGCCAATTATGTTTGTTAGCTTTTTGAAGTGACCTACTCTTTGTAGTTATTTGCTGCACTGCTCTGCCAATTATGGGAACTGGAATTATATCCTTCTGTGGTTTAGAGGGACAACCTTTCAGCAATAGCTGTAGTCCCTTTCAGTGATAGTTGCACTCTTTTTCAGCAAAATGACCAGAGATCACCTAACTAATCCCAGAAATCAGAACATGGAACAGAGAGAATGGAGGAATTTTGTAAATGACTCAACATCCATGCCACCATGACACTGCAGTAGGTGTTGGAAAAAAAGATGTACTTGTACTGTGAAATACATGAGAAAGCAATTGTAGTCAAGGGAAACCTAAAATTTTACAACTATCACAGAAAGAATAAAATGCTGACAGTACTGAGACAGGAATGTTTACTGCTTTGTTCGTACGGCTTCATGTGCCATATGAATCGAACATCATAAAGTGAGAGCAGGCATAGACAAAAGCCACTATTAGAGTACCATTCACACCATCTGAAACTGCCCAGTGTCAATATTCCTTGGTTTTGTCATTTCTTGGGACATCCATCCATAAAACTGATACTGCATTTGGCTCTCCTTTTAAGCAGAGTTGCCTGACTTAGGTGTTGGAGGACTGGCCAGGTTTTCCCTCCTCTACTGTATGCTTCAGGTCTGTCCATGCCCTAGATCTCTGGCACTGAGGAAATTTCAGAGCCAGAAATTGTGGGTAGAGTCCCACTAAGGATGGAATTCCTATGGGGATGCCTGGTGTTGGCTCAATAGCTCCAGCATCTCCCTACCTGAAATGCTTAGAACAGAGTAAGTAATTTGGGATCTAGCTACCTCTACTGAAAGCAGCACTGTGGGCTTAATTACTTTCTACAGAGAGTGGGCAGCAATGGTGGGAAGGCAGGCAAGTTGAGTGGGGAACTGGCTTTGCAGTTGCCCACCTCAATATCTGCAATACACAACTGCAGGACCATCAAACACTTTCTTCATGTACCAAGGATAGAAATGGCAATTGGAGGGCATGGGTAGGAGTGATGTGATGTGATGGATGAAAGGGCTTTGTAGGTGGTGTACATACACAGGAAACCCATGGTATGAAAATGCATCCCTGATGCATTGCCCATGTGGAACCCAGAGTGTACACAATTTGGATGGAACTGTCGTGTTAGTGCCATATGTCTCATGGCATACCTGTCAAGACTAAGGAGATTATTGCATTATTTTAAAGTGACCTATCCTCGATAGGATAAAGTCACATTTAAATTTAAAAGTGGGTGTTATCGCACTCAGCCATGGCCCGGCAAGTGCAACCTGTCTTTTCAAAAATGGGAGCATAAAGTTTTTGAAAAGCCACATGATAAGTGCAGTTGGGATTCAGGCTGCAGATGAGTTGTGCTTGCCCGGCCACAGCTGAGTGCAATACCATTCACTTTTAAATTTAAACATGACTTTATCCTGTTGGGGATAAGTTGTTTTAAAATGAATGTGATAATCTCCTAATACAATCATATGATGGTTTGCATTTTTTTGTCAATTAAGAATCATAGAGGTGGAAGAGACCTCAAGGGCCATCCAGTCCAACCCTTGCCATGCAGAAAGGCACAATCAAAGCACTCCTGATAGATGGACATCTGTTTAAAAAGCCTCCAAAGAAGGGCACCCCATCACACTCTCAGGTAGCATATTCCATTATCAAGCAGTTCTTATGTCAAGAAGCTCTTCCCAATGTCGAGGTGGAATCTCTTTTCTTGTAGTTTGAATCCATTGCTCTAGATCCTCTTCTCTGGAACTGCATAAAACAAACTTGCTCCATCTTCAGTGTGACATTCTTTCAAATGTTTAAACATAGCCATCATATTACCTCTTAATCTTCTCTTCTTCAGGCTAAAGACACCCAGTTTGCTAAGCTGCTCCTCATAGGACATGGTTTCCAGAACTTTCAATATTTTCGTCACCCTCCTCTGGACACGCATCATCTTGTCAACATCCTTTTTGAACTCTGGTGCCCAGAAACAGAGTATACTCTGCTCATTGGTTCAGAACTCCACAGCAACTTGAACCTGGACTCAGGTGCTCCCTGCTCCCTGTGGCTTTCCTCACTTGCTATCTAAGTGCTTTTTGAAATAGAGGAATGTGCAGGGTGGGTGCTTCCCACAGAGGACACAGAGGATCCCTCTCCCCACTGGGATCCTGTTCCACAGGAGTCAAGATGATGATCATATCTCAGGGTCCTGGGAGTTCTCTGTGCCACACATGAATTGAAGGGGGGGGGGGGGGAACCAAGGCTTTTAATCTACTACCCTGCTGAGTTTGTTGCCAGTGATGGGGGCACACACACACACGTATACCCAAATAAGCTCTCAGGCATTCTGATCCTGACTTTCCTCCTCTCAATGTGGAGTGCTCTGGAAGTGTCCCTGGGAACCCTCTGCCAGGGGGCAATCATACATTTGCTGGATATTGGGGGCCAGCCCTACTGGTACATAGTGAATGGTAGTGCTGTGAGCCAGATGCATGGGGTGAATGATGGCATTGCCATGGAGGATCATAGAATCATAGAATCATAGAGTTGGAAGAGACCACAAGGGCCATCCACTCCAACCCCCTGCCATGCAGGAACTCCTTGAAACAGGGCATGGTTCAGTTCCCTGCTCAGTCATGGAAATGCACTAGGTGACTTTGGGTAAATGACACACTCTCAAACCCTGAAAACATGATAGGTTTGTCTTAGAGTCTGAAAATGATAAAATGAACTGAACACACACAAAAACAACAAAATCACTATTACTTTCCCCCTGGATTTTCTTTACAGTTTCTTTTCTCAAACCATTACATAATTAAATATGTACCCTTCTTCTAAACTGTTCAATGTAAGTTTGTCTCTCCAAAAATAATATTCAGCTTAAGTGACTGTGTTCCTCTTACAAAGTGAACAAGATGAGACCTTATAAAGATGTCATTTTCACATTAACACAAGGGAAGTAATTCTTTGCTATTTTTTTCTTAAAGGAAGTAAAAGGAATTTTAGCAATTTTCTTCCTTCTGCAGAATTGTCTTAGAAAACTATGCAGTTTTCCAAGACTATTTACAGTTTGGCACTTATTCTGTGCCAACTTTTCATGTGGATTTTCTGTACAGAAAACAGAATTTTATGCATAGAATATTATAGCATAGAAAATGCCATAGCTGATAATTTATTCTACAAAAAGAAAAAAAAAAAGAAAAAAAAGTGCACATGTTTTTTCCAGAGTAAAGAACATTTTCTGCACAGAAAACTGGATGTTCTGCACAGAAAATGCCAATATTTACTAAAACTCACTCCCAAAATTTTAAATATTTTTGTGGGAATATTTTCAAATACCATTTCCACCCCTATTATACCTATTACAGACAAAATAGGATTCCACTTGCACATTCCATTTTGAATGTAACTAGTGGCAATTCCTTCTGGAAGAATATAGACTGGATAAATAGAGAGTAATGAACACTTTGCTCATGAGTATAATCCCTTCCAAATCTGTTGTGGTTTAGAGGTTGTCCTATGTCTTTCCTCTTAAAAGTTTTATATTCTTTGCATATTTTTATTTTATTCTAAAGGGTGTGAGATCCTTCTCATTTTTAAAATGTCAGACTGTACCTTTCAGGGCAGGGTTGATATTTTTTGGCAGACGAAGGTGCAGGAAAAATTTGCACAGCAATTTCCTGTTCTATATCTGTTCTCCTGATCAAATAAAGGATTTGATTCCCTGAGGGGTGTTGTCAAGCTGACAGCTTTCACCAGCACAAAATTGATTGCAAGCCACTCCCAATCCCAACTACTTTCTATGATGCACTTCGAAGAGTGCTGTGAGAAAGATTATGAGACAGAGCTTGGGGAAAATAAATCTTGCAGGAACTGGCCTCTGTCCCTCCTCTTCTTATTTCATGTTTCCTAGTTTGTTGAAGGTGTGGCTTTGGAGAGAAAGTCATACCATCCAACTCTGGAGTCAGGTTCTGGTAGTCTTCACAAGGTGCTTTACCTAGCAGTAACCTCTCTGTCCCAGCATTACATATGTAGTAGCTGAATAAAGGTAAAGGTAAAGGTTTTCACTTGACAAGATTGTCTAGTTGTGTCCGACAATAGGGAGTGGTGCTCATCTCTGTTACTAAGCCAAAGAGTCACATTCTCAAAGACTACGCTGTAGTCATGTGGCCAGCAAGACTGCACAAAATGCTGTTACCTTCCCACTGAAGTGGTACCTACTTGCACTTTTGCATGCTTTTGAACTGCTAGGTTGGCAGAAACTGGGACTAGTGATAGGAGCTGTCACATAGCACTTGGACTTTGAACTCTTGACCTGCTGATCCTGCAATCATCAGAGTCAGCATCTTAACTACTGAGCCACTACATCCTTTGTCCTTTGTATTCAGTACCTGAATGCAGCACATTATTGTAGGTGAATCACACACACATTCTTCTCCCAGTTGAAAGCAATCTTAGCTATGAGAAAACTATTACATTGTGGCAGTGCTTAATCATGTGAAATGCATGAGGTAGTCAGAAGAATATTTCATCCTTTTAATACAACAATTGTTAGAAGAGGTGGGTTGGAAGGCCAGCTTTCTGCCATGGGACCCTCACAGGCACCAAGAATTACCAGAAAACAGAATGAAAAAACTCCAAATACCTAATACCTATTATTATTATTATTATTATTATTATTATTATTATTATTATCCTTAATTTTTAAGAGCTGTAAATTTACACAGCGCTGTACATAAAATCTTGTTGATAAAGACAGTTCCCTGCCCTCAGGTTTACAATCTAAAAGGACATGACACAAAAGGAGAAGGGAATGTTGGTGGGGAAGGGGATCAGGTCTAACAGTTCATCTCTCCCTCTGAGGCCTGGAACAAGGGAGATGGACTGGAGGGAGGGCTCGGCTTCTCAATACATAATTAAAATGAGGCATCCTAGGGCAGACAAAGGTACGCACCCAGGAAACTTCCCTAAACAATATAGTCTTTAACTTGATTTCGAAACTGGTTAGAATTGATGAGGCACACAAGTGGGGGAAGAAGTTTCCAGGAGTGTATTTACATGGATCTGGGGAATAAACAACAGAGAAGAAGTTTACTTATCATTTTGAATTTTTTTTACTATGCCAAATTGTGTGTGTGTGTGTGTGTGTGTGTGTGTTGCAATGAGTCCCAGTTCTGAGAATGCTTCCTTGAAGAAAGTGGTCTTTAACTCAGTTTTACAACTGGCTAGAGAAGTAATGAGCCATACTCATAGGGGAAGGAGGTTCCAAGAGTGAAGGGCAGCAAGTGAAAAGGGACAGTGGAGCAGTGGAGATCCTAGGCTGGGACAGGAGACCTTGACTACCAGAGTGGAGGGCATGAGAAGGAAGTTCAGATAAATAAGGAGGGGCCAGTCCATGGAGGTCTTTGAAAGTCAACAACAAAAGCTTGTACCAGATGTGGAAGGGGAAAGGAAGCCAGTGAAGGGAGGATAAAAGAGGAGAAACATGGTCAAAGCAGTGAGCGGATGTGATAATACGTGTGGCTGAGTTCTGAACAGAGATTAAAAGATGGAGGTGAGAGAGAGGAAGCCCTGTCAGAAGAAGGTTACAATCATCTAGTCGTGAGACCACTAGGGCATGGACCAGAGTCTTGGCAGTGGAGGCTGAGAGGAATGGATGGATTTTAGTGATGTGGTAAAGAGAGAATCTACAGGCCTTGGTGGTCAGGATGTGGGGAATAAACGACAGAGAAGAATAAAAAATGAAAACAAGACTGCGGGCTTGCTGAACTGGTTGAATAGAAGTGTCATCAACAGAAACAGAAAAGCAGTATTGAAGGGTGGGCTTAGGTGGAAAGACAAGAAGCTCTGTCTAAGGCATGTTGAGCTTCAAGCACTGATGCTGCATTCACTGAGAGATAGCAGTCAGACAAGATGAGACTTGCTGTTCAAACCCTGGCGAAAGATCAGGGGTGGAAAGATACACTTGCGTGTCATCGATGTACAGAAACCAAAAGAACGGATGAGTTTACCTAGGGACAATGTGTATAGAGAAAACAAAAGGGGACCCAGGACAGAGCTTTGGAGAACTCCAACAGATAAGGGAACAGAGGAGGAAGTCTGACCACCTGTGATCACTGCAAAAGATCTATCTGACAAGTAAGATTTAAACCAGCCGAGAACAAGAGTCAGAAAACTCTTTCCAATCAACAAGGGACAGCCCCCCCCCAAGTCAATCACAGTTGCTGCTAACACCTGGTAAGTGGGGATCAGGGGAGTTACGTGGTCCCTTAAATTAGGCAATAAACAGGGATCACGAAAAGAACCTGTCACAAATGTGTAGGTTATGCATTTATAACTGCCTTAGTGAATTCTGGCCAGTATCTTTTGCTACAGTGATCCTGAAAAATCTGGCCTCTTGCCTCTTTGCTCTGGCCTTCGAGCACATAAATAATCACTGGAATGCTATACAGCTACCATAACATGACTCTTTTCCTGACTCCTTTTCTTTTTTCTTTTCACTTTTTCTTTTTCCTTTTTCCTTATATCATTCTTGATAAACAACATTCTTATTAAATAAAATACCAGACAACATTCTAAACAATATTTTGTTACTTTTCTTTTCTGTAAATCCCTTCTTTTGTCTCTTGTTATATTTGAATCTGACATTTCTTCCTCCCTTAATTCTATTTATCTCCTATTTATTTATAAAATTACTCAATTATTCTCGATTCATTAGTCATCAGATACTTTTCTCTCACTTGTTTCTTTATTCTATCAGTCCTATCCCCCCCTCTCCCCCCATTTTTGTGAGAGAAATTTAACTAGAATTGACCATTCTTTCTCATACTTATTTCTTGTTCCGGCTCTCAACAAATATGTCAATTTATCAAATAAATAAATAAATAAATAAATAAAAATCATATAGTTTTATTATCCACTTTTCTATCGTTGGTTCATCTCTACTATTTCATTTTTTTCACAAAAATTATTCTTGTTGCTGTTGTCATGTAGAAAATGATTTCCCCATATTTTTTCTTTATCCCTTCATTGATCATACCGGGGACTCTTGCACACGGGAGGAATTTCTCCCAACTTCAAATGGAGCCAATGCGAATTCACGTGAATTCGCTAGTTTAGGGAATTCACGTGAATCCCCATTGCATTTGGAAGGCATTCGGAATGACTTCCCATTACCCGAAAATTGCATGAGAAGCTTTAATTCGCAATAACACTAAACCCATGATTGCATTCGGAGTGACCTCCCTTTTGCCTGAAATTGCGTGAGAAGCTCTAATTCACAATAACGTGAAACCCCATGATTGCGTTTAGATTGCCCTTGGATTATACTTCCAATTTCCCATGTCTGAAAGAGTCCCTAGTAAGTATATGGTTGGATCCATTATCATCTTAATATCTAATATTTTTTTTCTATTTCTTATGTGTTTATTTCCAGTATTTTTAGTTCTTTTACACTCTCACCACATGTTGATTAATGTGCCTTGCTTTCCTGAACAATTCCAACAATCTGCCTTGTTATTTTTGTATGTTTTCGATATTTTCTATTTCAAATTCTGATATTTGTAGCAAACACAACTTGAAGCACTTTGCTTCCAGTTTTTCAAATGCCTAGCATTGCTTCAGGCTCATGGCAAACATTCAGCAATATAATGCAATTGTTGTGTATTGTAACTCTAAACTGATATTGAGTTGCTTCATGGTTGTTTTTGCAATTTTTTCTGGGGACTCTGGCGTCATTCATGTTGACTTCCTCCCATATGCCCATTTTGGGGGACAGGATTTTGATTTATTTAAATTATAATCTGCCTTTCTGCCAAAAGGAGACACTCAAGACAGAGTATAATAATAAAATACAGATAGAAAACAAAAATTTGATTCAAAACATAACAAAAACAAATTAAAAATATGATTAAAAACACAACAACCAATGACTCAGGCCTGAATCTGCCTATTGTTAGTCTCAACTATAATAATAATAATGTTTTATTTATAGCCCGCTCCTCTGTATCCAATCGGAGCGGGTTACATCAATTAAAAAATGCAAGATAAAATATACATGACCCATACCCAACCACCCGCCCCTTAAAATTAAATTAAACTAACATCAATTAAAATGACATAATAAAAATTTCAATTTAAAACGGCAACCCAGAGTAAGCACATTGAATTAGTGGTTTTTTTCCCTATGTGTTGAGTCACTATTCAACAGTTCAGTGGGTCTCCTGTGAGGGGGTTAATCTGTAGGATTCCAGCCATAGTAAACAGGATTATGGAAAATAAGACCCCTTCAACAGCAGACCACTTTAGGTGCTGATGGCCTCTCTGAATGAAAATCCTTTGCCTGCTAGCAGAAGAACAACAACATAAGCACCAATCTAGCCTCCCGTGAAAGGAAGTGCAAGAATCTGAGGGTGGGTGTTTGTAGTAGTGTGCTGAGTTGGAATGGGAGTCCATCTCCATTGGATATCTGCTTAACTGCTTCATCCCCTTGGGCAGTGATTAATACACACTTGCCAAGATTTTGTATCTGAACCAAGATGTTGTATGTGAACCATGATGGCTGATTTGGGGGGATTATAATAATTTCATTGGAGGGTGCAGCTGAATCCTTGGCTCATTGTGGAGTGGCAATCAGAATACATGGCGATTCAAAAGGAATGGTGGAAAACCATTCTTTTTTAATCATCTGCTATCATCTATGTTGCTGTTGTGTGCCTTCAAGTCATTTCTGACTTAGGGCAACTCTAAGGTAACACTCTCATGGGGTTTTCTTGGCAAGTTTATTCAGATGAGGTTTGCTACTGCTGCCTTCTGACACTCAGTGTGTGTGACTTGCCCACACACTATCAGCTCCTTATGAGAGCCTTATAAACCTTATGCAGGCATTCAGTAATCTGTTAAGTAAATAGGCAAGGAGAGGTGCCTACTCTACTTATGTGAAAAATGACAATCAGTAGAGGAAAGCCTCAGCTTTGTGTTGAAGCTATATCCATGCAACTGGAAAAATCATGGTTCCCTTTGCATAGAGAGCTTCTATGTGTAGAGAAAGGTCAGACTGAATCCATATTTGGAGAGTAATTATGATAGAGGGGTGGATCTAGCATACACCTTTATCACGTATTTGATTGAGGTCTACTTGAAGTCTTTTTATTGAATGCCTGACTAGGAGTGCATCCATACTATAGAAATAAAGCAGTTTACCACTTTAAATGTCATGGTTCCATTCTGTGGAATCCCAGGATTTGTAGTTTGGTGAGGCACCAGAGCTCTCTGACACACCAGGCTGAATACATCACCAAACTACAAATTTCAGGATTTCATAGAATGGAGCCATGACAGTTAAAATGGTATCTGCGGTGTGGCAATAACACAGGAGCATAGTCTAAACATACTTTCAAAAATACTGGGCCTATCCATATGAATATTGTAGAACAATGTAGGACAACATAGGACAATTCATATTTATCAGTATATCTGTATTGAAAGTTGTACTTATAGATTTATCCAAATTTATCCTTATATTACTGTGAAAATTTATTATTACAGCACTGTCCAAAGCAATTTGTGATAACAAGAAGATGCAGAAGATACAATAAAAGCAAATCCCAAAATGAATACAATATGGAAAACCTTGCTTTAACCTTGAGTTATCAAATGGCTGCAATAAAATTCAGACAAATGATAAGGTAAGATTGAACAAAAAGGAAGTTTTAACCATATGGCTTTAAAAGGCCCAGATTTCATCAATTAAATGCCTTCCTTCACATTATGAAGTCAGCTGTTTCTTTTTGAGTAGCACTTTAAATTAGAAAATATGTAAATCTGGGATTGTGGTGTGCCTTCAAGTTGTTTCCAATTTACAGCAACCCTAAGGCAAACCTATCACAGGTTTCTCTTGGCAAGATTTGTTTAGAGAGGGTTTGCCTTTGCCTTCCTCTGAGTCTGAGAGAGTATGATTTACCCAAGGTCACCCAGTGGGTTCCCATGGCTGAAGAGTGATTTAAATCCTGGTCAACAGTCATACTCCAATGTTCAAACCACTACATCACATTAGCTCCCATGAAAATATATGTTATCCCAGGTTCCAGCCCCCAGTCACCTCTCATTGATTTATGTCAAATTAATATCAAAAGGGATGATACAGGCAGGTAGCCAAAAGTGTGCTACCTGTGCAGAAAACCAGCTGTACCATATTGGGGAATCCAGATGTCTCAGCATGGGAGAAGCCGAGGCACTTAGCTGTGGTGGGATTGGAATCAGCATAATCCCTTCACCAAGGTGTGTGATGGTAGGAGCTGGACCTGGAAATTGCTTGCATGCAACAGATAAAGGGAGTTTCCTTCTGGGAATGAAACTCTATTTGTTTGAAGAGAGCCACACTGATTACCTGATCATTCTCTCATATCTTGTTCCATTCTTTAATCCTGGGAAAGTCATTTAACTCCTGGATAAACCATTTAACTCCAAAACACTTCCCTAGGATCCATTTCTTGCTATAAATACATGAACCTGAACAAGTTCAATACATGAACATTGGAGTATGACACTAAACTGGGAGGAGTAGCTAATACCCCAGAGGATAGGATCAAAATTCAAAATGACCTGAATAGACTAGAAAGCTGGGCCAGTGCTAACAAAATGAAATTCAATACGGAGAAATGTAAGGTTCTGCACTTAGGGCGGAAAAATGAAATGCACAGATATAGGATGGGGGACACCTGGCTGAACGAGACCACATGTGAAAGGGATCTAGGAGTCCAAGTAGACCATAAGCTGAACATGAGTCAACAGTGTGATGCGGCAGCTAAAAAAGCCAATGCAATTTTAGGCTGCATCAATAGAAGTATAGTTTCTAGATCAAGGGAAGTTATAGTGCCACTCTATTCTGCTTTGGTCAGGCCCCACCTGGAATACTGTGTCCAGTTCTGGGCACCACAATTCAAAAAGGATGTGGAGAAACTGGAGCATGTCCAAAGGAGGGCAACTAAGATGGTGAAGGGTCTGGAAACCTTGCCCTATGAAGAACGCCTTAGGGAGCTGGGGATGTTTAGCCTGGAGAAGAGAAGGTTAAGAGGTGATATGATAGCCCTGTTTAAATATTTGAAGGGATGTCATATTGAGGAGGGAGCAAGCTTGTTTTCTGCTGCTGCAGAGACTAGAACGCGGAACAATGGATGCAAACTGCAGGAAAAGAGATTCCACCTCAACATTAGGAGGAACTTCCTGACAGTAAGGGCTGTTCGACAGTGGAACACACTCCCTCGGAGTGTGGTGGAGTCTCCTTCCTTAGGGGTCTTTAAGCAGAGGCTGGATGGCCATCTGTCAGGGATGCTTTGACTTGGAGTTCCTGCATGGCAGGGGGTTGGACTGGATGGCCCTTGTGGTCTCTTCCAACTCTATGATTCTATGATTCTATGATTCTAAGTGCAAGTTGGTCTATTTGAATCTGTCTATTTGCCTCTGTTTGATTTCAGCTGGACACCTCAGTAGCTGACCATCCCATGTGTCACAGGCAACTAATGAGCCATCCTCATTCTGGTAGCCCCACAATTGGAGCTATGCTTCATGATTGGTATAGCAGTACCTCTTTACAATCCTGCTGCTTGCTATCTTTTACTGCCTTTGTATTGTTAGTTTGTGTGTGAGAGTGTGTGTGGTGGTATACAGATTGGTACTTTATGCCAGCCTGTGGGTGGAGCCACAGCACAGCATCCATATGCTGGACACCGTGACTCCACTCCATCACATCATGATGCCATGTACCCTTCTATTGCCCTGGCACTACATCTAGACAATGTAGGCTGACAAAGCTGTACTGCTGTGGCTAAGACACCCCTTTTGAAAGTGCAAAAAGGAGCCAATTTTTGTGGCCACTTTTTGCACTCTCCAGAGGCCAAATCGGTGCCACGGCATGCAGTTGCTGCGGCACTGATCCAGCCACTAAAGGGGCAGCTGGATGCTGCCTATTTCTACAGCCCCTGTGTTTAGAGTGTGTATTGACTCTCCCTTTAATAAATAGATAAAACTAATTTGAAACCTGCTTCTGGAGTTCTTTGGGTTTGGAACTGGTATACAAAGGCTTAAGATCTTGGCTTTACATTACTGAAGCTCTTGATGACATATAAAGCAATGGTGTCACTATGGAGGTCCAGCTCACACTGGTGGCACCCCAGAAGAGATTCTCTCTCTATAACATTGCTAAAATCCATCCATTTCTCTCGGCCTCTACTGCCAAGACTCTGGTCCATGCTCTAGTGATCTCACAACTAGACTATTGTAACCTCCTTCTGGCAGGGCTTCCCCTCTCTGTCCTCTAATTTCTGTCCAGCATTCAGCCGCATGCATTATTACATCTGCTCGCTGTTTTGACCATGTTTCTCATCTATTAGCTTCTCTTCACTGGCTCCCCTTCCCGTTCCATATTCAGTATAAGTTTTTGTGGCTGACTTTTAAAGTCCTGCTTGGGCTGGCCCCTCCTTATTTATCTGAGCTTCTCTCTCCTTACATCCCCACTCATGCCCTCCGTTCTAATAGTCAAGGTCTGCTATCCCAGTCCAGGATCTTCACCGCCCCTTCTAGGATTCATCCCTTCTCACTTGCTGCTCCTCACTCCCGGAACCTCCTTCCCCCACGAGCACAGGTCATCTCTTCTTTAACCGGTTTCAAAACTGAGTTAAAGACCATATTATTTAGGGAAGCGTTTCCAGGCATTGTGTGATTGCTATCTGACTGTTACTGGATATTTGATCTGATACTACTTCCACCACCATCCGGGAGGAGAGAGAGGCAGGCCAGCTCCATCAGGCCTTGCCTGAAATAACAAGAGCCTTCCCTCATCCACCATCATCCTGAGGGAGAGAAAGATAGGCAAGTCAGCTCCATCAGGCCTTGCCTGAAAGCAGAAGAGCCCTCCCTCCAGTCCTTCTGCCTTGGTCCAGGCCTCTGAGGGAGAGTTGAAGTGCTGGACCTGACCCCTTTCCCCTCCACCATTCCCTTCTCTTTTTGTGTCGTGTCTTCTTAGATGGTAAGCCTGAGGGCAGGGAACTGTCTAACTAAAAAGGCTTGTATGTACAGTGCTGTGTAGATTTACAGTGCTATATAAATAAAACATAACAACAACAATAAAAAACAGGGGTGACACCTGGTGGAGCCTTTCTCCCACTGCACCCCTCCCTGCTTTATTGTGGTGGCAGAGGCCTCCTCACAAGGAGACCTCTGCCACCATGGGGATGGAGAGGGCTGAACATATCCTTTTGGCTACAGCACCCCCAGGAGCTATCCCATCACTGGGTGACACCAGGAATGGTGACACCACTGAATCTCTGTAATGTGGTCCAGGATTAACATAAGGGTTGATGCAATTATTCAAATTGGGTATACTTAACTATGGAAGTACTCCTGTTTAATATACTGTACACCAAATGTGATATAGGCAAGCCCTCTTGAGCCGATCATTTCCCAAATTAGGCCTTGCATACCACTTCCATGCTTCCTTTCCTCTATGACATCTTCTCTTTTCCCCTCCCCAACCTTCAAACTATTTAATTTTCAGGAAGGGCAAGCAAATAATAAACAGTAAAACTGGAGTTTGGGAAAGCTATCTTTTTTGGATTATACTTCCTCTATCCAGCATGGTTGGGATACACAAGAAAAAAATTTCCACTCGTGGAATGCTGTCTTTATCCTAATATGTCCTATATCCATAACTACTACTGTACTCACTGTATTGTTACTCTAAAGCATCAAATAGTCGCCTATGCACAAGTGTTCTGGTTCTGTGTACCTGTGTGTCTGCAGCTTCAGAGAACAGGACCTGGAGCAACAGATTCACATTATAGGAACAGATATTCCACCTCAACATTAGGATGAACATCCTGGAGGTAAGAGCTGTTTGACAGTGGAATATGCTGCCTCGGAATGTGGTGGACTGTACTGTACTTCTTTGGAGGTTTTTATACAGAGTCTGGATGGCCATCTGTTGGGGTGATTTGATTGTGTATTCCTGCATGGTAGGGATATAAGTATATGATTCTAATGCTTGCTTATTTGAGGTGCAGCTGTGGTGCAGCCACATCTATGCAATCTTGTAAAGGAATACAGAATGATGTATTTTCCCTGCATTTTTTTTAAAAAGGTACACATTTATTTACAGGTTTTTAAAATGTACTTTTAATGTACTTTTGCACACATTTTCTCTATTGACCAAAGTGCATGCATGTTTTTTCAACTGTATGCATTTTAGCAGGCATATATGGTTCTTGGCGTATTTTGTCTCTCTGAAACACATCATAATTTTTGTAACTCTGCAAATGTATGAGGCAAAATGGGATTTACCTTATAGAACTTGTCCATAGATAGGACATTTCAACCCAGACAAAAATCCTTCTTCATCCTTGCTTCCCATCGCTTCTGTTGAACTCTGAAGGGGCAAGGGATCCACCTGATAGTAGATTGTACCAAAGCCTTGTCATCTCACAGCTCCTTTCTTTTCTCTGCTCCTTAGGCTTCTAAACTGACAAACATTTACAATGGACTCTGCAGGGATAGGATGTCCAGTGTGGTGAATGGTCAATGTATTAGGGCTGTGCACACCAAAAGACTGCACCGAGAATTTCATTCCTCTCTTTTTATTGTCTTATAACTCTCTTCTGAATAGAAGAATGGAATCTGCATCTGAACTGCGCTAAAGAGTCTGGCTCAGAACCTGGGAGAAGGGATTCCAAAATCACTATTATGCCTTTGGAAATAAAACTATGGCCTGATCTAGATTGGCAATAAGAAGTGTGTTCATGGCTGCATGAAAGTCTAGCCTTTAGATGAGAAAAAGGGAAAGTGTGCCATGATTTTTTTTTTTTTGCATTTTAGGGGAGAAGAAGCACCTTTAAAAAGGTGCTGGTTTTCCCAGCTTCTTTTTAAAAAACTGCGGAACAGCGCAGCTCCATCTAAAGGCTGCGGTGCAGCTGCTAAGCATTAAGGAAAAGGCAACTTCATGTCACACTTTCCTGCCAATCTAGAAAGCCCCAATGTGAATATAATGGTCAAACTGAATCCACAATTCAAGTATATGTATATAGAGCTGGAAGAACAAGGTGAATCCATTATAAGGATAATGCTGCCTTCACTGTCCCTTTGCACCCCTGGAGCATCACAATGATCAATTTGTCCTACTGGTGGTGCAGCATTTTGATATAGGAATGGATTTTCACAAATGACTTCCTTTTCTGACAGTGGATTTCTTGACATCTATAACCACACAGAAAGGCAATTGAAATACTGTTTTGGCTTGGAAACCCACAGAGCTGGTGATAAACTGAGCATGGAGTGGGAATAGATTCTGAAAAAGAGGCTTCATATATCAGCATCTCCTGGGGATATTATTGGGTATTTGTTCAGCAGCTCCTAAGCAGACAAGAGAGAAAAGAAAGAGAAAGATTAAAAAAACAAAAAAACAAAACAAAAAACAAAACCAAAACCTCAAAAGGCATGCTGGTAAAGCAATAGGACAGAGAGGCAGGATTAAGGAAAATGATTTGAAAGAGTGTCCCAAAGAAGCAATGGCTACTTCAGTGATTGCAGACATGTGCCTGAGTGACTGCTTCCAAACCAACTATATATGTTTTCCTTTATTAACACAGTTGTGGCAGGTGATAATCTCACAGGAATCTGTCAACTCCCAGAGCCAGCCCCTGGCTGTGGCACAGGAACTTTGATAATCGCTTCTTGGAGATGGGGAAGGTAATTCCCAGCTCTGGAGTACAGTGTACATCATCATCAGCTCAACAGACAAGCAAGAGCCATTCCAAGGCAGGATAAGGAATGGCACATCTGTCACCTTTGCACACCCATCAACTGAATTGATTACCTTAGCAAAGGCTAATGGCAGATCTGTCCTTCCTCCAAAAATGGAATGCCCATAACAAAATGCAATAGAATCATGGAATCATAGAGTTGGAAGAGAACACAAGGGCCATCAAGTCCAAACCCTGCCAAGTCCAAACCCTGCCAAACCCTGAAATCAAAGCACCCCCAACCAATGTCCATCCATCCTCTGTTTTAAAACCTCCAAAGAAGGAGATGTCACCACTCTCTGAGGCAGTGTATACCACTGGCAAACAGTTCTTACCATCAAGACATTATTCCTAATGTTTAGATGGATTGTCCCCCAGTAGTGTGAATCCATTGCTCCATGTCCTAGTCTCTGGAGCAGAAGAAAACAAGCTTGTCTATCCTCAATGTGACATCCTTCCAGATATTGGAACAGGACTATCATGTCACCTCTCAAGCAGCTTTTCCCCAGCAAAAACATACCCAACTCCCTATGCCACTAATCATAGCTCATTTTGGTTGCCCTCCTGGACATGATCCAGCTTCTCAAAATCCCCTTTGATTTGTGGTGTCCAGAAGTCCAGGTGAGATCTGAACAAAGCCCAATAGAGTGGTACTATTACTTCTTTCAGACACTATACTTCTATTGATGCAGCCTATAATCATAATTACTTTTTTTAGCAGCCACATCACACTGTTGACTCATATTCAGCATGTGGTCTACTAATTCCATATCCCTTTCACATGTCCCGTTATTGAGCCAGGTGTCATTCATTCTATATCTGTGCATTTCATTTTTTCTACCTAAATGTAGTACCTTAGGATCTTATATTTCTCCCTGCTGAAACTCATGTTGTTACCTCTGGCCCAGTTTTCTAATATGTTAAGGTCATTTTGAATTCTGATCCTGTCCTCTGGGGTATTAGCTACCCCGCTAATGTGGTATTATCCAAATTTGATAGTCATGCCATTTATTCAATCATATAAGAGATAAATAGGTTGAATAGCACTGGATCCAGGACAGAACCCTGTGGCACCCCTCTAGTCACTTCTCCCCAGGATGAAGAGGAGCCCTTGGTGAGAACTCTTTGGGTTTGGATGGCCAACCAATTACAAATCCACCTAAGAGTTGCATTGTCTAGTCCACATTTTGTTAGCTTTTTTGCAAGAATGTCACAAAGAGCCTTGTCAAAGGCTTTACTGAAATCAAGATACACCACATCCACAGCATTTCCTTCATTTACCAAGCTTGTAACTCCATCTGAAGTTTTAAAGCCAGCCACTCATAGAGGTGGCTGCTAGAAACAGCCTGGAGCATTTCTCTGTCATCATCTCTGACCTTACTTTTTGGAGGGGGACTGTGGTTTTGCTGAGTTGCTATTCTGTACAACTGCATCAGTTCTCTTCCTCCTTTATGAATGATGACAGCCTGGAGTGCCAGGTACCAGTAGTGAGCAGATAAGTAAGCAAGTAGCCACAGTTCTCTTCCAACTTCATCACACATTGGATTGGTGGTGCAATGGAAGACACTGAGAGATTTTGGACCACCTCATTATGAAGTATACAGGCAAGTGGAACAATGAAAATGGGTGAACGAGACACCTCCTTCCCTGCTTGGGCCATGGGCTGCCTCCTGTATCAAACAAGTCCTGTGAAGAAGAGCTGAAGAAATTGGTGTGTTTAGCCTGGAGAAGACAAGACTTGCAAGAGAACATGGTGCATGGTACAAGGTCATTGTAATACTTTGAACACTAGAGTAGCTGTAAGGGTTCTCCCTCTTGCAGTATTCAGGGAGACAGGTAGGTTAACTCTCGGCCAAAGATATACTAGTTGCTGGTTTCCTGCATCAAAGGAGTTAGATCCCTTGTGAGACTCCTCCAACTCTTCTCTCCTTATGACTCTTCCCTATCAGATATGATAGGCCCTACCGGAGTTCTGCATCCCTGCCACCATTTCACATTGAGTGTTGCATGTCTACTAGTGTGAACAGTTTGGGGCATGGTCTATTGAAGGAAGGTGGTATACAATAAACCAGTGATAATGATGGTTGTTGTAGATCTTCCCATTCACTATGTTGCTATATGTGGGATCTTCTAATGAAATTCAGTCTCAAATTCAGCAAGGTTTGTGCTCTACTACAGCCATTGCACAATTTATATCTCAGCAAACTAAATGCAGACTGCCAACAACATATGCAGTCCACTCACTGTTCAATAAACCAGCTTCTACAGCCTGCAAAAACAAGGGGCCTTCCAATTACCTGGCAAGACAAAATATATGGCTGAAGATGTGTTTTTAACTCAGTAGGTCATAAGTTGAAAGAGTTTGGAAATGACAATTAGTACAAATTACAGCTGAAAAGTTACTAACAGGGGCTGGGAATACAAGACACACCTCACCCTTCTGGAAGCAGCTGTGCTGATTTCCAGTTTGTTTTGGGGCTCAGTTCAAGGTGTCTCAGCTGTGAAAGGGCAAATCTACCAAATTAAGTTTTGCTGAATTTCTCATTTCCTAGACTGCAAGTTTGTTTTGGCTTATGTTCTCATCATTTTGCAAAGATAGCAAAATGCATTAAATAGAAGTACACAACTCAGGATTAAATAGAAATCTGTAACTCATAAAACAATTCAGGGTTTACATTAGTAATGGAAGTACTGTAAACTGATAAATAAACTGAGAATAAAACAACTTGTCTTCAAACCAGTAAATCAAAATTAAATACCTATGTAATTCTCCCCAGCCTCCAAATATATGTGGCCTTACCAAGCCATTAATTTGCATCAACTTGTAATCATTATTTTTATTTATTTTTTTAATTTTTAAAACTCCATTCTTATTTCTACCCCCACCATCCTCAGATTGCATGCACTAGGACAAATGCAGAAGAGGAAAAATAAGGCTAACAAGCAACACACACACATCTTAAGGGCCTTTTAGAGAAAAAGGAGGAGGAGGGGAGGAGGAGCACGAAAGGAGGGAAAGAGAAAAAGGGGAAGAGGAAGAACAAGAGGAAGAGGAGGACAAGGGGGAATCCCATTCTGGGATGCAGGAAGTTCAAAGAGATACAGATAAAAATATCACATCATTAAATCAGATGCTACTGAGTCTGGAGCTTTGAGAGGTTTCAGGGGAGTCTTAAGGGGCTACAAAATGGCATTGCATGGGCCTTGGCCTAATACCAAATCATAGTTACTAGGAAATACAGCCAAGCCTTACCTTCTGTGCTTTGTGGCCAAACCAAAAAAGAAAGAAGAGGGGAGTAGAGAAGCATGACACCTGAATCATATTTGGCATTATGTTTGGACCTTCAAGTGCTTTCAAGTCATTTCTAACCTATTGCAACCCTTAAGGTAAACTTCTCATAGGGTTTTCTTAGGAAGATTTATTGAGAGGTTTGCCATTGCCTTCCTCTGAGGATGAAAGAGTTTGACTTGCCCAAGGTCACCCAGTGGTTATCCATGGCTACACTGGGAATCGAGATCTGGTCTCCAGAGTCATAGTTCTACACTCAGACCTGGACTCTGGAGACCAGGGTTCAAATCCCTGCTCACCCATGGATAAACACTGGGTGATCTTGGGTGAGTCACACACTCTCAGCCCTATCCAAGCAAGCAAGCATCTGAGGACATAGGCATAAGTCTACAAAAGCTTTTGTACCATTATCTGTCTTTCTTTCAGTCTCAAAGGAGCTACAAGATCCCTTTGCATACTGATCCAGACTATCACGGTTATGCTTTTTAATATTACAACCTCAAGGGAAGGTAAAGGCAAACTCATTCTGAACACATCTTTCTAAGAAACCCCTGAGACAGGTTCATCTTAGATGGTGTTGAGAATTTATATTAGAGATTCAAATTATGCTCACACGGTACTCTAGCTTCCAAGATTCCCCAGGGCAGGGAAGTTTTAGGACTACTGATTACATCAGTTGTATATCTTTATTTGTTTGGAAATTTTACATGTCTCTTTTCAATGCAAGGTCCTCAAAGCATTTTATGCAATAAGAGATTGGAATTTTTTTTAAATACAACTACCAGAATCCCCCTCTGCTTATAATATTTGTAGTGCAAAAAAAGAAAAAAAGAAAAAGAAAAAGGAAAGAAAAAAGAAAAGGAAAGAAAACTGGAGAGAAGCTTTACCAAGTGGCTTACAAACATGTTTCAGCAAAAGAAGCTTTCACATATTTATCTCCTGATGTGAAATTGTTGAGGATAATCCTTTGCCTTATGCCTAGCAGTGGGTGATAATGTGGAGTCAAAGGCTTTCATGGCCGGCATCCATAGTTTTTTGTGGAGCTTTTGGGCTATGTGGCCATGTTCTAGAAGAGTTCCTTTCTGACGTTTTGCCAGCATCTGTGGTTGGCATCTTCAGAAGATGGCATTCTCTGAAGATGACAGCCAGAGATGCTGGTGAAACATCAGAAAGGAACTCTTCTAGAACATGGCCACATAGCCCGAAAGCTCCACAAAAAACTAGTGGGTGATAATTTTGTTGCAATTTATAAGAATTTTCCAAAATCTGTAAATTAAGAATGGAAATAATTTGAGATTAAAATATAATGTGGGAGAAAGGGAAACAGTTTGATTTGTCTTTCCAGAGCCTTAAAAATCTGGGGTTCGACCAATAAATGATCATCTCCATATATTCAGACACATTTGCAATGCTTCAGTAGGGCTGCTATCTCTTTTCTTCCGGATGACTCCTTGCCTTTTATGACAGCTAGGTACAATATGACCTTACCAATGCTGGGAACAGCTGTACCTACTCAATTGCCAATGCTGGGAACAACTGATTGCTTACCCAGAGGGGCGGGATATAAATAAATATTTATTATTATTATTATTATTATTATTATTATTATATTATCAATATAACTGTACCTATTGAATTTGCTTGGTGCAGATGGGGGTGCGGATTCCATGTCAATCTTGTTTCAATTTTTTAAAAACCAATTCCACATATTTCTTCATATATGAGGGGAAAATGATTTTAGTGTTTCTTAAAAAATCTGAATACTAGGAAAAGTGAAGCTGATGGGTTTTATCATCCCTGCATATTCCTGATGATCTGCACAGTCAAATGCATTACAGTACAGTACAGTACTTGTAACTCATTGCTAGGGCTGGCCTGAGACATTTTGTTGCCTGACAATGGAACAGCAAATCACTTCCATGCCTCCAATCACATCAGTCAACGTGCACAATACTCAAAGTCAGCTAAACAGACCCTCCAACATTTCACAAATAAAAACCAGGACACATGTGGTCTAGCAACATCAAATGACCCTAACAATAAAAATACAGTAACAAAGGCAACCTTTTTGTTTAAGCAGGCTTTTAATATGTAACTGTGCTAGGGGCCTTCTTTTATGGGTCTGTGTGTGTTTTATTCTTTTATTAAAAAAACACCTTTGCACGTTTTAATTCATTTCATATTGTTTTATTTGTTATGATTTATTTTTTAAAAAATTGCATTGGTAGATTTTAATTCACTTCATTTTGTGAATGGGCTTGAGTCCCACTTTTGGAGAAAGGTGGCATATAAAATAGATAGATAGACAGATAGAAAGAATGATTTGATAGACAGAATGATTTGAATGATTTATTGTTATGGCATTTAGCAAAAGCCTTCTTTTTCCTAGTTGCACAAGGGCAGCTGGAGGTTCCTAGACACAACTGTGCTTCCTACTGATTTGAATGGCCACAGTAATTCCACGGCATTCACCCAGGTGATCTCTGGCTGTTTTTGTGCACTTGGAAAAAAGCAGCAGTGTTCCTTCCCCCTCCAACCAGTGTGGAAGCTTCTTCTTCTTTCCTAGATGCACAGCAGCAGTAGACAATCCCTGTAGGCACACCCACAGCTGGGGAAGGGGAAGATTTGCACCTAGGATACCCCAGATGTCATTCTGCCAGATTCCTTCTTCCAAAATATTTTTCAAAATGCTTACATAAGTGCAACTGGGTGTTATGTCACCATAAGCCACTTCTGCCTAATGGTAAAACAGGTCACAGTAAGACACAACCAAACTATAAGGACCAATTATCTGACTACATATAAGGGAGTTTCCTATGTGTTGGTTTACATTTTCAGCTGTACCTAGGAAAAAAATTGTGTTAGCTATTACCACCTGCTAATGAAGTATGTCTCAGTGGCTTGGAAGCTGAGAAAGAAATCTGTTGGTAACTAGGGAATTATTGACTGTATTGTTTGTATTTTAAAATATCCCATAAGTGCATGGAACACAGCTCCCAGAATGACCCAGCCAGCATAGTGACTGGGTATTTTGGAGCTGTTGTCTGAAATATAACTTTCTACATGTTTTAGGGTGCTTAGAAATGAGAGCTGTATGCTTCATGTAGTTTCTAGCAGTTCCATTTTTACTTTGTGCCTTAAAAAGAGGTGCAGCTTGGGAAAGTTATGTTTGTGGACTCAATGACACCCCACCCCTACCAGCACGTTAAAAAAAGTTTTGAACTTCTGATGGGGCATTCTAAAATCCAAACAGGATACAGGTTACTCCAGCACAGACATCAGAAAGGCTGCCAGGCCCAGAAAAACCCAGAGGAGGGAAGACAAACAACCGCCCAAATGGAAGAGATTTTTACCATACATCAAAGAAGTCACAGACATAATAATAATAATAATAATAATAATATATTTATTTGTATCCCGCCTCTCCCTGTGTTGGATCAAGGTGGGTAATAGGAAAATAGAACAGGGAAAGTGGTGAGGAAACACAACCTTCAAATGGTTTACAAACCGACGAAGAAAATCCAGCAAACGCTTCGCTCAGCCAAGGACAAGAGAGACCCTCTCACAGATGCAGGGATCTACCACATTCCATGCAGCTGCAGACAGGTCTACATAGGCACCACCAAAATGCAGCATGCAAACAAGAATCAAGGAACACAAGAGACACTGCAGACTGAGCCAACCGGAAAAATCAGCAGTAGCAGAACATGCTATAAACCATCCTGGGCATAAAATGCTGTTTGAAAACACTGAAATTCTGGACCATGCCAACAACTATCAGGTCAGAAATCCATACACACCTGGACAATGTCAACAGGAAAGAGGAAACCCTGAGGGTAAACAAGGCTTGGGTACTAGTCCTGAAGAACAGCAAGGTTAAGACTCAACCAATGCAAATGAAAAACAGCCTAGGGTCAAGGGATTCCCAAAAGACAATGACCACTAATTTGCAGACATTAACCCTCTTTTGCACATCCTCCCACCCTGAGGACTGCCATTAGCAACAGAACAATACATTTGCAAATCACTCCTCCCTTCCCAGGGTCACACAGGATATTTATAGCCAATCCTTTTCTAGGCAAACATTCTCTGAAGATGCCAGCAACAGATGCTGGTGAAATGTCAGAAAGGAACTCTTCTAGAACAAGGCTACATAGCCCGAAAGCCCCACAAAAAACTATGGATGCCAGCTATGAAAGCCTTCGACTCCACAAACATCACAATAATAATAATAATAATAATAATAATAATAAAAATAATAATAATAATAAATTTTATTTCTAACCCACCCCCTGCTCGCCAATCGGGGTGGCATACAGCAAGATTTAAAACAAACAACAATATAAAAGCACATCATCAACCCAACCACTGACCCTCCCACCCCTTAAAACTAAATTAAACAGGTGCAGAATTTAAAAGATACCCTTTAGTTTTCCAGCCAGGGACAATGGTAAAATGAGCTGGAGAATACTGGGGACTGTAGTCAGCAAGCGTAACCGTTGCAAGCTCTGGAACAAGGACTAAGGCCTGAGCTGGCAATTAAAAAGTACCAAACTTCAGAAGCCTTATCTGATCCTAATACAATAATCATCTCCAGTAATTTGATATGTACCCTTTCACCTGGGAAGGCTAATGAGACAAAATCCCACAGAAAATTAATTTAAAAAAAAAAGAACATGTAAAGCTGAAGCTTTTAAAAAAGGTGCTTGCTTAGCAAAAGATCCTCTTTAGCATACATTTGAAAACATTTCACAATTAAAAGTAATAGGCAAAGGAACCCAGTTAGTTTGAGCAGTGGTTTTAGTCCTATTAGGGAAAAAAGCAGGACTTATTTAATTTATTTAAAGCGTGGTTTGGGATTGTGGCTAGTGGGTGCTCCAATTCTACAAATAAATAATCACGCCAGCATCACCTTGGAAAGGCAGAGGAGCGAGCAAGCGAGTGAGTGAACGGCCTCCCTCTGCCAGCCTCTTGCCAAGTTCTAGTTAACCCAGTTACAGTAAAGCCATTGTTGTATGTTTAATGGAGCAAGCCCACAAATCCACACAGCATTTAGGATTTGTAGCTAACAGTCGTCACACGCTGTAGCAGCAATGGCTCAGTGGCTTCCACGCTATGGGAAGTGGGGGAGAAATACAAGAGGCATATCAGACGCTAAGGCCAGACAGAAATAAAGAAAGACCTGCACATTAGTTTCTGCTGAGCTGTTACTGAATATTTGGATGCAGTTACTGGCAGGTTAAAAAGTGTCTGTCTCTGCAGTGATTGCAGCACACAAATTAGTAATATTATTCCCAATGTGGACAGCTCTATTCTAATTCTACTAGTAAAATGCTGTGTCAATTTTGGCTCCTGAGTAGAGGCTGAAGGTACCATGGTTGTCGTTACAACAGTCCTACCATTAGTGAGAATGAGGCAGCCTCAGGTGGTAGTCATAAGAGGGTGGGGTAAACAGCAATTATAGCCCCCAAGATGTTTCTCCTGAGTCACTTGGGCATTTCTCTCTGTTGCAGGACATAGCTGTGTGTGTACTGCATATTCTGCTCACCCCTCCTGCCTACTCCCCTCAAGTAATCCAAAACGTAGGTAATCTAGAGGGACAAAGCAGTTCTTGTTATGTATACATTCCTGAGGAGAACACTCTTCAGCACATTCTTGAATATTCACAGCTTGTCTTGGAAAAGAATGATCTCTTCATGCAGTTTTTGGGAGACAGATTTGCTTTTGCATAAAGTAACAAAATTGCCACCATTTTTCCAGGCCTGATTGCAAGGAATGTCCAAATGCAACAAGGCCAGTGCATATCATTAGGCAGAGTCAGGCAGCCACTTCAAGAAGCACAAGTAGAGAAAGGGGTGAGGGCAGAGCTGTATGTGATGTTGGTATCTGTCTTTTACTCTTATGTGAGTATCTTTCCCGTAGGTGTTAGAAGTAGGTTCAGTTTATCCATCACATTTCGAAAAACCCTTTCAGGGCTCTGCAATAGCCAATACTTAAAATGTGAAGCCAGATTGTGCTAATCGTTCTTGCTTTTCTTTTCCTTTCTCTGAGTTTATGTTCTAATGCTCTTGTTAATGGGCCCAACTATTCCTTTTTATACTATAAATTTGTAGATTTCAATAATGGAAAAATATGGGAGGGGAGTTATATATATTTCCATATATGACTGTTGTTGGGGTGGGGAGGAATCTTCTTTACTTTAAGCAACAATATGTCCCTGGGCCCATTCACACGCCACAATTGTAATGGCATGAGTCCAGCCTGAAAGCACCTCTTTTTGCCTGTTTAGCTACTAATCCTTTTTGCATATCCTCCCACCCTGAGGCCTTGCCATCAACAACAGAACAATACACAGATTAACATGGAAATCATGCCTCCTTACCCAGGGTCACATAGTATTTACACACACCCAACTCTTTTCCATGCCAGCCACAGATACTGGCGAAATGTCAGGAATAAACTCTTCTAGAACATGGCCACAGAGCCTGAAAAATCCACAAAAAACTATGGATGATGGCTACGAAAGCCTTCAACTTCCCATTTTAAGATCGTTTTGCAGCATTTTTTTGCCCCAAATTCTTTTTTTTTTAAAAAAATGGCCTTGAGGGGCTTTGAGACTGTGCAGGATGACAGAACTGGCCTGGGAAATGCTTGCAGCCCCAGCTTTAGAGTGAACCCTCAAAAGACATAACTATCAATAAAGTTTCACTCTCAATTACAGGTTAAGGGAAACAGATGAGTTTGAAGCCCAGTAATGATAAGGACATCATTACTATTGAAGCAGAATCCCACAAATGTGGGTTGGAGAGTATTATTGAGAAAGCTCTGTCCATTATACCTGAAAAAACTAGCTGCCCATATAGGGAGATTTATATTGATTTCAGAACATGAGTAATTTGCATAAACAATGGTGCTTCACCAACATAGATGTGAAGTGACCACAGACTAGAATGAGGCATAGTCAAATTCAAATGGCATTTTTATTCTTTGTACCAGTTCTAGAGTTCGTAATATGACACTGCAGCCTACCTAATGAACCAGTGCATTCTAATGGATATTACAAAGTTAAATGTGGGCATGTCAGAAAGATGTGAGTCCTTTTATGCTTCTGTTGCTGTATGTTCTTGACAGCATAACTTTCAGCCTCCATCCACCATCGTGAACATGGAATATACAGTATATTGCTGGTAATAGCTATTTTGAAAAACACCAGCTAGCAATCCAGGATTACATCCTTATGATGCACAGTGTTGCATTACCTCTAGGTACCTTAAATAGACCATCACTTTTAGGAGCATAGTGATTGGCAGGAGCTCTTATATTAAACAATTCACCTGCCAGTTTTTCACTCCCATTTATGTAATTGAATACAGATACACAGAATCTCATCTACAGAACACGGACAAAAGAACCACAGACTTCCATATGCTTTTCAGGAACCACAAGTCTACAGTCCTGAGCAATCAGTGGCCAGGCTTTTCCACTCAGAACATAATAGTCTTTGATTTCTCCCTCTTTGATATTGAGTTGGCTTCTCCTTGGCATTGTGGACAAAAGGGGAAAATTTCTGGATTTGTAGACTTCAGAATCTAATGCCACATGGCTTCAGTTTAGAAGATAATGGGATCATCCACTGAAGAACTCTTCCTCAGAAAACTGTGAGGCTTCATATCAGGTTGTTTAAGGGAAGAAATGAAACCAAAATGGATACCTAATAGAAAAACAGGCTTTTTGCAAAGACAGACGAAAATAAGAGTATGACTGAATTACTGCAGTGCTACCTATAGCTGGAGCAAGAACATAATAGTACAACTCCATATCATACCAATTGTTTGCTAAAAATTACTTGCAAAGCATAATGAACTCGTGTTCATTCAGATAAAATTGTATCAACAGTATCAACAGCAAAACAAAAAACAACCACCCTATTTAGGTATTTAGGCCTCTGCGAATAGTAACATGCAAGTGAAGATTGAGGCAGAGATCTAGGGACCTTCCCTTCAACAAATGCACATTGAGCATATAGGAGATGTCTGTGTTCCTACAGCAGCTGATAGTGTATCATTCTGGCTCACATGGAGAAAGCATTTTCTGCTCCTCTTTCAGATATATTTGTGCCACACATGTAGGCACCAGTGCAGAAGGAGAACACACCACAGGCATAACATCCAGGGTCAGGACTGTCTAATGCAGCCTATACCAAATCTTCTTAGTAGCAGTCCTGCAACCAGTGGTGCTTCTCGTTTTACTTGACTTCAGAAAACTAGAGAAAAGGTGGGAACCCATGACCTCCATGTTGCCTACCCTGGCCTCCAATGTGGCTTACAGCCCAAACCCCAAAAGTACCCATTGTTGAGGAGGGAAGGTTCAAATAATGGAGAACTACATACCCAGAAACTTCCATTTCTCCATTTTAAGGCTATTTTGGTTACTTCTGGATTTGAAAACTGGGGCCAGTGCAGCCTGCAGAAATTCAGGAGTGGTAGAAAATGGGATAGGTCACCCCCAAGTGAAAGGATGGTATGCTATTCATATAAGGCTGCTTTCAAGAGTAACTTAGTTTTTTTGATACTTACCTTCCAGTGAATATGGATAATATTTTCAAAATCTTCAGAGTCCAGAAAGGTGACCTTCTGAAAGACAGAAAAAATAGCAGTGACCTCAGCAAGCCCAGTCTATGTGTGGGTGGAAGGAGGGAATATGTGTTTTTTGAGTAGAGATAGAGGTCTTGGTGCCAGTATCTCTATTTTGAGTTCTTTTACCAATGTGGCAAACATTTTTGACTGGCCTGTGTACTTCAGTTTCCCATTTTGGCAAGTGAAATAATAAAGCTTACCAGAAGAGTTTTGTGTGGCCTCATAGAAAAAATTATGGCTGGCCAGGACCCCCTACCTTGAAAACTAGCCTGCTTTTGGACTCCAGTAAAGAGGGATTGGTCAAATATCCAAGGGTAAAGATTGTGGTGTGCATCCCTCCAGGGAGAAAGGAGGGATATAAATGATATAAATAAAATAATAAATAAAAAATCAGATCCCAGTATCATGACTGGTTCTCATCTTGAGCATATCAGATTAGGGACCCTTAAATTAAGGATCACTGACTTGGGACCTCATGAAACCATACATCTACATATTGCACTGACCTTGCTGCACACCAGAGACCTATTTCTCTATGTCAGGGTGGCCCTACTATTAGGCAAAGTAAATTGTCATTTGCTTTTGTCATTTTTAGGGAGAAAAGTTTCTAGGATTTTCAGCCTCCCATGCTAAAATAACTTGCTGCCTTGAGATGCAACACACTTCAGCTTGGGTCAGTCTAAGGGGCACCATTTGCTGTACCACTTCAGGCAACCAAATACCTTGAGTTGGCCCTGTGACCAGTACTAAACAGGCAATGGGACTGAAGGGAATTCTTACAGGGAAAGACTGTGCTGCCCCATAAGCCTTTTTTTGGATGTGCATTCAGACATCTTGGCAAAACATTCAGTGAGTGATTAAATGTTGCAGGCTTTATGCCCTCTTCCAGCATGGGGCAAATAATAGACTTTGTTGTAGCAAGTTGCTCACTTGGAGAATTCTTCCTTGACTTGCAGACTTATGGCAAGGTCAGTATAGGATATGGTCTTCAAATGACATGTGTTAATGAGGTATGGAATATGGAGAGAGGGTGAAAGCAGGGTGGAAAAGCTATTTGAGTGAAGACAAGGTCAGGGCAGGTTGTAGCCATGGACCTCGTCCTGTCCACATGAAGAACTGGTTGATGTCTCCGTCCAGAGGAATGGAGCTGCCAAAGCCTGCAACATTTAATCACTCATGGAATGTTTTGCCAGGATGTCTGAATGCACATCCAAACATGCTATCTGTGGCTTGACCTTGCTCAGTTTTCCATGGCTTGATGAAGAGGAGGATTGTCCAAGATTTACTCATTTCAAATATGCGGTTAGGCCAGTAAAAGGGATCACACCTTGAGTGCCTTGTTTTAAAATTATTAGTTTTGCAGAATGTTGGGGAAATGATGTAATGGGGAAGGTTGAAATAAAAGGAGAGATTTTTTTCCTCTCTGGATTTCAGAAAGAATATTAGTGCAATGTCAGTCCAGGGTCAGAAGCTGCTAGAAGCCAAGACATACTATGAAGAAAAAAGGGAATGGGGAAAGAAGGAAAAATATGTTACATTGACTCCATACCTCTAAATATGTCTAGTTTTGTCATCACAGCAAACATAACAGTATAGAGAGAAAGAGAGAGAAAAAAAAAAAAGAAATCCATTTAGTTCTAATGTTTCTCTGAGAATGTATGTAAAAAAAAGTTAACTTTGTAATAAACCAATGCTCCTTAAAGTAGCTACTTGTCCATATCTTATTTTAGTCTCAGTTGACAGTAGAACACACTGTGTCAGAGAGTGTCAGAGTCCAGTAATGTCACTAGGTTGGCATTACCCAGTGCAGTAACTCATGGTGCCACCCCTCCCATTGACCTCCTCCTATTCCACATCATACAGAATCCTTGGTAATGTTTTTTATACTAATGTTACTCATAAACTGTAATTCCCATATATCATGGAATGTAATGGTAATAGTTGTGACATAGCACATAAAAACTATCAAAATTAAAATTATATCTTTAAATTACATATCTTATGCACAGCCTAAATGTATTTACATGTACATAGTTTCATGTGTTTCAAGTTAACATTGGTAAGATGTGATTTTTTTATAAAAAGAAAATTGAAAAAGAATTTTTTTTTAAATTGTATTTTTTAAAAACATTAATTTTTAAAATTAACTTTTTAAAACCTGAGGCCTCTCTTTCTCCTCCCACTGAGCCTTGCCCCACTCATACCATCTCTCCAAAATCCAGCAGTGATACCTTTATTGGCCAATCGAAGTGCAGAATATACTTGTTGCTGACTTTCGAAGGATGAAAAGGATGTTGAAATGAAGATGAAATAATGAATGGAGAACCTGCCCATGGGCCTCTCCAGATTCCTGCCACTGTTTACTCCTCTAGGCCTCTAGGTCTGAATGGACAAAGGAACTCTCAGACAGAATAGGTAATATTCAGGAAAAGAAAAGTTCTGTAACTAAATCTGTCTTGAAAAATAAGCTGACCAGGAACTCTTTTCCTTCTGAGCTGCAAGGACTGTTTATTCCAGGAAGAGTGTGAGAGAGATACAATAGCCAGAACTCCCCTCATGGGCACTTTCCATGGGTTGTTGCTTCACAGGTTCCTCATTTGGAGCTTTGCAGCTGAAAACAGATGTAAGGATTGAACCCTGATGATGAGTTGTCATGGAACAAATGAAGAGGGCTTGGAAAAGTTTCCAGTGGCCTTGCTGGTTGGGAAATTCTAGGAACTGTAGTGCAAAAAAGCACTATTGTCCAAGCTCTGTACATGAAGTCTTCACAGCAGATCATGCTTTTGGACTGATGTCACAACTCTTGACTGGGGAAGCAAAAGCCATAGCTAATTTGTATATGCTGATTTAATTTAAATATGTGCAATGCTAAAATCACCCCTTGGCTATTCTGTGGCGAAAACTCTGTTTTAAGTGGGCTGTTTGAAACAAAAACACCAAGACATATTTTCAGCTGTTTATAGGCAACTCTGATCTTTCCCTAAATGGAAGCTTTGGTCGTAACAGGAAGCTTCAGTCTTACAGGAACAAAATCAACATGCGCAACATGCGCATATGTAACTGCATGGATGAAAGAAACTGTCTCAGTGTAATAAAGGCCATTAGTGTAACTTAATTTGTACTTTTGGAATAAAGATTATTATTGTTTTCCATTATTTTATGCATTCCCAGTTATGCTGGACTTAGCCATATCATCACCCTACAGGTTGCTAGTGCAATTAACCCACTTGATGCTGTTCCCTCTTCTTGTCATTTCATCCAATGGGAGAATATATTATTTGCAGTAGTGTTCTCTTAAACCTCTAACTAAGTCCCAAACTACAATGATTCTTGCTCATCTAGGGTTTGTCTCATCAAGGTTTCCTGACATTTGGGAAACCCATTTTTGTCTATAACTCAAATATTTTCAACAGCCTTTCCAGTTCTAGTATACCACACCCTATATATAAATGACTTATGGTCCATATTAAGGGTGTCTTGCTTGAACTCACCAACAAAAACATCCTCCTTTCTAAATAAATAAATAAATAAATATCATATTAAAAGACCTCAACAAAACAAAGAAACAATTTTCTTTATTTGATATTTACACAAAGAGATTTGCTTACTGTTTTGAGAATCATAGAATCATAGAATCATAGAGTTGGAAGAGACCACTAGGGCCATCCAGTCCAACCCCCTGCTATGCAGGAAATCCAAATCAAAGCACCCCTGACAGATGGCCATCCAGCCTCTGTTTAAAGACCTCCAAGGAAGGAGACTCTATCACCTTCCGAGGAAGTGCGTTCCACTGTCGAACAGCCCTTACTGTCAGAAAGTTCTTCCTAATGTTCAGGTGGAATCTCTTTTCCTGTATCTTGCATCCATTGTTCCGGGTCCTGTTCTCTGGAGCAGCAGAAAACAAGCTTGCTCCCTCCTCAATATGACATCCTTTCAAATATTTAAACAGGGCTATCATATCACCTCTTAACCTTCTTTTCTCCAGGCTAAACATCCCCAGTTCCCTAAGGCGTTCCTCATAGGGCATGGTTTCCAGACCCTTCACCATTTTTGTCGCCCTCCTTTGGACACACTCCAGTTTCTCAATGTCCTTTCTGAATTGTGGCGCCCAGAACTGGACACAATATTCTAGGTGGGGCCTGACCAAAGCAGAATACAGTGGCACTATTACTTCTCTTGATCTAGACACTATACTTCTATTAATGCAGCCCAAAATAGCATTGGCCTTTTTAGCTGCCGCATCACACTGTTGACTCATGTTCAACTTGTGGTCTACTTGGACTCCTAGATCCCTTTCACACGTAGTTTCATTCAGCCAGGTGTCACCCATCCTATATCTGTGCATTTTATTTTTCCGCCCTAAGTGCAATACCTTACATTTCTCTGTATTGAATTTCATTTTGTTAGCTTTGGCCCAGCTTTCTAGTCTATTCAGGTCATTTTGAATCTTGATCCTGTCCTCTGGGGTATTAGCTATTCCCCCTAATTTGGTGTCATCTGCAAATTTGATAAGTATGCTCCCAATTCTGTCATCCAGGTCATTGATAAAGATGTTGAATAGCACTGGGCCGAGGACAGAGCCCTGTGGGACCCCACTGGTCACTTCTCTCCAGGATGAAAAGGAGCCATTGTTGAGCACCCTTTGGGTTCGGCCATTCAACCAATTACAGATCCATTTAACAGTTCCTTTGTCTAGCCCACATTTTACAAGCTTGTTTGCAAGAATGTCATGGGGAACCTTGTCAAAGGCCTTACTGAAATCAAGATATACTATATCCACAGCATTCCCTTCATCTACCAAGCTGGTAATTTTATCAAAGAAAGAGATTAGATTTGTCTGGCATGACTTGTTTCTCTGAAACCCGTGTTGAGTTTTTGTGATTATGGCATTACCATCTAGATGTTCACAGACTCTCTGTTTAATGATCTGCTCCAGAATCTTTCCTAGAACTGATGTCAGACTAACTGGACGATAATTGTTGGGATCCTCTTTTTTCCCCTTTTTGAAGATGGGGACAACGTTTGCCCTTCGCCAGTCTGCTGGGATCTCTCCTGTTCTCCATGAGTTTTCAAATATGATTGCCAATGGCTCTGATATTACTTTTGCCAGTTCTTTTAATACCCTTGGATGGAGTTCATCTGGTCCCGGAGACTTAAATTCATTTAGATTAACAAGGTGTTCCTCTACTATCTCTTTACTTATTCTGTGCTGAAATTCCCCAATTCTGTTCTCTGCTCCATTATCCTCAGGTTGAGCACCCTTTGCCTTTTCTGAGAAGACTGAGGCAAAGAAGGTGTTGAGTAATTCTGCCTTTTCTCTGTCCCCTGTTAGCATTTTGCCATCTTCTCCACGCAGTGGCCCTACCGTTTCCTTCTTCTTCCTCTTGCTGCGGACATATCCAAAAAAGCCCTTTTTATTGTTCTTAACCTCTCTAGCAAGCCTGAGTTCATTCTGCGCTTTAGCTTTTCTGACTTTACCCCTACACATGCCTGCTATTTCTTTGAATTCCTTTTTCGTGATTTCCCCCTTTTTCCATTTCTTATACATGTTCCGTTTCAAACTTAGCTCGGTTGAAAGTTCCTTAGTCATCCATCCTGGTTTCTTGAGACACCTCCCGTTTTTCTTTCTCACTGGAACTGTTTGAAATTGTGCCTTCAGTATCTCCCTTTTGAGAAAGTCCCATCCGTCCTGAACTCCTTTATCTTTTAGTATTTCTGACCATGGAATCGCCCTCAATACTTCTCTAAGTTTACTGAAATCCGCTCTCCTAAAGTCTAGGATGCGTGTCTGACTCTGCCTGGCTTCTCCTTTCCACTGTATTACAAACTCCAGGAGAACATGGTCACTTCCACCTAATGATCCCACCACTTGCACCCCATTAACCAAGTCCTCCTTGTTGGTTAGGATCAGATCTAAAATAGCTGACCCCCTTGTTGCCTCTTCCACCTTTTGGACCATGAAATTGTCTTCCAGGCAAGTGAGGAATTTGCTAGACCTTGAGGATTTTGCTGAGTTAGACTTCCAGCAAATATCAGGATAGTTGAAGTCGCCTATCACTACTACATCTCTCTTTTCTGACTGTGTGGTCATCTGTTCTAGAAAGATATCATCCAATTCCTCAGTCTGACTTGGGGGTCTGTAGTAGACTCCCACCGTAACACCCTTGTTGTTTCCCTCCCCTTTAATTCTTATCCAGATGCTCTCCACCTGGCTTCCATGATTGATGTCCAGGATCTCTTCACTGGTGTAAATATCTCTGACATATAGTGCTATTCCTCCTCCTTTCCTGTTTGGCCTATTTCTCTTAATAAGGTTATACCCCTCTATTTCCACATTCCAATCATGAGACTCATCCCACCAGGTTTCAGTGATGCCTATTATATCATATTTGCCTTGTTGTACTAGGAGTTCGAGTTCATCTTGCTTATTTCCCATGCTCTGTGCATTAGTGTAGAGACATCGCAGACCATGGTTCCCTTTTACTTGCTGCCTGTGCAAGTTTTTTTGCCTCCCACTGTTGGGTCCTTGCACTGTTTGCCTTGTTTCCTCTATGTCAGTTTGACTATTTACGCCATCCCTTTTGCGTTCCTTAATATTGTCTCCCTTCCCCTCGGAACTCAGTTTAAAGCTCTCCTGATCAAGTTCTTGAGACTGTTGGCAAAAACATTTCTTCCAACTGGCGTGAGATGCAACCCGTCTGTTGCAAGAAGTCCCTCCTCATGGAACCGCAGCCCATGATCCAAGAATCCAAATCCTTCTCGGCGGCACCATCTGCGAAGCCAGTTGTTCACCTCTGCTATTTTCCTCTCCCTTTCTGGACCATGCCCTTCAACTGGCAGAAGAGACGAGATGACAACCTGTACATCCATTCCTTTCAGCTTCCTACCAAGCGCCTCGTAATCCCTTTTGATGTTCTGAATGCTGTGTCTTGCAGTATCATTAGTTCCCACGTGGACCAAAAGGAAGGGGTATTGGTCAGTAGGCTTGAGCAGTCTTGTCAGCCTCTCTGTCACATCCCGGATCTTTGCACCTGGAAGACAGCACACCTCTCGAGACATCTTGTCAGGCCTACAAATCACTGCTTCTGTACCCCTCAGCAAGGAGTCCCCCACTACGACCACACGCCTCCTCCGAGGCTTAGCAGCGACTGTTCCCTCGGGTGGGACTCTCAGGCTCCCTTGCTCTGTCCCTGAAGTCTGTCCATGCTGCTCTTCTTCATCCTCCTTGATAAGGGAAAGAGCTTCGAATCGATTCTCTAGCTGCAAGCTCCCTGAACAATTCCTTCTTGGTTTACTACTCTTTGTGACCTTCCTCCAGCTGTCTGCCTCCTCTGTTTGGCAAGTGACCTCTTCCACCCTAGCATCTTCCTCTGCATGGTACTCATCCAAGATGGTTAGTTCTATTGTGTCCAGGAAATCCTCTTGTTCCCTAATCTGCTGAAGTGTAGCTACTCTGGACTCCAGCTGCTGCACTTTCTCCTCCAAGAGTGCTACCAACTTGCACTTGGTGCATGTGAAGTTCTCCACTACTGTAGGCAAGAAGAGAAACATCCCACAAGAGTTGCAGGTGACTGTGGCAGATCCCTCGTTGTCCATACTTCAAAGTCTTTAGTAATAAATATAACAGTCAATCTACTGGGAATACTTCTTTAGGGGTAAGTACTGGCTGCTATCTTACACTTAAAGGGAAGGTTCTGTTTCAATATCTGATTCTAACCTAATGCCACTTGAGCAGAGTTGTTCAGTTAAAGAAAACTAAAATTTTCTGGAAGGTGGTATATAAAGCTAGTCTGCTAGCTCCGCCCCCTTGTGACTCACAGATGTGACTCACAGAAGCTCCTCCCCTTCAGCAACAAGCACACGGTCTCAAGCACACGGTCCCAAAATGGCTGCCAAGCAGCTCCTCTCCTCCTCCTCTCTCTGGCCGGACTGTTCTGGAAGGCTCTGGAAGGTGGTATATAAAGCTAGTCTGCTAGCTCCGCCCCCTTGTGACTCACAGATGTGACTCACAGAAGCTCCTCCCCTTCAGCAACAAGCACACGGTCTCAAGCACACGGTCCCAAAATGGCTGCCAAGCAGCTCCTCTCCTTCTCCTCTCTCTGGCCGGACTGTTCTGGAAGGCTCTGGAAGGTGGTATATAAAGCTAGTCTGCTAGCTCCGCCCCCTTGTGACTCACAGATGTGACTCACAGAAGCTCCTCCCCTTCAGCAACAAGCACACGGTCTCAAGCACACGGTCCCAAAATGGCTGCCAAGCAGCTCCTCTCCTTCTCCTCTCTCTGGCCGGACTGTTCTGGAAGGCTCTGGAAGGTGGTATATAAAGCTAGTCTGCTAGCTCCGCCCCCTTGTGACTCACAGATGTGACTCACAGAAGCTCCTCCCCTTCAGCAACAAGCACACGGTCTCAAGCACACGGTCCCAAAATGGCTGCCAAGCAGCTCCTCTCCTTCTCCTCTCTCTGGCCGGACTGTTCTGGAAGGCTCTGGAAGGTGGTATATAAAGCTAGTCTGCTAGCTCCGCCCCTTGTGACTCACAGATGTGACTCACAGAAGCTCCTCCCCTTCAGCAACAAGCACACGGTCTCAAGCACACGGTCCCAAAATGGCTGCCAAGCAGCTCCTCTCCTTCTCCTCTCTCTGGCCGGACTGTTGCCAGAGAAGTAAAAAGTAAGATAGATAATCTGTGTTTTGGGCACCACTGAGAGAAGACTTAGGAACTACAGCAAGAGAAGATATGATAAATGAACCTGGGTGATTTTACGCCTTCTTCACATTTACTCTTATTTGCATTTTTCCAACATACTTGCCCATACGGCTATGTCATTCCCACACATATGTGGACAGCATGTGCACAAAGAACAAAGCATAATATTCTATGACTTTTCAGAAGTCAATTGTAATTTCATTTCTTGTAATTTACAGAAGAAACACAATCTCCTTTCTGGAACCACCCTGTCTCAGGGCTTGGAAAAGTTAGTTTTCTGGAGAGTAACTACCACTATCAATTGCCATACTACCTGGAGGTTTCAAAAGTTGCTTACAAATTTGGAGCTATCACAGACAAAGGGAATGATTGCCACCGTGTCAAAAAGAGGCTGAAAAGTCACCTAACTAAGACCCTGTTCAGACTGGCCAGTAAGGCCTATTAGATTGTGTATGGCACCCCATAGGTTCTGAAGAATTTGATGAGGAATATGACGCAGTGGCATCAATTATAGAATGGTCTCTGGCTCCAGATATGGTTCCCCAGATCTGAGCAGCTAATAGTCAATGCAGCTGATGATACATTTCAACAGAGTAGAGCCCTATCTCAATCAGAACTGAGGGATACTGAAAAGGCACTCCCATCATTTGTGGACCATCATTAGGACAAGGGACAGCAGAGGCGATTCCAAGAACCTTTAAATAAGAAACAGTGAACAGTCAAGTAACTTGTGTGTCAAGGTGGCTATAGCTTTTACCACAGCTGCAGGGACTTCTTGTTGTCCATAATAAACTTGTCTTTTGTGTACTTCCTACTCATGAATTCTTATCCTCCGGACTGGCTTATGGTGTATGTCTCTTCATCTTTCCCTTGTGGCATCAGTTAGTATGACTGCTGGCTTCTGAAACAGCTGAGACTTCAATACTGCACTTCCCTTCAACTTTAGTAAATTTCCTTGGCTACCTGTATATGATCCAGGTGGGACTCACCTGTAACTGCTTCTCTCAATCACAGCCTGCTTCCCCTTGCATGTGCCACCTGTATGCATATGACACAGAGCTCAATACACTTTTTATGTGGCCTAGTTGTTAAAGAAAAGGCACCTGAAATTGAAATCTGTGATTTAAACATCACCTTTCTAACAAGACCAGCCAGACTGAATCCAGTAGGTGGCCTGAAACAAACCAACTATTGCTTAGGCTTATACTAGGTCTGACTCATTTCTTGGAAGATAAGTAAAGTACACTCTATCCTACATAAACTTCTTCTGACCAAAACAGAGGGCTTGTGTTGATGCCCTTTATGTGCCAAATTCCAAAGCAACTCAACTGCTACCTGAGCAGCTAGCACACCTTCTTGCATGTTAAATTATTCCTCTCCCCCTACACTAAAACATAATCAGTGTCCTCAAAATTTATGTAACTGCTTCCAATTTTTTCTTCTTATTGTCATTGAGCTAAACCAGTGATCCCTTTGGAAAGATGGAAAAAACTGTATGTGTGTGTGCATGCATGTGCATGGAAAATATAAGAGTGTAAAAGAAGCAAACATCTTATTTTCCATTTGGCACTTTCTACCTACTCTATTTCCTTGTAATTTCTATTCCATCTCCTGCCTGGTAACTTGTGTAGTACAACCTCCAACGCTGTAATTTTACCATTATGATTTGCATTCCATGCATTTTCATTCCTGTTTACTAGATGGATTTGCTCATAATATGCAGGGTTTACTAAACAGGGGGAGCTACATTAAAGTTATTGCTGGCCAGGGTTCAATTCTGGACTCCCTTTTCAGTGCCAAAGCTGAATGCTGGAATAAAAACATGGAAATATAAAACTCATCTAGTCCAACTCCATCCCCCATGCAGTTTCTGTAGTGCAGCTTTTAAACAAAATCTCTTGTCTGCTGTTTCCACCACTGATTCTAGTCCAGTCCTCCAGAGCAAGAGAGAACAGCCCTGGTGGTGCAGTGGTACTCAAAACCAGAAGGTGGCGAGTTCAAGACCAGCAAAGGGCTGAAGCTTGACTCAGGCTTGCATCCTTCCGAGGTCGCTAAAATGAGTACCCAGATTGTTGGGGGCAAATAGCTTACAATTGTAAATGAAGCTGTTTGTTTAACAAATTGTAAGCCGCTCTGATAGTCTTGGCTGAAGAGCGGGGTATAAATAAAACATTATTATTATTATTATTATTATTATTCTCAGTAACCTGTTACATATCTGAAGATTGCTCCCATCCCTCACTTTGGAGATTATCACATGGGGGACAGGACGTCCTAGTCCCGCTCTTGTCCTGTCTTTCCTGCACAATTGCGTGAAGATTATCATACAGTGGCGTCATTATCACATCTGTGATATGTTCGTATCACGTGATCATGATAAGATTTTCAGATGATGTCACACTTATCCTGTCCTTCTCCCACCTCTGAAGTGGCATGGCCCCATCAGTTTGTATTAACAGAAATGACAGGGGCCACTGATGGGACAAGGACTAGATAAACACAGATGTGTTAAGGACAGGAGTGATCCATCCTTACCCCATGTAATAATCCTTTGACATGTTCCTGCTCTGTTCCATACTAGACATATGAAGCTTTTAAAAACCATTCCTTATATCTGTGATGGCGAACGTATGGCACGTGTGCCAGAGATGGCACATGATGCCATTTCCCCTAGCACACAGCAGTGGAAGGAGGAGGAGGAAAAGGCGTGCACCTGTTCCTCTTCCTTTCTGATCCTTCCCAGCCTCCAGTTGCCTCTTCGGAAGCAGCTGAAGGCCAGGAACAGCTCTGGGAGAGGAGGAGGAAGAGGCACATACCTGATCCCCTTCCTTTCTGACCCTTCCCAGCCTCCAGTTGCTTCTTCAGAGGCAGCCGAAGGCTGGGAATGACACAGGGAGAGGAGGAGTAAGAGGCACACACCTGTTCCTCTTACTTTCTGGCTTTTCCTGGCCTCCAGTTGCCTCTTCAGAGGTAGCTGAAGGCCAAGAAGAGCATGGGGAGAGGAGGAGGAAGAGGTGCATACCTGATCCTCTTCTTCCTCCCATACCCCCGGATGTTCAGCTGTCAGTGGAGAGGCAGCTGAAGTCCTAGGAGGGCAGGGGAGCCCTGCCCCAGAAGCACCACCCCCAGAGGGCAGAAATCCCACCCCTGGCGCTAGGTAACATCCGGTGTCAGAAGACCTTTTAGTTTGGACACTCAGCCCCTAAAAGTTTTGGAATACCATTCTACTACTTTTTGTTGAATAACAAGAAAAACTTTCATGTCAGGAACTGGGGAAATGACTATCACATAAATGTGTACAAATTTAGGTTGAGCTTAAATTAAACTCAGTTTAAAGCTCATATTTATTTATTGGTTAGAATGTTAATTTAATTTAATTGTTGATTCTCCATATACAGGAGCAAAGCTGGCTTATTCAAAGCTTGGAAAAATATTTAAAAACAAACAAACAAACAAACAAACCTTATGGTCCATATTGGGTAGGACATTCTGGGAATCATATTCTTAAAAAGTACTCCAAACATTTCTACATCCGTTTAGTATAAATTCTGGTTACACTAAATGTGTTGTTAATTTCATGGATGCAAATGGCATGTTTGTGTGTGTGTGTGTGTGTGTGTGAAAAAAATGCAGCTGTGTATGAGCTTGAGCAATATTGGGACTCTAAGGGATGGGAAAAGAGAGATTAACCTTCCCCCTGCTATGATACTCATAAAAACCTCCATTTACTGATATTTGTGTTCAGCAAGAATTTTTGACTGAAAGGCTACAGATGTAATGCACAGATGGCCAACCTGTGGCATACATACCTCAAGTGATAGGGGTAGAATATGTGTACTGTACTACTGGGGGTAGCTGTAGAGGCCCAAAATGAGGGAACTACTTTTCCAAATAAGAAGTCTGCCCCACCCAAATTCATGGCTTTGACTTTTGTGAACTTGATTATTTGCGGATTTGATTAATATGTTCTCTCTAAGAATATCTAGGCCCAGCACAACTCTGTCATAAATTGACCATAGAGTTGAATCTAAACATTTCTAGGAAAAAACAACACTTATCTAGGCATTTGTAGGTCCTCCAGCATGATCCTATGACCAGCCTCTGGCAGATGTTGACCATAGAATTGCACTGGATGACCTAGAGATTTCTAGAAAGGTGTTCTTAAGAAATTGTTTTTATTTGCAGTTTTTCCACATTCACAGAGGTTCTTCATCCCTAACCCCAGCAAATGTGGAGTGTATAAGTATACACTGTGTACTCATAAGAGTATAAGAGTTCTTGGTGTTTATGACTATTAGGGTCTTGCAGTGCTAGAAATTGAGGCTGAAGCAGCATTTAATGGGGGGGATTCTTATTGGAGTGTTTTACTCCAAGGTCTGACCCTCTGCACCCTTCCTCCTTTCCAATATCAAATTGATATCAAAAGGGATGTTTAGAACATGTAGCCAGGAGGGCACCCCAGTGTTGGAAACTAGTCTTATCATGTATCCGGGGGCGGGGGGGGGCTCAACAGTACATAGCCAGGATAGAAAGATCAATATTGGATTCTGCATAATTTCTTCACTGATAGGAGTGAGGGTGAGTGAAATTAAGTTTAAATACACTTCCCTCTGGAAATGATACTTCTCTTCCCAAAGATGTTTGCACTGATTGTCCAGTCATTCACGACAACCACTTCCATTCTTCCATCCTAGAAGCTACCCCTGAATTCTGGCTTCAGCCCCAGGACAGGTTTTGTACTATAAATATGTCCACCTGGGCAGTATCAATTCAATCTGACTTGAGATCAGACAGACACTCAGTCCATATCTTTCTTGACTCCTCAGTATTGCTGACTGTACTATGATCCTAAAGTAGCTCTCTGAGTCACTTCTCTTCCCATTATCCTCCGACTGGGGCTCCACATCTGGAATCAATACAGTATTTCCCTCTGCAACCATATAAGGCACTATTTGCTACCACCTTTCATTTTGTTAGTCCATGGACATGTGCATGAGTATCTTTGCGTGGATGGTGATTATCTTTGATTCATAAATAAAAATACTTTTGAAATTGCAGTCTGGAGTTCTGTTTCTTGAAACCAGTGTACACAGGCTTGATCCCTGCTTTGAGTTGCCCAAACCCTCTTGACTTTTAATTGAGCTAATAAATTCCCATCAACTGAATATTAATTGTGGATGCCCTCATGAGACCTTGGCATTTTGGGTAACAGGTACAATTTTGCCCTCCCTGTCCATCCGTGGAAACTGTGTAAACAGTCAAGCCTACCTTTTTTTCTTACCCATGTAGCACTGTGCTGCTCACACACTAGATCAGAAGCAAAACTGCACCAAGATGCAGTGAATAACACATATCTCTTTGTGACTCAACCCCAACTCATGGTGATCTTGTGGATGAGACATCTCCAAGAGCCCCTGTCCTCCACTGCTCTGCCTAGGTCCTGCAGACTCAGGCCTGTATCCTCCCTGATTGGGTCTATCCATCTGGCATGTGGTCTTTGTCTCTTTCTGTTCTTTCTATCTTTCCTAGCATTATTGTCTTTTCTAATGAATCACACCTTCTCATGATGTGGCCAAAGTACGACAGCCTAAATTTGGTCATCTTAGCCTCCAAGGAGAGTTCAGGCTTGGCCTATTCTTTTTGGCTGTCCTCAGTATTCTCAGCACTCTTCTCCAGCACCATATCTCAAATGAGTTGATTTTCATCCTGTCAGCTTTCCTCACTGTCTAGCTCTCACATCCATACATGGTGATGGGGAATACAATGGGGAATACATACCTTTCATCACTCTCTATAATGGCACATTTGACCTGACTTGTGGCACACTTGTCAAAGGCTTGCCTGCCACTATGGTAATCTCATTTCTCTCTGTATGTGTCTACATAATGTGGGGGGGGGGGGACCCTTCACACAAAACCCCAAATGACTGGGGGTTAATTTATTTAGACAAGGCATCCCACTTGCAAATCTCCACTTAACTGACTAGATGATTGTGGACTATTCATCATCTCTTATCTAGGTCCTTCTTTTACAAAGATGGCTTGAGGATAAAATTGAAGAATAATATATGCTGTCTTGAGCTCCATGAATGGAGGATGGGATAAAAAAAAAAACATAGTAATGTTTTAAAAATGATGGCTTACATTAATTCCACTTGCTCACATTTAGTCTTTTACATGAATCTACTTATTAACCAAGCAAAAAGTTCTACTGCCATGATTTACAAATTTGGAAATTAGGAAAAGCCTAGTGCATGTTACTTGAATGGGAGTTTAGTGAAAAGGCTAATCTTTCAGCCAATCATGAAGCAGCATGTGACCAACCAATGGGAAGCCGGCTGGGCAGGGCTATAAAAGGGCCTTGCAGAAAGTGAAAAGGGGGTTAATTTTGAGGGAAAGAGTTACATGGAAGGAAGGGTGTGCTCTTAGAGTTCCTGAGGGAACATTTTAGTTTTGTTTGGAGACCACAAAAAGGTCTTAAGAGTCCAAAGAGGGACTGTGTAGGCTTGGGGAGTCTAGTAGGGAGAGGCTCAGAGCAAGCCGGTTGTTGAAAAGGAAATTTTGGTTCATGTACTGGAGATAAGATTGCCTGTGTGGCTGTATTAATATTATTATTTTGAAAGAACTTCTATCTAACTAATAAGTCAATAGTAACTTTGCAACTAATTTAAAGTTTATTTTTTATATTTTTTCAATAAACTTATGTTATTATTTAGACAACTACTTGGCCTCCGTTTGAATCAAACCACGCTACCTAATATTAGTGACACAGAGGTGCTGTGCCATCTTAAAGAGCAGTGTTAGGATGAAGGTTGTCAGGAGTCCTTCACATAATTTGGTGGCAGCAGTGGGATTAAAATTCCCATAGGGCCGCCACAATGGAGAATAGGTTGTGGGTGGACCGTGTGTCTGAGAAGGTTCACCATAGGGAAGATATGGTTTTAGGTCCCACCTCTTCAATTTAGCTGAATTACAATTTATTTCTATGGGCCAACACACTCTAGTCCCAAAGAGGATGAGAATGAGTCCAAGTAACTTAATACTACTAACAACAAATCATATGCTGATGAGATTAAAGAGATGGCATAGCTTTATCCTAATGGAAAGAGGCATTTTGGCACTTACAGTTTGTCATGTCACAGTTTTGCAGGGACAACACAAAACAGAGCTGTCAAAATTCCCTCATTTGTGTAGAAGACTAGAGGCCAGCTTTTGAGGCTTCTGGTTTCTTCTTCAGCTCAGGTCAAAATCTGAGCCAAAGAATACTTCTCTTTACTACAGTGCTGCAGAATCAGTTGTTTGCTCACCAGGAGAGTTCTGAGCATACCAAGATTTAGTAGCACAATGGCTTGGCAAAGTTACTTTTTTCTCCTACAGTTCCAGCCAGCACAGCTTCAGGGAAGTCTCCAAAATTAGTTTAATCCAAGCATTCACTTCAACCCACAAATGATGGAAACTGCATTATAAAGTCCAGCTCCCACAAACTTTGCAGTGTGGGAAACTATTGCCTAGTAGTTAATTGGACATATGGCTAAACAATTCCATTCACCTTGAATTACTCTCTGTAGGGGGAGGTGGGAAATACAAATAAAACTTTATTATTATTATTATTATTATTATTACTACTACTACTACAATAAAGCTAGTCTTTTAAAATGCTTCTGAAGTGAACCAGGGCATTAAACATACAGGGGTTATATCATTCATTAGTCTGAGTTTTAGGGCATGGCAACTAATGGAACAAATGCTACCCAATAAATAGCTAGTGTCCCAAAGAGGAATGTTTAATAGGATTTTTAAATGAGTAGCAGTCCTTTCGGTGCCTATCATCTTTCATGGGAAAAATCCATCAACTGACGTCTTCAGCAATTGTTCAGTTAGTAGAAAGTTTTTGTACAATTATTGCTACAGTCTCACTCCCACCTACCCCAAGTAATTTAACAAATTACATTCTGTTTCCCTGTGGTTGGAAAATTCTGAGATCACAGTGTTTGCACCCAATGTACATTTTGTTGTCTGATGTACTTAGATAAACTCTATTTTAATGTGCTGGCAAAACAGACCCTGGATTTTTGTGAAGATACCATGTTCTTTTTTGTTGTTGAAAGTATTAGTTCAAAATAAGATAAACTATAGTTCAAGGCCAATGGCTGAACAATTACAAGAACCTTTTTAAAATACAACTTTCTTCAGGTAGAGTAAGCAGGTATTATTCAATTATAATTCTATAAGATAATTCTTATTATCAAGTATAAGGCAGTGGAGTGCTTAAGCTTTTAATCATGAACCCTTCCCTGTTAATGTTAGAGCAAACAAACCAATCCTTATGCAAAACAATAAATGCACATAAATATAACATCAGAAGTAACAATATCCAACCCCCTCCCCGGGGGGGGGGAACACCTTCCTTAGACACCTTGGGTACATCTACATTGTAGATATAAAGCAGTTCAACACCACTTTAAATGCTGTAGCTCCTTCCTATGGAATCCTGGGATTTGTAGTTTTAAAACATCTTTAGCCTTCTCTGCCAAAGAGTGCTGGTGCCCGACAAAACTACAAATCCCAGGATTCTGAAGGGTGGAGGCAGGACAGTTAAAGCCGTGTCAAACTGCCTTTTTTTTTTAACAGGGTAGATGCACCATTTGTCATTCCCTTTAAAGTAGCCATTGTGGAGTAAAGAAATGTGAAAGGGAGACTAGAGCAAGAGACTGGTGAACTACAGTTCAGTCAGAAGTTCCAGACTATTGCTCTGAGTTTTGAATCAGGAGAAGAGTTTATTATCATACAACATGGATTAATTAGTTTACCCTCTGCCAAGACAACTGTGTTACTTGCAATAGCTTAGAGAAGGACCAATATTAATTATGTGGTTGCCACTGGCAGGACTTTCTGCATGTAATTGCTCTCTCATGTCACTGTTTATAAACCCACCTGCAGCCATGTGTATTAAATACATTCCTAAAATTCTGGCTCACACTCCATGCATCTGATGAAGTGGGCTAAAGCATTTAGAAAAGATGCTTTAATAGACCTATTAGCTGTTCAGGAGTTTCTAGGGTTGCGAGTTAGGACTCTCCCAATACCTGACATGAGATCAATAGCTGACACCTTTTGATATCCCCGGACTCAAGCTCTGGTGATGTTATTAAGCATGATAGGTGATGTATTAACCACAGTTGCACAGAGTATGCAATGCATTTTTTTTTAAAAAACCTTAAGTTTAAATAATGAGGAATACATAGACACATGTGCACATACACATGCACATTTTTCAATGCAGAGCATTAACCCTGAGATTTTTCTTAGAATCATAGAATCATAGAATCATAGAGTTGGAAGAGACCACAAGGGCCATCCAGTCCAACCCCCTGCCATGCAGGAACTCCCAATCATAGCATCCCCGACAGATGGCCATCCAGCCTCTGCTTAAAGACCTCCAAGGATGGAGACTCCACTACACTTCGAGGGAGTGTGTTCCACCGTCGAACAGCCCTTACTGTCAGGAAGTTCCTCCTAATGTTGAGGTGGAATCTCTTTTCCTGCAGCTTGCATCCATTGTTCCGCGTTCTAGTCTCTGCAGCAGCAGAAAACAAGCTTGCTCCCTCTTCAATATGACATCCCTTCAAATATTTGAACAGGGCTATCATATCACCTCTTAACCTTCTCTTCTCCAGGCTAAACATCCCCAGCTCTTTAAGTCGTTCCTCATAGGGCCTGTTTTCCAGACCCTTCACCATCTTAGTTGCCCTCCTTTGGACCCGCTCCAGTTTCTCCACATCCTTTTTGAAGTGTGGTGCCCAGAACTGGACACAGTATTCCAGGTGGGGCCTGACCAAAGCAGAATAGAGCGGCACTATTACTTCCCTTGATCTAGACGCTACACTTCTATTGATGCAGCCTAAAATAGCATTGGTCTTTTTAGCTGCCGCATCGCACTGTTGACTCATGTTCAACTTATGGTCTACTTGGACTCCTTGTCCTGAAGATGTCCTTCTTGTCCTGAAGATGGAAGACGAAAGACCAGACCCTGAGATCTGGGAATTCCATTTAGGATTCTCATTATTTGTTTCACTGTAGAATGACATGGCTGCCTCTTTGGGCATTTTAATAAAACAAAACACACAAAACAAAACCAGCAGTTTTTGTATCTTTTTGTAATTTTTTTCTTCTAACCATAGCTTAGTTTGATACAAACTCATCTGTAAAAAAAAATTTCATGGTAGAAAAGTGTGATTACCAAATGAAGCATACCAATCCAGCTCCAACTTCAGAGAGGGGGCACAGAGACCACTGGAAATGTTGACAGCTCTTGGTGGAATTGCCGGGGATCTAACTGTCTCTCTCTGTAATCATCCTATCAGTATAATCATAAGCACAGGCATAATTAGAATAAATGAATGGAGAAGAGTGCCTGCCTTCTTTTCTGCTATGACTGAGGATTCAAAGAATCTTTTAAAATCTGATTCTTTAAGGTTTAAGGCAAGAAAAAAGTATGCCAAGAAGTAGGTTCTCTCCAGTTTTTCTTTTTAGTGTATTATAGGACAAAAATGTTCAATTGGAAAAAATGTGCTATTTGAAAACTGATAATTTGGGAAAGATGGGACAGAAACTAGTTAAATGTTCATTAAACATCTAAAAGATGGTATTTATCAGCCATATTTATCAGCCAATCTTGGCGAAATCAGAAGTCCAGTTTCGGATTTACATTGGAGCATGGCCTGCTTGGATTGTTTTGTTAGTTAAACAAACAAGCATACAAACATAGAGCTGGAAGGACCATTTAGTTCAAGAGCCATTTAGTCCAACATCCTGCTGTTTGGGTATGTGCAACTAGTAAATAATGAAGTAAGGCAGAATCATAAATGACACATTGTGTTTGGCTTTTTTGTGCCATTGGGATATCTGCTTTAAAGTAGTTCTATTCCACTCTTCAGTGTTTTATACATTTGCTTTCCATTTTCCATTAGGTAAGCAGGAACATGGACCTGCAAAAAATAGGTGGAAAAATACTGGGAGGGAGAAGTGATTTGGAGATGGAGAGGAAGAAACTGGGAACAAGGTTGTCACACATGTTTTCCCAGTTTATTCATTTCCCATTTCTATACTTTTTATCAGTGCACTTAAGCACTCCCTAAGCGGTTTACAAAATTGCCCCCAACAAGCTGGGTACTCATTTTAGCGACCTTGGAAGGGTGCAAGCCTTGTATCAATCCAGATACTGTCTGATATAACATTAAAGTGCCAGCATGAATGGACATGGTATGTCATGACACACATAGTGGGTGTGAGTGGCATAGCTGCAGTCATGTGGAAAGGCATGAGGAGGATGAAGCTTGCAAGAAAGACCACTGACATACACTCCCCCAACATTCTGCATTTCGGATGGAAATCGATAGTTCTGCCAGATCAAACAATACCCCCTCCCTTTTATAGTTTATCTGTTCCTAAACACTCCCCTGTCTGTCCTCACATTTTTGTGCTTTATTGAAATAACTGTATAGTTACAAACGTAACAAACACAAACATTAACTCATCCGCTGTTATATCATCCATTACTCTTATCTTCACATAATTTTGATACCTCTTTCTATTTCTCGTCATATTGTTGTGAAGGTCTATCATTTTTAGACACTGAAATCATATCAGAAATAGCTAATTCATTCAGTTTCAAACTCCATTCATCTGTTGTTGGAACAATATTAGATTTCCAATGTTTGGCAAATGTCAATTGGGCAGCAGTAATCATGTATAACAAAACACTCATTTTGTCTTGAACTAAATTGTCAGGTATTACATTTGGTTATATTTAACAAAAATAATTCAGGGTTCAAAGGATAATTTTTCCAATATAAGTGTTATGTTTCTATTTATAAGTTTCCAATATTTTCTAGTTTTGCTGCACTGCCACCAAAGGTGGTATAAAGAGTCTCCTTTCTGATTACACTTCCAGCAATTTGTACTGCCATATTTGGCAATTTTGGCTAGCCTAGTTGGGGTTATGTACCATCTGAAAAAGAATTTATAGTAATTCTCTTTTAGGTTGTTACATTTGGTAAAACAAAGATTCCTTTTCCATACATTCTCCAACTGGTCATAGGTATTTCTCTTCCTATATTCTGGGACCATACTCAACAAAAATTTGTAGATTTTTAAAATTAGTTTTATCCTATTTCCTTTGATAATTTTATCAAATTCTATCTCACTACTTTCTATACCATCTTTAGATATATCCCTTTTCCAATCTTCTCTGATTTGCCAATATCTGAGTGTCCATCTCCAATAATTCTTCTCTTGTCTCAAATTCTTCCATTTCTCCAGTTTTTTTTTAAAAAAGATATCATTGTTATCTTAACCACTTATTTTGCTCTCTCTTCTGAAATGCCTCCTGTGGGGATGTCCATCTGGGTAGATGCCTATACAGTTGTTTCTTATATTTATTCCAAATAGTTAGAAAGGCATTTCTAATGAAATGCTGTTTGAATTCTTTAATTCTTTTATCAGTCCCATAGCATGCCATCCTAGATCTACATCAAAATTTTCTAGATATATCATTTTGTCATCTTCTAATGAGATCCAATCTTTGATCCAAGTCAAAGCACAACCATTATGGCACACCTCTAAATTGGTTAGTCCCAGTCTGCCTCTATCATTACTATCCTGCAACACCTTAAGTTTTATTCTGGATCTCCTTCCTTGCCACAAGAACTTAGAAATATCTCTATCCCATATATTTAAAGCGTTCTTATTTATTATAATTGGCAAAGTCTGAAACAGAAATAACATTCTTGGGAGGACATTCATCTGAATCGTAGCAATTTTCCCTAATAATGATATCTGTTGTTTCCCCCATCTTTTAAAATCAGATTTGATAGTTTCCCATGCTGGTATGTAATTATTCTTAAAGAATTTTGAATTATTTTTGTCAGATTTATACCTAAGTACTTGGTTTTAGTTATCAATTGAAATTCAGTAATGGATTTCATTTCTTCCTCTTCTTTTTTAGTCAAATTTTTAGTTAACAAACCACTTTTTCTTATTTACTCTGAATCCTGCTAGATTGCCAAAATTACTTAGAACTTCTTCTAGTCTTTTGCTATTGTTTATTTTTTATTTTCCAGAATAATAAGAAGATTGTCTGCGAAAACTCAGATTTTATACTTAGATTTAATAATTTCTAAACCTTTCATCATCATTTCTTATCTTATCATTCAATACTTCTATTACCATTAAGAAAAGTAGTGGCAATAAAGGGCAACCTTGGCGTGTACCTTTCCCAATGTTGATTATATTGGTGTTCTCTTCATTCAAATTAATCCTGGTAGATTGTTATATATATTCATTATTCAATTCATAAACCTACCCTTAATACCCCATTCTTCCAATACAATCTCTAAAAAAATCCAATTGACATTGTTGAAGGCTTTTTTGATATCTACAAATACTATCTCTAGTTTTCTTTCTTTATAAATCTCACAAAATTCAATTATATTTAATATTGTTCTAATATTATTTTTAAGATGCCTCTGCAGGAGGAAACCTGCTTGGTCTGAATGTATCTTTACAGATAGTAAATTCTTCAAATGATCTGCTATTGTAGATGCATAAATCTTGTAATCCAGGTTTAATAAAGACATTGGACAGTAGTTCTCAATTAACTCTGGATTTTTATTTTCTTTTGGAATTAATGTTGTTATTGAATTACATAATGTTTCTGGGTATTTTCACATTTTGGAGAATCCAGATCTTGTCTAGGTGTTGTAAAGTTTATGAAGCATCATCGATCACAATCAATCCTTCTCATTTCCCAAATACCTAAACAAACTATTCACTTCAGAAACATTCCCAGGTTCTGTCAGAAGTAATGAAACTTTTGGTTTCTCATAGATTAAAGGTATAAGCATTACCCCCAAAACAAAACCTTTTCAGACAGTTGCTGCAGTCATCTTGCCTCTGCTTTCATCATGACTGTTGTTCTCAGGCTTTGGTCTGAGTTCCTTTGTCCATTCCACCCCTCTCCAAAGGTACTTGTTCAAGCCTTATGGCTTGAGTCTTTCTGCTGTCTGGCTTTCTGTGGATTCTTGCTTCAGGATTGGTAATTGCACTATCCTAAGCCTCTAATTCTACTCTCATTTTGCTTTGCCATTTGGTTAGTTCTGTGTGGTGGTTGGTTGGGCAAATTACCTCTCTGCGTGTGCTTTCTCTGTTTCTTCTAATAAAAGTTCATAAGGTTTCACATCACAGTTATTACAGTTATTACTGTTATAGCTGGTGCTGGATCCTGCATATTATGTTACTTCCTGTCACATAGCCAAGTTGAGTGTTCCCCAAACTAATTAAATATAGATTGCTACTGTCTGTGGAGGCTCTACTAGTCCCACATACTTAGAATAATGCATCCAAACCTACCTATTTTGTGGGGTAAAACAGTGAATGTGGATTTTTTTGCACACATTTGTGAGCAACTATATTTTGTGAGGTTCACTTGATAATTTCCTCTTTGCTCTCTGCATCTTCCTGTTCTGATCCTTACTACTCCCCTCCCTTGCCACCCATTTCTCCATACATGTGTCTCCTCTGCAATTTAAGGTCTTACTTTCTATTTCTTTCTGTTTTACTCTGGTGACTAGAAAACATCAATCTTCTTTCTTCATTCACATCCCCAGCCAACTTAACCTTTTCCAAAATACTGTATAGTTATTTTTTCAGAGAGGATTCTGCAGCTTCTGCTGACTTTGTTAAGGGGCAATAGGTTACAAATGGCCTCCAGAGTTTGAATATTTGAAGAGAAAACGTGGCTTTAAATGTGTGCTTGTTGAGAAGATATGGGGAAAGTTATTTAGATGTAATCAGGAAAAATGTTGGCTATGAAAACATTAGCTTTGCATTGAGCATAATACAGCTCCAGTGAGTTAAAATTAGCAAACAAAATGTCATAGGGAACCCAATTGATAGGAGAGATCACTCCATTCTTCCTTCTCTTTCTCCAAGCAACTGCTAGCCTCAGTTGATTTAAAGTAGGCATGTGGAATGTGTGGCACTCCAGATAAGTATGCTCATCATCTTGCTAAGATACCATGAGATGATGGACACTAGGACCCAACAACATCTGGAAGGCCACATGTCCTCGAGCCTTGCTTGAAAAGGATATGTGCCCCTGGCATGGGAAGCATCTGTATGCATGATACATGTGATCAAACAGAATAATAGATCAAACAGCTGGAAGGGACCAAGGGACCATCTAATGCAACCCTCTGCCAGTGGAGGAATACAATTTAGTCTCTGTTTAAATACCTTTTGTGAAATAGAGTCCACTATCTTCTGAGGCAATTTATTCCACTGTTGTACATCTGTTAGTATTAGGAAATGCTTCTTGAGTTTTAATTGAAACCTCCTTTCTTGCAATCTGAATCCACTGGTTCAGATCCTGTTCTTTAGAGAAGCATCAGAAAGCAAGCTTGCCCCTTCTTTCATCATACCATACATTTTTAGATATTTGAAGATGGCTATTATATCACTTCTCAGCGATCTTTTTCCCAGCCCAGACATGCCCAGCTCTCTCAACTATCCCACAATTGGTCTTTTGTTTCTAGAACCTCTACCACCTTGGTTGCTCCTCTCTGAACATATTCCGTTTTTCCATCTTCTTAAACTGTGGAACCCAGAACTGGACACAGTACTACATGTGAAGCCTGCTTGAAGCAAAATGGAGTGGTACTATTTCTTCCTTTCATCTGAACATTATACTTCTGTTGATGCAGCCTGGAATTGCATCTGGTTTTTGAGAATGGAAAGTGCATCACACTATTGACTCATGTTTATCTTGTGGTTTACTGAACCCCAAGTGTATGTGGTTTCATACACAGTGTTGTCAAGTCAGTTGTTATTCACTTTGGATTTCTGCATCTGTTTTATCTAGCTTATATTTATTTCTGTTTAAATTCATATTGTTAGTTTTGGCCCAGTCTTTCAACCTTCTGAGGTCATCTTAAATTCTGATTCTGTCTTCTGAGGTTTTAGCTACCATTCCTAGTTTGGTGTCATTTGTGTATTCATGAACAAATAGTGTACAGAATATAGTGAGCATTTAGAGCACAGGTGAATAAATTGTGGCCTGCAGACTATATGTAATTGCCCTAAGCCATTTTTGCAGCATCTAAACCCTCCAGCTCCCTCAGGGCTGGCAGCCGCCAATTTTGAACGGTGAAAAAGTGCTGGAAAAAGATAGTAGATTTGCTTAGCCTTGTTGTTATTGTAGTCATTGCTGGTGTGTACCTTCCAGTAATTTCTGATTTATAGTGCTCCTAAGATGAACCTATCATGGGATTTTCCTGGCAAGATTTCCCAAAATGTCCTAACAAACCCCAAAATTGCAACACTAAAGTTACTTCATGTTGTGATTTTTTTTTTTTGGCCAAAATTCTTTCATACTGCAGAATTATAGCTCTTTGATACCACTTTAATTGCCATGGCTCCATTCCATGGGATCCTGGGATTTGTATTCTTGTGTGCTATTTAGATTTCTTTGCCAGAGAATTCAAGCCTCTCACCAAACTGTAAATCCCAGGGTTCAAATTGATGGCAGATAAAGTGTTACCAAGCTGCTATAATTGTCTAGTGTGAAAAATCCCATGGTATGTAAACAGCATACAAGATGGATAGACTCAATCAAGGAGCCTATGGCTAGGAGCCTAAAGGAACTATGTAGAGCTATTGAGAACAGGGGGTCTTAATCCCTGGGGTCATCATTTGATTTGAAGGCAGTTAACAACAACAATGGATGTTGGTGATAGATTGACTTGGATACATTCATGGAGTCAGCACAGGTCAAAGTTGACTTGACAACAGTTAACAACTACAACAATTTGCACTTCATTTTCTTTACAATGTCATTCTTCAAAGGAAAAAAGAAATACATACAAAATTCTAAAGTGCATATATTAATGAAAGAAGTGCACAAAAAGCATTACATAAAAGGAAAGTGCTTGCAAAAAATGTGTACATCAGGCAAAAATGAATGCCAAATGCATACACATTTCAATGCAGACGTTTTCTTTAAAAAAACATAAAATGATATGAAATGGGGCAGAAAAAGCTGAAAAAATGAGACACAAAAAGTAACTGAGATGGGCAGATGTATGCTTCCTGAAAAAGTCATAGCTAAATTAGTTATTGTTGTGGTGGTTGCGATTGTGGTTGTTGTGTGCCTTCAACTCATTTCCAACACATGGCAGCCCTAAGGTAAACTTAAGACAACTGCTAAGGATTCCCCCTAGTCCAATTAACTGCAAAATATTACCAAAAAAAGCAGTTGGAAAGACTGAAAGATTCTTACATCCTAACCTCTGCGTATATCCTTTAGACTATTCTGAATCACAAGTATATAGTATATCTATCACAAAAGGCTATATTTACAGAAGACTGAGTGCTATGTAACCCAGACAAGTGAGCCACACTTTCTCTACTGAAATAGGAGGCAAATTCTCTGGATATCATTCAGCTTAATCTGGGAGAAAATCTTCCAAAGCACATGGAGCTACAGATGTGTGCCCAATGCACTTTCCAATGTTGTACCATAATTCTCTCACAAATTTTCTGCTTTCTCAGAAATGAAATGGTGGTGGTATATGGATGCACACTAGATTTAGTCTCAACCATACAATTCAGTGTAGAGTCCCTTGTCTGCCACTTTCTTCTAAGGTGTTCATATTTCCTACTTTTCGGGGAACTTTCTTTTATCTGAATGACTCTCCAGTTGCCATCCTCCATTTGAAAGCATTCCAGTGGAAGAGCCATCCAGCCAGTCCAAGTCATACAAAAGAACCTATAAGAATGGAAAGCAAAGGCCTTGAAGATGCCAATCTACATATAGCACATGGACAGCAGACAGAACACATGGCCGAAGTCTCATCCACTAAATATTTCTATTCAATTTCTAGAAATTATTTTTAAATTTGAATCTCTGTGTATAAACTACACAGCCCTACATGGCCCAGGCCCATCTTACCTTAGGGACTGGCTCTTCCCATATGAACTGCCCCGCACACTTCGGTCCTCTGGGAGGAATCTGCTGAAGCCTATGAAAACTAGGCTGTTGCAGACCTCCCAGAGGACTTTTTCAGCTACTGTGCCCAAACTTTGGAACGGCCTGCCGGACGAGATGCGTCTCATTACATCTTTGGCCAGCTTCAAAAAGGCCTTAAAGATGCATCTCTTCCAGCAGGCCTTCCCCTGAAGAGGGAATAAATGAAATACCAACTCCCGGCCCTGAAAATGCAAATGGAACTGGGGAATTAACCTTAGTTGTCCCCCTGCTTAAATCTCTTGACTTCATCCATTGGGGATTTGCACTCGCACTGTCCATGAGACTGCACCTTGTTTTTACTGCTCTTGACAAATTTTAACTGATGCCAATTTTAACAAGCTTTGGTTTAATCTAGTTTTAAGGGGGGGGGGTTGGTTGGGAAGGGATATGACTGTTGTTTTACTTTGTACTTTTTAACCTTGTTGTACCCCGTTCTGAGTATTTCATTAGAGGAGCGGGTTATAAATAAGCCCCCCCCCCTCCTCCTCCTCCTCCTCCTCCTCCTTCACCATAGATACTTTATTCAAATAAAAGAGGAGTGTTATGGAAATGGGCACCCCACTTTCCCCACTTTTCTCTCAAGGAGAGAGAAAGAGGGCACAACTAAACATCTGGGACATGGTTTATATTCAGACAGTCCCAGTTGCAATCTCTAATTTACAAAAGGATGTAAGATAATCCATAAAAAAGATGGTAACTTGATCTAAATAGACCTTATTCAGTATTCCGTGAATTGTTCGGTATAAGACAGGGATGTAAAAAGAAAAATAATAAACAGTCTCATCTTTCACACACACAAAAAGAGGGTATGTTGATGCAATGAGCTATCACATAAAAAATTGCTATGCAATTTTTCACATTCACATTTGTGCAATTTTTTTGCCTCCCCAAACCCAACATTTTGCATAAAATACACTGGGGGCTGTGTATGATAATTTTTTTATGTGAAAAAATTGCTTTGGAGGAAAAAGGGGTTTTGCACAAATAATTGTTTGCACAAAAAGTATAAAAATGAAAAGTATACAAAAATGCACAGAATGGAACTTGTAGTAATCACCGCTGGTGAGAGAGTCGGATTTTTGAGATTCTTCCCTCTTAGCCTGGATGCAGGGAGCATTCAGCTCCCTTGGTGCATAGCTCCACTGGTTGCTGATCTGTTTTTGGGCACAATTCAAAGTGCTGGGGATGATCTATATTACTTGCGTCCATGTATTTCAAGCACTGTATCTCCTTATATGAGCCTGTTAGAGTTCTATGATCTTTCGAAGAGGTCCTTCTCTCTGTCCCACTACTTTCTCGCACTTATTTGGGAGACAGCCTTCATGGTGGCTGCTCCCAGGCTCTAGAACTTCTTCCCTAAGGTAGATAGTATAACCTCCTCCTTCTTTTCCTTGCACCAATGGCATCAATAGGATTGGTATCACCTTGTGTGGTAACTCATGGTGTCACCTCCCCCATTGATCTCCTTCCATACCCCATCATACTAAACCCTTACTAATGTTTTTTAACATTACTGCTACTCATAAATAATAATTCCCTTAAGTAAAGGAATGTTGTGACATAAACAACTAGCAAAATTAAAATTATACTTTTAAATTAAAATATCCACACAGCCCAAATGTATTTATATGTACAGTTTCGTGTGATTAAAGTGAAAATTTCATAAAATGTGATGATTTTAAACAAAAATTAAAAAACAATTACAAATTAATATAAAAATTTAATTTTTAAATAAAACTCAGGGCCTCCTCTTTCTCCTCCCATTGAGCCTCATCCTATTCACCCCATCTCTTCACTGTTTTAAAGGGATACAGGCAAATGCCACAGTCACTATCTGCCAAAAGGCAGATGTTTGGGGAGCAGTGGTGTTACCCTTACAATGCCACCTGGTGCTATCTGAACTCCCCACACACCCCTAGTGACATTGCAGCCATCCACCCATAAATCAATACTTGCCTATTCCATTAGGCTTCCAAGACTTGACCATGATTGGCTCTTAATGGTATGTTGTGTATTTTGTTGATTTTTGATATTGTCTTAGAATCTTAGAATCATAGAGTTGGAAGAGACCACAAGGGCCATCCAGTCCAACCTCCTGCCATGCAGGAACTCCTAGTCAAAGCATCCCCAACAGATGGCCATCCAGCCTCTGCTTAAAGACCTCCAAGGAAGGAGACTCCACTACATTCTGAGGGAGTGTGTTCCACTGTCGAACAGCCCTTACTGTCAAGAAGTTCCTCCTAATGTTGAGGTGGAATTTCTTTTCCAGCAGTTTGCATCCATTGTTCTGCGTTCTAGTCTCTGGAGCAGCAGAAAATAAGCTTGCTCCCTCCTCAATATGACATCCCTTCAAATATTTAAACAGGGCTATCATATCACCTCTTAACCTTCTCTTCTCCAGGCTAAACATCCCCAGCTCCCTGAGTTGCTCCTCACAGGGCATGGCTTCCAGATTCCTCACCATCTTTTAATGACTTTGAAATAATTTTAACTCTGTGTATTGTTAAATTGTTAGCACTTTGTTTAACTGTACAGATTGTTCAATTATTTCTTTTTTAAAACTAACTTTAATACTTATCTTTTTACTGATATTTTTGTATGGCTCTTAATCTGTCCTGGTTTTAATGATTTGTCAGCTGCCTTGATTCTCATTACTGGAAAAAAGGCAGGATATAAATGATTAAAATAATAAATAATAAATAAATATTTGCATTTTGGCCCAAGAATATACAGTTCACCCTCCATATTCACAGACTTGCCATCCATGGATTCAAGCATCCATGGATGGCAAGCTTGTGGTGAAGCAGCTGCAGAAGAGGAGGAAGAGCCAGAGGAGAAGAAGGAGGAGGAGGAAACTGGATGAAGAGTAGGAGGAAGAGGAAGATGTGGTGGAGGAGGTGGAAGAGGTGGGAGAAGGAGGAAGAGGAAGAAGTGAGAGGAGGAGGAGGAAGAGGAAGGAGGAAGAGGAAGAAGTGGTGGAGGAGGCAGGAAAAAGAGGAGTAGTAGGAAGAGGTGGTGGTAGAGGAGGTGGGAGGAGGAGGAGGAAATGGCAAGAGGAGGAAGAGGCAGGAGGAAGAGGAGAAGAAGGAGAAAGAGGAAGTGGCAGTGGTGGCAGCGACGGAAGTGGCCGCCTGCCTGCTGCTGGTGAGAGCCGGAAGGGAGGCAGGGAGAGAGGGAGGAAGAGTCCCATTGTCGCTAATGGTGGCTTGGCTACATCACTGCACTGCCATTGGGAACAATGCAGACTTGAGCATCTGTGGATTTTGATACCTGCAGGAGAGTCTGGAACAGATCCCCTGTGGATACTGAGGGCTGAATGATGATGTACAGTGGGCCTAGGTATCCACTGGGATCTGGTTCCAGGACCCCTGGTGGATACCAAAATCTGTGGGTGGTCAAGACCCATTAAATACAATGGCATTGTAAAAGGTGTCCTTTGTATAAAATGACAAAAACAAGGCTTGCTTTTTTGGAATTTATTTATTTTAAAAATATTTTCAAGCTGTAGATGGTTGAATCCATGGATAAAAGAATTGATAGATACGGAGGGCCAAATATACATCCTTGGAACAGGGAAATTTTATATGTTCACATCCAGGACAGTTGAAAATCAAATCAACAACTACACACACACACACAATTTGACTTATATTAGAAAATGCAAGCATGCAGATGTATTTTCAGAATGGTGAGGTATACAAACAGGCTCCAGAGTCAGCCAGGTTTTCTTTTGTATTTCTTACATTAGCCTGGATTTCTTCAAAAGGTTCACTAGTTATAGTGTGTGCATGTGTGGCCAGGAGACTGGAACGAAGGAAGATTGCTAAGTCTCCGTGTGCCTGAGAATGCTAGCATTGCAGTTCGGTTCTCTTAAAAAGCCCAGAAATGCGGAGTCTTACTATTCAAGAGATTGCAAAAGCAAAACTGCTTAATGTAGCAGTGGTGGTTCTGGTAGTCTTAGATGTATTTTTTTTATTAACATCTCTACACCAGCTATATTGTATTTATAAAAACTGCTTGAGGAAGCTTTTCTAAGAATCTGAATGTGCTCTATTTTTTCTAGCAGTGAGAGATTTTAATCATGTTGCAGATTTCACACTCAACAGCAATCACAAAGCTTCCAATCCTCAAGTCAGCTAAATGACATTTTGGCTGAGCTCATCTATTCCTAACAGATACAGGGAAAATGTCTACAGTTCACATAAACAAGAATACACTGGGATGAAGAAATTAATTCAGTTCAATGAAAGTTTTTTTTAAAATGTAATTGTACATCTTGCATTTTAAAAACCATAACAGGTTGGCATAACAGTTCACATCATGAAATGGCTCCAATAATCTTGTAAAGCTGTACAGAGTGAAGTTGTAAGACTGGTCTTTACTTTCTGGACTCCATGGAAAAAGTGGAATCAAGATTTGTTCATTTTATATTAAATAGTTAAGATATATCAGTTAAATTGTTTTAGGAAGTATGAAAGTGGAGATAAGAGCTGGTATTCTATAACCTACTTAGGAGATTATCACATTGCCTTTTTCTTGATCTGGGCACAGGTTGAGACCAGGCTGGGAATTTGTGCTACCGCATAGCTCCCTGCCCAGATCGTTACCATCCCATCCCTGATTGGAACATCTCCCATGATGGAAAAGAACCATTTTTAGCCAGAGAAGAGAGAAGAATGGGATGGTAACAATCTGGGCACAGAGCTGTGAGATAAGACACGGTCCCAGCCCAGTCTCAGCCTATGTCCAGATCAGGAAAAAGCTGGTAGTGTGACAAGTAATGGGGCTCATGCCTACGGAGCGGGGTGGGGTGGGGGATGTGCCCCATTACTTCTTCCAGGGTGTGCCAGGGTTTTTTTTCCAGTGCTGCTTCCAGCATATGACATGGGTGCACTGTGTCATCAAAATACCTTGTCTCCTCCCATACCAGCTTTAAATCTTCCAGTGATGAGGAATTGGGCTTTGAAGGATTTCAATAAGACATTTGTTTATGTTTGTCAGCTTTTCCAGAATCTGGGCTAAAATCTGGCAAGATTATCAAAGTAAATTTAAAGGCTGGAATTTGCTTTGTCTCTTACATGCTGCTAAGTTTTACTCTCTACTTATCTGTGGGTCATAGCAAATTTTGCAATTTTGGCCCTAAATGTACCCTTAATGTATACATGAGGTTGACTTATACATGAGTATATGTGCTAAGCTGAAAAGCCAGTAAAAATTGTGTGCCTTCAAGATGTTTCTGACAAGATGTTTCTGACTGATGGTGATCCTAAGGCAACCCTATCATTGTGGTTATTAGCAAGATTTGTTCTGAGGAGGTTTGCCATTGCCTTCCCTTGAGGCTGAGACTATGTGACTTGCCCAAGGTCACCCAGGGGGGTTTATGGCCAAGATGGGAATAGAAAACTGGTCTCCAGAGTCATGTAGAATGTGATGGCTAAGAGGTTAAGATGCTTCCTGACCATTGCAAAGTCATCAGGATGGCAGTTCACAACCCAAATACTGTATGACAGAGAAGCTTACCACACAGAGCTCCTCAGAGGGGCCTGGAACGAGTGTGGAATGAGTGGGGGATGCATTTAACCACACAAACAAGCCTCCCACTCATTCTGTTCCATTCCAGATCCGTCTCAGATCCGTTCCAGAGGAGGAGATTTTGGAAAACTGTTCAGAACCATTCTCCAAAATCCCCTCCTCTGGAATGGAACGGAGGGGGAACAGAACAAGTGAGGGACTTCCTGTGCGCAGTAAAATGCCCCCCCCCTCATTCTGTTCCCATCCCAGCCCCTTTTGGATTGTTCTCAGCCTGACCCTGGAGCCTGTGCAGTAAGCTTCAGACTGAGCTCCCACCACTAGTCCCAACTTCTGCCAACCTAGCAGTTCAAAAGCATGTAAAAGTGCAGGTAGACAAATAGGTACCACTTTGGTGGAAAGGTACCAGCATCCTGTGCAGTCATGCTGGACACATGATCACAGAGTTGTCTTTGACAGCACTGTCTCCTTGGCTTAGTAACAGAGATGAGCACCTCCCTCTACAGTTGGACACAACTTGACAACCTTGTCAAACGGGAAGCCTTTACCTTTATCTTGACTCCAGAGTCATAGGCAATTCAAAACATTTTTGTGCCACTAGTCTCTTAGAAACTGAATGGGGTGTGTTTTTACATGTATGTGCTGTAAAGTTTTTTGGTTTGTATAATCTGAAGAAGATAAAAGAAGAAGATGGGGAAGGGCAGTTATGAAAAAACTAGACAAAATCCTAAAATGTAAAGATATATAAAATCATAGCATCATAGAGTTGGAAGAGACCACAAGGGCCATCCAGTCCAATCCCCTGCCATGCAGGAACTCCAAATCAAAGCATCCCTGATGGATGGCCATCCAGCCTCTGTTAAAAGACCTCCAATGAAGGAGACTCCACTACACTCCGAGGGAGTGTGTTCCATTGTCGAACAGCCCTTACTCTCAGGACGTTTCTCCTAATGTTGAGGTGGAATCTCTTTTCCTGCAGTTTGCATCCATTGTTCTGTGCTCTAGTTTCTGGAGTAGCAGAAAACAATCTTGCTCCCTCCTCAATATGACATCTCTTCAAATATTTAAACAGAGCTATCATATCACCTCTTAACCTTCTCTTCTCCAGGCTAAACATCCCCAGCTCCCTAAGTCACTCCTCATAGGGCATGGCTTCCAGACCTTTCACCATCTTAGTTGCCTTCCTTTGGACACACTTCAGTTTCTCCACATCCTTTTTGAATTATGGTGCCAAGAACTGGACACAGTATTCCAGGTGGGGCCTGACTAAATCAAAGTAGAATGGCTCTATTACTTCCCTGGCTGAACACTAGCTGAATGCTAAAGTTAGAATCATCCAAGCCATTGCATTTCCCATTACCATGTATGATGTGAGAATTGGACAATGAAGAAAGCCAATAGGAAGCAAATTAATTCATTGGGATGTGGTGCTGGAAAAGAGTGCTGAGGATACTGTGAATGGCCAAAAAGATAAACCATTGGGTTCTAGAACTAATTAAGTCTGAACTCTCCCTGGAAGCCAAGATGACTAAACTGAGGCTGTTGTACTTCTGCCACATCATAAGAAGGCACCAGAAAAGACAGTAGTGCTGGAGAAGGTGGAGGGCAGTAGAAAGAGGAAGACCACATTCCAGATGGATAGATTGTCAGCCCCATATGCATGGTTCTGTCATGATGATATGAGGAGATAATACAATAGTGATATGATTATATAGCATTGTAATAATATGCTGGTTTACTGAGAGGAGATATTAATCATGCTAGAATCTAAGCTTGGGAAAAAATGGGAGGGGTAAATGGCCAGCGGCGAGAGAGACTGGTGATTTTATGACCCCTTCTTCCTGCAATGGATCTGGGCTGTAAACTAGGGACACTTTTTTTTTCCTTTAGTGACATTGAATGATAATACAAGAAGAGAAAAGGGGAACAGGAAAGGGGGCAATCGGTGCTGGATGAGGGGAACTTTTAACTCATGGTTGAGGGGAAAATTTCAACTGCTGACACAAACCCTGGATGGGGAAATTTCTGTCTCAATTCCTGGAATAAAGTCTTTTGTTTTAATTACGCTAAGATGTTCCCCCCAGTTGTTGGGAACTAAGACCGCTGTTCATGACAGACTGCTTTATCACACTAGGGGGCAAACAGGATTTAAACGAGAGTTAAACAAGAGTTAAACAGGAAATGCCCTATGTTTAATCACAGGACATTTCCTGTTTAACTCTCGTTTAACTCTTATTTAAATCCTGTTTACCCCCCAGGTGTGATAAAGCAGATGTGAGCAGAGTAATGGAAGATAGGGGGCTTGGATATGTCTCATTCATACGGCTGCCATGAGTTCAGGTCAACTTGGAGGCAGCTGACAATAACAAATTATCTTTTACTGAATTTTAATTTTTTTTAAAGATTAATGTTTTAACTTGATAAGTTGTTTAATTGTTTTTAAACTAACTTTTTATATGTTTATCAACATTTTGTATAGTTTTTCATCTGTATTGTTTTAAGTGTTGTTAGCTCCCATTTTTCAGAGAAAGATGGGACATAAATGAATAAAAACACTACCATCATGACATTTAGTCACGTTAGTAACAGGATATGTAGCTATGGTATGAATACATATTTTAGATAAAAAGAAAAGATCATCCTCAAAGATCCCTGGGTGTTATTTTCAATCTATGGTTGTTTTATTTTTTTTAAAAATCAACAGTCTTGATAAGAGAGGAATTGCTTCTTTGTGATAATGGTGTTGGTGAGTTGTACACAATAGTGTTTTGGGAAAAGGAGGAGCCAGCTTTCATCTTTAATTCTTTTGACAGTCATCTGTATCCACTATGGCTGCAGAACATTCTTTCCTAAGTCCCTGCTGATTGCAGAAAAAGATTAATATTATTGTATTAGGTAAGACTGACCAGTTTGAGCAGTCTCACCTTCTTCACAGGAAAGCCTCTGAATCTTCATTGTGGCTGGTGTGCCTTGAGGCAAGAAATGTTTATACCACCATTTTTCCTCCTGATATGTTTTGAATATATGCACAATTGACAGAAATATATGATGAATTTAAGACCTTTTCATAATAAGGGTACAAAAATATCCATGAGCTTAATTTGGATCCCACTGAACTCAGAGCTTTCCATAATAGGGATACAATAATAAGTGGTGTAGAAATGTACATGCTATTGTTATAAATATCCATGAATTTAATATTCAGTGGTGAAAATTTTGTAGTCATAGTTTCATCAAAATGCCTACCCTCCCTCAAAAGAACCCCACACTAAATTATTGTTAAGCTTGCAGGCATTTTTTTTTAAAGCAGTGAATTTTCAGCCAAGCTGTTTGTCCAATATGTAAAAGCAGAGAATAAGAAAGAACAGCTCTGTTCTATTATTTCCAAAATGAAGGCAATGCAAAATGAAATGTGGCCTCTATGCCTTTTCTATTAGGGAACCTCATACTTTCCATTCTTCAAAGTCCAAGAAGTATTTCTTAGAAAGCAAGGTGTGTACCCAAATACTTGAATGGGAGAGTGCCAGGGAATACCACAAACTTCCAGGTGGGGCTGGGAGGGACCCTGCCAGTGAGAGTTGTCAATACTGGAGTAGATGGACCAGCAGCCTCACTCAATCTAAGGCAGCTTCAGTCACAACACTGACAGTGTGTGGGGGGATGCAGACCACATTGGGGGACAGTTGAAGAAATGGTGCCACCTGACTCAATGAAACATCCTGCTTGCTGGGGAAGAAGAGGTAGCTGGGTGTGGGAAAGGCTCCCCTGGGCTCCTCCGCTTCGCTGGGGGGTAGTATGCTCCCAGGGGGCACTGGGTGCACCTTCCTGTGCCTGGATTGGCTGTCTGGGCTGCCACGAGGTGGGGCTTATGGTGCTGCTTCAGGGCTACAAGTCCCAGCAGCCTTTGTGGCCGGACGCCTGGCCCCCTTGCCCTGACTGGCAGCCTTCCTGATTGGCTGGGAGGCCGGGAACAGCAGGACTTCTGCCTGCCAACGCCGGGATTGGCTGTGGGGCCTATAAAAGGCCATGTGTTAGAGTGGACAGCTCATTCTCAGTAGGCTCTTGTGGAGGACAGAGCTCTGGGCAAGTGGAGCTTGGGTGTAGTGGCAATGGCGGTGCAGAGTGGGGGCAAGGTGTGGTGCACTGCCAGCAACAAGCACTGTGGCTGCAGTAATAATAATAATAATAATAATAATAATAATAATAAAGTATTTCCCGCCTCTCCCCATGGATCGAAGCAGGATTCCAACAGGTTGAAACATTGCAAACATCATAACAACATCATAAAAATGTGCTGTACATCATTACATGCAATTATCTAAAAACCAGTAACTTCAATAATTATCCATTAACTGTTGTAGCTTTCTGTCTAGTTTGCTACTGTCATTCCTTGTTCATTCAACTGTCATATCAAATCAGATGGGTAGGCCCGCTGGAAGAGATCTGTCTTTAGTGCTTTTTTAAATGCATCTAGAGTAGTAATAAGACGGATCTCTTCTGGCAAGTCGTTCCAGAGTTTCGGAGCCACAGCAGAGATAGCTGTCTTAGATGTTGACACCAATTTTGTACTAGTGGCTTCCTGTAGGTTTTTCCCTGATGTTCTGAGGGTGCGGGGCAGAATGTAAAGGGAGAGGCATTCCTTCAAGTAACTCGTGCCCAAGCCATATAGGGCTTTAAAGGTAACGACCAACACTTTGTATTGTGCCCAGAAGCTAATTGGTAGCCAGTGTAAAGATTTTAATATCGGGGTAATATGATCTGTTCTGAATGCCCTGGTCAACAATCTGGCAGCCGCATTCTGGACTAGCTGGAGCTTCTGGACTTGGTACAAAGGTAGCCCCATGTAGAGAGCATTGCAGAAATCCAGACAAGATGTTACCAGTGCAAGGGGGGGGGGCTAGGTTGTGCCACCTGGAGAAGGCTGTCAGGACCCACCTTAACTCAGCTGCGCTGTGGCTCAGATTTTGGCCAGGTAGGGCCAATTGTCCCACCAGTTTCCCTCATTTTTCCTGGCATGGAATGGGGAACCCCTGGTGCTGGGGGGGGGGTACCCGCTGGGTTGGCTCCCCCTCCCAGACCTGGCACTCCCTCTGCTCTGCCTCCTTGGCCATTGGCCACTCCACACCACAGGCGGCTGCCATGCCACTAAAGTGGTGCAAGTGGGCGGAACCAGGGGGCAGGCAGGGCAGTGGCCCTGACCCATGGGAAAAAGCGGATGCTCCCTTGTTACCTCCCAGCAACATCTCCCTTGTTACCTCCCACCATGAGTGAAGAGTTGCTGGAGGGATTCAGCCACACCTCTGAATTTGTGGAGGAGGTGGGGTGTGCAGGTGCCTTGCCTGTCTCTCGGGTAGGCACTTCATCACCCCTTCGGTAAAGAACACCAACAACCTCTGGAGGTGGGAAGGGGCAAAAATCCAAGAGCAAGAGGTGGCACACTGTGTCCTCCCCCAGCAGTACCAGCAGCAGTGCCTCCAGTGTTGCCAGCGGTGCCAATGTTAGCAGGTCATCCAGCCAGGGTTCCTCTGCTGAGGAGAACAGGAGGCACAGGCAGAGGCATGGCAGAAAGAAGAAGAGCAGAAAGTTGCGGAACAGAAGGGATGGTATTGGTGAGTCATCAGATCCCACCAGCAGGGATGACTACTTGTTGGAGAGTGCTATGGTGCCAGGGCTGTCTCCTTGGGCCATCAGGTGCAGGACCAGGCATCAAGGTTTGGAGGGAGTGTGGGAGGATGTCCAAGTGGTGGCTTTCCTGGTCTTCATGGACAATGAGGAGCCCGGGCCTTCATCTGCCCAGGAAGACCAGGAAGCATATCCTCAGAAGATACTATGTGGACTGCTCAAACTGACAGGGGAGAAGGGATGTTCCCCCAGGTTTTCCAAGAAGGGGAAGCAGGAGGCCAAGACAAACCCTTTCAAGAGGTCCTTCACCAATTGGATGGCGGGTTACTCAGTTTTCATGGGGGTAGTCATGCTGGCTTACCTCGAGTGGGGTTGGCACCTCAACAACCACAAGGTCAACCCTTTCAAGTCTCGGGATATCACTGAGGAGGTAGCACCCATCACATACGACACTGCCTTCTGCAAGTGTGCATCCCAGAGCAGCAATACCAGGTAGAATCTCATCAACTCCGTTTGACTGATGGAGGTAAAATGTGGACTAGACAAGGTAACCATTACATGGATTTGTAACTGGTTGACTGACCGAACTCAAAGGGTGCTCAACAATGGTTCCTTTTCATCCTGGAAAGAAGTGACAAGTGGGGTGCCACAGGGTTCTGTCCTGGGCCCAGTGCTATTCAACATCTTTATTAATGACTTGGATGACAGTATTGAGAGCCTAGTTATCAAATTTGCAGATGACACCAAATTAGGAGGAGTAGCTAATACCCCAAAGGATAGGATCAAAATTCAAAATGACCTGAATAGACTAGAAAGCTGGGCCAAAGCTAACACAATGAAATTCAACACAGAGAAATGTAAGGTCCTACATGTAGGGTGGAAAAATGAAATGCACAGATATAGGATGGGGGACACCTGGCTAAATGAGACCACATGTGAAAGGGATCTAGGAGTCCAAGTAGACCACAAGTTGAACATGAGTCAACAGTGTGATGCAGCAGCTAAAACGGCCAATGCAATTTTAGGTTGCATCAATAGAAGTATAGTGTCTAGATCAAGGGAGGTAATAGTGCCACTCTATTCTGCTTTGGTCAGGCCCCACCTGGAATACTGTGTCCAGTTCTGGGCACCACAATTCAAAAAAGATGTGGAGAAACTGGAGCGTGTCCAAAGGAGGGCGACTAAAATGGTGAAGGGTCTGGAAACCTTGCCCTATGAAGAATGCCTTAGGGAGCTGGGGATGTTTAGCCTGGAGAAGAGAAGGTTAAGAGGTGATATGATCACTCTGTTTAAATACTTGAAGGGATGTCACATTGAGGAGGGAGCAAGCTTATTTTCTGCTGCTCCAGAGAATAGGACTCGGAACAATTAATGCAAACTGCAGGAAAAAAAGATTCCACCTCAACATTAGGAAGAACTTCCTGACAGTAAGGGCTGTTCGACAGTGGAACACACTCCCTCGGAGGGTGGTGGAGTCTCCTTCCTTGGAGGTTTTCAAGCAGAGGCTGGATGGCCATCTGTCGGAGATGCTTTGATTGGGGGTTCCTGCACGGCAGGGGGTTGGACTGGATGGCCCTTGTGGTCTCTTCCAACTCTAAATTTCTATGATTCTATGATTCTAGGTGGGGCCCCACATCCGAGGGAAGGCTGAATCCTCATGGACTTCGAAATGGGTGGGGAAGAGGGACCTTTGCAAGCTGTTATGCTGGGAGTTCAACTTGGGGAAATGTATCCGATCTCACTGCAAATTTGAGCATTGCTGTGAGCTCTGCTGTGAGCCCCATTCTAAGCTGGCGTGCTCACAACCGGCTGGTGACCAGCAGCCCTTTTGACAGTGATGCCCCAATGCAGCAGCCCCTGGAAAGAAGGAGGGAGTTTCTGGCTCTGGATCCAGGGAGTTCAAAATGAGGCTGCAGAGGCTGCCATTTTTCAGCCTCGCCCCCCCCCCCCCCGCCGGTGTGCTCTTCCACTCCACTGCCGCTCCTCATGCAAAATCTGGACAAGAAGGAGGCTTCCTTTTTGGTGTATGGCTTCATACAAGGTTTTAGGATCCCTGCTGTGGGCCCAAGGGTGGCCTCTGATGCACCTAAACTCAAATTAGAAATGTTGGGAAGGAATTTTTTCATGTCATTGGGGAATGCTTTTTACTTTCCCTGGTTGTTGCTAGCTGTTGTGGTTATCCAGCTCATGCATTACTGTATAAGGTTCAGGCTGGATGTAATTTTGGAAAGCATACTGAGTGACTGTAAACATTATTTGTTTCTTTGCAAGGAGAGATCAAGCCAAGGTTGTTGCTTTTTGTCATAGCTAGTATAGTGGGCTCTTGGTATCCACTGGGATTTGATTCCAGGACCCCCTGTGGGTATTAAAATCCATGGATACTCAAGTCTCATTAAATAAATGGTATAGTAAAATGGTGTCCCTTAGATAAAATGGCAAAATCAAGGATTACTTTTTGGAATTTATATTTTAATTTTTTTTTCATGTTTGAATCCATGGATAAAGAACCCATGGATATGGAGGCCAACTGTCATAACTGTGGTGAGTGAGGTGAACCCGATAGCCATAGAAGGGGCAGTGAGAAGAAAATTTGAGGTGGAAGGGGCAGCCAAAGACAGCCAACTTGCAGATTAGGTAACCTTCTGAATCTATACTTTATTTATCAGCCCCTTCCATGAGCCTGTGATTGGGCCCATCAAAGCTTGGGCTCAAGCCAGGCAAACTGGCTAGTCCAGCACATTAAAGAAAAAGGGTGGGGGGGGGGCAGGGACCATAAGTGGCAATTTTGGGTTTCTTCTCATCAACTTCACTTGTTTGGTCTGTTAATGTAGTGTTATTATGCACATAAAAATTGTAGCCAGTTTAAATGCCAACCTGAGCTTCTGTTTCTTTCTCTGTGCAAAAGGTTTTCTTATATTTTGTCATGGATGATAAAGAGAATGGCAAAGTAACAGGTACACGATCATTGCTGAAACAATTGGTCACCAGTTTAGCTGATTTCTTGTGAATACATTTCTTGAATTTTTGTATTTTGTATTTTTATATTTTAGTATGGAATCTGTTTTAATTATTGTACTAATTTAATTCTGTTTTAATGTGCAATTTTGTTTTTTTAATTGTACTTTTTTTAACATTGTAAGCTGCCCTGAGTCCCAGTCCTGGGAGAAGGGTGGGATCTAAATAATAATAATAATAATAATAATAATAATAATAATAATAATAGATGATTTCTTAAGAACTGGATCTAATCAGCAGGAAAAATGTGTCTCCGGCTGTGATCTGAGGCCCACATATTTGATAGCAGGTCTATTGAACTCCATCAGACTTTGTTCCAAGAAAATGCATTTAGGTTATGGTGCCACTCTTATGTAATATGTTAAGCGTCTGTGTCAAGGATTGACAATAGCTGCTATTTACTACCCTACTGTTTACTTTAGTATACTGTTTGTCATTGCAGCTGGTCCAAACAGCTTTCAACAACTCCTTCAAAGTTGATTAGGCTACATAAAAGGAGATTCTATGCATTCAGATGCACTAGGGCACATCCTAGGTTCTACTGAGCACATGGGTAAAAATTTCTTAAATCTAGTGTTATAAGATACTCTCTGCTCAGTATCACTCCTTATTCTTCCTAACACACTAGGTGTTCAATAACAGAATTGCTTATAATGGATATCCAATGGCAGGTAGAGTCAAAGGGGGGAGGATGTGAAAAGACTCTGTGTATATATTGTGTCTAAACCCAGAATCAACACGGCCCTAAAATTGAAAGATTTGGGCTTATTCAACAGTTAAGTATTAGTAGTGCCAAAAGAAGCACAAGTTAAGTAAGCTACACTTTAGGTCTTCCATCTCCCAAAAGCTGAAAATGAAGACATATATCAGGAGCGGGAATTGTGCAGTTCTCAAGATGTTGTTGAACCACAACTCCCAGCGTTCCTTTGCTCCTGTCCACTCTCCTGAACTGTAGTTCCCAAAGTACAGTACTAGATTTGAACCTTAATCTCTCTTCTCAGAATACCTTGGAAAATATAGTTTGGGTGAGTGCTTCATAGTTCTCTAGAAGAGAATCCAGAGTACATCACTAAACTATAATGCCCAGGATTCCTTAACATGGATTTATTATACTTTGATGTCAAACTTTTATTAGAACATAGTAGAAGGCAGCTAGAGACAAGGCTTTTTTAAAAATTGATGCTCTGAACTTTCAGACCTCCCTATTTAGGGAGGTTTGCTTTGGCATCAAATTGCTATAATTGTGCAGTATGATTACTTCTCAAATGGTATGAAAGTAATGAAGAGGATTTTTAAAAACAACCTCTGCAACCACATTGGAAGAAATTTGGGGAAAATGCACATATATTGCAGAATGGGGAGAATTAAGGAGAGAACTGGGAGAAAGAATTAGGAAAACTGCTGTATAGTCACAACATTTATTGGAGATTAAGGAAGCTATAATTGACACTGAAAGAAGCTCTAGCTATGCATTGTGGGGTATTCATCAAAAGTCAGAATAGAAATTGTGTAGAGGAGCAAAGGTTGGCTATATCAAGGCACAACTGGTGCTTTCTCTGCTGTGTCATTGCTTACTGAACCAAAGGATTCTTTCATCTACAGATTGATACTATGCATAGTCTGCAAGAGCTCCTGTCCAGTGCCTGAAGCAAATCTAGCTTGAAATTGTGTATCTTCAGCTAGGAATCAAATTTTAGCTAATTCCCCCAAGTAGCTTCAGGGATATTGCTTCAGGATAAGGAACAAAACTCTTTCTTCCTCCCTGGGTGAAGCCTCTTGATGCTTGTATCCATGAAGGCTGAAAGTATGCACTGGCTATTTAAAAAAAATAAAAATAAAAATAAGGAAGAGTGCTCTGCCTGACTTCCATCCTTGGAAACAGATCTGTTGGTCATACAGTGCGTGTGTGATGTCAAGGGACTTTATAGGTGCATCTACACTGTAGAAACAACGTAGTTTGACAGTCCTGTCATGGCTCCATCCAACAAAATCCTGAGATTTATAGTTTTGTGAGGCACCAGCACTCTTTGGTAGAGAAGGCTATAGGTGTTTTAAAACTACAAATCCCAGGAGTCCATAAGATGGAGCTATAGCACTTAAAGTGATATCAAATGGCATTATTTCTACCGTCTAGATGCCTATAAGAGACCAGTAAGTTGATTCTTACTTTGAGCTTTTTGTTTTATTCCTTCTCAGAGATTACCTTTACATAGAATCTGGGATGGTTGCTCTGGACTACAGCCAAAATAATAACAAATAAAGCAAATAAACTTTTAAAAATTAAATATATAGGCCAAGATACTATATCATTAACTACCATGCCAGAGATCTGCCATAGTAGTTGTGCCTGATTCTAGCACACACCCACTCCCCCAAACCTACCTTTTCTGCTTGGGAATGCCTGACAGAAGGATTTCCAAGATATTGCAGAACAGTGCATTGGTCTCCTGTTCCAAGGATACACCAAGAACAGGCAGCTGAAAATACTTCTCAGGGTCTTGCCACAACTGCATGACCAAGAGGGAACTTCAGAAATCATTTCCACATGCCCTGATCTGCAACAGCTCTGAAACTCTTCATTTTGAGGTGCTTCCAGGCTGAAAATGTATGTTTTTGGGGTCACATTCAGACATTAACAACTGTAAATGTGAATCCCCCTCAATTACCAGATTATAAACCCATTTTATGAACTTGTAACTATAAGTCATATTTTGTTTAATTGTTTTGCAATATTCAAAAATCTTATGTCCTGCCCATTTAAAGTTGACCTTGTTGAGAATTGTTCAAGTCCTAGTTTTGGGAGCAAGGCAGGATGAAAATTATGATAAAACAAGAAAATAAGGCAGCTTGTGGTGTCTTTTACTGTCTGACTATTCCTTCAAAACACTTCATGAGAGTCATATTTAAATAGCTGAAAAGATATCATGGCTGCAAGAGCCAGTTTGTTCAGCAGGGGAACAGACTGTCTTGGAGGGTGGAGACTCCCCTTCTATGGAGGTCTTTAAATAGAGATTGGAGGGACATATTTTGGGAGGGCTTTTGTTGTATTTTCTTACTTGGCAGAGGATTGAACTTGATGGCCCTTAAGGTCCGTTCCAGCTCTGTGATTCTGTGTTGAGAAACCTAAATTATGCTAGGTGGCAGCTAAGGACATTGCCTTTTAATATATAGTCATAGAAAAGAAATTGATCTCTCCCTTTGGAGAAGTTTGTTTTGCATTCTTTTTGAGACATTATTAATTTTGAGACATCAGGTCAGGATGCCCCATCTCCAGTTGGGTCTTGGATTGTCCTGGTTAATCTCTACTGTTTCTGCTCCTTTGCTTCTATTCCGACCTGTGGAATATGGAAATGGCCCAACAGTGTACAGTATTGTTTCTAAACATTATCTCAGCCTTGTTAGAGCAAGGTTGGTTCCCACATTTAGTAGGGAGTCATCAGCAATGGGAAGGATAACCTGTACAGTGCTGTTGGTAGAAAACCAAGAATAAAATTGAACACTGATTATTGGACACCTACTCTGTTTTACTAAGTCCCATTTTGGGGGGAAGTCAGATTATAAAGATGATGATGATGATGATGATGATGATGATGATGATGATGGATGATGTACAATAACAATCCTCAGTAGAAGTGAGAGTAGCAAAGGAAAGTGATTATGGGGAACCACTGTTCTGCAACACAGCCATCCATCTATGGTATGTCCTTCAGTGTTCTGTTCAGCCTATTGTGTTATTTGCCATTTACAAGAAACAAGGGTTGGAGAAATCGTGATATAGTCTGGACACTATATATGATATATATTTTGCAAAATTAAGCATCTGGAGCCTGTATATTGGAAGAGGAAAAAGAAATTAATGTGGCCAGTCTCCTCATAGAGTAAAAAGCCAAATGTCTCGTGTGTCAGACAATGAAAAAATACAGGCTTACTATCTGGCTCTGAGTATTCTGCCACTTAACTAAAACAATATAGAAAAATCCAAAGAAAGCATACTGTTTTGGTATAATGATCCTTAATCATACTGAATCATATATAATTCAATCAGCTGGTGATAGGTAGCCAGGAATAACTGGGATCAGTTACACTCTCATATGGGACTTAACTCTTTTGAGGTTTTCCACCTCCAACAAACGTAAAACTCTTTGTGGAGTCAAAGGCTTTCATGGCCGGCATCCATAGTTTTTTGTGGAGCTTTCGGGCTATGTAGTCATGTTCTAGGAGAGTTCCTTTCTGATGTTTCACCAGCATGTGTGGGTGACATCTTCAGAGAAAAGGACTGTGTCTGTCTGTCTATCTATCTATCTATCTATCTATCTATCTATCATCTATTTTGTGTGACTCTGGGAAGGGAGGAGTGATTGGCAAGTGGATTGTTCTGTTGCTAATGGCAGTCCTCAGAGTGGGAGGATGTGCAAAAGAGGATTAATGTCGGCTAATTGGTGCTCATTGTCTGCTGGGAATCCCCTGACCCCAAGCTGTTTCTCATTTGCATTGGTTGAGTCTTAACCTTGCTGTTCTTCAGGACTGGTAGCCAAACCTTGTTTACATTGCTGTTGCTCAGGCACTAAATGAAAACCTGGTTGTGCACAAAAGGTTTTGGGTTCTAATTGGTTTTACACAAACTCTTTAATGCACATTTTTAAATCATTTAAAACTAATTGAACTGTTTTAATCCATCTTTTAAATGGTTTAATATGTTTTTAGCTTTTTGAAATGATTTTTAAACACACAGTTTTAAAATTTGACAGATTGGCAGGTTGGCATTATTATTTGCTGCCCTTAAATCTCTAGCTAGAAGGTGGAATATAAATATTAAAATATTTACATGCATACATACATACATGGTTACTAAGCAGCTTGCTCATTCCCCCATGTTAAATATAATGCAATCTAATACTGAAGAATGCTTAAGTACAGTGCTGATGCTAAATCTGTATGTTTGGATTATACTGTTGATCAGGAACTGAGACTTTAGGTGATCTGGAAGTGATGTGAGGACCTCCACAAAGATGTACTTTAACTGACAAATGGCAAAAACCCCAGTCTAAAGAGATAGGGATGGTGAACTATGCCTGTTTCAATATGTCATCAGCATGTTGGTGACACTTGATTCTTTAGTTCTTTGTTACTTGTCTCCAAGGAAGCAGTTAATATTTTGAACTTGAAATCAGTAAGGTGCTGGATTGCACTGAACAAACTGAAACTAAATCTAGGCTGTCAATAGAAAGCTTGGCTTAAACCGGATGGGACTGCATTCCTCCTAAAAGACCATACTTGGGAATTCTTTTGGAACTTAAATTGTCTGTGTTCTCTCAGGGTGAATCCATACAACCCATGTATAACACTTTGATGCCATTTTAACAGCAATGACTCTATCCTATGGAATACTGGGATTGGTATTTTCTTACTGAGATACTTGGTGGTTCAAAAAGAAAAGTGCAAAAGTAAAGCTGTTCTTGTTTGGTTTTGCACCATTCATTTTTAATCAGTCAATACTTAGAATTCTCTACCAGATAGCTCTAATGTTGTAGTTCATGAGAGTTAATTAGAGAAACCAATGACATGCTGAGTGGCTCATGTAGACATGAGCAGCTCCAGATCTTTCAGAAAGATCTGGAGCAAACTAGTGGCATCACTAGGGTTGGTGTTACCTGGCGTATTAACTCATAGTGCCACCTCCTCATTGATCCCCTCCCATACCACACCATACAGAATCCTTGGAAATGTTTTTTGTACTAATTTGTTTATAAACCGAAATTCCCATATATCACTGATTGTAATGGTTATAGTTATGAGATAAACAAGTAGCAAAATTAAATATATACCTTTAAATTACTATATCATACACACAGAATAAATGTGTTTACATATACATATGTTCATGCGGTTAAAGTGAAAATTTGGTAAAATGTGATGTTTTTAAAGAAAATGTTATTTTTAATTTTTTAAAAAATTAGAAATTGAAATTTTAATTTAAAAAAACCCTGGGGCCTCTCCTTTCTTCTCCTGCTGAGCCTCACCCCACTTATACCATCTCTTCAGCATTTTAAAGAGCTATAAGTGAATGCCACAGCCCATTTCTGCCAAAAGGCAGATGCCTGTGGAACAGTGATGTCCCCCCCTCCCTTAGGGTGTCACCTGGTGTCGTCCGCACCCACCATGCCTCCTAGTGATGCTTCTGGAGAAAACATGGACTTTTGAAAATCCACAGTAAGAGGGGTAAAACATGGTTCTGGTGCTGAGGGGGTCAGCCAGTCTGCTTGTACCAGAATCAGGCTTTGGGGCATGTGTTATCTGGTCTCTCCACCAACGGAACGAGGGCAGGCCATTGTATTCCGCCTGTGCAGACAGGGATTCAGATATCAGCAAGCAAGCCTATGCTAGTTCTCTGCCAGCTAAAATCAGCCTGTTGAAAAGACGAAAAAGTGGTGCAGGACTGAGAAGCATGGGCAGGGCCCTATTATGCTAGGTTTGCAGCTCCTCAGTTCATGGACACAGCCACCATACCAACATTTTTTTTAATATTGTAAGCTGCTCTGAGTCCCAGTTTTGGGGAATGGGTAGGATAATAATAATAATAATAATAATAATAAGTAGTAGTAGTTGTAGTCAGGGCCATGGTAGTCCTGGGTTATTTCTAATCACCCTAGACTCAGACACATTTGGGTTCAACACAGCTTTAGCTGGCCTGGTGTTGGCTTAATCGGCCCTCAGCCATCTTGGTGAGCTTGGATTGTGTTCCAGGGATGTGAATTGAAAATCTCACTTTCTTGCTGGGACATCACTAATCTCCCTAAGAGATCTTGCTTCCAATAAGAGAATGAGACAAAGGGTGCTTTGCTTTCATGAGTTTTCTGTAATTTATGCAAGAAAACAAATTTCTCTGAAGAACTAGTGTCTTTTTCCTTTCTGAAGCAAAGCATACCCAGCAGCAAATACAGGAGGGCTGGCTAAGTGATGAAAAAGTCTCAATTGTGCAGAATTTACAATTGCAGGTATTGTAGGTTTCTGCAGTGTGGATTTGGACAAGTGGCTGAAAATAGCAGGAGAAATCTCATCATCTCACAGAAGCAAAATTATGACAAGCAAAGATTTATATTCCTTCTCAAGGCATAAATTTTTATGTGACAGTTCTAAATGTCATTATGGTTTTAATGTTTTAAACACTTTTAATATTTGGGAACATTTAAAAAATCTGATTACTATTTTATCTTTTGAATTGTCTCTATGCAATGGGTTAAGTTCAGTAAGATGGAATGGAAATATATTAAGGGAGAAAGTAACTAAAATATTCACCAGGTAAGAGGGATGAATCCTGTACAAGTCATGCTTAGTAAATTAGAGCTCTCTAGTTAATTAAAGCTAGAACTCTTTTAAAATAATTGAGTTGTTTTGAAAGGGAAAAGCAGATCATTGAAGATTCCAATACCGCAATTTACAAAGTACTCTCCTGAGGCACCTACATTACTGGGCAGATTGCCTCTTTGATCACACCACTTGAAAACTTAAAGGAGTTTCATAAAACTGCTTATAACCACATGTAGCCAAGCCATATATGCATCTGGAGTTGATCAAAACTCTTCTCTAATTAACCATATAATGTTAAATGAAGGACTGGTTTTTTTTAAAAAAAATGATACACACATATTTTGGGGGAATTTCTTTGATGGAAGGCCAATGTTCTGAAGAGTGGAAAGTGACAACGAGGACACTCCTATTCCAAAAGTAGTCATAAGATGTGGGAAGCAGTTGTTGTCGGCATTGATGGAAGTTCTGTGTTCAGTGATGCTGCTTTTAATGATGGTTGATGAGTAGCAGGGAGTAGACTTTTTGTAACATTCGTAATTGGATTAAGGAAGAGAACTACTTTAATGGAGTTTTGACACAGGGGAGGTCTTGGTTAAGCCCAGGCATTAGGATTCTTTTAAAAATCTTTGGCTCACCCTTTGCTATGGAATAAATCAGTCTGAATTGGAAAGTCATGGAGAGGATCACTTCCCTTGGTACACAAATCAAACATGATAATAACATCTCACAGTGGATCTACATAATTTTTCCTGCATTGTGGTCTGTTTGCATCCATGCCTAGGTGCTCAAAATTTCTGCAGGTCTGGATTGGAGTATAGGGTAAAATAATTACAAAATGTGATAGATATCTGCCTCCTCTCCAATGCTTTAATTATTGATTGAATAATTCCAGGAAGGGTGTGTTATTTGAACACACAGACCATTTCACAGCTATCCATAAATTCATACTTCATGGAGTTTTGCAATTCTCCAATTTAAAAATATGCAGCAAAATTAGAAGAAAGCACATGAAAATGTATATATCAGTGAAAATAATGTTAAAATCTATCCTATTAGGAAACCCCTAATGCCTGGGTTTAAACAAGACCTCCCCTGGGTCAAAACTCCATTAAAGTAATTCTCTTCCTTAATCCAATTATGAATGTTACAAAAAGTCTACTCCCTGTCACCCATCAACCATCATTAAAAGCAGCATCACTGAACACAGAACTACCTGCAAATATATGTATATATTAGGGGGGAAAAGGAATGTACTAGGAGAAACTTTCATCACAGGACATACACCTTTTCATGCACTTCTTTTGAAATAATCTCAGAACCTGAAACAACTAAACATAAGATTTGGGGTTGGGGCAGTGTTGTTTACCCCTATCATAACTGTACTAATGCATGGATAAGGATATGTCCCATTTTTGTGGTCCCCCCGCCCCGAACTCTTTTCCTAGGTGAAATTGCATGGAATTACATGGAACTATAGGACTGAGGCATGACATTCCATTTTTCTTACATCATTTTGATATTAAAAAGAAACTCAGGATAACAGATAACCTCTTAGAACTTTGGGAAATATCCCTTTTGCTCTACAACTCCTTGAATCCATAACCAGCATGGCCACTAAGAATGTTGACTAGGAATTCTGGGAGATGTAGTCCAAAAATAACTTTTCTAAACTCTGCAGTCTTCTGTGAAAGCCTATCCTGTGCAATGTGTGGTTAAGTCTAGTTATTTTTAAAAAGAATTATTTTGCCAGGAAAACCCAGTTGTTGTTGTTGTTGTTGTTGTTGTTGTTGTTGTTGTTGTGGAAGTATTTTAAATTTCATCTGTTGGAATGGCTTGCTATCCGAGTCCCTTTAAAGTTTCTCTGTCATATCAGTATAGCTTTTGAGCCTGGAAAACCCGTCAGAACAAGCTATTTGCTGAGGTTTCCAGGACTTCCTGACAAAATACCACAAGAGCATAATTTTTTTCTGATATTTTGTCACTTTTCCTTACAGTCCCATCTGGAATCCAGAAGCTGAGAGGCAGCATGGAAATTAAAAAATAGTTGGAAAGCTGAAAAGTTCACCAAACATTTTTGAGCCACTGAGATGATTCAGTTTCAGAAATGGAAAAAGAAAAGATTTTGGTTTATTCTGATTTCTTTTCCAGCAGTAAACTTTGTACAGGATTTCAATCAAGCTTACTCAGTTAACCATTCAAAAGAATAGAATCCACCTGCTGTCCAGACAACTGAATAAACCAGGGATGGGCAAAGCATGGCAATCACTGCCAGGACCTAAAAAAGACCTCATGGGCTTACAAAAAAAAAAAAAAAAACCCTCCAGATGATCAAATGTACAGAGAGTATGACTGACTCTTTGAGAACATTTTTAAAATGTACATGTACGTACAGCAGGCAGGGTAGAGGCAGCTCTAGACTTTTGGAAGTTTCTCATCATGTCTCAAATGATGCTCCAAACTTCATACCGTAGAACTAAGAGCCTCAACAGACCGGCGATAAAGGCTGGCATCAGGGTGGAGTGGGGGCGTCGCATCCGCACAACGCATGCCCTGACTCTGCTCCCATGCTGGCATGATGCTGCATGCCCCATCACATGACAGGTGGCATCAATGCATCCACTCTGACGCTGTGTCCAGATGACACTGTATCAAAGGAGCACCAAAAAGCCGCAGCACCAATTGCACCCTTTCTGCAATGCAAAAAGGAGCCACTTTTTGTGGCTCCTTTCTTCACCACAAATAGGCCAGAATGGGGCCACGACATGTGATTGCTGTGGCCTCGATTCAATGTTGAAAGGGGCAGCTCCAGGATGCCCCTTAGGAATGGACTGTTCAGCCCCTAAGTCCCAGATACACAGCCAATTACTGGCTGAAGAGTCAGATAGGGCTACCTGTTCCCCTGGGAAGAAGATGGAAGCTGGGTGTCTGCAGGAACTGAGAGGAGCCATCATTAGGGATGGATGACAACCTCCTACTACTCCCCCACGTTGACCTTCACCCTCATAACCATTACCATTACCCTCTCCACCACAGGAAAGAGATCTGCTGCCTGCCTACCTATATGCCTACTTACCTGCCTGCTAGCTTGCTTGCTGTTGTATAACCCCTTTTGCTAGACTGGTAACTGTTCCCTGCAGAATCAGGCCCAAGGAATCCAGCCAATTACTGGCTAAATAGACAAATAGGATCATCTGTCCCGTTGGGATTGGGATAAAAGCTGGATGTTTACTGGGACTGTGGTGAGCCGGTATATGGAAGGTGAGGAAGGAGATGGAGACACCTCCTCCTCCTCCTCAATTGCTGGCTGTGGTGAGAACTGTCCAAATGACATATGGCTAGTTCAGCACTGAAGCTGAAGTATACCCCCTTTACATAAGTTTAAATAAATTACTGTTTTGCTCCTGATCTTCCCAGATGATCCAGATCCCTGTATTGTGATGCAGCGCAGCTTTTTACAACTTGTCCTGCCATACCATCAGCATGACACTGCTGGCACAAGTTGCTTGCTTTGAGGTGAGAATAAGGTGCCCAGCATCACTCACATGGCTGGGCACCTTGTTCTGACCTCTCAGAGTGAGCAACTCATACTTGCACTAGCAGTGTTAGTGACAGTTTGCACAGCAGGAAGCACATGCAAACCGTTGCCTGGCATTGCAATGGAGTGCCCAACTCCAAGGTAACAGGGGGATATTGGGGCTGCACTGAGACCAGAATACTCCAGACTTGTCTTTGAGTATTCTGGCCTATGTGGACCTGGCCATTTTGAAAATGTTTGCCATTTTAACCACACTTTGCTGTTCAATATGAAGAAGAAAGCTTTCATGACCAACATCCTTCTTTTTTTGGAGGTTTTTTGGGCCATGTGGCCATGTTCTGGAAGAGATTATTCCTGATGCATCTGTGGCTGGCATCTTCGTTCTCTGAAAACGTCAGCCACAGATGCAGGCAAAACATCAGAAATAAACTCTTACAGAACACGGCCACATAGCCCAAACACCCCCCCCCCCCCAAAACCCCTCTGCTGTTCATTTTCCTGACGCATCCTGGTTTTCATTTGTGAATTGCTGGAAGGTATGAGCATCAGGCTCTTTGTCTTTGCTCTCCCAACTGGTCTTTCTGATGTGTAATTGAGAGAAGATGAAGGAAAATGGGAAAGAAAGACATGGTCCCTCCTGAGTTTTAGTAAATATGATATCATAAGTCAGCTTTAGAGCCACGTGGAAAAAATTGCTTAAACATAAGAAACCTTTGGTTTCTGAAGCAGAGCCTGCCCAACCACAATACATGGGGAAGGTGGCTTCATGAGACAAGAAATGTTGTGTGTCTTTGAAAGACAGCAAATGTTTATTTTTGTTGTGTTTTTACTGCCAGAGAGGAGAGAGTTGTTTATGGGTTTTGTGCTATGCACATTGAAGTGAGTGAAGAGAAGATATCATCTGTTGCTGTGTGTCAGGTAGCACTATGAGGCTATGGTGAGTCCAATTTTATGACTTTTGGAATCCTCCACAAGTTGCATGAACTGCCACCCAAACTTGCAAGTGGTTGCAAATGCATCTTGGACCCAAAATACTTTGAGTATTTTTATGGTAAGGAATATGGGTACTCCACCCTCCACAACCTGTTTAAAATGTTAACTTTAAAAGGTTCCAGGGGTCTTTTTGTAAAACACAATTGTAGTGCTATGATTCTAGTTTAACTGTTATGACAATATTCTATGGTATCATTAGACTGGCACTTTGGGGAGAGAAATTAAGATAACTTGGTCTGCTGCCTCACTGCAGAATTATTGCAGTGTGACACTGCTTTGACTAGCATGGCTCCATCCTATGGTGTCCTGGGATTTGACAGAGAAGACTAAATATCTTGCAAAACTACACAACCTAAAATTCCATGATATTGAGCAATGGCATTTAAGTGGTATTGAGCTGCATTAAATCTGCAGTGTAGATGCAGCCTTGAAGATCTTGGAAGATTGTTGACTGGGAAGCAGGTGGCAGATGGTCCAGACCCCTTGGGTGAGCAATCTCTTCTGCAGAGACCCTGTTTCCGTCTGTCACAATGGACATTACTCATGTAACCGAGTAGGAATGTTGCTACTTTCTGAGCAACAGGAGAACACAGCAGTTGCTAACTGGTAAGTGGGGATTGGGATGCTGGATTCACTATGTTGCTATGTAATACTGTTGTTACGTAGCAATGTAGTGCATAATAAATAGAGAATTCAGGCCATAATCTGTTTTCATTTTTTTGTAAACTCACATTGGGCCCCAGGACTGGGAGAAACAATCCAACTAACAATCAAACCAATGCCTGTAATATCTTTTCCACTCTTGTTCCATTTAACATGAAGGAGTAGTGATGGCAGTTTGGCAGTAACAGAAATCCATGATACTCAGGCAGAGGGAAGGAGAAAGAAAGATCCCACAACTTTTCTCTCTTCACCTGCTGTGACTCTCTGCTGTGTGACATGTTAGAGCAACTGGGGAGTAGAGATGTAAAGCCCTGGAAAAAAGCTGGAAAAACTAGTCCCCTTCCCACATATCCCCCCTGCAAAGCCTTTGTTCCTGGAAAAATGGGAGAAGGTGATTGAATTATGGAGCATTTCCTTTTAGAATGATAAAAAGTCCAGGCTTGTCTCAGGAACATCGAGGAGAGAACACATAACACCAGTGCTTAAGTCTCTCCACTGGCTGCCAATTAGTTTCTGAACACAGTACAAGGTGTTGGTTTTAACCTTTAAAGCCCTACATGGCTTGGGTCCATCTTATCTGAGGGACTGCCTCTCCTTGTATGAACCCCCCCCCCGCACGCTTCGGTCCTCTGGGAGGAATCTGCTACAGCCTATGAAAACTAGGCTGGCGCAGACCTCCCAGAGGGCCTTCTCGGCCGTTGCTCCCAGGCTATGGAATGACCTGCTGGATGAGATGCGTCTCATTACATCTTTTGATTGCTTCAAAAAAGCCTTTAAAGACGCATCTCTTCCGGCAGGCCTTCCCAAAAAGTTCTTAATGCCGGCACTGTTCGGGTCTAGCTCTCCCTTTAATTTAATTTTCTAACTTTTGACCCTGATACCCATGCAATGGTTGTGTTGTCTTTATGAATTTTAATTATGTTGTTTTAACTTAATGTTAGTTTAATTCAATTTTAAGGGGTGGGTGGCGGGCATGGGTTATTGTATATTTTATCTTGTATTTTTAATTGCTGTAACCCGCTCTGATTGGCTGACAGAGGAGCAGGCTATAAATATTATTATTATATATTCACTTCTCCTCACATTGAACAAATTCCTGCATTGGGAGATATAGCAATGGAGACCAATGCCTGCCAACCACAGTAAGTCCAGATACAAGAAAAAGACAAAACAAAATAGTATGTATTCCCCCTGGTTCCTCAGTCTCCAGCAATATGGATATTGCTGTATTGGGGGTGGGCTGCACTGCTTCAAAAGTTGTTCTTGGATGGACTTTTTATCATTGTGTAGTGAGAAGAGAACTCTGACTAGGCCAGTGACCATAAAAGCCAATAATAATAATTTTGTTTTATCATTTAACAATTGAATGATTAAACACCTGCAGATTTAGATTGTAAATAATGAATTTGGGGAGAATAAAGTTTGTAGGCATAGGTTATAAGAGATATATTGATACTGAGATTTGCATGATACTAGATGAAGTTCAACAAATTAGCATATGGTTAAAGTCAGACAGGTTGAAAAAATACATAGGTATTAGCAGGAAGGAAGTAGGTATGAAAGAGAGAAGGTATGTGTAGGTGTAAGAATGTTTGTGTAGGTGATAAGCAGGTATGGGAAAGAAAAAAAACGATGAAGGGGGAATGAGAAGGTGAAAGGAAGATTGGAGCAGGTTGGAGTAAGTGGAGAAGATAAGGTATGAAAGTAAAGGAAAAAAGGAAAAAATAGAAGGATAAAGGAAGAAAAGAGTTTTGTAGAGAGAAGAGAGAGATGCTAGTACGACTTTATACTACTTTATATGTAAGATCATGTGATTGTATGGAGATGTGTTAAAATGTGTTTTTATGTGTTATGATTTTATTTGTCTAATAATTTTTTTCTAATAAAAGAAAGTCAGTTGCCACTGCAAGAGTCAGACAGCATCTTAATTCATGAACAGGATGCCAACCATTATTTCTAAAAGCTATGTAGTAGGCAGAGTATTGAAATTTTTTGTTTTGCTTTCCAAGCCTAGATACACTTAATACTTAATTTTGGCTAGAGATCAGAAATGACTCCCTTCCCAAATATTACACACAAAAAAGGAGAACTACTCTTGCATGACTCAATATTTAAAAACAGAAGGGATAAAATATAAATGGGGTAAAACAGAAGGCCTTCTATTTTCACTACGGGGAAAAAGATACATAATAGACTCACAGGAAAAAATTGAAAATTTCTTGGAAGAAATAAGAGAAGAAGATCTAGAGCGAACAAAACGGGATGAGAGTAATTTAAAAACTAATCTTGATAAAGTCAACAAGATGAAAACAAGTTTGGAAAAAATGAAAAACGAACAAGATGGAAAAAAAGACAAAAGAACAGAACATGGACTTTATATTACAACATATGGCAGTAGAAGAACGGAGGAGAAGTATGAAGAGAATGAAACAGAGGAAGACAGTGTAGACAATTCAGGAGATGAGAAAACAGAGGAGTCTGAAGAGGATATCGAACAGGAATAAGAAGAAATTACTAAACAGAAATTAAGACAGTAAGAAAGAAAGGAGAGGAAAGGAAAATCCTGAAAACGAACTCTACCAAAACAAGCCAAAAAGAAAAGAAGTAGAAAACAATCCGAAACAAGAAACCTTAATAAATAATCAAATCAAAATAAAAGACATTAAATAAATTATAAATGTCATATAAAGTAATATCATGGAATGTGACTGGATGAAACTCAAAAACTAATAGGGGGGAAATTTCATCATTTGAACAAACTAAAAGGACAAATAATATGTTTACAGGAAACCCATATTAAAAGGAAAGATATAAGAGTATTAAACAACACAAAATTGGGAAAGGTTTTTACAGCTACCAGTGAAACGTAAAAAAAGAGGAGTAGCAACTTATGTTAGAAATAAGATAGAAGCGAAAGAAATATTTAAAGACAAAGAAGGCCATTTTTTAGCAATTGAAATAACATCTCAGGGAGAAGAAACATTAATAGTAAATGTATATGCACCACTAGAAAATCTTCACTCAAAAATAAAAGAATTATAATGGTAGGAGACTAGAACACAAAGTAGAAAACATCAAGGAAAACTACCTCTATCAGCATTTGAACTTTGACAGGACTTAAATTTGATTCACATCTGGAGATTAACACATGAAGGAGAAAGAGATTATACTTTCTATTCAAGGTTTAAAACTTGGTTGAGAATAGATTTAATGTGTGTAGGTAAAATAAGTAAAGAAATAGCGAAGGTAGAGATACTCCTAATGCTAAAAGCAGATCACTGTCCCATAACTCTAACCCTAAAATCTAGGGGAAAAAGAAATTTGTTTGGAATTTAAAATACAATTTATTGGCAGACGAAGAAGTAGTAAAAAAGAACAACAACCAAGTAATAAGGCTTTATTTCCAATAAAATATTAACAATGAAACACCAATGCATATAATATGGGATGCCACAAAAGTGATTATTAGGGGTTTACTGATTCAACAAGAGAGTATAAGGAAAAAACAGAAAGAAAAAAGAGAAAAACAGCTGATGGAACAACTTAAAGAGAAAGAACATGAAATTAAAAGCAAAACCAAGGATAGTAAGAAGCAACTAGAACTAAAAATAATTAAAAACAAGATAGATCAAATTAGGATGCAAGAAATCACAGAGAAAAATCAATATTTAAGACTCTATGATTTTGAAAATGCGAACAAGGTAGGAAAATGGCTGGCACATAGACTGAAAAAAGCAAAAGAGAAGAAAACAATTCTAAAACTTAAGAATGAAGACAGAAAATTTACACAACAAGATGAAATAAAACAGCAATATCACAATAATATAAGAAACTCTATACAGCGGAAGAGATATCACAAGGAAAAAGAATAAATACGAGACAATATATATAAAAAGTAAATATACCACGTATTACTGATCAACAAAATGATGAATTGAATGCTCCAATCATGGTAGAAGAACTCGATAAAGCAATTAATAACCTAAAAGGGAACAAAGCACTAGGACCAGATGGACTAACATAAAAATTCTATATAACATTTAAGGAAGAATTTATATCTCCATTATTAACAACAATTCAGGAAATAGTTCATGGTAAATTCCCAGAAACTTGGCAACATTCAATAACAAATATTAATACCAAAAGAGAATAAAGACATGAAACATATAGGAAACTACCGTCCCATTTCACTATTGAATACAGATTATAAAATATACACACACATCATTGCAGAACAATTAAAGAAATTATTATCTGTATGGATTTAGGAAGACCAAGCAGGTTTTCTTAGTGGGAGACATATAAAAGATTATATTAGCTCAGTGGTGGATGTGATTGAATATTATTTCATGGTTGGTCAACGATATCTTCACACTGCCAATTAGATACCCTGTTTCCCTGAAAACAAGACATCCTCTGAAAATAAGACCTAGTAAAGGTTTTGCTGAATTGCTAAATATAAGGCCTTCCCCAAAAGTAAGACCTAGCAAAGGTTTTGTGTAAATGTTCATTTTTTAAAAAATTCAGCAATAAATGTGAATTCTTCTTCATGGAAGATAAGACATCCCCTGAAAATAAGAGCTAGCACATCTTTGGGAGCAAAAATTAATATAAGACACTGCCTTATTTTTGGGGAAACACGGTATTCTCTGTGGTACCTTTCTCATATGTTTTTAAAAAGTGTTAGAGAGTATGTTGGTAGCTTTTACAGCATTAATCACAAAGAATCACAATTGCCAGAGCTGCACAAAATAGCTTCCCAAAACAGCTAAAACATCTGTATGACAGAGAAGGAGGCTGAATCCAACACAATTTGTCTGTTTGTTCTCTTGATTTTAAGCATTTTTGAAAGAGGTCAAAATACAGGATTATAGCTAACCGCACATCTAGAGACCTACTTCCAACTGCAGCTATATCCAGCTTCTAAGATATGACACAACCTGCACTTGAGGCGATTGCACTCATTTCCTTCATATATGTTTAGTAAAGCAATACAATTGGAACCATGAAATTAAAAAATATATATATTGATATAGCATTTGTGTATTCTGATTGCATCTGAAAAGCATGTCTGAGTTATGTTTATTATTGTCTTTAATTTGTATTTGTGTACAAAGCTCTTTGTAATTCTTGTCTCTATGATGATCCTAACAGAAATGTAGCATTCTTAATTTTATGTTCCTGATTTTATGATATGGGGGGAGAAGGTACTGATTAATCCAAGGGCACACAGTATCTTGTAAATGAGCTGAGGTTTCAAAATCTTCACATTGGAAGACTATTTTAGGAGTTGTTTCTGTCCAGACATTGGGCCTCATAACTGAATACTAAATATATTAAATTTGTTGGTTTTGTAAAAAGTTAAGATAAACATCAACTTCTCCAAATCCTTTATCCAAATAAAATACTGTATAATTTGGGGGGCATTTTCTAGCACACAACTGGACTTTTCCTTACATTTACTAGACTGTATGTATGCCCTTTGAGGCCTTCTTGGAGTGATGGGCAGTTCTGAGTGGCAAATGCAATAGCCAGAGCAGGAAAGAATAGGAAAGAGGGTAGGAATAGCAGAAGAAGAAATCCACAGTGTGCTGCCTCATGCTCCAGTGTGTATTGGATGGAGGCACAAAGTCAAGAGCCAAAAGTGAGAGAGTATGTAGGGAATATTTGTCATGGGCATGGAAAGAGATAAAGACAGAGAAAGGAGGAAAAGAGAGAGAGAGAGAGATGGAACAGAAGAGAAGAGAAAAAGAAGGAGCAGAGAAAGACAATGTGAAAGGAGGAGGAGGAACAATGGTGTCCCCATCCCTGGTGTCACCTGGTGTGGGGGACTACCAGGGGCAGTGGCCCTCTCTTTCACTGCACTGACCTCCTCATGAGACCAGTGCCACTGCAGTGCAGCAGGAGGGGACCACTTGACCCTAGTAACAGGATGGGGGATTTCTGGGAATTGTAGTTCTAATAGTAATTTTTCCAAGCCCAGACTTCTGCAACCAGTGAATCTGTGGAATAAGTTTTATTTCTCAGTAAATAAATAATTGATTACAACTTGTTTGAGTAATCAGTTAAAATTTATTTTATTACACAATAGCCACTTAGATGATGTGCCAACAGGTGACCTGTTGACTTATGGTGACTCCATGATTTTCACAGAGTTTCCTTATGCAAGGAATATTCAGAGGCAGTTTTGCCATTTCCTTACTCTGAAATATAGACTACAGCAATTGGTATTCTGTGGCAGTCTCCCATCCAAGTACTAACCAGGGTTGACCCTGCTTAGCTTTCAAATCAGATGGGTATTTAGGCAAAGATGTTAGACTCCCAACACATATGCACGTGTGCGTGTGTGTGCGTGTGTGTGCATGCATGCATATGCACACACACATTCCTAAGGAGTAGCAAGTTGTGCTATGCACCCAGGAAAAGTTTGCAACATACCTGAAGAACCTGCTGTGCAACATTGCAAGAAAATTCCCAATGACAGGCAAAAGCAAACCAAATAAAACAACCTTAACATTTATGCTATACATTCTCTGATGTGGGAAATTACTCTCCAGAAAGTTCTCTATTCGTGTAAAATCATTGATGGAGTAAATCATAACTGAGAAATACTCTCTCTTGCACCTGTGCTTTTAAAAATGGTCTTTTTTTTTAACCTAAAGGTGTCATTTACAAAGTGTGAGTCAGATGATATCTAGCTTCTTTAATAATGTTTTATCATGAAGACTGGAAAAAAGCATGAGCTGAACAGCTCTTGCATATACAGGTGAAGAAAGAAGTACAACAACAACACACATGAGAATGAATTGAATAATGTGGAAATCCTGGAAAATTACTTTTGGTGCAGCTCTGAGGATTTCCAGGCCTGCATGGCCATGAACCATGGGGTCTGTAGTCCAAGAAAGTAAGTTTTCTTGTCCCCAAGACAAGGCGACTCTAGATAGCAGATAAAGCAATCATTGTTTTCTCCCTGTAAATCATGAGAAGTGGAATTGTAACTGGCTTTCAGATTTTCAGGGAGTATTATGCTTTTTTCTTTGGATATGTGCTGGTACATTTTGTTCTCACTCATGGGTGTGGTATAGCCATTTGGGGGAGGAAAGGGTATATTTACCAGAGCTGCAGTTTTAACATAATGTTCTCTTGGTAGAATATCTCTGTTGGGTTGCAGGAAAGAAAGAGTGGTTGCAGCATAAAAATCCATAGCTGAAGGGTCAAGTTCCATCCCAAATGAATAGCCCTCACTAATAATCTTTAGGGCAACCGTCACCTCTTCTGTTTTCAGGGCTACAGCCTTTTCCCCCCTCCCTTTGGAAATAAGCGAAAATAATGATGTCTTACTGATTTCATTAAACAGTTATAAGATGAGACCTTCTGGGTTGCTGGCAGTAGCTTCATTTAGGGCAGTGGTTCCCAACCCTTTCTATGCTCCACAACCCTAGGAAATGTTTGATTCATGGTCACACACCCCACGAAAGTAATATCACATTTGAAGACGAACAAGTCCAAATTCTAATTTTTGAACCACAAACTGAACAATATTTTAGTTCAGGTGAACAAACTGATTTTTTTAAAAAACAAAGATTTTAATGGTGCATAACATGCAAATCTAAATTGAGCAATTATATTCTAATTTATTCAGAAAAAAGATAATGAGGATTCATGTCTTGTCACTCAGAGTCTCAAACCAGTCTTTGTGGCACCCCCCAAAATTCAATCTTTCAGCTTCTGGGGGTGCCAGGTTGAGAACCCCTGATATAAGGTTTTATCACAGGAGCCTCCCGCTAAAATAGCATTCAAAAGTGCTATGCAATCAGGACAGTTCTCTTCCCTATCACACCATAACAATCTTTGGCCTCGTTCATACTACGTTTTGAACTGGTTTGGAAACTGGTTGAAAGGGGGTAGTTCACATCTGCACTGGTTTTTCCTGACCCAAATTTCAAGGGGGTGGGCGGCGGGCAGTGCAATACCCCTTAACCCAGTTCTCTTGAAATTGAAGCATTTGCTGTATCATTTAAAAGAACTGGGTTATTTTAGAGAGCTGCCAATGGGAACGTGTGGCCGATCCCATTTGGGGTACTGAGGAGGTAGGGGCAATGGGCAGAGAGGTGGAACATACCCATCCCACAGGTCTTGGCAAACCTCTATTGTTTTTCCCCTTTGGGTGCTCAAGGTTCCATGGGCAAAGATACTGGCTCTTTAAATCCTGTGAATTCAATTTTCCTGCACTGTCAAGTAGTCCCTTTAATTCACTGTGTAGCTCTTTTCTGCTTCTGCCAGTAAACTGGTTCCCTTTTCACTGTTGGCCAGAGGTTGGAGAAATTGGGGAAGGTGTTCTTGCAGCATGTTTTTTAAAGAAAATCTTTGACAGTTTCTGTGCACCATTGCATTTGCATGGCTTCGTGTGTGTGTGTTCATGGATGGCATAGGAGATTCTTCCCTGGCATGGATAATGATGATGATGATTTATTTCTATTCTGCCTTTTCCGGGTGGGAATCAAACTGGATAACAGCAAATATTAAAACAGAGTACAGTTAAAAACACAATCAAATTAGAATTCCCTTTCCCTCCCCTGGATGGATTCGTGGGAGCCATGAGGGAGTCTTCCCTGGTATGGATGGATTTGTGGATGCCATGAGGGGATTCCCCCCTTGGCATGCATGGATTTTGCATGACAATGCTTTAAAAAATTATGCAATTGCTGTTTATTGTTGCTCAAGATCTGCAATATGCCACAGTGATGAAGATGCACATCACTTGATTGACAGTTTTAAAAAAATGCTGGCTCCAATCGCCAGTTTGAATCAGTTCCAAATTAAATGTGAACGTGAAGTGGGTTAAATTGCCATGGAGAGTTTCAATCATGGCAAGCATAGTCTAAACATCTATTCAGTGTCTAATTGATGGAGCAATTTGAACGGATCCAGCTCAAAAACATGAGTATGAATGAGGCCTTTCTGGCACTGCAGTCTTTATCCACAATAAAACCCTATCACATACAGCATTTGCAACTGTCCACCCAGTACTGCCCCTTTACCTAGTTTGGCATATATGCACGCATTCGCACACATGCTCACACACAGATCCTCCCCAAGAAATATAAATCAAAAGCAGTCTGAGTTTTAAAAGGCCTTTTTTTCCTTGTGGGAGGAAGGAACTTCCTGATTTGGGATAGGTGTGATTTATTGCTGGCAGATGAAAGGCATCAGCTAAAGGAATGATTAATCTGACAGCAATTAATCAAGTCTGCTCAACCAGGGACAGGCAGAATAATGAAATAAATGCTGTTTCAACTGTAAGACTCCTTTCTACTTACATTTCCAGGCATATATGGGTGTGTGTACATGAGTGCTTGGGTGACTGAGATAGACAGAAAGAAAATGAGAGAGAGAGATTCAGGAACTGGGCTACTCTGCTGGAAAAGGAGTGAGGTTGTAAGCAACGTTTTCCCTCCACGGCTTTTCTCTGATAAGCTCAAATTTGTGTGAAGAGGGAAGGATTTGTCAATATTTTTTTTTCCTGTAATGGAAAAAAATGTTTCAAGTTTCTCAGTTACTTTGCCAATTGAAAAGAAATCAGATGGAAATTTCCACCCCATGTTCTTCTCCCCAATCACTCTTAAGCAAAGGGCACCTAAGCTACACTAAAAGCCCACTCAATGACCAAACAAAATCACCATTAAAGTGGAACTGAATTATCACACTGCAAATGGTAGCACAACAATAGCAAGGAAGTAGGTTATTAATGCAATTTTCTTTGTTAACGAAAAGAAACACTTTCCAAACAATTCCCCACAGGGAAAACAACCAAAGAAGGCTGAGGTCATGTGATAAGCCCAAACCAAAGATGTGATTACCCTGCTCTAGTTGTGATTGGATTGCAATTGGCCCCCTACATTTGCTGGTTTCCCTTTCTTGGATTTGATGATTCATGGATTTGATTAATCTGCTCTCTCTAGAAATATCCAGGTCCTCCAGCACAACTCTGTGGCCAACTTCTGGCAGACCTAGGGATTTCTAGAGAGAATATATTTCTATGAATCTCTTCTGCTGGAAGGTGACCATAAAGTCATGGTGGGAGACCTAAAGATACCTAGAGAAGTGTTCTCGTAGGTTAAAAAAATAGCATTTTATTTATTTTATTTATATTCATGGTTTTTCCTCTTTCACGGGGGGGGGGGGACTGTGCTCCTAACTCCTACAAATGTGCCACCCTGACTATATTTGTAATTTTGAACATGAAGAAGGAACCCTCTTTTGTTACAGTTCTGGAAAAAGTCTCACACACATTTCCTTGAGTAAACCCCATTTCCCATCTTAAACCAGAAGCCGGGGGGGGGGGGGGGTAGGTTTCGGAGAAAAAGGTTGTCTGTTTCTGTTTCTCTTGCTTTTGGTTAATATCATAAATAAGATTCATTAATGTCACTTTCTGTTTTTATATTTTTAAATAGTTTTCCAAATTTTGACTAGCATCCTGTTAGTAGCAAATACAGTGGGTCCTTGTTATCCGATGGGATTTGGTTCCAGGACCCTGCATGGGTAACAAATCTGTGGATGCTCAAGTCCCATTAAAGACAATGGCATTGGCATAGCAAAATGTTGTCCCTTATATAAAATCAAAAATCAAGGTTTTCTATTTGGAATGTACACCTTTATTTTTGAATATTTTCAAGCCATGCATGCTTGAATCCATGGATAAAAATTCTGTGGATAAGAAGGGCTGACTGTACAAGCATTCAAGCATTAATTCCAAAATACACATGTCCTTTTTTTTTGCCTTAGCAACAGTTGGTGTTCATTTCCTCCCTCAGCAATGCCCACCCCCAGCTCATTGTTTACGCTAAGATAGCCCCATTCCACAGCAATTCAATGGCTGGTGGAGTGCTGGAAAGAGGATCAGAGAAGCTATGGCTATACATAGACGAAAGAAGCATATTCCTAGAGCCAAATGCAGTTATATTCCCATAGTCAAGTGCAGAATAAATGCATCATCTGCCAAGACCTCCGGAGCACCCTGACAGATCTCAGTGGATGATGCCAATAGTCTGCACTAGGTTATGAGGATGTAGCCAGATGCTTCTTCAGTTCTCCCCGTTTGCCACCAGCAACATGATATTAACAAAAGGGCTGAAAGTGTGTGGGAATGAACTTGCTCATGGAAAAAGCATGAATATTGTAGAAAGTGAAATGGCCAGACTTATTCATCCCTAACTTTTCATCCTCAGGCTTCAGGTAGTTTTGGTGAAATTTTCTTATCTAACTATTGATGGTAACTATAAATAGGGAGATATTGAAATGCTCTTAGGTCATTTACAGTATCCACAACTTTATTTAGAATCCAGTTGCACAGAATGTAACCACATAACTCTAGGTCAGGAGTTCACAGATTAATTGGTTTATTTATCCACACTAGCAGAACATATTTAGCTGTAAGCAAATCCAAGCAAATTATACCTCTCCTATGTAAATCACATATTGCCCCTTTGGGTTAGCCAAGTGGTCAGTGTTTTTCATGGAGGAGGAGAGCACAAAGACACAACAGACTGTTTCAGTAGCAGGAAGATTTGTTTGAGACACCTGAGGTTATGTCTGTCCTTTAGTTTTGCAGGAATGGGGAAAAGCCCAGTCTAATTGCTACTAGAGTAGAGAAGCCAAAGTTCAGAGAAGTTCACAGAAGTCTGTGAACTTTTCTACTTCCTTGATATGTTCCACTTCCTCTCTCTGGCATCAATCTAGGCCGGTTTTGGTCATATTTTTCTGACCTTTCAGTTTCATATCATGGTTTAAATTTAGTTTTTTTAAAAAACAAACAAACCACATTTGTTGTCCACAGTTTTGTAGGTTCAAATCACACAAATCCCAATTAATAAAAAATGGAAATAATTCTGAACTTCTTGAGGCTATAGTAGTGGAAAAGAAGGAAGGGGACTCATAATCAAATATTATTTATTATTTCCACTATGATAAACAATGTTTATTGTGCCGCCAAGACACAGCCCTTGTCATCCAAATGCTGCTCCCACAATGTGATCTCAAAAGACACAGTAGAGAAATCAGACCAAAACCACAATATATTATATCCTTGGAGCTACACACCTCATACATTTTGCTATTTGCTGCTCTCTCTCCCTCATAAAAACTAAGTTTGGCAAACAAAATTAAACCTTTTCAGGGTTTTAACATCAAAGACATGACAGATATGGAACAATTCTTTTGCAATTGTCTCTCAGGTTTCTTTTTGAAGTAACATTCCACAGACTACCAAGCTGAAAACAGAACACATAATTTAGCTTGAATATTATTGATCATGCTGTTTTAAAAGCTCTCTATGGAAAGGAAGAGCTGTGCCAAGAAGTGTGAGCAGACATGATTCTTTGTTCAGTGTATGGAAGTTATAATGTCCTGCACTAGCACTGGGAATGGCAACTCCCAGTATTCCTCATTGTTGGCATTGTTGGCTATGGCAGTTCAACAATATATGAAGGGCCACACAGTTTCCACCCTTGTCTTACACTATCCTAGAGTGTTCCTGCTTATCAGTGTTAAACCAAAACAGAGCCAGAATTCACAAGTCTTCATTTTAATCTTCATAAATGATCAAGGCTAGTTCTATTTTTTTTTTTTTTTTGCTGATCATTCAGCAACCTGCTTCACTCACTGCTAGGTATCTGTATCAATCCACAGCCTAATTGGGTTAAGCAAGGGTTACCATACACCCTCCTTTCCCTGATATGCCCTATTTTTCAGTACTAAAATTTTTGTCCAGGCAGATTTTTTAAAATGCCCAGGGATTTTAAAAATGGCAGCTGCTTCACCTCTTGCCTGCTAATATCACTTCCTCATTGCCATCTCAACAAGCCATTGAGATCTCTGCCAGGAGAAGGGATGGAGGCCAGACCAGTGAGCACAGAGATAGAGAAAATGAGAGAGAGAGAGAGAGACAGAGAGAGAGAGAGAGAGACAGAGAGAGAGACAGAGAGCAATTTGGAGGTAGAAGGGAGACAGACAAGAGAGGGCAAAAGGCAAGCTAGCTGAGCAAGGCAGCTGAGGGAGCCTCTGGATTCATGGAGCAATGGAACAGGGCAGATTGGTGGAGTGGGTGAAGCAGCTGTCAGAAGAATCAGGAAGAGGGAAAGGGAAGGCAAAATTCTTGTTATTTAAATAAAACAAAGATTAAGAATGTTAGCAGTTATAACAGTGTATACAGTAGGGCTACAGTAGAATGTGGATTGAATGTGTTGTTCACATGAATTTCGAATGCATCCAATCAAGTCTTTAGGAGGCCTGCAAAATCTTAACAAAATCTGGGGTAATTGATGCTTTCCTGAAAATTTTGCATCATCGGCCAAGAGAACAAACAATGCATAGACCTGGGATAAACCAGGATAAATCGCTGTATGTCTTGAACATGTTTCAAATTCATGCAAGTCACTGACTCCATCTTTATTCACAATGCTGACACCTGTGGACAATAGAACTCACAGAGATGTGCATAGATGCAGTTCCAATAAAAGAATGGTGTGAACAACAAATCGGGAATGCGTGAGATTATTTGCATAGTCACGTGGCAAAACAAAACGTGTAGATAACCCCTTGCTGGTAATGGTGTCCTCCATTTTTGCTTTTCAAAATATGGCAACCTTAGCTAAGTTGTGAAGTCGAAGGCTTTCATGGTTGGCATCCATAGTTTTTGTGAGTTTTCCAGGCTACATTATGTGTTTCAAAGGAGCACTTATGTCTCTGACCAAAGCTTGATCTACTCAGAGCCTCTCTGAACAGATTTGGCTGTTTTCAGGAACAAACCAGGCCTTTTCTGTGGGATCACAACACAGCATTTATTTTATATGACCCTGCATGCTCTTGATCTTGCAGTGAAAAACAGAGATAAGATGCACAGTTTGTGCCTTATGTCCTTCTCCAATGATTCTTGAACAGGATGGCTAACTTGAAGCTAACACATTCCCCATTACAAGCTGCATGTCCCCTAATGGTGCCTACATATATCTCCTCCATTGGTTGTATTCTGGTGAAAATGGCATCTAGAAATGATGGTATGCCACTTCCAGTTGTCTTTTTGCCTTAGCACATTGTTCGAGCTGTTTGGCTGTTGGTGCATTTTTTTTTCTTTTTTCTTTTCTTTTTCTTTTCTTTTTTTTTCTTTTGGGTGGTGGTGGTCCTGGTTTGGGAGTAGTTTTCAGACAAGAGAAAAATCACCTGAAAATTTTGTAGACTGATGGGAGGCTTTATGGGCTGTAAAACTGGTGTCCATATCTCATTCTAGCCATTGCCAGCAAAAAGGGGCACAGAAGAGGCAAAATATCTCCATTAGCTTTACTTTAGAAGGGGGGGGGGGGGGAAAGGAGACCAGTTAGTTTTCCAGCTGGACTTTTGTGGCTTATCTTATCTCTGGAATGCAGTGAGTAGGGTGAAAAGTTCAGCTCAGCCTCTGCATATAGTTTTGCTTTGCTTGCTCTCTCTAGTGTATTCTAAATGCATGGTTCCTTACTGCTCCAATGACCTATGTACAGTTCACAACCTCCCTTGTCATTAATGTCTTCCATGTAGGTCCACTGAGTCTTCTCAGAATGAAGGGACAGAACAGGTCTAGTTCCTGGTGCAGATAACAGATCACTCAAGGTAACACCTCAAATGTACTCTACATAATTTTTTGCAGTTAGCATGCCACATCATTTCTTTCCTTCTCTTGGCTGGTGCTGTGATTCTGGAGTGACCCAAATATATGAGAGAAAGTGAGACATTTTAAAATACATGGAAAAATTATATTTTTGCTCTACAGTTTCCAGACTCCTGCAGCCAGCACTTGATAAATTTGATGTAGAGGCTATATAGGGGCTATATAGGGGCTTTAGTGGCTGGATTGGGGCTGCTGCAACCTCACACTGCGGTCCCGATCCAACTTCTGGAGAATGCAAAAAGGAGCCACAAAAAGCAGCTCATTTTTGCACCCTCCAAGGGGTGCCATAGCCGCGGCAGTGCAGCTTTATGATGCCCCTTTGGAGCTGCCTCATGTGGATGCAGCACTGGAGGTGTGTCATAATGGTGCATGCCATGTGGACCAGCATGCTCCAAAATGGCACCCTGGAGGCAGGGTTAGGGCGCCCAGCATGAGGACGCTGAGCCCTGACTTCGCCCACAGGCCAACACTTTCTGCCAGTCTGTGTAGGGACAAAGTGACTATTCTTCATTTTGTAAGTTCTCTGGAGCAATGAACACCTGCTCAACTTTAGTTTACAGTATCTTCTGTTCCCTTCATTACTCCCCAAAGTTCTTATTTTATCCTGAATGGTCTTTAGTTTTCTCCTGTTCTCATGACAATCTGTCTTCACAATGCAGAGCCAAATCTCTGATTCGATTGTGGACTGTCTTCATGATGTAAGGCCAGTTCTGCATTGAATCTGCCCTTTCCCTCCCTTAAACTGGCTTAAAATAATTTACTCTTTGCTCTGGATTTTGCAGGAAACATCTCCAATGCTGGTCAGCTGTCTACACATGTGTCCCAGTGTGGTGCCAGGAGCTGGTAGCAATGGCATAAGAAACAAGCATTGATCACATCGCGGGGCACTCTGCTCTGGCCACAAAGCACAGCAGTGGTGGTGGTGTCAGGCAACACAGCAAGACACGTGTAGACAATCTCCCAGCACTGCTATAGAGTATGGAGATAACAGGGTAGTCGTGGTGGATCTGGGGTAGCTCTCAAGCCAGAATACTCTGGCTGCTGTATACGAGCCCTTCATTAGGCTTGTCTATTTCTGTGCTTGCTTTCTTAGACATACTGAGCAGCTGTAACTCATGGTCAGAAGTTTAGTAGTTAGAACATTTGACTGGCATGTGGAGAATCAGGTACAAATCTCCACTGAGTCATGAAACTCACTGACTGAATTTGGGCCAGTGACTTAGGGGCAAAACAGACTGCCCCTTTGGAGCAACGTCCTGACACCCCTTTCCTTGCTGGATCAGAGCCATGACAACTGCATGCCACAGCCCCTATCTGGCGCTTTGTCGATGGTAAAAAGAATGGCAAAATGCTGCTCATTTTAACACCGGCAAAAAGGCCCCCTTGCCACTGTGGTGGGAGTTTTTTGGCACTCCTTTGGTCCAAATGCTGTGCCAACGGAGCACTGTAACACCCCCTACCATGAGTTTGGGCATGAGGGGTGATGCTGGCATGATGCCATCTTCAGGGCATGTGGCATCAAAACTCCACGTCCCCATGCTGCTCCCACACCAGTGCTTCAAGCTGGTCTGTCTAGCCCTTACTGCACAGGGTTCCTGTGTAAGTAAAGTGGAGAACAGAACCATGTATATATGTTACGTCTCTCTTATTTGGAATTCCAAAATCCAAAATATTCCAAAAAATATTTTTTTCAAGGGTGGCTGTAATAGTGATACCTTTGCTTTCTGATAGTTCATGATACACAAACTTTGTTTCATGCATATTATATAAAATTACCTTCAGGCTATATGTATAACATATATATGAAACATACTTGAAGTTTATGTTTAGATGTGGATTCCATCCCTAAGATATCTCATTATGTACAAATATGCAACTGCAGGTATTCAAAAATCCAAAAAAATAAAAATAAAAATAAATAAATCTGAAATCCAAAACACTTCTAGTCCCAAGCATTGTGGATAAGGGAGACTCAACCTGTACCACATTGAGCTCATTGAAAGACATACAGGCTATAAATATAACTAATAATTAAATATTGTTAGAACATTAGGGTTGAACCCTTCCTCCTGCTTGCTGCAGTTTTGATTGCCCCCAGAGACCCTTATCTGTATTTTTTTAAAAAAATGTTCATTCAATTAGATTTCTGTGCAGATTTACAGAATAATAATAATAATAATAATAATAATAATAATAATATCTAGTTTTGACCCTTTCCCTGAATTTTTTTCCCTTTATACTTTATTCACCCAGAACTCTTTGCTTTGGGTAGCATTCCATCCATAATGGCATGGCATGTCACCATGTATTTTCCAATCTCTTCTTGCTCTGCATTGTATCTACTTGCACCCTTGAGCTTTAAACCCCCCTTTTTTGGGGGGGGGGGGGAAGAATTCAATTCTTTGCCTGCCTCTGTCTATTGCCAGGCACTCTCGTATGTTGTTCTGGAACTCAATAAATGACAAAAATGTCCATAAGGAATGGTGAAAGGAGAACAGACTGTCCCAGGAAGAGGGTGAGTAAAGGCAAACTCTTCTGTGTGCATTGATTTGATGCAAAACAAAATGATTAGGTTCCTGTAAAAGTTAGGTTAATAAATCTGTCAGGGACTGTATTTGAAGGGTGAGTAAGCAAAGGCACTTGCTGAGACAGGTTGGGTCTAGGATTTCATAGGATTTTTCTAAGAACTAAGGGTTTGCCTGCTGGGCAGCAGGCGTACTTGCTAGTCAAAGACCAGAATGTCAAGAAAGCTTAATCTGCTATTCCCTCCCTCCCTTTCCACTCCCTTATTATTTCTGATTATTCCCTCCCCCCATGCCTCCTACTGACCAAGAATTCACAGAATTACTAGAACAAAGATTAGATGGCTGAAATTTCAACAGCCTAACATTTTACCTGGACAACAGAGATGACAACAGAGCTTTAGAAAAATGTGTAACTCGTAAGTGAATAGATCCACTCTTGCGATGAATAAGTCCTTTGGCATGACGTATTTCTTTTGTGCCTATTTCTTAGTAAACTAAACTATCAAGTCCTGTCTTGCTAATTGAACTTTTCAGTTCTTGCCTGATCATTGTATTACAGTATAAGAGTGTGGAGATTAGCAGTACATTTTATTCAGGTCTCAAGGGAAAAGGGATCAAAGCCAGGAACAAGAAATGAGCAAGCGAGAGAGAAAGAGGGAATGCAAACTGGAAATGAAAAAAAATTAAGATAAAGGAGTTTGACAAAAGGATGAGCAGAAAGATACAGGACAGATGAGCTCTATATCTCTCAATAGCATCATCCATAAGCATATAAATCAAAACAAACACTATTGGCCGAAAGTGAAAAAAATGTGAGCAGTCAATGGTGTCTTCAAATAATCCATTATCTCAGGATGCCAAATTTTAAGACTGCCAAGCACAAGGCTGCAATCCTATATCTCCTTACCTGGTTGTACATCTCGTTCTAATCAATCCATCAAATCATTGCAGAGACACAGAATTGTATCCATTGCTGCAGATATATTTAGCATGTCCAGACCAAAGGTTTTATGCAAATCTCCACATTAAGTCAAGTGATTCTGAATATGGGAATTTAAATTTGATTTAAATTTAAATTTCCTGAAATGAGACTCAAGATACATTACAGAAAGACTGAATATAAATACAGTTAAGTTGTAAGAATGTTCAATAAATCAATGGAAGAGATACAAATATTATGTGTAGGTGTATGTGCCTTCAAGTCAGCTGTCATCTTATGGTGACCCCATGAATCTCATAGGGTTTTCTTAGGCAAATAATACTCAGAGGTGGTTTTGACAAGTACCTCCTCTGAAATATAGCCTTCAACAACTGGTACTCAACAGGGCTAATTTAGTTATGACAAAGAAATGGATTTAGGCCAGAGATAGGCAACCTGTGTCTTGATTTTACGTTGACTCCCAATTAATCTTCTGTTAGCTCACTTTCTCAGCTGCTTTTAAAATGCCTCTATCCTCCTCCCCGTTCCCCTTTTGCCCTCAGCCTACTTTAGTTGCTGCAGACTGAGTTGAAAGAGAAAATGTAGTTTGCACTCAATTCATGTAGCAGGTGAGAGGGGAGAGAGGAAAGGAGGGGGCAGGATCTTGCCCTTCACAGTAGGTTCAGGAAAAAGTAAACTGCTGCAGCCTTTCCTAGCTTGTGTATCCTTCCTCATTAATAACTTTTGTCAGATTGATCACACTCTAGTGTTAAAGCATATGCAGATGCTGTTCCTATAATCTCTTAACACTGGCTGTGCTGACTTAGGCTGATGGAAGTTACAGTCCAATGATGTCTAGAGGGTCTCATGTTGTCACCTTGATGTAGACCAGTGGGTCTTAGATCTTACTTACATATTGTACAATTTACTTTCATTCTCCTTCCTTGCATCTTATTTGCACTCTGTTGTTCTCTTGCCTCCCTTGAGAGGCTTGAGTGGTCAGCAGTTAATTTTGTGTTACTGTTGTTCTTATTTTATATTACCTTATTTTACTATGCAGTAAAAGAACTACATTTCAACATGCAGAAAAAAATTATTATTCAAACACAGCTCTTTGCTTACATTATGCAAACCAGTAGTTTTCAAAAGTTCTATCTTCATGCTGGCCAGCTCTAGATGTTAGGGGCGCTCGGCTGTTTACCAATATGTGATCCACTGACCATTCCAATAAGAATTAGAGTCTGGAAAATTTATTTTGGAGGGCAACAACTCTCAGAACATTTGAGTCACTGTAGATAGTGACCGCTGACTGAGGGATTCTGGGAACTGTAGTCCAAACAAGTAACTTTTCTATGTTATTATAACAATAAAGGACTTAAACCTAATTGTACTTACCAAGCAGGGTAGACCAAACCCAATGAGGCCTTGTAAGTCAACACTTATGCAAGTCCATTTATTGGGTCTGCTCTAAATGGGACTAATAATTGGATTTAGGGCATATAATTCAGTACTATCTAGTCTGTTCTCTAGGGTTCCCAGAAGTCAGGTCCCACCCCTGAGTATCAGGGCAGACACTTTTTCGTTCTTCTTCATTCTCCTTTTCTCTTCCTTCACCTTTCTTTTTCTACCCCCATTTTTCCTAGCTCAAGGGTAGGACTCATATACCACTTCATACATTGTTGGATTGCAATTCCCAGCAGCCTTAGCCAGAATAGCTAGTGGGGAGGAATACTAGGAGATGGATTCCAATTACACATGGAGGGCCACATGATTCCCATTCCTCCTTTACTGAATACCAGTGTGGAGCGATCTTGTGGAGCTGGGGCTAACTAGAAATTATTCTTCTACTGAGATTTTAATTTCAGACGAATCCAGAAGTCTTATGATCCTCACTTTTTGGTGGCCTGAGGCTTACAAGCCACCAAAACCTGTAGGTACGTATCAGTTCAGTAACCTTTGTCAGCATCTCTGCTGCTCTGGGCCAGCAGCATATCTGAAAGACCACCTCCTCCCATATAAGCCTACTAGAAATTTGAGATCTTCAGAGGAAGCCTCGTTGTATGTCACGCCATCTTATGAAGTTTGGTTGGTGGGTACACATAACAAAGCTTTCTCTGTATGAGTTCTTTGACTCTAGAAGTCCCTACCCACAGAAGTTAGACTGGCCCCATTTCTTTAAGCATCCAGTGGGCCACCAAAATAATGCTGTTTCACATGACATTCAGTGTTTCAAATTGCTATTTTAATTGTTTTAAAATTGTATTTGAGGACTGTTTTTAGACTGCTTTCTGGAGTTTTTAGAGGATTTTAATGTGTTGTTAAAATGTTTTTATCATTATATTACTTTAATTGGTTTTTATTTGTTCAGTGCCTTGTGGGCTAGGAGGCAATAAATACTTTAAATAACTAATTAATAAACAAATACTTATATCAACTTGTCTCCTGAGAATCTCCAGTGTATTTTTCAAGGCTCCTTTGTACATTGCAGAAGGTTGTGCTATATACTGAGGCCTAGAAAAGTTTATTTTATGGACTGTAACTTCCAGAATCCCTTGGGTTTGTCAAAACTGTAATCAACTCAAAAGGAAAATTTATATGCTTTGTTTGAGGCACACAACTTTTCACAGACTAATAATGACCAGACCTCTGGATTTTCAACATTGTCCTATGTGAACTAATAAATTCTCTAGATCACAACCAACCCAGTCCTGATGGGAAGAGCAGTTTTCATGAGTAAACTGTCTTTGGGAGAGCTTGTCAGCCATTCCTGATGATCTCTTCAAGTATCCACTCAAAAGCTTACAAGGAACCCCAGGGATTTCCTGAAGTATAATTTGAAAACCACTTACCCTAATGAAAATAGGAAGTGAAAGAATAAATGGGAATGGGGGAGGTGGAAGTTCCTTTTAGTTGACAGGAGTTGTTTTAGCAAGCATCCATTTGGGTCCCAATATTGCACTGCATGGATACTAAACCTGTTTCCCAAATTGTGCTCTTCTTAGCAAAGTGCCGTGAATGTAAAATGCTTCCTTTATTCTCTGCTCAGTAGAGCTTCCTGTACAGTACAATGAGGTAGAGTTGCTGGCAATAAAAGACTGGTGTTGCATGTCCAGTCCTGTGCCTGGTTTCATTGCTGTCACATACACGTAATTTGCCACATTTCACTGCATTTCATTAACTGTGTTCCTGGATTTATAAACGTTTAAGCTGCAAGAATATGCTCCTTGGTGTTTTGGGTGAGGTAATCTATTTATTTACAACATCTGCTCATGGCCTTCCTTCAGTATCACAATCATATGGCAATGGTAGTTAACAGAAGACAATTCTGCTCACTTATACATTCTGTTCAAAGATGATACCACAAAATTCACTGGGCTGTCCAGTAGGGTCTTAGAGAAAAGAATCAAAACAGTTGAAAATGTATATATCTCTCTCCTTTTCTATTTCCCCTTGGATGACTGATTGTGTAGGAACAGCATGCTTCAAATATTTTCCCCCCCAGATTGACAAGAAACTCATATTTACCATGGGACGAAGCGATACTGAAGAATATTCAAGGCTAGACTCAATGCATTATAGTGAGGGAAGAAGGGTGATAGTGAGGGCCAAAGTGTGCTTTAAATGCAGTTTTCTTAGTTCTGGTTTTTTTTTCTCTTGTTCTTTTTAAAGATAAAAACAGGCTTTGCAGGCTGCATGGTTCATTGGAAAGGGCTATGTTTTACATGCATAAGTTCTCAAGTTCAGGTTGAGGCTTCATCAGATGGATAATAGCAGAGAGGTAATGCATTGTTGTTGTTGTTGTTGCTGCTGCTGCCTCCTCCTCCTCCTCCTCATTTCTGGTTTTAATTTTAGTGTTCAGAATCCCATGCAGCCAGTTGTTTTTTTCTCATCAGAGAAAATATGTGGGTACCAAGTCAGCATGAGGCAAATGTTTTTACCAGACTGGGAAAGTAGGCAGGAACAGTTACCTGACTGTTCCTCTTGACACCCCTGGATATTCTTATCTTTGGGAAGACAGAATATCACTTGGCCTATGTTCAAGTCACTCGGCCCATGTTCCTGTGATAAGGAATGGTATCCTGTCATCAGCCAAATGTCTTGAAGCAGCTCTGATGAGCACCTGTAATCTTTTCTTCCACAAGAAGAAAAAGCAGTTACGGAAAGATCTGGAGTAGAAAATGACTGAGAGAGAAAGCAGGGGGAAGTGGGCAGAATATGTAAGTAGATGTTGCCTGCCAAAATATGCAGTTTCTAGATACAGTTTAGGATCAACAAAGAAAAAAAAAACTGAGGAAAAGATATTCATAGTGGCATGTAACATAGTTTTCCATCATAAGCATATTTGCCATGTGCTGTGCTAATACCTGTGGGAATGAATGCATTCTTCAATTTTAGAAAATGGAGGCTAATATTAAATTTTAAAACACATACTTGTAAAATAGTAAGGAATAGCACATTTGCTTTATTTGTAAGAATCTGTGTAGCTTACTTTGAGCCTTTGAGAGGCAGATTGGGTTAAAATGTAAATAAATCATGCCATTAATTTTTTTTTAAAAAAAATGATAATGAATGTAGCACTCATGAATCTCAGTCAACTTGTTGCAACAGTATACCCACTGAGACTTGGAGGAATGTTTTTCCCACTGACGAAGGCAAAATTGGTAACACAAAGAGCTTATACATTACAAGAAAAACAAGGTGACATTGTACATATTACTATTTACAAATCTTGATTAAAAATCTTTCTAATACTATCCATGAAATGTAGCCATAGTTTTCAATGCAAGAATGCCAGCTGTTAGTTAACACTAGCTGTGCTTTTGTGTAAATTAAGTCTGAAGCATCTTCAGACTTGTAATGGGTTGATGTGATTTAACTAATGAACTAAAGATAGTCTTGACAGTGTGATGCAGGTAATGATCTGTGAATTAGACAAGAGCTCCTGAGTAACGGCCAGGGAGTGTCTCATTCATTAGCCCTTAAAATAAGTTAGTGTCAGTTCTAATGCCCTGACTGGTAGAAATACTCTTGGTGAAATAAAATGAAGTGTAAATAATGAAAATTAATTCAGTGTTCTAAGGAACACTAGAAGATGGAGTGAGCAGGCAAGCAACCTATTGGAAGAAGTAGGCATGGAAAAGACCTATTTCAATAGCATAAAATTTGGAATTTAAAATTTAATGAGTACCTGGTAGGCAATGGAAGAATGCACATAGAAACCATGGTGTTCCAAGAAACATAATGTAACTCATTCTATACTATGCAGGTTGCAGTCATACTTGCAATGAGGTGACGTTCTCTTTCATACATAGAAATTCAGTAGGAAAACAATTGCATTCTTAATTTTGAGCAATCCAGTCTATCAGATGCTTCACAAGATGAATGTATGAGTTTGCATTAATGCTGTGAATGTTGAGCCAATGGATCTGGAACATGTACAGCAGCTATAATGCTGAACAACCTTGAGTTTGTTGATTTAAATATTGTTTGTTCTCACATGGTATGGTTATTCCTTGCCACTTGGGATCCAATTGATAAATAAAAACATTAGAATGGAGAAATCAAAGGAAACAATCGCCACAATCCATGATTCCTGGCTGCCATCTGCTCTCCACCAGCTACTGCATGGCTGTGTCAGATAGTCAGACAGGTGAGTTTTGAAGGGGTGGAGGTCACTGCAGAAGGGATGCATTGCAATAACCCCCAAAAGACATCTGGCAGCATTATGCTGGGATGCCAGGCATAGTTTTGACTACATCTTCCACCTGTAAGGGCCACTACAAAAACTATTTAGTCAGCTGTACTTACCAAATTACATACAGTGGTAAAAGAAACTGGGACATGGTATTAGAAATGCAGTTTAGCCAGCCAAAGGAAAGGGGCAGATTAAGTTACTAATGGAATGCAAACACCACAAATACAAGAGTTCTTGTTGCTGTGTGCCTTCAAGTCATTTTCAGCTTATGGCGACTTATGGTGAAACTGCCACAGGATTTTCTTGGTAAAATTTATTCAGAGGCAGTTTGCCCTTGCCTTCCTCTGAGGCTGAGAAAGTGTGTCTTTCCCAAGGTCACCCAGTGAGTTTCCATGGTCGCAAGGGGATTCAAATCCTGCTCTCCCAGTGTTCTAGTCCAACACTCAAACCAATGCACTACCCTGGCTCTCCAGGTGTTCTAGGTGTTCATTATTTTCAATGTATCACTCTTCGGAATGCTGGAATTTCAAAGACTGAGGAGATTATCACACAGGAGGGACAGTGTCCTTCTCCTGTCCTCCAACTCAACTAATCACATGATTGGGGGATGAACATTATCACACCCCTGCACTCTTCTGCCACTTTCTCCCATGGGTAAAGTGTCATGGAGTCATCATTTGGTAACAGGATTTCCTATTAATACCAAATGACAGCTCCATGACACTTTACTGATGGGAGAAGTATGCAGGGATGGCTCCATGACATTTTACCCATGGGAGAAGGATGGCAGAAGCATGCGCCAGGTGTGATCACTGATTGTGCGATTAGCTGAGTTGAAGGACAGGAGATGGACATTGTCCCTCCCATGTGATAATCTCCTGAGGGAAAATTTCATTTGGAAAGGCAGCATTCTTATGGAGGGCAATCCCTTCAGTTTGCCCCCCTCCCACTCAAAAAACACAGTTACAATCCTGTCATCTACTCAGGTACATCCCTAGAAGTGTGTGAATTATTTCAGAAACATAGATTGGTCATAAGAACCATGCTAAATCACACCAAAGACTTACCTAGGCCATCATTCTGTTCACATAGTGACCAACCGGTTGTCTGTGAGAAATTCATCATCCATATATAATTTAGTTGCACCCACTCTCTTGTGTTCCTTAATGACTAGTTTTCTGAAACATACTATCTTTTGTAGTGGATGGCATATATGTCTATCACAACCAGTAGCTGTGACAGCTTTGCTGTCCATGCAGATGTCTAACTTCTGTTTAAAGTTGTCCAAACTGTTGGCCATTACTACATTTTGTAGTGGTAAATTCAAGCATTTAAGTTTCTTCAAGTTTCTCGAAGCCAATTCCATCCTGGACCCGTTTCAGTCTGGTTTCCGCCCACAGCACTCTACAGAGACGACCCTCACCAAAATCTCAAATGATCTCTTGCAGGCCAAGGTGAATGGCCTCTACCCTATTCTCATTCTTCTAGATCTGTCTGCGGCCTTCAACACCATGGACCACTGTCTTTTGCTTGACTTACTTTCTGACCTCGGGTTCTCTGACTCTGTTCTCAACTGGTTTAAATCTTACTTGTCAGACCGATCTTTTGCCGTGGTCACACCCAGCTGTATCTTTCCACCCCTGACCTTTCGCCAGGGCTTGAACAGCAAGTCTCATCTTGTCTGGCTGCCATCTCTCAGTGGATGTGGCATCGGCGCTTGAAGCTCGACATGTCTAAGACAGAGCTCCTCATCTTCCCACCTAAGCCCACCCTTCCATACTCCTTTTCTGTTTGATTTCTTAGTAGTTTATCTTTCAATATGGATAGCCTTTCTGTAATCTCAGTTTGTTCCACTGTTGGCAGCATTTGAATGTTTTTAAAAAGACGCTCCTCCTCTGGGGTACACAGTGCACTGGGTGTAGCAAGTTTAGGTGTATTGATGGATAACTCGGTCATTATTTGTTTCTCTTCTGGTATCTGTTCTAACGAAGTCTCAGGCTCTGTCAGATCAATGAGATTGTTTGACTTATCATGGCTAATTATGGTGGGGGCAACCAACTTTGTTGGGGGCTTAATTAATGGGATTGGGGGTGCTCTATTTTCAAAGAAGTGAGAAGTTATCAAACTGTTATTTAAAAGTTTGCTCCTAAGTGAGTATACTTCCTTCACTAAGCTGTCATGTGAAAATGTTATAATAGCTTGGGCTTGGGTATAGTTATAGAATAGGTACTCAACTTGGACAACTTCTGCCATTTTAATAGATATGCCTGCTGCCCACAATAGATTATGTAGGAGGTGTTTCATCCTCTCATTCTGCACTAACATACCCCTGGGTTTTGGATAACTCCTAATGACCAATTTGTTTGTGGCTAAAGCTAGGTTCCAAACCTTCTTACCTTCACCCTGGGAGGTTGGGAATTGGGGATTTTCACTCTGAGGTAATTTCCTTACTTTGTTCTCTGTGCACTTTCTGAGAGCTTTTTCCCAGGGATCTTGATTGGTCAGTTCTTCTTCATCCTCTGAAATAGATATATGGTTTTGAGTGACATTTTGTCTATCTGGCATGGACCTCAGATGTTTTGGTTCAAAATTCATTGCAGTTTTTCTTGGTTTAGTAGGTTTGGCTTGGTTCTTTAATGCTGTAGTTGTCTCAGTGTTCTCTTTTAGCAGGTTGTATAGGTTTTGAAAGTTCATCCTTTCCTTGTGCTGAGGAAATCTACTCACTTTTTTGGTCCTACTTTTCTTGATATTCTTACTCTTCTTTTTTGCGCTACAACTTGCTTGTGTGGTCTTTTGTTCTCTGTAGATTGGTTCCTTATCTGGTTGTTTTGCTTTCTCCCTCATGTGCGGCAAATTGAGAGGTCTATTTGATTCGATGGTTTCATCACACCATTTGCTTCTATTTTCACTAAAGCTTCAGCCATTGTTGTAAATAATCCATTGCGTTTGATGAGGTAAGCCTTAATTGCTTGTATGTCTGTTGTCATCTCACGAATATGTCTGTTTACCACTGCTAGTGTTTCTGCAAGTTTTGTATCCCATTTTTCTCTATCTTGACATGAGGTATCTGGTTGGCATTGCCTTCCCTTTAGGCTCAGAAGCTTAATATGTGGTTTAAGCAATCATATGTTTTTTTCCCCCTACCTGATAAGCAACCTGCTGGGGGTGGAGAGGAAAGATGTGTGATAGGCTCTGCCATATTAATACAACACTCCCAGGAAGGTTAGCTTGTGTCACAGAGATGCAACTCCCCCACAGCTGGGTGCAGGTGTGTGACGAGAACTTGAGTCTGTATAGTTCAGGATAAATGAAAAAGTGGGTGGCTATCAGAAGCTGAGGGTGAGGGTGGTATAGTGGTGTGAATGCTGGACCAAGACCCTGAGAGACCAGGGGTTGAATCCCCTCTTGGCCATGGAAGCCCACTGTGTGGCCTTGGTCAAGTCATATTCTCTCAGACCCAGGGGAAGGCAATGACAAACCTCCTCTGAAGAGATCTTGGCAAGAAAATCTTGTGATAGATTCACCTCAGGATCTCAATATGCCAGAAATTATTTGAAGACACACACCACACCACAAACTGCTTGATGCATGAACTTTGATATGTCAAAATTACACACTTGATCCCTTAAATAAGACTGATAAGACTGTCAGTAGTAGTCTGTGTACCTTAAATAAGCAGCTTCACAAAACAAAAACAATCAGTTTTTGTTATCAAGCATTACTAGCTTGTGGGAGGCACACAGAGATGTGCTTTCAAAGGCAGATCAGTTTAAAATGACACCCTTAACTGACTAAAACAAATAGTTCAAAATGTTGAATCTTGCTCTCGCATTCCATTGTACAATCACGGTCCTCTTATTTAACTGTAATTTTGAATTCAGAACATTGCTTAAAGCTTTACCATCTTTTCCATTGCCAAAATACATGCATGGCAAAAATAAACTAAAATGTTATATCCATCCGTCCCTGCAAACTAGCTTAGCCAAAGAAAGCCCAAGTTGTGTATGGCTTCCATGGGCACACCCATGAGACCGAAAATAGCCATTGTGGGTTTGGCGCATGTATTTCCCCAGTGCATTTCACATTCCCAGATGGAATATGTGCTGACACCTCTGGGAAACATCAGCTTTCAAACTGGTCTGAAGACATGTGATGAAGTTTTGCTGCTGCACTAGAAACTAAGCAAATTTGGTTGTGTAACCTGCCTAGAAGGTAGGCTGATGTGTGTAAGCCATTCTGCAAGCTATGTGTAATAGATACTTCAAAAATTAGAAATCTTTTAATATGTGCGTATGTGTACCATTGCATTTCAATTTTCTGTTTATTTATACGTCATTCCAGTGGGTGTTTGTGTAACAAAAGAGGATTTTTTGCTCCTATGCGTTCATCAGTAGCTGGCATGGAGTCACATTCTTTGCAGCATCACATCATATTTTGTTGCTGTGGATACCATTGTGATGCCACAAACAAAGGATTAGAAAACAACATCATATTCCCTTTTCCTTTGCCAAAGTTTCTGCCCTCTAACATTGTATGACCAAGATGGACAACTGGCCTGATCCCTGAAGAAACACCATCTGGAATGTGACTGTTTTATTAGGTTTCAGTTCTTGCTAATTCTGCCTCACTATCTAAAATTGCCTGTGGAACATTGTAGAATACTGATATCAGTATACTGGTAGGCTTTAAGAACCATTCATAAAATTGTAATGCTAAAAGCAAGGGATATAACTTTAAAACCAGGGTATGGAATCTTCATTCCTGAATGTGTTGGTGAACTCAGTCAATACCTCACCAATTGGCCAAACTGGCCAGGACATATAGGAACTGGAATTTAAGAATATCTGAAAGAGTACAAATTCCCCAGCCCTCCTTTAAAGTAAGAATATTTCTGGTCGTATATGATAATTGACAATCAGAAAATCAGTTCTTCTGTCAAATACAAAACAAAAAGCAGAGAATCAGAATGTTCAGGTGTAAGTAAAGCCATCCTATTCATAATAATTGGAACTGGAACATTCTATGGAGGAAAGAATAGTCAATATTTGTGAGGATAGCAGCACGAAAAGCAAACTGTGTAGCTAAGGGACCGACAAGTTAAAAAATTGAAACTAATCAACATGACCAAACTGGATTAATTTTCAATCGTTGAATACATTTTTTCAATCTAGGTGGAATGCTAATATGACCTGGCTAAGGTTCTGATGCCCAGTATATTGAAATGAAGTATGGAATAGCTGCCTATTTTGGTTTGTGGTTTATCCTTCAAGGGACAAACACATTGCATGCTACATCTGTCCTGCCAGCATACAAAAGTCATACAGCTCAGTTGTGTGCACTGAACCTATGAGTGGCAGTGGGACACACTCAAAACATCACAAGTAACAATCCTGGCCTAGTGTAGATGGTTACTGTGTACTTATGTAACAGACAGAGGCACTGGCAGCAAAGGAGTACAGCAATCTCTTCCTGTGACAGGATAAAAGACAACGGGAAGAAAGCCAAGGATGTGGCATACCAATCCTACTTTATAAGCAGCAGGTGTAGTCTTGCAAGTCCAGCAAAACACTTCCAAGTTTCTTATCCAATCTGTGTTCCTGAAATGTCATTCAGAAGCATATGACATAAATAAAGGCATTGCTGTTCACTCAGTGTTGCCCATTTAGCTTGCAGTTTGGAATAAGAGGTTCCTAAGTTAAAAGAGCTTTGGCCAATGAGGCTGTGATATATATGAAGCCTGCATGAGGCCATTTGATATCATGCTAACCTTTGTTGTACTTGCAAGAACAGCACAGGCCCGCTGCTATTAGAATGGGTCTGTGCTCTTACAAGTGAAACAACAACTGACACTGTAGCCTTAAGCTTCCAGAGCCACAATGGTGACGCCAAATAGCTTCATACAAACTTCATATATCACAGCTCGTCTGGCCAAAACTTTTTGAACTCATAGCAGATGAATGGGTATAGTGGTCTGTCTGTCTGTGTCTTTCTATCATCTATCTATTGCTGCATCTGAACAGCAGACATAATGCACTTTAACTGCCATAGTTCCATGCTATGGAATCCTGGGATTTGTAGTTTGTTGTGGCACCAGAGTTCACTGACAGAAAATGTCAAATATCTCACAAAATTACAAATGACAGAATTCCATAGCATTGAACCATTCCAGTTAAAGCGGTGTAAAACTGCATTATTTCTGCAGTGTGGATGCAGCCCATGAGAGCCAGGGTGGTACTGTGGTTTGAGTGTTAGACAAGGACTCCAGAAGACCAGGGTTCAAATCCTTCAACTCACACCTCTTCAAACTCAAAATAAAGCAATGTGAAACACTCTCCAAACAAATCTTGCCAAGAAAGTCCTGTGATAGGTTTATCTTAGAGTTGCCATAAGAAATGACTTGAAAGGACACAACAACATTTCTCTCTCTCTCTTTCTCTCACATAAATGCACATTATCTCATGTGGTCTAAAGTAGTAATTGGCCTGGAACTCAGAAGAGTATAAGATTGGCTGGAGTATAAGATTGGCAAGCTCCCATTTTTGAAAAGCCACTGGATATGTATGACTGGGGTCCGGGGTGCATGCTTTTAAAATTAAATGCTACTTTATCCTGTCAGGGATAAGTGGCTTTAAATTGAATGCGATAATATCCAGTGTTGAAGCACTAATTGAGTCCCCTTTCTGAATGTGCATAGCATCATGCTTTCCCCCCTTAGGCCTGTTGTACAGGTGAGCCTTTTCTAGATTTTGGAAAACTTACTTTTTTGGAACATAGCTCCCAGGGTCCTTGAGTCAGCATGGCTGGGGGAGTGTGGAAGATGTAGCCCCAAAAGTAATGTTTCCAAATTCTTAGAGCACCACATATATGCTGTTATCCACAGCAGTACTGTCATTACCTGCCATCCTACCACTCTGAGCCATTGTGACACATTTTAGACTTCAGAAATGAAGGAAGGAAAAAAAAAACCCATGCATGGTTGACATCAGTTTCACAAAGATAAAAGTTTGAAAAACAAGTACAAGAGCTCAGAGACATAGCTTGAGCCTTGAGCCTTGGGATAAGAAACACTTATAACCTAGCCTAAGGAACATAATGTCCACAGACTCAAGACCTCTCAGTGGGATCTAGTCTTTTGATTTAGTTCTACTGTGCAGTCTATGTAGGCTTTTAAACACTGCATCAGACTGACTTCTGTTCCTTACAGGAGTGTCACAAGAAAGCAAGCAACTTGTTTCTGAAAAAGTTTGAACCCTGAGAAAGGTCAAAGTTCTTTTTTTTAAACCACATGTCAAGATTTTATGTGGGGGGGGGGGCAGGATGGGAATGCTTTTAAACCATTTATCCCACTGCTGAACTTAATGGGAATCACTATCAAGCTCCTGAACAAAATAGATGGACTTTTGAAGCAGGCAGTTCTCAGTTATGGATGAGGAATTGTAAATTGTTGATTAGCCCTGAATGAATATGATTTATTTGTTTGTTTATTTGCAGTATTTATACCCCGGTCTTCAGTCCTAAAGGCTCTCAGAGCAGCTTACAGTTATTCAGACGGTTCCCTGCCCTCAGGTTTACAATCTAAAAAGACATGACACAAAAGGAAAAGGGAATGGTGGTGGGGAAGGGGATCAAGTCCAGTGGGTCTTCCCTCCCTCTGAGGCCTGGGTCGTGGCAAATGGACTGAAGGGAGGGCCTTTCTTCTTGTTCTGGCTAGCCCTAATGGAGTTGGGCCTGCCTTTCCACACTCCCTCCCAGGCCAATAAAGATTTCTTTATCTTGAAAAATTAATATTTAAATATTCCAGAATATTTCAATTAAAGTATATTCACCTTCTAATTAAAAATACCGGTGTTTAGCAAAAATAATTAACACAAGTCACAACTTAATATTCAAATGAGCTACAACAAATCTGAAATATAATTCCATCCCATACAAAACCATTACTCCAAATGTTACAATTGGATTCCATTTGTCTACAAAGGGTTGATATTTCTGTACTTAATGGATTTTAAAAGTTTACCATCAATTAATTAATCTTAGCAATGCATAGCTACAGTTTTAACCAGGGATGTCAATGATTAAAGGTAGCTTAGCTGGTACTCTTACAGGCCAATACACCAAAATTCATTAACCTTGAGACTGATAAAAACAGGTCACAAGAAAAAAATGTTTTTAGATTATGTACACACATACCACAGGATGTATCATCTTGGAAAAGATACCTCCTCCTTTGTAGTGGAGAATGAACACTTTACAAAATGGCATCTGTCAGTCATAGTTCCTATAAATAACTATAGTTAAGAATAAATTAAAAACAAAAATTGTTTAATGTTTAATTGGACTTTATTTGTAATCAGTTTGATTATTTTAATTGCCCCCCCTCCACCAGCCAAACACTATAATCATATTTTTAACTTGAATGTTCTTTAGACCTAGAGAGGTGGCTCTGAATATCCAAATACATGGCGTGCATAGTCATGGGTGAGGGCACAGGTGGCTGGTACAGTTTTTGCTATAGAGGCAATGAATCCATTTTTTGATTTTGCATCTACTTCACCTGAAGCTACTTTGAGTTTTATGTGTGCTCTCCTGATGCTGGACTCTCTCCTGACATATGCAGAGACCCAGAAGCATCCAGGGGAAGGGTGCCTGTAAGAGAAAGATTAGATTTGCCCAGCCCCTCCAAACTTCCTTCTTGTGTCCCAGTCCAAAGGAAGGACTGCCTTCATGTCCTGATGGAGGTTGTGGAGTCCAGTCAACAATGTATTCCAAAGCATTGCTCTTAAGCTGTTTTTCATTTAACTCTGCTGGACACCTTCCTTCTGCTCAGACCACCTAGCTCAACATTTCTAGTTATTGTCCTGTGAATACATGATTTTACAGCCACCACATTTGTTCAATATGGAGAAGGAGCAGTAATCAAGTACACTTCTCCTCTCTTTGTAACTCACTGTACTTTCTAATCACCGGAAAGAAATTTAAAAAAAGAAAGAAAGAGGGAAATAGCTGGAATTCCTTTTTCTTGCATTTATCACACTACTCTGACCTTTATAGTGTGCCACTAAGGCAACAGTCCTAAACACACTCATTATGGAGTAAGCCCCAATGAACACAACATGACCTGCTTCTCAGTAAATTACTGAACTTGTTTTGTAGTCAAAAAGAGTTGATTAATATTATTCTAAAAGTTTTATATATTTATTTTTAGATTTATAGAAAACCTTTTCTTCAAGTAGAACTCTTTCTCACTTTATTGTCAAAACTGTTAAAACATAACTTAAAATGTACAAATAGATGCTAACATTGGCAACAAAGAAGAATCAAAAACAGTAGGAAAATTTGGATTAAGAACAAGAAATAAACCAGGAAAGTGTCTGATAGAATTCTGTGAGGCCAACAATCTATTCATTGCAAATACCTGCTTCATACAACTAAATAAGAGACTATACACCTGGACATCACCAAAACCAGACCAGGAGTGATTGTGGCATAGACCATGAACTGCTCATAACAAAAATCAGAGTTAAGCTGAAGAAGATAGCAAAAACCATTATTATATAACATTTCAGATGAATTGAAGGACTATGTAAGAAACAGATTTAAACTATTGAGTATAATCAATCGGGAACCGGAAAAACTGTGAACAGAAGTCAAAGACATAATTAAGGATGAATGCAAGAAAAAACTAACAGTGGCCAAAAAGAAAGATAAAAAAGATAAAAAAAATGGATGACAGACTTCATGCAATAAAAGAAAGAAGAAAAGTAAAAGTAAAGGGAAATAAGAACAAAGCCAGAAGTATGAACAAAACTGTCCAATGTCTTACATGCAGAGATAAGGAGAAATACTACAATATCAATGCAGAGAAATAGAAGAAAACAACAAAAGGGAAGAACAAGGGATCTCTATAAAATAATCTGAGAAATTAATTTGCAATAAAGGCAATGGGAAAAAATAAATCACTGGGAACAGATGATATCCCAGTTGAACTGCTACAGTACCAACAGACAGATGCAATTTTAGTGCTAACTGAAATATGCCAACAAATATGGAAAACGAAGCGGTGGCCAACAGAGTGGAAATACCAATCCACAAGAAAGGAGATACAAAAGACTATAGCAACTATAGGATAATATCACTGATCTCAAACATGCAATGGCTAATGGAGTGCACCAAAGAATTCCAAAAATGAATCAGCATGTGTTTTATAGACTACACAAAGCATGAAAAGCTATGGAATGCACTCAAAGACAAGGGGGTGCCACTACATCTGATAGTCCTAATGAGGAATCTGTACCAAGGACAAGAGACAACCGTCAGAGCAGAATTCAGGGAAACTATCACTCTACTTGTTTAAATTATATACTGAAAACATCATGAGAAAAGCAAAATTAGAATCAGAAAAAGGAGGAGTGAAGATAGGAGGAAGTAACATTAACAACCTAAGATATGTGGACAATACCATAATATTAGCAGAAAACATTCAGGAATAGAAACAGTTAATAAGGAAGGTCAAAGATGAACATGCAAAGGCAGGTCTGATGATGATCACAAAGAAAACAAAAATAATGACCACAGAAGAAATACACAAATTTAATCTAGGCAATAAGGAAATTGAAATAGGTAAAGAATTCCCATATCTAGGATCAAACATTGACCAGAATGGAAACTGCAGTCAGGAAATAAGAAGACTAGGGATGGGAAGGCCAGCAATGAAAGAACTGGAAAATATACTGAAGATCAAATTCATACAACTGAGCACTAAAATCAGAATCGTTCAGGCCATTGTATTCCCAATTACCATATTTGGATGTGAGATTTGGACAGAGAAGGAAGCAGACAGAAAGAAAATCAACTCATTTGAAATGTGATGCTGGAGAAGAGTACTTAGGATAGTACTTAAGATAGTCAAGAAGACAAACAAATGGGTTCTTGAACAGATCAGACCAGGGCTCTCCTTGGAAGCTAAAATGATCAGGTTGAGATTATCATACTTTGGCCACGTAATGAGAAGGCATGGATCACTAGAAAAAACAATAATGCTAGGAGAGGTAGAGGGTAGAAGAAAAAGAAGGACCACAAACGAGATAGACAGACTCAATCAGGGGGTTATGGAAAAGGGCTTGCAGGATTTGGGCAAGGCAGTGGAGGATAGGGATTCTTGGAGATGTCTCACCAACAGGGTTGTACTGAGCCAGAACTGACTTGAGGGCAGCTAAAAACAACAAACACCAAATAATTTCCTTTGTTTTAATGTTTTAATGTTAATGTACAGCAGCTTAGTGCTAAGCTTGTGAGTACTAAAAAAGTATAATCACTCTGGAGACTTGTAAAAAGGCAAAAAAAGAGAAAACTACAATTTGTTACTTAAAGAAATTCATGTGGGGATATTAAGGAGGACAAAGATTCATAACTTTTGATTCCAGAAGCCTCTACAGAAGGATTATACGGACAATAACACCATTCTTCCAGCCGTTATTTCACATCTTCACAATTGCATGATTGGGGCCACTTCTGCTATTGATCCCTCACATTATCTTTTGCATTCCTCCTTAACCCCACCTCCTTGCCTTATGTCCTACTCAGAGTGCATTTTGAGTTTTTTTTTAATTTTTACAGAAATTTCAAAGTTATGCTACTGTGATTTCAGTTTTAAATAAGAAATGGGGGGCGGGGGTGGTGGTGGTGGAAATGACCTTGCTTGGAAATAGTGATGGGAAGAAGGGAAGACACTGACACCATGTGCCTGGCAATATTGGAACTGCTGTGGCAGCAACATTTCGCACCCGAGGGCTAATGGGACTGTTCACCTTTGGAAGCTTATTGACAGGTGTCCTCAGGAAATGAAAAGGGAAGCCCTAACCATGCTTTGGAGACAAAGTAGCTATGGGTTTGAGGTGACATGTGATAAGTATTGTCAAAGGTATTTTTTTCGACGATTATTGTTCCCCCCCCCCCCCGACTTTCTTTTAAAAGTTCTGTGTGATAGTCTTCTAAATATCCACTGGCTGCAGGCAGTCATTATCAGCCTATTTCTAACTAAAATGGAGGAGAGAGAAAAACAGAAAGTGATCTCAGAGACAGAAGGCGAAAAAGAACCTAAGAGTATGAGTCTAAACACACATCAAGACCATAAAGAGGTAGAAAGCACATATGGTTCTTTATCTGTCTATTTTACCCCCTGCTGCATACACCATTTACTATATAACTTGTTACTTTTCTGTCCCAGCAACACCAATCCTGTGAGGTAGGTCAGCCAGAGAGCTTTTCCCCACATTCTATACTTTCAGGAAATACAGACATTAAAGGAAACTGTACTAATGAATGATTATTTCTCCTGGGGGAGGGGGGAATTAGTGCAAGGGATTCCAAGTCTCAGTTAATGATTTGCCCTCTGCTTTTTTACAGGGTAGTTTGTTCACTTGCATCCCTGTCTTGGGGGAAAGTATAAAAATGTTAATCCATGCTATTCCAAATAAATCTACAGAAGAAATGGTCAGTAAATGATAGTGAGAAATAGCTTTATTTTTGATAAATAATAATACTAAGAATAATGGAAATCTTTAAAAGGATTCAGTTCTTGGGCCCAAGTAAATCTTAGATGCTTTCATTTATATGCTGATGAATTTAATGCTTTTATCGTTCACATGTCAACGGATTATTTGGATGTGAGCAAGAACAAAAGTCTGTAAGACTTCAGCAGAGTGGTGAAGTGCGTATTTCATTATGTTCCTCTGTAGAACAAAAAGGGACCATGCTAAGCTGCTGAAATCTTGCCTTTCATGTTTTGGGACACATTTTAATTTGCATGAAAGCTGTAGTAAAGCTATAATCACTACAGCATATGGGCTGCTATTGTTCTATGCTAGAAGGGAGAAAAAGAAAATAAACAACAACAAAAAATCCAAAGAAAGCATGGAAGGTTATAAATGTTTGAATTATCTCCCTGTCTGCACATAGACTAAGGGAGTGACATCTCAATCCAGCTTCAGGACTGGAACAGAAACATCTTGGGTTGCCTTGAGAAAGAACGTGGCCTGAGAAGTAGGCAGGAGCAGCAAGTCCTTCTTAATTCTACTGCATCTATCAGCAACATTTAATACCATGGACATTAATGCCTTGATTTATGGCAATCCTCAGAATTCTAGTTTTTCCCTTCATCTATTCAATATCTGTCAATTGGCTCCTGGGACAAGTGGCGTAGGAAGCCAAGATGATTAAACTGAGGCTGTTGTACTTTGGCCACATCATGAGAAGGCATGAATTACTGGAAAAGACAACAATGCTAGGAAAGATAGAAGCAGTAGAAAGAGAGGAAGACTGCACACCAGATGGCTTGACTCAATCAGGGAGGCCATTGACCTGAATCTAGAAAACCTAGGCAGAGCAGTAGAGGATAGGGGGTCTTGGAGATGTCTCATCCACAGGGCTGAGGTTGACGTGAAAGCAGGTAACAATAACAGACAAGATTTATTTCTGATTTTTCAACTTTTCCTGGAGCCCTGCACCCCTGACTCCTGCGAAGGTGGAGGGCTGACTATAAATTTAATTTCTGTGATCTAGCCAACTCCCCAAGTCAAAGATTACCCATCTATTTTGTACAACATTCTAGGTTTAGGGCTAGAGACTCTGTTACATTTGAAAGTATTTGTGTTTAACAGGAAAGCTGTGAACAAAAGTTCTGACAAAATGTACTTCTATCAACAAAGAGAGGAGGGGTGGGCAAGAGAGGGAGGAAGGTAAAGAGGGAGGGAGGAAGCCTGAACTCATGATGATCTATTATTTGTAAGGAATTTCTGAATGAGGTTGCTTGAAACAGTTGCCCTTTTTATCAAAGCATGTGTAATGTTATTCTGCCATAAATAAAAGAAACATTATGTCCCATTTGGGCATACTCTTTGCATGCTAAATGAAATATTTGGAGTAAATGATGCATTTTGGGGAGCATAAAGGGTAAAGTTTCCATATTCTCCACAATTCAGTTTAGAAATGTTCAAGACATATTATCATCCATCAGTCTAAGCAGAGAAAGCAAAGCATTATTCCATTCCTGGAATGTTCCACTGCCCACACATCTTTGGTTCTCATGACTTCCTTATTGTTCAGTCATTTATATCAAAGATGTTTTAGAAATTCAGGAAGTGTATTATGCTTCAGTGCAGAATGTTACATTCTGTAGTGTTATTCATTGAAAATCTGTCTAATTGATTGAACACAATATTTTCTTTTTAAAAAATGGTGCCAACCATTATAATAGTTTTTTTTTTTTAAAGAAAAAGGAATACCATATATTTTAAAGTAAAGGTTATTTTCAAGCCATCCATGCCACAAATGGTCAACATAGGCACAATTTTGTTTTACCTGCTCTATAATAGCATGCTATCCCTCAGGCAAAGCTAAAATGTTCCTCCATTTCACTTTAGTATTTTCAGATAGTGAAGTGCGGCGTGAGCATTTCCTGCAATTTATATGATGGAGATAATAGAAAAGCATGTGTGTGTGGAGGGAATTTCTCTTGTTAAGTGGTGGCTGATGGCTAGGAAAATATGAAAATAGCCATTTCAAACCTCCTGAGACTGTCACAGAAAGGAATATCCTTTTTTTTTGTTTTTGTTTTTTTGGAAATCTGTACATTTGTGAGCCTTTTTGATGGAGGAGAAAAACACACAGCATAAATATTTTTCAAAAGTGGATGTGACTAAAAATCTGTGCCTTTGAATGTACACAAACATACTTTAATCAGTTCAAATATGTGTAGAAAAGTGTCCATACTAGAAAAATTGAATGCATTTTGAAAAAAAAATGTGTACAAAATTGCACACTTTCCTATGTGGTGGGAAAGTCTCACAGCCCTTGATCGAGAATCGGAATAAAATAGAATGGTGGTTGGAAATTGAGAGATTCTGTAAGGATAAGGCTGCATCTACAGGACAGTTTTAATGTAGTTTGGCACCACTTCAACTGCCATGACTCACTGCTATGGAATTCTGGGATTTGCAGTTTTGTGAGCTATTTAACCTTCTCTGTCAGAGAGCTTTTTTGTCACAACAAACTATAAATCCCAGGATTTCATAATATTGAGCCATGACAGTAAAAGTAGTGTCAAATTGTATTAATTCTGCAGTATGGCAGCATCCTCAGACTGTCAATTTTTTTTCTTACATCTCTCCAAAGCCTTCTAATGAGGACTTCCACAGGAAAATGGCAGCCATTGGTTAGAACAGGATTTTTCCAGCTTTGGAAAAATGGAAAATTGAAAACAGCATTGGTGGGAACAGCATTTTCCCCCTCCACTGCCCCCCAAAATTGATACATTAACTTTAGTTTTGTGAGGAAAGTGGAAGATGGTAGCCAGATGCCACTGTGAGCTCAAGTAGCAGCCATAATAAGGCAAAGCCCTAAAATAGCAAAATAGGCTGTAGTTATATTTGACATAAGTTACAGTTTCCCCAATTGCTAATCATTCTCATCCACCTCCTCTGCTTTCCAATAGATACCCTTTCTATACACACTGACAAAATGTCTCAGAAAGAGGCAGGTGGTTTGATAGATTTACAGTTGCATGATGGAAAATTATTATATAAGATTCCCAACTGTAGCAGGTTAAAAAAATCCGTTCATGCTAGCTGCTGGCTTAGAAATAAGGAAAATATTCTGAGTAGCTTTTTTATTTTTTTAAAAAAGCTGGCTAAAATTAAACCAGCCAAAATCATTCGGGTGGCTTTTTTGTGCTTGAGTTTGGCAATACCAAGTGGATCTTCTTTTTAGAAGACCTGAAATGACTGCAGACATCCTGCCCTGACCAAGGAGATCCGGAACACGCTGGCAAAGGTCTAAGAAAACAGAGTATCCTTGCTGTATAGAGCTTTGCCAGTCAGGCCTTGGCTGAGGAAATCAAAAGCAGTTAGCAGGTATGGTTAAAAAATAAATAAATAACAGCTTTACTTCAATGGTTGTGGTTAGGATTGGCTCAAGAAGTTTTGCTACCTGAAGTAAATTCCTCCCCCAGTGCCCCCAACCTAAGTCAAGGTGCCTAAAGCCTGTCAAAATATATTGGCAAATGAGGCAGAAAATTATTCAGATATCTTTCCTTGAAAAGTAAAAATACAATAATTACAAAATAAATAGGAAATGATTTGCTGCCCTTTCACAACACCCAAATCTGCTGTTTAACATGGCTGCATCACTCTGTCCATTTCTAGAGCCGGTTCTGTCTACAAGCCTATGAAACAAAGTAAGCCCAGATGAAAGGGGAGGGAAGGACTCTTGTTACTTTTACGAAAACCACTTTGCATCAAAGATAATTTCACTCCAATAGTAGAAGCCTGATTGAACTTGAACCAGTCTTCAACTAGGCATGGTCATCCACTGTAAGAAATCCAGCTCCTATCCTTAGGGGGAAAATGAGCAGGACTTTACTGGTAGTGAGGCCAAAGTCTATGCCAAGCTATAATATTGCCAAACAAACATGCAAGGCATTAGGGCACATTACACTAGGAAGGCAGAGTCTGTTTGCATTGCAAGCTCAGAATAGCTCTTGTGGGTTTATTTTGCTTTGTCCTTGGATTTGTCAGCATTATCTGTGGCCAAGTAAAGGGCATAGTTTCAAAACTGGTCCTTTGGGCCTGTCACCTGCACAACACTACAGAGGCTGTTGCAATCACAGAGGCCCGTTTCATTTGCCTATCTCTTCACATTTCCTGGTCTTTTAATAATGCTGTTGCTTTTCTCCCACAAAGAGGAAATAAATAGAAAATATTACAACAGGTTGTGTCCGTATGGACTACAAAACAAATTCTCTCACCAGGTGCCAGAGTCTCTTTCAAACATTTTAATCATGTGCTTGGGAAGGACGCTGTTCCCATGAATGAGCCTTGTTTGCTACTGTGATGTTCATCAGAATGTTAGAATATAATGAAGAGGCTTTGCTACAGGCTCTGTTGCCAGAGGACAGATTGTAATCTGTTAACAACTGTACCTTGTTGGCAATGGCCTCTCTTCCATGCTTTCTTCTGAAAAAACCTGCTAGATCTGTATCCTTGGCTCTATTAAGACAAGGGTGTAGAAGGAGGATTAATCTGGGGTACCAGGATGATATCACAGGGTAGTGTCCTTCCCAAGAACTTTATCTCTGACATCATCTGGCCCATTTTCCTGTTTCGTTGTACAGAAAAATGCATGGTGCTTCAACAATTTCTTTGCAAAAGAAAAAATATAAAGCTGGTGCTTTGAGGACCAGTTCTTTTGTCCACTATTCATTGATCTGATGAACATGGTGAGGGAGCTTAGAAGTATTGCTAGGGTTGAAGAAAGCAATGAGAAAGTGAAACTGGCTTCGGACTCAGCCATGACCTTGATGAATGCTGCTTGAAGAAGTGGCTGAGTTGGCTTTATTCCTTTAGAAAGAAAAATAAGTCATCGTTCACTAGTAGAACACCATGCTTTTCATGAAAAAATGTCAATCTCTTTAAATCAGAGCTGAAAAGGGCCTCTCTCTGAAATTATTGAGTACCATTACTATCAGTCCATAGTAGGGCTGTAAATCCTCAACTATTTCCTCCTCACATGCAAGGAAGTATAATTTCCATAGTTGTCTGCCCACTTGAAAGAAAACCAATATAGCTATACAGTATTGCTCCCTTATTTACATGCTTCAAAGTGTGGCACAGAATTATTCTGTGCAAAAATAATGTTTTTCTTCTTCTGTGGAACCTCCCCTCCCCTTGAAAAGTGGAGTAAACTCTCTTTTCAGCTTGGAAAAAATACTGCAAATGTTCTTTCCATTGCTTAAGTGGAAATATTCTTTCCCATGACTGAGATGATACAACATTCTATTACTCCCCCCCACCCCATAATTAAAACTGGATAGAGTTAATTTAGCTAATTTGCAAGACAAAAAAGAATGCACTGATGGAAGCACAGTTTATAAACATGAAATGTAACTATAAGCTTCAGTCCATGATGGAGGTGGCAGGGGAGGATCAGGGCACTATTGTACTCACTGGCATCACTAGAGGGGTATGGTGGTGCGGACCACACAGGATGACACCCCAGAAGAGGGATGACACCCAGCTGAATTCCCCCCCCTCCTCAGCCTTTGTACATGGCTGTGAGGAAGAGGCCCTACTTAACTCCATCCCACTTCCCTATCACAAGTAAAGCGGTGTCAGGCAGGGAAGAAGAAGAAGGCCCAGCACACCCTACCTCCCTGCTCAGTGCTGCTTTACTCACATAGCAGTGCCAGGCAGGGAGGAAGAGCGTCTGGCCTTTTGGACTACCCTGGACTAGAACACCACATATTGTGCGCTATAGAGAGCTTTTCATCTATGGAAAGTGCCTCTTTGGACAGGGAAGGATCATGCCTTTGTTTTAATGTTGGTTAGCATTTAATATTAACAACTTTAACATAGTGTTCATTAAACATTAACTTTAGCCTATTTACTAAATTTTATTTCCTCTTTGAAGAGAGAAGTGAGATATAAACATTTAAAAATAGTTTCAAAATGTAAATCCAGAAGCAAAAATGGAAAGGAAGCAATGTATCAAAACATGCCAAAAAAGGCAGAGGTAGGCCAGTCTATGGAGGATAAAGCTCCTGGTCCACTAGCCAATTTTCTTAAGACCTATTTTTAATAATGAAAGGGAAGAAGAGGTAGTATTTATGTGGAGGAGCACAAAAGTGGCCATGCTTGTTCAGATGAAAGACCTATCTAGTGCAGAGTGTGAAACTGTAAACTACGTGTGAAACTACGTGTGAAAGGGATCTAGGAGTCCAAGTAGACCATAAGTTGAACATGAGTCAACAGTGCGATGCAGCAGCTAAAAAAGCCAATGCTATTTTAGGCTGCATCAATAGAAGTATAGCGTCTAGATCAAGGGAAGTAATAGTGCCACTCTATTCTGCCTTTGTCAGGCCCCACCTGAAATATTGTGTCCAGTTCTGGGCACCACAATTCAAAAAAGATGCGGAGAAACTGGAGCGGGTCCAAAGGAGGGCAACTAAAATGGTGAAGGGTCTAGAAACCATACCCTATGAGGAACGACTTAGGGAGCTGGGGATGTTTAACCTGGAGAAGAGAAGGTTAAGAGGTGATATGATAGCCCTGTTCAAATATTTGAAGGGATGTCATATTGAGGAGGGAGCAAGCTTGTTTTCTGCTGCTCCAGAGACTAGAACGCGGAACAATGGATGCAAACTGCAGGAAAAAAGATTCCACCTCAACATTAGGAGGAACTTCCTGACAATAAGGGCTGTTCAACAGTGGAACACACTCCCTCGGAGTGTAGTGGAGTCTCCTTCCTTAGGGGTCTTTAAGCAGAGGCTGGATGGTCATTTGTCGGGGATGCTTCGATTTGAAGTTCCTGCATGGCAGGGGGTTGGACTGGATGGCCCTTGTGGTCTCTTCCAACTCTATGATTCTATGATTCTATGAGTCATTAATGAGGCATCTATAGAAAATCTACAGCAAGGCATGAATGTAACAGTCCCTTCTCACACACTATCCACAGAAAGTGGTATTCACGGGCATTATGCCTCTGATCCTGATAGTACAAATATTTACTTCTCATGACTAGCACCCATTGCTGACACTATCATCCATGGTTACTATATGTTGAAAGAGCTGGTTGCAGGCTCAGAATTGGCAGCCCTAATAGGAAGAAGAAAGATTATGCTTTTTTTTGTTTAGTGTTTAGACCCCCACCCCACCTTTGAGTGATTGTTACACCTTGAGGCTGCATGTTTCCAAATCTCAAACCCCATTTGGCTGGTGAGAGCTGAAACTGCAATCATTTTCAGCTGGTATGACCTGCCCTAGACGACAGGTCAGTCTCTCTCACTCTGACCATGACTATTCTGAAAGAGGATGGGGAATGGAGAATCTCTCTCTCTCTCTTGCATAACAAAAGTCCTACTGGGGCAGATCAAAAGTATCCTGTTCTCCACATTTGACTCTAAGGAGGTAGGCAAGAGGAGCAAAATCCCCTGACCTCTGGAGTGCTTGGGCTTCTAAGAGCTTGGATGGTGAAAAAATAAACAGTCCATTGCAAGATAAATGTTGGCATGCCAACAGCTTAGAAAGTGAGTACGATGCCTGTTGCTAAATATAGGGTGGAGTGGGGGCTGATCACAGAACTTGCTGTGGACTTGTTGCCAGCTCTCAGTGGACTTGCCCATAGTGGAGAAGCTCACAAAGAGGACACGAGTGCAGTAGACTTCTCATGTGTTTCTTTCTTAGCCATTGGTAACCTAGAAGACCTACTTTTTCATCCACAAATGTTTCTCATGCCAAAATTCCCTGGTAAAATTGAAAACTAAAAAAAAACCCCAAAAAACAAAAACCCAACCCTCCTAATAAGAGGTTTTCTGCAGGAGAGCTGAACTATTATGGATAAATGTCCCTGTGAGGGTATCCAAACTCTGCCAGTTTGCTGTGGGCAGGATAGGAGGTGAAGTAAGCATGGTGTTCTGTCATCTATTTGATGTTTTCTTTTTCCTTTTCTCATTGTAGTCAATAGAAGTGAACTATCTATGACAACAGAGTTAGCAGAGTTGAAGACTCATTTTGGAACATACTAAAAGAGCTAGTGGCATTAGGGTTTTGTGGATCCTCATCCACCACTACCATGTCTCCTACTCCCCATCTACATTTCAGCAAGGCACTTGATTTCATTAGATGTAACAAGAGGAGCCAAGGAGTCAAGTGTTATCCTGCATCAGGTCTCCTTCTCCACGAAAGCAGTGTAAGTTTATAGCACATCCAGCTGCCTGTCATATGACCTTTGACTTCTTGTAGGATTACACCCTTAACCACTTTCACAGTCCCCTAGGACAAGAATGATAATGATATCATGAAAGAAAGTCATATGCAATGTTAAAAACAATGTTAATAATATTTGGAAATTCTCCCCCCCCCCCCAAACAAAATACTGCTTATCCCATTAAATCCCCCAAATTTGATCTGCTGGTAATTGCAGAAATCTTACAATATCATCTCTTAATTATGATATATATTTGGGACAGAATGACTTTATTGATGAAAGGAAAAGCTGAGGATTCAGATTACATAGATCTTCTGGAATCAACATGCAAAGAAAACTAGGCAGCAGATGAAAATAATAACAGATGACAAATATACTATGGCATTTTCCTGTTGACCTCTTATTTCATTCAATTCTTCCCAAATCTTTATGGACGAGATAGCAGTGAAGGCAAAACCAAATGGTTACATAAGCAAAGCTGAGCATACATTTGGAATGCACTCTTCAGAGAGCTATTATTACCTAACATTCAAAGGTGCTGATGTGTTAGTTCTGAACAAAGTCCACTCTCTCAACGTTTTGCTGGACTTTGATGACTCCCTGCTTGGCGAATGAGCACACTGCCCTCACCCTTCTGATGTTTGGTCAGAGATGGGGAGGGCACTAGATTTCTACATTTAGTTCTGGCCTGGAACTGTGATGGAAATTGTCTTAAGCAAATGCCAATTAAATGGGAGAGTAATAAAGTGGATGGGAATTTCCTGGCAAAACAAGGAAGACCTAGCCAACTCTCAGTTATTTGCCAGGGTTTGGTCTTTCTGGCTTCATTGACTAAGCTGCTGTAGTTACAGTAAACTCACAGGATCAGGCAGCTCAGTTGTGGAGGTAAAATAGACCTGAGGGCTACAGAAACTTATTATCTCTGTTTCACACACAGAGACACCAAAAAATTATATGATTGCCCACAGACACAAAGTGCAAGGCCAGGAATTCAATACCTAAATATTCTGAACCCCACTCCAAGTGAGATAGATACAAAGCATGAGGTATACACTGGCTGCTTTCTTGCAGATATATGATATTTATGCAATTTATGATTTGGGTTTATACAGAAGAATGTGTTTCCTAAAAACAAAACAAAACATAGAAAAAACAACTGTTGAAATTCATATAACTATCTATGCAAATACATTTGTGTGCTACCTTCTGAAATTCGAGGCATAGTTACTATTTTCACTAGTGCACCTCTGCCCCCAGTTATAAATGGCCTACCCATAGAAGTCCACCTGTTTGGTGCCAAGTTAAAGTGTCTTTGTTCTTCCAGGCAGATCTTGGAAGTTACTTTTTTGACATGCTGGCTAGGGGATTCTTGAGGTTGCAGTAACCTTGTCAAGCTCAACTTCCAGGCCATTAACTTTTTTTGTATTTTTTTTTTATCCTTTTGCAATTATGTTGGCATTCATATCACTTTTTAATCCAAGAGCCTTGCATTCATTTTCATATTTGCACTTGCTGATATTTGTTGATTTTAAAGATTGTTAGATTTACTGTAACTGATTGCTGTTTGTCTGTTTTTTAAATGTTTGCTTCAAATTAAATAATTATGTAATTTATTTAATCAAATTTTCATATACACAAATAGTGCATATATTCGACTATAAGTCGAGGACAGGTTTTGAGTCCAAAATTATGGATTTTGACATTACTTGTGCATAAGTTGTGAGTAAAACTTAGGGGCATGTAACAAGTGATGCAAAGGATGAAGAAAAGGAAAACAGTGCCAGAAAACTTATAAAGTTCCACCAGGCATAACTGTTTGTGCTCATATTAAAGGCTTTGTGGTATGAATGTTTCCAGAACAGATGACACTCTTGCCTTTCACTAAGGGATTGTTCCTTTTATATAAGAATTAAAGTACAGTATAGTACTTACATTGACCCATGGATAAGTCTACCCAGGTTTTTCGAATCACTTTTTGACTAAAATTTCTAGACTTATACATGAATATATACAATAATTAATAAAATATATATATTAAATGTATTGACAATTTAGTTAAACTAATCAAAAGTTACAAGACTGTAAGCCTGTCTTAGATCTCACTGCTATGGAAGAGGATTACAGCCTACATTTGTAAATAAAGATAATTTTTTATGACATTCCCCAAAGTATCATATAAAATTCTGGCAAGTTATTTCAATTGATCCTATGGTCAAAAAGAGATGAGGTGTAATTAAATATAGTATGTGCAATCCCAAAACCTTTTATTTGGGTTTTACAATATGAATAATAATGATTCTTGATTATAATTTCTCGCTCTCTCTCTTTCTTAGTGCTATAGAGTGGAACCCAATTCTGATTATGAATTAAGGTGGGTTTTTTAGAATCATAGAATCATAGAGTTGGAAGAGACCAGAAGAGCTATCCAATCCAACCCCCTGCCATGCGGGAACTCCCAATGAAAGCATCCCTGACAGATGGCCATCCAGCCTCTGCTTAAAGACCTCTAAGGAAGGAGACTCCACTACACTCTGAGGGAGTGTACACCACTGTCGAACAGCCCTTACTGTCAGGAAATTCCTCCTAATGTCTAGGTGGAATCTCTTTTCCTGGAGCTTGCATCCATTGTTCCACATTCTAGTCTCTGGAGAAGCAGAAAACAAGCTCCCTCCCTCCTCAATATGACATCCGTTCAAATATTTAAACAGGGCTATCATATCACCTCTTAACCTTCTCTTCTCCAGGCTAAACATCCCCAGCTCCCTAAGTCGCTCCTCATAAGGCATGGCTTTCAGGCCCTCCACCATCTTGGTTGCTCTCCTTTGGACATGCTCCAGTTTCTCCACATCTTTTTTGAATTGTGGTCCCCAGAACTGGACACAGTATTCCAGGTGAGGCCTGACCAAAGCAGAATAGAGTGGCACTATTACTTCCCTTGATCTAGACACAATACTTCTATTGATGCAACCTAAAATTGCATTGGCCTTTTTAGCTGTCGCAGTGCACTGTTGGCTCATGTTCAACTTGTGGTCTACTTGGACTCCTAGATCTCTTTCACATGTAGTTTCATTCAGCCAGATTTCCCCCATCCCATATCTGTGCATTTCATTTTTCCTCCCTAAGTGCAGAACCTTACATTTCTCCGTGTTGGGGTCACTTAATTATTTTTATTTTCTGATTTTGTTCTTTGTTTTTATGTGTATATATTTTAAAAAGGTTAAAACAATATACAGCTACAACCCTGACAATAAAAAGTTAAAGAACAATTAAATTACTTTTTTGTTAAAAGATGAATAATTGAAAGCATTATGAAATCATATAAAAACTAACAATAATTATGGTTCAAAACACACTGCAGAAATAATTGAGTTTGAAACCACTTTAACTACTCTGGCTCAATGCTAGGGAATTCTGGGAAATAAGGTTTTGTGAGACATTTAGCATTCTCTGTCGGAGAGCTCTGGTGCCACTGCAATTATCAGGATTCCCTAGCACTGATGCAGGATAGTTAAAGCAATCTCAAACTCAATTGTTTCTGCAGTGTGTTTTGTACCAAAGTTAAAAGTGCAGAACATAAAGGATAAGAAGTTAGTTATGTTAGTCACTAAATGCCTGTTAGCGAAAGGAGGGCAGAGAGGGGAACAGGTCAGCATCCCATGGGAAAGAATTCAACAGCTTGGGAGCAGCCACCAAGAAGATCCTCTCCAAATGGTCCTGTGACAATGAAAGTATTGACAAAAATCCTTCCTTGAAGATCTTAAAAGCTAGGCAGGCTCATAAAGGGAGATGCAGTCTTTCAGATGGGCTATAGGACTTTGTAGGCCATAAACAGCATTTAAATGGTTTCCATAAGTGAACCAGTAGTCAGTAAAGATCCTTGAACAAAAGTGTTATATGCTTCCTGTAATCAACCTCATACTGTCAGCAGTCTATTTTCCAGTTTCTAAAGGCATCCCCACATAGAATGTATTACAGTAATTGAGACAGGATATAGTCAAGGAATGTGTCACAGTAGCCCAATCAAGCATATCCAGGAATGGGCCCAGTTAGTATACTAGCCTAAATTGTGCAAACACACTCCTGGACACAGCTGAAATTTGGGCATCAAAGCTCAGAGCTCAGTTGATGTGTATAGCTAAACTATGAACTTGATATTTCAAAGGGAGTGTAGCCCCATCCATCACAGGGTCAATCCCAATTCTGCTTTTTACTTAACCAGGGGCACCTCTGTATTGTCTGGAGTAAGCTTTGATTACTTTACCTTTTCCCAGTGTTTTACTGATAGCAGACACTGGTTTAGTAGATTGGAATTGGAAAGAAAGAGAGAAAGATTTGGGTGTCACAAGCATAGTGGCGACACTGAATCCCATGCCAGATAACTTCTTCCAGTGATTTCATGTATATGTTGAACAGCATGAGGGACAGAACCCTGAAATATCCCATAGGGAAAGAGCCAGGGTGTTAAACAAGACACCTCTAGCACCACCTTTTGAGCTCACTACTCCCAGAAGGAGTGATATTCGCCCATCTCAGAGATGTGGCCTAGAAAGATGCATGGTCAGTGGTATCAAAAGCTACTGAGAGATCCAGCAGAAGCAATAGGAGTACACTCTTACTGTCCATTTCCCATCCAGCAAGATGACCAATGATCAAGAGCATTGATTCATGCATGTAGCTGCTAGCTACAATAATTAAGGAGCTTTGACATGAGTGGCAATAGGAAATAAACTAAATTTTTATCACAGGAAGTACATTAGAGATAGGAAAGGGTGCTAGACTAAGCTAAACTATAACAGTATGCAAAGAGATCTAGTAGCACTTTTGAGATTATGGGCATTATCACACAAGACAAGCTCCATTCTTTCTGTAATTAAACAGAAATATATCTGTTTATGAGCAGTCATTATTACACATCTGGACAGACACACAACTGGGACTGCTTCGGACATCATGCTATCTTCTGGACTCTCCTTTAACCCTGCTTCTCTGTCCTATGCCCTACCCAACATTCCTTTCATTTTTAAAAAAATACTTTTAAGGTAGTGGTATGCCCATGATCATCATCATTCCAAAATCACTACTAGGTCTAAAGTATGTCCTGCTGCATGGATGGCACCACATACTACTTGGGACACACATACAGAAGGCATGAAGTCTAGAGCTGTTCCCAACAGAGTGGTCTCAGCATGGATGCTGAAGTCCCCCAGTACAATAAGTCATGGTGGGAGGACATCAAGATCATCATAGAAGTCAGCTAGTAGGGACATTGCTCAGCAGTGGAGAGGGTGGTACAACAACAGAATCCCTATTCTGTTATGGCCATGCCCTTTCAAATATATAATAGTCAAATCCAGCAGACTCTGAGATGTGTCACTTGATGAAGTAGATAGAATCTTATCACAGCATCTCTGTTTCCCTGCCTCTCAGGCCTTGCTTGCTGCTGATAATCAAAGAGAGAGAGCTGGGAGAGGTTACCTCACCCTCCTAGCTTCATATCTCTGTAATACAAGCCAGGTAGGCTGTTCCTCCTGCATGAAGTCCTGGATCAGTGCTGTTTTTCCATTTATTGATCTAGTATAGAAGAGCAACACTCTCAGCCTAGGTGCACTGTTGCCAAGACTAACCAGATTATTTGGTGGACAATGTAGGGACAACAACAACCTGTGGCTTTGCCCTCTACCTCAGTGAAAGTACTGTCTCCCCATTCCATATATTCCTCATTATGCATATATGCATTATATGTGAATTGTGTATTTATTTTATCTATCTTAAGCATTTTTATTCCACTTTTCAGTGAAAAAGGTTTCCACAATGGCATATAGACAAATTAAAAATAAGACATCCCCTGCACCAGATTCCATCTGATTTTGGAAGCTAAGCAGGGCAAGTCTTGGTTAGTACTTGGATGGGAGACTACCAAGGAATACCAGGTGCTGTAGGCTATATTTCAGACAAAAGCAATGATAAATGACCTTGCCTAAGAAAACTCTATGATTTCCTTGCCTAAAAAAGTCCTGTGAAATTCATGGGGTTGCCATAAGTAGACAGGCAACTTGAAGGCACATAAAAATACACACAAACACACACACCTCTCATTGCACCAAGACTCCCTTTTATGCTGTATTTTGTCAATGTGCACAAGTGCTTCCTTGTACAAGTAATCTGGCCAAAAAAATAAGAGATGCAAGTAACTGGGGGAAAACATCTGCCCTCAAATTATGTCTCTAAAAGTTATATACACAGGCAAAATACTTTGGACAACAGCAAGTAATTATGCCTTGGTGTTTCTATGCAAACACCACCAGAATGCCAACTGCCAGTAAAAATAACTTCATTGAACTTTAAGAGTTTCTATTAGGTTTGAGCCAGAGCTGATATGCATAATATCATATCATTTTCATCTTTTCACTACCAGGTTAATCCTGAGCATTTAATAGGATGTGATTGGGCAATCTTTTTGACACAATCCTAGTTGATAGTACTGTGATCTCTTATTCTTGAAGAGGTGAGGTATTTGTAACATACAATTTTCTAGTGTTTTTGCTTTTAAGTTAAACATACTTTGATTGTTTTTAAAAGTCTTTTCCAGAAAAGGTGTCTAAGCAATTGAAACTGCTGTTACTGCTACTATTATTACTCAGATCCACATGATAAATGCATAGGACATTTATCATCTAATACTCATGTAGTCAAGGCTGGGGTTGCATACAAAGACTAGCATTTGTTAGTCCCCTTTAAGGTATCTGTGGGGCCTGTACATATATGGTGTGGATGAATGCAATGAATTGTGGCTTGTTTGACATGCTGGTAGGGAATGCAAACCAGTGTCCTTTGAACTGCTGCTGTTAATTTTTCTGTGCTAATGTAAATTGAAAATGTTTCTGTTCAGATGTCCAGGTCACAGTCACATACCCTTCAATGAATGTCACCCAACCATTAACTATCCTCAGCTACTCATTTCAGCTACCTACCATTTATACAGCATGTTCAGTTTTCCAAAATGAAAATACAGCCTTTATTGCATTAATTTCCAGAGAAATCCCATGAGGCAAGTTGTTGTTTGTTCCATTTTATAGGTGGGGAACCAAAGCTGACCTGCCAAACATCACACAGAGAAGGATAAAGTATTACATTACATGAAAATCTGCGTAAGAAAGCTTGAAAAATTTTAATGAAAAAGCAGAACATATCAAATCATCACGTAGGGTGGCGGTAGCATATTTCAAACAGAACAACATCTGGGGCAAAAAGGTCTACACACATCCTTCTCTCTTGTTTTTTCTTAATTCAAAGGTATACCCCCTCAAGGCTGGTTTTAACTGAAAATGTGGATGAAAATTTCCCTTTTTAAAATGCACATTAGTACATAACATGTATTTTGTTTTGACTATAAGGTACATGAGGAATTGAAGAAGGGACATAACATGGTGTGAAAGCATTTATTCTTTTTGCAGAAGGCCCCAAACTGAATCCCTGATGCATGTAGCAGTTAATACTAACTGTAAAGTATATTTAGTACAGTGCACTTTGTTTTGAGACAATTGTGTGAGTACCAGTTGCTGCTCATTGATGCAAAATGCCTAGTGTCTACTTTATTTAGTGTCTTTCTCTCTAAACTGGATTCCAGCCTGCTTTTCCTGGTCCTCCTAAGCTAGTCTTATTCTTTCTGATATAGAGAAGAATGCACTAAGATGTAACTACCTGCTCAGTTATCTTCTGCACATTGAATGAAGAGAAGGGGCTATCTTGTCTTTCACAGAAGGCAGCAGCATTTCTTGAGCAGGATATGGTCACTCAAACTGTGCAATTGTTAGCATACAGTGTTAAAAGCCAGAGGAGAAGAGAAATACTTGTGCAATACAATAAGACAAGCATTATTTTCTGGGGATATAATCAGAAATGTCTTCTTTCCAAGCAGATGGTGTAGGTCAAAATGTTTCAGTGTTTGTTTCTATTTGTTTCTAGTCACTTTTGCCAGGAGAGCTTTTTAATATTCCCTTTTTCTCAATGGGAAAAGAAATGGTGTTGAAAGGTGTTGCAGCTAACTTAAGCTCTCTCACTACCCCATCTTGGCTCAAAGTTGTATTGACTTTTCTCAAAAAATAAAACACAAAAACTCATTTGATCCAAAACTTAGCTATCGTCTGCACTTATTTTTATCAGACTGGATAAAATCAGCATGTCAGGTGCCAAATAGACATGTGGTTCTATTAACAATAGAAAACTCAAACTGTTTAGTGTGTTTTTTAAATGATACATGCTTGCTTTCTACACTCTAATTTTTGTTATGTACTGAAATCCAAAGCAGAAGTCTAATATGCTGATAATCTGCCCCCACTTGCTACAGATTTTTCCAGTCCATCTAAAGACTAGAAATGGTCTAATTTTTACGTCTCCTCCATTCTGTTCCAACGTTGAAATACCCACTGACTTCAAATTATGATACGAACAGCATATTTTGGAATGTTGGTAACAAATTATAGGCATGTACCTTCATAATAATATTTTGAAAATTTCTGGCCCTGTGGGGATTTTTTTTTATAAAGTGGGAAAGAAATGATAAACAATTCTAAACACACACACACACACACACACACACAAATCCTGCTTTGTTTTTAAGGTTTTTTAAAAAAACATTGTATGTATATCTATGTCTAAACCATTGTTCAGACATAGAATCCAGCCTCTAAAAAAATAATTATTTTTTAATTTAAAAAATTAAGTATTTTTTTTAAAAATGGCTTGCATACAGTGTCAATAACTCCTCATACACAGAGTATTTAAAGTTTAGTTCAAGGGTAAATGCATCAGAGCTAATGAAAGCTACATAATTTGAATGAATTATAAATATGAATATAACCATTCCAACCTTTTTTACAGTATGAATGTGAAAGAGAAAATGTTAATGAATGTGTAATTCATTGGGCCTAAGATATTGAATTAGATTTTGAAGTATGGGCAATGTGCTTGGCTTTCACTTAAAATAAGAATATTCTGGAGAACTGTTTTCCACTGGTGACAGACTTGTGTATTCCACCAATTAAATGCATAAAATAAGTCATGCTTATAATCCACAGTTCTAGAAATGTAAAATAAAATAAAATAACATAGATTATTTTTAATCATATGTGGATGGTTTTTCCATTACCATTTTGGACCAAGATTTAAAAAGCAACCGGGGGGGGGGGAGTACATTCAATTAGAATAAACTCTTTTGCTTTTTGAAATTGTCATGTTTCAATGGAGAAACAGTATGATTTGCTTGGCAGTTATATGAACATTGCTGCTAATGTCTTTGCAGAACTTTGGAAGACATCATATAAAGGTAATACTGAAGACATCTTTTCCAGGAAAGGTGATTTCAGTTCATCATTGAAGTAAACACCTTCCACAATATGACTCACACTCCCTCACTATTATTTTTCATAAGCAAATAATCTACCTGCCTATCTAGCCACTCAGGTTAATTGGTATAAAAATGTATACTAGATAAGAGGTATCTCTTGTACTTATTAATAGAGAGATGAGTAGAAGCAACTCAGTGCACACCTGTTTTTAAAGTGTGGTGTAACAACATCCTGTGAATGTCAAAAGCTATGGCAATTCCTTGTTGGAAGCCTCCTGAATAGCCCTTGAAAGAATCCCAGGTACTTGAAACCATTTCAGTTCCTGATATATTTCACCCTACACTTTTTTCTTTTTAAATGCAGGGCAGGATATGAATTCATTAACTCTCAGCCTTCTTGGTGGCTGCTCTTAGGCTATGGAACTCCTTTTCAAGAGAGGCTAGGCTGGCCTTCTTCCTGTTGTCCTTGCATCAATAGGCATTTTTATTCAGATGGGCTGTTGGAAACTGACTGGCTAGTCAGGAAACGGATTTTAATGGGTGGGTTCTGCCACACTTTTTTGTTGCTATGCTTTTAATTGCTTTTAATCTAATTGCACTTTATTACAGTAATTTGTTTAATTGTGTTTTAACACTATAATCTTTCATCTTTTGGTAAGTTGGCATGAGTCCCAGTCTTGGGAAAAAGGAGGAACACAACTAATATAAATATCACACCCTTTAACTGTGCCAGTTTAGCAGAGACTATCCTGATGAATCCTCTGTCATCCCACTTTTCAACTGCTTTTAAAATGTTCCACGTTGTCTCTCTGCTTGTTACTTTATTTGCTATAAACAGAGTTCAAAGTGCAAAAGTAGTTGGCACTCAGTTGACTGAACAGAGGGGAGAGGAGAGAAAGGGGCAGAATCTTGCCCTTCCCTGTAGGCTCAGGCAAATTTAAACTGTGGCGCCCTCTCCTAACTGGTGTGTGCTTCTTCATTAATAACTTTTGCTCTCTTGACCATACTCTGATGTTTCTTGGCTACACGTGTCCTGAGAAGTGTTGGAGTGTATGAAAGATACTTTTTTTTAAGTGGCACATTGGGAGCTAGAGGTTACTGCTATCACTATGCCTTTCCCAATGAACAGTGGGACTTTGTCTTCATCACTTGGTTCTGGATCCCCTGAGAAGTGAGAAAAAATATGTGCTAAAAGGATTATAGCCAAGTTGGAGTCTTCTAGTCCCTAAAGATTAATTGTGTTTGCCAAGCCTACATGCTGACTGGGAAATTCTAGGAGTTATACTCCAACAAAAGTAACTTTACCAAGCTTGGGTCCTACAGACATCCAGGCCTTCTGCCATTGGCTGCACTTTCCCCAGAAACCTTAAAAACTTTTATTACCATTGGCAATGTACAAATAAAGTTTAAATGGTTGCAACTCACACAATAACTGTTAGGACCTTTTTGAAAATAAAACAATCTGCAAAATAAGGCAAAATTAGAAAGTCCATTAAATAAAGTTTCCTCTTTTGAAAAGCTTCAAGAAGTTTCTTGACAGGCCTTCTTGCACGATTGCATCATCCCTATGGAATTTCCCTTAATTTTGTCTTTCCTAAAAGAAGAGGCTACAATGATCATAACTGAAGGAGGGCTGGAGAAGAAAAGAATTTCAGAGTTAAGTTGCATCAACCTGTCCAGAGCAAACAATTCCACAATGCTTGAGCTGGGAAAAAATTAGATTCTTCTCTAGTGGATTCTATTATAATTGTATGTGCTTGCCTACAATAGGCAGGGTAAACATCAGCTGTCTCTGGAATCCTTTTCTGTATGAACAGCAAGACACAGGGGAAAAAAAAAAAGGAAACAGATAACCCTACCTTATCTGCTATTCCTAATATGTTAATAAAAAAAGCACATTTCTATGTTTTGACACCAAAACAGAAATACTAAGAATAGTGAAAAAATCCCTGGATGCATTTTTTTTGCATGTTCTTTACTTATGGGAGCCTTATCTGACCTGTTTTTTCATTTTGCTTGTGCAGATTTTTAGTTTTTTTGTGGGGTTTTTGGGCTATGTGGCTGTGTTGTGGAAGAGTTTGTTCCTAGCGTTTCGCCAGCATCTGTGGCTGGCATCTTCAGAGAATGGTGGCATGGAGGTATGTGGGGTATATATACTGTGTGACCCTTGGTTGGGGGGATGATATACATGTTAATCTATTTTGGCTTGTTGGTGAATGGCCAGGCCTCAGGGTGGGAGGAATATGTGAGAAAGCTTTGTGTCTAATTAGTGATCCATTGTCTGTTAGGAATAAAATTTCTGTTAAAGAAATAATGCCTCAGGACACATCTGCTTCATTAACTGAGGCATCACTTGCTGACACATCAGCTTTGACTTATGGCAACAATATGAATGAGAGACTTCCAAGACACCTTGTCAACAACAGTCTTGCTCAGGTCCTTCAGACTCAGAGCTGTGGCTTCCTTGATTGATTCTATCCTCCTGCAATGTGGTCTTCCTCTTTCCCTACTGCCTCCAGCTTTACCAAGCATTATTGTTTTTTTCTAGTGAATTATGTTGTCTCACAATATGTCCAAAATATGATAGCAGGATTTTGGACCTTTTGGCCTCTATGGAGAGTTCAGGCTTGATTTGCTCTAGTCTAGGACCCATTTACTGGTTATTTTGGAAGTCCATTTTAAGTGCAGAACATTCCTTTAGCACCATACTTCAAACTAGCTGATTCTCTTCCTAATCAATTTTCTACACTATCCAGCACTTATAACACACATAGAAATCTGAAATACTGTTGCATGCATGATCTTGTCTTTGGTATTCAATCTACACTTGAGGATCTTCTCTAGTTTCTTCATATCTGCCCTTCCATACGTATCCTTATCTTTTTCTATTTTCTTGACTACAGATTCCATTTTGATTTATGACTGAGCGAACGTATAAGTCTTTGAGTATTTTGATGTCTTCATCATCCACTTTAAAGTTATATACTGTATATACTCAACTATAAGTTGATCTCATGTATAAATCAAGGGGGTCAATTTTTTGAGTAAAATTTCTAGATTTATACATGAGTATATACAGTAGATAATCTGTCGTAATTTTTTTTTAATGTTTAACTGTAACCTTGCTTTTGCTTTTTATCCCTTGATGTTTCTAAATGTTTCTTTCAAGTCTGATATTATCTACTTGTAGTATGCTGTCATATGTCTAAACTGTTGATATTTTCCTCCAAACTTTATACCTTCTTCCGCTGAATATAATACAGCTTTTGTTATGATATATTCTGAATATAAATAAAAGAATTCAGGCGATAAAATGCAGTCTAGCCTGATCCCCTGTCAGTTGGAAACTATTTTGTTTCTCCATGTTTAGTTTTGTCTGTATAGATTATGAACCTGATTGGTTGATTACTTGAGTTCTATTGGAATTGAACAACGTCTTCTTCAGAGATTCTGGTCTAGCGAGCTGGTAGTACATCTCATTCCGCATTCACAGTTCTGCTGGGTCTAAAATCCATTGTTCACTGCCTCAGGAGCCCTGGCAGGCTGAGAAATGATGCCTAAATAAAATAAAACATACTTAGTATTTTATGATGCTGTGGTTGTTCCATGTTCTTCTTTTGAAGGCCTAATCGGCACCAGCAGTGGTTTCAATCAATGCTAAGTAAAACCTGGGTCTATATTAAAGTTCTTGGTACCTAGAAATCATGATTTGACAAAGGCCTTTTCAATTACAGTGCTTTAACTGCCATGGGTGCATCCTATGGGAATTCAGAACTTGCAATTTAGGAAGGCACTGGAACTCTTGGGCAGAAAATTCCAAATACTTCATGAAACTACAAATCACAGGATTCTATAGGATGGAACTATGGCTGTTACTAAAATGCTAGCATTGTGTAGTGTGAAAGGGACCAGGTTTGCTTCAGTTCAGATAGTTTTAACTTGTTTTAAGTCATTTTATACTGTTTTAACCTTTTAAAATCATTTAAAATGTTTATATTCTGTATTGTTTATTTTTTTCTGTTGAGTAGGATATAACTGTTTTAATAAATAAAATAAAGTTTTCAGTTATGTAACCAGTGGTGTAATAAAATAATCTCAAAAGCTATTTACCTTACTGGAACTACTGATTAAGAGGCTATATATTATATCTCCATTCAGATGTTCAGGTTGCATTTCATTGAAGACATACTGGGGAAAGAGAGCAGGTTCTGCCCCACTTTCTAGTCATTACCCACTTTCTAGTCATTACCTCTTGTATGTAAGCACAACATCTGGAAGGAGGTTGACTAACAAGATTTTCAAAGAGGAATTTCCCTTAACATTCAATGAAATTAAGGATACATATATTTACTGTCATCAGAAATTAAGGCTGCATAATCTCACTGTCATCAGAAGGTCTGATCTTAAATATTTTCTTAATTTAAGCCTGGGAATCCTCTCAGTGGTGACCACAGAATTAAAAGCCAACCTTAATCTGAAAGTTTATACATTTTCCTTTAAACAATATATGTCTTATCTCCTTGTCTACTTTAAAATTAGCCTTTAACATTTCTTACCTTGGTTTTTAAAAAAGAGCTCAGTGTGATAGACAAGCACAGTCTCCACTAAGTTCAATGGGTTTTTTAAAGCTTCAAGACCTCTTTATTTGGCATGGGTTATTTGATGTTGGTACACCAGCACAAAGTGGTACAGTGCTGCATAATTATTAGCATCACTGTTATTATTAAGTTCATTGCTGTTTTTTTAATTCCCTCCATAAAATTTAAATGAGGCTGAACATTTAGATGTTCAGTGCCCAAACAATGCAAAATGATCATTCTGGCCTTTTAAAACAAACCACTGCAAAAGAGTAATGGCAGCACTGATGATATTTTATTACTTATTGGGCGCCACAAGTGAGTTCACTGCTAAGCAAACTCTGTCGCCACCACTGAGATAATTCCCAGGCTTAAATTTAGACATGTGGTTAAGTTGCTTGCTGAATTGGGGCTATTTGTGTTGACGTTACTAAACAGATCCAATTCTGTGGAAGATCGGCACCAATTTTAACTTCTTTTTTGGTATGAAAATAGAGTCCATTTAGGACTGTATAGTAAAAAAAGTATAACCTTTGATGTTTTATTTTGGAAAAAAAGCAGCTCTTGAATCATAATCAGGAACTAAATTGTTGGGTTTCAAGGTACTTTTCAGCCTCAAAATCATTGAAAGGCTGGACATTTTAAGGCAAACTTCATGAAGAGGATAAGTGGGGCACGCACAAAGGAACTCTGTCTAGATAGGAAAACATCTGCTTTAAACTCAGATTATACTCTGTCTTGTTTACTGAAAGATGAATGTCAAGTGGCCAGGGTTACAGGTCACATAGGAATAGGGTACCACTAGCAGAATACCCAAGTATTTTTTGTGGGTTTTTCCCACCTTAATTAAAGATACACTGCCCCAGACTGGCTGTAGCTAGTGTTTTGGTTTCCTAAATGAAGGCACTGTTTATTCTTATTATTGCCTTAGAGTGGAGACAGGCACTCTTTTACTTTTGGCCAATCATTTGATGATGTCCACTAGATTTACGAAGACCTTAGTTTGTGGAGTCTGGGCTCTGGGAAAGAATGGCTTTCTGCCTGGACAACCCACAGTAATATATTGCTATCATTTAAACTATGTACCTGGAGTGATGTAATTTAGATTGTAAGCCTGAGGACAGGGAACCGTCTAATTAAAAGATTGTATATACAGCACTGTGTAAATTTACAGCACTATATAAATAAAGGATAATAATAATAATAATAATAATAATAATAAGATCATCCCCATTTCATTTCAACCTATTTACCCCAACAGGTTAGTGACACTTGACAGTTTTAGAGTTTTAGAGTTGCTTCTGAAGTTAATGTAGCAGTTGGTTTGTGCAATTAAAGTGATGGCATCTGCCCCCTCTGCCCAACAAGAATATTTGCAAACCTGCTGCTGTTCTGGATACTGTATTTATCTTCAATTGTGAATGTATGCTTTCTTCTTTAAGCATGAAAAATCCATATGGCTGTGAATTCCTAAAATAGTGGGAGCCATTTTAAAATTTTATTATTTATTGAAAAAGGCTTTTAATAACTTTTTTGTTTTACAGTAAAAGCTCCTTTTCTTTCTCAGTTATAAATGGCTTCAGGGGACATAGAAGAGTAAAGCACTCACAGTTTCCTTCCACTGCTTCCCACCTCACATCTGGTCATGGGCATATTCTAAGTTGTGTATCTTTAAAATTGTCCTCTATATGATTTAAGATTGTATCCAATCTTGTATGGCTACCAACAGAAGGGATGCTGCGGTTAGAATGGATTCACACTGCCATAGCTTGCTGCTAATTTGGCTGCTGATGCACCCCCAGAAAGTAAGTTAATACAGTCAGCCCTCCTTATCCATGGATGTTTTATCCATGGATTCAAGCATCCATGGCTTGAAAATATTTCCCAAAAGTATAAATTCCAAATAGCAAACCATGACCTTCCATTTTATATAAGGGAAACCATTTTACCATGCCATTGTATTTAATGGGACTTCAGCATCCATTGATTTTGTTATCCACAAAGGGTTCTGGAACCAAACCCTAACGGATAACAAGGGCCCACTATATATACACATACATAGATATCATAACTATCATTTAAGCTGAAATATAATACAAGTCACCATAGTGCAGATGGGTGTGAGAAGGTGACTTGTTGATGGGAATCATCTGAAGGCCCCTGCAGTCCCTTCTGATGGTTTTTTAATTCCACCCCACCCCTTTACATTGGGGTGAAGCAAATGGGGCAAAAGGAGTGGCCATCTGGTTGCAGCAACCAGATGGCATGGTCCTGAGGGCGGCTTCTACTGCGGTTCTGAACAGAGCCATGAAAAGGAGTGGTAAGAAACTGCTCCTTTTGCAGCCAGGTTTGGGCCATGTTAGGTGGCCCCAGTGCAGCCTCTGCACCCACAGATTTTGGTAGACACAGGGGTATGTGTGTGACCTGGAACCAGCCCCAGCAGATATCAAGGGCCCATTCTATAATGATTTGTACTTGAAAATAAAACTACTTCATATAATTTTATAAGATTAAGGTAAGGTTCTTGTTTCACCTTCTTCCTAGCACATGAGTGAAAGTTCACTTTTATGACTTTGGATATTGCCCTATTAGAATTGTAGCTTCTACATAATACTGATCTGTCTATTCTTGAAATGTACTTTTGAAAACAAAAACAAAAAGCTGCTGGTAGGGTAGAGGACCCCAAAACAGTGATGGTACTGTAAAAGCATGGGTAGTTGCAAACAAAAATAATCAAATTTTGCTCCTCAGTCTACACAGAATTCTGAAAAAAACAAAGATCTTATACATATTTTGAAATGTATCTTCCCTCTACTTTTCATGTAAACCATTCATGAACTGTGAGATCTAAGACTTCTTTCACGTAGAAATCCACATCAAAGAACCTGGTTTCCAGTTGTGAAATATGATATCTTTAGTTCTGAGGCATCCTGAGGAACCAGGCTGTCTTGGCCACATTTTTAAAAAGTGTGTGGCCTATAACAACCTGGAGAGATGGAACAGAATAGAATTTGTTTCAGATTTGTATCATTACTTCTTTCTTGAAAGATGATATGACAAAACTGTTTCCAAAAAGAAAGGGGAAATTAGCCTGTGGTGCTCTGTATCTCCAGCACGTAGTAGCTTGTGGAATGCCTAATTCAAAGAAGTTTTCGGGAGTACATTGTATTCTAAGGAGTCTTTCCTCTTGCCTTGGATGAGCCTCAGAGATCAGAGGTGGAGGTCTTTTTAGCTGCCAAAGCAACTTTCCATTCTTATGGATTTAATTTTGATTTAAATTCCTTTTCCCATGTAGACCAAATACACTCTGGATCTGGCTGCAGTCCTTTTTGAACAAGAGTATAAAGAAATTTGTCGAACTTATGAGATGGTGCAAAGCTCAGTAGCATTATAATATATCCGGGAGATTTTTTATAATCAGTGTGACTGAGCCAAATTGGAAGAATGTTCTATGATTGTTCTCTGTCATACCCTTCAGCATTTCATAGATGAAAACTGGGACCTATGTGGCCAAACAACATCAGAGTTTGGTCAAGATAGCAAAAGTTATTAATGAAAAAAAAAAAAAAAAAGACAGGAAAGTTGTCAGCAGTTTGCATTTGTAGTCTCTAGGAAAGGGCAAGATTCCATCCCTCTTCTGTCCAACATGCTTAGTTAAAGTTGATTGGCAGAGGATGGTAGTTTTAATAACTGGGACAGATGAAAAAAACATCCCTACTAGACAGCATTTCCAATTTAGATGTTTGTTGTAAAATAGATGTCTTGCTATGGCATATTCTGGCATAATTTTTCCCTCTATGCCTGTCTTGTGATCCAGACAAAGGGTACTAATCTGTACAGTTGTTGGGATGCTTTGATTCCAAACTTGTCCCATTTTGTAGTGCTGGCAACAGCTACCCATTTAGTCAGTAGTTTTCTCTTGCTTCCAGTGCTTGGCTTGGCTGTTATGTAGCTGTCATGTTTTACACCTGAACTGGAGAAGATGAAACCACCAGTTTTACAGGTATTCATGCACTGGATAATGTATGGTTTTGCTACAGCCCACACAGTATATTCTAAATGCACATTTTTTTTTGTCAACCATTGTTTTGGGACAGACATAGGTCTTTTGCAGTTTCCCCAGTATTCAAGCATCCCGGAGAGTTGTTGAAGAATTGGCATCCCATGTCCCCAGAAAACACCGTCTCCAGCACAGAATCCACATTTTGTATGCAGAATATGGGCACTTCTCTGGAGAATCACTTCTCCACAACATTGAAGGATGCTTGAATATAGGGAGAATATTGTGAAGAAATATTTGTTTCTCTCACACGGAAAACCTTACAGAATATACAATCTAATTAGCAAATTCAGTGGCAGAAGTAGTGACTTCCCAGACTTCCCAGTGTGGCATTCTCCTCACTGCAAAAGCCAGCTGAAAGCAAAGAGGTGAATGAAGATTTACTGGAAAGGAAATGCCATGGAAAGATCAGATTTTCACACCATCACCATAATTTATTGGCACATTTCTGTTGGTGGTATTGCCAACTGTGGCAGCAATAACTGGGGACAAGGGCAGTGGCAAAAATTGCCTAGAAGGCATTTCTATCAGGTGGTGTGTTGTCTAGCCCAAACCTGGGATTATGTTTATTTTGAGGATATTTCATTTCCCCAAAGGCTTGCTGTTATTTATTTGCTTAGTTATCTGAATGCCAAAATATTTGATGTACCTGAGTTGTCACTTGTTTGGTAAGCTAGAGAAATACAGTAATTTCACAAATTCATTGACTTCAGCTTCTACAGTTTCAGTCTGGTTTGGCATTAACTGATGTTAGTAAAAATCTTCATTCGAATGATACCCTGTATCCTTATACATTGTTTTAGAGCAGAATCAATGTTCAGAGAGCATCATTCTCCTTCAAAACAAAGCACATAATTCCTTGTTTCAGTCTGCCTTGTTTTAATGTAAAAGCACACTCCCCCAGGTACTGCTGCTGCCACACCACTAAAAAGTATAACTGTGCCTCAGTGGAGGGGTGTGGGGGCTGCAAATATAGGTAGGGAATAGGTAAGGCCTACAGGCCATATGTTGCCCACCCCATTTTAGAGATCCTCTCAGAGATTGGAATTAAGTGGCCTCCAAATATTGTTGGACTCCACTTCCCAGTATTCTTCATCATTGGCTGAGGCTGCAAATGCAAAATTTTACATTTAGGTCTAAAAAACCAAAGGCACTCTAATAGGATGGGAGGAAACTTGGCTTAGCTGCAATACATGTAAAAAGGACCTTAAGATAATTGTTGATCATAAAGTGAACATCACACAGCTATATGATGCTGTAGCAAAGAAGGCAAATAATGTTTTAGCCTGCAGTAATAGAACCATAGTTTCCAAGACAAGGGAAGCAATAGTCACACTACATTTTACACTAGTTAGGCCTCATCTAAAGTACTGCATTTAGTTCTGGGCACCTCATTTTAGGAAAGATATAGGCAAGCTGGAACAGGTTCATGGAAGGGCAAAAAAGGATAAGAGATATGGAGAATAAAACAGAGGAAAAGTTGAGGGAGTTGGACATGTTCCACTTGAAAAGAGGATGGGGGAACAGTAATGCTATCACTCTCTTTAGATATCTATAGAGCTGTCACAGAGGTGTGGTAGTGCAAGTTTGGTCTCTGCTGCCCCACAGGGTAGGACCAGATCTAATGGTTTTACATTACAGGAAGATTAGGTTTGGACTGAAGGAACATCTTGACAATAACAGCTGTTTGACAATGTAACCAAGCCTATAGTAGGCTGTGGTGGGTCTCTTTCTGTGGACATCTTCAAAAAGAAGCTAGACAGCTACCTCCCGTGAATGTTCTAGCTGGATTTCCTGAAGTGAGTGGGGAATTGGATTCAAAGGGCTATATGATTCTATTTGACTTGAAGTTCAGCAAAATGTGAAGAGCTACATGATTCCTACTCTGGTATACAGACTCTAAAGATTATGTGCTCCTGGAGTTCAAAAGGCCATAGTATGTGTGTGTATATGCATAGTCAGATAAGGAGCCTATTAAGAGCCAATAAAAGTAAACAGCCTTGTTGCCTGATGAATATAATCCAGCAACCCAGAACAGAGACTTTATTTGTTGGCTACTAACAATTAACAGTTAAAATGCAGCATTTATATGAACCCAAATGATAAAATGATGCACATAATCCTCCATCCACCATCAGCCCCCATAATGCCTGTCCAAAACAGAAGAATCCCTAGAGGGCTTTGCGGAAAAACCTTCCCCAGTCCACTGATAAAAGCTACTGATAGAACTTTTGGAGTTCATTGCTTACAACCAAAAGAAGCTATCTCCTAAAGAATCTAAACAGATATCAGAATAAAATGGGGAAATAGAATGGACCATTTGCTTCAGATTGCAAGTGGAACTGACCATTTTTAGTGCTTCCCAGTGTAAAAACCTGGACTAAAGAGCAAAGCTATATCATTTTATCATTTCTGCTGGCTCTTTATTTGATGAGAGTCTACTTTTAAAGTAGGCTGAAGGTGTGATTAAATACAGTTCATTATGGTTTCTTAGGGGTGGTACAGACCGCCCAAAAGGGGTGGTCTGTAGCCGCCCAAGGAAGCGGCGAGATGGGGCCAAGGCTGCCGCACTGGCAGCTTCTGGAGGCTATGGGGAAGCAGCAAACTGCCACTTCCCCATGGCCTCAAAGCAGTGTGCAGCAGGCGCCCTGGGCACCCGCTGCACCCCATTTCCCTCGGTGGTGCCGAGGGGAGAAAGGGGCCACCACTGTGGCCCCTTTCTCCCCAGATGTTTGGCGCGACTGTTTGAAGGCCATGCCAAACACCCGGCACAAAAAAGGAGCTCAGTTTTTGAGCTCCTTTTTGCACCATGGGAAGGGCGCACTTGGCTCCCTCCCATGGCGTGAAGTTGTCATGGAGCGCGCAGCGATTCTAAACACTGTGTGCCATGATGAAATCATGGTGCACCCATATGGATGCTGCCATTTTTAAATGGCGGCGCCCATATGCTTTAGGGTTAGGGAGGGTGCAGACGCTGCGCCCTCCCTAACCCTAAAAACCCCCAAAGAGCCCTAAACGCGCCTATCCAGGCGCATCTAGATAGGGCCTTAGTGTTCTAGCACCTTCTTCTGCTGTATGGAAGAATGGTTTATGGGGTTAGGAGTTTCACTTCTTGGCCAACTTTTGAAGGCATGACAGTATCAGGTACTGTAGTCTCCCCCCCATGGTAGTAGCTTTCATTACCAGAAGGAAATATTAATTATTCTGCTAAAGGGCTAGTATTACACACATAAAGGAAATATATGTAAACCAAGAAGAGAGGTTTAAAACAAATACATCACAGTGGGACCTCGCCATCTGTCGGATTGCAATCCATGGATCTGAGCATCCGCAGATGGCAAGCCCCATGGTCCCAAATGGTGGTGCATGCCATTAGGGACAATGGGACTTCAGTTTCCACATTTTTTGTATTCACAGGAGGAAGGGTCCAGAACCAATCTACTGAAGATAAAAAGGTCTGACTGTATTTAGTACAGTCTGACAACTGGGCAGTACATACTGCCCCGAATACTGACTGACAATGGGACAGTACATACTGCCTTGAATAGACGCCCTCTGGGTGCCTGTTTTTCCTCCGGAGGGAAGCCGCAGCAGCCAAACCGCACTGCTTCCTGCTGGCAGAAAAAGAACCTCCAAAAAGCAGTTTTTTTATAAGCTGGGGCAGTCCGCTGCTGCAGCGTAATAAGTGCGCCACTGGTGCACTCATAACATAGCATTGCACTGCACCATGTAGATGCTGCGTGGCACTTACATAAAGATGGCAGTGCTCATGTAAACAGGGTGCCACCATCTTGACGCCCCTGTCACGTGCTAGGGTTGCAGGGCATGTGGAAGCCCCACCCCAAGGCAACCCTAGCACGTGACAGCGGCACCTTAAAGGGCTAGTCTATACCAGCCCATTAAGTGCAAATAAATGTTTATGTCATTGCTAATTATGATTATTGATAGGACATGCCAACCAATAATGATTTCTCTCTCTCTCTCTCTCTCTCTCTCTGTGTATGTACATTCTTACTTCTGTAACTTTTCTTCTAAAACCACCTCGCTTCTGTTCCTGCAACGACAGAATACAGGACTATAAGCTGGGGTGTGTGTGTGATTTTTTTCTCCTTCTTCTGAGCAACATACACCATTTGGTATAAAAATAAGATGTGACTATCCCTCCATATATGGATAGGACAGGCATGAAGACTGTAAATGGATTTCCCACTGTCACATCTACTTTGTCTCTTGCAAACAATCCAGTCCTATTCTGAGGCACAACAAAGAAGATTATCACACATGGACTCACCATCTGGGAATCACTGGGGAAACATTAGGGAAGCATGTGTGTGTAACCCTGAAGTGCTTCCCCAGCGTCATGCAATTGCCAGCTTCCTCTAGCATCCCTCTAGCATCATGGAATCATTCAGGGATTGGCGATTTGCTGTTAACGCAAAGTTTCCATTAATAGCAAATCACATCTCCATCGATGATGCCATGACGCTAGAGGGACGCTAGAGGGAGCTGATGATTGCATGACGATGGGGAAGTGCTTCAGGGTTACACACACGCAAGCTTCTCTAACGTTTCCCCAGCAATTCCCAGATGGTGAGTCCATGTATGATAATCTTCTAAGTCCATTTTGGCTCAGGCACCCTGAAAATTCTGCATAGCTATAAATTTCATCCCATTCAGAAAGCCAGTGTGGTATAGTGGCGTGAGCATTGCAGTATGACTGGAGACCAGGATTTCAAATATCTGCTTAGTCATGAAAACCCCCTGGGTGACTTTGGGCAATTCTCTCAGGTATTCTCTCAGGTTCAAAGGAAGGCAACGACAAACCCTCTCAGAACAAACCTTGCCAATAAGGTCCCATTATAGATTCCCCTTAGGGTTGCAATAACTTGAAAACGGCTTGAAAGCATACAGCAACACAGATTTACATTTTTTCACAGCGACCTGGTTTTCTGCATGTTAGAACACTAGGTTGAAGATGTCAAGAAATCTAACTAGTTAGTAGATTACTGACATTACTGATGGACATTATATAGAATCATAGAATCATAGAGTTGGAAGAGACCATAAGGTCCATCCAGTCCAACCCCCTGCCATGCAGGAACTCCTAATCAAAGTATCCCTGACAGATGACAGATGACCATCCAGTCTCTGCTTAAAGACCTCTAAGGAAGGAGACTCCACTACACTCAGAGGAAGGAGTGTGTTCCGCTGTTGAACAGCCCTTACTGTCAGGAAGTTCCTCCTAATGTTGAGGTGGAATCTCTTTTCCTGCAGTTTGCATCCATTGTTCCGCGTCCTAGTCTCTGCAGCAGCAGAAAACAAGCTTGCTCCCTCCTCAATATGACATCCCTTCAAATATTTAAATAGGGCTATCATATCATCTCTTAACCTTCCCTTCTCCAGACTAAACAATCCCAGCTCCCTAAGGCATTCCTCATAGGGCACAGTTTCAAGACCCTTCACCATCTTAGTTGCCCTCCTTTGGACATGCTCCAGTTTCTCCACATCCTTTTTGAATTGTGGTGCCCAGAACTGGACACAGTATTCCAGGTGTGGTCTGACCAAAGCAGAATAGAGTGGCACTATTACTTCCCTTGATCTAGATGCTATACTTCTATTGATGCAGCCTAAAATAGCATTGGCCTTTTTAGCTGCCGCAACCAATATACTTGGTTACAAACTCAGAACTACTAAATGTGGCATCTCAATCCAGCACTTATAGCTCAGTTTGCTAATAAATGCATGTCTCAAATGAAGAATTAGGAGGATTTTACATCACTTAGGGGCTGTGCACACAGCCCCAAAGGGGTGGCATCCAGCTGCCCCTTTTACAAGCAGATCAGGCTGCACCAACTGCACACTGGCCTTTCCAGGGTGTGAAAAGGAGCCGCAAAAAGCATTTTTTGCTGGAACGGGCACCATAGCTGTGGTGCCATGGCTTTATGGTGCTCCTTCAGCGCTGCATCATGTGGACACAGCACTAGAGGAGTGTCATGACGCCATGCACCATGCAGCGTGGTGCACGGTGTCAGACTGCCCTGGGGAGGGTGCCGGGGTGTGCGTCGAGTAGATGCTATGCCTCAACTCCACCTCTCAGGTGGCCTTTCAGACCGGTCTGTACAGGGACTTAATGAAGCCAGTGAGAACTAAGGAGGAATGATATGACTAAGGAATAAAAAATCTAGTTCTCTTCAAGTATTTAGAGGAAACAGTAATAGAAGGTTCAAGCCATAGGTGTTGCCAGATGATGTTTTAAGCATTTCTTTCAACATATGCAATAGCTTTTGCTACCTTCTTGATTTTATCTGAAAAGCCTTTCCCACTGCCATCAATAATTATAAAGGAACCTTCCTGGTCTTCTTCTTCTTCTTTTCTTTACGGAAGTTGCTTTTGTATATTGGGTTGGGCAGGTTGGATAATTTTGTTCCAAAATCAGGTCTGACTCACACAGGTGTGTTTTATAGCCAGGTTTTTTTTTTTTCATTTGACTATTTGCTGAGAGAAATTTGATTCCTTTGCATGTATAGGTTCCTCAGTCAGAGAAATACAGGGATCTTTGCAGTCTCTCATCAGGCATATGCCGGTTAGTTACCTGGCTTTCTTTGGATGGAGAAAATGTAGCCATTGTGGAAGCAACTAGTTGACTGAAGAGGAATAGCAAGGGCAGCACTAAAATACACGCTATGCTCATTCCAAATTTAGGTGGTTTAGCTGAAAAAGTGACAGGTCAATTCTTGAGGCTAGGATTCTCTAGGAAGAAAATGCTTCCAAAAAAAACAACATTCCAATCTTCCAGTTTCTCCCTATTCATTCCAGTTTCTCCCTGTTCATTTTATATGAACATATCTTCTGTTTTATTTTTATTATTAAACTAATCTCAGTTTTAGACTTCTGACAATAATTTTAGACCCAGAGATATTTTTTAACAACCTCTGTCCAGTATAATAGTTAGGGGACAGAGGTTTTAGGGGTGAAGCAGATGACCAATAAAGAGTGGCCTCCAGCCACTCCATCCACAATTGGGCTAGGACCATAGCAACAGCATGCTCTACTCTCAAAGTGGACCGCCACTGCAGGTCCTGAGTTGCACTGGCCAGGGGTCACTTTTACCAGATTGTTAACCACTTAGAGAGTGCTGAGTTCACTGATAAACAACATAGAAATGTACATGCTATTGCTATTGCTATTTTCATAGAATCATAGAATCATAGAGTTGGAAAAGACTACAAGGGCCATCCAGTCCAACTCCCTGCCCTGCAGGAACTCTCTATCAAAGCATCCCTGACAGAATAGAAATTAGAACCATAGAATCATAGAATCATAGAATCATAGAATCATAGAATCGTAGAGTTGGAAGAGACCACTAGGGCCATCCAGTCCAACCCCCTGCTATGCAGGAAATCCAAATCAAAGCACCCCTGACAGATGGCCATCCAGCCTCTGTTTAAAGACCTCCAAGGAAGGAGACTCCACCACCCTCCGAGGAAGTGCGTTCCACTGTCGAACAGCCCTTACTGTCAGGAAGTTCTTCCTAATGTTCAGGTGGAATCTCTTTTCCTGTATCTTGCATCCATTGTTCCGGGTCCTGTTCTCTGGAGCAGCAGAAAACAAGCTTGCTCCCTCCTCAATATGACATCCTTTCAAATATTTAAACAGGGCTATCATATCACCTCTTAACCTTCTTTTCTCCAGGCTAAACATCCCCAGCTCCCTAAGTCGTTCCTCATAGGGCATGGTTTCCAGACCCTTCACCATTTTTGTCGCCCTCCTTTGGACACACTCCAGTTTCTCAATGTCCTTTCTGAATTGTGGCGCCCAGAACTGGACACAATATTCTGGGTGGGGCCTGACCAAAGCAGAATACAGTGGCACTATTACTTCTCTTGATCTAGACACTATACTTCTATTAATGCAGCCCAAAATAGCATTGGCCTTTTTAGCTGCCACATCACACTGTTCACTCATGTTCAACTTGTGGTCTACTTGGACTCCTAGATCCCTTTCACACGTAGTTTCATTCAGCCAGGTGTCACCCATCCTATATCTGTGCATTTTATTTTTCCGCCCTAAGTGCAATACCTTACATTTCTCTGTATTGAATTTCATTTTGTTAGCTTTGGCCCAGCTTTCTAGTCTATTCAGGTCATTTTGAATCTTGATCCTGTCCTCTGGGGTATTAGCTATTCCCCCTAATTTGGTGTCATCTGCAAATTTGATAAGTATGCTCCCAATTCTGTCATCCAGGTCATTGATAAAGATGTTGAATAGCACTGGGCCGAGGACAGAGCCCTGTGGGACCCCACTGGTCACTTCTCTCCAGGATGAAAAGGAGCCATTGTTGAGCACCCTTTGGGTTCGGCCAGTCAACCAATTACAGATCCATTTAACAGTTCCTTTGTCTAGCCCACATTTTACAAGCTTGTTTGCAAGAATGTCATGGGAAACCTTGTCAAAGGCCTTACTGAAATCAAGATATACTATATCCACAGCATTCCCTTCATCTACCAAGCTGGTAATTTTATCAAAGAAAGAGATTAGATTTGTCTGGCATGACTTGTTTCTCTGAAACCCATGTTGAGTTTTTGTGATTATGGCATTGCCATCTAGATGTTCACAGACTCTCTGTTTAATGATCTGCTCCAGAATCTTTCCTAGAACTGATGTCAGACTAACTGGACGATAATTGTTGGGATCCTCTTTTTTCCCCTTTTTGAAGATGGGGACAACGTTTGCCCTTCGCCAGTCTGCTGGGATCTCTCCTGTTCTCCAGGAGTTTTCAAATATGATTGCCAATGGCTCTGATATTACTTTTGCCAGTTCTTTTAATACTCTTGGATGGAGTTCATCTGGTCCCGGAGACTTAAATTCATTTAGATTAACAAGGTGTTCCTCTACTATCTCTTTACTTATTCTGTGCTGAAATTCCCCTATTCTGTTCTCTGCTCCATTATCCTCAGGTTGAGCACCCTTTGCCTTTTCTGAGAAGACTGAGGCAAAGAAGGTGTTGAGTAATTCTGCCTTTTCTCTATCTCCTGTTAGCATTTTGCCATCTTCTCCACGCAGTGTCCCTACCGTTTCCATCTTCTTCCTCTTGCTGCGGACATATCCAAAAAAGCCCTTTTTATTGTTCTTAACCTCTCTAGCAAGCCTGAGTTCATTCTGCGCTTTAGCTTTTCTGACTTTACCCCTACACATGCCTGCTATTTCTTTGAATTCCTTTTTCGTGATTTCCCCCTTTTTCCATTTCTTATACATGTTCCGTTTCAAACTTAGCTCGGTTAAAAGTTCCTTAGTCATCCATCCTGGTTTCTTGAGATACCTCCCGTTTTTCTTTCTCACTGGAACTGTTTGAAATTGTGCCTTCAGTATCTCCCTTTTGAGAAAGTCCCATCCGTCCTGAACTCCTTTATCTTTTAGTATTTCTGACCATGGAATCGCCCTCAATACTTCTCTAAGTTTACTGAAATCTGCTCTCCTAAAGTCTAGGATGCGTGTCTGACTCTGCCTGGCTTCTCCTTTCCACTGTATTACAAACTCCAGGAGAACATGGTCACTTCCACCTAATGATCCCACCACTTGCACCCCATTAACCAAGTCCTCCTTGTTGGTTAGGATCAGATCTAAAATAGCTGACCCCCTTGTTGCCTCTTCCACCTTTTGGACCATGAAATTGTCTTCCAGGCAAGTGAGGAATTTGCTAGACCTTGAGGATTTGGCTGAGTTTGACTTCCAGCAAATATCAGGATAGTTGAAGTCGCCTATCACTACTACATCTCTCTTTTCTGACTGTGTGGTCATCTGTTCTAGAAAGATATCATCCAATTCCTCAGTCTGACTTGGGGGTCTGTAGTAGACTCCCACCGTAACACCCTTGTTGTTTCCCTCCCCTTTGATTCTTATCCAGATGCTCTCCACCTGGCTTCCATGATTGATGTCCAGGATCTCTTCACTGGTGTAAATATCTCTGACATATAGTGCTATTCCTCCTCCTTTCCTGTTTGGCCTATTTCTCTTGATAAGGTTATACCCCTCTATTTCCACATTCCAATCATGAGACTCATCCCACCAGGTTTCAGTGATGCCTATTATATCATATTTGCCTTGTTGTACTAGGAGTTCGAGTTCCTCTTGCTTATTTCCCATGCTCTGTGCATTAGTGTAGAGACATCGCAGACCATGGTTCCCTTTTACTTGCTGCCTGTGCAAGTTTTTTTGCCTCCCACTGTTGGGTCCTTGCACTGTTTGCCTTGTTTCCTCTATGTCAGTTTGACTATTTACGCCATCCCTTTTGCGTTCCTTAAAATTGTCTCCCTTCCCCTCGGAACTCAGTTTAAAGCTCTCCTGATCAAGTTCTTGAGACTGTTGGCAAAAACATTTCTTCCAACTGGCGTGAGATGCAACCCGTCTGTTGCAAGAAGTCCCTCCTCATGGAACCGCAGCCCATGATCCAAGAATCCAAATCCTTCTCGGCGGCACCATCTGCGAAGCCAGTTGTTCACCTCTGCTATTTTCCTCTCCCTTCCTGGACCATGCCCTTCGACTGGCAGAAGAGACGAGATGACAACCTGTACATCCATTCCTTTCAGCTTCCTACCAAGCGCCTCGTAATCCCTTTTGATGTTCTGAATGCTGTGTCTTGCAGTATCATTAGTTCCCACGTGGACCAAAAGGAAGGGGTATTGGTCAGTAGGCTTGACCAGTCTTGTCAGCCTCTCTGTCACATCCCGGATCTTTGCACCTGGAAGACAGCACACCTCACGAGACATCTTGTCAGGCCTACAAATCACTGCTTCTGTACCCCTCAGCAAGGAGTCCCCCACTACGACCACACGCCTCCTCCGAGGCTTAGCAGCGACTGTTCCCTCGGGTGGGACTCTCAGGCTCCCTTGCTCTGTCCCTGAAGTCTGTCCATGCTGCTCTTCTTCATCCTCCTTGATAAGGGAAAGAGCTTCGAATCGATTGTCTAGCTGCAAGCTCCCCGAACAATTCCTTCTTGGTTTACTACTCTTTGTGACATTCCTCCAGCTGTCTGCCTCCTCTGTTTGGCAAGTGACCTCTTCCACCCTAGCATCTTCCTCTGCATGGTACTCATCCAAGATGGTTAGTTCTATTGTGTCCAGGAAATCCTCTTGTTCCCTAATCTGCTGAAGTGTAGCTACTCTGGACTCCAGCTGCTGCACTTTCTCCTCCAAGAGTGCTACCAACTTGCACTTGGTGCATGTGAAGTTCTCCACTACTGTAGGCAAGAAGAGAAACATCCCACAAGAGTTGCAGGTGACTGTGGCAGATCCCACGTTGTCCATACTGCAAAGTCTTTAGTAATAAATATAACAGTCAATCTACTGGGAATACTTCTTTAAAGGTAAGTACTGGCTGCTATCTTACACTTAAAGGGAAGATTCTGTTTCAATATCTGATTCTAACCTAATGCCACTTGAGCAGAGCTGTTCAGTTAAAGAAAACTAAAAACTAAAATCCTTCTCCTCTCTCTGGCCGGACTGTTCTGGAAGGCTCTGGAAGGTGGTATATAAAGCTAGTCTGCTAGCTCCGCCCCCTTGTGACTCACAGATGTGACTCACAGAAGCTCCTCCCCTTCAGCAACGAGCACACGGTCTCAAGCACACGGTCCCAAAATGGCTGCCAAGCAGCTCCTCTCCTTCTCCTCTCTCTGGCCGGACTGTTAAGCAACTCCATTTTCATCTGGTCCTTTGGACTGGAGCACAGCCTTGTATTTGGCTTTTATCCACTTTGGAGGTGTGCATCATGTAAATGCCATGCCCCCAAAGTACCCAGAAGCTACATTATTTGGTCCATGTGTTTCAAACCCATGGCTAGGGTCCTGTCATTATAATCCAGGTATCTTTCCCTTCTCACCTGATGATTTATCAGAAAGAGATGTGGCTCTGTTGCCTTTTCTCTGCTGTGTTTCAGTGCCAGCTACATTGCATTTGGCCAGTGTTACATCTACCAGTTTAAAAGGAGTCAGGTTATACAAAGATACAAAGAGCCCCTGGGGTTCTATCAGATCCTATAAAGATACTAACTGTAGGCTGGTTGTCTTTGGAGCACTAGCCTGCATCATCTTCCTCTTTTGACTGAAAACTGGATGGCCAATTTCCCTGTGATGACATTTTGGCTCAAACGTGTCTCAAGAGCATTTTATTTCCATCTGTCTGGATAGGTCTTTTTTTCTTGTTTATGAGTGGATGAGCATTTGTGGTGTATACATTCCTATAAAACAGTATGCTTCTGCACCCCTCCCCATAGATATCTGATGGATATTGAAGAGTGGAGTTGGTACATAAATAGTATGATAATGGTTCTCAGGTCAGCCCAGTACATATGAATGGCATTATGTCCTGTGACCCAGGAAACTAAGTACAGACTGACTAATAATAATAATAATAATAATAATAATAATAGTTTATTTATAGCCCGCTTCTCTGTACATACACTCGGAGCCGGGTACAAGTAAAAAAACCCATAGATTAAAACAATCCCATGACCTGTTTCCAAACCTCCCACCCCTTAAAAATAGATTAAACCGGCAGTGATTAAAACAGTTATTTAAAAACATATAACGACATCCTAACCCTTCCTTATGCGGCCACGTCATAAGTGGGGATCAGAAACATGGGAGTAGGCAGGAAATCAAAGTCTGGAACCGAAGCCGGGGATAGGGAATTTCAGGGGAAGGCCTGCCGGAAGAGATGCGTCTTTAGGGCTTTTTTGAAGCAACCTAAAGATGTCATGAGACACATGTCATCCGGCAGACCATTCCAGAGCTTGGGAGCGATCGCAGAAAAGGCCCTCTGGGAGGTCTGTGCCAGCCTGGTCTTGATAGACTGTAGTAGGTTCCTCCCAGAGGATCGAAGTGTGCGGGGAGGATCGTACGGGGAGAGGCGGTCCCTGAGATAAGATGGGCCCGAGCCATGTAGGGCTTTAAAGGTTAAAACCAGCACCTTGTACTGTGCCCGGAAACTAATTGGCAGCCAGTGGAGAGATTTAAGCACTGGTGTTATATGTTCTCTCCTAGATGTCCCAGTAACTAATCTGGCTGCCATGTTTTGAACCAATTGAAGTTTCCGGGTTAGGCACAAGGGCAGCCCCATGTAGAGCACGTTGCAGTAGTCTAGTCGTGAGGTGACCAAAGCGTGTACCACAGTTTCCAAATCCCTCATCTCCAGGAAAGGGAGATTTATGTTTCCCGTCTCTCCCTAAGGATTGAGGTGGAATTACAACCTAAAAAGGAATAATTTAAAATGTGACAATAAAAACAACAGTATAAAAATCCAAACAATAAAATAATTAAATTACTACTCTCTAAAATGACCATCATTGTCTGTATCCATGCCATCGTAGTTCTTATATTCTCACAGGAGATCTGGTGGGAAGGCTTGCCAGAAGAGATCCATCTTAAGTGCCCTCTTAAAAGTTTCTAAGGAGGTACTAAGATGGATCTCTTCCGGGAGGTCATTCCATAACCTAGGGGCTGTGGCAGTGAATGCTTTCTGTGAAGTTTTAGTCAATCTTGTTGACTAAGGCTGGTCTGGGGGCAGAGTGGGGGCATAGCATCCACACAACACATGCCCTGACTCCACCACCATGCCAGCATGACGCCATGCACTGCACCACATGGCAGGCAGGGTCACGGGGCTCCTCTGGTGCTGTGTCCTGACGATGCAGTGCCAAAGGAGTGCCAAAAAGCTGCGGTGCTGGTAGCTATGGCACCCTTTCTGCAGCACAGAAAGGAGCTGCTTTTTGAAGCTCTTTTTTGCTCTGTGAAAAGGCCCGATTGGTACTGCAGTGCGTGGTTGCTGAGCCCCAATTTGGCAAAGAAAGAGGTGGCTGCAGGCCACCTCTTAGGGCCAGCCCCTAACTTATAAGTGGGACTTTCTCCAGAAGTACTAGAAAGAGGGATTTTGTGAGCATGGGTGTTTAAGTGTAATAAATCATAGTAATCTGATTTTAGATCCTGTGTGCCGAGGGATAAATGAGGGGAAAAGCAGACTGCTGCATTACTGATATCCTAAATTAATCTCATGAAGCAGCCTAACACACTGTAACCACCTTCTTCAGACCTATTATTCATTCCCCACATGGGAGGGAAAAAACATCAATTGATGCACAAAAATTGTATCTAAAGGATAATATTGCTGAGTTGCATGCAGCCTTCAAATGTGAAGTGGTTGAGAAGGGGAATAGAAGATATTGCCTTACACCAGTCCAGACTATTTTGTCCATCTTGTTCATTATTGTCCTCTCTCACAGGAGACAGTGTTCCAGAGCTTCAGGCAGAGGTCTTTACCCTCACCTGCAACTTGATTTCTTTAAACTGGAGGTGCCAGAGATTGATCCTAGATTGTCTACACTCAAAACACTTGATTTCTTTAAACAGGAGGTGCCAGAAATTGATCCTAGATTGTCTACACTCAAAATATCAAGCTCTAACACTAATCTATAGTCTTCTTTGGGAACAAAAGAATCGACCCATTGGAAAGTCTGAGCATGTTAGTATTGTCCTCTTTTCTTGAGTGGCAATATGGTCCATATCTTACTCTCCACGTGTCCTGATTTGACAGGGACAGTCCCAACTAATCATCTGTAGCCACTTCTATAGTGGCTTTTAATATATCTAGGTTTCTCTCTCTTCCTCCCGCTTCCCCTCTTTGTCCTTAGCTTACTTCAATTGTTGTAAACTGAGTTCAGTGTGTAAAAGTAGTTTGCACAGAGATAGCAGGGGGATGAGGAGAAGAGAGGGTGGGATCTTGCACTCCCCAGTAATCTCATGCAAATTGAAAGTGCTGCAGCATCTCCTAGCTTATGTGTTGTTCCTCCTTAATAAGTTTTGCCATCTGTGGCACATTCCATCACATTTCATCTGTGAAATGTTGGAGGGCATGTAATCTGGAAGGGTCACCTCAGACTTGTAAGGAGATGACGTGGAACATTTTTCTGTATGACCACATCTCATAGAATCATAGAGTTAGAAGAGACCACAGGCAGGTATACCCAATCACATTCACATATGTTTATAGGGGAATTTCCAGGTTTGTAACCATGCCACTCTGTTGCACCAAAACCACTAAAAAATCTTGTGGCTTCTTAAAAGACTAAGGTCCAAAACACACTGCAGAAACAATCCAGTTTGAGACCACTTTAACTGCCCTGGCTCAGTGCTAGAGAATTCTGGGAACTATAGTTTTGTAACATACATTTAGCCTTGTCTGCCAGAGAGCTCTGGTGCCACAATTCCCAAGATTCCCTAGCACTTAGTCAGGGCAGTTAAAGCAGTCTCAAACTGGATGATTTCTGTAGTGTGTTTTGGACCCAACATTTTTCATTTGGTATTAACATTTTTGCACTGCTATCTATAATGATGATAAAATAGATGGATGAAGTGGGCTGAAGACCATGGAAGCTAATGAAAAATAAAACTTGTCATTCTTGAAGGTGCCACATAACTCTTTAGTCACTTCTTTATTCAATCCACTCCCCACTCTCTGTTGGCAAAACTCTCACTGCACTTAGAAACAGAGAATGATAGAGCCGGAGGAAACCTCAAGGGCCAGCTAGTCAAATGCCCTGACATGAAGGAATCCACAGCTAAAGCACTGCTGAGAGAGTGTGTGTGGTGTAGTAGTTTGAGTGTTAGACTGTGACTCTGGAGACCAAGATTCAAATCCTGGCCCAGGCATGGAAACCTACTGGGTTACCTTGGGCAAGTCACACTCTCTGAGCCTCACAGGAAGGCAATAGCAAACCTCCCCTGAAGAAATTTGCCAAAAAACAAAACAAACCCATTATAGGTTTGCCTAGGATACCATAAATCAGTAACGACTTGAAGGCACTCAAAAACAACAACAGGCATCTAACTGGTGTTCAAAAATAATCAAAGAATAAGGCCATTGCCTTCTGGAGTAGTCTGTTTCATTGTCAAACAGTTCTTACACAAAAAGTGAAAAAGATAACTTGAAATGTAACAAAGCAGCACTGGAAGATTTAAGAGCTTAATAATTCAAAATAATATGATGTCCAGAAAAGATGACCAGCCAAAAATCCCTCAGACATAAAAAGTGAAAGCTAGCTGAAAAGACACTGTATCAAGTTCTGTGATGGACATTGACACAGATACTAAAATTCCATGAGGAGTTTTCATGATGAATTGAGAATTGCTCGGACTGAGAGTTCTTTGGGCACACATGTATGTGAATTGCAACCAAGGATATCAATGTTTCCTTAAGGCAAAATTATGCCAAATTCTTGAGATGAGTAATTGTCTGGGTTGATCCCAAGAAACATTAACGTTATGCTAATGATTGGCAATAGCCAGCTGATTTGCAATTCCTTATACTTAGCCAAAGGTATAAAAAAAATCAGAGATGAACAAATTCTATAAAATGATTTATGGCAATAACATAGACACCTGCAAATTTGAATTGCAGCAGTACCATAGACTCTAGTGTATTTGCTTGTTTATTTAAATTTTGAACCTGAACCATCCAGAAGTCTTCAGTTGGATAGCAACACTAAAATAACATACCTCTAAAACCAACCCATTGAAAGGGAGAGAGAGAGAAACTGAAGCCCTAATGGATTTAAAATAATATCCTTTGGTTATTAAAATATAGTCTGAATAAGAGAATAGGATATGGTCCCAGACATTATTTGGGGCACAGAGTTCTTTTGTAGTTGTGAGACTTCTGGCTACTGAGGACACCCTTTGTGTACCCTCACGATTGACAAACAGATTGTTTGGGTAAGAGGGTGTATCTGACAGGTCTTAAGGTCTCAGAATAGGTGGAAGGGACCATCAGGTTTCCTGATCATTTTCTCCAAACCTGAATCCCCTGGTATTTTTTGAATGCAGCCCACATCATGACCAGTGGACACTGATGATGAGAATTGAAGTGAAACATATTGTGAAAGGATGCTGCAAGGTGTGTAGAATTCAGAGAAGACTGCCACTCTTTTTCTTGCCAGAGAAGTGTCTGCCTAATGGGTATGCAAATTTACCATGTGCATAATTGCCCCAACAGTACATCTCCATGCTGAAAAACAAAACAGAACAGCACAACATTTTTGCCTGTCCCAGACAGATTTGAAAGACACAGAGGCTGTCAGGGGGAAAAACTGGCAACACAACTCCCCACTCATTTATGATGGATAAAAGCTATCCACTAATTGAACCCAAATATCATGGTGTAATTCATTCTCAGTGAATCACTGAGTCACGGTATGATCATTACTGCAAGTCTCCTTCTCCAGAGGCACAAGAGCAATACTTTCTGCTGGTCTCCTCTTCTCACCCTCTTCCAGTGCAAAGTGTGACCTCTAGAGGAGGGAGTATGTCATTATTGGCTTTGGATGATTTAGTACACCAGTGGTGCTGCTACATATCAGCTGTTCTTTGCCCCCCCCCCCCCCGAGCTGGCTTCTGATGCAAAGTCACACTGTTGGAGAGACTAGTAGGACAAATAGGCATGATAGGAAAAGTAGGCAGCAGAGGCCCACCACAGGTGTAACAGAGATAACATGTATAAGAAGTATTTGTAGAAAGAGGGAGATGTAAGATCTGTTGGGGGTGCAGTTTCTTGTTTCAACTGCGTTCAGCTCTGATCCCAAAAGCAAAGATATACTTTTCTTTTACAAAATCAATTTCTATATGTATTTTGAACAAACTGCATACAAGCCTTTGTGGCTTTCAAAATAGCTACATGTGTGTATGTGAGACAATAAAATAATAGTAAACTGTACTATCACATTGTAAAACAAGCAGAAAGACAGAACTAGATAGTTATTTACTTATTTATTTAGTTGAAATATAAATCACTTTCCTGCCCACCTAGGTCCTCAAATCAAGGCAGAATAAAATCACAATGTCAAACAGAACAGAAACAAGACATTATTTTCAAAAACAGACTAAAACAGCAGGGATTCAGCTGAGGATCTTATATCCTGTGCAAGTTCATAGAGAAGGAGGTGGTCTTTCAGATCCTGGTCCCAAGCTTTATAGGGCTTCACAGGTGAAAACCAACAGCTTGGATGGAACATAGCTGATTCCCAGTAGGCCAACACCTTCCAGAATGAAACATTCAAAAATGCAAGACTGAATTATCTAGGCGAGCATAGAAATCAGACCTAGGCCGTCACTACCACCTACCAAACCAGCAAGATGTCCGTTGATGAGCTTAAGGCATGAGACGGAACAAATTACACATGACAGAAATCCTCTTTCTCAATCCTTCACCTCAATCCTCCTCCTCCTCCAATAATAATACCTTATAAGTATTTTAATAAGTAAGTTTATAAGTGATTATTAAGGAATAGTTGTTAAGTTTTAAAAAACTAAATGTCATACTGCCTGATACAAATACAGTAAACAACATCTTCATAAAACCACATCAGAGATATAAAAACAGCACAGGAAATCTCACCCTCCGCTTTTCCCAGAACTGAATATGAGGATTTCCACATTTCTTAACTCCATATCAAAACTTGGCAGAATAGCGTTTCAGAGAATATGGTGTCCCTGTTGAAGGTACACCTTGTACAATATTTCTCTGTATCAGTAGCTTGGCTGCCTCTTTCAGAGGAGAAAGGAGTTAGTGTGTCACACCCTACAGACTGAACATTTTCAGAAATCTGGGTTCCAATATCACCTGAGCCAGTGGCTCAATCTGAGACTTAAAACACTTTATAAATTCCTTATATATATTGCACTCACATATTTCAGAAACCATGATTGCCCTGCATGCATGTGAACTGCTTTATGTACATAAAAGTCACACTTTGTGACCCATCTCTGAAGAAAATTTTGGATTGACACAAATGGCTGCACATTCTCAGACCCACATATCATTCATGTGTAGCATGTTAATTCTTACATGGTGTACCTTTCACAAGATTTTGCAGCATGCTATATAAGTGGCTATATTGTTGTCATACAATCGTAGATTCAAAGAGCTAGAAGAGACAATAAGGGCTATCCTGTCGAACCACCTGCCATACAGGCATTTACTATCAAACCACCCCTGAAAGATGGTCATCCCAATTCTTTTTATTAAAAAATCTCCAAAGAAGGAGGCTCCACCATACTATGAGACAGCATATTCTCCAGTTGAGCAGTGCTTCCTAACATTGAGCTGAAATCTCTTTTCCTGTACAGTACTGTGAATCCATTGTTCTGGGTCCCAGTCTCTGGAGCAGCAGAAAACAAATTTGCTTCAGCCTCAAAGTGGCACCCTTCAAATATTTAAACAGAACAATTACATCACCTCTTAACTTTCTCTTGTCCAGGCTAAATATACCCAGCTCCCTAAGCCGTTCTTCAGAACCTGCACATTTTGGTCGACCTCCTCTAGACACGCTCCAGATTGTCAACATCTTTTTTGAATTGTGGTGCCCAAAACTGGACACAGTATTTCAGGTGAGGCCTGACCAAAGCAGAATACAGTTGTACTATCACTTCCCTTGATCTAGATACTATACTTCTCTTAATGTAGCTTAGAATCACATTGGAGTTTATAGCTGCTGCATCACAAGTTAACTCATCTTCAGCTTGTGGTCTGTTAAGACTCCTAGATCCTTTCCACATGTATTGTTGTCAAACCAGGTGTCACTCATCCTAGATCTGTGCATTTCAACGCCCCTCCCCCAAGTTTAGTATCTTGTATTTCTCCCTGTTGAAATTCATTTATTAGTTTTGGTCTAGTTCCCCAATATGTTAAGGTAATTCTGAATTCTGATCCTGTCCTCTGGGGTTTTGGCTACCCTTCCTAAATTGTCTTTTAGTGTTTGTAATCTTTTATTTGATAAGAAGACTGTACCAGCCATTTATCGAAGAGATTTTTTCCATTCTAGCTTCTTTTAAAATACATGCTAGCGTGATAAAGGGAGAGAACTGAAAAGGGGAGTTTTACAGATAAAGAAGCAGACCGATCCAGATACTGCCTGGTCAGGGTGAAAGGTGTAATTTCATTAAAAGGAGTCAAAATTAGCCAATATGGTAAACACAATTTGAGTCCTTGTTCTAGTGTTGTTCCCCCAAATACACCCTTTCCTTCCCCTTAGAAAAACAAGTATGTACCAGATATTCTGGTCAGTGTCTTTTTGAGGAGAACCACATTTTTCATGCAACTCGAACAATTCCAGAACCCTGCATGGACTTTTTGGTGCAAAATTTTGGGCATTTTGTGCAAAACAAACAAACAAACAAACCACAAAACTTTGCACAAAAATGTGCATTTCTGGAAAGTGGAGTTTTTTTGCATGAAAATTTTTTCCCCACACAAAGCTACATTTTAATGGAAAACGACTGTCCAGAAGATGACTGTCCACTTAGTTTCCCCAACTGATTGTTGTTGTTGTTTTTGCACAGATAAAAACCATGGCTATCCAGAAACAATGCTTTTTGCATTAAATCCACATTTCCTGTGCACAAAAAGACATGTTTTTGCACAAACCCCCATGTATTTCTACACAGAACAGTTTCTCAGATCACCCTGGGATGTGTTAATATCAGGCATGAAATGTTTAGGAATATTTTATTTTTTTCCCCTGTAATGGGGACAAAAGTGTAGAAATTATTCGTCCTTGCATACAGTGAAGAACTATCTGAATATTTACATCTCTGTTGGTATGGCTGTTGGCGAAAGAGAAACGTATTTAAATGAAAAATGAAATTTGTTGTTTTTGTGTGCCTTCAAGTAGTTTCTGGCTTATGGTAATCCTAAAATGATCCTATCATGAGGTTTTCTGGGGCTGAGAATGTGTAATCCCCCCAAGGTGACCCAGTAGGTTTTCATGGGTGAGGAAGGAATTGAACCCTGATCTCGAGTTGTAGTGTAACACGCAAACTCTACGCCTTGCTAGCTCTTGAGAAATAGAATTACCATAGACCAACCTTAACCTCAAATGATATTATCATTACATTGGAGGCAAAACCAGTTTGTGTCCCTTTCCTGGTATTCCTGCACTCTATGGTTGGCATCTGGTTAATGACTAATGCACACATAAGTGTATGTGTAAGTTTCTTTTTGGATAGGACAGCTGTTTTCTTAGCCTTGAGCTCCATCCAACTCCACCATACATGGCAACTGTCAACCTCCAGGTGGGTTGGTGGTGGTGCTCAACAATACCAGAGAGAAGGGAAGCAATGAATGAAAATGGGAGGCAATTCAGATCATGGACATCCAGATGTTCTGAGCTCCTGGGGGAAGAAAAAGATGAGTACACTGCTCTTGAGAGTCCATTTATATTCCTTCCCTTCCCACTGAGCTGAAAATGTTGCTTCCCTATGTTCTGAATAATTGTGCTGGAGGGCCTACAAATGCCTAGAGAAGTGTTCTCTTTAAGAATCTCTATGTCCTCCAGTATGACTTTTGGTGGAAGTTGACCATAGAATTGCACTGGAGGACCTAGAGATTCTTAGGGAGAACATATTAATCCAATGATTCCCAAATTATGGTCTGTCAGGCATTTTGGATTTCACTTCCCAGAAGCCTCAGACATCTTGGCCAATGGTGAGGGATTCTGGGAGTTTAAGTCCAGAACACTTGGAAGACCAGAGTTTGGGACCCACAGTAGTCAAATCCATGAAAAATAAAATCTACCAGAGTCAAGTCCATACTAACTGGACATGGTTTTCATGGTCAGAGTCTATGACAGGAATTTGTTAGAGCTGCCGATAAAGGACTGATATAGAAAATTCTCTTGCACTGCTTTATTTTGTGTAAATCTTGAGGAAGAGAGATTTATTTTGCTCAGAAGATCAGTGTAAAAGAAACCCAGTATTCCTTGTCTGTCAGTCTGATAATTGGGTCACTTGAAGATGAAGATATTCAGGCATATTTAATGGTTTTTGTCCACAATGTTCTGTGTTCATAGTGAAATCACAGTATTCAAAACAAACAAACAAACAAAAAATCTCAGTTTCACAGTGTATAGGCATCTCATTGCCTTTTAGCCTTGTTTTCTCAGTCTGTAAAATGGGTATAAGTGTTATCTCTTCCTATTTTGAAGGCAATGCATTTTCTAGTAATCTTATGAGGCCGCTTATGATATGCAGCTACGTGACATGAGCCTTGGGAACACGGTAGGCTGTACAACAGGCAGAGCGATCATAAGGGGCTTGGAGAGAGTGGTAGGGGATCCAGAATGGAGCACATAAGAAGGGCCATGCTGGATCAGACTAAAGGCATACTTAGTTGAACACTATGCACTGTTGCCTGTAGGGAACCCATCGCCAGGACATGAACATTCCAGCACCCTCCTGCTTGTGTTTCCCAGCAGCTAAACTACAAAGGTATATAGTACTTCTGATACTGGATACATAGCCATCCTGATAAGTAGCCATTGGTGGCAATTATAGAATCATACCGGTAGAATCATAGAATCATAGAGTTGGAAGAGACCACAAGGGCCATCCAGTCCAACCCCCTGCCATGCAGGAACTCTCAAATCAAAGCATTTGGGGAGCTTTGGGGAGATGTTGAGGAATGAGGTTCTTTGGATTCATTGACCTTCTGAATCTGCCGCTACATGTCCTCTTGCTCCCTATAACTGGAAGGCCAACACCAACAAGAGGAGTGATGGTAGTGGAGGCTTCCATTGGTATGGTGGAGTTTTCTGAAGGCAAGGAGAAAAGGAGGCCTGCAATGTACTAAGACCTGTTGAATGGTCTCCCAGAGCCAATAGGCTGGCACTCTAAACCATTCTTTTTTAAAAATGAGAAAATGGCCATGGAAATTTTTTTTATTTTTCAACCAGAAATCAATAAAGTAGACTTTATAGGTCTTATGGAACATCTGACTCTTCTAGCGGAAATGGTGTCTCTTAAAGTAATGCATTATTCTTTTCTAGGGGGCATGTTGCTCCTCTAGAATATAGTATTGTTCTTAAGGGGATGTAAAGAAATAATCGAGATTCTTTCTGGCTTTGAGATTGGGAAGTATTGAGTGATAAGCTCTGGATTTAGCACAGTGTATTTTCACTAGTGAACTACAGTTATAAACCAAGCCTCAATGAAGATCTTAAAACTCCCCATCCTCCCCCCCCCCCGCCTTTCAGTTCTTTAATTCCTTTCCACATCAGCAGATGAAGTCAGCCCTGGGTGTTCCTTGTGTTTCTTTAAATACCGGGAAGACGACAAAAGATATTTAAAACAGCACATGTTGTGGGAGGGAAACATACCAAAAATATGCCCTTTTCTTAGGATGCATCAGCTCTTACACCTTCCTGGAAAATGCCAAAGGACAAAATAATAATTTTAAAAAATCTAAGGGTGAAAAAAAAAATACCCACCCTCCTTTACACAATGAAAGATCATACTTCTGTGTCACTTTCCACATCATCTGAAAATTTCCAGAGTTTAAAAGCATTTGTGAAGGGAGGGGAGAGTTGTCATGAGAGGTATCTGGAGGTTGTTTTTTCTCTTCTTCACACCAACAAAGCAAAGTTCTTCCCTCTCCACTCCCTTCACTTTTCTTTAAAAAAAACGGAGAGAGAGAGAGAGAGAGAGGGAGTTTTGAGAATTTTACTTTTCTATTCACTGCAGTCCTGGCCAAAGTAAAGCCCTCTTTTACATTGACGTCAAGATCTTTACTGAGATTAGGGTTTCATTTCTCTATTGCAGCAATTAGCCAGGGAATGTATAAAAGGCTTGAGGGAACCAAGCTAGGACTCCAGAGGGAAAGCACTTCATACCACAGGCAGATAGCAAGAGAGGGAGAGTGAAAGCAAGAGTGGCAGAGGAGAGAGGCTGAGAAGGGAATGAAGGAGAGAAGAGCAGAAAGTTTGTGTACCAAGGCTTTCTGCCCCCTTCCCCCTCTCACAAAGGGGGGAAAAGTATTGTTTCACCTGATAGCTTTGGTGATAAAGGAATGAGGGAGCTGCTGAGTGCTTCAGTAGCTCAGAGTTAGAGGAAAGTTTGCAATTCTGCTTCAGTTTTAGAACTGCAGGCAATTGGCAGCCTAGCCGCCTCTCTCAAACAGACATGAAAAGAGCTACTGACTAAGGAAGAACAACAACAGGAGTTTGACTTAGAGTTTCTGAAAAATTAAAAGCAGTTCAGGGTGGAAAGATTTTCACGCTGGCATTTTGAGTTATGCTTTTTTAAGCAGCTTCGGCTACACTGAGACAACTTTCTGAGAGAGGAGACAGGGGCACAATGGGTCTTTAAGAAGCACCTTGTAATTTCCCCCCCTCTCATCCTCCTCCTCATTATTATTACTATTTATTTTTATGAGGGTACAGGACATGACAAAGGAACTCAAGGGAAGCCACTGAAGAGCAGCAGCAGCAGAGAGAGCAGCAAGCAAGATGGGTCTGTTAAGTGTGGACCTATTGATCACGCTGCAGATCCTGCCTGTTTTTTTCTCCAACTGTCTCTTCCTTGCACTCTATGACTCGGTGGTCCTCTTGAAGCACATGGTGCTTCTCCTGAGTCGCTCCAAGGCTGCACGTGGCGAGTGGCGAAGGATGCTCACCTCAGAGGGGCTGCGCTGCGTCTGGAACAGCTTCCTCCTAGACGCTTACAAACAGGTGGGTTTGTGGCACTGGGGTGCATGGGCATTGAGAACCAGGGTCTGACTGCGGCCGTTGATTTCCACCACTTGGGATAAGCTGTTCATAAACTTTCCCAGAACACAAAGGAGTTAAGTATCATGATCTGATGTACTTACCACAGGATCAGAACTCTGAAATTCCTGCCTCTAGGTCTGGGCTTTGCTTAATCAAATATGTGTTTTTGCTAAGATTGTTATTTAGGAAAAAAATGTATAGGTTTATTTATTCTGTGCAAATGTGTATAATAAGAATGACTTCTGTGTTGCTCATTTTCTTGCCATTTAGTTACTCTGCATTCTCTTTGTATAATTTAACTGTTAATGATAGTCTATTTATTGCCTTATTTCTCTGTATCACAAAAATATGTTGTAGCTGTGTGCCTTCAAGTTGTTTCTGACTTACAGCAACCCTAAGGCAAGCCTAACATGGGGTTTTCGTGGCAAAGATTTGTTCAGCTGGGGCTGAGAGAGTGTGGGTTGCCCAAGGTCATCCAGTGGGTTTTCATGCCTGAGGAGGAATTCAAACCCTGGTCTTCAGAGTCACAGTCCAATGTTCAAACCACTACACCACCAGATTTGTAATGTATGTATGCATGAAATACATAAATGCTGAGTTCTTGCTTTTTTTTTTTTAAACTTTCCAAAAATAGCAGAATGTATGTAAATGTAAATAGGTGTGGGATGGCTGACTGAATATGCAAGCATGTGTTTTACCCCCACAATAATTAAAAACAGGCAGTTCGCCAGCTCTACAAAAACAATATTTTACTGGTAGTGTAATGTGCCCAATGCCAGAATAATAGTTTTTCATTTTGCTGATGTGGTCCAGTGACGTGGTCTATGATTCTATGACTTTCTAGCATGAGGCTGTCACAGATGCGCCATGTAACAAGGCTGCCACTTCCTTTTGGAGGGATAAACACAAAGGTTTGGAGAAGAGTTAGTGAATGGGATGCTTCCAACACTTGTTAGTAAACTGATTGGATGATCCTTTCAATAAGCTTTATTTGTAGGAACTTTCCTTCCTGACTTCATCACTTCCCTGTTGGGGCAGATGAGGATTAAATTATTAGATTCTGAAGCAGAACACTATGAAAATTCAAATGAAGCGCCTTTCCTTACTTAAGTTTTTTGTTAACAGCTTGATGTTTCCCCAGCTTCTATGAACAGGTTCACTAATACAGTAAGGGGAAGAGCTAGGCTTGTATTGACTTATGCAACAGCAGCAACAGAGCCTTTAGTTCTAAAATATTTTTAAAAAACTATCCTTTTTGCATTCTATATATGCAGTATAAGTGCTTTTCTTATACAGCACAGTGGTTAATTCATTCTATACCCAAAGTAGGCTTCAAATTTTTCAGTTTCTGAAAGTCTGAGGCCTCTTGTTTTGGAAATTGTGAACATTTTGGATACAAAAGTGAATTTGTCACTGTGTTGTATAGTGAAGAGACTTGTGTTACAAGCCAATCCTTTTCAACAAGTCATGTTAGAATATGCATGTTTCTCATACTTTTGAAACACAATGTCAGTGGCTTACATATGAAAGTGCTTGGTACTGTAATAACTGGCAGAACATTGGTTATTTAAAAATGCTGTACAATCTAGCTGGTCTTGTGACATAGTTTTCCCTAGTCTTCCTCTAGATGTGTTGGTTTACAGCTCCCATCATCTCTAGCCATTGTCCACATTACCTGTGGATTTGCAGTTTGAAGAGCAGCACATCCAGAAGGCACCAAGTTATGAAATGTTACATGAACTATGCTCTTCTGAGAAATCCATTGCACCATGGAGAGCTCCCATGGTAAAATAAGGACTAAAATAGTGGGTTGGGTACCCAGGGAAAATCTTCATATAAAATCCTTCTCACATCATCGGGAGAATTGTCATTGACCTACTAGAGCTCACAGGACATTATTGATATTTGAATTCCCAAATTGCATCCAATAAAAGTATAGTTTTAGTTGACTGAATACTTTGAAAGTGGTTGGATATTCAGAATCTTATTGAAATATGAAGATACCAGCATAAAATCTTTGAAATTATTGCAACATTGTAGGATAAAAACCTATCTGAGCTGAATTTTCCATTGCAAAGTTTACACAAAAGTATCCTAAAGGCACTAGATCCTGTCCAATCTTCAAGGCTAAGCAGGATTAGCCCTGGTTAAAACTTGGATGGGATCCCACCAAGGAATATCAGGTGCTGGCAGCTGTATTTCAGAAGAAGGAGTGGGTAAAACCACTTCTGAGTACTCCTTGCCTAAGAAAACCCTATGAAATTCATGTTGACCAGAAGTCAACAGGCAACATGAAGGTGAGTACACACAGAGAGACCATAAATGTAGTTCATTTAGGATATTGTTACCTGTAAGGATTGATACTTCTTTTTCTGTAATGAAAAGGTATCAGAACATAAAATCTTTCCCCAGATCACTTGATTCCCCCCCCACCCCCGCCACGGGCTGTTTTCCTTTTGTCATAACTACTGTAAAATATTGGAGGTTGTTTTTTTTTAATTACCTATAGGGGTTTTTCAAACAAAACTAGTCCAGGGAAGCAGAATTAAGTGCCCCCTTGACATCATATGTGTGTCTTTGTTCTGGACTATCCTAAACTGCATTGGATGGGTACTAAAATCATGTACTTGAAAACATCTGTGTAAGTAAATTTTTGTTATTTTAATAGCCATGTTCACAAGATCACTTTGGAGTAGTTAAAAAAAATCATAACTATTTAATCTATTCACTTACAGAAGCACTGCAGTGACTTTAGCCATAAAGGGTTCAGTACGGTGCACAAAATTTGCACAATAACAAGCATTATATTTTATTTCACTTTTTAACTATAATTACCTTCTGCTTTGCAACCATAATGGTTTCAAAGTGGTTCACAATGAGAAATGTACAGGCAAATGATGGTGCTATGTCAGTTAGGAACAGTTGTAGGCATTGTTGGGTGGATATGCTGGGGATGGTAGACTAGGGATGCATCTACACTTTAGAATTAATGTAGTTTGATACAACTTTAAGTGCTGTTGTTGCACCCTATAGAATCCTGGAATTTGTAATTTTACAGGGTCTTTAGCCTTCTCTGCCAAAGACTACTGGTGTCTCATAAAACTACAAATCCCAGGATTCTGTAGGATGGAGTCATGGCAGTTAAAGTGGTGTCATTATTTCTACAGTGTGGATGGAGCAAATTTGTTTTCTGCAGCTCCAGAGAACAGGACCCAGAGCAATGGATTCAAACTACAGAAAAAGCAATTCCACTTCAACATTAGGAAGAATGTCCTGATGCTAAGAGCTGCTGGACAGGCAAATACACTACCTCAGAATATGGTAGTGTCTCCTTCTTTGGAGGTTTTTAAACAGAGGCTGGATGGACATCTGCTAGGGATGGTTTGATTGTATATTCCTACATGACAAAAAGTTGGACTTCATGGCCCTTGAGGTCTCTTCTTTCTATGATTCTATGATCCTAGGTGAGGAAAGGATGGAAAAGGTGAATTGGGAATTCCACACTTATTTTGTTGCAGATCCTATCCAAAATTTCTGAATATTTTTACCCTGTTGGTCTGAGAGAACGCTTGGGATCAGAGAAATAATCTTCTTAAGCTCTCTGTCTTTGGAAGGTCAAGTACTGTTACTGATATTAAACAATGAGAGCATGTAGCGCCTGGCTTTTTTTCAACTCCAAAGTAGTAGCAGTAAAGGGGGCATACATTTTGTGGGGCCCTTTCACCATATGGTATTGCTGCTGATGCTACTTCTCTGAGGAAATATGCTTCTGACACTACTTCTCTGAGGAAATATGTACCTCAAAGTAGTGCCTGTACTGTGTAAAGTCCTTTCTCCATCCTTCTACTGTTGTTGGTTGCCTCACCAGGCCTGTGGAAGAAGCCATCAGAAAAGTTAAGACTCTGTTGCAGAAGTAGGCTACAAAATTTTTGCTCATCTGCCAGAGTTTTTTGTGGAGCTGGACTTCCCAAATGAGCTGATGTTGATGTATTATGGCATCTGGCTGTGGCTCTGATAGTGTCAACAAGAAGTCCTAGGATGGTATATGTTCTCCATTTCTTCTGGTTCCTATTGTTGACAGTATTGCTACTGTTGTATGATAAAGGTAACCACTACTTATCTGTATCCTTCATGCTGGGTATGTGAAATATTTGGGGTTGGATCCAGATTAAGTCATATTTAGAGAAGATCCACTGAAATCAAAGGGACCCAAGTTAGAACTGGTAATAGACATTGCAGTGTAGCAGTTTGATTATTGCACTAGGACTCCAGGTAACCAGGGCTCAAATCCTCGTTCAGCCATGGGAATCAGGCATGTCATGCTCACTCAGCCTGAGAGGAAGGCAATGGCAGACACATACGGTACATCCGGAACAAATCTTGCCAGGTAAGTTCATCTTAGGGATTGCCATAAGTGAAAAATGACTTGAAGGCACACAGTAAGTTAAACCTGACTGATCCAACTTAATAGGCCATACATTAAGTAAATTAAGTCTGAATACAACTCCCTTTGAAGTCATTCAGTCTTTGAAATGTCAAAAATTTAAAAACTTTCATAAACATATTTACCATTTGCATCCAGCTTGGATATACAGACAGTGCTCCACACGTAGTATCTTGGAAGTTCATATCTAAATCAATACAGAGTTAGCCCAGCATTTCTTTTTCCTTCTCTTTTAATCTTTTCAAAGGATGAGCATTACTAGAGCAAACACAAAGAATAAAATTCTCATGAAACTTGAGCTACTTAATGTGTGAATGTTCTGTTGCATCTCAAGATTGTCTTGGAGGAAGTGAACACACAAGTTGAAACCAGAGAGTGAGGGAAAGCTGGAGTGCAATGTTACAATTCCAAGAGAGTTAGTGAGAAAAAAACATGTTATGATGCAGTTGGTTTTAAATCATTGTATATTTCTTCCCTGTAGCTGTAAGCAATAAAGAAAAAGGAAGAAATAGTCATGATTAACATGGATCTCATTTCCATGACATCTCTTTGCATACTGATTTCCATGAATATTGTTTCCAGTTTCTATACATTGCCTTGCTCATGTGTCTGAGTAATATCCAACTGTCCCACTCTGTAAGGCAATGAAATTTGCAATGATAACACTTAATTTTACAAGAGAATGCATGGAAGGCCAGAATGTGTTGTTGAAATGGGTAAAGGAAAGTGAGGAGAAGGCCAGGCAGCTGTGAGTGAATGTGTGTGTATGTAACAGAAAAGAGCCCCTCCCTTTACTAAGTTTGCTTTTAATTAACATCACATTCACTAACATCACTTCCAGATGTGAGATATAACTGATGCATTTGACTTTTTTTGTAAGTTATCTCTGCAGGCAGCAAAAGCAGATACCTTAATATAGTTGTTAGAAAGCTGGCACATAGAGCAGTAAACATTAGCAACAGTTCTAAAATTAAGGTTGAGAGCAAAAAGGTATTATCTAATGGGCTTATTTGATTCATGAGTAATTTGTTGCTAAAGTGGGTATATGTTGATTCTGTGTCATTGGAGAGACTTTTGATGATTCTGTCATGTTTGTCCATTTTCGCTCTGTTGTGTATTTTTATTCAGCTTTAGTAGGTTTCTCCACACTTACTGAACTTTGCTTTCTGATTTGAACACCTGCCAGATTCAGTGTGGATTTCTGCTGTACTGTTCCCTCCTTATCATTTGAATAGCAGCCCCAGGGAGGCAAGCACACCCTGTGTTGCACAGAGAGTTTCTTTATAACAAGGCTAATTATCATAATGAGGGTTAATGGAGCTAGCGTTTAAGACTGGGTATCTTTACATTAGAGAGGAAAAGTTCAAAGAGAGGGCTTGTTTTGAGGGCACCTCATGCCCTCACTCCAAAAGATTCTGTAATGTCGCTAGATGCTGTTGGGATGAACAAGGCAGCTATATTCCATCACATGTTTAGAGAGTGATGTGACTGCTGAGAAAACATGATGATGAAAACCCCTGATTGTGTATGTTCAGGACATTCACAATATTCCTAAGTTATATAGGTCATCAAGACGAGTGCCAATGTAGACTTTGTGGCAGGCGGTACCACCACGTTTGAGCTATGCACAATAACACATATGTTTATAGGTAATGCAGACAACCCACCAGTCACTGCAGGGACTCTTTGAAGAAAAAAAATACGTTTCCTGTACATCAAGTTATACTTCAGCACTGTGTGAGACTTGCTTTTTATGTAATCCACAAAGGAAGAAGGAAATAACACAGCAAAAATCCGTTTTCAAATAGGCTAACTTTGTATTACTATACAAGAAGTAATAAAAAGTGCAAATATAAGTGGCCAAGTGTTTGCAGCACTTCTAAAGCCAATATTGCCTATCAAGGTTCCATGGAAAATTGTGTGTGTGTGTGTTGGGGGGGGGGGTTAATCCTGCTACTCTGGTTTCTTTGTGAGATACATACTTATGTGAGAGTTAGTTCTATTCAGTATAATTCTCAGCTAACCTAAGTAAGAGTGCCATGGATGAAGGAGGGATCTGATATGAAGAGAAATTGTATAGATCCCAAAGTCCCATGCCAGAAACAGAGCACTTTATGTTCACTTCCATTGTATGGTGTCTTCAGGGCAGGGTGTGGGTGGTTGAGGGCTTGCCTGCAGTTCTACAGATTGACCTAAAACTGACCCTGTGATATTGTCTCAGCAAACATGACAAGAGTGTTTAGGACAGAAGTTTGGGTAAAACTAACTGGTTAGGAAGAGCTTTTTCTATTCCAGTATCATTTCTCATACTGCTTGGGCAGTTGCCTCTCCGAGGCCCACAAACAGCTCATAATGGCAATAGCAGCCCTCTCCACGGTTATCATTTCCCAACAACTGGCCCTCTGGTGGTATGCTCACAGGGCTATTGTTGCTGCTGTTGTGTCCCTTTGTCTCTGACTTATGACAATGATAAGGTGAATAGGTTTATAAGGAAGGCAATAGGTTTATCACAGGTTTTCTTGGCAAGAATTGTTCAGAGGGGGTTTGCCTTGCCTTCCTATGCAGCTGAGAGAATGTGCCCATAGTCAGCTAGTGGATTTTCATGGTCTAGCAGGGATTTGAACCCTGATCTCCCGTCATAGGCAGCATCCACACTGCAGAAATAATACAGTTTGACACCAATTAAACTGTCACAACAGTTATGTTATGACATTTTGGTAATTATAGTGTTTTTTTAATTATGCCAGAGCTCTCTGATTGAGGAGGCTAAATATCTCACAAAACTACAATTCCCAGAATTCCATAGCATTGAACCAGGGCAATTAAAGCAGTGTCAAACTGCATTAATTCTGGATTGGGGATGAAGCTATAGTCAAATGCTCAAACCACTACACCATGGTGGCTATCCATAGGAGTATAGGAAGCTGCTTCACACCAAGTTGATCAAATAGTTCAGTATTGCCTAGTTTAGAAAGGAGCCTCCAAGTTTTCTTAAATTCATAAAACAGTGATACTTTTATGGGGCCAACTAATGATAATGGAGTTGCGCATTATCTGGATTTTACTGCTCTGTGTTTCCATGGACAGAAAGAGGGAGTGGCCTCTGCCTGCATTGCTGTCCCTCTAGGCATCATAACCGGCAACAGAGCAACATCTTAAGAAAAAATGTTGGCCTGTGACTGTAACATCGTCATTTTTTCTTATCCACTATGATTTTTAACACCTTCATAAGCTTGCCTCTCATAGCTTATGCTTTTTTTTTATTTCAGCAAATAAATGTGTCACTGTTTTGTGCATTTTGTATTTTGTTGTATTTTGCTGCATAGCCAGCATGGCTACCCCTAATATGTTTCCAAACCTTCCTAGAGGTGACAAGAAATGGGTCTGAAAGCTTCTACCTACAATTCTTGTGTTCTGCTACTGAACTACAGGCTTTCCCTCAGGACCAAGAACAGAACCGGGCCATAGAAAAACATGGCAGGGATGCACCAGAGGATGGCAGGGTATGCATGCATACTTCTTCATTCACATGCACTACTGTATAGGTACTATTACAGCTCTATGTTGCCTTGAGTTTCCTATAGGTTATAATGCTAATTCACATATAATTATTCACAATCTGTATAATTGGGGATCCCACATACAGGCTTCCTGGGTCATAACCAGAAATGCCATCAGTGCAAAATTAGGATAAGCTTCAAGATCAAGTTAGAGGTAGCTTAATCTTTATAGGTCAGGGTCTTAATTATGTAGGTTATTGTGCCACAGCTAAGCAAACCATTTTACTTAAGAACGCTTAACCTAAAGCAAATTAAGCTAATAAAAGTATGCTAGTAGGTGTGATTTACACTAAACAGTCTGAAAATGGTTCAAAATCATTAGTGCCTGTTGTTAGGAAAATCTCAATAGCTGAAGCACAAAGCTGTTTGAGGTATAGTGAGAAATTGTTGGTCCTTCCAGTCACTTCTTACAGGGCTTGAGAATCTCTGCTGTCAGTAGATTTTTCTTCCTGGTATACAGGGATAATAATACAAATAAACTTATAAATAGGATGTCAATGCCTTCAGATGCTTCTTAGCCCTTATTGGGAAGTCATTCTCAGAAATAAAGCAAGCATGTTCCTGTAAGAACAAGTGTCTCTAAGAAATAAAGAGAAGCACCCAAATAATGTTTCTGGAGCTTATCGCATGAACTTTAAAACCAACTCAAGTGTCCTGGGCTGCGGCCAGGATGTGAGAAGGAGGCAGGGATTATCACATTCTACATCACTGCCTAATTGCTGGCCACCATTAGACCAGGTCCCAGCCACGCTCTGGCAGCACTTTTTAGAAGCTGGAAAGCTTCCAACTTCAAGAAAGTGCTTGCAAAGTGTGGCTGGAACCTGGTTTGGACCCGGGCTGATATCGGCTGGTGATTAGGCAATGATTTAGCATGCCATAATCCCCACCTCCATCCCACATCCCAGCTGCAGCCCAAGATATTTGTGCCAGTTTTAAAGTTCATGCGATAAGCTCCAGAAACATTATTTGGGTGCTTCTCTTTATTTCTTAGAGACACTTGTTTTTAGAGGAATATGCCTACTTTATTTGTGAGAATGACTTCCCAATATGCCTGATGTTATCCTTAGAGGCAGTGTTGTGTAACATCATTGCAGAAGCAGTTTGCAAGAGGTGGAGAGTGGTATATAGAATAATGGTTGGACTCCTCTGTGACTTTTTGTCTGACCCACCACTGGAAGAGTTTTGGCAGGCTTTTAGGGCAGTGGAACAAGTCCTCTTAGCCTAAGCCCATCTGCTTTCATCATCTTTGTTTACATTGGCCTGGAGTTCAAGGAAGTGGCTTTCTTTGTATTTCACAGTAAGAGTTTCTTATGAAACAAGCTCTCTATTAAAAAGAAATATTGTCCAGTAGTTCTGAGTCCAAAATAGCATTTTTGGATGTTTATTAAAAAATAGTGAGTAGTTTCTCCCAAACAGATGTTGAAAATGCTGTGCTTATACACAGAGAGTGAATAAACATAATCTCAATAGGATATTCAGGCAGAAATATTAACAAGGAGCAAGGCTATAGATTGTTTCCTATATATTTTGAGAAGGATGAACTTGTTTTAATTCTGGGCTTGGGCCTGGGAATGTAGTCATTCCAGTAATATTCTTTATATCCACTAAGGGTGAAAAGGAAAAACATCATTATTGTGGATCAGCAGGAATGAGATATTTTCTGATGCGGGGTGAATGTATGTATGCATGTAACCAACCACAGAACCTTCAGAATCATATCTGGACCTCACAGCTGCAGAATTATTCCTGGATATTATCAGTGCCTATTTCCAACTGGAGTCTACCAACAAAGTATACTCTGCTACCAAGAAACGAACAGATATTATCTAATAAAAGGGTGTTCTAAGGCTGATTGCTCTTCATTTCTCTCATTTAAGAATATTCTTTCTCATTCAGGTGAAACATGAAAAGGTTTGGAGTGCAGGACAGATATATGAACACACAGAGTCCTAGTCTAGCATTCTGTTAACATAATGGCTAATACGTTGCCTGTGGTTAGTCTAAGAAGTGAATTGGGCCTCAGGTATGTGAGGGACAGAGAGAGACACATAGTGAAGGGCTCAGGGAAGACCAGGATGCATAATAGTTGGCATTTGATAACAGATTACTCTTAGGGAGGGACATATTTGGCAGATAGCATCCAGTTACTGTTTCCTAATGTTATGCTAAGGAATATTGCAGTACCTTTGAAGCTAACTGAGCAAAAGACGGTGTAGTGTAAGCTTTTGTAGACTTGGTCTCCTTCTTCAGATGCATGGAGTCAACTGGTGCCCAGGGAGAACTTTCAATAATAATAATAATAAACCCACCTCTCCCTATGGATCAAGGCGGGTTACAATAAAAAAAAATACATAGCACAATATAATATTCAATATATAACCCAACAGAATAAACAATTAGACAATCCCCGTCCTTCCACCCCCCAAAAATAATAACAAATGAATACAAACATAGGTAAAATAATTAAATAATTATAAAACAGTTAAAAATGGGCAAATGGAGTAAGACAACCAGGGGCAGATAGGCTGTCATTTGATGGGAGATCAGTCTAGGAAGGCCTTCCAGAAGAGATCCGTCTTTACTGCCCTTTTAAAGGCGTCCAAGGTGGCAATATGACAGGTCTCGTCTGGCAGGTCATTCCACACTTTTGGAGTGGCTGATGAAAAGGTCCTCTGGGAAACTGCAGCAAACTTGGTCTTCTTAGACTACAGTAAATTCTTCCCAGAGGACTGGAGTATGCGGGGTGGATTGTACTGGAGGAGGCATTCCCACAAATAAGCTGGACCCAATCCATGTAGGGCTTTAAAGGTGATAAACAACACCTTGTACTGCACCCAGAAGCTAATTGGAAGCCAATGGAGAGATTTTAAAATAGGTGTAATATGGTCAATTCTGGATTTACCAGTGACCAACTTGGCTGCCATATTTTGCACTAGTTGAATCTTCTGAACTTGGCACAAGGGAACACCATGTAGAGAGCATTGCAGAAATTGAGATGAGAGGTTACCAGCATGTGTACCACCATTTCTAGGTACCCTTGCTCCAGGAAGCAGACACATGACTAGCCATAATCAGACACATGAATAGCCATAAAAATACGAAACTTGTGAGTATGGTGATGAGGTGACAAGCGCAATTTCAACTATGGTCATTGAGGGACATAAGCCAGAGAAAGGATGTTGTTGTCTAAGGTCAGTGTGGGTGAATGGCCATATGAATGGTAAAGGGAGTTTTGGAGTCTGATGTGTGCAGGCTGGGAACCAGGCCAACTCCTTCTAGTTCCCAGCCTGCAAACACCACACTGCAAAACTCCATCCACTATTCATATGCAATCCCTTTCCTCCTGCCATTGTCCCACAATGGCCATAGTTAAAACTGAACTTGTAATCTCTTCATCGTACTGATATTCTAGACCAACATGGCTATGTTTCTGAATTCTTGTTCCTAGTAGGTGTGGCTTTTGAGGAATGGATCCTGTACTGGGGAGGGACAATAGTAGTGAACTATCCTTCAATGTCAGTGGTTGGTGAAAATGTGGCTGAATCATTGCAAAATGACAGGCTCCTAAGGGCTTGAATGGATATGAATGGAACAAAATCAGACAGAAGGTTTCAAAAGTATTATGTTCATAACCCTAATGTAACATGTCTATGTTTAAACAGTCAGTGCCACAGCCTGTTAATTATCTGGCAGCATCTATTTTCTGTAAGGAGTTGACACAGCCTGCCACAGGACTCAAAAATCTCTATGATCTATGATTTTATCCTCTAAAATAAGGATGAAAAAAGTGCAAATGCTGTGATTCTTTGTTACTATAGTGTTAAGTTCTATTTCTAGGTAGTGGCTTATGAATGGGTCTCTTTTTTGCCTGCCTATGCCACCTCATTTTTCAATCTGCATGAAGAAGCAACACTAAACATGCCATTGCTACTGAATGAAGTTTTAAAGTGAGATTCCTTCACTCTGGGCATTGAACTAAAAATGCAGATTGAACCTTATGCACAAACAGACATTGATACAGTCCAGCTCTCACTTTCTTTCTCTCCAAAAGCAGCTAACCTCACACTTAAGAGTCTGGGACAAACCATAAGCAAGGCATGATGATCATACAGGCATTTGGTGTTGTTTGTCCTTAGTTTTGGGCTATTAGTAATCTATTGCCTGAAAGTATGAAGGTTTAAAATAAAAAAAAGTTACTGGGAAGAGCTGGAAAAAGTTCAGGTTTTGGATTATAACTTCTAGAGTCCCACAGGCTGTGTGGCCATTGGCCATGCAGTCCATGGAGTCCTGGAAGTTGTATTCCAAAAATGAATGAAATTTAATCTCTGTGCTATTGATACTCATGGTGAATGGGTCCCTTCCTTCTTTAAAAAATAAATAAATCTAAGTACCATATCATTTCATGGCAATGAATTCTACAAGTTAATTATGCATGGAATAAAATAATATTCCCTTTTATTTGTCAGGATCCTGTCCAGCCATTTCCTTTGATTGTTCTAATATGAAAGAGAATAACTTAAATTGTTATTTTGAGTTGAGAAGATTAGAGTAGTCAAGTTAGTTGAGGAAAAACAACTTCCTAGCTTCCCCATGGAGGATAACTAGATGAGATAGAAAATCATAGCCCAGCTTCTTTGTCAAATCCCCAGACATACAATGGATCTGACTGGTTAGCAAAGGAGTCTGTTATTATAAGGAACTCTGGAGCCAGAGTTATTGCGTGTGAGCAAAATTTTCTGGGTTTGTTTCTCAGAATGGCTCTTTTGCCTGCCTTTGTTTGTAATTTCAAAAGAGGTTTGGCAGAGCAATAATTTTTATTTTTTTTTTTTGATGACATTTCTTTGTGGTGTGTTGTGGGTATCTTTCCAAGAGCTAATTCCACCCCCCCTTTCAATAATGAATAACAACAACAAAGAAAAAAAGGCCCATGAAATGGATGTCAATCCTATTCCTGAGTCTGTTAGAATAAAGAGGCCTTTTGGAAATGTTAGAGCTTCATCAAGACCAATTAGCAGGAGATGCTGCTGGTTGTTTCTGAGCATTAACTACTGGGCAGGGTTGGCTTTTTTGGAGTGGCTGATGTTAGCACGGAACAAGGCACCGACCTAATTACTCTACTGCAAACGCAGAGGAGGCCTTGTGAATGTCTGCTTGGCAAGCCTTTCTCATTAAGGACAAAAATCTCCAAACAAACAGAAGGACTCCTAGTAGCAAAAATTAACATGATAGGTAACCTGTGGTCACTAGATTTGCTTTGTTGCTGTGGGAAATGTAGTGATGCTACTCATGCTAGGTGACAACTTAGTTACTTTCCAGATATGTGATGATGTGAAACTTGCTACTGTTTAGTTTTCAAAGTCCCCTTGGTTTGTAAGGTACTGCATTGGAGAAAGGCACAGAGAACACCGTGCCATTGTCTCTACATAATTAAACCAATGCCTTGGCACCAAAGGGGTTTTAATACTTGAAAGACCAAGTGATAACAAATGTCTTATAGAATCTGGGTTCTTCTCTTCCATTTCTCCTTTCTGATGTTAAGGAAGCAATCATTTTAAGATGAGTATTAAGTACAATTGAATGATATTTTAAAAAAGGAAGATTCTTTTGAGTAGGGATTTTATTTTTTTTATTTTTTCCATTGGATACACAAACAGTAGGCCTCCCATTCCAAAAGTCTATCTGGGCATATGATCACATCAGTAAAATATAGTTTTTGTATGCATGGGTAGCCTGAAAAACACATATCCTGCACACTGCAGCAAATGTACCTATACTATGGGTTTGGGAATCCCAACCCTTTCCCTGCAGTTACCATGCACCAGGTGGTTGGTTGTGTAAATAGTGTGCACAGATCTTGAATTTCTTCACAGCATCTTTTTAAAGAATCAATTGTAAATGTTCACTGGTATTTTATTGTAAAACTCTACACGCTATTTAGAATTCATGTCATTGAATATAACGGGAGATACAGTAGAGTTAAGTGTTGATGCATGTATATCTTTAGTTATCAACACTTATTTCTTGACCTTAAAACTAAAGATACATATGCCGATCATATTCTCATGGTGGTCACTTATGCATCATCCACCTCCAAAAAGTGCACCAAAGAACACAAATTAGCATAATATTTCCATGTGTTTATTTACTTAAATCAAATTTAGAGTATTATAATTTAAATAGACATTCAAAATATCTTGCCATAGTCAGAAATAGTATGATATCAAATGTGTCAGAAATAGTATGATACCATGATACCAAGTATGGCTTTCCTGTCTACTGTCCAGATGCTAATGGGTTATGGGTAACTTCACAACCTGTGGTCTTCCAATCCAGGTAAAAGATAACAGGATTTATTGCAGATTCTTTGGTTTGGATTTTAATTTTGCCTTGCCCCCCCCCCCCCCGCCCCATTTTCATGTATGAAGTAATAACTTGTACAGGTGGAAACAGTACCTAGACATGCCTGAGAAGCATGATAGGGGCAAAGTTGCTAGTGGACAGGGCTTGATTACTTTACATTGGTCTTCTCCTGTTGCTATTTTTATTTCTTAATATTTGTAATTCATATGCAGCCCAACCAGAAAAAGTCCTTGGCATGGTTTGCATTCATAAGTAGAAAACAAATAAATAAACAAATAATAACAATCAAAACAAAATTGTAGTCAGTTTCAATATTAAAATATTAACGTATCAAAAACCTAGCAACAGAATTGATAATTAAAAAAAAAACATACACCCAAATAACTAAAGATTAAAGATCTGACAGACGAACAATGTCTTGGCCTGGTATCTAAATAAATGCAAGGGTACCAAGGAGATTTTCCAGGGAAGGACATTTCACTAATGGAAGGGGGCACTCTAAGGGTCTCTTTCCCTAACTTCCACCTATTACATCATTGTGGGAAGTGGCACCCAAAGTTGGTATTAATAATTGTGAAGGAAAATGTGGGACTAAGTATTCCTTTAGTTAGCCTTACCTTAAGCCATTTAAAGTGTTTAAAGGTCAATACCAACAATTTGTATTGGGCTAGGAAATTGCCTAGTAACTAATCAGCACTGGCATAATATGTTAAACAGGACCAATGTCATTGCATTCCTGCCCTTTAAAAACCTTGAAATTTGATTTTAGAATTCCATAGATCAGATCTAATTTTTGTTCAAATATATTGTTCAACAAATGAAAACAATGACATATAACACAGACTGAAAAGGGGGGGGGGGAGGATCAATAGAAGAAAGTGAAAAGGATTCCCACTTTATGTTCTGTGATATAAAAGGTTTACATTTATTTGCTTAATTAAATACAAATGACAGCAAATCTTATGTAAATTATCATTTTTTGTTTTATTTTATGCAACAGGTGAAGCTCGGTGGAGAGGCTCCTAACTCCAATGTAGTCCACATACCCAATGGGACTGGTGATAGCAGCAATAGCAGCAGCAGATGGAAAAACTCCAGTGGAAAGTATGGCACTGAATGCCACCTCCTAGACTTTGCCAAATCGGAGCGCCCGCTGGTGGTCAACTTTGGCTCAGCCACCTGACCTCCTTTCACAAACCAGCTGTCAGCTTTTGGCAAGCTGGTGGAAGAGTTCTCTGGTGTGGCTGACTTTCTGTTAGTCTACATTGATGAGGCTCACCCATCGGATGGCTGGGCTGCTCCTGGTGTCTCCTCCTCCTTTGAGGTAAAGAAACATAGGAACCAAGAAGACAGATGTGCAGCTGCTCACCAGCTGCTGAAGCGGTTTTCCTTGCCACCCCAATGTCAGATAGTGGCAGACTGCATGGACAATAATGCCAATGTGGCCTATGGGGTTTCCTTTGAGCGTGTGTGCATTGTACAGAGACAAAAAATTGCCTACCTTGGGGGCAAGGGACCCTTTTTCTACAACCTTGAAGAAGTTCGGCTTTGGTTGGAGCAGAACTTTAGGAAGAGATGAAATCCAGACTTATCATGGGGATGTAGATCCCTAATTCCCCTTTTGAAGTGATGCTGAAGGGAGGTAAATACATCCTGATTTGAACAGGTTTTTGAAAAGGCAAGATACAAAAAAGCAGGCCTAAAAGGTCAAATGTACACAACAGATGCAAAGCAAACAGATAAACAACATGTTTTATCCATTACTACCTGAATTTCCCCCTTGGTCATCAAGAATGGAGTTGGGGAAAGTTTTGCCTTTAAGATGCGAAGACTGGTGTGATGAGATATATGCTCCATAAGCAGATGTTTCTTTTGTTGAGATTTTTGGTACATAAATAATTGAAAGCATTTGCTTCCAGAAAAACAGTTAATTGTGAAAACTATACCATCACCTGACATCAAGGGGTATCCCTTTGTTATTCTGCATTTGTCCCACTGAATTCCAATTCAGCAAAATATTAGAAACCTGTAGCTTGCCAATGTAATGGAATAGAATTCTATAATTTGTGACAGAGTGATAACAGATTCTTAGACACAAGTTCCAGTATCTGCTATGAAATGGTTGCTAATGCCATTTTATTTGCTGAGACCAGGAGCTAGAGCTAGGCACAGTATAGCTGAAGTCCTGAAGCTTTTAAATCTAAATAATCTGATTGATGAACCACCATGGAATAATGAGACCAGACAAGGAAGATGGGTTAATCAAGGGCCACTTTATTGACCTAGTTACATTTGTAAATCTTGAAAGATAATATAGGAGAGAGAACTGATGTGGGATCAGCTGGGTCCAGGTGTCACCCCTGAGTACCTCTTCAGCCTTCCCTTGGGGAAAACACCCACCCCCATAGGGCAGTCCACTTGACTGGACTGCCCCCCCCCCCGACTGGGCTTCTGATGAAAGGTAGACCCAGGCACCCCCACGTAAGCCATATAACTGTAGAAGCAGGGGCAAAACCCCAGGTCCACCTCAAGGGTCGAGTCCTTCCCCACCTCAGAGCCACAGGAACCCTAGTGAGGTAGTTCCAAAGCTCTACCTACACCACAAGGGGGTGCCCCAGTGTGCACCAATCTCTTCCATTCTGCCCACTACTTGCCCGATGTTGTCCTATTTATGACTACCACCCTTAGCCAATCATCCCGATAATTCCCCAGGCTGCAGTGTGGATTAGGCCAAAAAAAAAAAAAAAAAAAAAAAAAAAAAAAAAAAAAAGGGAAAGAGGAGAAACAATTCCTACTTGGGCCTGAAGCAACCAGCAACACACACACTGCACCAAGGGCAGAAGGGTGGGGCACGGTGCTGAAGCAGAAGGAGGGTGCATGTGAGGTTGGGTCACCTTAAGTTGTCTTTGACACCCCCCCCCCATGCAGCATCATGGAGTTTATGCTCTGCCCGCTGACTTTCTGGCCACATCCCATTGGACTCATCAAATGCTGGGTCCCTCCCGGCCATTACTGCACTCGGCAGGTCCCAGGGACCCTCTATTAGTTGGTTGGTTTCAGTATTTTTACAACAGATGGTTCATAGGGTGAAACTGATAATGGCTTTTTTATGCTGTAATATAGTCTTAAAGATGTCTCAGCAAAACCCAACATGGAAGTCATATAGGCTGATTTTGAATCTTAATTCACTGCTGAGAATTGGATAACATTATAATGTTATAGCAGAAATATCTGTTGTGCCTTAACTAATTTTGCTCCAATGGATTCCCCTCACATGTTGGATGCAAAAATCTCATTTAAGGGAAAAGACTGGTTGATGTGAATCCAGCCATGCCCTTTTTGTATTTTCAGAGCCAATTCACACAGAAATGTTGATTGTGAGATACCAAATGATAGCCTTAGGATGACTGAACTTGGTTACATGGGGGATAGCTGATTTGTGTTTCCCTTTTCTTATAGCTAGGCTATCATATCACAGTCACAATTATATTCTGAAATGCATGCTTAGCTGAACTTAATTTGTAATTCTTAGATCAACCAACAAAGGCAAATCCTTCTAATAATATCAGCATGATCTTGTATTGCAAACAAGCTCATCTGACAAGCAGATATTCCCTTACTATCCAGTTCTGCACCTGAATGATCCTTGGGGCACACTTGCATGACAATCTTCTGCACACTAGGTTCCACTCCATCACACCCAACTGGGAGAACAAGAAGTTATTTTGCCTCGGTCCTGTACAAAGAGAACGGTGGGATATAAATTAATTACTTAAATAAAAAGGTTGTTCCTGCATTGTGGGAAATCAACAGGAAAAGGTTTTCATCCTTTTCTGAGTCCATCATATTCTGTTCAGCTTTTGGACAAGTATAAGCAGTATGAACCTGGTGGTTGTGGTCTTGGGGACAGCATGAAGTGAAACATTGCATCCAGTCCCATAAAAAAAATGAACCATATAAACATGGCTTAAGGTTTACTGGCATATGACATTCTTCCTAAACTGAGGTCATCTCTGAGCAAGGAGAAACATCTGTACTGGAGTGCAATGTAAGAGTATCCCTCTGTAGAAAAGCCATTGTAATTATTACAATATTTAGAAGGAGTGTAGGGAAAGAAAGGCAAGGTGGGGAAAGAAACTATGTATACCAAGAAGTCTGTTGTGGAAGATGCCATTTCGATATCAGGATCAGTCATGGTTTCATGTACCTGGATGTATCACTTGGCATTTGTGTGTATTCACAATTACACAAGGGCATGTCTGACAGAGAAAGATGAAGCTGGCTAGTAGTAGCCCTGGATGCATGGAACTGAAACATTTTTTTATCAGTGTGCTTGCTTTCTTTTAAAAAGAAAAATAACAGAAGTACAGTTAGGGTTATGAGTTACAGTGTATTTAGGGTTTTTTTTTAAAGGAAAATAATTTATTACATTTGGAAACAATAATGTAGAAAGTGTATTTTTTGTGTGAGGGAAAAGAAGGGGGATGGGGTTACTCACCACTTTACCTCATTGGTTTTAAAACTTTTTCCATTAGTTAAATGTGGTAGGGTTGATCTCTCTTCCAATTAGTTTTTAATCGTATTAGTTCAGTGAAGTTAGTTCAGCCTGAAAGATATTTCAGCCTCAGGGTTGATGAACTGCAGCAGGCCAGTGCCTTAGCCTATCTTCCATTTTCAAAGGAACATTTTCAAAAAAATTCATGTTGCTCTCACAGGCACACCCCTCATCATCTTCAGTAAGAGGATGATAAGGAATAGAAGCAGTGTTATGAATTAGGTGGAATTTTTCAAGAAGAGAAAAAGAGGAAAAGTGATTTTGAAAGGGACACTGAGCACAATTCTTTAGGAAGGTCTTGTGTACAGGTTCCATTTGAGTGAGCAAGAGCTGCACAATCATGGCAAAAAGTAGTATCACCTTAAAGATGTGACACATTTTATTTGACATGATTTCATAGATTTCAGCCCACTTCATTTATTAGAAAAATGCTTTTAGGAGAATATCCCTTGGATCGTATCCAATCTCAGTTTGGGTTACAGGGACTTCAGGGTTGTAGGGTCTATTTCTCCAGATGGCCAACAAACAAACAAACAAAACCAATCAACATTACCTTTAGTAAACACACAGCAATATTTAGAAATGTTCCCTCCTCCCCTTAAGTTGACATTGCCTCCTTATTTGTGCATTCTGAATATCTTTTTGGTTTTATTTGTGCCAATTCAGCTAATGCACAAGACATTTTAGAACATGATTTTCTCTACTGCAGGTAGGCAGACTTGACAGTGAGGTATGAATGCCATTTCCCCCCCTTCCTTCCTTCCTTCCTTCCTTCCTTCCTTCCCACAGATAACATAGCACACGGACACACATATACTGAGAAAGAATGTCAGAGAAGCTGAGAATGAATGAACAGTGAAAAGCTGGCAGCTGGAGGGCAAAGTGGTGACATGGTCTTTCAGTCCAGAGTAACATACTGCTTTATCACACTAGGGGGCAAACAAGATTTAAACGAGAGTTAAACTAAAGAAAACCAGGAAATGCCTGATGTTTATCACACAACATTTCCTGGTTTTCTCTAGTTTAACTCTTGTTTGAATCCCATTTGCCCCCTAGTATGATAGAGCAGATAGAGATGTAAGGTTGAGGAGGAAGAGAGGGACAGTGGTATGGAATGTGAGATTCATTAGCTTGCAGTGAAGAATATAAGTAAGCAAAGATGTTGAACCATAGTCAATACTTATCCATAAAATGCTGATCTTCTCCAGTTGCAGCATGTGAGATATATTTCTTAGCAAATATTTCAAGATAACATTCTTTATAATTAATCCTCTAATTATTCGGTTCCTTAGTGATCAGCATTTCTACTCATTACAATTTTTTACACATTATATTGCCCCTTCTAAGAAAAAGAAACATCAAGTATTACTTGTCAAGCATTACTAACTGTGTTTATTCAGATATATATTGAGTAAACATAGTAGATACATGCAGGTATATAACTGTTGGAAGATTACCGGCTCAACATCTTGAAGGCACCTTAACCATTAGGAATGATATCCAGTATCCTGTTTAAAATAGTCTAATCTGGATTTTACATGGAGGCAAGTTCAGTCTGTGGCAACCTGCTAGGGGTTGAGGTCCCTCTCACCATTTTTTAATAAGTATAGTGGCATGATGGAAACAATGTTGAGCATTTTATGTTCCACTGTTTCAAATGGGACTGAATGATAGATGTGCGGTGCAGTGTAATCCTAAATGTATTCACCTGGGAGTAATATCCCTTACCTTACTCCCTCACCCAGGACTAATATCATTTCATAGACCTTACCCATTGTGTCATTGTGTTTAGAATTGCAGCCAAAATCTGCCACTGAAATCAGAGGGATATCAATATGCTTAAAAATGGTTGCATCATGGCCTTAATTTTTATCTTGACCCACTTAACTAAGAACATCTTCATGAGTCATTCACACACACACACACACACACACACAGCATTTTCAAAACAATTTTAAAATCAAATGAATCCTTATATGAGCAAAATCAGCCCAAAACTCTTGTGGTAATTTACAATTCTAGATTTATTATGGCATAAGCTTTCTGCTTAGCTTTTATCTATTAGCATTCATTATGCCACAAGCCATATTTTGACTGTACAATACAATTTTATGCATGGGACACACCAAAAAGTGTGTATAGGCAGGATCATTCAGTAGTATATAAATCCAAATGAACTTGTTGGTCATATTTAAATTTGTTATTATATCATTTCATGGAATGTTCTTTTTTCTTAAGGAGAATAAAACATTCAGTACCAATTTTATTTCTTCATTTTTATAACTATACTTATTTGCTTTCTCCTTCTCATATCTTTCTGTGTTTTGATCATTTTTCATTTTATTTTCCTTTTTTAGGTAATTGTTTTCTTTTCATATTGGGGTTATCAACCAAGCCAAATTACAATTCTGGACCGACACAAAGCTTTGTTTATTTCCCACTATCTTCTTTGTCCTCATTCTCTAAACTCTTGAAAACATTCAAAAATATATATTTGTATGAAAAAAAACCCTTTTCTTTCTCATTTGAATTCCATGGGTAAGACAAAGTATTTTTGTGACGGTTGGAATACACCGTAAACTCACAAGAGGGACTGTGAGTGACTAAACTGCAATACTCATTTGCATATCTAAAGTCACAGCAATTTTGCATGGCTATTTTCTCCTTTTTCTGTTTTCATTATTCTGTCTTTTTTCTTATGTGAAAAATCCTTTTTATTCATAGATGTGTGTTCCCCATACAGTACAAGGATTAGGAAACTGGCTTCTGTCAACAGAAAATCCACCAGCTTGCTTTCTTTTCCAACAACACATATTTATGACTCATTCCACAAACGTAATTATGCCTATGAACCAGGAAAAATAATTATGATAGGGATACATTTGAAAAATGTCCTAAGAAACAACAGATCTCCTCTCCAGATCCCACAAGCAGGAAATTTTATATATATATATAATCTCCCATAAGCACCCCACAACGACACTGGGAGGGACGTTTTAAGTTTTGTAACTTCTTGATTTGAATTCAATTTCCTTCAAGGTTTTATCTTGTTAAAATGTATCATTTTTGGTCATCTGCTAGGAAAAGGTTTTCGAGTTCAGGTTTAACCTCTTAAAATTAATGAAAGAAAAACTGGAGACAACATAGAGAAAATACTAATGTCTACTAGCAGTTCAGCAAGAATCAAAGAATAAAATAAAATCAGACTGCAAGCCTTGAGGTGTAAACACAAAAGTGTTTCAGAATCAACATGCTCTAATTTAATTGCCAATGCATTATGCAGCTAGCTGGCTTCTGTTTGAAGGAGGACGCTGGTGTATAGCTGGATTTGCCACATTTAAATTCTTTTTGTTCCTAGGCTAAAAAGATTTCCCTCTCCCCACAATGTTTTCTGTGTCACCTACATTTTTGTCCTACTAATAAGAGGTAGATTCTTGGATAAATATTATCAATTGTAGCTGAGAATGACTAGCTGCATGGCCATGTAGTTTGCACTTAAATGTTCTGGATAGGCTGAGGCAGCAAAATAAAAAAATTAAGAAGATATAAATTTGAATATAGTATGCACTGGGCCAGATCGATCTAAAGGCCAGTGAGGTAGTGAAGCTGGGTTGAATCCAGACATAATTAAACATAAATTAGCTTAGTTAACTAACTAACATCCCACTAATTTCAGTGGGTCCATTCTAAGTATGAACAAGTCTGGATCCAACCCCTTATAGGGAATGTATTGCCTATACTGGTGTCTGGGAGACTAACATTCTGCTTTACATCTTGAGTTACTGTGCAGACCTGTGAAAAATGGGTTTCACAGACCATCATATATGTTAGAAAGCTTAAGGTGAGATAACTTATATGAAGTTGAGCTGAGTTAAGCTTCTCATGAACTTAACTGGTGTTCTGTATGTGACCTTTTGTGTTGCTGGATGTTGGATTTAGATCTTAAAACCTGCATTCAATAATATAACCAAAGCAATAAAAGATATATCAGGTAGGGAATACAGGCCAGTCATATTCACCTCTAGACCATATTCAACGCAGGACCCATATTGACCAAACTTTGGCTGGACCTAAGACTTGGTATGCAAGGTTGAGGAGTGAGGATGAGGCAGAGATGCTAGTGTCTTCATGAAGACCACTAACAAAAGAGTGTCTCATTCAGTTGGTGTTCAGATGCCTTGGCACTAGCATTTCTCTTTGCCTTTTTCTCTCAATCTTCAGAAATGGGAATGTCTTTGAAATCCATTTAATATGAGTCCTGGGTCAATGTGGTAGGGATTCATTTTTTTTTGTTTGTATGCATGTATCCTTGTTTAGATGTTACAAATACACTCTGTAGAAAAAGAAGCAGAAACGTTACAATATTGGTGCTGCGTGGACCATGTACTTTATAGAACTGTTTTTCCCTTGTATTTTAATAAAAGTTGAAGAAAACAAGCCTTTGTCTTTACTGTCGTGAATATGTTGTAAAGGTAGCCACAGACCTCAAAATCATAGAATCATAGAGTTGGAAGAGACCACAAGGGCCATCCATCCAGCACCCTGCCATGCAGGAACAAATGAAATGACAAAAGGTTGTTTAAATGGCACACAGTCTTCAGAGTGGTTTGATCTTCAGTGATCTAGGAAAAGTACTGTGAAAACAGTTTATTTAAATTCATTTGAAAAGAAAATAATCTAATTAGATAAACTCGATGTAAGGCACCATACCTGAGGGCTAGTCTCCATTGCGTTCCCCAAAAGCTCACAAAGAGATTGAAGGGATGGATTGCAGAGGTGCACAGCATGAGTAATGAAATGCAAAAATTAATGCAACAAATCACTTCCATAACATTGTTGTGAACAATGTCAATGGCCTAATTTTAAACACTATAGCAAGAAAGAGGGGATTTTTTAAAAAAACAAAACCCTATCTTTTCAAGCTCTCCCAGTACTGAAGAAAGATTAAATGTCTAGTCAAGCCAGATTTTTTTTACATGCAATTGGAGGGAGAGACCCACCTTGTTTTTCGTACAAGCAGCAAAACATATTGGGTCTGCCCTGTCACCATTATGCTGGTTTTTGTTGCTGCCATATTGTCTGCCTGTCTACCTGCTTGGGTGAAGATTCCAGTTCCCTAACTTGTACTCAGCATGCTAAGCAACAGACTTAGAAGGCAGATTGTACCCTGTGGTCACTGTGCAACATACAAGTCCCTAAAATCATCATGTGTGGCCTTTTGGGTCATTGCTAGGAGCTGCACTTCCTGGGCACACATATTCTTTCTCTTTCTTCTTTTGCTGTTGTACTCACCTGTCATATCCCACATATTCACTACAGAGAAGTTCAACAGCATAAGAGCTATGAGGGATCTAGCAAATCTGATGATGACTGTGGGACCAGCAAAAGATGCAGCAACATATAAGAGCTGAAGACTGGACACTTGATATCACCATCCCCATGAGCTTGCATTATTTCTCCACAGACTTCATCTCCACAATCTTGTTATTGTTACCTGACTTCATTTGAGGTTAAGAAACACAAAGGTGGGATGGATGGATAAATAGATACCTATTGCAACAGTATGCAAGTAAAATTATTCTTTTGCTTATGTCCATGCCCTATTAGGCTAATGCACTTGCTCACAAAATTGCTTGATTCAAACAACAGCAACAATTGGAAGAGCTGTAGCTGAGGGCAAATTTTATATACAGAAGGTCTGAGATTCAGTTCCCAACATTCCCAGATAAATCTGGGGAAAACTCTTTCTTTGAAACCCTGGAGACCCACTGTCACTAAAAGTATCCCTATATAGGATACTAATGGGCAACAATAAGTAGAAAAAAGGCAGGGATAGGATATTTGGCTATCCAAAGGAAGCCAAATACAACGCAGGGCCTTATGGAAGGATCAGAACCCCAAAACACATGCAGGATGCATATTCTCTCTCACACACAACAAAGAAAAGCAACATTCTTAAGGCATAATTAACCTTTCTCCAAGTATAAACTTTCAACAAAAGCCTAATTGCTGGCTAAAGACCTTGATCACAGACAAGTGATCAATTTTAGCTAAAGTCACTATTTCCTCTATGGTTCACTGCATTAATTGACTCACTGCATTTTGCCTGCCTGCCTCTAAATTGCCAGCCACATTAATGAACCCACTGGTGTACATATGTTTTAAAGAGACTAATGTGGCATGAGACATTCTGGGAATGCCTACTGTTTGTCTCAAACTCTTAGTCCTCAAGCAAGAACTGGGAGGTGGTTGTAATATATAATTTAGTGTGACCCCCCCCCCCTGTATATACACTAATCATTTGTGTAGTAACTATAATGACTGTAATGCAGTTTCTAGACCAATGGTCTATAGCCTGAAGCAGAACTAAAAGAAAGAAAGGGGTCATCACAAAACCCCATTGTGTCTATCAGCTGGATTCTCTTCTCTGTTTTGTTAGCATCTGACTATTTTCTTCAATGTAGACATATTCCCATGCACAGTTTCCTATAAATTAGGGACTACCATCTTGCCTGGCATCACACAATAGCAAAACAAACTTTATTTATGATTAAGCATGGAAACCCTTGGGTAGGATCTAACTGGTAAGTCTTTATAATATTAACTGAGCAATTCTGTATTGACTATACACCAGACTTTGGGAAAGTATCTTTTTTGATTACAGCTTCCAGAAACTCCCAGCCAGCATGGCCAGTGAGGGGTCAGAGGCTCAGAAACAACCAAGCAGTTCCGATGCTGAATATCAGGTCTGATTGAATTAAATATCTGTGAAATTGACCCAGTAATGCAAATTTCATGAAATGGTTCATCTCTTTAAATCATTTCATTGATTTTTCAGGAAATTTAGCTTGTAAATTCCATTTTACCCATCAGGGCTTGCATCAGATTAGACATGCTGTGTTAATTCTGATTGCTCCTTCCTCCTCATCCCCATCAAAGCTGCTTAAACTTGGGAGTTTGTTTTTGCATAAGGAATCTTTGGTGTTCTTGGAAGAGATGATTATAAAAGGAAAAGAAGAAATACAAATGTTTAATAAAATTCTACTAATTAAATTTTTAAAAGAGGTTCACGTGGAGAGGCACATTTTGGCTTTATATCGATGGCAAGCATGTTTAAATCAATGTCCTTTCTTTAAAAAGTGATTTAACTCTCAATGCCAGACACCACAGCATCATGTAACTCACAGGGTTCAGGCAGGGGCAGGTGCTTGGTTTTGTTAATAATTAGCACTCAGAAGTTCTCCTTTCAGAAAGTCTTCAGTCGAGTCTAGCTGATGATACTCTAGTTTGGGGACCACTGCTCTAGAGTCTAGACCAAGGTCATTCCCTCAGGACCCTTGCATGCTACAAATTTATTAGCAGCTTAACAGAGTGTTCTCAGTGTTCTTGCCTTGAACTAGTTAATGTTTTCTCATACCTTAATTCAAGCATTGATCAAAATGGAGACTGCAGTGAAAGAATCAGAAGAAGACTAGGACTTGGAAGGACTATTAATAACATTGGCAATGTGTTTTTCCTGCTTTTTGTACTTCATTAATTATAACATTATTTGGAAGATTCCATTTTGAACTACAGTTCCTGGGTTTCCTGAAGAGTGACCATGCTGGCAGTGTGGAGAAGGTCCAGGGATTGTAAATTACTGTTCCAAACTCCAAATTGTATTCAAAATACCTAACCCACATCAGAGACACTTCTCCTCCCCTACTATTCTAGCATCACTTGTGAATACTTGAATTGTTTTCTTCTACTAAGGAGAAGCATATGCAGCCTAGCTGAGAGGAAGCCACCCCCTAAATATGCCCAGGTCAAAGGTTTGAAATGTCACTTCAAGACAAAATATGAGATTTAAAAAGAATGAGATTTAAGTCCAAGCTAATTGCAGTTTTGTGGAATATATTTCACAGTGGTAGGTTCTAGCCTAAGCAATGCTACTGGCTGTAAGTACCAAAACATCTTAGGTCTGCCTTGATAATGACCACATTCTTCATAGTCCATCTTTTATGCATGGGTGCATTAAAAGGTTGCCGCATTGTTGTGTAATTTGATGGCTTGATGGCATGCCACAATTCTGTGGCTTACTGGTTTTTTACAACAGGGATTTTAGAAAAACCTTCAGAAGTTTCCACAAAAGCAGATCATCCTATCCTTAAGAACAGGGAAGAAAAAGAAAACATTAAGCCATACTTAAGGAACTGATTGATCAAATGAACGAAGAGGAAAGCAGATAAAAATAAATAAATAAAAAAACCCTAAAAATACTGAGCACTCAAGAAATCTCTTCTGTCCTTTCCCTGTCTCTTTCTTCCATTGTCCATGACACATCCATCAAAATCTTGGGCAAGTCATATGGTGTGCTTGGCATCTACAAGCTATATGGTACCTACTCTATATTAATATCTATGTTCCTGCTGGAACCCTAATCCAGATGCTCTATCTAGATCAGTATGACTGATTAATGCCAGATATGAATACAGACTCTCCATATTCATTCGGTATGTATTTTCTAAAAAAAAAAAAGTGTCCCAATTGCCTACAGAGGTGGAGGGATCTTCACTGAACATGGGATTGTCCTCATGGACTCATGAAACCTCTTCCAGCTCTATGATGCTGTGGTTCATTTTTACTGCTAGATCTAATCAATCTTCAGTCCATCTTTCAGCATGAAGGAGACAGAAAAGGCTTCCAGTTTTAAAAAAGTTTTCATTTGGCTGTAGCTCCTGTTCTGAGGACCTGTGACGTCATGTTTCCAAGTTTGATTCTATAGGCTAATTTCTTAAAAGGAAATTATTTGTCCCTGAATAAATGTCTGTTAATGTATGCACACATATGTGTGCTTGTATGAAGTGGAAATTATCAGGATGTGCCAAGAACATTTGTGCTATCTGAGGTGAGGACCTAATGGTACTATCCTCATTCTATCCTCAGAATGGTAGTTGAATATTAACTTTGCACTGTTGGTGGTAGGTTAGTTGCGTATGTGTGCGAGGAAGCAGAACAGACTGCCTGTAATACAAAATTCATCGTTCAAATGCAGGCCCAGTGCTTTAAATGGGAGTCCTTCCATTTATTAGAGTCTTCTCCCCAGATAAGAAAGGGTTAAATGAGGCAGCAGACACAGTTATGTTTTAATGAATCTCTGCATCAGAGGTGCCAAGATAGCAACTGCCCAATAAGATGGGCAGTTGGGCAGAAGCATGAAACTTCAAGATGATTCTGAGTAGAGGTTATTAAAAGCTGGTGAAGGACCATGAGAAGTTTTTAAACAAATGTACATCTGGAGAGGGGACTCCATGGGCTCCACTGGGAAGGCAAGTCAAAGCTGGACAATGGAGTCTAGGATCCCAGCTATTTATTTATTTACAGTATTTCTAACCTGCTCTTCTTCAACCCCCGAGGGGGGACTCAGAGCGGCTTACAAGGCAATCATTAGATGCTGGCAGTATACAATTTAAAACATAAATACAGCAAGTTAAAACAAGCACAATCAACAATAATTAACAATCAAACAGTTTAAAATCTCAATATATGATCCTTCCATATCCCAAAGCGGTAATCCGTGTTCTTATGACCGTCAACGTTAGCCAGTCCCAGTGAAGTGCTGCATTACATTAATTTGCAAAAGCCTGGTCCCACAACCATGATTTTACTTTCTTCCTAAAGGCCAGGAGGGATGGGGTTGATCGTATCTCACTCAGAAGTGCATTCCACAGGTCTGGTGCCACTGCCGAGAAGGCCCTGTTTCTCGTCCCCGCCAGCCGCAATTGCGAAGCTGGCGGGAAACAAGAGAAGGGCCTCCCCGGAAGATCTTAAGTTACGAGGCGGGATGTAGGGGCAGATGCGTTCGGACAAGTAAGCCGGGCCAGAACTGTATACAGCTTTAAAAGTCAAAACCAGCACTTTGAATTGAGCTCGGAAATGGACCAGTAGCCAGTGGAGCTGACATAACAGGGGGGTAGTATGCTCCCTGTATGAAGCTCCAGTTATTAGTCTGGCTGCCGTCTGTTGGACTAGTTGAAGTTTCTGTACCGTCTTCAAAGGCAGCCCCACATAGAGTGCGTTGCAGTAATCTATTCGAGATGTGACCAGAGCATGGACCACCGTCGCCAGATCAGACTTCCCAAGATACTGGCGCAGCTGGCACACGAGTCTTAACTGTGCAAAAGCTCCCCTGGCCACTGCTGAAACCTGGGGTTCCAGGCTCAGCGATGAGTCCAGGCTCACTCCCAAGCTGCAAACCTGTGCCTTCAGGGGGACTGTGAGCCTGTCAAGCACAGGCTGTAACCCTATGCCCTATTCGGTCTTTCGACTGACTAGGAGGGCCTCTGTCTTGTCTGGATTAAGTTTCAATTTGTTAGCCCTCATCCAGTCCGACACAGCGACCAAGCACCGGTTCAAGGTCTGGACAGCCTCCTTAGTAATAGATGGAAAGGAGTGACAGTTCTGGACGTCATCTGCATACAGATAACACCTTACTCCGAAACTCCGGGTGATCTCCCCCAGCGGTTTCATGTAGATGTTAAATAACATTGGGACAGTACTGAACCCTGAGGGACTCCACAAGACAATGGCTGTGGGGTCGAACAGGTGTCACCCAATAACACCTTCTGAGACCGACCCTCCAGAAAGGATCGAAGCCACTGCAGAGCAGTACCTCCAAGCCCCATATCTGTGAGGTGTCCCAGAAGGATACTGTGGTCAACGGTATCAAAAGCCGCTGAGAGGTCCAACAGCACCAACAGGGACACACTCCCCCTGTCGAGCTCCTGGCGTAGATCATCTACTAAGGCGACCAAGGCTGTTTCCGTTCCATGTCCCAGCCTAAAGCCAAACTGTGCCGGATCAAGATAATCAGTGTCTACCAGAAATCCCTGGAGTTGCGAGGCCACCACACGTTCCATGACTTTGCCCAAAAAGGGAAGATTGGAAACTGGCCGACAGTTGACTAATTGAGTGGGGTCTAGTGAAGGTTTTTTCAACAGCGGTTTTATAACAGCTTGTTTTAAGCTGGCTGGAATGTTGCCTTCCCAAAGGGAGGCATTAACCACCACCTTAACCCACTCTGCCAAACCCCCTCTGGCTTCCTTTATCAGCCAGGATGGGCTGGGGTCTAGGATACATGTGATGGGTCTTGCCTCTCCAAGGATCCTGTCCACATCCTCGAGCTGAACCAATTGAAACGAATCCATCAAAACTGGACAAGCAGCTTCTGGAGTCACATCTCCAGAGACTGCCGTAAAATTGTTGTCGAAATTGGAATGGATCAGGGCAACTTTATCCGCAAAGAACTGAGAAAACTCTTCACAGCGGTCTGTTCCCATTGTGGTGAACTCTCAGTCTCTCAGTCCACCCACAACCTATTCACAGCTGTGGCAGCCCTTCGGGACTTTCAATCCCATCGCTGCCACCAAAATATTATGCAGTGATCCCCTTATCTTTCACCACTAAGTCTCTCTAAGATGACACAGAACCCATGAATCTCTTAGATTAGGTAGCGTGGTTTGATTCACACGAAGGCCAAGTTGTATTTCAAACACTAATAAAAGTTTATTTATAAAACATAAAAATAAATTATAAAGTAGACTTAAAGTTGTTAATTGTCTTGTTGCTTATTTACAAAAGGTTCTTTTAAAATATTAATAACAATACAGCCACTCAGTCAATCTTATCTCCAGTACCAAGACCAAAATCTTTCTTTAAACCACTGGCTTGTTCTGAGCCTCTCTCTACTAGACTCCCTCAAGCCTACCCAGTCCCTCTCTGGACTCTTAAGACCCCTCTGTGGTCTCCAAACGCCAATCTCCCCTCAGGAAACCTAAGAGCACATCCTCCCTTCAATGTGACTCTTTCCCTCAAAAAACCCAAAACTAAAACCCCACTTTTCACTCTCTTTTATAGCCCTGCCTAACCAGCTTCTCATTGGCTGGTCTCATGTTGCTCTGTGATTGGCTGATAGATCGGTCTGTTCACTACACCCATGAACATCAAGAACTAAAATCCCATCTGATATGAGGTTCAAATTAGGAGAATGTAACTTACATATTATCATAATCATTATGAGTGATGATGATGATGATGATGATGATGATCATCATCATCATCGTCATCGTCGTCGTCATCATCATCTTGCTTGGGGTGGAAATTTCCCATCCTTGCTGTAGGATGTAATATGAGTTTTGCTGTTTAGATGTGATAAGTGGGATGGTGCCGAAATTACTACACTATGAGGTCCATACACTGTGTGTGGACATGGGAAAGGGCCTTCTCAGCTGTGAGACCCCAGTTGTAGAATACTCTCCCTTCAGAAGCTTTATTGGCACCAACACTGATTTCATTTAGGAACCAAATAAAAACCTATCTGTTCAATAAAGCCTTAGGGCCTCATTGATATTTCTCAAACAGTAATGTACATAGTTTTAAACTGTTTTAATCTTTTGAATATCTCTTAATGTGTTAATTATGTTTAATATATTTTAGCCTATTTAAATTATTTTTATTGCTTTAAACTGTTTTATACTTGTTGTGATCATTGATCTGTAGGCTGCCCTGAGATTATTATTTTTCATATAGGGTGGGATAGGTATATTTAAATAAATAAATACATTTAAGTAAGCAAACAAGTTATGGTGCAAGGTGTTCCCTACTTTCACTTGTATTCTGTCCTGCAAGTGCCCCCCATCCTTGGTTTCACTTGAGTCAGCATTCCACAGTCCAGAACACAACATAATCATTGGATTTTTTGGCTCATCTCACTCAACCTGCCTTTGGCCTTTTGTGGGTTGAAAGGAGCTTGAAGAACTTACACTTTGGACTGAAATTCCCAGAAAGAGGCAGGTCTGAGAAGGATTGGGTAAACCCTAAAGTTTGCCAAAAGAGCTATATCTATATTCAGAATCCTCCATTCACTAGGCAATCCTGGAAGAGGTTGTTTAAAGACAGTAATATGGATATAGATGTTATAGATTTACATGATATAGGTATAGATCATTTGCAAAGTTTAGGGCTTACCCAATCCTTCTCAGACCTACCTCTTGCCTGTGTATGGATACATTTTGGCAAAACAGGTAACAGCATTCGTAAATGGAATATTATTAATAAAATGATTGGTCTCCCCATTTCATTGCCTGAGATGTAATGTACCACATTAGACACCCTGTTTCATGAGATTTGTTCAACTGGCTAATAGGTGGGAGACACAGAGGGCTGGCTTCTCATGTTTTAAGTTTCAACTGTTTTTAATCAATTCCACATTTTCTCCTGCAACAGAAGCAACTAGGCTGCTTCAGTGATTTAAATGCTTTTATCACAGCCTAATCCTGCTGAAGTATTTGAGCTTCCTTTTGTTGGTGTGCTTTGTTCCAGGGCAGGTAAATAGATAAGACAAGCTATTACTGAAATCATTACAGGCTGGATCATTACCCAGAAAACCATCTGCTGGTATTCTATCAAGCCTCCTCCTATTAAGCTGCCATTAAAGTGCTTCTAATGCTTGCTTATGGGTAGTGGATAAGTCAGTCCATTTGATGGAAATGTAGAAAGTCAGCTAACTATACTTTAATTATCTTGGCTTCTGTCAGGTGTTAGCTACACTTCCTTTAATCTACAATAAGACTTTAATTAAATACATTCTAAAAGTGTATTGTTTTATCAGTGTTCAGGGAGGAGACTGTATATGAGGAAACTAGCAGCAATAACAGTTGGTAAGTTTTGCTTTGTCTTGGGCCAATAGTTATGATATATGTGGTGTAGGGATGGAAAGAATATTCAATAATATTCAGATGAAGATTGAAAAGCATGTTTAAGTGTTGAGAATTTAGTGAGAAGAATCCTTGACTGAGTATGATTTCCCTGGTTTGAGACTTATTCTGCACAAAATTCATATGTGGCTATTTTATGCTGAAAATATAGAATCATAGAATCATAGAGTTAGAAGAGACCATCTTCCAAGGGCCATCCAGTCAAACCCCCTGCCGTGCAGGAACTCCCAATCAAAGCATCCCTGACAGATGGCCATCCACCCTCTGTTTAAAGACCTCCAAAGAAGGAGACTCCACCACTCTCCAAGGGAGTGTGTTCCACTGTTGAACAGCCCTTACTGTCAGGAAGTTTCTCCTAATATTGAGGTGGAATCTCTTTTCCTGCAATTTCTGTGCAGAAAAAAAAAACATTTTCTGTGCAGAAAATAATACTTTGCATATATCATTTACATAGAAAACAACATTTTCCTGCACTGAATATGGTGTTTTGTGCACAAAGCAGTGCATGTGAATTTGGCACAGTATAAGTCCCAAATTTCAAATTCGCTTCAAAAACTGTGATTTTCAGTCTGTCTCATAGCAGGAAGAAAATTACTTATTTCTTTGTTTCAGAAGAAACATAGTTCTTCTGAAACCCTTGCACAGTGGTGGTGGTGGTGGTGGTGGTGGTGGTGGGAAACTCTGAAGTGTGGCCACTCATTGTGACAACCCATCATAGTCACAGAAGAATCCAAAATGCAGGCAGCTGGATTTATCTGAGAGTATATGCCCTGATGGGTGGGAAAATGTGGCCCACAGTCTGGACACAACTCCATCTTGCACACCAAGCCCCAGGACACTTCCTAATCCCCCAGAGAAGCACTCCCAAATCACCTAAACGCTAAACGCTGTTTGTGTTGTTTTTTTAATCTCATAATGCCCATCAAACCCAAATAGGGAAACAATGAGTGGTGGGAAGTTATTTTTAGCCAAAATGTGAAACCAGAACTATTGTGATGTCACTTCTGGCCAGCCAGATCATCCTGATGCAACTTCCATGGGGAGTGAAAAATCCCTCCACTCTGGTAGAGTTGCTCACTCCAGATGTCCTTACCTGTAGTTTACAAGAAGAATGTTGCTGGATAAATCAATTTTCCTTTGAGCTACTGCTGGTACTACAGCTAAGCTCAGAGAGACTGGCATTATTCTTGCTAATGAAAAAGCACCAGCATTTGGGCCATAAAGGATCCACTATAACACTGGCTAAATGTGTTCGCATATGTGCTGTCAAAAAGGAAATGGAATCTTTTTGCAGCAACTTTCAAGTCAGGTTGATAAAGCAATGTAATTTTCAGCTCAGTCCACAGTTCCTGCTAGCTGTATGACTTGTACTAATTTTCATCCCCTTCCTCTAGAGGTTTATAGACTTCTTGCTTGGGGAAATGCTTTTTAACTTTCCTGCATTGACTTTTCTGCTAAGGCATCCTCTGAAAACTTTCATCAAAACTCCGATGTACTGTATTGCTGAGAGAATTCTGGGAAAATGTTATATCATACTTCTATCTACCTCTCTATTGAATTGCCCAGTGTGAACTGAGCATGTAACATAAAACACAACAGTGGTGAGAACAAATGTTACTTCTTGGACTATAACTTCCAGAATTCTCGAGCTAGCATGGATTCACCACCCCAAAGCAATGCAGCCCTCAGTCATCTGGTGGAGAGGAACAGATGATTTTCCTGCTGAGGTCCAACCACTGATACATCCACTACCAACTGAAAAGGCTGGGAAAATTCTGCCATTTAAGAGACATTGCACAGTTTTGGCAATGAGTTGGCAGCCTCTTCACTTTCTCATTTGGGTACACCCTTATGAAACTTTTGGGCACATACCAGTTTTGGAGCTAGTCATAACTGAGAGTAAAAGGAAGGCAAGAGAATTTCTCTTTCTCTGTTTCTTATCAGATTCTACTGCACGCTCATGTGCAGAAACAGATAATTATTTCAATTTCCATGAGATTTAAGCTGTTTAACCACAAAGATTTCTGATTAACTAGACTACTGTCCCAATGCAAGTTTTTCCACCACTAGATTATGACTGAATTAATTCCCATGGAGAAATATATGATACTGGAAATGAAATGTACATTGGGTTTCCAGGAAATATGAGTCATCAGAATACTATATTCTTGTTGGGTGTAAAATGGGTGTAAAACAAAGTTACCTCAGATATTTCACAGAACATTGTGGTATTAATTAAATTGGAGTGGGTGCAGATTGTCCACTGTGGATATCAAGGCTATCCTAAATCCTAATAAATCCTAATAGACTAATTCTAAAACATGTTCATGAGCATGTTTAGGATCAGGTACTACACCAAAAACTGCACCTACTTTTATGCCTGTATTTCATGGCCTCATCATAAGCAGATAGGGCAGTAAAGACAGACAATAGCCTGAAACAGATGGGCTGGATAGATTGGTGCAATATTGCCCCAGTGCCATTTACCCCAGGACCACAGCAAACATATGTGCCTTGTCCCAAATCAGGCTGCCACTGTTATGGTCCTGAACCAGGCAGCCAGAAGGAACAGATTCTATCTGCCCCTTCTTGGCTCGGTTATTTCTTGAAGATGCAAGCTTGGCATGGCTTCCAGCCATATTCAGAACATGTGAACCCTAAACACAGTTGGAATCCACATAGAATCATAGAATCACAGAGTTGGGAAATACCACAAGGGCCATCCAGTCCAACTGGATGCAGGAACTCTCTGTCAAAGAATCCCCGACAGATGGCCATCCAGCCTCTCCTTAAAGACCTTTAAGGAAGGAGACTCCACCACACTCCGAGGGAGTGTGTTCCACTGTTGAACAGCTCTTACTGTCAGGAAGTTCCTCCTAATGTTGAGGTGGAATCTCTTTTCCTGGAGCTTGCATCCATTGTTCCGGGTCCTGTTATCTGGAGCAGCAGAAAACAAGTTTGCTCCCTCCTCAATGTGACATCCCTTCAAGTATTTAAACAGGGCTATCATATCACCTCTTAACCTTCTCTTCTCCAGGCTAAACATTCCCAGCTCCCTAAGTCGTTCCTCATAGGACATGGTTTCCAGACCCTTCACCATCTTAGTTGCTCTCCTTTGGACACGCTCCAGTTTCCCTACATCCTTTTTGAATTGTGGTGCCCAGAACTGGACACAGTATTCCAAGTGGGGCCTGACCAAAGCAGAATAGAATGGGACTATTACTTCCCTTGATCTAGACACTATACTTCTATTGATACAACTGAAAATTGCATTGACCTTTTTAGCTGCCGCATTGCAATGTTGACTCATGTTCAACTTGTGGTCTACTTGGATTCCTAGATCCCTTTCACACGTAGTTTCATTCAGTCAGGTGTCTCACATCCGATATCTGTGCATTTCATTTTTCATCTGAATTTCATTTTGTTAGCTTCAGCCCAGCTTTCTAGTCTATTCAGGTCATTTTGAATTTTGATCCTGTCCTCTGGGGTATTAGCTACTCCTCCTAATTTGGTGTCATCTGCAAATTTGATAACTAGGCCTTCAATAATTTCATCATTTGGCCCACATGTTTCAATCCAATGTTTCATTGCTATGAAATTTTGTCAACTAATAGAAGTTAATGTGAAAAGTTTTAGAGACTAAGGAGACTATCACATTCACTTTAAAGAGACTTATCCCTGATGGGATAAAGTTGCCTTTAATTTTAAAAGCGAGTGTTATCACACTGAACCACAGCCGGGCAAATGCAACCCATCTGCAGCCTACATCCCAGCTGTGCTTATCCAGCAGCTTTTCAAAAGCGAAAGCATGCCATTTTTGAAAAGCTGCTGGATAAGTGCACCTGGGATCCGGGCTGCCACTGGGCTGTACTCGCCCAGCTGTGGATGAGTGCGATAACCCCTGCTTTTAAAATTAAAGACGACTATCTCATGACTTATCTGTCACTTTAAAATGAATGTGATAATCTCCTAAAAACATTTTTTTTTAAATCTACTACGTTTACTTTTTGATCCTCAGGCACAAGTTATGCAAGAATTCACTACCCAGTAGTCTTTTACATCACATATAACCAGAACCAGAGTTGTTCACAAGTCACCCAAGAATATAGCAATCATTGACTCCTTTAGGGCAAGGTATATATTTTCAAAACTAAAGGTCTGCTTTATGATTAATATTACTGAAGGATTTGGGGACAATGTTTTTTTTTAACTTTGGCAGACTATAATGGGCTATAATAAAGTTGAATTTAGAGCTACCTGTTTTGATGTTTGTATATTACATATTAAGCTTCCTCAACCTGCACTCCACTGTTGTTTCGAGTTGCAGATGACTGTAGTTGTAAACCACCATATCGACAAGGTGTCAGATTGTGGGACATTGCCATATATCATAATGTCCTTTTTTAGTTTACATTTATGTTGAATCAAGCAAATAGGAGTAAATGCTATGACATATTCTCATATTAATGAGAATGTACCATCACCATTAAATTTATTTTAATTGCCCGAAAAAGACCAGAAGAAGTAGAAGAAGACAACATTTTGATACAGCTTACTTAGAAAAGTATACAAAAATGTACAAGAAAACATGCTAAATAGAGTAATTAACATGAGCACACTCTCTTAAAAGTAGCTTTGGTATGCTTTGGAATTATCCTTTGGTGAAGTGTGTGTGTGTGTGTGTGTGTGAGAGAGAGAGACCTCCAAGCTCTCTGGGAGGGGGAGCCAATGCCTGTAGCCTTTCACAGTTGCCCACCCCTGTCCTTGATGGTGAAAAAAATAGTCATACGTTGGGACTCATTTGTGCTTCTCCTAGGGCTAATACTAAATTCTGATGAATGGGCTAAAGTTTAAGTTTGAAATCACCAGCTACTTTACAACTCACTTTCAGATTTTCTCTTATAGATGGTGTTACTGAAATGGAGTTTGTTATCATTAATATCTAATTTCAGGACTATTAGTTGGGTTCTTGATATGTGCATTGCATGTGAAAAAAATGTACTAGCAGTCCCTTGGCTTTTCACCTCCATTAAGGACATCAGTAGGGAATGGTGTTCAAGGAGTTTTAACGTGACAATGGCTCTGGAGATCAGGGTTTGATTTCCTGCTCAGCCATAGAAACCTACTGGGTGACCTGTGGTGAGACACCAACTTAATTTCACAAGTTGTTGGACATACAACAGAGCCCCTCGGAAAGTCTCAAATTCCTGGCAGGTTCATATGGGAAGAGGCAGTATTTCTGATCTCACTACTCCAAGTTGTTTAGGGATTTGTAGGTCAACATCAACACCTAGAATTGAGCTTGGAAGCAAATTGCAAGCCAGTGCAGTTCTTGCAAGATTTTTTTAGAATCATGGAGTTGGAAGAGACCTCAGGGACCATCAATTCCAACACCCTGCCATGCAAGAATACACAATCAAAGCTCCCCATGTAGTCTAAAATGTACACCTGACACCAATATGGCTGCTGGATTTTGCACTAGCTGCAGCTTCTGAACACTTAGATGGGATAAGTCTGGCCAAACTTAGTCATGCTCTGATTAGTCATGTATAGGATCAGTCTGCAATGGTTGCAGTCAACTGCCTTGTTATTATGAAGACAGACTCCATTTATAGTCATTTTGGGATCTTGCTGTCTCTACTAAATACAAGCAGTTTTAAATGGTAGAAGCTTTATTATGATGCTGAATCCTCCAGTTTTTTCCCCCAAACATTTGCCATATTCTATTTTATCTTCTGTATCTTTCTTGTACACAATCAGTTTTTGTAGCAAAAGAAAAAAGAAAAAAGAAAGAAAAAAAGGAAAAAAAAGAGGAAATGGAGAGTTTACTCTCTTAAAAAGTATCTTAAACAGTTACATCCCTTTCATTCAGACTTCACCATCCTAACAACTCATCATACTTTGAATGTAAAAGACTGCAATCTCTTCCCACTCAGGAAAGATCAAATTACCATAACTGTAGAAAGGAAATTAGAAAACAGCTATGTGGCATAATGATAAATAATTAAATTTTAAGTACTCTTGGCAAAGGAAATAGGAAAGGATCTTTCTTTGCTGCTTGTTCAGTGTAATGAACTAAGTTTACCAACTTGATCCAATCCAACACCACCTATCTGGCAAGAAAGATTTTATACATTTTGCATTTTATACATTTATACATCTTAACAAATAGTTTTAAAAACTCAAATGTGCAAAACAAAAAATGTACAACATATTTCCCCAGAATTAAAATGTGCAAAACTGGCCAGTAGCAGCCAGTATGGGTTGGTCAAGAACAAATCCTGCCAAGTTAATCTTATATTTTTTTTCCACACAGGTAACTAATTTAGTAGGTGGCAGGAATGCTGTACCTGTCATTTATCTAGATTTTAGCAAAACATTTGATTAGCTCCTCCATAATATTTTGATTACCAAACTGATTAAAAGTTGAATACATAGGAACATTGTCAGATAGATCTGTAACTGGTTGAAAAACTATGTTCAAAGATTTGTCATCAGTGACTGCATTTCAAACTGGAAGGAGGTTTCAAGTGTAGTACCTTAGGATTCTATCCTAGGACCATAACATGATTATCAGTGTCTTAGATGATGTGTGAATAAAGGGCATTCTCCACCTTGTTTTGCATGATGCCCAGACATCTGTTATTTGGATCCCTTCATCAAGGTGAATGACACTATCCAGATTGATCTAGAGATGGGCAAGATTACAGATTTCTTTATGAGTGGCATTTCAGACGATGCTGCATTTCAAAGAACTACTTGATGAGATTGTTGCAGAAAGAAATCTTTTAATTCCCCAGTTTATTGCTGTCCTATGCTCCAGTGACCCAGAAATTAGGTGACTGGAATGCAAAGGCTCTCAGGTAGTTAATCGAGACCAGGTCAATAACTGGATATATAGCAAGATGAAGGGAGAAACAAGAGAGTGGTTGTGAGCCTGTCCAGAAGTCATTACAGAAAGTCAGTAGTCCAGATAAACAAAGCTAGCAAGGTGTAGAGTCATCCATCAATCATAGTCAAGATAACACTAATGCCAAAGAGTATTGCCAGTCACCAAGACAGAATTTTTGCAAGCAAAAAAGACAACAGGGAGCTCCTGGGAGATTTATAGACAGCTGTCTCAAGACACCAGGTGTTTAATGACTCACTGTCTCCTATTTAACTGCTAATGGGATTAACATAGCCTCTCCTTATCTCTTTGATGATCTTCAAAGGATGGCATCATATCCTCATCATCTGTCATCTCCTGCTAGGGTAGAATAGAATAGAATAACTTTATTATTGTCAATGACCAACAAGTCCATTAAATGAAAAACAACAACGATAATAATTCACACAACATAAAAATAGAATATCATATAGAAAAACTGTTTTAATTTAAAGTAACAGGGGGGTAAAAACTAACTGACTAAGAAAAAATGAGTAGCAATAAAAAAGCATTCCATTTGCTGAAAAATAATTTCAAATAGGATAATAGAATAAAGATCAATTGTATCCAGATGAATAAAAACAAAAGTGAACACATGTTTAGAGACATCTCCTAAAGCAATTCTGCTATCTTTGGTTTAATATGCTTTTCCTACAAGTGATAGCAGATGCACAGAATTGTGCTACTTTATGAGAGAAATAAGAATTCCTATCAGACAACAGATATTCTAAATAAAAAGTTTCAGATCTCCCTGTTTTTTTAAAAATAATAGGAGTGATCAGGTTTTTATGAGAATCACAGTAAAAAGGACAGTGGAACAGTACATGATTAACAGTTTTTACATTTCCTGTGTTGAAGGGACATAGTCGTTCATCAGCTGGAATTTTGCTGTATCTGCCCTTCAGTAGCGCTGATGGTAAAACATTAAATCTGGCTAGGGTAAAAGCTTTTCTGGGGTGTGTGTGTGAGTTTATTGCTTCCAAATAGTGAACTAAATAATTAATGTAGAAGTTAAACAGAGTGAGGGCTAAGATACAGCCCTGTCTTACTCCTACATGGGTGGATATTTGTCTTGTTAAATGCCTAGCAGGACTACATCAGACTTTCAGAAAAGTATTTTCGTACAGCTTCTTCATGAGCAGCACCAATCTCTTGTCGATGTCAGTAGATTCAATTTTTTTCCACAGCTTTTCCCGAGAGATTGAATCAAAAGCTTGCTTAAAATCGAGAAATGCTACATGAAGGCCTTCATTTATTAGCACGTACTTTTCTGAGAGATGTTGCAAAATAAGTCCTTGGTCAGTCATGCCTTGACCTGTTCTGAACCCAGCTTGCTCTTCTGCTAGAATGTTCTCTTGATCTAACCAATCAAGAAGTTTTTCATGTAGATATAAAGCATATAGTTTGCTGATTATGCTCAGCAAACTAATTTGTCTATAATTGGCTGGGTCAGATCTATCACCTTTTTTGTAGATGGGGATGATGATAGCTAACCCCAGTCTTTGGGATATGTGATGTGTGATCTATCCATGTGAACAAACTTGCAAGTACAGTGGTCCCCCGGGTTATGAAGGTAATCCGGAAATGTTCGTTTCCCGGGGGACCGCTTTAAGGGACGGACCGCGCGGCCGATTTAAAGGGGCCACGCGGTTTTTCCCTTTCGTTCCCCGGGGATTTCTTCGAGCTGTCAAGGAGCAGCAACAGCTCACTGTCGAACTTGTGAGCTGTCAAGGAGCAGCAACAGAAAGTTATTTGCAGAAGTTACGCACATACACACACCTCACATTCCTTCAGTAACTGGTATTCTAAAGCATAATATTTTGTCCAACAGGAACTGGAAGTAAAGCCACATTGGGTAACAATAGTGGACGGGAAGGGGAAGTGTTTGCTGTTAGGAGTATAGCATTCTGTTCCTCTTATTACTGCTGTGCCAAAACCATGAACTGAGGAGAGAGGCAATGCATGATCATAATGGTTTTTGATGCTGGAGTTCTTTAACTCTTCTGAGGTGTTGCTTTCCCACAATCAGGTAAGAGTTGAAGTGAAGCATTAACGATAATGCAAATCATCCAGCAAGGCCCTTCCCTCTGGCTGAGATCCCGTTCTAATGTCTGTCTGCTCATCAGTAACCTAATTGAGTTATTCTTGTTCAAAGAATAATAATAATAATAAATTTTATTTCTAGCCCTCTCCTCTGAACAAACAATCAGGGCAGGTTACAGCAAAAGTTAATGTATGTGTGAATGCAGTGAAACAGAAGTTATATGATAGCTACCTTTAAATAACTGAAGGGATGCCCTGTTTTCTGCTGTTTCACAGAGCTAGACCTGAAATAATGGAGTCAAATTACAAGAAAAAAAAATTCTATCTAACTAGGAGGAAGAATGTTGTGATGGTAAGAGCTGTTCATCAGTGGAATAGATGCCCTCAGAGTGTAGTGGGATTTCCTGCTTTGGCAATTTTTAAACAGAAGTTGGATTCTTATCTTTTAAGACTATTTTAGTTGCATATTCCTTCATGACACCTGTTTGGACTAGATAGTCATTATGGATTCTTCCGTTCTATGATTTTGTGATTCCATGATTGTTTGTAAATTCAGACCATTTTATTTCTCTCCTAATCAGGGCAGCTTAGTGATTAGTCAGTAATTCTCTCTAATTTGATCAGCATTGTTCCCACATAGAGAAAGGGCCTGTGCAGACCAGACATAAGGCTGTCCTGGGGGTGGAGTCAAGGCATGGCCTCCACACAACACACTCCCCAACTGCGCCCTCATGGTGGCGTGACACCAGGTGCCGCACCACATGGATGATGCAGCACCAAAGGAATACTGTAAAGCCATGGCATGTCAGGTACGGCACCCTTTCCAGGGCAGAAAAAGGAGCCACTTTTTGCAATTCCTGTTTGTATTGCAGAAAGGACAGATTGGGGCCATAGCATGTGGTTGCTGTGGCCCCGATCTGCTGAAGGTGGAGGTGGCTGTAGGCCTCCCCTTAGGGGCGGTCTGCACAGCCCCTATGATTCCTGGCAATCTGACCCTTCCACTTGCCTTTCCCCTTTCTATCCAGTCAAACCCTCTGCCATGCAGAAATTCACAATCAAAGCACCCCTGAAAGATGCCTATCTAGGTTGTGTTTAAAGACTTTCAAAGAAGGAAACTCCACCACTGTCCGAGGGAGTGTGTTCCACTGGCAAACAGCTCTTACTGTCAGAAAGTTCCTCCTAAACAGCTTCATTTATATACAAACAGCTTCATTTATATACCTCTTCATACCACCTAAGCAGTGTCTAAGCAGTTTACAACTGTAAGCTACTTGCCCCCAACAATCTGGGTACTAGTTTTAGCAACCTCGGGAGGATGCAAGCCTGAGTCGAGCTTGAGCCCTTTTGCTGGTCTTGAACTCGCAACCTTATGGTTTTGAATGAGTGGCTGCAGTACAGGCATTTAACCACTAATGTTTAGGTAGATTCTTATTTCCTGTAGCTTGCATCTATTGTTCTGGGTCCCATTCTCTGGAGCAGCAGAAAACAAGCTTGTTCCATCTTCAATATGACAGTTCTTCAAATACTTAAACAGAGCTACCATATCACCTCTTAACCATCTCTTCTCCAGGCTAAACCTACCCAGCTCCCTAAGTCTCTCCTCATAAAGAATGGTTTCCAGATCCTTCACCATTTCAGTTGCCCTCCTCTGGTCACACTCCAGCTTCCCAACATCCTTTTTGAATTATGTCACCCAGAACTGGACACAGTATTCCAGGTGTCACATTCCTCCAACTGTCTTCCTCCCGTGTATGTGAAGTGACCTCCTGCCCAAAAAACTTTCTTCGTGTGTTCCCCATCCCGTCGGTCCATTCCATTCTGTTTTGTCCAGGAAAACCTCTTGCTCCCTAATATGCTGAAGTGTAGATACCCAGCTGCAGCTGCTAGATCTTCTCTTCTAACAGGGCCACCAATTTGCACTTGGTGCAGGTGAAGTTATCCACATTCATAGGCTAGAACACAATAATCTCACAAGTGTTGCAGGTGACTCCAACAGCTCCCTCCCTGTCCATATTCAGAAGTCTGATGTAGTCACTGAAACAGGATTCTGCAATTGCTCCTCAAAAACTCCGCCATTAAACACCCACAAAAAACACCTCTGTTGGCCTGGGCTGCTCACCACAGTCTGTCACCAAACTCAAGAGACTGGGGCTATAGCTCTATAGAGAGCTCCTGGCTGCTAGCTCCTTCCCCAGGCAAGTCTCTGACTCACTTCCTCTGAGCAAAAGCCCCTCACAAGGCCTCTTGAAGAACAAAACAAAAACAAACAAACAAAAAAACAGCAAAAACTAAAGGAGAACCACTCAAAACAGCTCCCAGCTCACCTTCTTCTCTGTGTTCTGAGTCTTCCTTGACTATTTGTGAAACTTTGCATGCCATTAGGTGCATGTATCTGGCAGCAGTTATAAAAAGATAGGATGCTACCTCTGCCCCCAGTGACTCGCAGAAGCCTTCTCCCCAGAAACACACTCAGACAAGTTTAAATTGCAACTTATTACAACCTTGGAAGGCTTTTAAAAAACGACCAAGTCGTATCTCTTCCGGCAGGCCTTCCTGGATAGTAATTAATCTCCCACCGTCTGATGACCCCTCCCCCCCCCCCCGGTCCCCTATCCAGCTGCCCATATGGGAATTTGACAGTTCATGTGTTTTAGATTTGATTGTTTTAACTATGACAAACACGAGAAAATATCACAACAGAAATGGCAGGATATCCACTTTCAGTTTTGTTTGTTGGAGTTTTGAAGGGGGGCATGAGGTTGGATGAAATGCGCCTCCTTCGGAGCAAACATCACTGTCCCTGGAATCCCTCCTTTTGTTGATGGGGTCCTAAAAATAATCTTGGGAAAGCCACGTGTGACTCATGGATTGCATTTGCAGACACTTGGACTAAATGGACTGTTTCAGAAGGTCAGTATCTTTAGGATAGTTGGAAAGATGGACAGACAGGCTGCTACAAATTAGAAGGGAGGGGGAGGCAGGAAATATATTTCTTAGTTTCCTTTGTGGATTTTGAACAAATGACACAATGCAAACAGCTAATGACTTATGTTTCAATATTTGTGAGGTACCTTCCACTGTGTCTTGGTGTTTCCATGTGCAAAGTACTACCAAATGTACTACGAAGAAGTGTCCTTCCCTGCTCACATATTTATCATATCTGAAAATTTATTTTTTAAAAAAAGGAAAAAAAGGAAAAGGGGGAGGGATACACTTCCATGTAAACATAATTGAACATGGTTTTCATTGTCTGGAAAGAGAATAAATAATTTACAGTTACCACCAATGTCTCGAGTGAGGTCACTCTTTTTATTTTCTCATATCTGCATGTTTGCTATGTGGAAGAAGTTTTTATTCTTATTTGATTTCAGTGGTAGAGCTGTGTCTGGGAGGTGTTTTTTCCTATAAAATATTCACCAAACCAGCTCTTTCTCTTCTACAAATAATTGGCTCTTTCCTTCTGACTTATTTATAGTATCTGATTCTTGCATTGGCTTTTTGGTGAGTCTCCTTTCCCCTTCCACAATTCTTTTCATCCATTGCTGTTAATTAACCTCTTGGGCAGCTTCTTCAATCTTTTCTAAGGCCTTTTGTGAGTAGCAACAGCTAGGAGAACATTCACCACAACAATTAAGAAGACGATCAGGTCTCTTTCTTATGACCAATTGTACCATACTAGAAATGAATGTTTTTTTTAAAAAAAGTGACCTTGCACTTGATTGGAATGTTTTGATTTCTAAGTCAAAGAACCAGAATGTATTCAAAGAGGTGGCAAGAACAATTTGACCACTGCTTATGGTTTTTTCTCTAGGAGAATTTCTGAATTCAGATGATAATAAAAACTGCAGCTTTTGAGAAGGAAATGTTTTGCTTCTTCATCTAATCCATGCTCCTGGAGTCAGGATCAAGATTGTTCATTACAATGCTGTCTTTAGTGGAGTTTTTTTTGCTCCATTCAGATTTCCACTTTTCCCATGAAGTTTATCATCATCATCATCATCATCATCCCACCAGTATTCAAGCTGTATCACCTTCTTCTAAGCTGTTTTTTTTCCACCATTTATTCTTATTTATTTATTTGCAGAAATTTTTCCTCTCTTTCTTTTCACCCCAAAAGCCTCCTGGTACATCTTACAGCTCAACAGAAAACAGGACAGTCCCTGTCTTGAGGCTTATATCCTTAAAGTTCTTATTTGCTGTCAAGTTGACTTTAATCTATGTTGATCCTATGAATGAGAACCCCAGGTATCAACGGCCCTGATCAGGTCTTGCAAACTCAAGGCTGTGACTTCCTTGATTGAATCAATCCACCTGAAATGCCATCTTTCTCTTTTCCTATTGTCTTCCCCTTTACCAAGCCATATCATCTTTTCCAGTGAATCATGTCATTTCCTAGTATGTCCAAAGCACAACAGCTTCAATTTAGTCATCTTGGCTAGTTGGAATTCAAGCTTGATTTGCTGTAGGATCTATTTATCCATCTTTTTAGCAGTCCATGGTTGATTTTCTTCCTATCAGCTTTCTTCACCATCCAGCTTTTACACTTATACATAGAAATCGCAAACACTATGACATAGATGATTCTAACTTTTATATTTTCTCATTCCTCACATCACTTTAGGACCTTATCCAGTTGCTTCATTGCTGCCTTCCAAGTCTTAGTTGTCCTTTGACTACAGTCCATTATAATTAATTACTGAGCTTAGGCATGCAAAATCTAAAACTGTTTTGATTTCTCTATTACCCACTATAAAGCTATGTAAATCATTTGTGGTCATTGTTGTGTGTCTTCTTAGTATTCAACTGTAATCCTGCTTTTTAATTTTCTTTCTTAATTTTCATCACGGTTGTTCCATCTTTGCTATTTTCTCCAAATAATCAGATGTCATCTGCATATCTTATACTATGGATGTTCCTCCTCCCAACTTTCATACTGCCCTCCTCTGAGTATAATTTTGGTTTCCATATAATATATTTTGTGTATAAATTAAACAGGCAGCATGATAAAATGCAGTCTTGGCTGAATCTCTTGTTGATGTGATGCATTCATTTTCTCCATAATGTGGTCAGACAATGGTCTCTTGTCCAGAGTCAAAGTTGCATGTTGATACAGTCAGATGTTATGGCACACCCATTTCTTTTGTAGTGCACTCTAATTTCCCCTCAGCTGCACAATCAAAGCCTTTGCTGTAATCCATAAAGCCCAGTTTGAAAGCCCAGTTTAAAAGACATGCTCATCCCTAAAAAGAAGGAAAGAAAAGGAATGGAAAGGAGAAAAGGAAATAGGAAGAGGAATAAAGTAAACTCAAGTACCAGTTCAAAGCCCAGGATGTTTTAGCTGGGAACGGTCTAATTAAAAATAATAATTGTAAGCCACTTAGCCTTTAAGGCTGAAGGGAGGGGTATAAAACCTCTAATAAAATAAATAAATAAATAAATAAATAAGTAAGTGTGTATTTGGTCTCAATGACCTTTAGAGCCCCTTTCAGCTCTATGATTCTATGAGAGCTCCAAGAAGTTATTTTTTGTACTATACCTCCCAGAATCCTTCATACCCAAAATAACTTTCCCATCTTATGAACACACACACACACACACACACACACACAGGCTAGGCTTCAAGGAGTAACCAGTCCCAGCTATTTCACATGCCTCATTATTGGCAGTGCAGGAAAAAACTCTGTGTTCTTAAAATGTTTTCATTATGCTGGAGTATCTGTTTATGTGAGCATGGCCCATGTCTGTAGGTTATAAAATGGCCTGTAACTTTTTGTATTGTAAACATGGTTGAAAACAACCGTATTTTTAGACAGAATGAGATGGCACCCTCAGTCAGCAGATTCTCTCTCTCTCTCTCTCTCTCTCTTTTTCCCTTTTTGGTCATGCACAGACAGGAGATCATTGGGTGCTAATTTATTATTATTGCATTTTTCTTGCCAGAGACAAGAGGTGTCCATGGCAGTTTTGCAAAACCAAATATAAGCCTTCTTGCTGGAAATTCTTGTCACTTCAAGAAGCAGAGAGCATTCTAACCATACAATTCCTTTTCTATTGCTTGCAGTTTTCCAGAGAGGCAGGTTCTTCTTATCACCAAGTATGAGATACCTGTTTGACATTGCTCTGCAGGTTGAATCCCTTGCACATTATTAATCACACTGGACCCCACCCTCCACTTAAGGAACAAAGGGCAATTTACAAAGATTTATCCCATTTCATTCTTGCAACAACCCTGTGAGGCAGATTGAACTGAGAGATCATGATTTGGCAAAGTCATCTCATGCATTCATTATGATTTCTTGTGGATTTGACCTAGCGCTTTCCCATGTTGAAACAGATTTTGTGATGTTCTCTAGTTTCACTAAGAGGAGGCTCAGCTTCTTAGAAATTCTCTAAAATTGCTTATATGAGTATAAAGACAGCATTGAGGTCTACTAAGGTCCATTCACACTACAGAATTATAGCATTATTATTCTACTTTAACTTCCATGGTTCTGTCCTATGGAAACATGAGATTGGCAGTTTAGGGAGGAGGCTTTTGGAATAATGTCAAACCAAACTACAAAGCCCAGGATGCCATAAAATGGAGCCTTGACAGTTAAACTGGAATAATAGTGCTATAATTAATAATAATAATAATAGCAATAACAATTTTTATTTATAGCCCACCCCTCTTAACAGGCAATCGGGGTGGGTTCTGGTACATCTAACAACAACCAGCAATTTTAACAGTATCAATAAACAACAAGGCTTACACATTTCCTTGCTCCCTCCCTCCCTTCCAACTCTTAACTCATCAGTCACCACAGTGTTGTTGCATATACATTAGTACCCCTAGACCAAGTTTAACACACTACACCTGTGGTGAAAAATCTCAAACACAACACCCAGCATGTCCAACAATTATGGATTAAGTAAAATGAACTCTAAAACCTCTGGAGAGAAAAATATTTCCCTCTTGTTCATGATGCAATATTTCTGCTTTACCTTGTGGACATCTGCTTGTGAGCAATGTTCAGATTTTTATATCCCATTCATTTCTAAATGGAAAATGAAGGAAAATGAAGAGAGGGACAAAGCAAGAAGTAGGAAGGGTCTGCTCCAGAGCAATGACAGGGAAGGCTAAATATCTCCAAAAACTAAAAATCCCAGAAGTTTATTTCAATGTGCCACAGCAGTTAAGGAGGTGTCAAACTGCATTAGAGCCCAGCTGCCTTTGCCTGTAACCAGAAAGAGAAGAATATCAGAGCTAGCCTAGCCAGCTGGGAGAAGGAGTTCCGTAGCTTGGGAGCAGGCACTAAGAAGTCCCTTCTGCACATTCTCACCATATGATTTTGTGATAGTAGTGGGACTAACAGAAAGTCTTTCTTCATGGATCTCAAAATGTGAGCTGGCTCATATGGAGAAATAAGGACCTCTGAGCTAGCCTGGCCCCTTTATAACATTAAAGGTTATAAGCAGCACTTTGAATTGTATTCCATACATAGACTGGTAGCCAGTAAAGATGTTTTACTAAGGAAATTATATATTGCCCATAACCAGCCCTGGTTAACAGTATGGCTACAACATTTTGGCCCTGTCAAAGTTTCTAAAGGCAGCACCATGCAGACAGCATTACAGTAAAAAACTAAAAAGGAAGAAATAAAGAAAGGAAGGAAGCAAGAAGAAGAAAAGGATGTGTCACCAGGGATACATGGTGGAATCAGAGTTGAGGGAGAATTTTGTAGAGTTTCTTAGGCAAGGAGTACTATGAAGAGGTTTGTCATTGCTTTCCTCTGAAATATATGTCAAGAAATGGAGCATGGGACATGCAGTAATTGAAATGAAAAGATGTATGTGAAAAACAAAGGGACAGAAGATTTCCAATTAGAAAGTTTCCAGCATGGCAAGGCACATACACAAAATCACAGGTGCAAATATAATCAAAACAATAAGTCTTGAAAGTCAAGGTCACTAAAGAATGTACATTGAAAACACCTAGAACGTGACTCATGGGCAAGACCACCATAGTCAAGGGTTGGACTTAAGTCTGGGGAGAGAATAGTCAGCCAGTCAATGTGGATATGCACACCCAATGGGTGGCAACTAACAATAGTAATAATTGCCAGTCTTGTCCATGATGATGGTGATGGTGGTGGTGTTTTTGAACTGGGTGAGCTGTGAGGATTTGAAGTGAATGTACTGTATAGTGTTACAGAAGCTTAGTCAATGTGTTGCAAAGTTGTTTGTTATTTTGTTAGTTGTATGTAACCAGATAGCAGAATAAAAGTAGTTCTATTGTTTAGACTATAAGTTGTGTGGATTCTTGACTGTTTGAAGCAGGAGTGCCAAGCTGTGAAAACAAGGACCAGCAGTTCCTGAGGAGGTGATATCCAGATGAGAGAGAGAGAGTGCAAGAAGAGATTTGTCAGGATCTTCAGCACCTACTCTGCAACTCTGCTATATTTGCAACACAACAACCACTGACCAAATCAGCTCTGCTTTACCAAGTTGGTGAGGAGTTACAGCCAGAGGTTATGTGCAACAACTCCCATCATCCCTGACAATATAGCCCACAGCATCTGTTTTTTGTTGATAGCTTCTAACATCAGATAGGATCTGGTTCCTTCAGATTAATTTGGTATGGTGCTGAGACATTTGTCAGATACCTCTAATATACTTCCTCTGTGCTACAGCAAAGAATTTGGAGATCCCCATCAAACTATGAATTCCAGGATTTTATAGGATAGCAATTGGATAGGATAGCACCATGGCAGTTGAAGTGGTTATAAGGAGCTATAATTAAGTCTCATGAATGGTCTCATGGTCTTTTTCTTCAGGCATTCCAGGCAAGCGCTTTTCAACAACCTCAGACAAGGCAAGAAATTACTGTTGCTGCTGCTGCTGCTGCTGCTGCTGCTGCTACTGGACTCTTTCAGACGTGGGAAATTGGAAGTATAATGCAAGGGCAATCCAAATGCAATCCTGGGGTTTCAAGTTATTGCGAATTAACTCTTCTCACGCAAATTCGGGCAAAAGGGAAGTCACTCCGAATGCAATCATGGGTTTTGCGTTATTGCGCATTAAAGGTTCTCACGCAATTTCGGGCAAGGGGGGGTTATTTTCGGGTACTAGGAAGACATTCCAAACGCCTTCCGAACGCAATGGGGATTCATGTAAATTCGCTAAACAAGCGAATTTACATGAATCCGAATGGGCTCCATTCGGATTTGGGAGAAATTCCTCCCGTTTGAAAGAGTCCACTGTTTACTCATCAATGTAAAACTACCTATCAGAAAAGTAGCCCAAAAGATAACAGCCTCTCTTAAAATTTTGATCTGACTGTAATATCTGTATCCTTCCAACAAAGAATTACAGTTGACAGGTATATCGAAGCATTCTGCTTCTCTCCAAGCCTCATTCAGTGCTTCTTGTTCTTAAGTTATGACTGGCTCAGGTTTTCCCCCTCTTTTCCCCTCGTGTCATCATAATCCTTTCTTAATTTTCTTGTGGGTTGCGACTCATAGCTTGTGGAGACTTTATTAAGCTAAAACATGCTACGTCCTTGTCTTCCCCTGAGACTTATTATTTAACTAGCAAAACGATGCAAAGACATGCATATTACAAGATGCCTTGGAGGCTGGGTGCAGCACATCTCTGTGAGACCTACACATAGCGACATGCTGTAACCTTTCACCAAACACTGCTGGAAACAATGTTCTGCACCATCCCCATCAGTGAAGGCTGGGTCATTCAAGATCAGTGATAGCAGGCAATTTTTTTCCTCACCACAATAGCATTTGCCACTGAAGTGGTTGACTTTTCTTTGCAGATTACATCCCTTCCAACTATCTCAGTTTGGCAGCAACTGATCTGATTATTCCTCTTGCTGTAGTGTGCCTTCAGGTTGTTTCCAGCTTGTGGTGACCCTAAAGCAGGGTGACAAGATGTCCTCCTTTTCCAGGACATGTCCTTTATTTCAACCTTCTCTCCAGGAGGAATTTCAAAATGCCCTCCATTTTGAGCCTTACTAAGAAGCCCATTGAATAGCCTTGAATAGTGCTGACTTGAGTCCATATATTGAGAGAAAGGCAGGCTATAAGAAGATGATGATGATGATGATGATGATGATGATGATGATGCCAGGTTTGCTATTTCCCTTTGAGAAATGCATCTATTTGGCAGCCTGTCCTTGCTGCAAATAAGAGGATAGGATGTATAGGACAGGCTAAGAAAATTTAATAAAAATCTGAGCGAGTAAGAATAAACCAGAATAAAGAGGACTACTCTTGGCTATATAGCAAGATTTTGGCTTCTCTTTCTTGGAAGTCCCACAGCATGGTAAAATGTTGGGAACTGCTTTCCTATACAAAATGTAACATGCTTTTAAAAAATACTTCCTAAAATTCTGATTGTTGTTTCCAATGGTATCTTTGGGTGTGAAGAAGTTGGATTCTGAAAATTAAGTTTTGGAAGACAGTTATGGAATATTTTCCTGGATTTGATGGTGAACATTCTCTTGCAATAAATAGGACCACATATCTTAATTTTGGAATTAGTCTAATAACTCAGTGGGTTTTAATCTGATGATAGGATTTATCTCTAGCTCCTCATCCTCTTTTCCTAACTTTTGTTACTTAGAACAGCCCCAGCTGATGAAATATTTGGTCGCTGAGGCTTAAATCCAGTTGTTAGACTCACTGAAGCAACTGCTGAATGGTAAGCCAACATTTACATAAATCTCATTGATTCAGTTGGATCTCTTCTTGTCAGTACTAGCATTTATACTTAGAACTTGCCTATCTTGTGATCAGGTACACACATGTGTGAATGTAAAATCAGTTTGAGTGTCATACTCACCACAGCAAAACTAACAGTGAAACAATGCCTAAGGAGAAGAAGGGTGGAAGAATTCATAATCAGTGTAAGTTTTGCAAATTTACTTTGCTCAGTTTCCTTTGCTTATATCATCCACTGTGTGATCAAAGAAAATGCCTGACTAATGGGTACATTCATCCAGGGACAAGGTTTATGCTATCCTGGTGCCAGATTTGCCTTTGTACAACTCATCTTGATTTCTTCATTCCTGCGATCCTGCTGTTGAAAACAAGAGCTGGAGAAATATAGTGGATGAGAAGCACAAATTGCCTCTGCTTATCTCAGTTGTGAAGTCACCCAACAGCCATTAAGCAAGCTAGTAGTTTCTCCACCTCAACCCAGTTAGTGAGGTAATACAAACCTTCCTGATAATGGTGCCAAAATAATTACTAAAGCAATGTGTTCATCTAGGGATGACAAAACTGGTCTGTTTTACTTTATCACACATTCAAATATTTTATCTTGCTTGTTGTAGATAGTTGCACACAGATAGAGTAAGACTGGCTAGAGCAGAATACCATTTTTAGTTTATTGCACAGACATTGAATGTCTGTGTTTCTCCAGCCTTCCCTCACCATCCTCCAAATTCTAATGCTGCTAAAAGGCATTCAGCTAAATTGAGGATAAGAAAGAAAAGGTAGCTTTGTGGGAATAAAAAGACCTTGTTAACTGAGGTATGCCTGCACAATTAGTGAACTAGTCTCTGTCATGATTTCAGAAATAAATTGATTTTATTTATTTATTTATTTATGCATGCATGCCAGGGTAAAGCAATCTTTATGTATATCATCCTGATCGTGCAATGGAAGAGACTCATTGCAGCAGGATTCACCACACTCTACACTGTCTTTAAGAGGTGAAATCATGTTAAAGAAATGATACAAGGCAAACAGAAAAGATCTGTGAAAAAGATGTACCAATTTCTTAACTGTCCTGATCCCACCTGTTTTTCTGGATGAACAAGCTCTGGCAGGTCTAAACATGCTTTCAAGTCTCTTGGCTTTCCACTTGATGGCCTGGGATTAGCAGTTTGTATTTAAGGGCATTAACTAATTAATCACCACACCATCATTATCATACAGGTATTAGAGCACATTATTCTCCTTGTGCTCTGGGAAAATAAAATGACAAAAGAAATTGAGTATTTAAATTTAAGGGTTGAGATGCTTCATCAGTCATGTAGAGCAATGCTTCTCAGGTGACCTCATGTGGGTGACAGATAATAATTATTTTTCCCCATGTGCCAGGGACTGCCATCACATTTGCGTCCAATGGCTAGCTGTCTTCTCTCCTGGAAACTTGACAAGGATCAGCAGCTAACAGCTCAGGAGCTGACACCATCCCATGGAACATCACTTTGAGTAGCACTACTGTAGAGCACAACACTTCATATGTGCTCTCCCCAGTGAATGTCAAGCCCCATGGTGTGCCCTTAAAGGAATATAGTGGCTGAGAAAGAGGAAGGGAGCGAGGAGGTGACTGAGCAACTGGAACTACTGTATATACTCAACTATAAGTCATCTCATGTATAAATTGAGGGCAGGTTTTGGGGCCAAAATTATGGATTTTGATATGATGCATGGATAAGTCAAGGGTGGTGCCCTGAGAAACCCTGGTTACACAGTGGTTAATTGTCTGTACTGCAGCCACTCACTCAAAATCATAAGGTTGCGAGTTCAGTACTAGCCAAGGCTCAAGCTTGACTCAAGCTTGCATCCTTCCGAGGTCTCCAAAATGAGTACCCAGCTTCTTGGAGGCAATTAGCTTACAGTTGTAAACTGCTTAGAGGCTGCTTAGTTCAGTATGAAGCAGTATATAAACGAAACTGCTATTGTTAAGCTGCTAAGGGTAAGATTTAGGGGCATATAGCAAAGGACCTCTCTAACCAGTTTCAAAATTAAGTTAAAGACTATATTGTTTAGGGAAGAGTTCCCAGGATTGTGCCCTCTGCCCCAGGATGCCTCCTTTTAACTATGTTTCAAGCAGCCATGCCCTCCCTCCAGTCCACCTGCATTGGTCCAGGCCCCAGAGGGTGAAAAGAACCACTGGACCTCATCCCCTTCCCATCCCCTTCCCCTTTTCCTTTTTTGTTGTCTCTTTTAGATTGTAAGCCTGAGGGCAGGGATCCATCTAATTATAAGATTGTATGTACAGCACTGTGTAAATTTACAGTGCTATATAAATAAATAAACAATAATCTAAAGGATGAAGCAAAACAAAACAATGTCAAAGAACTTACAAAATTCCAGCAGACATAACTCTTTGGGCTTACTCTTAAGACTGAATGGATGAGAGAGTAGAGGAGGTTGGTGCTTCCAGGACAGATTATACTTTTGCTTTTCACCAGAGGATGGTTCCTTCTTTTAAATAAGAGTTAAGATGCAGTACCTACATTGACCCATGGATAAGTTGACTCAAGCTTTTTTGGTCAATTTTTTGATCTAAATTTCTATACTTATACATGAGTATATATAGTATGCCCCATTCCAACTCAGTCAAATTCCTTCTCTGCCAACCAGTAAACAGCCATAGCAGTGGACTCTGTCTAACCCCCAGCTTGCAACTAACTTAGTGAAGACGGTGTGGAAGGGGCTAGTAAATAATGATCATGATCATGATAATACAATCCGCCCTTCGCTTACACAGGGGATCTGTTCTGGACCCCCCTCCATGAAAGGGGAAAACCAATGTATGCTCATGCCTTATTGAAAACAATGGGGTGCACGCATGAGGCAGAGCATGGTGCGTGCACCACGGGTTCATGCATCATTCATTAAATTGTACTGCAGCTTCAGCATAAGCTGAAAGCCACGTAAGGGAAGCCCACGTATGGTGGAGGCTGACTGTAATAAATCTTATTTCTTTCCCACATCTTCTCAAGGCTTGAGGCAGGGCACAGCACGTTAAAATACAAAACACAATTAAAAATACATAAACCCACAGTTAAAAGATAACACTATAAAATCATTAAAATACACTCATGAGAGTTCATATACATATTAAAAAGTCATGATAGCCCCTTGTGCTAAATCCAAAATGACACATACATGTGCAAAACCCCAGGTGCTTTGCATATACCACCAACAGGATTCTAGAGCCTATGCAGACTGGCCATAAAGGCTGGCCTGGGGGAGGAGTTGGGGTGTGGTATTTACATGATGCACACCCTGACTCCACCCCCAGAGTGGCATGACACCGCACGGGGCTTCACATGGTGCGTGGCATCACGGCCCTCCTATGGCGCTGTGTCCACAGCACGCAGCGCCAAAAGAGTGCCTTAAAGCCATGGCACCACAGCTATTGCACCCTTTTCAGGGTGCAAAAAGGAGCTTCTTTCTTTGCACTCAGGAAAGGCCCGATCGGGGCTGCAGCATGTGGATTTTGTGTCCCCAATCTGGCGCAGCTGAAGGCAGCTGCAGGCTGCCCCTTGGAGTGGTCTGCACAGCCTCCTAGTCAGTAACATTTGAAATCAAATCCATTATGCTTGCTACCAGTTTCATTCCTAATTTTGAATCATGGCTTTTATTAAATTCTTCAGTTCATTTATATCTTACTTTTCCTCTGTCATGGACCACAAGTTATCACATAGAGTTCCTATGCAATTTAAAGGATCACATCTTCCCATATGAGCCTGTCTGAGCCTTGAAATCTTCAGAGGAGCCACTTCTCTGTATCCCCTCACCTTCACAGACATGTTTGGCATAAATGTGAGCAAGAGTCTTCTCTGGCTGCCCCCATACTTTGGTACTCCTTCCCTAAGGAAGTTAATATGGCTCCTTCTTTCCTGTCTTTTTGGTGGCAGGTATTCTAGCAAGTCTTTGGTAATTAATTGATAAGAAGAGAAATGTTTTTAATGGAGCTGTACTTTTACTTCTTGTTTTAAGTAATATTTTAAATACATGTATATCCATTGTTAGTTTAATGCTGTTTCAATCTAAGCTTTTATGTTTTTAATTAGATGTACTTTGGTTGTAATTTCCTTATGTGAAATTGAGTTGCATCTACATTGCAAATTTAATACAGTTTGGCACCACTTTAGCTGCCATGACTCAATGCTATGGAATTATGGGATTTGTAGTTTTGTGCAATATTTGTCTTGTCTGTCTCAGAGCTCTGGTACGACCAGAGCTCTATAAAGCACTGTGTAACACTTATAGCACTCTATAAATAAATGTAATAATAATAATAATAATAATAATACCACAATAAACTACAAATTCCAGAGTTCCATAGGATGGAGCCTTGACAGTTAAAGTGATGTCAAACTGCATTAATTCTGCAGTGTGGCAGGAACCTATTAGTCTGTGAAAAAGGCAAGTTACAAATAAAAAGATGGATGGATGGAATATTCCCATCATTGAGTTACTGACCGGACTCAACCTGCTTAGCTTTGAGAAAGTAAGTGAAGGTGCCATCTAAGGTACTTAGGCACTTGCAAATATTGGATGGCATTCTAGCCACTTTTGCTCCTGAACAAGAAAAGGGAAAGGGGAGAAAAGCTAGCAAAGGACTCTTTTATCACACTAGGGGGCAAACAGGATTTAAATAGGAATTAAACAGGAAATGTCCTATGTTAAACATAAGGCATTCCCTGTTTATTTCCTGTTTAACTCTCATTTAAATCCTGTTTGCCCTCCTTGTGTGATAAACCTCTTCATTACCATGTTTCATTTATTGGAATCACTGGAAATGGAGATTCTCTTCAAGAAAGCCTTTCGGGAAGAGGCTTGCAGGGGCAGGGGAGAACTCCCTGGACTTTGAAGGGGACCAGAAGTTTCCCTCTCCTGCCTTATAGAATGCCCTTGGGAATCACCTAGGAACCATCTACACTGCAAGTGTATGCACATTTAAACACATCAGCTTACGTTACTTCTTCTTTGATAGTAAGAGGGCATTGCAATTGTGTGAGGTGATCCAAGAAAGCTTACTGCAGACTCATATCATAGCAAAAGGCAATGAGTCAACTGAACATGAGACGAAATGGAATTGGAGAGGGATATATGACGTGAATAGTTTAAGAAAACAATCCACCCTGTCTTTTGGGAGCTACATACAAACACAGGCATCTCCTATTATGTAAGATACATTTAGCTGAGATAAATAGACAGAGAGAAGGAATATTACATGAATGTAACTTCCTGTTTGGTCTTTAGTCAGAGCCAACAGAGCCAGGTCTTGAATTGAAGCTATTATATCAATTCTGAAACTTGTTCTGCCAGGGACAGGGGAATCAGCTTGTAAAGAATGGGGTGGGATCTAGGCAGCAAAAAAAGAACAATGGAGGTCTTCTGGTCAAACCTCCTGCTCACCTTAGGATCAGATATCAGAATGAAACCACAACACTTCAGGCAGGTTGCTCTTATACCTCTGCTCAAATATTTCCACCAAAGCAAAGTTTCCACTTTTCTAGGCTGTCTCAAATGATGTGAAATGGATATATATGCATAGGGCAATAAGATCATAAGAAATTTCTTTTCTGTGCCTACGCTGTGTCCTATCTTTCAGCACGGGATCTGCTATTGGTTTTGTTTTGTTGTTGGAAATATCTAGGGCTGCATTATTGCACAACCTCCTTGCATTTAGAAAGTGACAAGATTTCCTCAAGTTGATTTTACCTCTAGAGATTTTTTTCATCACTTCTGCTGTCAGTGTCTACCCACTTCATATGGATCATTTATGAGCAGTAAGGTTTTCCCCCAGGAGCTCCCCTTTCTTTCTTTTCTTTGAAAACTGTAATGTCTCCACTGAGCCTGGTAGCCAGTTAAAATGATATGCATACATATCTGCTGGTGATACTGGAAGCCCCTTGCTCTCAGGCTGTGAAAGAATGAGAACCAAGGGGAACATCAACATGTCATTCTGTGCTGTTATGTGCTTGGTTCATTATTATAAACTCTCAGAGCTTAGCATTCCACCCTCTGTTCCTCTGTGACTGTTCTTCCAGCTGTCTCCATCGTAATGATGCAGGCTTCGATTTTATGTATTTGGTCTAATGGGGGCAATAGAGTTTCATAAGGTCTTGCCTGACACCAATGATGCCTGGGTGGTTCACCCCCCCCCTTCTTTATAATACTGGCTTCAAAAGAGAGGACAGAAGGTAAATCTGGGTTGCTTCCAGATACTGAGTGCCAGCAGATTTACTAGACATGTAATCATTTTTCCCTATTATTTAAACTGGCACTTGGGACTTGGCCATCAGCTGAATTTTATATATTATCTCAAGGCTCCTACATATTGCCATTTGCTAAAAGTACATGGAGTAAATCCTCAGTGGCTGAGCAACAGAAGCCAGTAGGTTATATTTACTGGAAAGGCTGTTCAGTGCACATCAACCCAAATGATTTTGTGGAACAGCTTTCAGTGGAAAGGAAACCTGAAGTTTCAAATCTTTAATAACTCTACCAAGTATACATGGACACACACATATACAGACCCCTATACGGTTGCATCCTAATGACAGCAATTACAAGTTTCTCAGTGTTCAGTTTGTTGGCATGCTTCACAATTTGGGGGGAAGAAGCAGGAGTAGCAGGTACTGTTAGCACTCCATATTTACAGCTTTGACTTTTGCGGGTTTGATTATTCATGATTTTGATTAATATGTTTTCTCTAGAAATGTTTAGGCCAACATTCACCAGAGGCCATGCTAGAGGACCCAGAGATTCCTAGAGAGAACACTTTTCTAGGAAGTAACACAATTCTATGGCCAGCTTTCAGGGGATATTGACCATAGAGTTACTCTGGATGACCTGGAGATTCCCAGAGAAGTGTTCTGTCAGGTAAAAAAAGTAGTGGGTTTTTTATTTGCAATTTTTCCATCATCACCAGATTATACAAGCAGTTGTAAATTTTATACATTTGAATAAGGAGGTATACAGTATCTCCTTTCACAAGCAATTCACTTGCAGCACAATATACTGGATTAAAAATTGGTCTGGCATATAGAGCCAATTCTTTTCCCCCATGAAGTGCAACAGCCACTGGAAGAGCCATAGCAATGCCTGTTGAAACATTACTCATTATATCACTATTGTAAGTATGACAGTTGAGATCTATGCTCTGCATTAAATAGGATATTTGCCTTGGATTACAATTCCAGAATACCACACCCAGTGGTGCTCATTATGGATGCAGGCTTCCAGTGTTGTAGTCTGAAAAGGTAATCTTTCCAAGCATTGCATGTCTCACTTACATAAACTTAAAAAAACTATCAAATTTAGCCACCTGTTAGATTTGCTGTAAGTAAAATACCCGTAAGATTCAAAGTAGAGATCATCAGAAAGCAATGAAAAGTCTGTGCTAGGGCTCCCACAAATGATGACTACGTCCTGCCACCCTCACAGCTGCACCTACATCATTCTCAAGGCAAAACTCCCACCCATGTGATTGGCCTTTTGTGTGTGTTTATACAATATTCCTGGAACATCTGCCTCTTGGGAGGTCAGTTGCTAGCATGTAAATATGCTAGGAAGTCCAACCATGTAGTAGATGTTTATCTGATGTCAAGACTTCTCTTCTTTTAATGGATCTACGGCAGACAGAAATCCCAAAGCTATAGCTTTTCCCATCAAGTTATCTCTATGTGATTAAACACACACACAAGCACACAAGCACCCTCCCTGCAGCTGTTACTTTCTCCCTCCTCCAATTCTGCAGCCTTCAAAAGCATAGATGTCCTGTCAAAAGGCAATAGCTTACGAAATCTGGGATAGATGTTGGGGAGAAATCAGTTTTGTTCATATTTTGGTATGAACCTGACCTATGTCATCTTTCCCAAACTCATTTGTATACAGTTCTTTGGTGTTGTACTTCCCTGGATTTCATGATGAAGTTCTCGGATTCAAAAAGCCCACAAGACACAGGCAGCTTGGATTCTGTTTTTTTAAAAAGAAGATAAAGAGGTTAGTGTGGGCATGGAGGGGTGGTGATGGTGGAGGTTACATACATAAGCATGGAAAATTATAAAGAAAAGGAATATACAATTGACCTCCCATATCCACAGATTCTGCATCCATGAATTTAACCATATATGGCTTGAAAATATTCCCCTGCACACTTTTATTCAAAATATATGCATTTTTCAGATATATGCTACTTTTGTGCACTTTCACCAAATGTGCTCTCTGTCTCCCTCTCCTCTCTCTGTAGGTGCTTTCTCTGTTAAAGAAAGTGTTTTATAAATGTTTCAGATATAGTTGTTTTTGTATGCAGTGTTTTGTGGTATCTACTAATTGAATTTCCAGTTGCATTCAAATTTAGGAACTGTCAATTTGGTAAGTTTGTAGAGAAATGTGAACTAAAAAAATAAGCCTTTCACTCATTCCTAATATGAATGCAGGTGTCTTTGTTTTGGGAGATACGAATGGCACTACCTTTCCTTAGTGGTGGGATTGCATGTTTCTATGAGACAAGAGGATATGCTGATGGCAGCAGTGCTGCCATATCAGACAGGCTTTTGTTGAGGATCCAGACTAAATGTGCCAAATAGCTACTAGGCAGCAGCAGTAGTGGGGGTGGAACTGGCACAGGATCTCTCAAAGTCAATGGCAGTGGCACCATAGTTAACACTTTTTAGTAATGTGCAAAAAGGAGGCACAGTAAACCTCTTTTGAATGTCTTTTGCCATGAAAACCCTATGATGAAAGAATCACAAATGAAACTAGAGATAGTGCTAGAAGATGAAACTCCTAAGGTCAGATGGCATACAGCAAGCTACAGGGCTAGGACAGAGAACAAGCTCTGTGGCTTATGATGCAGTTGGACTCAAGCTGAAAGGACATTCAGCTGTTCATGGGCTCTGAGGTAAAAGGAAAGTCTGAACACATTACAGGAAAGTGGAATGTGAAAAGCATGAATCAGGGGAAGCTTGGCAGAGCAGAACAAGCAATGGAACTTAAAAACACTGGAATACTTGAGGTGAGTGAGCTAATGTGGACAGAAATGGGACATTTTGAGACATTACAACGTAGTTTACTCAGAAAATGAAAAACTAAGAAGAAATGGGGTGGCATTTATAGTGACAAGAGATGTAGCAAAAGACTGTTGTTGCTGCTGTGTGCCTTCAAGTTATTTCTGATTTATGGTGACCCTAAGGGAAACCTGAATAGACTAGAAAGCTGGGCCAAAGCTAATAAAATGAAATTTAACACAGAGAAATGTAAGGTCCTACACGTAGGGCAGAAAAATGAAATGCACAGATATAGGATGGGGGACACCTGGCTGAATGAGACCACATGTGAAAGGGATCTAGGAGTCCAAGTAGACCACAAGTTGAACATGAGTCAACAGTGTGATGCAGCAGCTAAAAAGGCCAATGCAATTTTAGGTTGCATCAATAGAAGTATAGTGTTTAGATCAAGGGAAGTAATAGTGCCACTCTATTCTGCTTTGGTCAGGCCCCACCTGGAATACTGTGTCCAGTTCTGGGCACCACAATTCAAAAAGGATGTGGAGAAACTGGAGAGTGTCCAAAGGAGGGCGACTAAAATGGTGAAGGGTCTGGAAACCTTGCCCTATGAAGAACGCCTTAGGGAGCTGGGGATGTTTAGCCTGGAGAAGAGAAGGTTGAGAGGTGATATGATCACCCTGTTTAAATACTTGAAGGGATGTCACATTGAGGAGAGAGCAAGTTTGTTTTCTGCTGCTCTAGAGAACAGGACTCGGAACAATGGATGCAAACTGCAGGACAAAAGATTCCACCTCAGCATTAGGAGGAACTTCCTGACAGTAAGGGCTGTTCGACAGTGGAACACACTCCCTCGGAGAGTGGTGGAGTCTCTTTCCTTGGAGGTTTTTAAGCAGAGGCTGGATGGCCATCTGTTGGGTATGCTTTGATTGTGAGTTCCTGCATGGCAGGGGGTTGGACTGGATGGCCCTTGTGGTCTCTTCCAACTCTAAATTTCTATGATTCTATGATTCTATCATGGGATTATCTTGGCAAATTTTTTTCTGAGGAGGTTTTCCATTGCATTCCTCTGAGGTTGTGAGCATATAACTTGTCCAAGGTCACCCAGTGGGTTTCATGGCCTAGTGGGGAATTGCACCCTGGTCTCCAGAGTCATAGTCCAATATGCAAACCACTGGATGGCCCTTGTGGTGATTTATATTATATTTGCAATGGTGATTTATATTATATTTTGTCATTATATGCTTTGACTGTCAAAGCGTTGACAAGTAGTCAAAGAATATAATAAAAGACTGATTGAATAACATCAATAAGATTACAGTGAAAAACCATCAGTATAACCATAATCCAGGTTTATGTTCAATCTACAGTGGCAGAAGAAAAAGAAACTGAGAGATTCTACACTGGAGTCCAGTAAGAAATTGATCACACACCAAAACAGGACTTCTTGTTAATCATAGGTGAGTGGAATGCAAAAATAGCAAACAGAGTCGAATTGCAGGAAAATTTGACCTAGGATCAAGAAAGCAACTGATAGAATTTTGCAAGGCCAACAGTTTGTTCATCACAAATACACCCTGGTGGTGCAGAGGTTAAATGCCTGTACTGCAGCCACTCACTCAAAACCATAAGGTGGCGTGTTCAAGACCAGCAAAGGGCTGAAGCTCGACTCAGGCTTGCATCCTTCCGAGGTCGCTAAAATGAGTACCCAGATTGTTGGGGGGCAAATAGCTTACAATTGTAAACAGCTTAGACACTCCTTAAGGGTATGAAGCGGTATATAAATGAAGCTGTTTTTACATTCTTCAAACAACTAAAGAGGTGACTATATACATGGACATCCACTGATGACCAATAAAAAAAAATCAAATTCACCAGGAGGAGATTTTGACACAGATCATGAACTGTTAATATAAAAAATTAGAAAGCTAAAGAAGAACATCAAACCAACTATCATGTCAAAATACAACCTGACAGGCATCCCCATAGATTGTAAAGAGGCTATAAAAACTAGATTTGCACTATTAACCCTTATTCACTGGGAGAAGGCAGGACCATTGTCAGGGAGGGATGCAAAAAGACACTGTCTGCAGCCAAAAAGAAAGAGACGCCTCAACAGATGATGATGATGATGATGATGATGATGATGATGATGATGATGAATCACTCAACAAGAACTGATGGCATACCAGTAGAGCTGCTTACAGGGACAGAATCTATTCTAGTTCTAACTAAAGTCTGTCAACAAATATGGTAAACAAAAGAATGGTCCTCACATTAGAAACGTTCACTATAGAGTCCAATCCCAGAGAAAGGGAGCACCAGGGATTATAGTATCCTCAGGCCTATTGCATTAATTTTCCATGCATCATTAATTTTCCATGCATTGGAGGTACTGTTTTACAATGGCTCCATTCTTTATTGGAGGGGTGCTCTCAGAAGGTACTGCTGGAAGATTCCAGTTTGACTCCTTGGCCATTGTCTTGGGGTCCCTTGGGCTCAGTCCTGTCCCCTATGCTTTTTAATATCTACATGAAACCATTGGGAGAGGTTGTCTGGAGTTTTGGAGTAAGGTGTCACCTGTATACTGATGAGACCCAGCTCTATCACTCCTTTTCACCTAATTCCAAGGAAGCTGTTTGTTTACCCTCATCCAGTCCATTACAGTGGCCAAACAAACTGAAGCTTAATTCAGACAAGACAGAGGTGCTCTTGGTCAGTTGAAGGACAGATCTGGGAATAGGGAGGGATTCAGCTTGTGTTAGCTGAGATCACACTCCCCCTGAAAACTCAGGTTCCTAGAGTGAGGGTACTTCTGGATTAGCACTGAGCCTGGAAGCCCAGGTATTGGCATGAACCAGGAGTGCCATTGCACAGCTAAAACTCATGCACGAACTGCACCTGTTCTTGGAGAAGCTAGTTCTGGCCACAGTGGTACATGCCTTGGTTACAGCCCGTCTGGATTACTGGAATGCACTCTACATGGAGCTGCTTTTGAAAAGTGCTCAGAAACTTCAGCTGATTCAAAGAGTTGCAACCAGGCTGTTAACTGGAGCTGGCTACAGGGAACACACAACTCCCTTGTTACAACAGCTCCATTGCCTGCCAGTCCATTTCCAGGCACAATTCAAAGTGCTGGTTTTGACTTAAAAGCCCTATACGGCTTGGGTCCAGGCTATTGGAAGGACCATATCTCCCTGTATGACCCCTTCAGAGTATTGAGATCATCAGGAGAGGCCTTTCTCTCTGTCCCACCACCCTCTCAGGTGCATTTGGTGGGAACAAGAGAGAGGACCTTCCCATTAGCTGCTCCCAAGCTTTGTTTCCATCCTGTCCTACCAGCAGCAAATAAAGACATTCTTGTGCTAACAGGCCTTTGCAAACTGATAAGGGCTGGGTTTTTTTAAAATGTTGTACTATATAAATTTTAATGATCTGTATTTTAACATGTTGTTTTTAAATTTATACTGTTTTTACTCTTAAAATTGTTTAATTGTTTTTTAAATTTTATATTTTAATATTTTTGTGTTGTTTTTAAATTGTATTGTTTTCTGCTTGTTGTTTGCCACCTTGAATCCCTACATTGGGAGAAAGGTGGGATATAGGAAGAAGAAGAAGAAGAAGAAGAAGAAGAAGAAGAAGAAGAAGAAGAAGAAAGCAAAGTGATCATCAAAGTTTTGCAACAAAGACTTTTACCATATATGGAGTGAGATATGCCAAATTTCCAATTTGAGTTCAGAAAAGTAAGAGACACTAGGGATCATATTGCAAACATAAGTTGGATAATAGAGCCGACCAAAGAATTTCAGAAGAAAATCAGCCTGCGCTTTATAACTTATAGCAAAGACTTTGATTGTGTAGATCATGAAAACCTATGTATTGCTCTTAAAGAAATGGGTGTGTCGCAACATGTGATCATACTGATGTGTATCCTGTACTCAGGACAAGAGGCTACCATTAGGACAAAGTACAGAGAAATGGAATGGTTTCCAGTCGGCAAAGGAAGTCAGGCAAGGCTGCATTTTGTCACCTTATCTTTTTAACTTGTATGCTAAACATACTAGATTTAGAGGAAGAAAGCATGAAAATTGAAAGATTTTAGATGACATCATACTACTAGCAAAAGTTATGTAGATGACATCATGCTACTAGCAGAAAATAACAACTACCTGGAACAATTGCTGAAGAAAGTCAAGGAAGGATGTTCAAAGGCAAGTTTACAGCTGAACACTAAGAAAACGAAAAATTATGACCACAGCTGATTTATATAGCTTTAAAACAGATGAGGCAGACATTGAAAAAATGAAAGATTTCCTGTTCAGTCATTAATCAGCATAGGGACTGCATTTAAAAAAAAAAAATCAGAAAAAGGCTAGAACTTGGAAGGGTAGCTATCACGGAACTTGAGAAGATATTCAGGTGTAAGATCATTGAATGAGTACTCAATGTTAGGATGGTCCATGCCATCATACTTTTAATTTCAATGTATGGTTGTGAAAGCTGAACAGGGAGGAAAGCTGACAGGAAGATAATCAACTCATTTGAAATATGGTGCTGAACAGTTCTACAGATACCATGCATTTTTTAAAAAACAGGTAAATGGAGCCTCAAGCAAATCAAACTTGAACTTTTTCTGAAAGCCAAGAAGACTAAAGTGAGACTAAACTTTGGCCATATCATGAGAAGACATGACTCACTAGAAAAGACAAGAATGTTTGTGAAGGTAGAAAGCAGTAGGAAATAGGAACACCCCATTAGAGAGGAATTACAGAAGGATAGTCTGAAAGATCTGATGATAGGGATATTTTACTTGATATTGTTTTAACCCTTGTTGTAATCCGCCCCGATTGCTTGTTCAGAGGGGCGGACTAGAAATAAATATTATTATTATTATTATTATTATTAGGGTGACTCTCATTCATAGGGTTGCCATAAATCAAAATCAAATTGACAGTCATTAACAACAACAATGGACTTTATCACACTAGCGAGAGCCTGTGGAAAAATGGGATTTAAATAAGAGTTTAATTAGAGAAAACCCAGAAATGCCCTAAGCTAAACCAGAGGAAAACAGCAGCTTTTTACTTTCGTGAAATTCCGAAAGTAAAAAGGTGGTGTTTTTCTCTGGTTTAACTTTGATTTAACTTCACATGATTTCACTTTAGCAGCAATTCAGTGTGATAAACTTCCTGAATTTGCGGGTTCTGTTTAAATTCAAATTTAATTTAAATCCAGTTTAAATCTCATTTCTCTGTGGGAACTTGCTAGTGTGATAAACTGTAAGACGACACTCGGAAATCAGTGGCCCTCCAGATGTTGGATTCAATTTCCCATTTGCCCCATCCTTGGCTGCCCAGTATTGAGAAATGATGGGAGTACTAGCACATAATTTCCAACATTTTACAGTTCAAAAACTGGGACATATGTGTGGCCAGGCAAGATCAGAATGTGAGCAAGATGACAAAAGTTGTTAATGATGAAGAACACACAAGGTAAGAAAATCTCCAGCAGTTTGTGTTTGTCTGACTCTAAGGAAAGGCAAGATTTCATGCCCTGTTCTCCTTGCCCCCCACTGAGTTGACTACTTTTGCACTTGAATTCTGTAGCAACTTAAGTAAATTGAGAATAAAGGGGGGAATTTGACAAGGTGAAGGGGAGAAGGGACTATACAAGATTAATTGGGACTGCCCTTGCCAAATCAGGGCAGTTGGAAGGAATAATAGCACATTTGGATACATTCACCAGGACTGCTGTAAAGTAAGGATGGACATTGGCCCAGCTATGTTTCACAATGTATTGCTGCCTAATCTGAGACAAAAGGCCTGGTGTTAGCAGACTGAAGACAGGACAGAGCTCCTACAGCTTTAAAATTTAGCAGGAAGATGTACGGTAATGATTCATCGCAGAAAACTATATGCCACGTCCAGCAGGGTACCTAGTTCAGAAATCCAGGCTTCAGTAGTTAAAACTCAGAAAAATCTTTATTAAAAAGCTATAGATCTAGACCAGTGATGTTAATTGTTAGAACTGACCAGACCAAAATTGCCTAATTAAACCACATACAGTTTCAAAATTCAGGTGATCTTAATTCTTATTCAATATAATTAATAAACACACTTCTCCATTTCCCATACTCCCCCCTTCTTTGTTCTTACAACCAGATTCTTTCACAGAAATGCCCTTCAACAGGTTTGGCTCATGCTTGCCTCCCTTCCAGTACTATCAAAGCATCTGTGTCTGAGATCACCATGACTTATCCGTATCATTTCTACCGTATAACCCATCACACCTATTTCCCAACATATTATGGCAGGCAAGTTGCCTATGCAACCCCTGACATTATAGCACATCTTCTCTTTCAAACCCCAACCTACCCTTTGCCCATTCAGCCCCCCAAAGGTCTATTTGCTTGCCAGTAGGGAATAAGTGGTGTTGATGTTGATGAAAGATACAGCTGCATTCTTGTAGCTGGATTCACAATACCTTCTCATATAGTGTGAGTTCAGTTACTTGATTGGAACTGGATACTTCTCCTCTCCCATGCCACTAAATAGCTGTACTGGGGACTGTATAGGCAAAATAGTGGGGACTGAGAGGGTGAAGGGGGAAATTGTGCTGTAATTCTGCCTGATGGAACTTTATAGTCTGTTTTCCTGATGCAAGATCTACTAACTGTTAAAGCCACAGGACTCCTGTTCCAAACTCAATCTGGCAAGCCTAAAAAAGCCATAGTGGCAGACTTAGCCTTCACCTTTCTTTAAAGTTCAAGGAGAGCAAGGGACACTTTTAAGACCTTGGCTGTTACAGTTCATTGCTTCTTGTGGAATTTCAGGATTAGGTATAAATAAAATACATTCAGACAGAGAACAGATAAATGAAGGTTTAAATGCAAATCTCATAAAAATAGAAGGCAGGCTAAGGTCAGTTTTCTCTGGAATGGAAGGAGGAAATTTAACAAAACCTTTCTTATTCCATAGGAATGAATCCCCTGCTACTGACCCTCAGCAAGTATTTGTTGGTCAGCTCAAACTCCTGGAATCTGTTCTGTGTTCTCTGCCTGAATATAAATGAAAGCATGATTTTTTAAAAATCCAATCCAGCTGTGAAAAATATAGAAAACAAACAATCCAGATTATTAAACTCTGTGAAAAAAAGAAAGAGAGAAACAAATACTACCCAAAGAACTATGGTTACTAGCTGTTGTTAAATTAGTTTTACCTAAGAACTGGAAAAAGACTATTATGTTGGATTGATTGACCATAGAAAACTTTGAGTACTATATGTCCACACTATATGGACAGCAGAAATATTAGCCTAGGTCTAGCTGTTAGTCCCAGTTCATTGAACCAATGGCATGTAGATAAGTGCAGCCTCACAAAGTTCCCATTGGTATACTCTAGTTGGGTCTAACAGTTGTATTTTTTTCTGTCAGACTTATAGCACTGTCCAATACATGCTTCCTCAAGAGTAACAAACACTGAATTCTGTGGATCATACCACCAGGTAATTGTATATAACAGGGTGGGGAATTTTGGTGGATGGGGGGGGGTAGTCTAAATCCTCACAGATCCTAACATGGGCTGTAGTTCTTCCTGTTGCCTTATGCTGCTCAAATTCATGTCATGGTATCTAGAAATACTTTTCCTCACTTAGGGTTTTGGAGAAGCTGCAGGCCTCTACACTGAGGAGAAATATGCTGACTAGGAGCATGGTCCTTTTCCTGTGCACCTTGTTTTGCATGTGTTCTATTTACACTGCTAAAAGTCAGGGTTTATGAGCTCAGAGTTAGCTGACGGGTAGGCAGCTGCAGTGTGGAGCCCATAGCGTGCAGGTTTGCAGTCTTTTGAAGAAAATATTGAAATTTAAGTTATATGTGTTATAAATTGTACTTTTGTGTTCAGTTCTGTTAAGGTAGGTGTGTGTGTATTAAAAGGCAAAGGAAGTACCTTGACATGAATGTCTAGTTGTAACAGACTGTAGGGGGTGGTGTTTGTCTCTGTTACTAAGCTGAAAAGCCAGCATTGTCCTAAGATGAATCTGGTGGTCATGTGGTCAGCATGACTGCACCAATGCTGTTACCTTCCTGCTGAAGTGGTACCTATCTATCTACCTGCATTTGCATACTTTTAACTGCTAGGTTGGCAGAAGCTGGGACAAGTGACAGGAGATCACCCCATCATGTAGCACTCGAGCCTCGAACTGCCAATGTTCCAATCATCAGAACTTGTGTCTTAACCACTAAACACCACATCCCCACTATATTACATTATAATATGTGTATTACAGATATACAAACTATAATTTCATCTCTTCCAAACCTACACTCTGTGCTCTTAATCCTATCCCCTTCTGTCTTCTAATCTCTATTAACCCCTTCTTTTCTGCCCTCGCTCCTCTATATCTTTAATCTCTCTCTCTCTCTCTCTGTCAGTTCCTTCCCTTTGGACTTCAAACATGGTCTTGTTTCCCCAATTCTGAAGGAGCCCTCTCTCGACCTCTCTTCTTTGTCTAGCTATCGTCCGATCTCTCTTCTTCCTTTTCTTTCTAAGGTTCTGGAACGGGTCGTTTATTCTCACTGTCTTGAGTTTCTTGAAGCCAGTTCCATCCTGGACTCTTTTCAGTCTGGTTTCAGCCCACAGCACTCTACAGACATGACCCTCACAAAGATCTCAAATGATCTTTTGCAGGCCAAGGTGAGTGGCCTCTACTCTATTCTCATTCTTCTGTGACCTTCGACACCGTGGATCACTGTCTCCTGGTTGATTTACTTTCTGACCTCAGTTTCTCCAACTCTGTTCTCGACTGGTTTAAATCTTACTTGTCAGACAGATCTTTTGCAGTGATCACAGGTGGTCAGATTTCCTCCTCTGTTCCCTTATCTGTTGGAGTTCCTCAGGGCTCTGTCCTGGGTCCCCTTTTGTTCTCTCTATACACATTGTCCCTTGGTAAACTCATCAGTTCTTTTGGTTTCTCCTATCATCTGTGTGCCAATGACACTCAGCTGTATCGTTCCACTCCTCACTTTTCACTGGGGCTTGAACAGCAAGTTTCATCTTGTCTAGCTGCCATCTCTCAGTGGATGTGGCATCAGCGCTTGAAGCTCAACATGTCTAAGACAGAGCTTCCTGTCTTCCCACCTAAGCCCACCCTTCAGTACTCCTTTTCTGTTTCTGTTGATGACTCTTCTATTCAACCAGTTCAGCAAGCCTGCAGTCTTGGTTTCCTTTTTTAATTCTTCTCTGTTGTTGATTCCCCAGATCCAGGCCACAGCCAAGACCTGTAGATTCTTTCTTTACAACATTGCTAAAATCCGTCCATTCCTTTCAGGCTCTACTGCCAAGACTCTGGTCCATGCCCTAGTGGTATTGCTACTAGATCATTGTAACCTTCTTCTGACAGGGCTTTCTCTCTCTCAACTCCATCCTTTAAACTCTGTCCAGAACTCAGCTGCACGTATTATCACATCCGTGCACCGCTCTGACCATGTTTCTCCTCTTTTATCCTCCCTTCACTGGCTCCCCTTCTCCTTTGGCATCCAGTACAAGCTTTTGTTGTTGACCTTCAAAGCCCTCCACAGACTGGCCCCTCCTTACTTATCTGAATGAAAACTGATGCAACCAATTGGTTTCCAGAAAGCTCTAGAGGGTTTGTTGGCTGGCAACGCCGGCGACTCTGTTGAAGCCTTGGTACACACCTGGAACACCGATAGTGCCAAGGCAATCAACACAATCGCTCCCGAGCGTCCTTCCCAACCCGCTCCCAATTGCAATCCCTGATATACAGAAGAGCTCAGGGAGATGAAGCGGGTTGGACAACGACTAGAGTACAAATGGCAGAAGTTTCGACTCTTCTCCGACAGAACTCGCCATAGGTTGCATCTTCACACCTATCGGGAGGCTCTGCATGCAGCGCGGAGATCCTTCTGCTCTGCATGCATTGCGTCTGCAGAGTCCCGCCCGGCAGAACTGTTCAAGGTGGTAGGGGAGCTGACGCGGGTTCCCCCTGCGCCAAATCCCCTACTGGACCCCACAACAGCCTGCTGTGAGGCATTTAACACCCACTTTGCAGATAAAATCTCTCAGATAAGAGTCGACCTGGACGCCAATATTTTGTCAGGGTCTGTAAGTGGGGTGTCCAGCAACTCCGTTGATATCAGTTTATTTGATGAGTTTCAATCGGTGAGTACTGATGACGTGGACAAGCTGCTTGCTAGTTTGAGGAAAACGACTTGCCCTCTCAATCCTTGTCTGTCTTGGCTGGTCATCCAGAGAGGTGACGCATTGAGAGTATTCCTTCGGGACACAATCAATGCGTCCCTTAGAGAGGGCTCTTTACCATCTTGCCTAAAGGAGGCAGTTGTTAAACCCCTCCTGAAGAAGCCCTCTCTTGACCCCCTGGACAGGAACAACTACAGACCAGTTTCCTTGCTCCCTTTTTTGAGCAAGGTAATCGAGAAGGCTGTCGCTTCCCAACTCCAAGCTGTCTTGGATGAAACCGATTATCTAGATCCATTTCAAACCAGCTTCATGAGAGGATATGGAGCTGAGACAGCCATGGTTGCTCTGACCGACGACCTCCACTTGAGTATCGACAGGGGTAGTGTGACCCTGCTGGTGCTCTTGGATCTCTCAGTGGTCTTTGACACTATAGATCACTCCATTCTTTTAGATTGACTGAGGGAGTTAGGGATTGGAGGCACTGCTCTTCGATGGTTCTGATCCTTCCTCTCCGGAAGATCTCAAAGGGTGAGGCTCGGGGACAGCGAACTTAATTGTGGTGTCCCTCAGGACGCCATCCTGTCCCCGATGCTATTCAACATTTATATGAAGCCGCTGGGTAAAATCATTCGGAGGCATGGAGCTCAGTGTCTTCAGTATGCTGATGACACTCAGATATACCTCTCCATGACCAGATCGTCAGCCCAGACCTCAGATGGCGTCTCTCCTCTCAATGACTGTCTTGGGGTGGTAATGGATTGGATGAGGGAAAACAAATTGAAGCTCAATCCAGACAAAACAGAGGTACTCACTGTCTCAGGACCGAAGCCAGGTTTGGGAATACAACTTCCAGTCCTCGATGGAGTCACACTCTCCTCGAAGGACTCTGTTCGCAGTCTGGGGGTACTCCTCGACTTGTCGCTTCACATGACGAGTCAGGTGAATGCGACGGTCAGGAGTGCCTGTTATCAGCTTCGGCTGATACGCCAGATGCGCCCTTTCCTGGAAACGAGGGACCTAGAAACTGTGGTACATGCTCTGGTAACCTCTCGCCTGGACTACTGTAATGTACTCTACATGGGGCTACCCTTGTGACTAACTCGGAAACTGCAGTTAGTCCAAAACATGGACTGGAACATCCAGGAGAGAGCACATAACACCGGTGCTTAAAGCTCTCCACTGGCTGCCAATTAGTTTCCGGGCCCAGTACAAGGTGTTGGTTTTAACCTTTAACCTTCATGTCTTGGGTCCATCCTATCTCTGGGACCGCCTCTCCCCGTATGATTCCCCCCACACACTCTGGTCCTCTTGGAGGAATCTGTTACAGCCCTTGAAGACCAGACTGACACAAACCTCCCAGAGGGCCTTTTCAGCCATAGCCCCCAAGCTATGGAATGACCTGCCGGATGAGATGCGTCTTATTACATCTGTTGACGGCTTTAGAAAAGCCTTAAAGACGCATCTCTTCCGGCAGGCCTTCCCAGATAACATTTAATTTCCCGGCTCCATACCTACTGTTGACTCTTTCTCCTAGTTCCTCTCCCCCCCCCCCCCCTTCGTAATTGTTTTACACAGCTTTGGGCAGTTACTTTTACATGTTTTATTTGCACTATGTTTTAATTCTTAGCTATTTAATTCTATTTTAAGGGGTGGGTGAGGGGAATTGGGATTGTTGTTTTTTAACTTGTGCTGTTTTTAACTATGTTGTACCCCACCCCGATTGCCAGTTCAGAGGGGCGGGCTATAAATAATAATAATAATTATTATTATTATTATTATTATTATTATTATTAACTTTTTCCTCCTTACATTCCTACTCGTACCCTCCGCTCTGGTAGTCAAGGTCTCCTGTCCCAGCCTAGGATTTCCACTGCCCCAACCCAAATTCGTCCTTTCTCACTTGCTGTCCCTCACTCCTTGAACCTTCTTCCCCACCTTATGGAAACCCTAAGGCAACCATAACATGGGTTTTTCTTGGCAAGAAGTACATTTGCTCTTGAATGGTGGGCTTTTGTGTGGCATTGAGGTGGAATTAGCAGCCTAGCTGTTTTTAATCAATTTCAGAGGCTTTAGACCCCATTTCCTGCACATGAAGAGAGAGAAAAACCTGTGGCTGAGAAGCCATTTTCATTGGGTGAGTTCTTTTCAACTTGGAGTGTTTTTCTCCTGAATGGTGGGCTTTTGTGAGGCATTGGGGTGGAGCAGCCTAGCTGTTTTTAACTGATTTCAGAGGTGTGTGATTTTCAGTCAAGTAAGACTCACAACATAGAGCAGAAGATGATCTGAGAGCTGTGTTTGGGAGTTCTCTGTTACTTTTTAACTGTTTTTCTTTAAGGGGCTAAAGTGGGGCTTTTGCTCAGAACAAGTGGTATGCTTTGATTGGGTATGGTATGCTTTGATTGGGAGTTCCTGCATGGCAGGGGGTTGGACTGGATGGCCCTTGTGGTCTCTTCCAACTCTAAATTTCTATGATTCTAAGTGAGTCAGAGACTTGCCTGGGGACAGAGATAGCAATCGATAGCTCTCTGTGTAGCTATAGCTCCCGTCTCTTCAGCTCACTGAGAGCGCTTTGTAAAAAGGCCAGGCCAACAGGGCTCTTTTCGAGGGTGGTTAACGGGGGCTTTTGGAGGGGGAAGCCCACAGTCCTGTTTTCGACTACTTTAGTCATCTCAATATGGACAGTGAGGGAGGTGCTGTAGTCACCTGCAACAGTTGTAGGATGCTTATCTTCTATCCTAAGGACGTAGGTAACTTCACCTGCACCAAGTGCAAGTTGGTAGCCCTTTTGGAAGAGAAGGTCCAGCAGCTGGAGGCCCAGGTAAAGACTCTTCAGCATATTAGAATGGAAAGAACAGAACAGACGTTCCTGGATGGGAACGCACAGAGGATGGAGAAGTTCACTTCACATACACAGTAGGTAGACAATTGGAGGAATATGAAAGACAGAGGTGGGGAAACCAGGGATTGTTCTGGGAGCTTGCAGCTACAGAATCGATTTGAAGCTCTTTCCTTCATCAGCGATGACAAGGAAGAGCAGCAGGGACAGTCCTCAGGGATAATGCAGTGGACCTTGAGAGTATCACCACAGGGAATAGATGCTGCTAAACCTTGGAGGAGGCATGTGGTGCTGGTAGGGGAACTCCTTGCTGAGGGGTACTGAATCAGTGGCTTGTGGACCTGACAAGATGTCTCGAGAGGTGTGTTGTCTCCCTGGGGCAAAGATCCGTGATATGACGGAGAGACTGACAAGACTTGTCAAGCCTAGTGACAATTACCCCATTGTTTTGGTTCATGTGAAAACCAATGATACTGCAAGGCACAGCCTTCAGAATATCATAAGGGATTATGAGGCTCTGGGTAGGAAACTGAAAGAGATGGATGCACTGGTTATCATCTCATCTCTTCTCCCATTTGAATGGCATGGTCCAGGAAGGGAGAGGAAAATAGCAGAAGTGAACAGCTGGGTCCGCAGATGGTGCCACCAAGAACAATTTGGATTTTGGGATCATGGACTGCCATTCCAGGAGGGGGACTTTTTGCATGGGATGGGTTGCACCTCATTCCAGTTGTCAGAAATGTTTTTTTTTAATCTCAGAAAAAACAGCAGTAGCAGAACATGTTATAAAGCATCCTGGGCATAAAATGCTATTTGAAAACACTGAAATTCTGGAACAGGCCAATAACTATCAGGTCAGAATGCCCAGGGAAGCCACTGAAATCCACAAACACCAAGAAGAAACCCTTAAAGTTAGCAAAGTTTGGTTATCAGTCCTGAAAAATACTAAAATCAAGACACAGCAAAATGCAAATGAAAACCACCCAGCAGACAATGATCACTAATTAAACAGACACAAATCCTCTTTGCATATCCTTGCACCTGAGGCCTTGCCACTCAACAACAGAACAGCACGCAGATTAACATGGAAATCACTCCTCCCTGCCCAGGTTCACACAGGATACATATACCCCACTCTCTTCCATACTAGCATTCTCTGAAGATGCTGGTGAAACGTTCGCAATAAACTCTTCTAGAAAATGGCCACGCAGCCTGAAAAACCCACAAAAACTATTGTTTTCTGCTGCTCTAGAGATGCAAGCTACAGTAAAAGAGATTTCACCTAAACATTAGGAAGAATTTCCTGACAGTAAGAGCTGTTCGACAGAGAAACATACACCCTCAGAGTGTGGTAAAGTCTCCTTGTTCGGAGGTCTTTAAACAGAGACTGGATGGCCATCTGTAGGGGCTGCTTTGGTTGTGAGTTCTTGCATGGCAGGAGATTGGACTGGATGTCCCTTGTGGTCTCTTCCAACTCTATGATTCTATGATCATAAAACATATTGAATCTCTCTCTCTTTCTCATTCTCTGAAACGTATTGTTCCTAAGAATCTCTTATGAATTCCCAAATGTGTATGTTTGTTTATTCATATTTTAGGGTGGCTAATAAAGTCTGATGCTGTGGTCATAAAAAGAAGAGTTGTGGTTCCTAGTCCCAACTGGGACTTAAAACTGTTGAAAAGAAACCTAATTTGGTTATGAAATTGTTATTTTTCTTCCACTTGTATTGGATTTTTTTTTGTCCCAAATGTGTTTAAACCCTATGTTAAATACATCCTATTCATTCCACTCAACAACAAACATTGCTTCCCTTAAGTAATATCATGTTAATGATATGTAGCTGTTAAAATCTAGGTCTAGGGATCAAGATCTATACCAGTTTTCCACTCTGGAGATTAGTGCACCGGCTTTTATTCCTGCGCTAGGCGTGGGATGTAAACGCACAGGTACAGATTCTATTGCACAGATTTTCCCATTCTTTAAAAGGTCAGGAAGAAGCCCGGGTCAGGTACAGGGTGTGTACTGCCTGATGATGGACCTGTGAGATAGAATCCATCCCTGTGTGTTTACATCCCTTGCCTAACACGGGAATAAAAACCAGTGTGCTATCTCCTGTTTCATTATGAGTGTGAACTGAAAAATGGGGGTGAAGAAGAACAAGAACAGAAATAAGAGGTATAATACATGACTTTTCTCCTACTCATTCTACTCAACAACACACATTGCTTCCCTTAAGTAATATAATGTTAATGATATGTAGCTGTTATAGCTACATCTCTAGTCAACTGGATCTCTAGTCAAAATGGTATTGCAGCAAAATATAGTATACTTTATTAGATAACAACGCCCTCCACCACCGCCTTTTTAAAAAGCCGTGGATGTCTCTGGCAAGTTATAACTACATTCTCTGTGCAGAAGAATAAAATCTGATGACATCCTCGCACATTATCTTGAGTCTTGTTTCTTTCCATTGTTACTATTAAGCAAATAGGCATGGAAGCAGGATTGCAAACATAATGAAATCACATGTGGTCTCACTTTCTAATGTGGTTGATTCAAAGATTGATATCTGCCTTTGTGTGGAGAAACAGGGGTGCATAGTTTCAACATTATCATTTATGGAAGTAGCTTGATTGGGAATTTAAAACTAAAAATATCATCTATTGAAACTCTAATATCAAATAGGGAGAACTGGAAATACTTGTTTTCTTAAATCTGACATTTTATGTTGATTTATTCAACGCTCAGAAAAGTTACTTTTTTTTTCTTCTCCAGAATGTTCTAACCAGCTGATGACAGCTGGGGAATTCTTGCAACTGCAGTTCAAAACAGTTATTCTTACAGATTGCATGCTTCAGGGATAGGGATGGGTGGATTAGTGTATTTCCAGTCTATGTCATGTTCACATGCATGACAGCCAGTGTTGTCTAGTGGTTGGAGTGATGAACTAGGATTCTGGGATACCAGAGTTCAGATTTCTATTCGGCCATGGAACCTACTGAGTAACAAATCAGCCTAAAAGAAATAATGCCAAGAAAGTGCTAGGAGAGGGTCACGATAAGTTGGAGACAAGTTGAAGACATAACAAAAACAAAAGCAGTCAGAAGTGAATCACGGCCAATTTCAGCATCATGCTCCCAATATTTTTTTTAAAGAATCAGAACATTTTATTTTTATTTTCAGTTTCTCTGTACTCATTTTGACCTTACTCCAGCATTCCCCCAGCATAGTGTAAATATATGCATGTGCATCTATCCTACACTGAACTATATACCCTCCCCTCCAACTTTGCAGCAAGCAAGTAGAGTATCAGAGTAGCATTGTCTTCATCTCCATAGCCAGAAACACAATGATTACAGCAATGCTGAGACCTATAGAGAACCCAGTAGATCTCAGCACTGATGTCACCACAGTGTGTATGGTTTTGCTGCTGCTGTTGGTAGCAGCCCTCAAGTTGACTTTGACTCATGCTGACCCTGTGAATGAGGCATCTTCAAGTCCCCCTGTCCTCTACTGCTCTGCTCATTTCCTGCAAACTCGTGCCTGTGTGCTCCCTAATTGAGCCTAGCCATCTGGTGCGCAGTATACTTCTCCTTTTACCCTCAACCTTTCCCAGTATTATTGTCTTTTCCAGTGAGTCATGCCTTCTCATGATGTGGCCAAAGTATGACAGCTTCAATTTAAGAATCTTGGCCTCTAGAGGTGTTTCTGACCTGATTCTTTCAAGGAGCCATTTGTTTGTCTTTCTGGCTGTCCACAGTATCCTCAGCATTCCTCTCCAACACCACATCTTAAATGAGTTGATTTGCTTTTCATCTGCTTTTTTCACTGTCCAGTTCTCACATCCATACATAGTGATTGGGAATACTATGACTTGGATGATTCTAACTTTGGTGCTTGGATATATATCTTTACTCTTTAGGATCTTCTCTAGCTCTTTCTTGACTCCCTTTCCCTTTCCTAGGCTTTTTTCTTATCTCTTGACTGCAGTCTCCATTCTGGGCAATATTTGATCCCAGGTACAAGAAATCTTTGACTATTTCAATTTCCCCCTTAACTAATTTGTATTTATGTAGGTCCTCATGGTCATGCCTTTGTACTTCCTTCCTTGATCTTGCTTAGTAATTGTTCTAAGTCATTGATGTTTTCCATTATTAATATTGTGTCATCTTCGCATCTTAGATTGTTCATGTTTCTTGATCCTATCTTCACTCCTCCTACTTCTGACTCTAGCCCTGCTCTTTATATGATAATTTTTGCATACAAGTTGAACAGGTATGGTGATAATATGCAGCCTTGCCTGACTCCTTTGCCTATTGGGAACCATTCCATTTCTTCATATTCTGTTCTTACAGTGTCCTCTTGTCTTGAGTATAGATTTCTCAGCAGATCTATCAAGTGTATTAGAACCCCCATATAGCTATGGAGACATAATTGGATGCTTCTCTGATCCTGCTTAAGTGTGTGTGTATGTGTTTGCAATAAATCTGTCTACTTGAAAGCTCTTTGTTCATACAGATTTAAATTTGCTTCAGGCTATCTCCTCCTGACTTTTGCTGCCTCGATACTCCTCTCCCCATCCTCGCACCAGCATGCAATCTGCACACCCAGGGGATCCTCTTGAGTTTCCAGACTTTTTTTTCCTGAACAGGGACTCTTTATACTCTGGAGAATCACCCTGGACAGCAGATATTTCACCCATTTTGTCCCTGTGCATCATCTAAACAGGTCATTGTGCTAACAGGGTTGGGCATATTTCTTTCCTCCATGTGGACACAACTCTAGTAACTTGCTCCAACTTCTATTTGACATGCTTTCAAATATTTAAACATGGCTATCACATCACACCTCAATTTTCATCAAGCTAAATATGTCCAGCTCCATAAGCTGTTTCTCAAAGGTTTCCAGGTCTTGTACCATCTTGGTTTCTCTCTTCTGGACATGTTCTAGCTTACCAGTATCTTCTTCAGATATGTTGGAGTGCTTATTGAACAGAAATATTAAATATTAAAATATCATAAAATACATTTTTTTTTGGCCTTCTTCAGCTGCTCTCTGACAAAGTATAATGCAGCCAAAATGTTGGTGACAGAACAAAGAATGGAATATTTCCAAGTGAAAGAATGATGTCAGGTGCTATCTAATAGGGTGAGGCCTTGTGGTCTTAGGGTGTTGAGTCTACATATCCAGAAGTTTTCTCTTCTTTCTTGTGTATTATTAATTGTTTAAAATCAAATAAATAAAAATGTATAATATATCCTACTTCAAATAATAGTATACCCAGTACTATAATCATGTGGATATTTAAAGTTCTTGGTTGACCTCTGTGGAACACTGTCTTATTCTTAATATTTTTAATCACTATTTTCTATCTTCTATCTCTACTCATTTCCTCAAAACTCCTGGTTTAGCTCTTCTCTTGCTACCTGAGATGGAATGGTAACCTTTCCATTTATAGCTTATGTCACCAATGTCCTATCAGTATTTACACAGGATTTGTGTCCCACAAGTTTATTTTTCCATTTTTATCCTGTGCATGCTTCACTGCTTTTTTTCTGACCTCTTGTTCTCATGTGTCTATTTCAACCACATCTGCTTTTCTTATCTTGGATGTTTCCCTTGTTTTCACACTTAATCTCCTACAAAAAAAAAACTTCCTGTGCTTTTTTGTTTATAATCCACCATCTCCGTGCAGTAAGAGCATTACTTGGCGAAATCCAGAAAGCTGTAGCAATAGACAGCGTTCTGTCACCCATTTTGCAGGATCGATATTTGTCCTATTTAAATGCTCCAGCAAAAGCAATCACCCTCCCCTGGATAGCACAGATTTAGTGAGTCACAAGAATTGTAAAACACTTTAAATAATCTGGCAATGCATAGATTGAATTTTAATCTTTTTTTTTCCCTGAACAGACATTAATTTTTGAAAATGTGGCCTTAAAAATTCAGCTCTTGGCACACACACATACACCTCACCCATATCCCAATATTATTCTGGATAAATGTACTTGGAATTCTTTGTAACAGTCCAGGTCAGTGGACCCTGGGGTATTCAAACAAAGCAGAGTGTTCCAACCACATGTAAAGTTGGCTGTCTTGCCTGCAGCTGGAACAGGAGATATGTGAGTGTACTCATTGGCCAGCCATTTCACCATATTCGTTTATTTTGTTTTAATGGAGGTGAGCAAATCATTTCCCACAAAGGTACAATAGCCCCTTCTGCAGCACCTCAGAGCTCCTACAATGTCTTACTAAGAAATTTATGGAACAGGTTGCTTACTGCATACTAATTACATCACCATCTGGACTTGGAATGAGAAGGAAATATTTTTAAAGAAACAGTTTTAACACAGTACTCCAAGAGGTCTGTAGCACTAAAAGAACATCTAACTATTTGAAAAGGTTTTTAACATTTCACAGATGAAAACTAGGACATGTGTGTCTGAGCAACATCCGAGTGTGCTCAAAATTGCAAATGTTATTAATGAGGAAGAGCACACAGGCTAGGAGTGCAGTAGTTCTCAACCTTTGGTTCTCTAGATATTTTGGACTTCATCTTCCAGAACTCCCAGTCAGTATGGCAATGCTCAGGAGTTCTGGGAACTGAAGTCCAAAACTTCTGGATGACCAAAAACTGAGGACCACTGTAAGAGACACTGGAGCAGTTTGCTTTTGCCTGAGTCTCCTAGGAACAGGGAGATTCTGCTCCCTCCCCTTCCCTATGCTGAATTAGCAATAATAATAATAATAATAATAATAATAATAATAATAATAATAGAGTTGATTAATCAAGATTGTTTCTTGCAAATTGGGACAGTTTGAAAGTATTAACTAATAATGATTAGTTGAAAGTATTAACTAATAGAAACTCAAAGGTAGGATCAAAGCTTTGGAATGTTATTACAACCCACAGAATCCCCAGAGTGGGGATTCAGGGAGTTATTGTAGCATTTCCAAACTCTGGTCACAAACAGATGAATAGCGAGCTTGCACCCATGCATTCACACACATACACAGAGGGAGAGACATGAGTATCTCCCTCTGTGTATGTGTGTGAATTCTAATTCAAATTGTTTTTTGTAATTTTATTAGAGGAAGTAATCAACACACACAAGAACACATACACTCACACACACCCACAAGAGCTAGGGAAACAAAAGTGGGACCAATGGAATAGGTTTAAGGCCTTGCTAATAGTGTTATGTTATGGGCATGGGTCTTGATTCTGATTGACGGAAGTCTGGAATGGAGAAAATCAATAGCCACTGTGGCAAGGGGGATTGCCAGTGTATTGTTGGCGGTATATGTGTGTGTGTGTGTGTGTATCCAGAACTATGTATTGGGGACAGAAACAATACTTAAAAGGATTAGAAGCTCTGCTAAATGGTTTCCCGGGGGGGGGGGAAGAATGGTTTGGACTAGAAGTGGATAGTCAGGTAATTGGTGTGAGTATGCTAGACAAAGGATTTGCCAGTGCTTCCTCATCCCAGGTAGTTTTGAGCAATCACCTCTGGCCATGATCGTCTCACTGCCCCCAGTAGACAAAAGGGATTATGATGGGGCTTTAGGGAATCCTATCATGGTAGGTGCCTTCTGGACGCTGGCTAGCCCTAAATGATTTTTCATGTGTGTCAGGCATCCACAGCGGGGTCATGCCTAGGTCACCCCCAACTTCCCTTTTTAATATTAATTTGATATGAAATATGAGGGTTAATCAGAGGCCTGGTCCTGGGGTAACACTGAGACCACTTATATCTGTGCTTGTGAACAGAGAATTGTAGTCTGATGTAGCCACATAGGCAGAAATATTTGGATAGTGGCTTTAAAGTTTCAAAAGATATGGCATCTAGGTAACTAAACATATATAATCATAAAAGTAAAAGGTAAAGGTTTCCCCTTTGACAAGTTTGTCAAGTTATTTCTGACTATAAAGGGTGGTGCTCCTCTCCATTACTAAACTGAAGAGCCAGTGTTGTTAAAGACTACTCTGTGGGTCATGTGGCCAGTATGACTGCACAGAATGCTGTTACCTTCCCACCAAAGTGTTACATCTTTATTTACTTGCACTTTTACCTGCTTTTGAACTGCTAGGTTGGCAGAAGCTGGGACTAATGATGGGAGCTTACCCAGTCATGCGGCACTTGAGTCTCAGCCTGTCAACCTGCTCATCTTTCAATTGACAGAATAAGCATCTTAACTGCTGAACCACTGCGTCCCATAGAATCATAAAATCATAGACTTTAGAAGAGACCACCAGGGCCATCCAGTCCAATGTCTAGGTGGAATTTCTTCTTTAGTTTGAATCCATTGCTCTGTGTCCTAGTCTCTAGAGACGCAGAAAACAAGCTTGCTCCATCCTCAATATGACAACCCTTCAGATATTTAAACATGGCTGTCATGTGACCTCATAAACTTCTTTTCCCTAGGCTAAAGGTACCCAGTTCCTTAAGCTGCTCCTCACAGAGCATGGCTTCCAGAACATTTTGCTCATCCTCCTCTGGACATGCTCCAGCTTGTCAATATACTTCTTCAATTGTGGTGCCCAGAATTGAACACCATATTCCAGGTGAGGTCTGGCTAAACCAAACAGATCATATTCTTAAGTAAAACCTCTCTTAAGTAAAGTCTTGCACCCAAAATGTGACCTAGGCTTGCATCATGAGACTGAAACAGCATATGATATGGCTGTAAAACAATAATCTTTCCTCCACCACTTGGATGCCACCTTCCAAGTCCTTCTGTCTAAGGCAACAATTTTCTTTTGCCTAATGATAGATTGGGGCTTGTATATTCCTACCTATTACAGTACAGGAAATAGTTCAACAGTCCTTACGTAGTCTCAAGTCTCAAAGGTCTTTCAGTTAGTCTCATTGGTGCTACAAGATCTCTCTACATGCCAGTTTATGTAGTGTTAATATCATGTGCATATTCTTTTCTAGACTCCTAGAGAGTTGTTTCACCAAAATGATTCTAGATCTGAGAGAAATCTCTTGTAGCTGCAGCTGACTTAATTGATGACTATTGCTAACTGAAATAGACAACACATTCTTAAAAGCTATATATTACAGAAAAATTGGAACTTCAGCATTTGGGAATTAGAGATCTCTCTTTCTAAGTGACTGCTCCATGTCACAGCTAATGGTTCCAGAGCTTTTATCATTAATTTAAAAACATCAAGTCCCATTTTTTTAAGCAGTAAATTTTATCATTTGGATTTTACCTTGGATACTTGTTGGCTAAGATCAGCTTTCTAATGTAATCATATAAATGGATGGATTTTTTTTAGAAGAGTGTGGATGCAGGAACAAACTTTGAGAATAAATGCAACTTTTGAAATAAAAGCCCACATTTAACTTTGAAAAAGAAATCCAAATTTTCAACTTTGTTATTTGTTTTGCTACTGATAAGAATGAGACAATCTGACTATTTTGCTTTCTCACACATTCTTTTTTTTTTGAAAAAGTCTCAAGTTCTTTCTATTCCAAATATAAAGAAATTTTCAAAGTTTAATTAATTTTTCATTATGAACCCACCATTTGCACTAATGACATTAATTATATATAACTATTTCCAGCAAGCTTCAGCCAACAGCAATACTTCTTGCATAACTCCAAGACTGTTTTTATAGCCTACGCTGTGTTAAGCAATTCAAGTATAGTCTTAGACATCTCTCTGGAGATCACAGAGTTTGAAGGCACCACAAGGGCCATCTAGTTCAATGGCCCACCAAGGAAGATATACAGCTAGAGTATTCCTGAGAGATGGCCATACAAACTCTGTTTAAAGACTTCAAATGAAGATTTCACAACCCTCCAAGGCAGTCTATGCCACTGTCAAAAAGCTCTTACTATGAGGAAGTTCTTTGTAAAGTATGGGCGGAATCCTCCCCCCCCCCCATTATTGGAATCCAAGACTTTCTGTCCTAATCTCAGGATGACAGAAGAGCACATATATATAAGCAAAAAATAGAAAGGAGACAAGTTTCCTATACTGCTACCTGGTCAAATGTTTATTCTTTTAAATAGCCCTATGCATTTCAGCCTGTATAAAAGCTGGCCTTCTTCAGGGGCATTCAACAAAAATCACTGGAGCTGTCAATAAAACTCTCCAAAGAGCTGCACCATAAAGTATTATCATTTGCATAGCATTAGCAGTGATTTTTACTGAATGCCTCTGGAGAAGGCCTCCTTTCATATAGGTTGAAACGCACAGGGCATTTTATCTCCTATTTTCTGCTAATCCCTGGAGCAGCAGAAAACAAGCTTGCTCCATTATCTATATGACATCCCTTCAGATATTTAAACATGGTTATCACATCACCTCTCAAGCTAAACATACCCACATTCCCAGGCTGTTCCTCATACATTTTAGAACTTGTATGACCTTGGCCACCCTGTTCCAGGTTAATAGCCTTCTTGAACTATGGAGCGCAGAACTGGACACAGTATTTAAGGTTAAGTCTAACTAAATAAGAATAGAGTGGTACTATCTCTTCCCTCTACCTTGTATACACCTCTTGATACAACCTAGAATTACATTGTTTTTTTTTTTTTGTGGCTTTCCCATCACATTGTTGACTCATTTTTTTAAAATTTCATTTTTATGTATGGGATTCAAGGCAGCTCACAAATAAAAACATTTTAAAAACATATTATAGTAAAAACAATTTAAAACATCAGATAAAAACAATATAAAATTACATATATTAAAAGCAAAATATCCACCCCATATAACAAACACATATTTAACTTGTGGTCTACTGAGATGCCTAGACACAACGCCCCAAGCCAAATGTCTCCCATCCTATATTTCAGTTTTCCTACTTAAATGAAGCACCTTAGACTTCTCCCTCTTGAAATTCACTTTGTTAGTTATAGCTCTCTAGCCCCTCCTAATTTTGAATTCTGATCCTGACCTCTGGGGTATAAGCTAAATTTGTGCCAATTGTAAAATTGCTAACCATGCCCTCTATTGCATTGTTCAGGATGTTTATAAAGATGTTGAACAATGCCAAGCTCATGACAGAACCCTAAAGCATCCTTAAAGCTTCATACAGGGAGTATACTACCCCCCTGTTATGTCAGCTCCACTGGCTACCAGTCCATTTCCGAGCTCAATTCAAAGTGCTGGTTTTGACCTTTAAAGCTCTATACGGTTCTGGCCCGGCTTACTTGTCTGAATGCATCTGCCTCTACATCCCGCCTCATAACTTAAGATCTTCTGGGGAGGCCCTGCTCTCGCTCCCGCCAGCTTCGCAATTGTGGCTGGCGGGGATGAGAAACAGGGTCTTCTCGGCAGTCACCCCCTGCCTATGGAATGCACTTCCGAGTGAGATATGATCAACCCCATCCCTCTTGGCCTTTAGGAAGAAAGTAAAATCATGGTTGTGGGACCAGGCTTTTGCACATTAATGTAATGCAGCACTTCACTGGGACTAGATAACGACGATGGTCATAAGAACACGGATTACCGCTTTGGGATATGGAAAGATCATATATTGAGATTTTAAACTGTTTGATTGTTAATTATTGTTGGTTGTGCTTGTTTTAACTTGCTGTATGTTTTAAATTGTATACTGCTGGCATCTAATGATTGCCTTGTAAGCCGCTCTGAGTCCCCCCTCGGGGGTTGAGAAGAGCAGGCTAGAAATACTGTAAATAAATAAATAAATAAATAAATTGATGATGTCACCTCCCTTTCTCATATAGACTGAAAGAAAGCAGCTTCAAATGTCTTGATGGTGGATGCATCCTACATCATAGCCCACCACCCCACTTCATTGTACATGAGCATGTTGTCATTCTGCAAATAGTTTGAAAATGACTGACCTGGCATTTCAACCTAAAACTTTAGCAAATCTATTCACCCCTTCCAGATTAGAAGCAAGTTAGTTCTTTACGGCTCAACAGGCAGTTATAAAAACAGATGTGTTCAGATTTCAGGAATGGGATGCATCATACAAGTCACAACCATGTTGAAAAAGTTAAAATACAGGGATCAGATAATCCCTGCCTCCAGAGCGGAAATAATAATAATAATTTTATTTCTTATTCTCTTCTCCTCCTTGAGACAGGTTACAACATAGTTAAAACACATTCATTATATAAAATACGCATATTAAGTTGCATAAAATGCACATATTAAGAGATCTATGTAATATTCATATTACAATATGTAGAATAATAATTAAATATAAAATTCATATTTAAAATTCATGATTAAAAACTGCCTGGATAGGCCTGCCAGAAGAGATGGGTCTTCAAATGTGTCTTATATTCCAACAGCTGGTTTAGCTGTCATATCTCTTCTGGCTGGTCATTCTACAGTCTTGGGGCGGCTGATGAGAAAGTCCTCTGGGTAATGGCTGCCAGTCGGGTTCTTGCAGGCTGCAGCAACTGCCCCCCAGAGGACCTCAGTGTTCAGGGCAGATTGTATGGGAGAAGGCAATCCTGTAGAGAACCTGGACCCAAACCATATAGGGCTTTAAAGGTCAAAACCAATACTTTGTACTTTTCCTGGAAACTAATTGCCAGCAAATGGAATGACTTGAGTATGGATGTAATATGTTCACTCCTGGATGTTCCTGTAACCAATCTGGCTACCATATTTTGAACCAGCGGAAGTTTCCAAACTTGGCACAAAGGTAGCCCAATGTAAAGCATATTGCAGAAGTCCAACCTTGAGAATACTAGCACATGCACCACTATCGTTAGGTCCTCCAGGTCTAGTAAGGGGGGCTGCCGAAGCTGATAGTAAGCATTCCTGACCGTCACATCTATCTGGGCTGACATTTGGAGAGATGGATCTGGGAACACTCCCAAACTGCAAACATAGGGGGAGTATAACTTCATCCAGAACTGGTTGACACATCTCCATTCCCGAATTAGGAGCCTTGATGGCAAGCACCTCTGTTTTGTCTGGATTCAGTTTCAATTTGTTTTTCCATCATCCAGCCCAATACCTCCTCCAGGCATTCCTTCAGAGGAGACACACTACGTTCACACATGGTAAAATAGACTGAGAAAAAGATGGTGTTTTGCCACTGCATTCATGAAAGAAGGATTACAGCATTAAATCATCACAGATTTTATTTAGGTGAATTATTAGTGTGTGGAGGGGAGGGGAAGGAACCACTTCTCTGGTATAAGCTTATCAGGTGAGTGAGCTCACACTTCAGACAAGCTGGTGGGATGCAAAGAAATTGTGCCAATCTCTCGTATAGGTTCTCAGAAGTACTACTGGGATTCTTGCCAGTGGGATATTTCTCTCTATGACTGTAATTGTAATCCAAAAAGCAATTTCCCCAAGCATTGGTTCTATGTGCCTCTCTGGAGGAGCATCTTTGGCTCCAGTGTCTTTTCCTTTTGGATATGACAAGGTATATTGTCAAGTCATCACTCCCCACCCACCCCAAACTAAAAGAATACAGAAGCTTTTTCATTGTATGGGTATGGATCCACTTTCCTCACTTTTTGAGTGCTTCAGGAAGGGACAAAAAAGAGGGGTAGTCCAATAAACAAGTCCAAAAGAATGGAAAGGTCATAGAATCATAGAATCATAGAAATTTAGAGTTGGAAGAGACCACAAGGGCCATCCAGTCCAACCCCCTGCCGTGCAGGAACTCCCAATCAAAGCATACCCAACAGATGGCCATCCAGCCTCTGCTTAAAAACCTCCAAGGAAGTAGACTCCATCACCCTCCGAGGGAGTGTGTTTCACTGTCAAACAGCTCTTACTGTCAGGAAGTTCCTCCTAATGTTGAGGTGGAATCTTTTTTCCTGCAGTTTGCATCCATTGTTCCGAGTCCTGTTCTCTGGAGCAGCAGAAAACAAGCTTGTTCCCTCCTCAATGTGACATCCCTTCAAGTATTTAAACAGGGCGATCATATCACCTCTTAACCTTCTCTTCTCCAGGCTAAACATCCCCAGCTCCCTAAGGCGTTCTTCATAGGGCAAGGTTTCCAGACCACCATTTTAGTCACCCTCTTTTGGACCCGCTCCAGTTTCTCCACTTCCTTTTTGAATTGTGGTGCCCAGAACTGGACACAGTATTCCAGGTGGGGCCTGACCAATGCAGAATAGACTGGCACTATTACTTCCCTTGATCTAGACACTATACTTCTATTGATGCAACCTAAAATTGCATTGACCTTTTTAGCTGCTGCATCACACTGTTGACTCATGTTCAACTTGTGGTCTACTTGGACTCCTAGATCCCTTTCACATGTTGTCTCATTCAGCCAGGTGTCCCCCATCCTATATCTGTGCATTTCATTTTTCCGCCCTACGTGTAGGACCTTACATTTCTCTGTGTTAAATTTCATGTTGTTAGCTTTGGCCCAGCTTTCTAGTCTATTCAGGTCATTTTGAATTTTGATCCTGTCCTTTGGGGTATTAGCTACTCCTCCCAATTTGGTGTCATCTGCAAATTTGATAACTAGGCTCTCAATACTGTCATCCAAGTCATTAATAAAGATGTTGAATAGCACTGGGCCCAGGATAGAACCCTGTGGCACCCCACTTGTCACTTCTTTCCAGGATGAAAAGGAACCATTGTTGCGCACCCTTTGGGTTCGGTCAGTCAACCAATTACAAATCCATGTAACGGTTACCTTGTCTAGTCCACATTTTACAAGCTTGTTTGCAAGGATGTCATGGGGAACCTTGTCAAATGCCTTACTGAAGTCAAGATATACTATATCCACAGCATTCCCTTCATCTACCAAGGTGGTAATTTTATCAAAAAAAGAGATCAGATTTGTCTGGCATGACTTGTTTCTCTGAAACCCATGTTGGCTTTTTGTGATTATGGAATTATCTTCCAGATATTCACAGACTCTCTGCTTAATGATCTGCTCCAGAATCTTTCCTGGTATTGATGTCAGACTAACCGGACGATAATTGTTGGGATCCTCTTTTTTCCCCTTTTTGAAGATTGGGACAACATTTGCCCTCCTCCAGTCTGCAGGGACTTCTCCTGTTCTCCAGGTGTAGCTGTATGAATCTATTCACCGCAGTTGAATATACAAATTGTATTTTATCTCCTGTAGCCAGCACACACCAACCAAAGCTGATAAGGCAGTTCCACAAACCTAAACATTGATCCTAAGAATAGTCCAAATCGTTCCAAGGTCAAGGCAAACCAGAGTTCCAAAGACACAAAGCCAGTACACAGTCACACCAAGAGACTTACAATAAGTTCTGGCAAAGGGATGGCATCCCACAGGTGCTTAAGTAGGAGACACCCTCCCTGTTGGCAGCTGTGCTTTATTACCAGCTTGCTTTTCTGCAAGCCTCCCGGACCGACGCACACAAGCACTCTCAGCCCTCCTTTCTTTAAAGGAGGGAACCACCAAACTGGATTCTTCATTTGAAACCTCACTCAGCTGCTTAGCCTCTGAAGGGAGCTCCACAGTGCTAGAGCCTGGCTGGCCTCCCACTCCTGGAGCTGAAATGTCAGGGCTGGGGTCTGGCATGGCAGAACTGGGACCTGGTCTAGCCTCCAACTCCTCTTGCTCCTGAGGAGCCAGGTCCTTCTCCTCATCCTCTGACTCATCTTTTGGCTGGCCATGACATCTCCTAACTTTCACTCAGTACAGAGAACCAGTTGACAACATGATTTAGTCAATGTATACATGAGTAAATACAGTCATCTTTTAATCACTCTGGTAAGTTCCATAATTGTCACAGGCCCATTCAGGGCTTGCTTCTGTTCCAAGCATAATTTGTCCAGTTGGCGTTTATTTAAATAGTCTTCCATATCTAAATTTTTCTCAATATAAATCTCAGTAATATTCGTCAAAGGCATTATTTTTTTTTCAAATTATCCATTAGAAACTGATCTCCCTTCCTGATCTTTATTGTCTCGACTATAGGAAAGCCACTCCCCAGGCTTACTATCAAATTAAAAGGTTTTTTGCTTGAGATATAATAGGTTAGCATTCATTTCTTGGACTGTAAACAAAGACAATTGGATTAACTTTTTTTTTCAAACTAGAATTACATTTTGTAATTTGTCCTCTCATAGAGTTGGCCTGCATCCCAAACTTTTGTAGATTCTGCACCCTTATTTAGATTCAGCTCAAAATAATAATAATAATAATCCTCAGTTCTTCTTTATCCTGTTGTAATATTTCCATCTTCAGAAATGAATATTCACTGAGTTTCCATCTAGACTGCTCTGTTTTCAGGCACGTCCTGGTGGGATTATACTCAAGCATGAAATCCTAGAGGTGCAAGATTGACTCAGCAAAAGAAGAGGCACTAGGGATCACATAGCAAAAATATGTTGGATAATGGAGAGCACCAGGGAATTTCAGAAGAAAAATCTGTCTGTGCTTTATTGACTATAGCAAAGTCTTTGACTGCATAGATCATAAAAAGCAATGTATTGTGCTAAGAGAAATGGGAGCACCACAACATCTGATTGTCCTGATGTGTAACCTGTACCCATTACAAGACACTGTTCTGTTCAGAACAGAACAGAATATAAAACAAAACAACAAAATGGTTCCCAGCTGGCCAAGGGGTCAGGTAAGTCTGCATTCTATCATCCTTTCTATTCAACCTGTTTGCAGAAAACATCATATGCAGAGCAGGTTTAGACTTCAGAGGCAGGAAGAGTGAAGATCAGCAGAAGGAACACGAATAGACTAAGATAGACAGACAACACAATATTGCTAGAAGAAACAAACAAAAACCTGGGGAACAATTTAAGAAAATCATGGAGAAACATGCAAACGTCAGATTAATGCTGAACATTAAAAAAACAAACAAACAAAAATAATGTCCACAGAAGATCTACAAGAATTCACCCTAGGCAATGAGAAAATGTAAGGTTCTGCACTTAGGGCGGAAAAATGAAATGCACAGATATAGGATGGGGGACACCTGGCTGAACGAGACCACATGTGAAAGGGATCTAGGAGTCCAAGTAGACCATAAGCTGAACATGAGTCAACAGTGTGATGCGGCAGCTAAAAAAGCCAATGCAATTTTAGGCTGCATCAACAGAAGTATAGTTTCTAGATCAAGGGAAGTTATAGTGCCACTCTATTCTGCTTTGGTCAGGCCCCACCTGGAATACTGTGTCCAGTTCTGGGCACCACAATTCAAAAAGGATGTGGAGAAACTGGAGCATGTCCAAAGGAGGGCAACTAAGATGGTGAAGGGTCTGGAAACCTTGCCCTATGAAGAACGCCTTAGGGAGCTGGGGATGTTTAGCCTGGAGAAGAGAAGGTTAAGAGGTGATATGATAGCCCTGTTTAAATATTTGAAGGGATGTCATATTGAGGAGGGAGCAAGCTTGTTTTCTGCTGCTGCAGAGACTAGAACGCGGAACAATGGATGCAAACTGCAGGAAAAGAGATTCCACCTCAACATTAGGAGGAACTTCCTGACAGTAAGGGCTGTTCGACAGTGGAACACACTCCCTCGGAGTGTAGTGGAGTCTCCTTCCTTAGGGGTCTTTAAGCAGAGGCTGGATGGCCATCTGTCAGGGATGCTTTGACTTGGAGTTCCTGCATGGCAGGGGGGTTGGACTGGATGGCCCTTGTGGTCTCTTCCAACTCTATGATTCTATGATTCTATGATTCTATGATTCTAAAATTGAAATAGTCAAAGAGTTTCCATACCTTGGTTCAAGTATTGATAAACATGGAGACTGCAGTCAGGAAATCAGAAGAATGGAATTAGAAAGAGCAGGTATGAAAGAACTGGACAAGATCATAATGTGTAAAGATATAACTCTGAACACCAAAGTGGAAATAGTCCAAGCCAGTGTATTCCAGTCCAAGCCACTGATACAATGATTTGAGATATAGTGCTAGTAACTAAATTGAGGCTGTTGTACTTTGGCCACATCATGAGGAAAAAATGAAAAATTAGAAAAGACAATGATACAGGGAAAGATAGAAGGCAGTAGAAAGAGAGGAAGACCTTGTGCCATGGGCCTCCAGGAGCAGAGAATTTGAGGACAGGGGGACTTGGAGATGTCTCATCCACAGGATCACCATGAATCAGAGCTTACTCAGGCAGCTAACAAGTCACTAATAGAATGTTACCACATTTTAAAATGTGAAATCTGTTTTCTGCATAAAACTCCCTGATTTTCATGCCAAAAAACACCAACATGTATTTCTGTACAGAATAGTTTCCCAAAACATTCCAGAATGTGGAATACGCTCTGGGAAAAAAAAATGTATAGTCTCTAAAGTTTTGCTGTAAATATCTCCAACTGTCTATCAATCCAGTCTGTGTTCCCCTTGATCTTCCTCAATACCCTTACTGGAACATTTATCTTTGGAGTTTAGAGCACCACTAATAAATCTGATTTACCTCTTCTGAGTTATATTCAATTTTGGGATATATCTGAATATTATCACACTCATTTATTCTGCCAGCGCTGTTGGCTGGGTGAATCCCAGGTAATTTCTAGCTAGAATCTGAGCTCAGCTGGCCAATTTGCAAAGCCGGGAGCCTCCTGATTTTGAAAAGAGGCCAACTGGGCTTGGATTCTTGCCGGAAGTTACCCAGGATTCACCTGGCCAACAGTGTCAGAAGCAAAATGAGTGTGATAATATTTGAATGTACCCCAAATTTGAATGTAACTCAGAAGAGGTAAACAGGGTTGACCTCTTTATCAAGAATCAACCCTGAATACTCCTTCCCCAGAGATGTGTCTCCCCCCCCCCCCGTTCCCAATATTCAAACATTAGCTGTGTGCTAAACTCCTTTATGAGGATCAACAACCCCATGCCAATTGCCCATGCAAACCAGAATTTGTAAGTCTAGATCAGAAGCCTTTCTCAACAAATTTTCATTAAATATTGTTTTCTCATTATTGAGGCCATAAATATCAATTAAATATATTATCTTACCATTCAGTTTTTTCCACAATTACATGTCTGTCTTGTTCATCTTCAAAAACCAGTTTAGGTTGCAATTTTTGATTTATATAGAACACACCATTTTTTTCTATTCTTGTTTGCAGACATAAACTCTAAGCCCCTATTCATATTCTTCAAAAACAAATTTAGTCTCTCTTTCTATAAGAAAAAGTTTAAGAATCCTAACTTGATTTGGTAAGGTGATCAATGAATTCACAATGGGCAATGAATTTACAAAGAGAAAGAACCTAAAATGAGGGGATTGGTTGAAAGAGGAAGACAAGTTGGTCAAGTCCCCCCAGAAAGCATAGGAGATATTCCAAGGCATGTACATAGGAGTATAATGTTAATCTAGGCCATACTTTCAGGAAACCAATTAATGTCTTCAAAGAAAGGAGAAACTCAACAATGGCTCTCCTATGCTGAGAAAACATTTGCTGTGCACCAGATTGCCTATCAAACCTTGAAAAAGTTACCATTGGGGTCAAAATTATCAGATCATCCATGCAGCATGAGCTGGAGAACTTTGAAAGTTTTCATCTAAAAAAGTAACATTTCCAAGTTCTGTCTCTTCCCATAAAACTGAGCTGGCTTTTAGGCAACATAACAGCTCCATTCCCATGCTTTGTTTCCTTGGGAGATGCTCTCCAAACAGTTAAATGCTTAAAAAGTGGCCAGGAATCTGCATTTAGACCTGGCAAGTCCTTTCATTCTGTTGTGGATGTTGGATAAGAGAGTGGCTTGCATCAGGCCACTTCTCTGCATCTGTAACAAATCAGCAGTCAGCTGTGCTGACTGAATGCCAATCTGAAATGAATTCAGGCCACTGATACAATGACTACACAGCAGCCTGATCCAAGGGCCTTTGAAGTCAATGGAAAGTCTCCTTTCAGCTCCAATATCAACCTCTAAATCAAGTACATATGAGAAGAGAGAGTGTGACTCCAGCTCTCTTAGCTGCCAAACACACAGGCCTTTCGACCTCATGAACTATAGGCGATCTTCTCCTTCAACTGCTCACAAAAACCAACACTTTCTCCTCTGACTGAGAGCCAAACTCTTTACTTACGTAGGACACAGTCCAGCCAAAATTCAGCACTAAAGCCTTATTGGTTTCCGTGGGAGAGAAATGAGCATGCACAGCTCTTCTACTGAAAGCAATAAGACTCAAATGTACCTAGGTTTAGCTGGAACATGGGTCTCTCTTAGTATAAAAATGGGATTTAATATGGATCTTGAGCATGGTCCCCAAACTTTATTGGGCTACCACTCCCTTTTTTCTTGGGTGACAACTCCAGTGCCCCCCCCCCCCGCACACATATTTCTTGCTATTAGGCCTAAAGTTCTATTGCAAATTCAGTTCAAAACAGCCAAGTTCAGTCGTTGCTCCCATTTCACCTGGTCACCCTGGGAACAGAAACTGAGCAGCTGGCTGAGCATTGACAACGAAGGCTCTTGCTCATGCAGGCCTTGTGGCAAGGGCCAGTGCAGGCAAGAGGCCTCTCAGTTGCTCTCTCAGCTGAGTGGGTGGAAAGTGAGAAGCTCCTTCCCAGCTAGGAAGGACTCTCAATCCTTTGTCAGGGTGGAGAGGGGCACAGCTAGTATGTGTGTAGGGGATTTGCAGAGGCTACATGCTCTGGATGAGGAAAGGGAGAGATTTTAATTAAAGATGCCACTCTAAGGTGAAGGACTCTTCAAGAATCAACTCTGCATACTCCTTCCCCATGTGTCTCTCCCGCTCCCCCCCCATATTCAAATATTGTTTCTTCTGCTACTTCTTCACTCATCCTGTCCAATAAAAGAAAGCAGTAGCAGCAGCACAGCTTCAACCTGCCAGCTGAGTCCCAGCAAAGCTCACAAAGCTTAAGCAGGGGCCAAATTTGAAAGTTCCTTTTTGCCACCATTTTTTTCCCACTATCATGAGCTCCTTGCTCTAATTAGTCCGTCTGTCCCAAAATTGCCCTGTTCCAACCCAGAGAAGCAAGGCCCTGGGTCTAAGCCTTGCAAAAGTGTCCCAATTGCCACCACTACTATTAGTGAAAGATGAAGTTAAGGGAGTGAAATTGCATGAGCAGGCAAAGAGTGGGAGACACCACCACATAAAATGATCAAGGAGGCTGTGTAGTGATTTTAAGGGACCCTGACAAGAAGTTTCATGCAGTTCTCATTCCCACCATGGTCCTAAGGCCATTTGTTTTTATTTATTTATTTCAAAGATTTATATCCTGCTTTTCTCCCATAGTGGGAATCAAGGTGGGTTACAATAATTTAAACAAAAACAAAAAAGTTCAAATGTATGAAAAGGTTAAACATTATTAATATTAAAACATAAGATAAAAACACATAGTTAAAATTTATCCACCGAATGACTGCCTAAATAAAAATGTCTTTAGCTGCCAGCAGAAAGAGAGCAGAGAAGGGTTCCTTTTATCTGTCTTGGGCACCAATACTTTGACTTAAGGTGCCCCTTTCCCCCTCACCATCCCCTGGATTTTTAACTGCCCCTGAGGCAGAGGCTTACCATTCACTTTGGGAATCAATGATCTAGAGGATTGCTTTCTATCTCCCCCTTGCTATTTTTACAGACATGACAACAGACATTTCTTATCATGGCTAGGTGGGGACAGCTTTTGATCTTAATCAGTCTGTTGCCAGATTATTGAGACCTTGGGGCTTAACAGACTGCCCAAAAAGGGTGGTCTGGAGCCACCTCTTTTTCCTCTGCACCGTCACAGCAGTGACCAAACGGAGCGGTGAAGGTGCGGAGGGGAAAAAAAGAGCCAGAAAAAACACCTCCTTTTTGTGTCACACCTCTGATGCTACAGGCTCTGTCAGGCGCATCCATGATGTTGCAGGTGTGCAGCACCGTTTGGTTGCTGCGCACCTGCAACATCAATGTTCTGTGCACAGTTTGTACGGCGCTGCAGAGCTGTGACATCCTGGCCACGTGCTAGGGTTGCAGAGCATCTATTCACTCTGTTCCTGGGCAACCCTAGCATGTCACCAGGGTGCCCAAAAGTACCCATCTGAATTGGGCCCTTGTGTCCTAATTTTTCAGAGGATAGCCCTTGGTCATCCTCTGTGTCAGATTGAGAATCATCAAGTGCCTCTCCAGAAGTTGTTTAGATTGCAACTTCCAGCAGTGCTAAGCCAGCATTTCTAAAGGCAACAGGTGCTGGGAGCTGCAGTGCAACATTGAAAGGGCCACATCATTCCTCCACATGCTCTATGGGAACTCTTTAAGACAGGAGAGTGGAGTTGCCTACCAACAGTTAGCATCTGGACAGAAGATGCATAAGTCACTTGGTCACAATTTTCCTCAGTATGTTTTTTTCTGTCTAAATGTATTTCTATTTACATATTAGTAATTGTTTCTGCATTTTCAGCTTTACATATAAATTAAAATATGTAACTATCATCCTAATCTGGGATATCTTTCACAGTACATGATACAGGGATCTGGCAGTCTTAGTAGTAGACCACATACATAACTGTTGTCCTAATCCAGGATATCTTTCACAGTACATGTGAAAGATCTGATTAGTAGACCACAAGCTGAGCATGAGTTAACAGGGTGATGCAGCAGCTAGAAAAGCCAATATGATCCTAGGCTGTGTAGATTGAGGAAGTAGTACCAGTCTATTCTGTTTGGTCAGACCTCACCTGGAATACTGTGTCTAGTTCTGGGCACCACAATTCAAGAGGAATATTAAAAAACTGCAGCATGTCCAGAGGAAGGTGACCAAAATGTTCTGGAAACCATGCCTTATGAGTAGCAGTTTAGGGAGCTGGGTATCTTTAGACCAGAGAAGAGAAGGTTAAGAGGATGAAGGAAGCTTGCTTTATGCTTCTCCAGAGACTAGGACCTGGAACAATGGATTCAAGTCACAGGGGAAAAAATCCACCTAAACATTAGAAAGCACGTCCTCATGGTAACAATGGAATAGGCTGCCTTCAAGTGTGGTGGAGTCTCCTTCTCTCAAAGTTTTTAAACAGAGGATGGATGGCCATTTGTTGGGGTCTCTTCCAACTCTATGATTCTATGATTCATTTTTGGGTGATGCATTTCTTTTTTCCAAACACCATATAAGTGGTTGCTCTGGTCAAGCTTTTGTTAAATGTCCAAGATCAGGGCCAGCAAAAAAGATGGGAACCCTGGAGAAGCCTGATAAGGAAAACCATTCCATTAAACTGTCAATACCTACTATCTCTGCTACTCCAGGCTCACCTTGGGTACATTTTTTTTGTTTCAATACTTTATTATAGCCTTCCTAAATCTGGTACCCTCCAGATGTGTTGGATTATGAATGCCATCATACCCGGGTAGCCTGGCCCCTTCTCTTACTGGGTGCGCATTATGGAAGTGGTACTCCAGCCCTTCTGAAGGATATCAGGTTGAATATTGCTTTGTGTCGGCTACATTTGTTAAAACAGTAGATCTAGGGTACAATTTAGTAAAGTTACCTTTTGGAACAACAAAAAGTGGTCATGTTAGCTGAATCATAGAATCATAGAGTTGGAAGAGACCACATGGGCCATCCAGTCCAACCTCCTGCAATGCAGGAACTCTCCATCAAAGCATCCCAGACAGATGGCCATTGCTGAGGTTTCTGGGAGTTTAGAAAGTGACTTTCAAAGATCTGGTCCTGCGTCAGCACATGGCAATGGACTAAAGCAGTTTGCTTTTTTCCCTATTTTCTGCATAGGTTGATATTTTCTTCAGACTGGTCAGAGGTCATGCAAAAATAAAAATAAAAAAAAAATCCCATCTTCACAGACAGCAAAACTGCACAGATTTGAATCAGCACTGGTAATCTAATGAATTTGAACCCCACTTTTTGGTGTCATTTTAGCCTAAACCAAGCAGATCTTCCTCTTGCTATGTGTGCAGCAAGGTTATGGGACCAACTGAAGGAGGAAGAGCATGCTAAAAGTTGACAAACACCTGGAACACACTGGAGATAACAGGAGCGGATTTTCCCATCTTTTACTGTCATTGGCCTTTGAGAATGTTAGCTTTGCTTGCCCTCTAGTGGGGAGTTATGCTTGCTGCGATGCTTCTTTATCAGGATACCATGTAAAGAAACAACAGCTTTAGTGAATACTTAACACCTTGCCATAAATGCCAAGATGAATAAGGTTTAGTTGGATAACATTTCATTTCTACAGGGGATGAGGAAAATCTAACTCAGAGCTTGTTTTTGTTTGCCCCCCAGGGCAAAGTAATAAGTATTTCTTAAGCGTGCACTTAAAAAATGCTTCTGCCCCAGCTGTTCCTTGAGGTACAATATATTCTCACATTGGGCAGGCCAAGGAAGCAGTTTTCAAGCAAATGAGAATAGCTAAGGCTCAGTTCTGTTCTGCATTTGTAACACACAGTGTGGCTGAATTTTCTGAGTCAGCTAAACACAAGAGAGCGAACACATAGCATACGCAAACAAAGTTCCTCTTGCTGTGAAGTACAGTATAATAGTCCATTAGGAGCTCACTGAGTCTCCAGTTTTGCCTGTAAGCTGTGGAAAACTGAGTAACAGGAGTCAAGCATCTGTTAAACCACAATGTCTGCCAATTTGTTTCATTGTAGGGATGAGATAGAGGGACTGTATCTTCTGTCCAAGCCACTGACAGTTGGACAGCCCTTGGTTAATTTCTGATGGTGACAACAGGTTTGAGGGGAATACTCCAATAGCACCATAAATGTGTTGGGCTCCAGATCACCATTAACATCATCTTATGCCATCTCACCCATGAGATAAGACTGCTATGGGAGTTTCTCCTCCAAAGAACTCAGGCACATCACATTGTGGCACTTCAGATATGATAATTCCATTGCCATAACGGGTTGAAAGAATGGAGGTAGGGTCTGGAATACATAAAACAGGAACATTAAAGAGAGAAAATGTGGGGCTAACAGCCTACAGTACTCCTCTTACTCTTCTTAGAAATGCTATGGCTGAATTAAAAATCAAACAGAAATCTCTTCCCCCAGGGGATTCATCACCTGAGGGACTTTCTGGGATCTTTCTGATCTCTCTTCTCCCTTGCCTGGGGAAGGGCAGATGATATTTCTCCTGTTCAAAGACAGCAGCTGTGAGGAGGAAATTGTGAATAGTCAGTCTGCACCATCAAGAAGAGTGGAAGTTTGGTCATTTTTGTTGGCACAGTAATAATCGTAATGACACATAATGGTTCTGCGTTTCCATGATCTCCTATTTTCGACTGTGTTCTGGTTCCTAACCTGTTGAATAGGCAGGGGATACCTGTTTATTTTTTTTATCAATGGGCTAAATGACTCATTGACTTGCACATGCTGTTGTCTTTGGTGTGTGTATATGAATCTGCTGATAATATTCTTAAATATGTATTCTATTTGGAATGCATGTCCACCACAGCAAATGTGCAGTTTGTGCATTGGGAAAAGATAACCCCAGGCCTCATTCCCACTTACAGTTGATTCCGATCCAAATTGATGAATCGGGTTGGCAGCATAGTGTGGTTTACATTACATTTGCGCTGATCGAAGCAGCTCTGGGAGAAGGCTGGTGATGGGAGAAGGCCAGTGATGGAGAGGCTGGTGATGGGAGAAGGCTGGGGGCAGAGAGGCTGGGGGAAGCCAGGGACAGAAGAAGAACCAAAAGGAAGTAATAGGGAAGTGGCGGTAGCAGTCACTTTATTTCAAAATAAATCGATTCAACCAAAAAGACGTGGAAAAAAACAGTGTCTTTTTCATGTGGGTAAAATGGGCCCCCCTTTCGGAATCGCTTCAGCAATTTCAGTTAAGTGGGAACCAGGGTCATTTGAATCAGTTCAAATTGATTTACACTCCACTTTAAAAGGCAGTGGGAATGAAGACCCAGATATACAGGTAATCCCTAAAGGTATATTATTATCCTTAAAATGTATTTGCTCTAAGGTATGTTACTATAGTCAAGAATATAGGCCTTTTCTTAAGCCCAAATGTCATATTCCAAAGAAATGGGAGCACAAATTTTAAAATTTTTATACCCTTAGATTCTATACCTATTTTATTTTTGGCCATTAGGCTTTTTTTTCTAATATAGAATCATAGAATCATGATATAGTATTATTAGTTTCCACAGGAAATCTTAATGATGTCATATGACATACAAGTAGCAAGTTTTGTAGTTGTATTGGCATTTTAATTCCATTGCCACAAAGGTGAAACTGATACCAATGCTGCTCTAAGTCTTCTGGTTTGCCAAAACCACTACTCTTTGTTTTTTGCTATGATGTTGTCATTTTATTATTTTAAATATATTTCCACTCAATTGGAATATCCATAAAGATGAAGAGCCACTTCAGAACATCTTAACAAACTATGCACACAGGGCCCTCCTTCACGTGATTAGCTAAATGAGCAGATGTTAGGGGGATCAATCTGAAAAGTAGGGGGAGACCTCAAGGTGTGGCCCTGCTCACCTTCTGCACATACAATTACTTTTGGAGCAGTTCATATGAAAAAACCTGCTGTCTTGTGACTGCAATGTTGCATATTGTTGCCCCAAGTTCTGGCTCCCTGCACCCTTCCTGCTTTTCAATATCAAATTGATATCAAAAAGGATGTTGAGAGCACATAGCCACGAGGGTGCCCCAGTATAGGAAACTAGTCTTATCATAAAAGGAGATTTCAGAGGTTCAGCATGGGTGCACTCAGGAACATATAGCCAGGTTAGATCAATCAAGATTTGAACTTGCATATTATTAGGTTTTCCCACTAATTGTACCTGTGAAGAAGGGGGAACTGAAAGGAATGTCTCTCCTGACACTCAGTCTTCTCTTCATCATATTGAACATGCCCAGCTCCTTCAATCTCTCTTCATTATGTTTGTTCTCCATATCCTATCATCCTTGTTGCCCTTCACCGAACCTACTCCAACATATCAATATCCTTCTTAAAGTGAGGCACCCAGATCTGAACATGGTACTTGAGATGTGGCCTGACCAATGCAGAATATGGTGGGACTAATGGTGTTTCTAAGGGTGATTGGACTGAGAGAATGGTCTCCCCCAAATATAGAGCCCAGGTAAGGTTCAATGGAAGAATATATTTCTTCAGATAGCCTGGACCCAAGCTTTATATAGACTGAAACAATAAAATAATAACACATAATTTTGGGCTATACTGAGTTCTTTCCCACTTGGAACCATGTGGCTTCTTTTACAAAAAGGCTGTCTGGGCATTGGTCTTACCAGCAGAGCAGAGCCACCAGAAAAGGGGAAGGAGCCTAGAATGAAATGATCTGGTCTGTATTTCATTCAGCCTAGAGTTATCTAGTATTGGTACTGCCATGTTGTGATGGAGTTATTGCTTTTTTTTGAAGGACTCAATAAAGCCCTAAGAAAGAAGCCAGTGCACCTTTAAAACTTTCCACTCGATCAACTATAGCGAATACTCATTTAATGATTGTCTTTTTGTACCAACAAGAAGTAACAACGCTTTTAGCAAAAGGAATGGAATGAGAGAGAAATTGCCTAATCAGCCCCACTCATGCAGTTCTTTGTGAGAGAGATTATTGAATTTTCAGTCTCTGCAGAATTTTAATGAAGCTCTGTCTTGCTAGAAAATCCAGCCCTTTGTCAATAGAGTTCAATAACTCGACCACCCGTGTAATAAGATGTACTGGCCTGAAATCTTTCACTTGCCCAATAGCCGGATCCCTGCCGGAAGCTCTCCTGGAAAATAGAGGTACCTTCTGTTGTATTGCCCAAGGGAGATGAAACACCTACAACACCCTTTTCTGCATTTCAATTCACCCTATGTTCATTTTGTAACCTTATGTATAAATGCTTTTCTGAAAGGTGCTCTTTAAAAGCCCTCCAGAAATTCTCTCTTATACAGTTTTCTTTTAGCCAATTTTATCACAAATGTTCACTGTGTTCTCATGCTAGAGATGCCAGAATCCATCACTTTATTTCAATAAATATTCCTGCCTGAAACTTAGCCACAAAAGTGGTTATATAGTTTATTGTTTTTAGAATGTAGGACTCAATCACTCTCGTCGCTTCCTAAGAAACATAGGAATCGGTGTGATATTGAGTCAGGCCCTATCCATGTAACTCAGTATTGTCTATAATGACTGGCAGTGTCTTTTGGGGGGCGGGGGGGGGAGTCTCTATCCCTATCTTAGGATGTAAAAGACATTTAATTTAAGCAAAATCTTTTCACGAATGTATCCATGCACTTTTCACTGGGAAGCGGCCATAAGCATTCTATTTTTTAAAAGTATAAGCAAGGAAAGTAGTGCCACTAAAAATTCATGAATTAGAAAAATGCACATAATGGGGAATAATGGGGAAAATGCATGCATTAGAGAAAAGGGCATACTACTATTTGCATAGAGAGCCAGCGTGGTATAGTGTTTTGAATGTTGGACCAGGACACCAGGAGACCAAGTTTAAAATCTCTGCTCACCCATGGAAACCCACTGCTAGAGCTTTGACAAGTCACTCTCTCTTAGCCTCAGAAGAAAGTGACTGTAAATATCATCTGAACAAATCTTGCAAACAGACAACCCACAATAGGGTGCCTTAGTGTCACCATAAATTGGAAATGATTTGAAGGCAAACTACAAAAATACATGGAAGCATTTGTTTGTAGGAATTTAAGAATGAGAGAAATCTTGCATTCTGATTCTGAACTTCAGTGGAATCAAAATATAAGAAACACATTTAAAGTGACACTGACAGATTTCCACATTTTCATTCCTACCTGAAGATGCCAAAATTTGTCATATTTAATGCTTGCCATTCTCTAAGCAATCAAATATAACTCTGAATTTCTAGAGCACACGTATAGCACCCCCCACTCTTCAACAACTCACTTTTGAGACCCACTCTTTCGATATTTCCAATATATACCCAAAACTTGTATATTCGATGCTTGATCTGCTCTTTTGACTATATGTTGCATTAATAATAATAATAATAATAATAATAATAAAATTTATTTATATACCGCCTTTCCAAGGGATCAAAGCAGTTTACAAGAATGCTTAAACAATTGCATACACAATTAATTAATACATACATGAATAAAAAGTTCATCCCCTTACCTTAACTAAAATACCAACATAAAATTACAGTTAAATTAATTACATAAAAATATATTAAACTATATCCTCCTCTTCAAGCCAAATGGATTGGCCCTTGCCCTTGCCCTTTCCCCCTGAAGCAGCTCACTAGTGGTGGGCCTGCCACAGCAGGCACCCAGCCTTTATCCCCTTCCCAAGGGGGGCAGGTGTTCCTGCCTGGGTACCTGGGGCTTGGTCCTGGCAGGAAGATAGAGCATGCAGGTAGCAAGCAGCAAGTCCACACAGCAGCAGCAGGTAGCAAGCAACAAGTCTACACAGCAGCAGGAGGTACTACACATCTCTTTCCTGGGGTGATGGGGTGGCCTGGTGTTCTCTCCTCTTCCCCCACTTTGTGCTGGTTAATGATTCTGGCTATGCAGTTATTTTAAAGGGTTGAAAGAATGGAGGTAGGGCCTAGAATACATAAGACAGGAACATTAAAAAGAAAAAGAAAAACCCCGTGGGGCTAACAGCATACAGTACCCCTCTTGCTCTTCTTAGAGATGCTTCATTGCCTGATGGACTCTCTGGGACCTTTCTGATCTCTCCTCTCCCTTGTCTAGGGAAGGGCAGATGATATTTCTCCTGTTCAAAGATGGCAGCAGTGAGGAGGAATCTCCTGTAGGTTGTGAATAGTCAATCTTGTACCATTGGGGAGAGTGGAAGTGGGATGGAGAGCGGAAAATACCACCTCCTGGTTCAAGGGAAGAGTTATTCTCTCTCTTTCTCTGTGTGTATCAGGGATTCCCTTTTTTTCTGGAGAAAGTTTGATCTTTTTTTGTTGGCACCCATCATTTATTCATCAGGTTAGGGACCAGAGCACTGTACAGTAATATTCATAATGGTACATAATTGTTCCACATTTTGATGATCCCCGCTTTTTGATAGTGCTCTGATCCCTAACCTGTTGAATAAGCAGATTCCTGTATATTTATTATCAATGGGCTAAATGACTCATTGCTGTCTTTTGTGTGTGTATATGAATCTTAAATATGTATTCTATTTGGAGTATGTGTCCATCACAGCAAATGTGCAATTTGTGAATTTGGGGAAGATAATCTCAGATATACACATAATCCCTAAAGGTATTTTATTATCCTTAAAATGTATTTGCCCTAAGGGTATGAACCCTAAAAGTATTTTACTATAGTCAAGAACATAGGCCTTTTCTTAAGCCCAAATGGGAGAGCTTTTATACCTTTAGATTCTATACCTATTTTGCTCATTTTTTAAAGTATGATATGGTATTATTAGTTATCCCAAGAAAACTTAATGATGTCATATGACATGCAGGTAGCAGGCTTTGTAGTTATATTGCCATTTCAATTTTCACAGCTCCTACTGAGAAAAAGACTGTTCTGAATTCTTATTGAGTGGGAAGGGAGAGAAAGAGAGGGAAGGCTATTTGATGCTGGTCTATCACATTTTAAATTATCTTTGTTTCCCTTTCCAGCCCCCTATTCAAGACACATTCCAAACCACATTAGACAAAAATACTGCCCTCCCCAAATCTGAGCTGTGTCTGAGCTTTTCTCTCATGTGACGCAAAGTTGACTGAATCCAAGAAGGTTGACAGAAAACATCCTTTGTTGATGAAGATGCAAGGAGTGGTTTCAAGTGGCAGCAGAGGGCTTGGATTATGCAGTAAGTGCTGGCATTCATAAAGGTAGGCATTTCACATGTTCTTGCCACATTTCCTTTTTGGGATGGGGAAAAGAAGACAAGAAAAAGAACTGCAGCATACTTCAGAAGATGAAAAATGTCACCTTTTTTTATATCCTCTTCTCTTGCCAAATGGGATATTCAATACAGTTAATTTGAATAGACTCATAATAGATGACGTTCTCCACAGATGAAGCTGAAGTCTTGCTCAGTATTCAGAATGGCAGGTTTGGAAAAGCGCATGGAGCATAAGGAGGTTGATAGGTAGACGCTGATTACAGGTGTAAAGAGAGGCAAGAACCAATAATACCAACACCTCAGCATTGCTTGAAACAGTTTTATATTAAAATGTAACTGCAGCTCTAGCATACTGATGAACATCCAGGAAGATTTTGTTCTATCTATCTATAAACAGCGGAAATACAACAAATATAATAAATAAATAAATAAATCTCTCTGTCTATCTATCTATCATATATCTATCTATCTATCTATTCCTTTTTTCTTAACCCTAATTTTGCATTTAACAGCTCTAAAACCTCTTTTACCTGATTTTTAGACACAATGCATAGAGTATGCACTGGTCTCAGGTAATTTTTTTTCTTTTTAATTTTTTCACACCACTAAAATGTATTCACAGACACAGGACTCCTTTTGGACACAGTCTTCAATATCCACATTGTGTTCTTTAGAATTCTTTCATATAATGCTAATACTAATCACCTCCTTCTCTCATATACATCAGGAATAATTTAACACATCATCAACCCCACACTTGGCTATTATCTAAGTGCTACTCACTGTCTTCATTATAGGAGAAGCCTTCTTGCAACAATGAGGCAGCGTAACCAAGTGGTAATCAAAATCATCCACTTACATCTCCATGGATAACAGCTTCATATAATAGAGAGGAGGAAAGCAGGTCATTTTTCAAACAGAGAATATATCAGGGTGGGGAGATTGCTTATATAAGAAAGAGAGGGAGGCTCTGTGGCATGTGACATGGATGGCTTGGATGAGAAGCACTTGGTCAAGGACTTCAGCAATGACAATGTACAAAAAAGCCTGTCTTCTCCCCTTTCTGCCCATTGGCATTTGACTAATATTGTCTTAAAAGCCGAAATGGCTTATACAATGAGCAGAGACTGCAGCACTGTCCACCATTTCGAGGTAAAGCCTATTCCTTTTTCAGCCCCTACACTACCACAGCTTAAGACTTATGTCTTTTTTTCTCTTATGTTTTTATTTTTATGTCCATTGCATTCCTGAGTCTTCAAGTGTACTATAAATGAGAGAATCTATCCGTTTCCCCTCACATAAATCTTTCTATCTTGAACATGAAGAATTTGGGCAACTCCTACAGAAACTAAACAGAAACAAAATTCTCATTTTTCTGCTTTGGCCAAATTCGAGCATTGAATTCGAGCTCTGCTGCCATCTGCTGGTTGTGTATATGTTAAAGCTGAAGAGCTTCTCAGAAAATAAGAGGTAGCAACTCTACTTCAGCAACACAATATGGCTGAATGTGAAGGGATTCAAATCAAAACTATTAAGAACATTCAAATCCCTGGGCCTAGATGAATCTGTCCATTTGATTTCTCCCACATTCATCCTTTAAAAAACAACAACAACAACATTCTTTCTGTCAAATTCTTTCCATCCTGAATATGAAGAAATTATGTGAATGTTGGTAAATCATTATCAGAACCAAGCTGAAACAAAAATCTCTCTAAGAAAGACTTCTAAAATCTTCTTAAGTACTTCTTCAAACAGCTTTAAAAGCTTCCAAGATTAGGGGAAGTATAATTCATTACTCCACCTCTGAGCTTTCCATGGCATATGGAAGTGGAGACAAAATCTGGACTAAATAGACAGACAGATAGATAGATGATTGATAGATAGATAGATAGAGCTCCCCTTGCTCTTGGAATTGTTTCTCTTTTGGACTACGACTCCCAGAATCCCCAATCAGCATTGTTACCCCAAAAGGTGGGGGAACTTGGAGTCCCCACCAACCGTCACAGTGTTTCCTTGATATCTGGAGGAATTTATTAGCGCAACAGAGGCCTGTGGGAGGTTAGGTAACTTAATGGGTTCTTTCCAACTATGTATACCAGTACTCACTGCAGAGAGACTCCAGTTTTGATGAATAAAAGAGTTTTATTTAGAACTGTACAAAGGTGCGGGCAAACATATAAAATCAATGCGACTTTAAGAAACATACAGAGCTAACAGAAAGAAAAGTGTGAAAGGTTGCGTAGTGAGAAATTGGGAGTAAGAAGGGGTGATAATGACCAGTCCTGATTCATGGGAAATAAAACAGGGCTCACACAGCATGTGAGGGATATGCAAAGAGTATAGCTCCAGTAGGTGTTACAGAGCCTCAGTCTATAGCAGCAAACTGGTCATGTGTAGTCTGTGTTCTCCTCAGTAGGGGGAGGGGGGGCTAAATCTGCCATTTTCCAGTGTCCTCTGAAAAAAACAAACTGCTGCCACTTCTTCTACCTTATGTGTTCTTCTTCATTAATCACTTTTGCCATCTTGATCATACTCTGAAGTTACACGGCCACATGTAATGGATTTAATCTGTGAAATGTTGCAGGGTATGCTAAGATTCTGAGGGAGCAGCATAAAATCCGCCCAGGAATTCCCTGTTCTATAGGATGGAGAGTAAGATCAGTCCAAGTATGAAGGCCACTTGCACCCAGATTGGACAAAATTCAGCCTAGTACTACATGCTGGCCCCACCTTTCTTTTTGTGCTTTCCAGCTCAGATTTCCCAGACTGTCATTCTTCTTGCCAAAACAGAGGGTGAAAGGGTGGTCTGCAGTAGCCTCCATCTTCCCTAGTTGGTGCCACAGCAACTGCACACCATGGCCCCAATCTGGCCTTTCCAGGCTGTGAAAAGGAGCAGCAAAAAGCAGCTTTAAGGTGCTCCTTTGGTACTGCATTATGTGGATGCAGAGCCAGAGGAGCGCCATGATGCCATGTGTCATGTGATGCGGCATGTGGCTTCATGCCAGCCTGGGAACAAAGCTGGGGCATGCGTCATATGGACACCACACCCTGACTCAATCCCCAGCCCAGCTTTTCCTGCCGGTATACACAGCCCGATAGTTTCTGTGTCTTTACTGTTTTTCAGCTCAGCACAGAAAGTAATGTTTCTGTTTCCTCCTTTTTTCTGTATAGGAAATGCAGTTTTCTGCATCATCCTAGGTCTGAATTTTGTGCAGAATAAGTCCTGAACTGTGAACAATGTTCAAACACTATACAACAGGAAGAACTTCTCTAAAATTACTTGTTGCTTCCTTCAAGAGTGAAATGAGTGAAGAATTAACATCCTTACTCCAGACCTGCCACTTATGAACTAGACAATGATGGATATTCCAGTAGCACCTGCCTCAGTTATTATGGAAATGTCTTGCCAAGATATAGTTGCCTCACTTTGAGATGCTGCCTTCATTCTTCTCCTCACACTTGTTATAGACAATGTACACTACATCCCTAGGTTTGTCTACTGAAACAGAGTTTTCTCCCAAGGATACATTTATAGCCATAGAAATGCTACTACACATCAGGGATGCTGCCCAGAAAGCCAGGGCAGGGAGAAATATTTAGCCCAGAATATGTAAAATACTGATTGCTGGATGAGATATTGTTATTTTGCTCAGCATATAATAGGACATGCCTTTGTGCAAGGTGGGAGGAAGAGAAAAAAATTAATTTGGCTAGAATAGAAAAAAGAAACACACACACAACAATAACTTGGGACAGCTTTATAGAGTGATTCTCACAGCCTCTGATGTAAAATAGGGAATAATGGCCAGATTCAATTTCTAAAAGGGAGAAGGAAGAGTGATTGTAGTGCTGAAATGAGATAAATCATCTTTAGATTGAAAGGGTTAAAGGTTCCTTGTGACTTGAAATGCATAGCAGTACCCGAGAGATTGTCCTTTCCTCTTCATTAATCATCCTGGCACTGATATTATGAGGCTTAATTATTTGCCAAGATTGGAAGATGCAGAAATTCTTTAGCTTGCATTGTCCTCTGTATGGCACAGCAGGAGGTGGTTTTTAAAAAAATCTTTTAGTTAATCTCACTGTCCCTATTTTTTATATCTTTCTCTGAAAGATAAAGGGGGAACATTGCTTCTACTCTAGGGTATCCAAACATTCTTGTCTGGTTCCCGTAATCATGATTTATCTATATTCTGTTCATGTGATTCCATGATTTATCTCCAGTCCCTAGTTGATGAGTTGCAACTGAATATGTGATTTGACTAATTCTAGCAGCATTGTATTTCCATGGATATTACATAGATCTGTGTCTGTCTTTTCTCAGACTTAAGTCCTTGTTGGACATTGCAGCAATCAATGATGATGTTGCACAAGAGCATAGAAGCTGTCTTATATTAGGTTTGACTTATATGTAGAACTAGCTGGTATTCTCTACATTTGACCAGAGGCTGGGAATTTGTTTTTATACTACAACTCCCAGAATCCCTTCTACGAGCAGGGGAATTGTAATTGAAAGAAGTCCACCCTCACCCCCACAAGGATTGCTATTGAACAGCAGCACCTCTGTACAGTATTATGTCATGTATTGGCTGGCACTGCAGTGTGTGTACATATATGTATGTCTGTGTGTATAGAGGTTACCATGCTCATACTTGGTGTTACAATACCTACATTTGATATAAAATTTTGGGAGAGATGTGGACTGTATTATGACCCCTGCTTGACCCTTTCCAGGCCCTCCATAAGTCCCAAGCAAGAAGGTCACGTAGGCAGGCCCCGCTTGGCAGAATTGAGTTCATAGTAAGCAGCTTTCCATAGGAAGCAGAGAGTTGCCAGACTGGTTTCGCCACTAGCCTCCGAGTAAAGACAATAGACTTGGCCTCACACTTGATGAGCCAGTGATTGACTTAACTATTCAGCCATTAAGCTGGCTTCCCCTCCGATTTGTGTCCAACCTAAGCGCCTTGTACACAGACTATTTGATCTTGGCTTAAGAAAGCTCAGGCAATCAACACCTTTCTCAAGCACAATAGATAGCCTCTGGATATGTTCAGCACTATATAAGGCTCCCATTTTGAACCGCTCCCTGATGCTATTCTTGGAGGACAGGCTGGTCCATGACTTCTGCCTATAGCTCCCGTGGCCAACCCCCCCTCGTTCCAGCAGTTGCATCCAACACCATCATCCGTCTCAATCCAGCTTCCAGAAGACTTCTATGGTAGATATTCCAGCGGTCTCTTTCTCTCAGCTCTAACCCCCACTTTTACCCTTCCTTTTTCTCTAGCATTGAACGTGTGTGTGTGTGTGTGTGCCCCATTGCTGTGTGATATTTATGCCCCTTAATAAACTGTATATTTTATTGGACTTCTTTGGATTAGTGTCACTTCTCTTGGGGTTTGTCGGTGAACCTCCCGTAAACAGTTTGGGACCCGATCTTGGCGTAAGATGGTTAGGAACTTCCTCTCTGCATATTTGAGCTAATTGTAATTCCCCCTAAGAAAGAGAGACTTCCTAACATTGGAAAGTTACTTTCTGAGAGTACTCTAATCACTGGCACAAAGAATATAAATAACTAGGTAATAATAGGTCAGATTAATTATGTCCATCTAGCAACCCAGTACTGCTTACACTGTTAACTCTCCAAATCTCTGCCAGAAAAGTCTGTCTCATCACCAACTGTAGCAGTACCTCTTCTTTTTTATTTCAGCTGGATTTTCCAGGTAACAAATCATCTACATAAAAAGCTTGTACTGTATCCTGATAGTAAGCTATGGTTGGTTCCCTTTTCGAACCTTCTCACAATGCCTTAAATTTAAGGGCAAAAGTGTCATTTTTAAAAAATTTATTAACCATATTTAATGCAATACATCAATACATTAAAATCACAAATGTATAATGATCAGGTTATAATATGCCCCCTTTTTTTGTATTTCCTTTTGACACCGTTTCAACAGATATTCTAATTTCTTCCTGTCTTCACCCTTGTTACATCAAACACATACTTCTTATCATTAAACACTTATTGATCTTAAATCCTGCATATTTTCCAAAAAATTTCATTTCATGTTCTTTATTCTTAATTGGGGTCTTCCAAATGCTCTCACTTTTCTTTCATATCCTTTTATTTTAATCCATTTTATGTTGTTCTTAGTTTTAATTGCATTAATTGAAATTTCTAATACTATGATAAACAAAAGTGGTGAGGTAAGACAACTTTGTCTTGTACCTTTACTAATATTGAATTCTTCTGTTTTTTTCTCTGTTGATAATTAAATTAGCTGTTTGGTGTTTATAGATCTGTTTAATATTGCCTATAAAATTATCTCCTATCACCATTCTCTCCAATATCTCTAATAAAATTTCCCATCTAACATTGTCAAATGATTTCTCTGTGTCAACAAAGATTAACACTTATGTCTTATCATTATTAACATTGTAATGTTCTAAAGTATTTAACATAGTTCTAATATTATTTCTTATTTGCCTTGCCAGTAGAAAATAATTCTGATCTTCTCCTATAATTTCTGATAATACTTTTTTTATCTGTTGGCTAAAATTAAGTTATATATTTTATAGTCAATGTTGAAAAGAGATATTGGTCTATAATTTTTTATCTGTGATGTATTTCTTTTCGGATTAGCGTTATAGTGGCTCTCATCCAAGGTTTAGCCTTCTTTGTTGATTAGGCTTATTGTTTTATATAAGGGTTCTAGCAATTTGTTTTGTAAAGCCACCTGGGCCTGGGGTTTTCCCTTCCTTTAAATTTTGTATCACCTGTACAATTTCTTGACATGATATTGCAGCATTTAGTATCTCCCTTTGCTCTTTTGTTATTTTTGGGATTGTTTTTTCTTATCTAAATATTCTTTCATATTCTAAAATTTTATTGGTTTAATTTCTTCTTTATAAAGATTATTATAAAAAAAATCTTTAACTGATTTTAATGTCCTCTTGATTAGTTCTTATTTTCTCCTTTAATTTAAATTAATTAATTGTTTTTTTCTCCTTTTCTTTTTCAATTTCTTTTCTAACCAGTGACCTGCTTTATTAGCATTTTCAAAGATGTTTTGTTTTGTTCTCTTTAAGTCTTTCACAATTTCTTTTGTTATTTTTGCTTGCAATTCTCTCTGATGTAATTTTATCTCATTTTCTAATTTTCTGTCTGTCGGATTTTCCTTTAATTTTCTTCTTTCCTTTTTAGTCCTTCTATTAATATTTTATCTTTTTCAATTGTTTGTTTTCTTGCTGCACTCTCTATTTTAATTAATAAGCCTCCAATTACCAATTTGCTAGTATCCCAGTTTTCATCAATACATCTGACGCGCAATTTCCCTCAAAAACTATTTTAGTTCCTTTTTCACTGGATTTATGAAATCTCCTTCTTTAAGCATATCTTCTTACAATCTCCATTCAAAATTAGTTCCTTGTCTCAAAAACAGGCTTAGCTTCATCTAAATTTCCTTTCTCAATAGCTTACATATCTCAAGCATTCAATCAAAGATGAAAAAAGAAAAAATAGAAAAGGTCCAAACTGCAATATTAAAACGTTCCAAAATAATTCCAGTATGTATCCAAATTTTCCTCTTGTACTTTGTTACCGTCTTTACTTTCTCTTTGTCTAAGATGTTGTTAATATTCAAGGGGTTCTTCCTTAAATATCCATAGACATAGTTTCTTTCCTTTCCCTTCAATAATAATAATAAATAAATTATTTATATCCTGCCTCTACCTACAGATCAAGGCAGGTTACAGAAATACAATTAATTCAATAAAACACATAGTAAAAGCAAATCTACAAAAAAAATTTTTTTAATAATAATCCTCCATTCCTCCCACCAAAGGAAAAATAGTAACTAAGCATACTTCTAGTTGAAGGATATTACTAGAAAGCATACTTCTAGTCCAAGAAAATTACAATTGAAAAGCTAAGAAAAACTTAAACTTAAAGGTTGTTTCTGAGGCAAGTGTCTTACAGGGCATTACTGCATCTTGCAGGACTACAACCCACTGCAGTGACTACTTTCTGACTCTTTTGTGTTTTCCTGCTCCTTCTCCTCTTCTTGGTTTGGGTGTTAGGAGTCCCACACAGAGTCCCCAACAAGCCCCAATTCCACTGCCTCACCCGGCTTTGAAAAAAAGATTTAAAGGATTGCACCTCTTGAATTCTTTCTTCAGGTGCTCACCTGCAGTGAGTGAATTGGTGGACAGTCCTTTGTATAGCACTTCTGAGTGCCTCGGTGTTACAACCAGAAGTCAAGGGCAAAAGTGTTAAGAAGATAGGGAATCTATGTACTTCCTGACAACTTTTCCAGATGTGTCTGTGTTATCGCACATGAACATGCATGTAAAACTAGGGAAAAGTTACTTTGGTTGGATGACAAGTGCTAGTATTCCCCCATCCAACATCAGAAATGCCCCTGTTTTCTTTTGCTCCAGAAATTAAAACCCAGAGCAAAGGATTCCAACTACAGGAAAAGAGATTTCATCTAAACATTAGGAAGAACTTCCTGACAGTAAAATCTGTTTGACAGTGGAATGTACTCCCTCAGAGTGTGGTGAAATCTTCTTCTTTGGAGGTCTTTCAACAGAGTCTGGATGGCCATCTGTCAGGGGTGCTTTGATTGTGTATTACTCCATGGCAGGAGATTGGACTGGATGGCCCTTGTGGTCTCTTCCAACTTCATGATTCTATTATTCTATGTTTTCTTGGAAATTCTGGGAGTTTTTCAAGTTATGCACATACACAGACATATGTACTTGTTATCAGTCGTGACTGATGGGGTGATTAATCTGAAGAGGGAAACTAACATGGCTTTGCATGGGCTATTGCAGAAAAATGATTGTATCTCTTCTGAAAGTGTGTCTTGGTCTCAGAAAATTGCCTCCAGAAGAACATGCTTACTCTGAAAGTTACATGGCATAGCTTGTTCACTGTGATGCCAAGGGACTGGGGAATGGGTTACTTAGTAAGGAGTGAGTAATGGCTGTTTACTTTTAAATATGCTGTATATGGTGAACTGATACCTAGCCTGTAGTCAAACTTTCATTGCATTTGTTAGCTTGATGGACTTTTCCCAGCATATGTGCTTCACATTAGTGAGTTGACAAATTTAACAAACTATATTAGAGTGTACAAACTCAGGGCTCAGGGCTCACTATTTGTTCAGATTGGGTGGGGACAAAAATGTGTTTCTTTCTCTAAATGAAGATTGGCTCCTCAATTCACCAATGTAGCCTACTGATCTTTCCTGGAGTGGCTGGAGAAAGCAATTCCACATCAATTTGCTCTGGGCTCTTGGATTACCTGATTCAGTGTTTCTAAAAGGTCACTGATCTCTCAAGAACATGCTGTCTCCAAATATGAGATATAAAATATGAGGATCCAAAAAATACACTGAGGGGTATGCAGAGTGCTAACAGGAGCTGTCTGAAATGCTGAACCTGTTTTGGCTTAGAGTTTTGGCCTTGGACAGTTCCTTTCAAATTCAAATGAAAACCCAGAACAGATTTATTGCCTTGCTGACATGCAAACCACTAACTACACTTGTTTGCTCTCTCTCACTCTCTCTGCAGCATGTTATAATGGTGTAGACATCCATGCCAGGCTCCATGCCAGGCTCCGTAAGTTACCTTTACCATTGTTCCCATAGCAAAATGGGCATCAAGGAGGAAGTTCTGATGTGACTGAATGAATTTAAAATCCATTTGTCAACCACTCAATAAAGTGAATACTGGAGATATTTAACAATTTGCTTTGATGGTGGTGTGCATTTTCTAATTTATTGGATGCTTGCTTCTTTCATAGAAGTAAATTATGTATCATTAATCTTCCTAGGAGGTTGATGTCCTGGAGTTAATTTACTGATTATTTTGTAAGATAATATACCTGCTTGGAAAATACTGCTTAATCAATACAGGAAAGTCATCTAGGCTATGAATGAACTTAAAACATATGCGCCCCCCCCCCCACTTCCCTCTGTGTCTCAAAGGCATTCAATGATATTTTGAGGTGGTACTTTTTATTTAACAGCCTTCAGTGTGAAATGTGGTGTACAAGCAGGAAAGAATAAAAGCATCTCATCACTCGAGAAATCAGTGCCTTTGGGGGAGATGGGAAAGATTTACCATTATGTTCTTAGGGATCTGAAAAAAAAATAATCGCACTGGTCTCTCAAGAGTTTATTTGAGAGAGGATTCACCAATCCCCTTATGAGTGCTTGTCTCCAGAGTGAGACTGAAACATTAAGCATTTTTCCTTGTGTTTTCAACATTTTTCACTAAACCACTATCTGAAAAATTTGCATCTTTTTGTGAGGATAAGGACAGAAAGGAAGGGCTCAGTGATCACAAAGACAGAAACAACCCATTCAAAGCAACTATTTTTATTGGTCTACGCAACAGGTTGGTGGGCGGGGAGGAGAGATATGTAACTATTTTCCTCAAAACATCAGAGGATCAACCTTATATTTGTGACAATAAACTCCTATAGACTAAATAAAATATTGTGTCTTAGTGTCTTAGACATGACTCTAGATGCTTTATGTACAAATCACACAATGAAGGTATGTGAGTTCACCCATTCCTCTCCTCCACTTCTTCTGGAACTTCTTTATAAATGGAGGCTTTCCACATCAGTTGTATTTGTAGAAAATCAGCTTGATTGCCTTCCCAAGATACAAAATCAGGAGTACTATAGGATGCTTCCATGACTGTTAAAGTGGAATCCTAATGCTATAATTGTACAGTGTGAAAAGGCTCAAAGCCAGAACAGAATAATTTCTGAGCACAATCTTCTCTGAAGATGCCAGCCACAGATGCTGGCGAAATGTCAGGAAGAAACACTTCTAGAACATAGCCACATAGCCCAAAAAAACCACAAAAAACTAGAGCAGAATTATGTTTAGTCCAAAACATCCCCAACTCTCCCTTCCTTAGAGCAGTGATGCAAAATTTTTTCCTCATGTTGTTTTAAGGATCTTTCTCTATTGGACTTCATCAGCCTTTTCTCAACACCCATATACTATGTCCTATCTCTAAAATCTTACATATAATTTATTTACATCGATGAAGATGAATGCCTGCAATTCTTCAAGTATGGCTTATCACTGATTAATCACATAGTTCAGGAGCTGAGATCCACTGTAGCTCTTCAAACTCCGATGATGATGATGATGATGATGATGATGATGATGACGACGACGACTCCATTGAATTGCCCTCCCAGCCCCCATTTATGGTTTGCTTACTGAGAGCATTCCATTTCTGTGTCTCTATTTCTGTAAATGATCATTCCCAAGAAGTGTGGAAATGCCTTTGGTAACAGCTGTTTTTGGCACTTAGTTAAAATGTTCAGATTTCCTCTGTAAACCAGAGAATTAAAAAAATGTATTGCCATTCAGTTAGAGGCATGTATAACCATCACCTAACATCTTGGTAATGAAACGTTTCTTTCTTCTATAAGATCTCAGGCCACTTTGCTGTGGTGAGAGAAGAAGGGGAGATCAGATTCGAGCCATTAGACATATAGTTTGGCTGGTGTGTCTTTTGTTCAATTGGCAGTCGCATTGAAAACAGATGCAGAGTGCACTTGTAATTTTATCACAGGGCCTAACACAGGATTCGAACACAACTTCAGCCCATTAAGTCAATTTCTAGCATTTAGTTAAGGATCGTTTCCTTCCCCATCAATTAATAGTGACAGGCAGCAAGAGCCCTGTACTTTTCACACCACATGCCCTGTATTTTTCCTTGTCTAACATCTTCAATTTAGTGGAATTTTGTGGGACTCAGTGTTAAGCATTATTTTTAAAAAATAAAAAACTTATAGCACTAATGTATTATCAGTTTATATCTCTCCTGCCCCCCCCCCCCAATTTACCATTTCCTCATAGAGTATGTGTTCAGTCTGTACATAGTATATCATTATTGGGGAAATGGTGCAGTCCCAGTTTTTGCTTTGCTTTGTTTACAGACAAGTACTTATGTTGAAATACAAGACACATTAGCCTGGTTACACATAACAAGAGAGTCTTGATTTATGTCAGTGTTGTGTTCCTGGACTTGCAAGGTAAATTCAATGGATCCGGGGGAATCATTACGAGATTGGATGGATGCATTTTGATACAGGCTTAACTGGAAGTCCCAGAACTAGATGCTCTGTGACGGACCTCTGTGGTTTTGGCCTACAGACCTCTGGCATAGAGTGTCTAATAGGGGAGGATGAAAGATTTGTGACTTGTTTCATCCTCAGGAGCAGCAAATGTTTCATCCTCCCCTATTAGACACTCTGTGCCAGAGGCCTGTAGATTCAAAACAACAGAATTCCGTCACAGAGTATCTAGTTCTGGGACTTCTGGTTAAGCCAGGATTTTCGCCTTCACTTCCACCAGCAGAGCAGGGAGCAGCAGAATGCAGCACGGCCAAGTGCAGCAGCTGAGGATGAAACATTTGTGACTAGACTCTTATTCATCCTTGGCTACTGCACTTGACTGTGCAGGAGCTGAGGATGAAGCATCCTTCTCAGCATGCGGCTGCCTCAGCAGGCATGTATCGTCAGAAATGGCTACGCATGTCAGTGCTGACACGCGTGTCATAGGTTCGCCACCAGGGGTCTAAACGTTACTTTTTGGACTACAGCTCTAAACAAAACAAAACAAAACAAAACCAGTAACTATGCTGACTTGCAAAGTGTGGGGTGTTCTTGTCCAAAAAAAGTAAGATTTTCAAGCTGTATTTAGAATAATGTGGTCCAACAGTAAGGTGGATATTATAGGACTGTAGCTCTCAGAATTATTTACCATTGGCTCTACTCGCTAGGACTGATGGATATGATTTCAATGTAACTTAGAATACCAGTGGACCAAACCATGGGCTGTTAAAATCAGTTAATAAGCAACCAATCCAACCTAAATTTGTGTGTGTGGCTTTAAATTGCTTGTCAATTTATGGTACCCCCATGTATTTCACAGGGTTTTCTTAGGCAAGGAATCTTCAGATGTAGTTTGCCATTGCTTTCTTCTGAAATATAGTCTACAGCACCTGGTCAATACCATGAACACATCAGATCCTGTCTGATCTTGGAAACTAAGAAGGATCAGCCTTGGTTAGTACTTGGATTGGAGACCAACCTAAAATACCTGCTGGGGAAAAAAAAATTAACAAACAGCTGATCAAGATCACTCACCACTCTAACTTCCTGGGCAGACCCCTTGTACAGAATCATTTGTTTCTCTTTTCTGATTTGATATGGACTAAACTAAACCTTTGTGCTCAACATCTTCAGACCCTTGCTACTTTTGAACCCCAGAACAGAATCCTGCTGCTTGAGCATTTTAGCACAAAATTCTTTATATCTCCGTGCCCTTTTAATCTTCAATGGACTTGACTGCAGATGTCGCCTGCTTATTGCAGGCTACCAAGCTGCAGGGGAAAAACTGTTTCTTAGGCAATTGCTGGGAAGGAGTGTTAAATTTTCTCTTCAGAGCATGAAGTGAGGCGATATCAGTATCTGCAAGACTGGGCAGTAAATTTCCACGAGGCAAAATTGCGGTGTGGCAGCAGCCGCTCAGCCAAGTGCCTGTTCAGTTCCCCACACCCCTCAGTGGAGCAATTATAGTTGCCAATGGATCAAGCAGCATAAGTGCCCATAATTGTACATCCCAGCAACCATTTATAGTCTTTACATCATTTCCAGAAATTAGGTTTGGAAAAGATTGAGTGGCCTTTGCAGATTGCATCTCACATATGGAACACACATTTAGAGTTTGCAAACGTTACTTTTAAACTAGATTACAATTCCATGACTATGCTGCTTGGGGGAGTCTGAGAGAGGTAGTATAGAAAAGTAACATTTCCAAACTCTGAATGTCACACATTTCCACCTTTCATGTACCACTCTAGCTGGCAATCTGAATGGATGAAAGTATCCAGGGAGCAGAGCTCTGCCCCTCTAAGCAGGTTCAGCACTAATTTCTATCTCACCTTTTCCCCAGTTTGGGACTCAAAGTTGCTTAGAACAAGTTAAAAATCATTTTTTAAAAATATCACAAGCTACAAAAGTTTTTTTTTTTTTAAATTTAACAATCAAAAAAAATTAAAACCAGACTGATACATATAACATTACACACACACACATTAATCCACACACCCACACACTAATACAAAAATTAGCATGATCCAGGTCATTGTTTAGGTGAAATGGTCTTACACAGCCACTTATAAAATGCTTGTCAAAACAAAAATACAGTCACTCATCATATGTTTATCTGTGAAAAGAAACTAGGGATATTGTCAATTTAAATTCTCTGGGAAGGAAGTTCCAGAGCCACTGAGAAGAACGTCTCCTGTGTTCCCACCAGATCATAGAATCATAGAGTTGGAAGAGACTACAAGGGCCATCCAGTCCAATCCCCCTGCCATGCAGGAACTCCCAATCAAAGCATCCCTGACAGATGGCCATGCAGGAACTCCAATCACAGCATCCCTGACAGATGTGAGGATAGTAGGACAGAACAAAGGGCCTCTCCAGCAGATCTCAAAACATGGGCTTGTTTGTAAGGGAGAATACAGTCCTTCAAATAACCTGCATCTGGACCTGAACCTGAACCATACAGGGCTTTAGAGGTCCAACCCGGCATTTTCAATTCTGCCTTGAAACAGACTGGAAGCCAGTGAAGCTGTTGCAACAAGGGAGTTGTTTGTTTGATGTAGCCAGCCTCAACAATCTGGCTGCAGCTTTTTGGACAAGTTGAAATATCTGAATATTCTTCAAAGGCATCCCTCCACGTATGCTATAGCAATCCAACTGGGATGTAACAAAGCCATGGTCATTGAGGTCAGATGTGACATCTCAAGGAATGGGCATAGCTGGCACACAAACTTTAACTGAGCAAATGCATTCTTGTCTACTTGTCTACCACCCAGCATCAGCGCCCAGCGCTGGAACAACTGCGGGACTGAAGGGGGCGGTGCCGGTGAGAGCGGCACTGTAAAAAGCCGGCTCCCGGCCCTCCTCCACCCCACCCAGCATCAGCGCCCAGCGCCGGAACAACTGCGGGACTGAAGGGGGCGGTGCCGGTGAGAGCGGCACCATAAAAAGCCGGCTCCCGGCCCTCCCCCGCTGCCTGTGAGAGAAAGAACTACGCAGAAGCGCAAGAGTGCACCTTCTCACCCAGCGCCGGAACAACTGCGGGACTGAAGGGGGCGGTGCCGGTGAGAGCGGCACTGTAAAAAGCCGGCTCCCGGCCCTCCTCCACTCCACCCAGCATCAGCGCCCAGCGCCGGAACAACTGCGGGACTGAAGGGGGCGGTGCCGGTGAGAGCGGCACTGTAAAAAGCCGGCTCCCGGCCCTCCTCCACTCCACCCAGCATCAGCGCCCAGCGCCGGAACAACTGCGGGACTGAAGGGGGCGGTGCCGGTGAGAGCGGCACCGTAAAAAGCCGGCTCCCGGCCCTCCCCCGCTGCCTGTGAGAGAGAGAGAAAGAACTGCGCAGAAGCGCAAGAGCGCACCTTCTCACCCAGCGCCGGAACAACTGCGGGACTGAAGGAGGCGATGCCGGTGAGAGCAGCACTGTCTTTAGCCGGCTCCTGCCCCCCCTCCGCCGTACTACTTTGGAGTTGCGCTTCTGCGCACGTCCGCAGTTGCGGGGACGCGTGCCCGCGCTGTTATGCAGGGATGTGGTTATGCAGTTCTCCCATCTCATTACCGAGTGGAAGAGTGCTGTTCTTTCCGCAGGTTAATGGACTATAAGGGACGTTACTGGCCTGGGATTGCCACCAGGAGCAGTAACTGTAGCTTACTTATTTTTTGAACTCTAAGCCGGGTGCACATACTAGGAACATAAATTGTATTCACATCTGTTATAACTGTCTAACATCAATTACCTATTGTATTTTATTGTTAGTAGAGGGAAGGGGACTGAGAGGACACGTTGGTTATCAATTAGCGGGGAAGACAGAAGGAACACTCCCAGTAATGAACGAGGCTGTTATTCCAGTTGTGTGGGGCAAGAGGAGGTATGACGGTAGGAGTAAGGACCAGCGTTACAGGGGAAGGCGAGGTCAATGTTTAGTATCTATCTCTCCTTCCAGTCCTACTCCTAACCAAGAGGGCCTGAGGGTCACTCCAGCCATACCACAAACCCTGTCTCTGCTCCTGTGCAACGCCAGGTCTATTAAAAATAAAACCCACATGCTTCACGATCTGATCGAAGATAACAACTGTGACCTGGCGTGCATAACCGAGACCTGGCTTGGGCCTGACGGGGACGCTGTGTGGGCTCAGGCCCTCCCTGCCGGGTACTCGGTGAAGGACCAGAGCAGGTTAGGTGGGCGGGGGGGGGGGTGTTGCCTTGGTGCATAAAAACACCTTGTCTCTGACCAGGAACCATGTCCGCCAGACCTCCTATATCGAGTGTATTTACCTGACCCTAAAGGCTAGGGACAGTCTAGGGATTCTGTTGGTGTACCGGCCACCCCGTGCGCTAACAGACTCCCTTAACGAGCTGACACAGTTGGTCTCGGAGCTGGTGTTGGAGTCCCCCAGGCTTTTAGTCCTGGGAGACTTCAACATCCCCTTTGCGGCCAACAATGTTCCATCAGGTGCAGCTCGGGAATTCATGGATACCATGACAGCCATGGGCCTGTCCCAGCTGGTTTCGGGTCCAACGCATTTTGCGGGGAATACACTCGATTTGGTGTTCTGTACGGACATGGAAACTCCGTGGGCGGAAATTACCAACATTTCCGCCCTGTCATGGACGGATCATTTCCTGGTGGAGGCAAGCATCAAGGCATCAACCCAGATCCCCTCCGGGGGTGGCGGACCTATTCAAATGGTCCACCCTCGAAGGCTGATGGAACCCGAAAGGTTCCAAGAAGCCCTAGAGAGGTATATGGTTGGCAGTGACGGCGACACTGTTGATGCCCTAGTTAACACCTGGGATACGGATCTCTCTAGGGCTATACACAGCATCGCTCCCAAGCGCCCTCTCAGGCCTGCTTCCAAAAGGAAGCCCTGGTACACGGAAGATCTCCGGGCAAGGAAGCGGGTCCTGCGACGGCTAGAGCGCACCTGGCGGAAACACCAGCGTTTATCCGACAAGGCTCTCCTAGATCTTCATTTGAAGGACTATGGAGAGGCGATACAAGCAGCTAAGAATTCGTTCTTTGCTGCTCGTATCGCGTCCGCGGAGTCGCGTCCAGCAGAGTTGTTCAGGGTAGTGAGGGAGCTAACTCAGCTCCCTCCTGCCCCGAACCAGATCCTTGAACCAACCAAGGCCTGCTGTGACCAATTTAACAACTTCTTCGCGGATAAAATCTCTCGGATAAACGAAGGTCTGGACGCCAGGATTGAAGCTGAATCCAGAATAGAGGCGTCCAGAGCTTCCGTGGACTCTGTTGTACTGGATCAGTTTGAGTCTGTTAGTACCGAGGATGTGGACAAGATCCTTAGAAGTGTTCGGAAGACGACCTGCTCTCTCGATCCCTGCCCCTCATGGCTAGTGGCCCAGGGGGGATCGGCAGTAACCTCGCTGTTACGCCAAATTATAAATACATCTTTGAGGGAGGGTCAATTCCCTGACCATCTTAAATTGGCCATAGTAAGACCATTGTTAAAAAAGCCCTCCCTCGACCCCCTGGTTCATAATAATTATCGGCCAGTTTCGCTACTGCCATTTTTGGGGAAGGTCATCGAGAGGGCGGTCGCATTCCAGCTTCAATCGATCTTGGAGGAAACGGATTTTCTAGATCCATTTCAAACCGGTTTCCGGGCGGGCCATGGGGTTGAGACTGCCATGGTCGCCCTGGTCGATGATCTCCGTCTGGGCATCGACAGGGGTAGCGTGTCCCTGTTGGTGCTCTTGGACATCTCAGCGGCTTTCGATACCATCGACCATGGTATCCTTCTGGAACGCCTAGCGGAGGTGGGAATCGGGGGCACTGCGCTCCAGTGGTTCCGGTCCTACCTCTCTGGGAGGTTCCAGATGGTGCAGCTGGGGGACGTGTGCTCCGATAAGAGGGCCCTCACCTCTGGGGTCCCTCAAGGAGCCATTCTGTCCCCCATGCTCTTTAACATTTACACGTAACCGCTGGGCGAGGTCATCCGGAGGCATGGGGCGCGGTGTTATCAGTACGCTGATGACACCCAAATAGTCTTCTCTATGTCTCCGACTGATGCAGTGACCAGGGATGGCGTCGTTCCGCTCGTGGCCTGTCTGGAATCGGTAATGGACTGGATGAGGGAAAACAGACTCAGCCTGAATCCAGAGAAAACGGAAGTACTCGTGATAGGTTCCCCTGGCCCAGGGATGGAGGTGGTTCCACCAGTCCTGAACGGGGTCACGCTCCCCGTGAAGGACAATGTATGCAGTCTGGGGGTGCTCCTTGACTCGTCGCTCCACCTGACTTCTCAGGTGGATGCGACAGTCAGGAGCACCTGTTTTCAGCTTCGGCTGATACGCCAGCTGCGTCCCTACCTGGACCGGAGGGACCTTGAAACAGTAGTACATGCTCTGGTAACCTCTCGATTGGATTTTTGCAATGCGCTCTACATGGGGCAGCCTTTGTATCACACTCGGAAGCTTCAACTAGTGCAAAATATGGCAGCACGGGTGGTCACTGGCGCTCCCAGGACCGCCCATATAACACCAATTTTGAAAGATCTACATTGGCTGCCTGTTCGCTTCCGGGCTCAGTACAAAGTGCTGGTTATCACCTATAAAGCCCTAAATGGTTTGGGCCCAGAGCACCTGAAGGACCGTCTCTCCTCACACAATCCGCCCCGCACACTCTGATCGACTGGGCAACAACTCCTAAGAGTTCCAGAGGCTAGATTATCGTCAACAGCAAAAAGGGCGTTCTCTGTTTCGGCCCCTAGCCTCTGGAACTCACTGCCCGCAGAGCTTCGTTTAGCTGCCTCGCTTAATTTGTTTAAAAAAGGGCTAAAGACATTTTTGTTCGAGCAAGCCTACCACTGACTATGACTTCCTCTCTTGTGTCCCCCTATTATTCCCTCATTATGATCAGAATTGATGTTCCATGAACCCCTGGCTGTCATTGTATTTTTACTGTGTATTTTTTATCGTGTCTTGAAAGTTTCAATATATGTTTTAACTGTTTAACTGTACACCGCCCTGATCTTGGGAAGGGCGGTATAAAAATAAAATTTATTATTATTATTATTATTATTATTATTATTATTACTGTCCTGAGCTGCCAGGTTCAGAATTGAATCGAGGAGCACACCCAATCTGCTGACCTATGTCTTCAAGAGAAGTATAACCCCATCCAGCACAGTCTGAATCCCTATTCCCTAATTTGCCTTTTGACTGACAAGGAGCACTTCTGTCATGTCTGGATTAAGATTATCACACCAGACTCTTTCTCACTGCAATCGGACTTGTAATAATAAAATGGCAACATACTGTTTGTAGAGTGCCACCATTGCACCTCTCTCACTTGCATGACTGGGTCTGCTGCTTCCATTGCACTCCCTTCCCGCCTCCCTCCCTTATGCTCTACTCAGCATGCCTTTAGGGTTTCTTCTTCTTCTTTTTTTAAATTCCAACATTTTTTGTGCAACTCTGGAGCTCTGTAGCCATGATTTAAACTTTAAATTGAGGTTGCAGAGCTGCAAGACTAGAGATGGGGAGGGAGAAAGGGTGAGGAGAGGACACTGATACCACGTGACTGCCCTGGATTTGACTTTTCACACCTAAGACACTGCACGTTTGCCAGTTCATTCACAGGGGAGACTCATGAATGAAAAAGGGATGGGTGGGGGACAGGACAGCTACAGATGGGAGGTGCCATCATACGATCAGCATTGCCAAAACAGTTTCCCTCCCAGGGAAATCATGGGTTAAACACTGCATATGGTAATATCCTAAATTTCAATTTGTTCACCATCATCTAGTCCATTACTGATGACAGACATGGATTTAGGACCAAAACGATTTCTTTAGCTTATAGTGGAAAGGAGTGATGGAAAGGAGTTGAGTGTCATCTGCATACTAATGGCACTGAACTCCAAAACTCTAGGAAACCTCTCCAGCAGTTTCATGTATATATTAAATAGCATGGGAGGCAGAACCAAGCTCTGATGGACCCCATAGTGGTTGAGCAGGACTCTCCCAGCACCACTTTTTGGGTTTGCCCTTCCAGTAAAGAGCAAAGCCACTGTAAAACCATGCTTCTAAGTTTCATACCAGCAAAGTGAACCAGAATGAAACCATGGTCGATGGTACTGAAAGCTGCTGAGAGATCTAGCACAATCAACAGGGACACACTTTTCCTATCTAGCTGCTGACATAGGTCATCCACCAAAGTCAGCAAAGCTTTCTCTGTCCCATAACCAGACCTAAAACCAGATTAAAATGGATCTAGATAATTTATATCAAAATACATTTACAAATTAGTATACGGAGATAAATGCATATTTATTAATACTTGTTTTAAGCATGGAATAAATTCAACAAGGGAATAAATTTTGTCATCCCCTGGATATTCTTGGACTGTAGGTCCCACTAGTCCTAGCCTGCATAGCCAATGATGAGGAATGTGGAGTTTTCTAGTCCAGTTACATCTGAAAGGCCATACAATTCCCACTACTGGTTTAAAATATGAATTTTGTGAGAAAAGACACTTATAAATTTGAATTAAATATGTTAATTTCACGATTAATATGGAAATGGTAAGTAACACAGAGCTTGGTAACTTCTGAAACTTTGAAAAACGTGGAATTTAGAAAAATTACATATTATTTTGGATTACAATCCCCAGAATCCCATGCAACCAGTGGGAAAGACTGGAAGATTTTAGTGTTGCACTCCAGAAATGTAACTGTTCTATGCTGTCAATTTCTTTGTTTTATTTTGTTTGTTTGTTTATTTATTTATTTATTTTGCTTCTCCTGTCATGCTTGCTTTCCCAAGAACATTCCAAGGTGGTCCTAAGATATCTATTGCCCTAAACACCCTCAACATGGATACTCTGAATTGATCATTAAAGTATTTTGTGTAACAATCCAGAATTGTATAGAGATAAGAGTGCTGTACTAGGACTAGGGAGACACCATTTTACAGTGAAGCTCACAGGGACACTCTGAGTTAATCACAATCTTTCAGCCTAATCTACCTTAGGGGGCTGTTGTGAGGTTAAAAATGGAGAGCAGGCCCATTGGAACAAGGACAGGCTATAAACATAATAATAAGGAGTAGAAAATTTTTCATTCAAGTTGTTGTGTCTTTGCCTCTTGGATACAGTCAGTGGAGATAAACATTTGATACCATTTTCTGGCTTGTTTTATTTTCCCAGGTGAAATGTGCATATAAATGTTTAAAAATAAAGTTTCAGTAGGATTCAAATTGGATTACATAGGCTAAGTTAAGGTTAAGTGTCTTTATTTTATAGGTGATGTATTAGAATACTTTCTCATAGTGCCGTAGGCATTACCATGCTGCAACGGAGCACTGATCCCTTGGGCTCAATAATGCGCTTCCTGCAAGGGCAGCATTTCAGAACAAGGCACACAAAGTCCATAATGTGTCTAATTGTCTGGCACTATATCCTGAACAGAAAAGTCTCCGTCAGGAAACAGAATCTGCTGTGAATCATATGGACGGACAGTCCTTTTGATTTTATCCTAGTAAGTGCAACAGCTGTCATATAATTTCTTCAACATAATGGGAATTTCTTCCTCAGGGAAACTTTTGAAACAAGTCTTGCATGCCTCGGTGACTTAGGAACTTTTGATTGAACAAAATTCTGTTTCAAAAAGGTATGGTTTGAAAACCAGAAGTCTTGAGTACTAATTTTATAGATATTGGACAATTAAGTACATTACTTTGATGAACCATGTTTTCTTTTTAACAAACCCATTATTTATTTAGGCTGCAAAGGAGCCTTCTTACTTCATGCACTCTCTTTATTTCTCAACTTTCATTCACTTCTGTAAGCAGCCCAGAAACCATAGTTTTTTTGGTATGGAGAGAGAAATATACAGTATGTCAGTAGATCGTGCCTTGAAATATTAATGGTGACTTTCATTTATTCTGTTATGCTATGGTTATGGTTATGTTCAAGTTCAAGTAGCAGTGAAGTGACATCCATTTAATGTAATGAGAGGATATGTAGTAGTGTATGATGGGATATGTGTTTGTAATGGTAGGGAACAAAAGGAATGCCTGGCTGGATAAGTAGATGCGTGGGGGAGTAGCAATGGCACTAGCAATTGCCAAGGTCAGTCTCATAGGAAGGTATGGCAGGGAAAAAAGAAAAAAAAAGGGATATGAGCAGCAGGAATGGATGTGTGAAATGCTTTGAAGAATGGGGCCAAGGCATGTGGTTGGCATGGTGCCAGGCCAAGCTGTGCCAGGGCGGCCCAATCCACCCTTTTTCGGTGGTCTGTTCCCTTAGTTGCACAAGTGAAAGTGATCCATTTTGCCATATACAAAACAAGAAATCAAATATTTGGCAGCAATGAAACATTCATTAGGGCCTGTACAGACCAGCAAAGTACATCGGCTTCCCAGTAGTATGGGGTCATGACATACGTATGACGCATGTCCTGCTGCCGCCCCAAAGTCGGCATCATGCTGTCCTGCTACCCTCATGGGGGCAGCTTTCTGGCACTCTGGTGGCATGGTATTTAGATGCTGCATGCTGCAGGAGCGCTAAAAAGCTGCAGCTATGGCAGAAAGGGCAGCTTTTATTTAACTCAAAAAGGAGAGGCATTTTGCCGCTTCTTTTTGGGCAGGAAAAATGCCACATCAGGGCCACAGCAACCACACAGCACCGCTCCGATCTGGCAGTCAGAGGGGTGGCATCAAGCCTCCTCTTTAGGTCCATCTGTTTCAGCCCTTTATTTATCTTCTGGATCCCCCCCCCCTTTTTTTAAAAATTTTTGTAAGGCAAGTCCAATTAGTAATTTTAGGGTTGGGAAAGTTCATTTTTAAATTTAGCATGAGAATGTGATATACAAGAGCTAGAATTCTGTGTAACTGGTTGCAAATCTGTTGCTATCAATGTGATGCTTATGCCTGGGTGTGAAAAATGGGAGGAGGGAAGCCACAGAGAAGGTCTATTTGGGCAGATATTTGCTTGTGGTAATGCAGCAAATACAGTCTCTTTGGAACAAAACCAGCAAATGGTCTTGTGGCTTCTCAAAGACTTTACAGTTTCATGTGGCATACGTCAAACAGGCAGTCCATTTCCAGAATGTTCCCCACATCCAAAATAGTTCCAGGCTTGAAGGTGTTTGCATTCACTTTCCTCTCAACCTGCCTGAAAACAAAACAAAACAACAACAACAACAAAAACATCTGTGTCCCTAAAACTTAGCTACATCCCTCTAGCCTCCTTAAATTGGTCAGGAATAGAATTTTAGCATCCATGCCGTATTCACCCTCTTTTACTTTGAGAAATAGCTTGCACTAAATATAGACTGTTTTGTCGGCTTCTACTCTCATCTTTTTCTGTCTTTTTAATAAAGAAATAATTGTCTGTGCTTGTCCTCAACCTGATTTTCTTTTCATGGGGCTGTGGAGCTATTCTGGTTTATTGTCCATTTTTAAAAGCCTTAACCTGTAAGGTCCTGAAGAGAGTTAGTGCCTGGAGGAAATTCTTCCCAAACCAGTGGTGTTTCACTCCCACCCCCACCCGCACCCCCGATGTCACCCGGTGCGCGGGGCAGAGCTACCAGGGGCATGTAGCAAAAGTCACACTCTCCACCTGTCTCTCCTCATGGTGACAGTGGCCTCATGGGAATACCACTGCTGCCATGAAGAATCTGAGCTAGGTGCACTTGGCAGCCTCCTGGGCTGCTAGAAATTGGGGCCAGGCAAGCTCAGCCTTCTTCCTTGTCATGGCAGCAGTGGCCCTCTCATGAGGCTACCACCACTACCACTGTGGGGAAACAGGGCAGGGTGCACTCCCCCTTTCTCCCACCTCTGGTGGGAGGACGGCCTAATCAGGTGTCACTTCTCTTTTGGGGTTTCACCTAGTCCAGGCCTCACCACCACACACCGCTACTGATGCCATTGCCCCAAACCATTAAACTCAGCTCTTAACAACACATGGCTATTTTCCTTTAGCTGGATGCATAGCATTAATATCATTTTCAGGATGCCTATTGCAGTGTGTTCACCCAAGGGAAATAGTTGGACACATGTCTGCTGTTCCCTGCACTCTCCACTGATATGGAAATGACTGTTGCAGGTGGGCTGCCACACTGATGAGGTATGATGTGGGGATAGCCTCAGGAGAGATCATAGAAATATGCTGGAGGTACATCTCCTAATGCAGGATTTCAGCCTTTGTCTTGCCTTTGTTTGCCACTGCTGTGCAACCTAGGAAAAGTGAAACAGCATAGCATATCGATAGGATTTTGGCCACAGAGTCCTCAAGGAAATGGACGCAGATCAGGAGAATATCCATCACTTCCTGTGTAAATCTAAGAGCATCATAGAAATGAAGAACTATAAAAATAAAATAACATTCGGGATAGCCGTGTTGGCCATATAGGAAATCCAATAACATCAAAAAATGATACCTTCATTGGACCAACCAAAATGCACAATATACATGTTGCAAGCTTTCAAAGCTCAGTAAAAGTAAATGAGACCCTTTTAACCAGACAAGTGATGCTGGTGGGGTGGGGTGAGGAGGGGAGATACAGCAGTGAGGAGGGGAGATACAGCACAATTACAGAGACAGTACCAAGCTGAAAATTGAAGACATTAACATTTTACCGCTCCATTTACATCACACCCACTCCTTCCTTTTTACTATGACACTTGCAACACGGTAGTGGGCTATTCTATCAAAGAGAAAGCTTGGTGGGAAAAATAATAATAAAGGCTTGGAGAGAGCACTTTAGCACTGTAGGCATTTACAAATAAAGCTGGTTAAGGAGAGGTACTTCCTTGTGGATGACTTTTTTGCTTTGTAGAATTCGTCTTTCCTCCCTGTCTATTTTTCTACTTACAATCAATCTAACAAAGTGTGAAAAGCCAGCTGAGAAATTCTTGCTAATTTCTATTTTAAAAAGAGTTGGGAAGGAGAAGGGAATAGTTCAACAGTTCTTAAAAAAATAAAAAAACAGTGGCATAAGACAAATCAGGCAGCCATAGTTATACTAAATAACTTTAGGATTGTTCCATCAGAGCTGGGTCAGCCCTGCCATTAGCCAGGATGTGGGCTTTTTCTCAGAAAACTGATCATGGATCATGGGAGGTCCAATAACATCCAAACAATTATACCTTTATGAGACCAACCAAAATGCACAATTACATGTTTTAAGCTTTCAAAGTCACACTGGCTTCTTCATCAGGCAAACAGGAGAAAGAAATTGAAGATGTTAGTCATGTTAGTTAGTCTGTTCATGGGAGGTGTTAGCAATTATTTGGAGGAGTGAGCTGAGTGTCATGTGACCTGCTAGTGGCTAATCTGCTATTTTCAGTATAGGGGAGGAGGAAAACATTGCTGACCAGTCCAATTGGTCTTTGTACAGAGAATATGTCAGGACAGGGGTCCAGAATCCCAGACAATCAACCAGTCAGCTTCATGTAGAGTAAACAGAACTTTATTGATGCTCCAGGATCAGCAATACCACACCATCCAGCTTCTTAGCTGAAACTGACCAGTTCCCGCCAGAACACATCCAAATAGCCCCCACAGTCCTACTCCTCCCCCCACTGCCAATTAACACATTCCACCTCTTTCCCATCAGTTTCTGTTTCCCCCATCACTCCCTCCTTGCCAGTTCTCATCCCACCAGATGCTGGTGCTGCTACATTCCAAGCCTCTGAGCCGAGCAGTTACAAGGTCGACTGATAACAGCCACCTGGCATAGTTATACACTCTTATACACTCTAATACCTATCCTCCCCATAAACTCCATTAACCATATATCTGATAGAAGACTATAGGGATTCTAACAGAATAGGAGAAGGCACCGTCTTTGTTTTTGCTTTGGATAGCCTATTGTTTTGGCATCTAGTGGGAAGAGGGTCTTCAGCCATTCAGAACCAGATGTGAATTATATTAACTCCTCATAGTAACAATTTTTTTCCCTGTCTTCATGCCACTGGCCCTATTCTCAAGGTGGCAGGACTTCTTCCATTCCTGATTTCTTTATGTTAGTACTCCCCCTGCTTATGTCCATGTCTAATTCATGGATGTCATGATGAAATAAGAAAAGTCATGGAAACGTAGTGGTAAAAATGGTGGCGTGCCACTATTGATCTCATGAGCCTCTTTTCACACAATTCATGTAATTTACATGCATGTGCAATCCATCATCTACTTATCCATCACTTTAAATCATAGCGTTGGAAGAGACATCAAGAGCCATCCAATCCAACCTCCTGCCATGCAGGAAGACATGCTCAAAACATCTCCAAGAGATGGCCATCCAGCCTCTGTTTAGAAACCTCTAAGGAAGGAGACTCCACCAAGGGAGCATGTTCCCCTGTTAAACAGCTCTTACTGTCATGAGTGTCTTCCAAATGTGGAGGTGGTTTGAATCCATTACTCTGGATCTTATTCACTGGAGCTGCAGAAACAGAGAACAAACTTGCTCCATCTTTAGCTTGACAGCCTTTCAAATATTAAAAACAGGACTATTGTTACCCTACTTGTTGTAATCCTGCCTTGATCCACTTGGGAGAGGCAGAAAAATATAAATAAAATTATTATTATTATTATTATTATTATTATTATTATCCCCCCAAAGCAGGATTCAAAGCAGCTTACAAAGAAGAGCTAATACAAACAGTTGCAATTAAAAGAATATTAAACTAACACCATTTGAAACATTAGCTTAAAGAATAAAAAGGCATCCTAGCCTCTCTACAAAGGGAGTTCGAGTCTTGGAGCAGCCCCAGAAAAGGTCCTCTCCCCCATTCCCACCAAATATTCCCATGAAGGTTGTAAGGGAAGGGACTCCTCTGAAGGTCATATTTCTTATGTAGACTCATAGGGAGACATAGACAGCCTGGATGCAGACATCCTGGACCCAAATAATATAGAACTTTTTAGATTATAACCACCATCTTAAATTGTGATTGGAAACACATTGGCAGCCAGTGGAGCAATTGCAAGAAAGGAGTTGTATGTTCTCTGATTTTGTTGTTAGTCTTTGCTTTGAAGTCATTTCTGACTTATGACAATCCTAAGGGTTTTCATGGGGTTTTCTTGGCAAGATTTGTTAAGAGGAGGTTTGCCACTGCTGGGACTGAGAGCATGTGAGCCCAAGGACACTCAGTGGGTTTCAAGGCCAAGTGGGGAATTGAACTCTGGTCTCCAGAGTCGTAGTCCAACATTCAAACCACTATGCCATACTGTCTCTCATGCTTTCTATAGGCAGCCCCATTTAATAAGCTACTAACAGTTGTTTGGACCATTTGAAGTTTTTGAGCACTCTTCAAAGGCAGGCCTACATAAAGAGCAATCTAGTAACCCAATGAGATGTAACTAAGTCATGTGCTATCATGACCAAGTGAAAAATCCCTAGGAACTGGCACAGTTGGCACAACTTTTAATTATGTGAGTTCATTCCTGGCCAACTGAAACTTGAGCAGGTTCAGGGATGAATCCAAGAGTATACCTAACTGCAAACCTGTATTTTCAGGATAATGTAACTGTATCCAGCATAGGCTGAATCAATATTTCTTGATCTGCCTTTTGACTGCTGAGGAACCCTTCCATCCTGTCAAAAATCCTTGATCTCTCCTCATTTTAAATAGTTGATCTTTCATTATTATATTAGTTGACAATTCATGATCCTCACTGATGTTTGTCAGTGTCACCACTAAAAGGAATTGCATCTGAGTGGCATAGATTAACTGTCATTTGCAATTAAACTTCCATGGCTAGGGCATACTTGGAAATCTCAACTTGATGTTACAATCATGCCCAAACTCTCTCTCAGCATCTTCTGTAAAACAGGAATAGCAAAATATCTCCAAATTTATTTTTTCTTATATATGAAATGTTTTAAACTTCAAGTTCTTTCCATCCTTAATATAAAGAAATTGGTGTTTGGGGGACATTTTTTATTCAAAACTACTAACATTTCCCCTATCTGTTGCAGCCAAATTAAACAGGAATGGGTACTTGTCACATGAAGAAAGCCATGCTTCACCCATCTACCATGTAGATATTAAAGGCCTAAATCCTGGACAAATTCACCGTGTGCAGACATTCCAGCAAAAAGACCATAGTATACTGCCTTTAATTTAGATGTTAGAGACAAGTAGTCCATTAAAGATTTTTTTTTAAAAAAAAGTGTTGAACCCTAATGAAACATTGCCAACATGATTGAATACATAGAGATTTAAGCCTGACTTTGGCCCTCTTTGCATGGGCCAGGATACTCCAGGACAGTACAGACTATCCTGCCCTTGCAGCTGCCTTTTTCTCCCCTGGTTACCTGGTCATCTTGTTACCCAAAATGCAAGGGTCCTGGGAGTAAACCCCTTGCTGCTGAAGAAGTGTCCTTTGTGTAAGGTTCTGCACTTAGGGCGGAAAAATGAAATGCACAGATATAGGATGGGGGACACCTGGCTGAACGAGACCACATGTGAAAGGGATCTAGGAGTCCAAGTAGACCATAAGCTGAACATGAGTCAACAGTGTGATGCGGCAGCTAAAAAAGCCAATGCAATTTTAGGCTGCATCAATAGAAGTATAGTTTCTAGATCAAGGGAAGTTATAGTGCCACTCTATTCTGCTTTGGTCAGGCCCCACCTGGAATACTGTGTCCAGTTCTGGGCACCACAATTCAAAAAAGATGTGGAGAAACTGGAGCATGTCCAAAGGAGGGCAACTAAGATGGTGAAGGGTCTGGAAACCTTGCCCTATGAAGAACGCCTTAGGGAGCTGGGGATGTTTAGCCTGGAGAAGAGAAGGTTAAGAGGTGATATGATTTGACTTGGAGTTCCTGCATGGCAGGGGGTTGGACTGGATGGCCCTTGTGGTCTCTTCCAACTCTATGATTCTATGATTCTATGATTCTATGATTCTATGATAGCCCTGTTTAAATATTTGAAGGGATGTCATATTGAGGAGGGAGCAAGCTTGTTTTCTGCTGCTGCAGAGACTAGAACGCGGAACAATGGATGCAAACTGCAGGAAAAGAGATTCCACCTCAACATTAGGAGGAACTTCCTGACAGTAAGGGCTGTTCGACAGTGGAACGCACTCCCTCGGAGTGTAGTGGAGTCTCCTTCCTTAGGGGTCTTTAAGCAGAGGCTGGATGGCCATCTGTCAGGGATGCTTTGACTTGGAGTTCCTGCATGGCAGGGGGTTGGACTGGATGGCCCTTGTGGTCTCTTCCAACTCTATGATTCTATGATTCTATGATTCTATGATTCTATGTATGTGCATGCATGAACATCTCTTTCAGACAGAGTCCCATCATCACCCTCCATAGACAAAAGGGATTATGTTGATGTCTTGGGTGATCTCATTCTGGTGGGTGCCTTGCTTCCTCTCTTGCTGGAGCCAACTGGTCAGATTTCCACCTTGCCTTTACAGGTCACCCACCAGTCACTCACCTCAGTATTCCTTCTAATATTAGATTGATATCAAGTATGAGAGGGGTGATTGGGGGGCTGGTCCTGGGGTAACACTCCATCCCTGCACCACAGCAGCTATGTTTATGTATGTCCAGCTAAGCCTCCTGATGCATTGGCTGTGTGGGTTGCTTGCTAGAGAGGTTACAATGAGGTGCTCTGCAATTACATATGCGACCTGCAGTAGCAGCAGCAAATGCTCTGGGTAGATCATCGGACTTCTGTATGCTGGGCACCAGTGGCATCACTAGGGTTTAAATGTGAATGTGTTTAAATAAAATTTTAAAAATATATTTTTAAAAAGTTTAAAATATTTTTAAATTAAAATGTTTACATTAAAAACAAACAAACAAACTGGGCCTCTCCTTTCTCCTCCCTCTTAGCCTCACCCCACCCACCCTATCTCTTCAGTATTTTAAAGGGGCACAGGAGAGTGACACAGCTCATTTTTGCAAAAAGGAAGATGTTTGAGGAGAAGTTGTGTCACTCCCCCTTAGAGTGTCACCTGGTGCCATTTGAACCTCCTACACACCCTTGTGATGCCACTGCTGGGCACAGGAGAAAACTCATGCAGAAAGCCACCATGGCATCAGAATGGAGGGTCAGGTAATGGGGAAAGGTCTAGGTAGCTGCATGGATAAAGGTCTGAAAACCATCCTCTATGAGGAGCTGGGTATATTTAGCCTGGAAAAGAGATGGATATATTTAGCCTGGAAAAGGGTATATTAGCCTGGAAAAGGTGACATGATAGCCATGTTTAAATATGTCAAGGGATGCCATATTGATGATGGGACAAACTTGTTCTCCACTGCTCCAGAGACTGGGACCTGGAGCAATGGATTCAAGATACAAAAAAAGAGATTCCACCTAAACATTAAGAAGAACTTCCTGACAGTAAGAGATGTACAACAGTCGAATATTCTCCCTTGGAGAGCAGGGGAGTCTCCTTCTTTTTAAAAAGAGGCTGGATGGCCATCTGTCCAGAGTGCTTAGGTTGTGTATTCCTGCATGGCAAGAAGTTGGACTGGATGACCCTTGTGGTCTCTTCCAACTCTGATAATGTGCATGTGTTGAACAACAAAGTGCAACTGGGTAAGGTAAGTACACAAAACACATTGAATTGTCTAGTCACTGCATGAAGGCTTCTTCCAAAATGCATACAGGAATGTTCCCCTCACCTTTACTCAGTCTCCCCCTTTCCTTGTGGTTTCCATTTTGAGCTATGTTTTTATAACATGCTGGAGGTAGCTGGTGAAACAGGCTAATCTGCCTTCCCCTTTTCTTTCTGTTTTGCTGTCTACACATTCTCAGTAAGGGATTCTGGAGGCAGCCTCCTGTTTACCTTGCCTGTTAGGAGCAGTCACACAAGACAAAGTAGAGATGAAGCCCATTCTTTCTCAGCTCAAGCTTTATGGTATTGTTCATTGCAGACATTCTGCTGCAACCTAGAATCAACATTTTGTACAGTTTCTGCAGCCTTCCTAATGCTCCTGCTGCTAAAGGAACACATTCTAGCTAGACAGATGACAAGGAGGACAAAGGGAGGTTAGGTGTAAAAGGACTTTGTAAAAAGGGGTTTCTTTTTCAGAAGCTTTGTTAACTTAGGTATGGCTGTAGTTCTCAGGGCACTGACAAGTCGGAAGGGAGAGAAAACACTGATGAGTCTACACTGGCACACTGGGTGCATCTACACTGTAGAAATAATGCAGTTTGACACCACAATAACTGCCATGGTTCCACCCTTCAGAATGGTGGGATTTGTAGTTTTGTTAGGCACCAACTCTCTTTGGCAGAAAAAGAGTGTTGGTGCCTCACAAAACTACAAATCCTACCATTCTGAAGGGTGGAACCATGGCAGTTATTGTGGTGTCAAACTGCATTATTTCTACAGTGTAGAAGTTAAATATCTCATAAAACTATATTCCATGATTATGTAGAATGGAGCCATGGTAGTTTAAATGGTGTCAAACTGCATTAATTCTATAGGGTAGATGCACCCACAGAAACCGGGGGGGGGGGGGGGGAATCATTATCTGACTTACAATGAAACTAAACTTGGGTGAGAAAGAGGGGAACAAGCAGGATACAACCAAACCAAGGAGAGTCACTTTAAAGTAAGCCGAGATGGCTGGCTATATCTATGTACTCTGGTTCTTGGATAGATGGCTACTCTTTCTATCTACCCATCTCCTGATTTCTCTTGGCAAGCTGTTTTTAGCAGGTTTCCTATATCTGTTTGCAAATGACAAAGTGCTATTGACCTCTATGTAGAACACTTTTGCCATCCTACCACCATCCCACATCTGCTTCTGTTTCCACTGACTATTCAAACATTGCCTGAGACAGTAGTGAATTGAGGAGAAAGAACATCTTAACAATAATACCAATTAACCTTTGCACATCTTTTCTTCTGGTGTCTCATCCTGGGTAAATGGGTCAATAAGAAGACTGGCAACTCCATTTCCGAGCATTTATATAATAGCAGCTAGCAAAGGAAAGAAGCAATTGCAATGCCAAAGCACTTTGCCCACAGGTTTTTGCAGCCCCCTTTGTTTTCTGATTGCAGAAGTCTAGGTTGTTGAGAAACAGAAGCTGCAGATCTTTCAGATAAGTTAAGTCATGAACAGTGTGGACAGGGGGAGCACAAGAGATTTAGCCAAGGGCTAAGGCTGGAGGTCAAAATGGAAACATTGCCCCTCAATTGGAATTCTGAAATATTCCTCCAGTCCTCAAATTCTATCATTGCAGAGTGCGACATTGCAAATTGTTTACACCTAGACTTCATAATCTGTACATTCTCATCTCCTTGGGGTGGTACAGACTGCCCAAAAGGGGTGGTCTGGCGCCACTTTTTTTGCAGTGCACCTTCACCACAGCAGCTAGATGCTGCGGTGAAACTGTGCTGCAAAAAAGGAGTGACAGTTTCCCGCTCTTTTTTTGAGCAGCAGTTGCGGCACAAGTGGGGGGAAAGGCGCCATTGGGCGCCTTTCTGCTGCCACAACTGCTCAGCTGCATCTAGCAGCTGTGTAGCTGCGCAGCTGCACCAGCGCCATTACGAACACTGTCTAAATGGTGTTACTAATGGCGCTGGCACCATTACAGGTTAGGGTTTGGGAGAGTGCGAATGCTGCACGCTTCTGAACCATCAGGCCTTTCTGTTTCAGGCCCTTGGTAACTTTGTTTACTCATTTTCTTTGTATGCCTAAACAGTTCAATTGTCCCTCTGTATCCATGGATTCTTTATCTACATATTCAAGCATCCACAGCTTGAAAATATTTAATAAAATATATAAATTCCAAAAAGCAAAACTTGATTTTGTCATTTTATTTAAGGGAGACCATTTTATTATGCCACTGTATTTAATGAGGCTTAAGCATCTACAGATTTTGGTATCCATAGAGGGGTCCTGGAACCAAACTCCAGAAGATACCAAGGGCTCATTCTATTTCTAAACCATCAACTGAAGTTTTAAGTTACTGCAATGCTAGAAATGTGGGGACTGAAGGAAAATTTCATTTAGGGTGGCCAAACACTTGGGGGGGGGGACAACACCCACATTTCACACCCAGCCACCCAATAACTATGCATCTGGATTTAGCCCACTTCCCCTTAAACACTTTGTTTCTGGATGATTACATCCCTGGTGATGGTGACATCCCAAACAACAAAGGGTCCATTGCCTGGTGCACTTTTAGCCAATGAAGCACACAAGGATGGAAGGTACACAACACAACCTTTTATTCAGTTCTCTGCAAAAAGGAATGCCTGATGATTATTCGCAAAGCAAGTGCACATTCAAATTTGATAGGATGTATTTAAAGCTCCAAAATAATATGGTGTCACTATTTAATTGGTCCGTGAATGCCAGGTTGGCAATTCCTCATTGGCAGCATCTGTACCCATGCTCACTAGAACTACCTCCCCCCTTTTCCCTGTGGTCAGCACCATTATAACTTTAACCCTTTGCCAGCAAACACTACGTAGCACATTAACACCTCTCCAAATGCCCACACAGTTCTCACATTTCTCTTTCCTGATATTAACAGAAAGCAACATGGGGAGAAGGGGAAAAGGAGGGCTGAGCTATAGATGAAGAAATGAACAATTGTAACTTGTAGCTGAGATGGGTTTTTCAAGTGTTCTTAGACATATTTCTGAAGCCAGAAGTACATTCCCTATGATATCATCATTTTTGTCCCTACTGTACATGTATGTAAGGAACTTATCAAATTTTTAAATAAGCTGACTATTATTAAAGTTGTGAAGCTCCTGACTTTACAGATTGGCCAACTGAGGGTGGATTCTAGCCGGGTTTTAGGCAGGATGCAATCAGGAGGTGGCATTGGTGACATTTCCCCTCTGATAATACCTGACTGCATCCCAAAATAGATGTCAACATGGCAGAGGTAAGTTGGCTTATTTAATAATAATAATAATAATAATAATAATAATATTTATTTCTATTCCGCCCCTCTGAACAAGCAATCGGGGCGGAGTACAGCAGAGGTTAAAACAATATCAAGTTAAAATACCCCTTCCTTACCCTTACCACCCTCCCTTAAAAAAGAATTAAATCACAATGGAGTTAAAAAACATAATAGATTAAAACAGCAATACACAATAGTAGGGAGTGGACCCAGCTTAGGTTGTATGGAGAAAAATGCAGGAAAAGATTTTAAAAGCCCTTAAAACCTAGGTATGGAGCTGGGGATATTCACATTCTCTGGAAAGGCTTGCCGGAAGAGATGCGTCTTTAGGGCTCTTTTAAAGCCTTCTAAAGATGTAATGAGATGCATCTCGTCCGGCAGGTCATTCCACAACTTGGGGGCGACAGCCGAAAAAGCCCTCTGGGAGGTCTGTACCAGCTTGGTCTTCATGGGTTGAAGCAGGTTCCTCCCAGAGGACCGGAGTGTGCGGGGGGGTTCATATGGGAGGAGGCGGTCCCTTAGATAAGATGGGCCCAAGCCATGATGGGCTTTAAAGGTTAAAACCAACACCTTGTACTGTGCCCGGAAACTGATCGGCAGCCAGTGGAGGGCTTTTAGCACAGGAGTGATATGCTCTCTCCTGGATGTTCCAGCCAGAAGTCTGGCTGCCATATTTTGGACCATTTGTAGTTTCCGGGTTAGGCACAAGGGTAGCCCCATGTAGAGTGCATTGCAGTAGTCCAAACGTGAGGTTACCAGCGCGTGTATCACAGTTTCCAGATCCCTCCTCTCCAGGAAAGGGCGCAGCTGGCGTATCAGCCGAAGCTGGTAACAAGCGCTCCTGACCGTCGCATTCACCTGACTTGTCATGTGAAGCGACGGATCAAGGAGTACCCCCAGACTGCGAACAGAGTCCTTCGAGGAGAGTGTGACTCCATCGAGGACTGGAAGTTGTATTCCCAAACCTGGTTTCGGGCCTGTGACTGTGAGCACCTCCGTTTTGTCTGGCTTAAGCTTCAATCGGTTTTTCCTCATCCAATCCATTACCGCCGCAAGGCAGTCATTGAGAGGGGAGACGCCATCTGAGGTCTGAGCAGACGATCTGGTCACGGAGAAATAGATCTGAGTGTCATCAGCGTACTGATGACACTGAGCTCCGTGCCTCCGAATGATCTCACCCAACGGCTTCATATAAATATTGAATAACATCGGGGACAGAATAGCGCCCTGTGGAACTCCACAGCTAAGCTCGATTTTAGAAGAGCAGCTGTCCCCGAGTCTCACCCTTTGAGATCTGCCGGAGAGGAAGGAACGGAACCACCGGAGCGCGGTGCCGCCGATCCCCAACTCTCTCAGCCGATCTAAAAGGATGGAATGATCGATTGTATCAAAAGCCGCGGAGAGATCCAAGAGCACTAACAGGGTCACACTACCCCTGTCGATGCTCAGGCGGAGGTCGTCAGTCAGAGCAACCATGGCTGTCTCCACTCCATAACCTGCCCTGAAGCCGGTTTGAAATGGATCGAGATAATCGGTTTCACCCAAGACAGCTTGGAGTTGGGAGGCAACCGCTTTCTCGACCACCTTGCTTAAGAAAGGCAGCAAGGAAACTGGTCTGTAGTTGTTCCTGTCCAGGGGATCAAGGGAAGGCTTCTTCAGGAGGGGCTTAACAGCCGCCTCCTTCAGACTAGATGGAACGTTGCCTTCCCTGAGAGATGCATTGATCACATCCCGAAGGAATGTTCTCAATGCATCCCCTCCCTGGACGACCAGCCAGGATGGACCTGGGTCGAGAGAGCAGGTTGTCTTCCTCACGCTTCCAAGGAGCTTGTCCACGTCATCGGTACTCACCGATTGGAACTCATCCAGTAAACTGACAGCAACGGAGTTGCTGGATACCTCACTCATGGACTCTGAACGAAGGTTGGCGTCCAAGTCGGCTCTTATCCGAGAGATTTTATCTGCAAAGTGGATATTAAATGCCTCACAGCAGGCTGTTGTAGGATCTATTTAAAATGTGACAAGCTCCTAAGTGACAGCAATTAGAAAAGTTTCTTTTTTGGATTACATTTCCAGAGTCTCAGTTTCTGAGACTTGTGGTCCAAATAAACAACATTTTAGCTTTGATAAATGGATAGAAAAATGTGAGAGTACACCTAGAATGGACAATAAGTGTTGCTGAAGGGATTTGACCATTATATTATGAATGGTCAATATGCTCAGTTTACAATCAGTTGGACTGGACACAGAAATGGAAGTGACTGAACTGCTTGTATTTCAGATGCCTTTTGGATACTCCTGACAATTTCTCCCTTTCCCTTGACTTGGTTTATTTATTTATTTAATGTTATTTATTTCCCACCTTTCTCCTAACATGAGACGCAAAGCAACTTACAATATAAAACAAACAATAGCTAAAATAAACTGTAATTAAAATATAAAATGCCAAAGTTTTTTAAAAAACCCAACACATTAAATCAGGAGTGAGCAAATGTGGAAGGCTGGGAAGCCCCATAGGATCACAAGGAGACTTGCTGCTTTATCACACTAGGGTGCAAATGCTAAGGTGAATAATAAAGCCATTGATAACCAAATGAAGCCAATAATCTCTGCCACTAATAATCAATAGTTTAGCCATAGTGAGAAATAGAGCCAAAGGAAAAACTTGTCCTTTTGAATCTGGCTTGTAGCCCCCACCTTAGGAGGGAAGAGGGAAGAGGGAAGCAAATGCCTGCTAATGGCAACAAGTGTTCCTGATAAAACTAAAGACTGGCTGAATGCCCAGAAAATCAGAAGGCTAAAAGAACAAAGGGTCTCTGTCAGTAGGGCAAACAGATAGATAGAGATATATACACAGACAATGAAATGAGGTGCAAAGAATATATATATAAATGAATGTTAAACTACGCATGCTCAATGAATATTTTGTGGGTTAATAAAAACTGTTTACACCATGTTTGGCACATTCAGTCAATGAGATGACCTTTGGCTGAAGCTCTGCATGCAGACTGAGACTGTTTGGAATAAATGAGTCTGATTGGAAATCCTCACAAAGCCTCACTTGCATAATTGGTTGTGAATGGGTTAATTGACCCTTTGTTTACCTTAACACAAACAAGATTTAAACGAGAGTTAAACAAGAGTTAAACAGGAAACATCCTGTGATAAACATAGGTTATTTCCTGTTTAACTCTAGTTTAAATCGTGTTTGCCCCATAGTGTGATAAAGCAGTTGGAGGGTCATACACCCCTACTATATCCATTGCCTCTAAATGCCATATAGGAGGCATGGGGGCATTTTAACCATCTTTTGGGTCTTCTGTGGGGCATTTTAGACTTGGAAGAGGCCTTCTTTAAATGTCCCTTCTTTAAAAGTTTCTTCCTATTTGCTTCCTGTTTGAAAAAAAAAATGTTTCTCCAAGGCTTATATTGGTTCCGTGGGGCCAAACATGGTGGAAATGCCCCCACCCTCTATACAGCATTTGGGGCAAACATATTTTTGAAATTTTTGAAATTTTTTGATCCCTTGGGGGCCCTAGGCGGCAAAGAAATGGACCACAATTTTCCCACCCCTGTATTAAGTGATTTAGTTAAAACAAGAAGTTAAAATAAGCAGTTGGTAAAAGCTACACTTCATATTAAAAATTATCAGCTGCAAACTTTCCACTAACACTGGAACTATATTTATTAATACATGTGTCCAGTATTATCTGATGCAGTCACTGTTGCCCCACCATAGTTTATTTTATCCCAGAATAAATCTTTGAAGTGTTGTAAGATTTTCTTTTATTCCAGTGATTTTCTAGCAAGTACAAATAGATTTGCTGTGAGATCAAGCACTCTGTAAAGCATTGTTAAATCCAGAGGGGGAAAAACATCAGCAGCAACCCTAAGCCCTTAGATCAGACACTTGTCTGGACAAGACAATGCACAGGGGCTAAGTCAGAAGACATGAGAAGCAATTCATTTACAAAGAATTTTCATTATTTTTCAGTGGGGGAGGCAGAGTTTCAGGCAGTGGTGGCTTGTGCAGAGTTCACCAGATGCTCTGTTTTAGGTCCCACTCCTTGAGAGACTAGGCTTGTGACAGAGCTTTGTTTGCAGAGCTTCTTAAATTGAGGAACTTTACAACGGAAGTCTGGTTAAGTAGAAGTTCAAATGCCATTATTCTAAACAGTCTTTTGTTTGAAAAATTGCTTTTAAAAAGTGCCTTTTAAGCTGGTGTAATCCTGGTTTCACCTAGGAAATGCTGAAAGCTTTATTGAATGTGGTTTTAGCAACCTGTCCTTAATCCACACCCAGCTCATCTTTGACATGGGGAATGCCTGAACTCTTCTACACTGTTCTTAGATCAATCTTGGTGCCAGGACAACAACAACACTCTGAAGTAAGAGAGGAGCTGTGTCAAAGAGCTCTGCCACTGGAAGAATAGGATCTTGGCCAATGTGTGGATATAGTATATCTTGACTTCAGTAAGGCATTTGACAAGGTTCCCCATGACATCCTTGCAAACAAGCTTGTAAAATGTGGACTAGACAAGGTAACCGTTACATGGATTTGTAACTGGTTGACTGACCAAACCAAAAGGGTGCTCAACAATGGTTCCTTTTCATCCTGGAAAGAAGTGACAAGTGGGGTCCCACAGGGTTCTGTCCTGGGCCCAGTGCTATTCAACATCTTTATTAATGACTTGGATGACAGTATTGAGAGCCTAGTTATCAAATTTGCAGATGACACCAAATTGGGAGGAGTAGCTAATACCCCAAAGGACAGGATCAAAATTCAAAATGACCTGAATAGACTAGAAAGCTGGGCCAAAGCTAACAAAATGAAATTTAACACAGAGAAATGTAAGGTCCTACACGTAGGGCGGAAAAATGAAATGCACAGATATAGGATGGGGGACACCTGGCTGAATGAGACAACATGTGAAAGGGATCTAGGAGTCCAAGTAGACCACAAGTTGAACATGAGTCAACAGTGTGATGCAGCAGCTAAAAAGGCCAATGCAATTTTAGGTTGCATCAATAGAAGTATAGTGTCTAGATCAAGGGAAGTAATAGTGCCAGTCTATTCTGCATTGGTCAGGCCCCACCTGGAATACTGTGTCCAGTTCTGGGCACCACAATTAAAAAAGGATGTGGAGAAATTGGAGCGGGTCCAAAGGAGGGCGACTAAAATGGTGAAGGGTCTGGAAACCTTGCCCTATGAAGAACGCCTTAGGGAGCTGGGGATGTTTAGCCTGGAGAAGAGAAGGTTAAGAGGTGATATGATCGCCCTGTTTAAATACTTGAAGGGATGTCACATTGAAGAGGGAGCAAGTTGTTTTCTGCTGCTCCAGAGAACAGGACTCGGAACAATGGATGCAAACTGCAGGAAACAAGATTCCACCTCAACATTAGGAGGAACTTCCTGACAGTAAGAGCTGTTCAACAGTGGAACACACTCCCTCGGAGGGTGGTGGAGTCTCCTTCCTTGGAGGTTTTTAAGCAGAGGTTGGATGGCCATCTGTCGGGTATGCTTTGATTGGGAGTTCCTGCACAGCAGGGGGTTGGACTGGATGGCCCTTGTGGTGTCTTCCAACTCTAAATTTCTATGAGTCTATGAGTCTCTGGTATTTCCAGTATGTAACTACTATTTCCATTTGATTTTAATGATTAAAAGGTCATTACAAGTAGGTTTTGTAGTCAAGGATGCATATCCTAGAAGTAGTTATTTTAACGCATTAATTGTAATCAGTTCCCTTCATTTGTAAGAGAACCAATGATGTATCAAATCCTTTACTCCAAGTCTCAAGTCTCTATGTTCAAGTCTTAAGATAAGTTTCAAGTCCTTGCAAAATACTTTCAAGTCAAGTCTCAAGTTGAGCCTCAAGTCAGAGAGCCCACTTTAACAGAGAAAAAAGGATAATGTGCTGGTGTGTGAGTGTGTGGGTGGAGTTTCAGTAACTAGAAAATCAAGAAGAGGTGTACAAAGTTATGTAACCATGGGGCAGTACAGACTGCCCAAAAGGGGCGGTCTGTACTCGTCCCAAGAAGTGGTGACATGGGGCCAGGGCTGCCTCACCGGCAGCCCCAGAGGCCGCTTCTGCAGGCTGCAGAGAAGCGGTCTGCAAGTGGGGTGCCCGCTGCACCCCGCTCTCCTTGGCGCTGCCAGGGGAAGAAAGGGGCTGCCACTGCAGCCCATATCTCCTCAGGGTCCTTGGCACAGCCGTTTAAAGGCCGCACCAAGGACCAGGCACAAAAAAAAAGAGCTCCTTTTGTGAGCTCTTTTTAGCGCTGCGGAAAGGGCGCCATTGGTGCCCTCCCATGGCGCGATGTCTTCAAGCACTCGCAGTGTTATGTAAACGCTGCACGCACCATGACATCATGGCACGCCCATATGGATGCTGCCATTTTAAAATAGTGGCATCCATACGCACTAGGGTTAGGGAGGGTGTGAATGCTGCACCCTCCCTAACCCTAATCACGCCGGAAAGGCACCTTTTCTTGCCCGTATGTATCAGGCCTATATTAAATTATCATAGGCTCTTAATACTAATGCTAATAATACATTATATTTCTTACCCACCTCCCCCCAAGGCTCAAGGCGAGCTACAACATACATAAACATAAGACACAAAATACATAAACATAAGACACATTAAAATCATCCAGCATAAATTAAAATATACTAATTTAATTTAAAATTCATAGTTCAAAATTGACTGGGTAGGCCTCTGGAAGAGAGAGAGTCTTTCTTTAATACTCTTTTAAATTCACACGGCAAATCTAATTGTCAAATTTCTCCCAATAGGTTATTCCACAATTAAGGGGTGGCAGATGAAAAAGCCCTCTGGGTGACAGTTGCCAGTCTAGCCCTTGAAGTAAATATCCCCCAGAGGACCTGAGTGTATGGGATGGATTATATGGAAGGAGATGATCTCATAAGTAACCTGGACCCAAACCATGTAAGGCTTTAAATGTAATTACAATGGAAAGCATCTTAGGGGCTGTGCAACCCTTGCATCCTTGCCTGCCATTTTTTCTTTTGCCTTAAACATCCAGTCATACCCTCTAAGAGGTTCTGCTGGCTATGTCACCCTGTTCCCTGCACAACATATTTTTAGCCCCATACGTAGGGGAATTTCTTTCACAACAAGAAGTGATCTGTCCTCCCAAGTCCTGGAAGGGGTGACTGTGACGGTGTATAGATTGGCAGTTTATTTAAAACACTAATGCACAAGATTGGCAGTTTATGCCGGCCTGCATGCGGACTAGGGTTCAGTGTCCAGATTATGGAAACCCTTACCATGCACCTCAGGCACCACTATGGAGCTCACCAGTCCAGACGGCACATGCCATGATTACAACTTCATGCCTAAAAGGCACTGGCTGGAAGGAGCATCATCATGGCATACAGTCATGGCTATGATGCCCTTTCCACCCTTTCTTTTGGCAAGCAGGGCGGTGGTGGAGCATGCAGCTGCTGTGGCACTGAACTAGGGCAGGAAGGGGTGGCTTCCAGCCACCCATCTGTACTGCTCCTGTGTCCCCTGGACTTCTTCTAAGTTGCATAATAATAATAATAATAATAATAATAATAATAATAATAATTTTCCCCGCCTCTCCCTATGGATCAAGGTGGGTTACAGTAAAAAATAAAAAACACATAGCAAAACATTACCATTGATGTAAAGATAAAGTGGGCCAATGGTATGAAGCAGCTCCCCTACTTCCTATACAATAAACATATATACTGCCAAACTCAAGGCTAGGCATATTCTGTCCTACACCCCATGCTGTTTGTTGCCTTCAAGATATTTCTTTAATTTTGTTTTCCCTCAGGCATGCCTGAGTGTAACACTGCTAGATGCAGAGTACTTCACATGCAAATGAAAAAGCATAATGTTTGCTGCATGGACCAATATGCGCTCACTGGTGCTGTGTTCCTAGTGTAACAGCCCATGTTGTTCTTATTAAATGTATAACAGTGCCAAGAATTGTGACGGGGCTGTGGAGTACAAACTAATTATCTCTAACAATTCCGCCAGCTTATTTCTCGCATGGATAGCCAGCATCTTCAGCAGAGCTGGTTACATAGCTGAGTTTAGGCTTAAGGGCCTTTGATTGGCTTGAAGATATTTTGTTGTTGTCTATAAAGTTGAAGAAGAAAAATATGGACAGCTTCACATTTTATAATGCTGCGTCTGCATTTCCAAGTAATTACCTAGTAAAATATCTTCTAGGTAGAATGGCTGGAAAGTGCAGGCCTCACTCTGTTACTTCCCTGATGAAAGAGTGGATAATATAAAGGAAAACATTTGTGTGTAATTTAGTGGACCAAATATATATCTGCTGTGACTTTCTTTGCTATTAGTTTGGTAGGTACAGTCCAGATTAATTCTCTGCCATCCCACTTTCACACCTGCTTTTCAAATGTTCTAGTTTCTCTCTCCTCCTCCCACTTTCTAGCATACTTCAATAGCTGCAAACTGTTACCCAAAGAAAGGTGGGGGACTGGGGGGTCCCCACCAAATATGTCAGTATTACTTAAAATCTTGGGGAAATTAGTTTTACAAGAGGCTAGGTAACCTTTAGGACCATTTGCATCTATATATATTAGTAATAATTGAAGAGAATTCCAGGTTTGGGTGAATTAAGAGGGCTTTATTTAGAAAAACGAGGAGTGCAATCACACACATACACATGCACACATGCACACACAATAGCAATTCACACAGACACAGCATTCAGAACTAACCAAAAAGGAAATATCCAAACTGGATAATAAAGTTAGGGCCTGTGCAGACTGGTATCTTTGCATGGCCTGGGGGTGGAGTCACAGTGTGGTGTCTACGTAACACATGCTCCAACTCTGTCCCCAGTCCAGCATGATGCTGTGCTGTGCACTGCAACACGTGGTACGTGGTATCATGGTGTTCCTCTGGCACTGCATTTAGATGAAGCTGCAGCACCAGCAGCTATGGCACCCTTTCCAGTGTGCAAAAAGGTGCCAGTTTTTGTGGCTCCTTTTTGTGCCACAGAAACTCCAGATCAGGGCTGTGGCATATGGTTGCTGCAGCCCCAATCTGGCGAAGATTGAGGCAGCTGCAGTCCCCCCCCTTCAGGGTTGGTCTGCACAGCCCCTTAGAGTGATTTGAAGGGGGAGTGATTATTAACTGTCCAAAGAGCAGACCACTGTAAACATTGGTCTCAACACCTAGCCTCTTTACTAACAGCCAGCATCCACTTCTGTGCTCACAGTACACATGCAGTTGTCCCAGGCTGCACTCTGTGTATGTCCTGTTTCACCTTCAGACAACTGCATGTGTACTGTGAGCACAGAAGTGTATGCTGGCTGTGAGCAAAGAGGCTAGGTGTTGAGACCAATGTTTATACCTGATAATTAGCCTCTAGGGGTGTGCTTGATGATCTCTGGCATGGTAACAAAGACTGGATGGCTTTCTCAGAATCAACTGTGGGATTCCGGGCTGGTTGATGGCTTCAACTTTGGACTTACAAAAGCAGTGATAGGATTGGGAAAACCCCAGGGTGTAGAGACTGGATGTGGTGGCTGAGAACAATGCAGGGGACAGACAGACAGACAGACAGAAAGGTTTGCTTACTGCTTTTGGTGCAAGAGGAAATGCAGATGATTTGGGGAAAGGAAGAAGCAATTCATACACCCATTTAGCTTTGATTGTATTAATACCTGGATTGTCCACATGCCTCAGGTCCCACTCCTTTTTCTCCTGGGAACCTGATCTATTGTTTCTAAAGGTCATCATGATCTCTCAAGAACATGTTGGCTCCAGATAAGGAATATGAAAATATGTGTGTGATAAACCTCTCTTTCACCAAACCTCAATGCGAAGCCCTAGAGAGTAATATACACCCACAACTGTTCCTATATAAGGGGCCCTGGTGGCACAGTGGTTAAATGCCTGTACTGCAGCCACTCACTCAAAACCATAAGGTTGTGAGTTCAATACCAGCAAAAGGGCCCAAGCTCAACTCAGGCTTGCATCCTTCTGAGGTTGCTAAAATGAATACCCAGATTGTTGGGGGCAAGTAGCTTACAGTTGTAAACCGCTTACACCCTCCTTAGGCGGTATGAAGCGGTATATAAATGAAGCTGTTTGTTTTGTTTGTTTATATGTAAAGTTTCAGACCACTTTTATTTGTAATCTGTGGGTTTAATTTATTTGTTTGTAGCATGGAAAATAATTCCAGGTTCACACAAGCTTGAATAAAAGAAAAATAAAATGTTGGTTGTCAGTGTTTCATTTGTTACAAGAAGATGTTCACTTGTTCTTGTTACACTTTATTTCAACTTTATAAATCTATTGAACAACAAGTATTCTCTTTTAAGACCCTCACACTGTCCTTATGTACTGTGGTCTTTCCAACCTTATTTCTAAATTAACCCTCTGGCCATCTATCCCCGAAACTCCGTCACTCTGAGTTTGGTTTTAGAGCTAGCAAGTCCTTTCCTTTTGAACTTTAGCCCTCACAGTCCCTAACTTCTGGACTCTCACAAAACCAGACCCTCACTATCTGAAACTAAAATCCCTATCTAACTCTGTCAGCAATGGAATTCTTTTTCTCTATATGTCAAAATTGTATTGACTGTTGCCAGCTAACTTCTGATTGGCTGTTGTTAGCTCGGCATCATCTGCCTGCTCCCCACAATAAATAGTTAATGACATCACAGAAAGGGGTGTTAAACTGTTCCAAGACTACTACATGTTGATCACACATGATGAAAAAGAAAAGCAATTGTTGCTGCAGGTCGTAGAAGCCAACAAAAAACAAGTTCCAAGTGAACCAACAAAGAAGGCCCTTGTAGAAATCATAAAACCATCTACCTCAAAGAAGTTAATTTAATTTTTTTTCAAATGTATTAACAGTATCAATTATTACATATATTTTTGGCTTTGTTTAAGATGGCAAATACCTACATTTGTATTTGCTATTTTTGTTTATCCTATGAAATTTAGTAAAAAAATTACATTTTTCTACTTTTTAACAATTACTGAGCACTGCCTTCTAAATGAGTTATGACCATGAAATTTTGGGGAAATGTTTACTTTATTATATGGAACTAAATTAGGGGGTGCCTTGGTCTCTGGCTTCAACTTTTACCCTTATAAAATGAACCACCCTAAGCACGGGAGTATGCAAGACACTCTAGATCTACTGGTAAATTTCCCTTCTTCCACACTATATAAAACAATTTAACATAACTGAAGTCAAATATATCAGCTGAGCCATAGTCACTAAGGAGCTTATCACATGAATTTTAAAACTGGCACAAGCCTCCTGGGCTGCAGCCAGGACGCGGGATGGAAGCGGGGATTATCTCATGCTAAATCGCCACCTAAACTCTGGTTGTCATTAGCCTGAGTCCAAGCTGGGTCCCAACTGCACTCCACTAGCACTTTTTCGAAGTCGGAAGTTTTCCTGTTTCTAAAAAGTGCTTGCTGAGCGCAGCTGGGACCCGGGCTGATACCAGTCAGAAATTAGGCATGCAAAAACCCCTACCTCCATTCTGCATCCTGTCTGCACCGTGGGAGGCTTGAGCCAGTTTTAAAGTTCATGTGATAAGCTCCTAAATTTCAAACTAGCCAAGTTTTAACTTGGCATCAAAATAAGGGGAGTATTGGTACTAATCAGGCCTCCAAGGCAAGCAGTTTTAGAAGTGTTCTAAAGATTTTTACAGTTCTTAAAGGTCAAGTGACAGTGACATCTACTATAGCTCTAAAAGTGTAATGTACCACATTTCATGCAACAATGGTGTCAGGACTTACCCATACCAGTATGGCAGTTTCTTAATCCTGTACTGATCCTGGGTTCAAATATATACTTGTTCATAAAACATCTTTCAGCCTACTCTGTATCTCAGAGCAGCATGAGAAACATCCAGCCCTCCAGATATTATTAGCTTGCAACTCCCATTGACCCTTGTCCTCTTAGCCAATGATAGAGTAATGGAATCATAGAATCATACAGTTGAACGGATACACAAAAGCTATCAGGTCCAAGCATCTACCATATAGGGATACACAACTGAAGCACTCCTAAAAAATGCCCACCCTGCCCAAGTGAACACACACATAGTTCACAAGAATTGGCAGAAGAAAGCCAGGCCCAGTATGGAGTCGAAGGCTTTCATGGCCGGCATCCATTGTTTTCTGTGGAGCTTTCAGGCTATGTGGCCATGTTCTAGTAGAGTTCCTTTCTGACATTTTGCCAGCATCTGTGGCTGGCATCTTCAGAGAAAGATGCCAGCCACAGATCCTGGCGAAACGTCAGAAAGGAACTCTTCTAGAACATGGCCACATAGCCCGAAAGCTCCACAAAAAACCCAGGCCCAGTACTTATAGTGGGTGACAAAGTGACATATGGTTCAGGCAGTCAAAGGAAGAAAGCAGTCATTACCAGAGTCCAAAAACTTAGAGGGAAGTTGTTGGGAAGATTAGCCCCAAAGTGCCTATCAAAGATCAGAGAGCCAGAGATGTCAGACAGGGTTGCATAGTGGTTTTGGAGCTGTTGTTCCACTGCAACAGAATGACCTGTGATGAGCTAATTTATAGTCAGTAATTAATCAGGCCAGGTGGCCTCATTAGCTCAGTGCTCTGTATTTAAGGTCAAGCAGGGCATCACCTGAACTTTTGCTCCCCGTTCTTTAATTTACATTGCTAGAGAGGGTGAAATATTGTTGCTTCCTACTGATCTGTAGCTGCTGTCTGGGTTGGACTGGGCTCTGCTGGTGCCATGGCAGGACTGCCAGACACCTCTGTCTCCAACTGAGGCCCAATATTCCTGGTTCTCCTTTCCCGCTTCTTCATCTGAGGAGGCCTCTTCTAGAAAAGATATGACACTACCTCTGTTCAAAGCTATCTAAAGAAGGAGAGGCCCCCTATTTTACTGTTGAACAATTTTTATAGTATGTTTATGTTTACGTGGAAACTCTTTAAAATTTAAAGCCAATGGTTTGTGTTCTAGTGTCTGGAACAGAAAAAAAAAAGCTTATTCCATCTTCTAAATGACATCTGTTTAGATACTTAAAGGTACCTATCATGGCATCCCCCTGTCTTTCCTTTTCCATGTTAACATAACCAACTCTTGTGTGTCATTCTCCGTAAGGCTTGGTTTCCAGATGATGATGGGAGAGGCAGTCTTTGGAGTGCTAGACATTACCCATCCCTGCCATTGGAGAATTATAGCTACTGTTAATGTTCTCAGATTTCAGAAGAGTGAGAATTTGCAGGAGCAGCATTATGGCTAAGATCTTATTCGATGCAGGCAGAGAGCAATGTTCTATTGGCAAATTTCCACAATTGCAACTTTCTGGATAATATTCTAGCAATCATTTTGTGCGGTTGCAGAAGCTGCTCTGGTGGCCAGTCTCAGTCATGGGATGCATAGCTGGACTGTCCTTTCAGCTGACCCACCACATTGTGGAAAAAAAGAACTGTTCGTGTAGTGCAGCCAGTTACCCCTCTATGCAGCATGTACAAAATACAATAGCCAACATAATCCAGAATTATGCTGTTATAATGCCCCAATGCCATTCTGGTATCCTGTTTATTGAATTAATTAAATATAACACATTTTATTAAATGAAATAAATGCCTAAATTTATTAAATTCCCATTTCTCTTTTCTAGCACTACCAGGTAGTTCTGTGCCATTAAAAATCAAATAAAAATAAATGCAGATAAAACATAAAAGATAGATTAAAGACACAATTAAAAACCCATCAATAAAAATGGAATAACAGCACCCAACCATTAAACTCACATTAACAGCAACCCAGTTTAAGTATCCTACAGATGTGGCGAACTTCACATGCCCCAAGTGCAAGTTGGTAGCCCTCTTGGAGGAGAAAGTACAGCAGCTGGAATCCAGGGTAGCGACACTTCAGCATGTCAGGGAGCAAGAGGTTTTCCTCGACACAACGGAAGGAACGATCTTGGAAGGGGACCACACAGAGAAAGTCGCTGGGGATGAGAAGGTCACTTCATCTACAGAGGAGGCAAACAGCTGGAGGAATGTCACACAGAGAAGCAGAGAAATCAGGGATAGCTGTAGGAGCTTGCAGCTACAGAATCGTTTCGAAGCCCTTTCACTTATCAAGGAGGATCAGGAAGAGCAGCACGGACAGACTTCAGGGACACAGCAGGAGAGCCTGGGAGTTCCATCGCAGGGAAAAGTTGCTGCTAAGCCTCGGAGGAGGCGCGTGGTTGTGGTGGGGGACTCCTTGCTGAGGGGTACAGAAGCAGTGATTTGTGGGCCTGACAAGATGTCTCGTGAGGTGTGTTGTCTCCCTGGGGCAAAGATCCGTGATGTTACGGAGAGGCTGACAAGACTGGTCAAATCTACTGACAAATACCCCTTCCTTTTGGTCCACGTGGGAACGAATGACACAGCAAGACACAGCCTTCAGAATATCAGAAGGGATTACGAGGCTCTGGGGAAGAAGCTGAAGGAAATGGACGCACAGATTGTCATCTCGTCTCTTCTACCAGTAGAAGGGCATGGTCCAGGAAGAGAGAGGAAAATAGCAGATATCAACAACTGGCTCCGCAGATGGTGTCGCCGAGAACAATTTGGATTCTTGGATCATGGGCTGCGGTTCCATAAGGAGGGACTTTTAGCAAGGGATGGGCTACATCTCACGCCAGTTGGAAGAAACGTTTTTGCCAACAGTCTGAAGAATCTGATCAGGAGGGCTTTAAACTAAGTGATCTGGGGAAGGGAGACAGCAGTCTGGAAGGCAAAACGGCTAGAAAAAATAGTCAAACTGACATAGAGGGAAGAAGACAAACAGTGCAAGGACTCAACAAAAGGAGCCAAAAAAACATGCACAGGCATCAAGTAAAGGGGACACATGGTCTTAGATGTCTCTACACTAATGCACAGAGCATGGGAAATAAGCAAGATGAACTTGCACTCCTAGCACAACAAGGGAAATATGATATAATAGGCATCACTGAAACCTGGTGGGATGAGTCTCACGATTGGAATATAGAAATAGAGGGGTATAACCTTTTTAAGAGAAACAGGACAAACAAGAAAGGAGGAGGAATAGCGTTATATGTCAAGGATATTTACACCAGTGAAGAGATCCAGGACATCAATACTGGAAGCCAGGTGGAGAGCATCTGGATAAAAATTAAAGGAGAGGGAAACAACAGGGATGTTACTGTGGGAGTCTACTACAGACCCCCAAGTCAGACAGAGGAAATGGATGATGCCTTTCTAGAACAGATGACCACGCAATCAGGAAGGAGAGATGTAGTAGTGATGGGGGACTTCAACTACCCGGATGTTTGCTGGAAGTCAAACTCAGCGCCATCCTCAAGATCTAGAAAATTCCTCACTTGCCTTGAAGACAATTTCATTGTCCAAAAGGTGGAAGAGGCAACAAGGGGATCAGCTATTTTGGATCTGATCTTAACCAACAGGGAAGACCTAGTTGATGGGGTGCAAGTGGTGGGATCCTTAGGTGGGAGTGACCATGTTCTCCTGGACTTTGTTATACAGTGGAAAGGTGAAGCTAAGCATAGTCAGACACGCATTCTAGACTTTAGGAGAGCTGATTTCAATAAACTTAGAGAAATACTGGGGGTGATCCCATGGTCAAGAATACTAAAAGAGAAGGGAGTTCAAGATGGATGGGAGTTCCTCAAAAGGGAGATACTAAAGGGACAATTTCAGACAGTTCCAATGAGGAAGAAAAATGGGAGATGTCTCAAGAAACCAGTATGGATGACTTAGGAACTTACAACTGAGCTAAGTTTTAAACGGAACATGTATAAAAAATGGAAAAATGGGGAAATCACCAAAGAGGAATTCAAACAAATAGCCAGCGCATGTAGGGATAAAGTCAGAAAAGCTAAAGCGCAAAATGAACTCAGGCTTGCTAGAGACGTTAAGAACAATAAAAAGGGCTTTTTTGGGTATGTCCGCAGCAAATGGAAGAAGAAGGAAACAGTTGGGCCACTGCGTGGAGAAGATGGCAAAATGCTCACAGGAGACAGAGAAAAGGCAGAATTGCTCAACACCTTCTTTGCTTCAGTCTTCTCAGGAAAGGCAAAGGGTGCCCAACCTAAGGATGATGGGGCAGAGGACAGAATAGGGGAATTTCAGCACAGAATAAGTAAGGAAACAGTACAGGAATACCTGGTTAATCTAAATGAATATAAGTCTCCAGGACCAGATGAACTACATCCTAGAGTATTAAAAGAACTGGCAAATGTAATATCGGTACCAATGGCAATCATCTTTGAGAACTCCTGGAGAACAGGAGAAGTCCCTGCAGACTGGAGGAGGGCAAATGTTGTCCCAATCTTCAAAAAGGGGAAAAAAGAGGATCCCAACAATTATCGTCCGGTTAGTCTGACATCAATACCAGGAAAGATTCTAGAGCAGATCATTAAGCAGAGAGTCTGTGAATATCTGGAAGATAATTCCATAATCACAAAAAGCCAACATGGGTTTCAGAGAAACAAGTCATGCCAGACAAATCTGATCTCTTTTTTTGATAAAATTACCAGCTTGGTAGATGAAGGGAATGCTGTGGATATAGTATATCTTGACTTCAGTAAGGCCTTTGACAAGGTTCCCCATGACATCCTTGCAAACAAGCTTGTAAAATGTGGACTAGACAAGGTAACCGTTACATGGATTTGTAACTGGTTGACTGACCGAACCCAAAGGGTGCTCAACAATGGTTCCTTTTCATCCTGGAAAGAAGTGACAAGTGGGGTCCCACAGGGTTCTGTCCTGGGCCCAGTGCTATTCAACATCTTTATTAATGACTTGGATGACAGTATTGAGAGCCTAGTTATCAAATTTGCAGATGACACCAAATTGGGAGGAGTAGCTAATACCCCAAAGGACAGGATCAAAATTCAAAATGACCTGAATAGACTAGAAAGCTGGGCCAAAGCTAACAAAATGAAATTTAACACAGAGAAATGTAAGGTCCTACACGTAGGGCGGAAAAATGAAATGCACAAATATAGGATGGGGGACACCTGGCTGAATGAGACAACATGTGAAAGGGATCTAGGAGTCCAAGTAGACCACAAGTTGAACATGAGTCAACAGTGTGATGCAGCAGCTAAAAAGGCCAATGCAATTTTAGGTTGCATCAATAGAAGTATAGTGTCTAGATCAAGGGAAGTAATAGTGCCAGTCTATTCTGCATTGGTCAGGCCCCACCTAGAATACTGTGTCCAGTTCTGGGCACCACAATTCAAAAAGGATGTGGAGAAACTGGAGCGGGTCCAAAGGAGGGCGACTAAAATGGTGAAGGGTCTGGAGACCTTGCCCTATGAAGAACGCCTTAGGGAGCTGGGAATGTTTAGCCTGGAGAAGAGAAGGTTAAGAGGTGATATGATCGCCCTGTTTAAATACTTGAAGGGATGTCACATTGAGGAGGGAGCAAGCTTGTTTTCTGCTGCTCCAGAGAACAGAACTCGGAACAATGGATGCAAACTGCAGGAAAAAAGATTCCACCTCAACATTAGGAGGAACTTCCTGACAGTAAGAGCTGTTCGACAGTGGAACACACTCCCTCGGAGGGTGGTGGAGTCTCCTTCCTTGGAGGTTTTTAAGCAGAGGCTGGATGGCCATCTGTCGGGTATGCTTTGATTGGGAGTTCCTGCATGGCAGGGGGTTGGACTGGATGGCCCTTGTGGTCTCTTCCAACTCTAAATTTCTATGATAGGTCTGTCTGAATAACAAGGTCTTAACTTGATGGCAGAATCATAGAACCATAGAGCTGGAAGAGACCACAAGGGCCATCCAGTCCAACCCTCTGCCATGCAGGATCACACAATCAAACCACCCTAGACAAATGGGCATCCAGCTTCTGTTTAAAAACCTCAAAAGAAGGAGACTCTACCACACTCCAAGGCAGCATATTCCACTTTTGAACCGTTCTTACCATCAAGAAGTTCTTCCTAATGTTGAGGTGGAAGCTCTTTTCCTGTAGTTTGAATAATAATAATAATAATAATTATTATTATTATTATTATTATTATTATTATTATTATTATTTATAGTCCACACCTCTGAACTGGCAATCGGGGCAGGGTACAACATAGTTAAAAGCAGCACAAGTTAAAATACAACAAGCCCAATTCCCCTCACCCACCCCTTAAAATAGGATTAAATAGCTAAGAATTAAAACATAGTGCAAATAAAACATATAAAAGTAACTGCCCAAAGCTGTGTGAAACAATTACGAGGGGGGGGGGGAGAGAAACTAGGAGAAAGAGTCAACAGTAGGTATGGAGCCGGGAAATTAAATGTTATCTGGGAAGGCCTGCCGGAAGAGATGCATCTTTAAGGCTTTTCTAAAGCCGTCAACAGAATCCATTGCTCAGAGTCGTGTTATCTCCAGCTGCAGAAAACAAGCTTGCTCCTTCTTCAATATGACATCCTTTCAGATATTTAAACATGGCTATTTTATCACCTCTTAATCTAATCTTATCCATGCTAAACATACCCAGCTCTCTAAGCCAATCCTGAGAGGATATTGGGTAATAATAATAATAATAATAATAATGTTTTATTTATACCCCGCTCTTCAGCCAAGACTATCAGAGCGGCTTACAATTTGTTAAACAAACAGCTTCATTTACAATTGTAAGCTATTTGCCCCCAACAATCTGGGTACTCATTTTAGCGACCTCGGAAGGATGCAAGCCTGAGTCAAGCTTCAGCCCTTTGCTGGTCTTGAACTCGCCACCTTGTGGTTTTGAGTGAGTGGCTGCAGTACAGGCATTTAACCACTGCGCCACCAGGGCTGTTACTCAGTGGTGTCACTAGGATTGGAGTCACCCAGTGTGGAAACTCATGATGTCAACCCCCTCCCCCCCGCATTGACCTGCTTCCATACCACACCACAGAGTCTTTAGTATATCACTGAATGTAATGGTAATAGCAAACTTCAAATTGTACTATAATTGTAATTATATTAAATTACAGTATCATATGAACAGAATAAATGTGCTTATAAGTGGGTATGGGCATATAAATATGCATATAAATGGGTATCATCTGCAAATTTGATAAGAATGCTCTCTATTACATCATCCAAGTATTTTATAAAGGCATTGGATGGCACTTGACCCAGGACAGAACCGTGTAGTCACTTCTCTCTAGGAAGAAGAAGAGCCATTGGTGATTATCCTTTGGGTATGAGCTGTCATCTAATTACAAATCCAAGGAAGAGTAGCATCGTCTAGACCACATTTTACTAGCTTATTTTTTTAAAAATTCATGGGGTACATTGTCAAAAACCCTGCTGAAATCAAGATGTGCTACATCCACAGCAATCCTCTCATCTACCAAGCTTGTAACTCTATCAAAGAGAGAGAGAGAGAGAGAGAGAGAGAGAGAGGATAAATCTGGCATGATTTGTTTCTGAGAAACCCATTCTGAGTTTTAGTGATAATGGCAGCAACAAACAAAACAGTTTCATTTATATACTGCTTCATACTGAACTAGCAGTGGACTCTTTCATACAAGGCTAAATTGGAAGTATAATTTAAGGTCAATTCGAATGCAATCATGGGTTTTATGTTATTGCAAATTAACTCTTCATATGCAAATTCGGGCAGGAGGGAAGCCAATTCGAATGCAATCATGGGTTTTACCTTATTGCGAATTAAAGCTTCGCATGCAAATTCGGGCAGGAGGGGGTTAATTTCAGGTAATGGGAAGTAATTCCGAACGGAGCAGGGGTTCATGTAAATTCGCTAAACAAGCGAATTTACATAAATCCGCATTGGCTCCATTCGGAGTTGGGAGAAATTCCTCCCCGTTTGAAAGAGTCCAGTGTCTAAGTGGTTTACAATTGTAAGCTAATTGTCCCCCAAAAGCTGGCTACTCATTTTAGCAACCTCAGAAGGATGCAAGCCTGAGTCAAGTTTGAACCCTGGTTAGTACTGAACTCACAACCTTATGGTTTCGAGTGAGTGACTGCAGTACAGGCATTTAACCACTGCACCACCAGGGCATTTCTTTCAATGTGCTATTAGACTGCCTGTAGAATCTCTAGTATCTTTCCTGTTTTTGATGTCAGGCTGACTGTACAGTAATTGTTTAGATCCTCTTTTTTTCTCTTGAAGATGGGGATAACATTTGCCCTTCGCAAGTCTGCTGGGACCTCTTCTGTTCTCCAGGAATTCTCTAAAACTATTGACAGTTATTCTGAGATTACTGTTGGATGTAGTTCATCTAGCCATAGAGATATGAATTCATTTAGAGTAGCCATGTTTTCCTTTACTACCTCTTTATCTATTCTGTGCTGCATTTCCCCTACTGCATCATTGGGTAGAAAGGAAATAAACTGTGAACCAGTCTAATTTCCATTAGTAGGGGATTCAAGATGGGGTTCATCACTGAAAAAGAACTCTCCTACATCCCCACAAAGTGTATCTTCAAATGGAGGTGGTGCACAAATTAGCAATGTTTGCATGTCTATACTCATGACCTTTTATGTTTCGACTCCCTTCTAGCATCTCTCTAAACAGCAAACATTTTATGATTCTATGATTCTGTGATTCTTCTTATTCTCTCCTCCACTAGACCATTTTTTGATTATGTAAAACAGAATAGGTGATTTGAAAACACATATACACATTATACAAAATTTGACCTTTCTATGTTTTACAGAAAAAAAAGACTAAGCTTCTTTATTTTCTCTATTAGACTTTTCTGTATGTATATGTATGTGAGCATGGGCATGTGACTACTTGTTCAGTTTTTGCTTGAAAAATACACTACTATCTCTTCCATTTTCCAACAGGTGAAACTGAGAGAAGGAACTCTCTGAAGAATATAAGACCCAGGCATGCTTCTGAATATGGCTTGGTCCTAAGTAATCTAGGGCTTTATAGTTGATAACCAGCCCTTTAAATGGTGCCCGGAAGCAATGACGGAGATATATGCTCCCTTTACCTGTTCCCAATTAAGAGCCTGAATACAGGATATAAATATTTTATTAAAGAATTTAAAGTAAAATTAAAATAAAATCTCAGGTAAAGTTAAATTCTGTGGTGTCTGTTTTCCATGGCCTTGCTTGTTTGCTCACTTCTGCTATATCTTCTTGCTACTATCCTTTCAAGAAATGATTCCCATATTGTGGCTGCCTTATTGTACCAGTACATCTTGAATGACTCTCTTAGGAGAATTAAATTAACCCCCTGTAAAACTGTTCATTATTTTATCCATAAACCACATAAGGTGGGTTGTAAATGAGGAGGTGTTACAAAAATTGTCATGGAGGCAGACATAACATAAAATTTTCAAGAAGACTGCATTTAATGAAGAACAGAGTGACAAAGATTCAAGGAAAGATATTGTATTCTCATGAAATAGCAGCATGTATCTGGAAAGTACAGGTCAGGTCAGGTCAGAATTTGTAAAGAAAGAATTCTTCAAGGCTCCCTCCTTCAAGGCAGTGGTAGGGTCAACATCCAGGTTTCTCTGTGGGTCCCAATCCACAAGACTCTGAGGTTGTTGGTAAGTAGAAATGAAAAATATTAGGCCCTTCCTCTGAATGGAACCCCCCTCCTGCTCCAGAGTAGGAGAAGTTACTCCTTGAGATCATCTAGCTGACACCACCCACTTATTTTAAACTTGATTAAACCATTAACTTGGTTGGAATTTACTGTGAAATGTGATTTACACTTTTCTACCTCTGACTCTGCAGAGGCTTTCCCTTTTGTCTCCCCTGTGCAATGTTAGAATCCTACATGCATGCATGCTTGCACACACACAATGAACAAAAATTGCATGAAAGAGTGTGGGAAAAGGAGATCTTTAAAGGAAAGCTTTATTCTAAGCAAACAATCTGCAAAGAAGACACCTCCTTTCAGGCATTACTTAAGAGGAGGTATCATAAAGTTTTAATTATCACCTTTTAAAAAATTGACAGAAAGTTTGTTTTGATTTGTAGTTGTTAACTTATCTCTATGTAGTCACCATCCAGATTTACACATTTTCCTCAGCATTTCTTGACCCTCCAAATACCATTATTGTAGAAGTCTGCAGATTGCTCCTGACAATGATTTTACACTTTAGTCATTTCTGGCAGAGCCAGTCACAAAAAGAAAGGACACAATGAGTTGATTTTCTCAGCAACGTGCACTTAGGGACCAATGATGACACGGACAAAATTTCATTAATATGCCATAATAACATCCAAGTGATAATTATTACTTTACGATACTCCCTCGTAAGGCGAAAACTGCAGACTTCTACAATATCAGGTATTCAGAGGGTCAAGATACCCTGGGGAAAAATGTATAAATCTAGATAGTGACTACATAGAGATACGTTAACAACTACAAATCAAAACAAACTTTCTGTCAATTTTTTAAAAAGGTGATCATTAAAACTTTATGATACCCCCTCGTAAGAATAGTTACAAAGTTACAAACAGCTTAGGTCTGTGTAACTGGATTTCAGAGGGATCTAGAAGGGTTGGGTGTGGGGAAGCAAAGAAAGAGCAAAAGAGAAGCTCCTTTTCCTTTTTCCTAAATTCAGGTTTTTGTCATAACCAAAGTAAACCATTAAACCAATTAGAACTTGCCAAGTCAGCATTTATATAAGTTCTGTTGATTCAATGGCTCTTGTTAGCCAAAGTGCATTTTTCTGAATTTTTGTGTGTATGTGGCATTCCACATGACCTCAGATGTACCTTGTAAATGACCCCAGCACCACCTGGGCAACAGGCAGGTCACACCAAGACCACAAGAGGCAGGTCACACCAAGGCCACCTGGAAAATACTACCTCAAGGTAGGAAGGCAATTTGGGAGTTGCAAACGGAATCATCATCACCTCCATAATCAGAAGAATGTGCAATAATTGCCTAGACATCTCACCTGATGGGCCAACTAATGACTCAGCCCCCCTCCCATTCACCTCGGAAATTGCCGGGCCAGGTTACCTCACCCTATACAATCTAACACATTTGCCCTGAGGCTAGTTTTAGCACTTCTAAACCCCTGGAAGTCTCCTCTTAGTGGGCTAGTTTGGATTTCATGGGGACACTATGTCACTGTGACCTCTAATCTAGTTCTGGCACTTCTGTTCACCCAATGCTCTTGGAATGGCTGTGTCCCACACCACATTACCCTATTGGACTCCAGAAGCAAGCCCCATCTTTAGTAAGTATCACCTTTAGCTTTGCCTCAAAATCTATTCCAAGCTAATACCTGATTTCCTGAGCCTTGAATGAATGAGTGTATGATAGTGAATTGCTGTGTGATTTCCCCCTTAATAACAAAAATACTTTAATTAGAGAATTCTGCCTCTGCATCTTTTCTTAGATCCACCACCCTCATGGTATACAGGTAAGAGACGTTTTTGCAGGGTCCTTGTAGCCAACCTCCCCTCTTAATCTGAGCTAAGTAAAATTCCCCTATATTAGACTTTTGGCTACAATCTGCTATAGTTGAGACTAACCATTGGATATGACATTTTCCTCTCCTCCCTAGCACTACAAATTATTCAGGGGAAGTCCCTTATTCATTGAAGTGAATCAAGGCCCTGCATTTTTGTGAAAGCCATTTTATTTAATTTCAATTTGATTAACGAAATCTGCTATGACTGCCATTTTGATCTACAGGACTGTGGGCTTCATCACATGTGGCTTTTAAACCACAGATCCCATGGGAGGGAAGTGGCATTGGTGATGCCAATCATACAACACCACTTCCCTCCCATAGCTGCCCTGTCCCCCAGCTATTTCTTTTCATTCATGGGAGAAACCTGTGAATGAGATGCCAATAGTGTGATGTCCTGGGTGTGGAAAGCAATTCCTGGGACAGTTGCACTATTGGCAGTCACATAGAATCATAGAGTTGGAAGAGACCACAAGGGCCATCCAGTCCAACCCCCTGCCATGCAGGAACTCCCTGTCTAAGAATCCCTGACAGATGGCCATCCAGCCTCTGCTTAAAGACCTCCAAGGACGGAGACTCCACTACACTCCGAGGGAGTGTGTTCCACTGTCAAACAGCCCTTACTGTCAGAAAGTTCCTCCTAATGTTGAGGTGGAATCTCTTTTCCTGCAATTTATATCCATTGTTCCACATCCTGGTCTCTGCAGCAGCAGAAAACAAGCTTGCTCCCTCCTCAATATGACATCCTTTCAAATATTTGAACAGGGCTATCATATCACCTCTTAACCTTCTCTTCTCCAGGCTAAACATCCCCAGTTCCCTAAGGCGGTCCTCATAGGGCATGGTTTCATGGTGCCATTGTCCCCCTCCCCATTTCTCCCATTCCCCTCACTATTTAAAAAAGTCTCCTCTTTTTGTTCTGCAATCCCAGAGCTGCTCAGAATTAAAGTTTCTTATAAAAAATTAAAACATTAAATCGGGACTGCAGAGCTCTGAAATGGTGCAAGAAAAGTTTAAAAAAGAAATTAAAGGCATGCCGGGGGGGGTGGGATGAGGGAGAGGATGAGAAGGGAGCATGCAAAAGAAAACTGATGCAGTAACAGTGGCAATAAAAGTGGTACATTACCATTTTGTGCCCCCCCGCCCCCCTGGTGACTCCAGTGAGAAAGGGGCTAGTGTGATAAAGTCCTGTGGATCACTTAAAGAATTTGGTAAATATTGTTGAAAAAGTGACAGGGCTCACTGTATACATGTCCTGCAGCCTACTCTCCTCATCCCTCTGTGGTCCTCCATTCCTTCAGAATGTCTCTTCAAAGACTGTTTGAACAAAAACACCCCTCTCTGTTTCCTCCTCAACTGACTCCTGTTGTTGATTCAGTGAGTGTCACTGATAGATGGGACTCCTTTCCCTCCTTAGCTGGAGGAGTTGCAGTGATGGAATACTGGAAGGGAAAGGGAACAGCAATGGAGCTGATGCTTTAGAGGTCAGAAAGAAAAGAGATGCAGATGAAAACAGCAGGGACCTTTTCACTAGACAAACATGTCAATTGTTCAGCACAAGCTATGATTTTCCCAGTGTCCCACTATCTGTCACCCCAGTCTGAGAGTTTAAAATAATTTCCCCAGAATGAGGTCTCTGCCAATAAAATGCCATTTAGTCCCTATTTTAAACTATGAGCAATCAGGGAAGAATGGAGTAGGTGGGTGATATACCCAGAGAACAGTATGGGGTAGGTCTCAAACTAGTGGTACCATGAAGTAAAATAGGCTCTTGGTATGTTCAAGATGCATATGTCTACCTATGTGCGTGCAGACAGACTACAAAAAGTCAAGAAAGAGCCTACATCCCATTCAAGGGCACAAGCTATGCAGAAGCCAGTTGTACCAGTCGATCTGTTCCAGCCCTTCGAAGTGCAAGATGTCATTTCCCTTCCTAGAAGAAATTGTTAGAGGCAATTTATGTTTGTTCTAATGGAACTTGTTTCATAGAATCAGAGTTGAAAGAGAACACAAGGGCCATCCAGCCCAATCCCCTGCCATGTAGGAACTCTCAATCAAACCATCCCTGACAGATGGCCATCCAGTCTCTCTTTAAAGACCTCCAAGGAGGGAGACTCCGCCATGCCCTGAGGGAGTGTGTTCCACTGTCAAACAGCCCTTACTGTCAGGACGTTCCTCTGAATGTTGAGGCGGACTCTCTTTTCCTGGAGCTTGCATCCATTGTTCTGGGTACTGTTCTCTGGAGCAAAAATCTTAAACATTTTCTCACAAAGGTATCTTTTGAGAAATGTCGGCTCAGTTTTCATTTTTACAGCCTGCATGTAGATAGAGAGGTACCACTTTGCTGGGAAGGCAGCAGCATTCAGTGCAGCCATGCTGGCCACATGACCACCAGAGCAGTCCTCAGAGAATGCTGGCTCTTCTGCTTAATAACAGAGATGAGCTCTGCCCCCCACAGTCAGTTACAACTAGACATTCATGTCAAGGGTCTACATCTACCTTTACCTTTATGGAAAACCTGTCATGGAGTTTTCTTGGCAAGGTTTGTTCACAGGAGGTTTGCTGTTGCTTTTCCCTGAGGCTGAGAGCATGTGACTTGCTCAAGGTAACCCAGTGGGTTTGTTGGCTGAACTGGAAATGAAAACCTGGTCTCCAGAGTTGACTGAATGCCTTCTTGATGTTAACGGTGTGCCTTACAGGCATGTCAAACATCAAAGTTTCATTCAGAATGTCCTGGGTGCCTTTTGTTTAGACTGAAAGCCAGAGTTCATCTGACTGGACAGTTGAGGTCATGCAACTAATTCATGGCAGGGAGAGGCAAAAGGGTCACTTCCTCAGCTCCTTTGCTAAAATTCAGGACAAACCTTTCTTCAGCTGTGACTTATCTCAATCAGCAGGCAACAGAGATTCATAAAAGGCAAACCAAGCTTGACACTGGCTGCTTCTGATCCTTTAAATGCCTTTCTGAATTAGGAGACAATGGAGAAGTTGTCCAAGATGCCTATCTAACTTTCACAGGGCATAACAAAGAAAGGAGGAGACAAAAAGAAGATGGACCAGCAAAGTCAGTGAGCAAGACAGGAGGGGAAAGCTTCTGGAATGGATCAAATAGTTTAGGTAGGACACGGGGATAGTGGCAAAAGATAAAGGCAGGAGGCTAAGAGACACACTTTACCTCAATGAGAAATAAGTGAAATTTTCTACAAAGGACTCATCTCTTCCATTAATATGAAAGAAGCTGGTCAGTTTCAATATGCAAGGTGAAAGGAAAATCCAAAGTTTTCTGTTGCCGCGCAGGTCAGCCCCCCCCCCCAAACCCAATAAATACAGAAACCTGGTTGGAGGAAAAAAGGCTACAACTTTATTAAATGTTCCACACATGCAGAACAACACAAAACCATAGGGTTGGCCCAAAGCATAAGGTCTGGATCTGGCCATCAGCAACACCCTGGTTGGTTGATGTACCCTTGGTAGCAGGGGCAAACATCGGGATGACGTAGGTGCCAAGCTCCGCCCTGTTGCGCAGTTAGGCAACTGCGCTGCTTCACATCGAATTGCGAGACATCCTAGTCACCGGGTATTAATCGACTGTGGCCCCCGCAATGGCCACAGCGAACTGCTCATTACAGGGGGGGGGGATGTGACACGTGGACCGCATGGATCCCTCAAAACAGAGGTGGAAAGAATATTCTCTATTATTGATTTTCCAGTCAAAAATTATTTTTTTAAAACCAAACAAACCCCTAAAACATAGAAAACAAATGCCAGGAAAGTCAAGCAAGTCCAGCTCATATGCAAATAGTCAAGGAGGTTTACGAAGGTTGAAGGGCATTGCAGAAGTCACATCTCATCCTTTTCAGAATCCATTAGTCATGATGACCACTGCCAGAAAGGAAAGACAAAGAAATGTCTAAGCCAGAGGCCAAAATCCTAAATGAATCCATGAGGAGGAAACTGCATAAAAGGCTTGACCAGCAAAAACTTTGGGCACCTGGTGTGGGATTTATAGCTAACTTGACCTTGAGATGCAAGATACTTGATTGCTCAGAGCTTCTTATTTAAGAGATATCAGATGTTCCTTGTCATGACAAATTTGAACAAGTGGGTGTCTCCTCAATGCCCCTCAACTCTGGCTAAGGTGGGGGTCCATCCTACTGAGTTTCTTCATCAGCTGCATACGCCATTGTGATAAGCTGAAGGGCCTGGGGCCCACAGTGGAGGGTTGTTTAAGGAAGAAAGCTGCTGAAGATGGAATTGGAGAACCATGGATGGGAACTACAAACACTAGCAGCCTCTGGGCCGGGGGACTAAGAAGCAAAGTAAAGGGAGGAGGCGCTAAGGAGGGAGTGGCCCACGGATAAAGGGGGAAAGGGCGAGGCATTTGGAGAGAGGGAGGAAGGTGAAAGAAGTGTCAGTGAGCCGGATGGTGTGAGGGAGAGAGGCAGTCGGTCTGGAAAGATGGCGGCTTTGGCCAAGCGGGGAGGCCTGAGGTGGGGAGAGGTAACCGAGACTCTCAGGCTCTCTTTGGAAGAGGGATTCATGGTGGGGCTGAATCCCTTGTGGAAGGGGATGCTGGGGCCTGCAAGAGCGAAGGCTGGAACGCGCGTGGGTTACTGGTCCCAAGGGGTGTTCATTGGGACCTGCAGGGGCATTACTGGTTGGCCAAAGAAGAAGGCAGTGTCGGGGAAGAGGAACTGTGAGTTTGCATGGTTGCTAATTGCATGGTTGCTCTTGATCACTGCGCCACAATGTTGTAAGTCCACATTATGGCACTGTAATCCCGAACAGGATGCCAGCCAAAATTGGGATTTTTGAATTTCAAGACTATTTCCATTATTTGTGTATGGTATCCTCTCTCAGTATGGTATTGCATTTAAGCTACTTATCTAATTGGCAGAGTGGAAAAGGTAGCAACAAGAAACCATGTTCCTTACAAAGGGAAGTATAGGGGCTTTCTAGATTGGCAGGAAAGTGTGACATGAAGTTGCCTTTTCCTTAATGCTTAGCAGCTGCACCACAGCCTTTAGATGGAGCTGTGCTGTTCCGCAGTTTTTAAAAAAGAAACTGGGAAAACCAGCACCTTTTTAAAGGCGCTTCTTCTCCCCTAAAACGCAAAAAAAAAAAAAAAGTGTTTTCATGGCACACTTTCCCTTTTTCTCATCTAAAGGCTAGAGTTTCATGCAGCCATGAACACACTTCTTTTTGCCAATCTGGAAAGCCCCATTGTTTCCTAAAACATTGTGCATAGAATTGGATATAACAGTGTTCAGGATTGTTTTTCTAAATATTTTCATCTCACCATTTAAAATTCTAAACACACACATCATTGAATAAACATGGCTTCCTAAAATATTACAAAAAACCCTCAAATATAATGTCCTCATTTATTTATTTATTTATTTATTTATTGCATTTAACTCTTGCCAAATAACCCCTAAGACAGGTTTGCTATATGTTAGAGTCAACGTGAAGGTACACAGCAGGAACAACAAAGTTTTATACTTCCCTTCAATTCTATCTCCAGAGCCCTTGACAAAAGGAACATAACAATGAAAATGTGGACACACACACAATAATAAAAGCTGCACAAAACAGTCAGTGGGAGGTAATGCCGGAATGTAATAACGCACAGAGATATGAAATGTTTGTGTAATGGACAAACTATGTTATGCAGCATTAGCTCATGAGAGATAAATAATATGATATCATTGGTGCAATGAAACAGTGCAATAGACCTCTCCAGCTGGGTGATATCATAGATCATGTTCATATGCTCTTCAAGAGAATGGGAAGAATTTATGGGTTATTTAGGATCTGATTCATTCTATTCTTAGCCCAGGATGAAATAAATATTGTCAGACTCACCCAAACCAGATAAAGTCCTTGGGGAGGATTTCCCCAGTTTCTCATCACAATATATCTCTTATGAAGAACTAAGATCCAAAATTTATCTCAATCATAAAAAATATAAGATCATGAACTGCATTAGAGAAGTAAGAAATAAGCCATATTTAGGTAATCAAAACTGGACAGGTGAATCTGAGCTTCTCTGCCCCATTTCCTCTATGGCAGGGTTTATAATCTACAGAAAATGGAAGAGATTGGAAGACTACTGAGACTCTGGGGTAAGCTATAGTATGGGTTTGTGTTTGTATGTGTCCCCAAAGTGGAAAGGAGGTGCCTGGAGTCCCAAAGTGATAAAGGTGGGATGTAAAATAAATAGCATCATATCACATGCAACCTATAAATGCTTCCATCCACAGAAGACACATTCTTGATCCAAGCTGCTGGAGATAGCATGAAGACCATTGTAATTCTATACTCAGTAACAGAAGTACAAATCTCAAAAATGAATCATACTGATGAAAAATCAGTTTATTCTTTCACCAGAAACTGGTATTGTAGGGGGTTGATAAGAATGACCAACAGAATTATGAAGACTGTCTCTCTGTTCAGTCGTGCAGAGTTCTATTGAACTGAACCTTGTGGCAACAATGACTGACCCTTGTGGCAACACTCCCAGCAATCTTTTAAATTTAAAAGCAAGGAGGATTTTTTAAAAGGCACTATATGAATAAATATTCATAAACATAAAGGGGGAGAGGCCCAGAAAAGAAGAGACCCCTTCCCCCATAACATGAATGAAGTGACTATGCAGAGGAGAGGTGGTGAAGAGAAACAGAACTTGTCTCACAGCAGAAAAACTTACATCGACATCTAATGGTCTTCATCATTAGTAAGTCAAAGGCCACCTAGATCAGTGTTTTCTGTATTAATGGTTTTTAGGTTATATTATGTAGGGACAGGGATTTATTAATGAGAAGGCCAGTAATAGTGGACACGTTTTCCCAAAAGCCATTTTGTCCATTCTACTTGAGCTTAAAAACATTAGAACGAAAAATGATTCATTAACAATAGTACTGTTAGCTTTTGGTTTCTGTTGGGCTTGGTTCTAGGACCCTTGTGGATACCAAAATCTATGGATGCTCCAATCCCATTAAATACAATGACATAGTAATATGGTGTCCCTTGTATAAAAAGGCAAAATCAAGGTGTTTTTTTTTAAAAATTATGTAGTTCTAAAAATATTTTCAAGTTGTGGATGATTGAATCTGCGAATATAAAATCTGTGGGCACTGAGGGCTGATTTAGTAATTCGGAAATTAATTTGTTAAGATTAATAGTTTTAGCAAAACATTTACAAGATTAATTTGCTACATTAAGCATTAATAATACATTACTTTAAATTTAAAAGTGACCAGAATCCTGTATGATCTTTATATATATGCATGCACCAGTTACACTACTATGCACTGCATTCTGGCACAACTTCCCCAATCTCCATTTACTGGGCAGCAGCTGCTTCAGTCAATGGGGGTCTGTTCCCCTATCACCCAGGAAGCAACTGACTGCTGTTTCCATTCCCTCGTGTGACTGACCCCTGGTGTCCCTGTTGCAATTCCCCCAACACTGGTGATCATTTCATAAGTGGGACGAGTGGAAATAGCAGCCAGCTAACAGAGGAACGGACCCCTACAAATAATAATACCTGATGCCTAGTAAGTAGAAATTGGGGAACTTACATGGTCCCTGCATAGTCCCTAGAGTGAAAATTGTGTAGGTATTATGAATACATAACAGTCACAAATGCATAACTACAGGTTATGCATTCATAATTCACAGGATTTTGCCCAGCAATTACTAAATGGCCCCAAATAGCCAGGCTTCCAAATTATGACCTCCAAGTAATTTCATTTGCTGTTAGCTCATGGTGACCCTGTGGATGAGACATCCCAGACTACCCTGTCCTCCACTGCTCTGCTTAGGTTCTGCAAACTCAAGCTCATGGCTTTCCTGATTGACTCCATCCATCTGGCATGTGGTCTGCCTCTCTTTCTACTATCCTTTGCCTTTTCTAGCATTGTTGTCTTTTCTAATGAGTCATGCCTTTCATGTTGTGGCCAAAGTATGACAGCCTCAGTTTGACCATCTTGGCTTCCAGGCTGATTTCAGGCTTGATTTGCTCAAGGGTCCATTTGTTCTTCTTTTTGACAGTCCATGATATTTTTAGTACTCTTCTCTAGCACCACATCTCAAATTTACAGTCAGCTCTCCATATCCATGGATTTTTTTATCCACAGATTTAAGCACCCACAGCTTGAAAATATTTTAAAAATATAGAAATTAAAAAAATAATATCTTGATTTTGTCGTTTTATATAAGGGACACCATTTTAATGTGACATTGTGTTTGATGGGATTTGAGCACCCATAAGTTTTGGTATCCATGGAAGATCCTGGAACCAAACCCTAGCAGATACCAAAGACCCATTGTATTTTCTTCTCATATGCTTTTTTCACTCTCACATCCATACATGGTGATGGAGAAAACATATTAAATCTAAAAGGACTAAAAGGGTTCCTCAAAGGGCCAATGTGTTGTTTAAGAAGTTCCTTTATAAAGATAGATTGTATATATCCTACATTGGGAAATGTAGCTATGGTGAAGGAGCTATGTCTCCTGAGGTGACCCCCCCCCCACTTACCTTAGAAACCAGGCAGACCCCCTAACATATGAATTTCCAAGGCTGAATCCACACCAGCAAAATAATTAAGATCCAGTGTGCAGTATTTTTTGGACTCAGATTGTACTAATAGCCACATATTTCCCCAGCTGAACTAAAATGGTACAAAAGTGCATCTTTTCTCATTCACTTTTCCTTTCCAGCATGCATAAACCTATCAACCAATAACCTTTCTTTCTTTTATTGTTGTTAATCTTGCCACCCATCTTGCATTCTGATTGGATGGCTCCCCAATCTAAACACATCCCCCCTCCTTTGCACCCCACCACCCCAGTGAGAAAGCAAGTGAATATTTAAATGTCTCCTGACACAGGCAGCCCTGAGGAGGAAGAGAAAGGGAAAAATGTTTCTTCCCTCACTTTTCTTTCTGCTCCTTATCTTTAATTGAATTAAGATCAGTGCCTGCAGAACAAGCTTCTTTTTTTCAGTGTGATGTTTGGCTGCCACTGCTTCACTTGTCCGTTCCACTCTCCACTCTCCGCTGCCAGTGAGCAGGACTTTTCAGAAGCAGGGAAAGCAGCCCCTTGGCTTTGATGAGAGATAGGAGCCAATGTTCTATTTGACTCTTTGCCTGTAGGACAACAGGGATTGGATTTGTTCCTTGAGTAGGTCTTCCTGCATGCCAACCACCAGTCTGTCCTGCCCCCCAACTACCCTATCATCCAGTGCCACATTAATCCAGCAAGACACACGCTACAAGAACAAAACCAAACCCAGGAAAACCCGGGTTTTCCTGGAAAGTGCAAGTAGAGTGAGTGTGTCTAAATTTCATTAAAGCCTGAAAGAAGCACTTTCACAATGAAAATGGACATACTCCATGTGTTCCAACAGCACCATAATAGAGGTGGATACAGATTTCTTTTGCTAGTGTTGATCCAGCCCAAGTGCCAGGAAGCATTCTGTTGAGCAACAAAGCATCTAGCCCTCAGCCAGCAGTGTTGCTTTCTGATAGGCACCTGAGAGAGGGCCTCACAGGAAATCCTAGTCCTAGTGGGACTGCCTAGTTCCTAAGGTATGTTTTGGGAGACCGATTCAGTTATTGAAAAGTTGCAACAACCAATGAGTGTAAATCCCAAAATTTATGATGTGTTAATCTGGTTTATTTGAAAGGAAAAATGCCTCAAAGAAAAGGAGAATTTAGAGACTGTGAAGAGTGTCCCTAAGGAGTGGCCTACAGCCACCTCCAGCTGCACCAGATTGGGGCTGATGCAACTGCATGCCATGGCCCTGATCTGGCCTTTCCAGGGCATAAAGGAGTCACTCCTTTTTATGGGAAGGGTGTGACAGCATGCCTCTGTGGCTTTAAGGTGCTCCTTTGGCATTGCATCATGTAAAGACAGTGCCAGAGGAGCACCATGATGCTGGGCACCATGTGGAGTGGCACACAGTGTCATGCTACCAGGAGGCGGAGTGAGAGTGTGCATCCTATGGATGCTATGCCCTGACTCTGCTCCCAGGCTGGCCTTAATGGGTGTACTGCACAGCCCCTTAGTCACCCCCCTCCCACTGAGTAATTTTTAGAGTGCCCTCCCTATTCCTGTGTGCTATAATTTTAGAAAAATGTGGACACAATCATGTCAGAACACTACAAATACTTCCACATCAGCCAAGGCTTTGCATCCTTTAAAAACTCATTAAGTTGAATGGCAGAGATCTGCATGGCATCTTCTAGAACATGGCATCAGTTCATAATGATCATATGCCATTATCTTCAAGTGTGGGTGATGTTAGAATTGTCACCATGCTGAGAATTTCAGGCACACCAGGCAACAAGTCTTCTTCTAATGCTGGAATTGGAGGGTCACTCAGAACTGAATAGAAAAATAGCTAAGCCGACATAGGGCCCTGCACTTTTTTTAAAAAAATCAAACAGAAGGGTTCATTTTTCAGTATCACTAGTCTAGTTGCTTTTTCTAGCACTGCAGCTTCAAAGTAGGCAAATTAAATGAAAATTGCATTTATCCCTTAAACATAAAGTGTGAGCTCATTTGGCCATTGTCATGTATTTTAATTCCCTCTCCAAGATACACACATTTTCCTTTGGTTGAATCCCTTCACTGTCTCTGGCTTATAAATGACCCTGCTATAGAAGCTGTCTGCATATTGACTATCTGTAGGCCCAGCCCTCCCTCTCCTGCCATGGTTTTCTTCCCTAAGTAGAATTTACTTTTTCCTTTTTCATTCCCCGTGGCAAAGCATTTTAATAAATAAACCAGCAGATAAAGTGTTGCTCCTAATTGGAATGGACGTTAATATTTTCTGATGCAAATTACCATTTTTGGACGTCTCTGTGCAAGTCACTATGACCCACCATCAAATAGGGCTGTTGAGAATGGTGTTGCTAAGCAACAGGGCTAAGACATACTATGGAATCAAATGCTCTGCTTTGGCCCATGCTTACTTTTAAGGTTGCATGTGGTTTAGTGGTCTTTCTGCATCCTCCCCGCCCCACCCTAGGCCACAATGGGTTCAACCTACGGACAAACTAGGGTTGCCAGAGACTGGAGATGGTTCCTGCATTTTCATTGTTATGCAGAAGTAAGAATGTCAGCAGGTGTTGTATGTTATCTGGTTGTGTGACAAACAACACTGGCTGCAATTCTCTCTTCTACACAACCATCAAAGGGACATGAGCTGTCTCCATTTTTCACCCTGGGAACCCTATGTGACATACCCTATGTACAGTATGTCACTTCTGTTTCTTGGCATCATGGTGGGCCCCAAAATGTCATAGGCTGGATCAAAACAGTAAATTAGTTGCAAAAATCAGTCATTTTATGGGGGGGGGGGATATTTACCCACTCATTTTGAGGGGGGGGGGTCTGGAAAAATTAAATATACATGCCAGTTGGTTGTAATCTGGGTGCACTGACTAGACACTTGCATTGAGAAATGTAAATCTGGTACATGTCTATGTCTCTTGCTGCTACCCTCCACCCACCTTTTAAGTCCCCTCTCCCAACATGGCCATTTCCATGTATTTGGAGGACCAGCAGAGATGTATATATAGCTGGACTTGCCACAGGAACCTCCTGGTATCCTTGGGGGGGGGGGGGGTCTCTGCAGATGACATTCTTTCAGCATGTCCATTTATAAGAAAATGGATGAATGCATCTCCGCTGATCCTGCCCTCCTACTCTCAAGTGACACAGAAATTGCTGTGTTTTGGGTAGGGTGGCTATGTCATTAAAAGGTCAGTTTGTGGTAGGGGATTTTGGACACTGCATGGTCTGTAAAGAATTACAGCCCTTGCAATGACTCAAAAAGTAGGCTATTATAGCATAAATTTGTACTTGTGCTATTGTAATTCACTAAGAGGACACTAGTCAATGTTTACAACTCTTCAAGTGATAATCTAAAACATGGTTACCTTAAAGGTCTAATTTATTATGAATGTTGCAACAAAATATGACTCTAGGGAACTAAAATGCCCTATTTGAACCAATGAATGTTAAAGCCGCAGTTTTGACTTTTGAAAGGTCAATGACATCCAGCATGATAGGAACTTTCAACATGCTTGCCTTAAGGAACTTTCAACATGCTTGCCCTGGGAACCATGCTGTGTCATGATTTCATGATTTTTAAGCCCCAGGAATGTCAGCTTCAACTCACACTGCTTATAAATGGTCTTGAGGCATAGAAAAAGGTACAGCAGAAAGTGAGACATCTCTGGCATCTTGTTAAATTAAGCAAGAAAAGCCTCGCCAAACCCTGATCTCACTCAAAAATTTTGGGGAAATTTCTGTCTTCCAATTCACCCCCCCCCCGCACACCTTTTTTTCTCTTCTGTAGCTATACACCTGCAAGGGATGACCAGATTATCTATGTGTCTTCTCAGTCTGCAGTCCAAGTGCTGCTGGTGGGCAATTTCAAAACCTCTCTTCATACATCCTTCTTTCCTAATTCTGTCTCCTTATATAGAATTTTCTTTCATTCTCCTAACTTCTAGCATTGAGATAGCTTAAAACTTCTTTTGAGCACTTAGAAATACAGTTTAGACATCCAAAGCAAAGAGGCCAGCAAAGTTACTAGGGGAATGTGAATAGGGCAAATATAAGAGTTCTGCATGTCTCATTCTTTGCAATGCTAGAAAATTGGGGATTGAAGGAAAATTTCATTTGGGAATAGAATTCTTATTGGAGAAGAAATAATGTCCTCATTGGAAGGGAGCAACATTCTCATTTTGCCCCCCTACCCCATCACAGCTACACCCCTGGTGACAGTATTTTGCACTATGGCTAAATTAACTGTATTTCTGGGGAATCTAGATGAAAACTGGCAGCATGGTTGCCTGCTTCCAAACTAGACCAATGAACTGTTGGCTAAGAGGTCATATTTATACTGTGAAATGTTCCTTGAGGGCAGAAATCAAAGACTTGGAAGGATTAACTATATGCCAAATTGTTTTCTAGGAAGGAACTGATGGGAATTGCAGTACATGTGTCTATGATTGTTTGGATAAAAGACTGATGGCTGCAGGAAATGTTCTCAAACCACAAACTGAGAGTTGTAAATCTTCAGGGATAGGTGTTATTTCCTAAGACAAGCACTGCCATCTTCCTTTGCTGGAATACTATCATCTCCCTTCATAGATCGAAAGGATTATGCTGATGTCTTTTGGTAATTTATTGTGGTGGATGCTTTCTTTTATATCCTAGCTGGAGCCAGCTGCTCTGGGCCAAATGCCCTCCTATGGGGGAAATCCCAGGTCACTCATTCAGTGTCTTTTTAAAATATTAAGTTGATATCAATTTTGGGGGTCCAAGCCTGTGGTAACAAAGTTGCTGAGTCTACATTCCACAGATGGGTGAGTTTTCCATCTCAGTAATGGCCATTAAGAGTTAGTTGTATGTAGGTGGGGGGACTGAGGGAAGAGAGCATTCTGAGGTAAAGGAAAGAGAGAGAATGTGCATGTGAGAGATAGTGCATATGCAGGAAGAATGACTGAGTGAAGATGCACATAGAGAGAAATAAGCCAAGTTCAGTATTTTAATACGAATGAGTAAACAGTCCGTGCTGTAATAAATCTCCAAGGCATTTGATCCCTATAAACCATCTTAATCCTTAGGGCTATTCTGGCATTGAGAGATAACTGCTCTGAAGCAGAAATGTACTTAGCATAAAACCTGTGCTATGTTTACTCTGTGTGTGTCAATTTCCCCCTCTCTTAAAAATTAATAAATAGGGGGTTTTTAAACACCAACTCTTTCCTAGCCCTGAGGCCACTTGAGAGCTTTATCCGGTAGGTCTGCCAGCCCCTTACTTCACTAATGAGAAACAATTTAATTTATGGTTTATGATTGCCAGTGAAGGTTCAGGCGAAATGGAGCCTGCATAGGAATACAAAGGGGTTATTCATCCCTTGCAGCAGCTTCCAGGGTGGAGAGGGGTGGGGAGGAAGAAAGGGGAAACCCAACATGGTCTTCAATGTCACAGAGAAAATTGCCCGACTCACATAGTCAATTTAATGTATGCTAAACATGGCTTACCTTCTGACAAGAACTGCGAGGTGGAGGTAATGATGGTTCAGAAGAACCTAATCTGTTACTTTTGAACTAATGTGCAAACTGGAATATAGCTGTTCTATTACTCTTCTCTAGATATTGTGATGCAGTTCTCAGTATTTAAATAAAAACAACACATGAAAATGCATATATTCTGAGACAAATAACACATCTGAATTTTGAGTTAAATGACATGTTGTAATATGCTTTTTGAAATAAACTTCACATGCATATAAAGAGAAAATAGAATTTAAATCCCTATGCCGAGAGCAAATACTCACTGAAATATCCCTTCAACATTCGCCGACCCACAATGCACAATAGGAATAAAGGGACCAGACAAGAGAACTTGGGTTGAAGAAGGGCTACTTTATTAACCAATTAAACTATATAATTAATTTAAACTGTGTGATTAGCAATTGGAGGGGGCAACCTGATGAGGGAGCAACTAAGGCAGTAGGTCTCCACTAGAGCCCCTCCTCAGCTTCCCCAGGGTGAACACAAGAGCACCAAGGAGAAACTAAACACCTAGGATTGCTCTCTGGCTGGTCCTAATGGAAGCCAAACACAGGGAATCCCTCCCCCAAGTTGAATGATTAAAAGTGCAGACACAGCCCCTCAGGCCAGGCCTAAGGATAGTCTCTTTACCCACCCTCTGGTCCCATGAGTTAAAGATGCAATTCCAGAGGCCATCCCTTCACCAAAATGTGTGTCCTAAGTGCCCACCATAACATCATTTTTCTTCCCCCTCTTCTTGCCTCAGACAAGGGGCAAGGAGCTACTCAGCCTCTTCCCCCACCTCCACCAGCCCAGTCAACAGCCCACCCTCTGCTGCAAATCACCCCAAAACCAAAATGTTGCCCTCCTCAGAGAAATAAAAGGAATGATGTCTGGGGATGTGATAAGAAAAAAAAAAGCCCAATTTTTTCGCCAATGCATCTTTAACTTCTTCATCCACCTATCCAAATAGGCTGATCACCTCAGCCCACAAAACCTGGCTGGAAAGAATGGCTGGCCATAGTAATTGCACCACAGACCACTGGGCTCAAGTAATTTGAAAATTCCCCTTGAGCAAACCAAGGTCATTACCTCAAGGTGATATCCAGAATGTGTGGCAGAGCCCCCTTGTGCTCCTCAAACAACAAAGTAAGCAAACAATGCCATCACAGCCCCCTCTTCCCTAGCTACATGCCTGAGGCTTGGGCAGTCGGCTACTCAAAACATTATGCCCACTCTGGTTGTGCTGCTCAATAGATCATGCGATGTCTGCAGATCAAAACATGGAACCTCGCCTAGAATATTAAAAAACAACAGCATTACAATTTTTAACACTTAAGAATGTGAATATACCTTTTATAACTTGAAGATCATAATTGGCCCAGGTTCTGAATGTTACCCATGTCCATGCCCATTGCAGATGTGCCCTTCTCTGCCCCAGGACGTTGCTCCCTAATTATGTGTTAAGAAGCTGAGCCCTCCCTCCTGTCCATCTGCCTTGGTCCAGGCCTGAGAGGGATTGAAGAACTGTTGGATTTGATCCCCTTCCCCACCACCATTCCCTTCTCCTCCTGTGTCATGTCTCTTTAGATTGTAAGCATGAGGGCAGGGAACCGTCTAATTAAATGATTGTAGGTACAGTGCTGTGTAAATTTACAGCGCTATATAAATAAAGGTTAATAATAACGATAATGATGATAATAATGCAGATGCTACTGAGGCAGTTCTGATTCTAAAAGAATGAGTCCCAAACTGAACCCCATTCAGGACCAAATCAGACACTACATCAGCAGTAATCACCCAAAACTGTTATCTGGTGAGAGAAGAATTATTTGCATGGCAGAACCAGTCTGAGAGCCCTGACCTGCAAAATTCAGGCAATGTCAATACAGATCATAATGCCCTATCACTGTTCCCTAAAGATAACTCTTCTTAATGTCTGGGGCTAGTGAAAGACTAATGGCCCTCATCATTACACATTCTCTCTCTCTCTCTTTGAATACAGACCAAATCCTGAATGAGGAAAGCTACCTAGAAAAGAGAATGGGATGGTGAGAGGTGTTCATTACTAATATTCGGCACAAAGGCCAGAGACGGCTATGCCCAAGGAAGCCTGTAATCTAGTGGCCAGGGATTGGCCTGCAGTGAGAAAACCAGACTTCTACCAGCCTATACAACAACAACAACAGCAAGAATAGGTGTTATTTTTATCCCACCCCTCCCATAGGATCGAGGCGGGTTACAGCAATAAAATACACAAAAATACATAATTAGATACAAAATAAAATTACATAAACTCTTAACCTCTAATAAGACACCAACAGGGCTGTGACTCTGCCTCCTCCCCTCAAGAGCCCACCTCAAGTTCAAGTTAAAACAAAGGAAAGAAACTACAGTCCACCCTCTGGATCAGCAGACTTGCCATCTGCGGATTTAACCATAAGTGGATGGCTAGCCCCCATTTTTCTTAATGGCAGTGTGCTGTGAAGTGTAGCCATTAAGAAAAACAGGACTTGAACATGTGTGGATTTGGGTATCCGTGGGGTGGGAGGTCTGGAACAGATCCCCTGCAGATATGGAAGTCCAACTATACAGCTACCTATTACTTACTGTGCAGATTAGTATATCAAATCTTACTCAAAGAACTGGTCTGACCCAGGCCAGAAATGGCCAAATCATCAGAAAATTTCTTCAGCTTTATTCATATGTGTGTGTTTATTTATACCTAAACCATCCCCACTCCATCATCGTCAAGATAAAGATAGCTCAGGTGGTGGGCACTTAGCAGGTGGCCACCTAGCTGGTCCCTTGCCCCTAAACCAGGACAATAGTTCTAGATCAAAACACTGAAAGGAATGAATGTAAGTTTAACAGGACTAATAGGGTCCAAAGGGGACCTGTGAGGTCTGGTGGAGACCTACCAAGGATCAGTGAGGCCTACTAAAGTGTAATTGGGCCTATAAAGCCCTACTCAGTGCCTATGAGGCTTTTCAAGGCCTAAACTGGTCCTAAGAGGCCTGTAGGAGCCTAGCAAATACCCCTTCCCACAGTACAGTGGAGGCATACAAAGGTCTAATTGATCTAAGAAGGCTTGCAGAGGCCTGATCAGGGCCTACAAGGCTTGCAGAAGCCTAAACAGTGCCCCCTAGGCCTGCAGGGGTCTAATGTCCTGGGAGGTCTGCAGAGGACCCACTTAGAAAGTGGATTAAGCCATAAAGGCCTAATGGGGATGGGGGTGCTACAAAGCTTGTGAGAGCCCACAAGACCTAGAGAGGCCAAATGGAGCCAATAAGACCTGCAGGGGCCAACCAAAACCTGCGAAGCATTCAGAGGCCCAGGAGGCCTATGGAAGCCTAATGGGATCCCCTTAGGCTGCAAAAGAGCCTGAAGCCTGCTGGAATTATGCAGGGCTAGAAGGTTTCTGGGAGTCTGACTGGGGTGTATGTGGCCTGTGGAGACCTAATGGGAGGCAGGGAACTACAAATCCAGAGGAAGCCTAATAAGCCAAAAAAAAAGTCTAACAGGGCCTACGAGGACTGTGGAAACCTAATGGGGGCTTATGAGGCCTTTAAATGCCTAATGCCTTCCAAGTTTATGGGGACCTAATGATCCTCTAGTGATACCTCTGACGCTGGGAGACTTCACCATCCATACTGAAGTTACCCTAGCAAGAGTGGCACTGGCTCAGGACTTCATGTCCACCACGATAACCATGAGTCTGTCACAAGTGGTATCTGGCCCCATTCATGCTGCTGGGCACACTCTAGAGGCCTTGTTTTCTGTATGGAAGAGGCATGGATGTTGGTGATCTGGGAATGGAACAACTTTATACCATTCGGTTTTCATGGACAGATCACTTCTTGGTCGGGCTTGCTGGGGTTCAGAGCATCTGCAGGGGTAGTATACCCATTACACTGGTCCGTCCCATGACACTAATGGATCTGGAAATATTTCTGATGGCTCTTGAGGAGTTTCCTGCTGCATTGGCAAGCGATCCTGTTGAAGCCCTGGTTGATTTCTAGAATAGGGAAATAACCGTGTTGGTAGACACAATTGCTCCCAGGAGATCATCATATGGCCATTTTTGTCTGAGCCATGCATGAGACAGGATCAGACTGAAATGGGGAAGAATGGGTGTTATAGCACAGTAAATTGCTGCTATGCTGCCACCTGACCATTGCCAGTCCCCCACGTGCACTCTGCTGGCTGATTTTGGTGGCACAGAAGCCTGAAGGGGTGGCCTGCAGACGCCTCCATCTTTGCCAGATTAGGGCTGCAGCAACTGCACACCACAGCCCTGATCTGGCCTTTCTGTAGTGCAAAAAGGAGCCTCAAAAAGCAGCTCCCTTTTGCACCCTGGAAAGGGTGCCATAGCTGCTGGCAACACAGCTTTACACTGATCCTTTGGCACTACATCCTCTAAACGCAGTGCCAGAGGAGTGCCATGTGGACGTCATGCCCTGACTTCACCCCAGGCCAGCCTTAATGGCTGTTCTGCACAGGCTATTAGACCCCAGAGTTGATACAGTTCTAGTGGATGCAAGGTTGGTTCCTGCTTGTCCGGTGCTGATGAAACATTTCAATTTGTGCAGCCTGAGGGACAGGATTGTTGGATTGGAGAGATCAACCACAAGTGTAGTAGAACCTTGTACTTCCTGGCTAATTAAACAAGCTACAGGAGGACTTGCTGAGTGGTTAAGGGAAGTAAATGACTCTTTATGACAAGGCACTGTAACAACTTATGTTGAATAATTATGAATTTTAGACTTGGATACATAAGGTAGGAAAGCATCTGCACACATTCATACTGGGCTGGATAGGACTTCTGTGCATTTTGGAAAAAGTGTCAAGTCTCATTTCAAAAATACAAACTGGAAATTGCCTCCATCACCCTCCTTCCTGTTCACAAGAAAATGGTTACACTGATGACAACAAGTTTACTTTCACTGAATGGAGACACACTAATAATGGATCAGATTGGTATCAATGTCTGAAAGGAACAGCCACCTCTGACCTTTTCAAGCACATGTTTTTGTTTTTTAACCTTCCATAGAACAACATTGAGTTCATGTTTTGCCCCATACAGAGGCATTCCGTTCACCTTTAGGAGACAGCCCCTTAGTTAAGAAGAAGTTAAATACAGAGACAGAATCCTGCCTCACTGACTTCTGATCTCCAGCCACCCAGATGCCTCTTTACATTGGAGGCTGAAAAAATTAATGTGTATGTTTCAGTCTGTAGTCCCTTAGGCTTTACTATACTTAGATTGGCTGGGAGTAGAGTTTTAGCTCCCATGCTGTTCCCCCTTCTTTTACTTTGAGAAACAGCTTGCATTGAGTATAAACTGTTCAGATGATTTCTGCAAAGTACTACTATCTCTTTCTGTCTTTTTAATAAATAAATCATGGTTTTTGCTGCAAATTCAACTTGTCCTTAACCTGATTACTTCCCTTTTACCTCATTCTCATAAGGAGTCACTCTGGTTAATTGTTTCTTTTTAAAACCTTCAACCTGTAAGGTCCTACAGAAAGTTAGTGCCTGGAAGAGCTTTTTCCCCAGCTCTTATGCTGATGATACCCTGTTCTATTTCCACCTAATTCCAAGGAAGCTGTTCCTATCCTGAGCTAAACTAGTATGTAGCAGCTATAATGGACAAGATAGAGGTGCTCCTCATCAGTCAAAAGACAGATCTGGGAATAGGGATTCAGTTTGTATTAAATGGGGTTATGCTCTCCTTGAAAACACAGGTTTGCCGTTTCGGTACTCCTGGATTCAGCTCTGAGCCTGCAGGCCCAGGTTTCAGCAGTGACAGAGTGTTTTTGTACGATTAAAGCTAGTTTACTGACTGTGCACATTCCTGAAGAAATAGGATCTGGCCACAGTGGTACAAGCCTTGGTTAGATACTATTTGGATTACTGTATTGCACACTATGGTGTGAAGCTGTTGGGCCAAAAGGAGCAGCCAGAGGCTGCTTTGGCTCCTATTGACCCGGGACTGTGGCAACTGTAAGGCCCACTTCTGATGCAAGCTGTAGTGGCAGTCCCAAATGAACTGCCGGCAGAATCAGATTTAATCCACTTCTTTTGCTGGTGGCTTTGGGCTGCCTTAGGTGATCTCAGAGCAGCTTCCAGACACTTCAGGGGCATGCATCATATAAATGCCACATCCCCAAAGCAGCTGGAAACTGCACAATTTGGCCTATCTGTTTTGGGGAGCTACCTTTGAAAGGTGTTCAGAAACTTCAGTAGGCAAGAGCTACAACCCAGTTGTTAACTGGAACTGGCTAGAGGGACTGCACAACTCCCATGTTGCAACATAATAAAAATAAAATAATAATAAATTTCATTTATATTTCCCACTTCTCCCTGCAGATTGGGGCGGGATTACAACATGAAAAGGAACAATATAAAATGTGACAATAAAAACAACAGTATAAAAATCCAAGCAATAAAAGCATTAAATTACTACTCTTTAAAATAATGATCATTGTCTGTATCCATGCTATTGTAGTTCTTATATTCTCACAGGAAATCTGGTGGGAAGGCTCCCTGGAAGAGATCCGTCTTAAGTTCCCTCTGTTTCCAAGGAGGTACTAAAATGGATTTCTTCTGGGAGGTCATTCCATAACCTAGGGGCTGTGGCGGTGAATGCTTTCTGGGAAGTTTTAGTCAATCTTGTTTTTGTAGATTCTAATAATTTCTTCCCTGAGAGTGCAGGGCGGATTGTGTAGGGAGAGGCATTCCCTCAAGTAACTTGGGCCCGAGCCACATAGGGCTTTATAAGTAATAACCAACACTTTGTATTGTGCCTGGAAGCTGATCGGCAGCCAATGTAGGGATTTCAATATTGGGGTAATATGGTCATATCTAGATGTTCCTGTGACCAATCTAGCTGCTGCATTTTGGATCAACTGAAGCTTCCGAACCTGATACAAAGGTAGCCCCATGTAGAGCACATTACAGAAATCTAAGCAGGAGATTACTAATGCATGTACAACTGCTTCTAGGTCCTTCTGGGTCAGGTAGGGGCACAGTTGGCATATCAACCAAAGTTGGTACCAAGCACTCCTGGCCATCACCTCCACCTGAGATGACAGCTGTAGAGATGAGTCCAGGAGTACTCCCAAACTATGAACCTCGTCCTTTGGGGAAATGTGACCCCATCCAGGACTGGTTCACCAATCTCCCTCCATGGGCAAGGGGTACCTATCGTGAGTACCTCCGTTTTCTCTGGATTCAACTTGAGCTTGTTTTACTTCATCCAGTCCATTACTGACTCAAGGCAGGCGTTTAGAGGGGAAATGCCATCCTTGGTCACTGCTACAGTCGGAGACATAGAGAAATAGATTTGGGTGTCATCAGCATACTGATAACACTGCACCCCATGTCTCTGGATGATCTCTCCCAGTGGCTTTGTGTAAATATTAAACAGCATGGGTGCCCTGAGGGATGCCAGATACTAGCTCTCTTTTGTGAGAGCAGCTATCCCCCAGCTTCACCATCTGGAATCTGCCCGAGAAGTAGGACCGGAACCACCGGAGCACAGTGCCCCTGATTTCTAACTCTCTCTGGCATTCCAGAAGGATACTGTGGTCAACGGTATTGAATGCCACTGAGATGTCCAAGAGCACCAGCAAGGTCACACTTCCCCTGTTGATGCCCAGATGGAGATCATCGACCAAGGTGACCATGGCAATCTCGACTCCATAGCCCAACCTGAAGCCAGTTTGAAATGGGTCTAGATAATTGGCTTCATCCAAGACGACTTGGAGTTGGAAGGTAACTGCCCTCTCGATTGCCTTGCTCAGAAATGGTAATAAGGACACTGGCCTCTCTAACCACCCTGAACAGCTCTGCTGGACGTGACTCTGCTGATGCAATACGTGTAGCATAGAACGTATTCTTTGCTACATCGATTGCCACTCCGTAGGAACAAAGGAGGTCACTAAGGACTGTCTTGTCAGATAAGTGTTGGTGTTTCCGCCATTTGCACTCTAGTTGTTGTGCGGCCCGCTTCATTTTCCGAAGATCTTGGTTGTACCATAGTTTCTTGTTAGAAGTGGGTTGTAAAGGTAACTTGGGAGCAATAATGTCTAAAACCCTGGTAAGATCATTATCCCAGGTATCAACCAGAGCATCGATGGAATCGCCATCATTCCCAACCATATATCCGTCTAGGGCTTCCTGGAACCTTTTGGGTTCCAGCCTTTGAGGGTGGACCATTCTAATAGGTCCTTCACCCCTGAGGGGTATGTGGGTAGTCACCTTCAGTTCCATCTTGACCAGAAAATGGTCTGTCCATGACAGGGCAGTAGTACTAATGGACCCTGCCCACGGATTTTCCTGTTCCGTGCAAAAGATCACATCAAGAGTGTTACCAGCACAATGTGTTGGGCCCAAGACTAATTGAGACAGGCCCATGGCAGTCATGGAATCTATGAACTGCCGAGCTGCACCGGTCAGATCTAATGAGCTGGCCTCGGAGGGGATGTTGAGGTCTCCCAGAACAGGAAGCCTAGGAGATTCCAGCACCAGCGCCGAGACCAACTGTGTCAGCTCAGCCAGGGAGTCTGTTAGGCAACGGGGTGGATGGTAGACCAACAGAATCCCCAAGCTGTCCCTAGCCTTCAGGGTCAGGTAAACACATTCGATATGATCGATTTTCCGGACAGGTTTCCTGGTCAAGGTGATGGTATTTTTATGGACTAAGGCAACTCCCTCCCCCCTCGCCCACTTTCCCTAACTTGCTCCTGGATGGCATGCCCAGCTGGGAGGGCCTTAGCCCAAGTTACATTTCTATCCTCTCCTACCCAGGTTTCTGTAAAACAAGCCAGGTTGGTGTTTTCCTCTTCTAGCAAATCATAGATTATATGTGATTTGTTCCTCACCGACCTGGCATTGCAAAGGAGCAAAGTGAGGGTCTGTGGTTGGGATGACCCTCAGTTCTTTTGGGCTAACAGGGTGGGTGGAAGACGGGATAGATTTCAGACATCAGTCTTGTCTTCCGTTATATCTTCTCCTCAGCCGGTTAATGCCGTATCTCCCTTTGCCTCGCACTACTCCAATAGGCGCTCCACCATCATAGTCTACAGCCTTCAGATCTCGACTGTCCCCGGCATTATTCTCCTTCTCACGCATGTCCTTCTCCATTCCCAGAAGAAAACTGAGTATTTCGTCCAGGGTTATGAGAGTGGGGATACAAAGTTTGGTGTAAAATTGCCCACTTAATAATACTCCCCATCATTTAATACCCACTTAATAAAACATTTCCTTTGACTGCCAGTTGATTTCCAGGCACAATTCAAAGTGCTGGTTTTGACCTATAAAGCCCTATATGGTTTGGATCCAGGATATTTGAATAACTATATCTCCATTTATGAGCCCATTAGAACTCTTAGATCATTTAGATAGGCCCTTGTTTCTGTCCCACCAACCCCTCTGGCTTGCTTGGTGGGAACAAGGGAGAGGTCCTTCTTGGTGGCTGCTCCCAGACTTTGGAATTCCTTCCCTAGAGAGACCAGAATGGCTCCCTTTTTGTCCTCCCACTGGCAGTAAAAATATTGTTTTACTGTCAGTTTTTACAAACTGATCAGGGCTGGGCATTTAAATGTTGTCCAATTTGGATTTTAATATTTGTATATAACCTTTTAATACATCTTCATAGTTTTAATTTTAATGTTTTAAACTTCATAAATTGTTTTTTAGATCTTATATTTATACTTTTAATGCTTTTGCATTTTTTTATTTGCATTGTTTTGCATTTGTTGTTAGCTGCCCTGAGTTGCTATATTTGGAGAAAAGTGGGATATAAATGAATAAAGTAATCATCATCATCATCATCATCATCATCATCATCATCTGCCTATGGAGTTCTACTTGCGGCCAAAGAGGCTTGTGGCTCCAGTCCCCCATAGCTACCCAAGTGTCTACAAGATCCTTGAAAGCCTACAACAAGGCCTGCCCAAAGGAAAGGTCACAAATACACTTGCCCTAGCCACCACAGATCACAGACCACCCCAATACATTTAGGATGAGGAGGACACTGGTAGATTTGTTTTCCAGTGCTCATTACCTGATCCTGGTGGAGGTGGTAAAAAAGCCTAATAATCCTTGTGGCTCCATCCTTGTTTTTACAAAATAGAAACAGACATCTGCTGAGAACTTGGAGAAATGTCTCCTTTTCCCCCCCTGTGGATTCAGATCTTAAGGCCAAGTAATAACAGTCATTGGGACAAAGAAAAAGAGCAAGAGGGCCATATAGACAGGGGTGGACAGTGGATCCATTGCTGGGTGTGGAAGAGGAAAACCCACTCTATTTTTAAATGATACTTCTTTGATAACAGCTTCATGTTACACAGGAGTTTCCCCTTCAAAAGTCTGACAGCAGCGGAATGAAGAGAGCTGTGGGAGGAATTTGTCATCCATATAGCAGCTGATCTGCCTCTGTCCTATTTGGAGTAGAGATGGAAAAATATTTTTGGTTATTCCTTTTCTGGCCAAAAAACAAAAACAAACAAACAAACAAACAAACAACAAAACGGGCTTCCCAATATTCAGGAAACCCACTCAGGAAGAATAGCACAATGTTAAGAATTTGGCACAGTTTGTGACCTATATGTATTTGAAGAACAAGAAGTGTATCAGAAGATCATAGAATCATAGAATCATAGAGTTGGAAGAGACGACAAGGGCCATCTAGTCCAACCCCCTGCCTTGCAGGAACTCCAAATCAAAGCATCCCTGACAGATGGCCATCCAGCCTCTGCTTAAAGACCCCTAAGGAAGGAGACTCCACCACACTCCGAGGGAGTGTGTTCCACTGTCGAACAGCCCTTACTGTCAGGAAGTTCCTCCTAATGTTGAGGTGGAATCTCTTTTCCTGCAATTTATATCCATTGTTCCACATCCTGGTCTCTGCAGCAGCAGAAAACAAGCTTGTTCCCTCCTCAATATGACATCCCTTCAAATATTTAAACAGGGCGATCATATCACCTCTTAACCTTCTCTTCTCCAGGCTGAACATCCCCAGTTCCCTAAGGCATTCCTCATAGGGCATGGTTTCCAGACCCTTCACCATCTTAGTTGCCCTCCTTTGGACCCGTTCCAGTTTCTCCACATCCTTTTTGAATTGTGGTGCCCAGAACTGGACACAGTATTCCAAGTGGGGCCTGACCAAAGCAGAATAGAGTGGCACTATTACTTCCCTCGATCTAGACACTATACTTCTATTGATGCAGCCTAAAATTGCATTGGCTGTTTTAGCTGCCGCATCACACTGTTGACTCATGTTCAGCTTATGGTCTACTTGGACTCCTAGATCCCTTTCACATGTGGTCTCATTCAGCCAGGTGTCCCCCATTTTATATCTGTGCATTTCATTTTTCCTCCCTAAGTGCAGAAGCTTACATTTCTCTGTGTTGAATTTCATCTTGTTAGCATTGGCCCACCTTTCTAGTATATTCAGGTCATTTTGAATTTTGATCCTGTCCTCTGGGGTATTAGCTACTCCTCCTAGTTTAGTGTCATCTGCAAATTTGATAAGTATGCTCCCAATTCTGTCATCCAAATCATTAATAAATATGTTGAACAGCACTGGGCCCAGGACAGAACCCTGTGGGACCCCACTGGTCACTTCTTTCCAGGATGAAAAGGAGCCATTGCTGAGCACCCTTTGAGTTCGGCCACTCAACCAATTACAAATCCATGTAACAGTTAACTTGTCTATCCCACATTTTGCAAGCTTGTTTGCAAGAATGTCATGGGGAACCTTGTCAAAGGCCTTACTGAAATCGAGGTAAACTATATCCACAGCATTCCCTTCATCTACCAAGCTGGTAATTTTATCAAAAAAAGAGATCAGGTTCGTTTGGCATGACTTGTTTCTCTGAAACCCATGTTGGCTTTTTGTGATTATGGCATTGGCTTCTAAATGTTCACAGACTCTCTGCTTAATGATCTGCTCTAGAATCTTTCCTGGAATTGATGTCAGACTAACTGGACGATAATTGTTGGGATCCTCTTTTTTTCCCTTTTTGAAGATGGGGACAACATTTGCCCTCCTCCAGTCTGCTGGGACTTCTGCTGTTCTCCAGGAGTTCTCAAAGATTATTGCCAATGGCTCCGATATCACCTTTGCCAGTTCTTTTAATACCCTTGGATGTAGTTCATCTGGTCCTGGAGATTTGTATTCATTTAGAGTAACCAGGTATTCCTGTACTGTCTCTTTACTTATTCTGTGCTGAAATTCCCCCACTCTGTCCCCTTCTTCACTGTCCTCAGGTTGAGCACCTTTTGCCTTTTCTGAGAAGACTGAAGCAAAGAAGGTGTTGAGCAATTCTGCCTTTTCTCTGTCTCCTGTGAGCATTTTGCCATCTTCTGCACGCAGTGGTCCTACCATTTCCTTCTTCTTCCTTTTGCTGCGGACATATCCAAAAAAGCCCTTTTTATTGTTCTTAACCTCTCTAGTAAGCCTGAGTTCATTTTGCGCTTTAGCTTTTCTGACTTTATCCCTACATGTGCTGGCTATTTGTTTGAATTCCTCTTTGGTGATTTCCCCATTTTTCCATTTTTTATACATGTTCCATTTAAAACTTAGCTCAGTTGTAAGTCCCTTAGTCATCCATACCAGTTTCTTGAGACATCTCCCATTTTTCTTCCTCATTGGGACTGTCTGAAATTGTGCTTTCAGTATCTCCCTTTTGTGGAGCTCCCATCCATCTTGAACTCCCTTCTCTTTTAGTATTCTTGACCATGGGATCACCCCCAGTATTTCTCTAAGTTTATTGAAATCAGCTCTCCTAAAGTCTAGAATTCGTGTCTGACTATGCCTAGCTTCATCTTTCCACTGTATAGCAAACTCCAGGAGGACATGGTCACTTCCACCTAAGGATCCCACCACTTGCACCCCATCGACTAGGTCTTCCCTGTTGTTTAAGATAAGATCTAAGATGGCTGATCCCCTTGTTGCTTCTTCCACCTTTTGGATAATGAAATTGTCTTCCAGGAAGTGAGGAATTTGCTAGACCTTGAGGATTTGGCTGAGTTTGACTTCCAGCAAATATCAGGATAGTTGAAGTCACCCATCACTACTACATCTCTCCTTTCTGAGTGTGTGCTCATCTGTTCTAGAAAGGCATCATCCAATTCCTCTGCCTGAGTTGGGGGTCTGTAGTAGACTCCCACAGTAACATCCCTGTTATTTCCCTCTCCTTTAATTTTTATCCAGATGCTCTCCACCTGACTTCCAGTATTGACTTCCTGGATCTCTTCACTGGTGTAAATATCCCTGACATATAATGCTATTCCTCCTCCTTTCCTGTTTGGCCTGTTTCTCTTAAAAAGGTTATATCCCTCTATTTCTACATTCCAATCATGAGACTCATCCCACCAGGTTTCAGTGATGCCTATTATATCATATTTCCCTTGTTGTGCTAAGAGTTCAAGTTCATCCTGCTTATTTCCCATACTTTGTGCATTAGTGTAGAGACATCTAAGACCATGTGTCCTCTTTACTTGCTGCTTTTGCATGGTTTTTTGCTTCCTACTCTTGGGTCCTTTCACTGTTTGCCTTGTTCCCTCTATGCCACTTGGACTATTCTCTCCATCCCTTTTGCCTTCCAGAATGCTGTCTCCCTCCCCCACATAACTCAGTTTAAAGCCCTCCTGATCAGATTCTTCAGACTGTTGGCAAAAATGTTTTTGCCAACTGGCGTGAGATGAAGCCCATCCCTTGCCAGAAGTCCCTCCTCATGGAACCGCAGCCCATGATCCAAGAATCCAAACTGTTCTTGGCGGCACCATCTACGGAGCCAGTTATTTACCTCTGCTATTTTCCTCTCCCTTCCTGGACCATGCCCTTCCACCGGGAGAAGAGATGAGATGACAACCTGTGCATTCCTTCCCAGAGCCTCATAATCCCTTTTGATATTCTGAAGGCTGTGCCTTGCAGTATCATTGGTTCCCACATGAACCAAAAGAAGGGGGTATTGATCAGTAGGCTTGACAAGTCTTCTCAGCCTCTCTGTCACATGATGGATCTTTGCCCCAGGGAGACAACACACCTCCCGAGACATCTTGTCAGGCCCACAAACCACTGCTTCGGTACCCCTCAGCAAGGAGTCCCCCACCACGACCACACGCCTCCTCCGAGGCTTAGCAGTGGTCGTTCCCTTTGGTGCTATTCTCAGGCTCTCCTGCTCTGTCCCTGACGTCTGTCCCTGCTGCTTTTCCTCATCATCTCTGACAACAGAGAGAGATTCAAAGCAATTCTGCAGCTGCAAACAGCTCACAGAACGTTCCCTGGTTTCCTTACTTCTGTGTGTGACCTTCCTCCAAACATCTACCTCTGTTTTATGTGCAGTGACCTCCTCCACCCCAGCAACTTCCTCTGTGTGTTTCCCACCCAAGACATTCTGGCTTGTTCTGTTCAGGAGAATCTCCTGCTCTCTATGATGCTGGAGTGCAGATATCTGCTCCTCTAGCTGCTGTACTTTCTCTTCTAAGAGGGCTACCAACTTGCACTTAGGGCAGGTGTAGTTCCCCACATCTGTAGGCAAGAAGACAAACATCCCACAGGTGTTGCAGGTGACAGCAGCAGGGCCTTCAGTGTCCATACTGAGAAGTCTTAAAGAGGCACTGAAACAAGACTGTGGGCTTCCCTTGCTAGACTTGGCCTTTGTTCCCAAGCTCTGTCACTGAGTTCAAGTCACGGGGCCTATAGGTATGTAGTGAGCTCCTGGCTACTAGCTCCTTCCAGAGGCAAGTCTCTGATTCACTTCCTCTGATGCTTCAGGCCAGCTTCCCTTCTATTGTCTAAAAACTTCCTTGACTAGATAAGAAAAATGAAAATATTGAAGATCATTCTGCACAGAAATATATGTGAATTTTAAAAATGAAAATTGATTTGTGTGTGTGTGTGTAGAAACCATTCCTTTCAGATAGCCATGTGGTTTATGGTATGGATTATTTATTGTGAAATCCAGTTCAATTTTTAGCTATGTAATGAGCATGGGAGCTTTCATATCCCCCTGCAGCTCCTACAAAATACCAGTTTTTGTTCTAGCTGTTTATTTCTTTGAATTTTATTTCTCCCAAGAATTTTAAAATGACACAGCCTAAACATACTTTCAGTGGAGCAGAGTGTACTTGCACTGTTCATTTTGATTAATTTTTATTTGTTTTGTTTATTTCTCCATTTATTAAAATAATTCAACAATGAAACCTCAACTTACCTTAACATTATTTTGAAAGCAGCTCATTTTTATTCCATTTGCATACAAATTTGCATTTCTTAAGCTTCAGCAGATAGGGAAAGTGGGCACATAATATAATAGTAAATATCTTAAAATCATTTCACACTAAGGCCTGCATCCTGTTAGCGACTTGTACAAGGGTAGGTCCAATGTGAGCCATGTATGTCATGGAGACATGTGTAATGTAGTTCTGTCTGAGTATGCTATGCTGGGTCTACATTTGGATAGATCTTCTTAGGATGAGAAAATTCTGTGTAAGCTGCTTCTCATATTTGATATACTCCCAGGCTGTAATGGCAGAAGAACTGGTACATGAGCTAAATAAGGCACAATCAAGTTCAGGATGGAGCGAAGGGAGTGCAAGAAAGTGTGGAATCTTGTTTTCCTCCTTCAAAAACGTAATATTTAAGGAAGGGCAGGTGAAAATTCATTCATCCAATGCTATATGCATGTATTTCTATAAAAGTCTCCCCTCCCCTGGTCTTTTATTTTTGGAATGGATTAAAGTAAAGGCTCTTTCCTTTGCTAACTTTAGCAGCATATGAGTAGTGCAATGTGCAGTATTACTGTGTTGCTTGGTAACATCAGAATTCTTCTGTCAAATGAGAAGACTTCACATTGCACTCCTTCTTCCATAAGATTTACACCAATTTCTGGCAATGCTCTTGTGGGAAGGAGTTGTTGCATAGACCCACGTGACCTGTAGGTTGCCTTCATTGCTCACAATCATGGGGAGGATCCACTGTATCATAAGTGTTAGTTAGATCCTGTTTGGATTACTGTTATGAACTCTATATGGGGCTGCCTTTGAAGAATGTTTGGAAACTTCAGCTGGTCCAAAGATCTGCAGTCAGATTGTTAACTAGAGTTGGCTACAGGGACCCGCAACTTGTTGCAACAGCTTAATTTACTGCTGGTTTGCTTTCAGGCATTATCCAAAGAGCCAGTTATAACCTTCAAGGATCTATAAGGCTCAGGTTCAGGTTATCTGAAAGAACATGTCCACTTATATGAGCCTGCCTGTGTCTTCAGGTTTTCTGGGGAGGCCCTTTTGGCTAACCCATCATTCCCCCAGGTATGGGAACATGGGAGAGAGCCTTCTCAGTGGCAGCTCCCATGGTGTGCAACTGTCTTCTTAGATAGATTAGACTGGAAGCCTCCTTGCTATCCTCTTATAGGTAGCTGAGGACTTTTCCATTTTGGCAGGCCTTTGAGACTGCTTGCAGGCAAAGCCCATTCATGTGCTATTTAGGCTTCTTTTTAATCATCTTCTTTTTAGAGCTTCTTTTTCATTGTTATTGATAGTTTAATTAAATTTTTAACTTTTGTGCAATGTAAAGTTTTATCTGCATCTGTTTTAACTTTTGCAAATTGGCTTGAGTTCCAGGTTGGGGGAAAAAGCTGGGAATAATAATAATAATAATAATAATAATAATAATCTGTAGTTCTGTTACAGATTTCCAAGCTGCTAATTGTGTCACAAAGAGGATGACTTCCCAGTCCTTTCTCACTGGTGAATGAGGCTATGACAATCAAAAAGCAGCTCCTTGTCACAGCCTCACTTGCTGGCAGAAGCAGTTGGAAACATCTTCTTGCCCCTCAAACAGCATCTTCATTAGGTGAAAAACCTCTTTCACCCAATGAAGCTGCTGGTTTTAAATGCTGGCCTATGGGGGTTGGGCCAGGAGATGCAACTTAGTTACATATATGTATATGTAATTGTGCGGCTAATATAGAATACTGTCTAAATCACCACCACCACCACAACCATGCTGTGGTGGTGCCAGTGTTATTAAAGTGTAAGAAAGGTTCCTCACATGTCTTTGGTGTCTGTTCAGTCATTCTAATTCTAAAACCCCATACTTATTCTAAATGATGTGAAAAATAATAATGATGTGAAAAATAATAACCTCAAGATTGTTTCCACTTTGAGCATGGCTTTTTAGATAGCTATCTTATATTAGATTAGACCATTTGTTCATCTAGCCCTGTATATTGCTGCTCCAACTACCAGTTTACCAACAACCCAAAGGTCTTTTATATCGCCTGTTGTTATCTTTTCAAACTTGAATTAAACCTGAGAAATTCTACATGGAAACTCATGAACTATGTCTCCTTAATTAAAGATAACACTCCTCAAGTTCTCCCCCATACACTAGGGATGGACACCGTGAGGCCATGGAGCTATATATGGCCTTCCAAGGCTGTTTTTTGCCAATCTTTAGCCATGGCAAGGCTGTTTTTACCAAACTTTAGCCATGCCAGACAGGGGTGAATTGCCTCTCTGGGAGACCTCCCATTTTTCAAAACCAAATTTGTGGCCACATCCTTTTGGAAGGGCATTTTTGACAGTCTAGATGGCCTTGTCATTTGCCCTGGACCTGCTGCAGTTGCTGATTCCTGATATATGTTGGCCAACATCTTGCTTCATCAGTGATTGAGCATTTATTTGTAGTTACATCTGACAAATGCCACCCCCTTCCTTTTTCAGCCTGGCACACTCCAACCAGAGGAATCCTGCAGACTAGGGCACTGGAAAATGATAGCTGGAGCTCTTTCCTGGTTGCTGAATGTGTTGAGAACGGGCAGCTGGAGAGACCCCTTAGACTGGTTGTTTTCAATTAGCCTTTTGACTGGGAGAAGAGATGTCATATTCCAGGGCCACAATCCACAGTGCCTCAGAAACCCTCAGCTGGAACACTACCAATCTGAAAAGGTAAGTGTTTGGGACTGCATTTAGTCATTAATGACAATAAATGTGAATCCCCATCAACTATAATTTGATTTATAATCCTGTAACTACTGGATATGATGCCAGACACTTATTAAATCTTTTAAAAATGAATTTAAAACTGATTATCTTGTTTCCCTCAATTAATCTGTTAATGCATCATGATTTCTGAATAACACTTTATACCATCATCCATAATATCTTTTTAGAACAGCTGTAGTGAGATTATTTTGTAGTGATTGTTTTGCACTCATATCTGGATATTCTTTTCCAGATGATAGTACAAGGTTGGTTTGACTTGTTGCCATCTTTGATTTGAGGATTGCAGGCTGTATTTCATTTTATGTGGTGTTTTAATACCAACATTAAAGCCTTGGGCAAGATCAGTTTGGGGTTTTGAGTGTGTTGTCACTGGTAGACTACTAACACATAGCTCTTTTTCTCCTTCTGTTCAGAGTGAGGTGAGACTATGAGTGTCTTAAACTGGGATTTGAGTTCAGGAAAGCTGAAAAGCCACCCCCACCCCATACTTTAGTTCAGGCAAACATAGCAAAGGGATTGTCATCAGAAGGGTACTTTATCCAGATTAATAGCATTAGAAAGGATTGCACTCCCTGATGACCAGTTTAATAATTTGCAGATTTTACTGGAGCCACTGCTACTTTGTGGTGCAGAATTACTTTTACCAGATAAAACAGCTTCTCCTGTACCTGGAGATGGATGCTAAGCCTCAGTGATCCATGCTTTGTTAACCTTGACTTTGAGGATGCCTTTGAAGATGGTCTCAAGACCGTAATGTTTGCGGCAGATTGATTTTTTGATCCAGGCCAAGTTTGTTAAAATATCCTGGTCTAAGCACAGATTTTCTACTGGGGCTCTGGGAAGGGTAGAAGAGGTATCCTGTGGCTTTGGATAAGGATAAGACACCACAGAATAATAAAGGCTGAGCCCTTAAAACATCTACTGTATATACTCATGTATAAGTTTAGAATTTTTTTTAATAAATATATTGACCCCCCAAAAAAACCTGGGTTACAGGTCAATGTAAGTACTTTAACTCTTATCAAAAAAGGAACCATCCCATTCTTAGTAGAGTGGTGAAAGTTAAAAGCTTAGTCCATACTGGGAGCACCTAAAAGAAGCTCTGCTTCCTCTACTCACTCAGGCGCTTCTGACCTTTTGAATTCCTGGGTGGGAAAATAGTGGTGGTGGCAGCTTTTGGCTTTACTGTAGTTTCCTTCTCATCCATCTAGCCTTTAGGAGGGCACAAACAGATATGCCTGCAGAATTTTAAAATTCTTTCCCATTGTTTCCCTTTGATTAATCCTCTACATATCTTGTTACACACCCCTAAGTTTAACTTTGACTTATCCATGGGTCACATCAAAATCCATAATTTTGGACCCCAAAACTTCCTTTGGCTTATACATGAGATCAACTGATACTCGAGTATATGCGACAATCAGTGTGCATTATTACTTTGAAGAACTCGAGATCTCTATTCAGAACAGAAACAGTATGTGGTATGAAATATATGAGTGAAGGCTGGATTGGGACCAAATGATCTGAATAACTTAGGGTGTCATGTGTCATCTGGGATGGTTTACAGTTCACTACATAGCTCAGTTCAACATGCTGGTTTTGGCCTACAAAGATTTTGAAACATTGGTACTTGATATAATAGCTGAAACACTGGTCATGACAAAACTGCACCTGCAGTTCCACAACTCTTTCCACCATGGGCAAGTGTTAAGCCCCAGAGAGGCACTTTCAATGCCATTGAATGGCTGTGAAGTAATGGGTGGGAGAGGTGAGGTGAACAACAAAGAATTGGCCTGTCTCAGCTGCAACTGCAGTCAGAGGGTAAGAAAACCAAAAGAAGAGATGGAAAGAATTCTTGAAAATATTCACAAAATAGTCAAAAATGTTTTTAAGGTGTTGAAGAATATTCCTGAGAAGAGTCATGGATTGTCAAGCATCTTCACAATTCAGGACTTAAGCTGTGCAAAATATTTGTGTGTGTGTATGCCTTCTTTGTGCATTCAAAACAAGAGATACATGCACAAAAACCACAGCTATGCCCAACTACGACACTAACAGAAGACAGTGTCTTTTTCTTTATGTACTCACCTATGCTAAAGTCATCTACAGTGACTCTTCAGTCTGTGCTACCTTTTTTTGGAAGTTCACAAGTGAACATAAGAAAGAAGACCTTTTTGTTAGGTCCAAAACACATTGCAGAAATAATCCAGTTTGAGAGTGCTTTAACTGCCCTGGTTCAATGCTAGGTAATTCTGGGAACTATAGTTATGTGAGGTGTTTAGCTTCCTCAGAGCTCTAGTGCCACAATAAACTCCAATTCCCAGGATTCCCTAGCACTGAGCCAGGGCAGTTACAGTACTCTCAAATTGGATTGTTTCTGTAGTGTGTTTTGGACCTTGGTGAATTATGTGACCCTGGTTATCAAATGGCTGCCTAGTGCATATTATATTATATTTATTAAATAGATTTAATTTTTCATTTGAATTGCATTTCATTGTATCGACAATTGCACACATTTTCAGTTTTTGGTTTGAAATTGATAGCATTCAGTCATACATCCTACCCAACCACCTCATTATGGCATGAGACTGGGGACCTGTCACAAGAAGGAGTGTGTGGAATAGTTGTGATCTCCATCGGTGAAGGTTTTACCCACACTGATGAAATCACAGATATACAGGTACTCAAGATTTCTCGTATTGTCCTTTGTTGTTGTTGATGATAATAATCATTGTTAAACTTAGGGAATGTATTTAATAGATATTTCATAAATACAAATAAACGAAAGAACAACCTATCAATTGACTGTTAATTCTATAATACATTCAGTTTCCAATTTGAAGCACTGCATCGAATGAAACACTGAAAATTATTCACACCTAGAACTTGTATTTGCTGCATTCACATTCCCTCTTTGGGTGCCTAACTGTACTTCGAAATGCTCCGCTGGTATTTTAAGTTACTGCAATGCTAAAAATTATGGCATTAAAGGAAAATTATTAGGTCTATGTGTGCAGAATTCTTCTTTGAAAGGGAATGTCCTCATTTTGCCTCCCCCCATCACCACCCTGCACGGCTCTCACTTAACCTCAACCGCTCAGAAAATATATCACTCTCACCTCTCATGGAGGATCTAACATGATAAGCAAACTGAAAACTTCTTATTTCCTGACTTGCTATAAAAAAAGGAATGGCCCTTACATACCTGTGGACAGAAAGTGACAGAAACAGCCAGGGCTTTGGGAAGAACATTTTATTGCTAAGCATATCCTTGAACAAAAAGGCAATTATGAAAAGAAAAGAACAGGAGAAAAAAGGGGGGATGGAGGGAAAGGGGGAAAAAAGCAATAACAACACAATAATGTTAAAGAAAGTCTTCAAGGTTATCTCCATAAAACAGTAGGGATATGGTAAAAGCCCACATACAGAAATGCACATGTTCCCAAAAAATTGTCCAATAGAAACAGACACCAAAATAATTTTAAAAAGGAACAGAAACATGGGTTTTCTCAAATTTAAAAAAAAAAAAGATAAAGAAAGAAAGCAGAAAATCATTTCACAAGACTCCAAGACTTCAAGAACAGCAGCAATCTTTTACAGACATCAAGGTATAATCATCTCTGTATATGTTCGGCCAGTTAAGTTGTCTAAAATCGTGCTTTCATACCTTTGAAAACCTGTCTATTTCCCCCCTTCTGTTGTAGTGTAAAAATATAATTAAAAATAATAATAAAAAAACAAACCTCACACACACTGAAAAGATTTTGTTAGCCAGGTAAGCCTCTTCTCAAATCATATGAGAAGGCTGCCTTTTTTATTTTGTTCTCATGTGCGTGTGTGCATTGGATAACACTTCTTCATAGTCAAAGATTCATGCGACTTATAAACACCAGCAAGAGTAGATTTCTAAACCTAAACAGCTGATTAGATTTCATCTGTACACAGAAAAATTGTACATTTCTAATATGCCAGAGTCCTCTTAGAATTCTTGTGTGTTTTCCCAGTTTCTCTCCTTCATTCTCTCTGTCTCTCTTTTTTGCTTTTTGCTTTTTTTTTTGCACATGATATTTGTGGCCAAAAACACCCAGTTGGTTATTTTATACAGTAAGTTGCTCTCTTTCAAAATAATGGAAGAAAAATTTAAAAAAAACCTCAACAAACAAAATTAAATACATTGAATATAAATAACAGCCCAATGAAACCTCATAGCATTATGTACATCAGGGTACCCATCTAGAAATTACACCATCCAGAAAAAAAATTGTAGTAAAATATGTAAACAAAATCTTATTTTTTTTATCTTAAAATCTTTTTGACACAGGTAACTGTGACAAAGTTAAAATGCACACTCTTTTCACATTTTTAAAGTTTAGCTTTTTGTTGTTTTGTAAAAACATTTTTTCTTTACAACATTCTCATTTCATATTAAGACTTTGACAGCATCTCTGTTCCAGTCGTTCCATCAAACATACCATGATAAATATATCTGTATATATATATATATATTTATATATATTATACTATTAATAAGCTTCTTTAATTTTTTTATTTCTGTGTGTCATAATGACTTCTTAAATTTATCTTCTTTCATATAAAAGAGAAGGGAAAGGGGGAATCGGGAAAATGGAAGGACAGTGAACCAGTAATGTAAATCTACAAAATTAAAACTGTTATATATGAAACACGCCTTCATGATTTAAAAAACAACAACAACCCACCCCTATTTCGTACTCCTCTGTGACATATTTTTTTGGCTTGTATGACATTTTGTGGTTCTTGCCACAAGCTGAACTCAGTATAATCTTTTCAAATGTTGAATTCAATTGATTACTATGGGTTATTCATGCATTGTCATCAGCCAAGAAATTAAAATCAAGAGAACTGCTCCTTAGTTTTGCTTCATGTACTCTATTCAAAATGGCTACATATATTTATTTATTTATTTGGTTTCTAAATTCCCCCCCTTTTCTCTAGAGTTTAGCTGTGCTAGGATATACTAAATGGTAGGCAAATTACAGCCTGTCATCCCTAGTCAAAGAAGAGAACTCCGTTTCAACTTCCTATGACTTTACTTTTATTTTAAAACATGGGGGCCAGATCTGGGGTGTGTGTCTGTGCATGTGTGCTAGTTTCCAATTTTCCATGGCTCTCATTCTCAGCATCATCACCATCACTGTCACCCCATCACATTTTTTTACGTTAACAACTTACTGCAGACAACAGGTTCAAGAGACAACACAATCTGATATGTAGAGCAAACACCGTGGTAGAACTTGAGTTCATATATGGCAATAGTCTTTCTTTATTAAAAAAAAATCCCCAAGTTTTCTTCTTGACTTATGTCCTGGCTCATTCTCCCAAAAACTCTCACAGAAATTAAAAAAAAACTCAGACAGAAAAACATAATGAAAACCCCAAACCATTTATTTTTCTTTCCCCCCTCACATCTTGGAAAATGATACGTAGGCTGGGCATGGCCAGATCAGTTCTGTTTTGTTTATAACATTTGCATTTTTTTCCTTTTTCTTATTTTTTTTTGTATTTTTTTAAAATAATTAAACTGAAAAAAATTAGCATACAGTCAAAGATCATGAACATCTTTAAAGACTCACTTGGAGATACGAAACAAGTAAGCCGTGAAGTCTTCTGCCCTTGCAGAAAAGTTCAGCTGAGGAGGAGGTCTGAAGGCTTTGAAGTCCACCAACATGGTTAATGCTGCATAGGCCTTCTTCAGAATGCTAAGTGTGCTTTATAATACAGTAGGGCAGAGTTTGAGGACTCCAAGCAATGACTGAAAACTCAGCAGTCAACGGCTGAAAGGTTTATTCTCAATATTTGTTTTAAACCACAAACTGCAGCTCCCAATCTTGTTAGCTGTTAACAGTTTCGATTCAGTTATAGCTCATTAAGTATTTATATATTTATATATATAAATAAGTATTTTTTTTTACACATAATATTCTTTGTCCTTGTTTTTCTGTTTCTTGTGGCCGCTCTTTGTGCTCTGTTGCTTCTCCTTCATGAGCGTGCCATTGCTCTGGGCCGAGTTGCTGATGTAGTTCCGCGTCTCATCCACCTGATAGGACCCCTCGTCCCTGTTCCTGTACTTGTACATGGCGTACAGGAGGATCAGGATGCAGAGGGCAGCAGCAGCCACAATGCCGACGACCATCCCCGTTGTGCTGCTCGACTCACGGACCACCTCTGAGGCCCCCGGAACCCGTCTGATTCCTGGCTCCGTGGGGTTTGCTGTGGGCACATTACGGAACATGGGGGAAGTTATTAGCGGGCTCTTCAGTTTTGTGCTGTCTAGCTCATAGGCAGTGGGCAACGGAAGCAAGACTATGTCAGGCTGGGGTTTGAGGTCACGGTTATTCATGTTGCCGGCTGGCAATTTGGGCACCATCCCAGTCGAGGACGAAGCTGTGGAGCGGATCAGCTCAGGGGACAAAGCTGTGGTAGTAGTCCTACCAGTTTCGGAGACTTTGTTAGGTCTAAAGTCCTTGGCTTCCCACTTGGGTGCATGTGCTTTGTAGCCACCTTCGAAGATTGAAGTGGAAAGACTCTTATCTGTTACCAAGGAGAAGGTGGTGTAAAAATCTTCATCATCAGTAGGGGGTAGGTTAGAGTCAAAGGTTTCCCCTGAGCCATACCCAGATATCACCAAGCCATCATCATCACAACCATCGCTGCCTTGGTCCGACAAGCAAGGTAACCCCGCCTCAGAGGTCATGGACAGGGAATCTTTGGTGGTCTCAATAATGGTGAGGAGGGGGCGGAAGGTAGTGGGGAGTGTAATGAAAGGTGCACGAGTAGCAATAGGAGGGATATCTAAAGGGTCTTCTACAAGAAGAGGGATAACTAATTCACCTCCTGGATAGAAAACAAAAAGAAAAACATTAGTACATCTTGCATACAGTGCATTATCAGATGTTCAATTCACCCAACTGAAAGAGTGTGTGTGAGCTTTGATGGCAGCTGGAGGGGTGAGCTTAAAGTATAAGCCAGCAGGTTTCACATCCTTTTCTATTCCTATGAGCACAACCTTTCTAGAGCTCTCTGCAGCCTTCTCACCCAAGTCACCTAGGGGAAGGAGAGGTCAGGTCTATAATTTTAAGACTGGACAAAAGCAGAATCTGTGTGATTTGGTTTTTGAAGATACTCTCAAAATGACTTGCAGAATTCAAACAGGTTTCTAGTAGGTTAATAGTTCACTCAATATTTGATACTTTTTCAGAATATCGGTCATTCATTATACCTATGTCTTAGTAGACTGTAGCTGGCTTTAGGGAGAAATAGCATGGTCATCTAAGCTGAGGGGTTTTTTTTTCACTTTTACATATATTTGGTTTCTTCATTTGGGGCAAAACACAGCAGCTTGTCTGATACACAACTCTCATAAAGTGCTATTCACAGCTATGGTTTGAATTTACAACTAAGTAAAATGGATAAATGAGTGGTTTAAATCACTAACTGAGAGATGTTTGAACAAAAATGTCTTGTAACATTTCATGCCCAGCTGTCAGATGAACTTCACACTGAAGCCTTATGGGTAGGAGTGAGAGATGTAACCTTCAGAACATAACCTATCTAGAAAATTTGGTAGGAACTAAGCCCTACTTTGAAGTTTCTCAATCATGCTTCCTATATGACTTCTATCAGAGGAGCATGGAAGTGTTACTTTTCAAGACTAAAACTCCCAAAATTCCCAGAATGGCCACTGAGTAATGAGTATGTGTCATTGCAAATCACTGGGGCAATTTAATCTGAGCTAACCTATTCCATTGGTTCAACAACTCTGGTGATCCTATGCTGAACCCATCATGGGTTTTTCTTAGAAAGATTTGTTCAGACGGAGGTTGCCATAGCCTTCCTCTGAGCTTGAGAGAATATAGCTTGCCTAAGGCCACCCAGTGGGTTTCATTGGATGATCAGGGACTTCTACCCAGCACGCAAACCACTAGCATGGGGTTCCATGAATTATAGTCCCCAAAAATGTAATTGTAGAAATGTACTTTTATAAGCTTGGTTCATAACATAAAGCAGAAGATTCCAGAGAGCATTTTCCTAGTTGCCAGAAGTTTCCAGAGAAGCTTCATTTCACTGTATGGTATGAACCAAGCTTTAAAATTACATTTCTACAATTACATTTTTGGGGACTAACCAAGAAAGTATGAACACTGTCCCTACTGGGTAAGAAATTCTGGGAATGGTTGTCCTTCAAAGTAATGTTTCCAAGCTCTGGAGACCAGCCCTGCTTTTGTTTTCACAGTATTAACCAGTCGTTTGGCCTGTAAAGCCAACATTTGCTAGACTGGAACATAAAATGAAAGTTTCTCATTTTAAATTGAGTGTTGGGTCCTTGGTATCTGCTATATCTGCTACGGTTTTGTTCCAGGACCCCCTATGGATACCAAAATCTGAAATCCCATTAAATAAAATGGCATAGTAAAACTGGGTCCGTTATATAAAATGGCAAAATCAAAATTTGCTTTTGGGTAATTATATGTGTGTGTGTGTGTGTGTGTGTGTATTTTTTCAAGCTGTGGATGGTTGAATCTGAATAAATAATCTGTGGATACAGATTGACTACTGTATTTGTTGAATAGTCTCTTGCTTGAACTCAAGGGGGCTGTTTTCCCCCCTATCTTCTTTTTCTCTCCCCCACCCCCCACATCTGAGCTCCAATTAGTATATGTTGAGGATTCAACACATATTTTTAAGATCCTCTAGATCCAAAGAAAACATAAGAGAAAAGTGTTGTTCTTACCAGAATCTTAAAATTAACCTCTTCCCTCTCCCTGCCTGCTTTGTACTTCCAGCAGAAGGTCACACATTTATTGAAATGATTTGTGCTGACAACAGAATGCTTCAGGATGAAATAGAAAGGAGCAGTTAAAATGACTTCTTCTGCTGCATTAGTGATGCCAGATCAGCTTCTATTTGGTCAGATAAAAAATGCAACAGATATAATAAGCAATCCATTCTCAGAGGATTGAGGTCTGCCTGGTGAAAAATGGTAGTCTAGAACTGACAAATATCCAAGATCAGCTGTACAATTTCATTCTTTTTTTAGAATAAGCACTCCATACTCCTTAAAGTTAGCATTTTAAAATCTGGGACATAGACTTGTTTGATAGGGTTGTGCTTTCCTTTAAATTAGCAATATCACTAGGGACATAAAAGGTCTACTTTAGCCTTGAAGGCTGCCCTGCATTTTGCTTTATGAGTGTATTTATAGATATATAATTCATACCTCTGGGGCTGCTCTCTAGTAAGGGTCTTTCTGACACTGGAAAAGATGGAGTGTTGAAAATTTAATAAGAACCTCTCTGAACTGTGCAGATGTTTGTGAGAAAAACATGAATGTATGGGGCCATAAGTAACCAAAGTTTTTTTTGGGGGGGGGGGAATAGAGTGAAGAAAAGAAGCTAAAACCCTCTCCATTCCTCATTTTTATGACAAAGATAATTTCACTGGTTTGCCAGTCATGAAAGAGATGTAGGGCCAAAATCGAAAAAAGAAAAATTATTGAAAGGGTCTCGTTCAAAGTCTCATGATGACTATAAGGAGAGAAATGCAACAATCCTTCTGCCTCTTCCAGATGTGGCAGAAAGGCTTTTAAATATCAGCCAGAAAGACTGGCACAGTGTATCTTCATTGTCAGATGTTTGAATTTCAATATCTAAAGCCTCTCATTTGCATTTCACGTTTGTTTCTTCACACTGCAACTCAGGTGTACTTTTAGGGAGAAACATATTCTGCTTTGGAAAAAAACCTACAAATGTTCCTTTTTAGAAAGAAAGATTGCAAGTTTGTATTTGCATACCTCCTTATTTGTATGTATGTATTTATGTATGTATCTATGTATGTATAAATAAATAAATAACGGGGGGGGGGGAAGACTGTGCAGTTTTAAAATCCCCCCTGAGATCTGCATCCTTGCCAGTTTTTTATGGGCAAAGATGAGAAAATATTGAACTCACATTGAGCTGCTGGTGGAAACCTGAGGCTAATGTAAAGCATTTTTAATAGTATTTCACTTGTCTCCAATTTATTTGATTGAAATTGGCAGACAATACTACAAAGAAGGGACCTTTCTCTTCCATTGTGGAAACCTCAGGAAAATATTTACGTCCCTCTACCTTGGACTGTATAAGATCACACCCTTTTCAAATATTTGCAATGAAAAATGTCATTCCCAATAGGCGTCTGGAGCGAACTGTTGGAAGTACTGATAATAGGAATAAAGGATATTAGGCATTCAGTCAGTTCATAGGCGAAACTGTTGTTTATCACCCAAATTCTGTGCCCAATACAAACATGACAATTTGTATAAGTGAGGCTTGTATGTCTGTAACCTACAAATGAGTAAATCTGTCGTTTTATTTCCACAGAGCTCTCCATCTTCTCACTCCATAGTCTTAGGTATCTTTGCTTTTAAGATTTTCAGGTATCTATCCATTGAATGGATGCACATCTGAATGTACTATGAAACTGTGAATGTTCTCCATTGCTTTCTACCCAATCCATATTCAGATTAACTCTAGGCTGGCATCTTGTTAGTGAGGTTTGATGGCAGATTAAACTGTTGTGACTTCTTTGGTAACTGTTCTAACCACATAGTGACTAATGTTCTCCCAAACAGACCTCTTCAGTGTGACATACCCACTCCGAATGATAGCCATTTCAAAGTTAATAGTGAATGGGAGGAGCAGCAGAGACACATCCAGCTATTTTGCTTTTGCTGGATATACAGCAATAATGTCATTTTCATCTCAAGGTTCCTCAACACCAAAATGGCCATTGGAGATGGAACTGTCACACTGAAAAGGAAGGTGAGTGGGAGGACAGAGTGCAATGTCTGTCTATCTATCTATCTATCTATCTATCTATCATCTGACTATCTATTGGTAAAGGTAAAGGTATTACCCTTTGACAAGGTTATCAAGTCGTGCCTGACTGTAGGTGGCAGTGCTCATCTCCGTTACTAAGCAGAAGAGCTAGTGATGTAAAAGATGACTCTGTGATCATGTGGGCATAGATAGAGAGATCATCCTAGACAGATTATCATGGACAGAACATCCATCTATCTAGAGTACCATATACACTTGTGTATAAGTAAAAAGAAAGTATACTACAAAATTGATGCAGAAAACCTAGGTTGACTTATACCCAAGTCAATATGGTAATAAGACGGCAGGGAGAGCAATAAATTTGCTCCCTAAGCCTCTTTCCAGCCTGACTGCTTCTAGAGGCGGTAGCTAGGCTGGGAAGACACAAGAAAGGTGAAAGTTCCCTTCCCAAACATCTTCCCAGCTTGGTTGCCTCTGGAGGGGCAGCTGGGCTGGTAAGATGCAGGAGAAGGGCGCAGGACATCCTTTACATCCATGAATATGTGCCCTTAGGTTTTATCCTCGACTTATGCATGGTTCATATAAAGATCCAGAATTTTTGTCCCAGAACCTGCCCTAGACTTATACACAAGTATATATGGTATTTAAAAAGGGCTCCCGGAGTGGTTTACAAATTGTTGATTTGACAGTTCCCTGATATCAGGCTTACAATCTAAATAAGTTAGGAAACATAAGAAAAAGATATTTACTGGATTGCTATACTCACAAATGTTAAATATACCTACAAGGGGCTTAGGCTAGAAATGGAGGGATAATGCAGTTGTATCTCAGATTCTTGAGAGTGCTTAGAGCTTGCTTTGAGTGAAAGTTGCTTTTTGAAGTTTGTGAGACATGATCCTATCTACACTGTATTCTGATATGCTCATTTTATTCAAATTGAGCCCTGCACATTGGTTAAGGAGACAGAGGCCAAGTTTTAACTATATCTTGATTTACAGATGGGGGGAAGAAGGTGAGAGCTATGCCTCAGTATCCTTTCAATCCATCTATATTAATCTTGCAGAACTAGCTGGCTATACCAATTTGAGGTCCTCATGAAAGCTGTTGTCATCTTAGATCTCTTCCTTTTTGCCAAATATGGTTTTCACTGGGTGTCGTTACTGATTTTTTTAAAAAAATTATTTCATATGCAGCAATTACAACTAACTAACCCATGTGAATTACTTTTTCTAGTCAATTAGCAGCAGTATTTCTGGCCAATTTTCTTTATTGTATCAGACTTCAGGTGTATGTTGTGACCTTTCAAAAATCCCATCTGTTTAGACAGATTGAAATCGTTTCCTTTTCCTTTACAAAATATTTTCAGGAAATAAGAAACTTGATAACATAGGAAACTGGACCAAAATAACTTAAACATGGTACCCTAGTGAATGATACCATGGTTTGATTTTCAACACTTATCTTCAACTGACTTATAGTTTCAGAGAGTTGGATGTAGAATATGATGCTAGAATAGTACACTTGAGAGTATCTTCTTGACCAAAATAGAAGGGGGAATGTAAAACACTACCATTTAGGAAATATGGTAAATTCATTTGTAGAAATACCCCTAGTGGACTTTGCATCGTGAATAACAAATTTTCTTTTGTGTATGGCTTACCCACCCTACAAGAAAAAATATAAAAGGAAAAGGAAGAAGTCTGCTTGAGAATGGTGGCTCATAAATGGAAAATTACTACTGGTTCTGTTAACCCTCCCCCACAAAAGCATGTAATTATCAGGAATACATAACAAATGAAGATCACAAAAGCCAATATCAAAACAATAATCTTGCAAAAATTAAATCAAATAATACATATACAGAAAGAAAAGCGACTGTACACTGAAAAATAATAAATTTACAGCAAAGGTTAAAAGCTCAGAACTAAAAGCAACAATAGCAATCCATTCACATTAATAAAAAAAAACTAAAAGAGAAAACCTAAGATAACAGCAAATATAAATCATACACAAAAAAGAAATCCAAAACACAATTCCTTTAAAAAAAACACCCCTAAATACACGTATAAACATAGTCAGAAGAAAGCATCATACCAAGTCGATTTCATATTGTCAACTTACATCAACAAATTGCCCGCATGTTTTTTGGCATGAAAGAAAAATTTATAAAAGAAAGTTGTGTAAGAATGCTCTTGGACAAGCAGAATTGCCACATTCGAGAAACGTTTGTCTTTTATTATTTTGCTGTTGTCGTTTTGTTTCTTTTTTCTTTTTTTAAAAAAACTTTTTTTATCAAAATGTGTAGTATTTTCAGTTTTTTTAAAATATAATAATTATTTACGACAAAGGGTGATACAGGGAGGCAACAACACATACATCCACACCACATAACATGAAAAGAAAAAAAATCATAACCCTGCACTATAACAAATTGGAACTTTTTTACTACTGTGTTTTTCTGTTGTTGTTCTTGCAAATTCAGAATTTTCCTTTTTAAAAAACAAATTCTCATGTTAAGATTTCTAGATTTTTAAAAATAAAAAGATGCTCCCTATCGTTATCGAACTTGTCTTTGATTTACTTTCTTTTCTACAGATCAGTGGTGTAATACCCAAACCACTGCTCACATGCAATCCCAACATCAAGAGGACTTACATAATAGCAGTGTTCTGCAGATCACACCATTAAATGGTGTTTGAGAACCAACTTATTTGTCTTTTCTTTCTTTCTTTTAAAAAAATTGTTTGGATATAGCTCTCTAGTTTTTTCAAAATACATTTTCTTTTCTTTTTCCCTAAAATTTGGAGTGTGTGTGTTTTAAGGAATGGATGACTGCACATAAAATTTTAAACAATGCTAAAGAAAGGGTGGGTGGGAGAGTGAGGGGGGGGGGACTTATGGGAAGAAAAGATGCCTTGGGTGGATGGAGTTGGGGGTGTACGGTCTATGAGTGTACTACACAGATGAAGATGATGGGAGTGAATGTGTAAGTCAGTTGCCATGTCCATGTAAGTGCGGAACGGAGTGATCTAGCAGCATTAGAGCTTCTGGCTGTAAGGAAGGGATGGGCAATATACAAAAACAAATGAGCATATTCATGCCCATCAACAAAAAGAAAGAACAGAACTCTAACATTGACAATCTCACAAACCCTAAGCTGCAACTTCTTCAACATGCAAATTACAAAAAATTACTAAGAAATATAATAGTAATTAGAATTACAGTTTTGTTAAAGTTCTCAAAGAATAAGAACAGTTCAAACTTTTTCCCTACTTAAAAACCAGTAAAATATACAAACTAATAATAATAATAATAATAATAATAATAATCAGATAAAAATGAAAACAAGGAAACTAGAATTTATGCATAGGAACTAGAGTAACTTCAACTGCAGCTCTGCTCAGCTTCATCTCCTTATTGTAATCTTTCTTAGAAAGTGTTTAATATTTGAGTGTCAAGTCAGATTGGGGTATAAGTGTTTGCAGCCACAATTGTTCCAAAGTAACAGGGTTTGTTTTGTTTTGTTGTTTTAGTGCTTTCACAATCCTTGCCCCCATCTTGGATTTAATGGATGTGACAATTATGCCATCAACAGGAGTGCATTTGTTTTTAAAAAATGTAAGCCTGTAGGATTCTGCAGTTGAGGTAGTCCCTTATATAAAGGGGAGAGGGAGGTAGAAGGGAAAAATTCAGAAAACAATTCAATAATGCTTATGTAGTTAGGTTGGAATAAACCAAATCTAAGATAGAAATCCAACATTTGAAAAGAAAAGACATCAAAATAGGCATACTTAAAGAAAAGAAAAGAAAAGAAAAAAAGCACTTTATTCCCAGCAAGAAGGGAGAAGAGAACGACTATTTGAGTTTTAATTTTTTTTAAAAAAAATACTTGCAAAGGAAAAAAATCCACACACTTTGAAAGATGAACAAACCAGATGCACACACCAAAAAGGAACAGACAAAGCAGTCTAGGGACACTTTTATCATTTCAAATTCTTTCTTTTTTCCCCCAATGGCTTTAAGTCTCATTAAAAAAAAAATCAAAATATTTGGCAGGGGGAACAGCCACTAAAAACCACCCTCCCTTTTACATTTGCTTTTTTTAATTAAAAAAAAAGCTAATTGTCTTTATTTTTTTTTAAACAGAAAAAGTAAATAAATATGGGGGGAACGTGCAGTCTGGATGTACGTCATAAATAGACATAGGAAAATATATAAGAAATTGGCTGAGATTGACAAATGGGTTATAAAATAGCTTCATTTTACTGTAGGATGTTAATAATAATAATGCATGCTTAAAGTAAGTTGCATTTAGGGAAAGTAGAAGAAACAACAGCAAGCTAGGAGTGGAAGGGGGAAAGGGAGGGGGAGGTAGGTTAGCAAAGGAAGCGATTCAAGGAAAAGGGTGGTTGCTGATATGTCATTCCACAACTGTTCAGTAGGGGCAAAGCACATTCCAGAGAGCACTGTGCAAGCTACAGGAGAGAGAATACGGGCAAACAGAATGGAAACTGGAGTCAACACTAGCAAATCAATTGGTAGCTCTTTATAACACTGGATTAGGCCCATCTGAACCAACCATACAGTCCTTGTTGACCGAGTTATCAAATCTTAACCAATAAGCAACAACACTGTACTGGATGGATAGTCCTATAGGAATTATAAACATATGAGCATTTCTAACTTATTACTGAATAGGGCATTCACAGCAAAATTACTCCCAAGTGAACATTCACAGGACTGCAGTCTTAATAGCATAGGTGAATGCTCTCCATCCCCTCAAATGCAGGAGAAACTTTTATTATTGTATGGAAGAAAAGTTTTTTTTTTAAAGTAATACATCACATAGTAATAAGTAATCAGAAACAGAATATAACTGTTAATATATAAAGATTTGGGATGCAAAGTCATATACATGTAACGATAAGGACTGCAGGGTTGGATCTTCTGCATATTATTAAGAGGTGCTATTAATCAGCAAGATCTTAATAAGCCATTGGGCTTTGCCAATATTAGAAGCCAATGGAGAGCAATATCATTACAAATACAATAAAGATGTTGAAAAGCTCAGTTTACTGGGTATTATTCAGAGGATGACTAGTTGTACTTTCAGACCCCACTGAGAAAGCAAGGACTATTGCCAAGGGCATGGATGAAAAATCCACAATTCAAAAATAGAGAAAGAGAATCAATAAATCCACTGACATAGTCTTGGGTGTCTTATGGAAAAAAGTGTCCCAGGCTGGATGTGACTTGAGGAGGTAATTAGAGAAGGATGAGGAAGTGCCTCACCGCCATGTAAAAGCAAAAAATGTGAAGCCACCCTGGCCATGAGAAACCCACACATGGCAAGAATGACCTCTGCCTCTACTGGAGGTGTGCACTGGAAATCTATACTACCCCCTTTGCGGGGGGATGGTTACATTTGGAAGCAGGTCAACCAGGACAAAGAAGCCTGGCTGGGTTAACTTCAGGGACAGTATGATCAATATGCTTTGTTGATTGGACAAAACCCAGCTGAGTAATTATTGAGATGACTTTTCATGAATTCAGATTTGGGTTTTTTGTTTGTTTGTTTGTTTTGTAGAATTCAGAAAACTAAGAATACTCAACTTTACATAGCACGATCACCTGCTTTTATCAAAACTCTGAAAAATAAAGTCCCTGAGTGATATTTCCTACCAGGCTCCTTAGCCTCTGGTCTATTTCAGTCTCCAGAAATTTCACAAACGGGCAACCATGACTTGCCTTAACTTCTAAATAGTGATTCGCGTTCTAGAAGAATTGTTTTACAACTCCATGATCTTTCCCATCTGGCTATTCAGACATTTCAGCCAATTAGAATTTATTTTATTCAAGATCCACAGCACTAGCACTCTACCAGAATACTATTGCTTTACATCCAACATTACTTATCACAGTAAATCTTGAACTGTTTTGGCCTTCAAACAATACAACATGGAGCTGTCATCCCTGACCCATAACTTGTGCACTATGCTGTTCTGTGTGTGACACCAGAAAAGAAACACATCCACATCAATCCACCAAGGAGGTTGCAATTATCAGTAAAAAGAAAACAATCGATCAAGCCCTCGGTATAATGGTGTGTTCTCTGAAATAAAATATTGAAATGCTACAGATTTGCTCACCAAGTGATATCGTTCATTCATTTTCTAAACATTTCATGTCATGTATTCCAATGATGTACTATTTACTTGGTTACCATGCATTACATTTGCAAATAAAGCACTTCTTCAACTCATCAACCTGTTAGATCTTTCTCTTTTCTGTAATTGCTTTATTGTGAAGGAGGTATTGATTTTCACTGAGTGAATGGATGCTGAACATTTTTTAAGGGAATGTTCAAAAATTAGATTGCACAGGGGCGGGGGGGGGGGGGGGGAATCACAGGGACCTGGCAGGTTCAGGCCCGAAACACATGGGCTGAATGAAGTGGCTTCTGGCCACTTTGCGGGCATGGCATTTATGTGATTTTGTTGTTGTCAACTGCCCTCAAGTCGATCTTGACCCATGGCAACTCTGCTGATGTAACATCTCTAAGACCCTCTATCCTCCACTGTTCTACTCAACTCCTGCAAACTCATGCTCGTGATCTCTTTAACAGAGTCCATCCATCTTGCGTGTGGCCTTCTTCTCTTTCTACTACCTCTACCTTTCTTAGCATTACTGTTTTTTTCCCCAGTGATTCGTGCCTTCTCATGATGTGTCCAAAGTACAACAACCTGAGTTTTGCCATCTTGGCTTCTAGAGAGATTTCTAGCTTGACCTGCTCCAGGACCCATTTGTTTGTGTGGAGTCAAAGGCTTTCATGGCCGGCATCCATAATTTTTTGTGGAGCTTTCGGGCTATGTGGCCATGTTCTAGAAGAGTTCCTTTCTGACGTTTCGCCAGCATCTGTGGCTGACATCTTCAGAGAAACTTAAGATACCAGCCACAGATGCTGGTGAAACGTCAGAAAGGAACTCTTCTAGAACATGGCCACATAGCCCGAAAGCTCCACAAAAAAAATGTGTTTGTCTTTTTGGCTGTCTATGGAATTCCTTAGATCTCTTCTCCAGCACCACAGCTGAAATGACTTTCTTAACTGTCCAGCTCTCACATCCGTACATGGCAATAGGGAATACAATGGCTTGTGAAATTCTACTTTTTGTGCTCAGTTGTATATCCTTGCATATTAGGATCTTTTCTAGTTCTTTCACAGCTGTCCTTCCCATTCTTAATCTTCTTTTGATTTCCTGGCTGTATTCTCCATTTCTATCAATATTTGTTCCCAGGTATAAGAATTCTTTTACTATTTCTGTTTCTTTGTTGTCTACATGCTCCCATAGTGACTGGAAACTGCTTCAACACGACCCTCTAGTCCAAAGGACTGGATTAAAAAGGAGCTGTTTTAATCCAGCTCCTGGGTGGCATGGATTGGAACCACAGGTGGCAGCCTGCTTTGGGAGCAGGTCATGGAGTTGCTGCAGTTCTTGCTCAATTGCAGTTGGAGTGGTCAGAGGCTGCTCTTTCCTGGCCATGTGCTTTGCCCAACAGACACCTTTCTTTTCAGTTCCTTCACTGATACATTATTGGAGGATACACTGCTTTTCCTTTGCTAAAGCTGGCCCTATTGTTTGGCACAGTGAGGCAGCACATTTTTAGTTATTTCAATTATTTATGTTACAATCCCAGGTGCTTCTTGGATTTTCTGCCTCAGTTTCCAAAAGAACTCCCCTGGCCTCTATGCATTGTGTCTGGGGAATGGGGTGGGGAAACAGGGATGGCATTTGCTTCTTCACTTCAGACAGTTGCCTCCTTCTTTTCTCAAGCTATGACTCAATAGGATTTCTTTCCAGAATTTCCTTCCATTTTTTACCTCGACGGAAAGATCCAGTCACAGAGGCACTTACTGGTGTAAATTCTATTGTCAGTCCCAGTGACAATGGGATTTATCTATGTGTCAACTCAACATTCAACAGCTGATTAAATGGCCTTCTTCTAGATGGGACTAATAGGATTCAGACAATTATACCACTTCTTTCTCATTTTGGCATCCCCACCATTAATATGAACAAGAAGAGTGGAATATAGTTTCCCAAACTCTGGATCCTGTTTTTTTAGGCCTGTTCAAAAAAGTATCCTCAAATCTGTTGGAAATGTTTTCTGTTGCATATCCCAGAAGACATAATCCTGTACTTTGCATGACTACAGTTCTGTCTGCATTGACCAGGATACTTTGAGGGCAGCTGAGAGTATCCTGGTTCCAGAACTGCCCTAACCTCCCCCTATTATTTCAAGCCCTTAACCTCATGGTTCGATGCAAAGCAGTTGTTCACATTTGCATCCTGCTGTGCTAGCTGGTTCGGCTGCTGCAGCAGCAAGTCACTCATTCTGGGGTCAGAAAGAGGCAAGTATCCTAGCCCCAGAGTTGCCCCCATCTCCACCTGTTATCTATGGCCTTTGTTCTGATGCCAGGTGGTTGTAAGTGTTTGCATCCTACTGTGCTATTGGAGTAGCAGCTCTGCAGCATGTCATTTGCTCTGAGGTCAGATCAAGGAGCCATAGACTAAGTAGATGGTCTGAGGTAGTGGGATGAGGTTTGGGTATCTCCAGGACTAGGATACTCATTCTGACCTCAGAGCAAGTGACTTGCTGCCATAGCCACCACACCAGGTAGCACAGCAGGAAACCCATAAGAACAGCTGCCTGGCATCAGAACAGAGGGCCTGAGGGGAGGTTGGGGCAGCTCCTTGGCTAGCATAACTTGCCATGTTCTGACCTCAGAATAAGTGATTTGCTGCTGCAACCACCAACTAGGTCTCACAGCAGGATACCCATGTGGCTTTGGAACAGACGGCCTGAGGTAACGAAGGGACATTGGAACAGCTCTAGGGTTAAGATATGTGACTTGTTCTGACCTCAGAGTGAGTGAGTTGCTGCTGCAGCTGCCATACGAGGTAGTACAGTGCAATACCCATGTGAACTGCTGCCTGGCATTGCAACAGAGGGCCTGAGGGAATGAAGGGAACTTGGGACAGCACTGGGGTAAAGTTACTCAACTTGTTCTGGCCTCATAAGAAGTGACTTGCTGCCACAACTGCCGTACCAGGTAGCACAGTGGGATATGCATGCAAACAGCCACCCTGGCATCACAACAGAGGGCAATGGCGGGGGGTTGTGGCAACTCCAGGGCTAGGATACTCTTATCCTGCTGCTGCCGCCGCCACAGCAAATGGCACAACAGGACATGTTTCAAACTAGGTCCAGAGGAAACGGGGAATTTTTAAAATACATTTTAAAGGGGTATACCAGAGATGGGCTGGTTGTTATCCAGATTGTTTGTGCCAGACTTGGGGTTTGGGCATTGTCTCATCCAAACTCCTCATTGAGATGAGGGGGGGGGGGACTTTTTTATTTGGCCCATGCAGATTCCACCTTTCTTTCTTTATGGGACAGCTTCTGTTATAATAATTCAGCAGTGCTGTTTTCTATGCTGAAGCAGGTCAGGGAGACAAATCACAAAACTTCTTAAATCACTGGCTCCATTGTAAAAGTCTGCTAAGAAGCACAAATGTACTCAGAAATGTGCATGCCCTTGTAAGTAGGTTAGCTATGAAAGGCTGCTGGTGCTAGGAAAAGGCACTCTTATCTATGTATCTGCTTTAAGCTTCCTACAAAATCTTCAGTAGCCTTAGTTCAGTTAGGGCTTATTTTGGAAGAAATTCAAATTAAAGAGAACTGAGCAAAACATTCTGAGGCTTGGATGACTGTGTGAATAGAAGGGCATCGGATATTTCACCACACTGTGTGCATTTGCACAGTTAAAACTAGTGCACTGACTGAGCCCGTCCTTGGGATGTCATATCTGGCTACTGTGCCAGGATTATATCCTGTTTGTACTACTATAACACAGTCTGTGTCAGGCTACCTTTGGAAACAGCAGCGGGTCTAGAATGCTGTGGCCAGAATGCTAACTGGGTCCAGTTATAGGAAGCATATAATTCCCTTATTAAAACTCCCTGGTTACCGATTTACTTCTGGGCACAATTCAAAGTACTGGTCATGATCTATAAAGTCCTTTGTGGTTTAAGTTCAGACTATTTGAAAGACTATATCTCCCCATAGAAACCTGCCGGAACCCTAAGATGTTCAGGGGAAGATTGGGACTCATTTCTGGACCAATATGCACAGGGTTTCTTTCATAGCAGTGATCCTAAGTATGCTTACTTGACAATCAGTCCTATTGAAATTTATGTCTTTGTGAACAAGTTCCACAGCACCTGCATACCCTCTAACATCTCACAGATGAAAACTGGAATACAGTGGTCCCCCGGGTTACGAATCCCCTGGCCTACAAAAAACCCGGGATACGAAAGAGCCGGGGCCGGAAAAACGGCCCCGGTTTCAAAAAAACCCCCCCGGGTTATGAAAAAAAAGCAGCGGGAAATTCAAATGGCGCAAATTTTATTCCAATACTTACAGTGGTCCCCCGGTTTGTGAACTTTTTCGGTTTACGAAAGGGGTGCTGGAACGAATTACTTTCGTAAACCGGGGGACCACTGTATGTGTATCAGAGTGTGACAAAAATAGCAAAATGTATTAATGTGGAAGATCGAACAAGCCAAGAAAGGCTGCAGCAGTTTACTTTGCCTGAGTTTCCGGAAAGGCAAGATCCCACACCCTGTGCTCCTCTTCCACCTGGATAGTTAATCTAGTGCAAACTAATTTAATGCTTTGACCCTGTCTCTAGGGCCAGAATACTCCAGTGGCAGCTTGTAGTATCCTGGCCTGGATCTGACTTGACCTCTCCCCATTTCCTAGGTCCCTCTGTTGTGATGTAAGGTAGCTGTTGGGATATACATCTCACTGTTTTGCCTGTGACATTGGCAGTGAGTCACTTGCTTTTGCTCTCAGAATGGGGTGCCCAGCACTGGTAAGATGGCCGACTGCCTCATTCTGACCCCAGAGCAACTAACTTTCGGTATCAGGCAGAACAGTGGGATGCATTTTAAACAGCCATTCAGCACTGGAGCAGAGGGCTCCAGATTATCCAGGAAGATCTGAAGCAAACAGGGAGATTTTTAAGTCTGCATTAAGAAGAGTATACCCCAGGTTTGGTGCTGAATGGGCTGGATGTTATCTGGTTTTTAACACCAAACTCAGGGTTTGGGCCATATGTTGTCTAGACTCCACACTGAGAAAACCTAGAACTCATTTTGCAAAAAGTGATGTAAGCTGAGGACAAGGGCAAAAGTGGAAGGAGAAAAGAGAAGAGCAGTTTAAATGGAGCTGAAAAAGTGAGATGACAAGAGGATTAATCAGGGCTATTCTTGCCAACCCAAGACAGTAGGAGGGTATGAAACTGAGCAGTTTATTATTTTGTAAAACCCATACTAAATGAGTAGTAAGTACTGTAATGTTAAATTCATTGCTGATATCTGTTTCTCACACATCCCAGAGGTAATACATCCCCCTGGCCTGAAAGTTTTTCTTTTTCATGTGGTCAAGGCTTGATGCATCTAATGGTAACTGATACATATGTCCAGAGTTCCCTCCCTATCATGTGCAACTCCCCAGCATTACACTTCCCTGGGGATTTTTGCTATTGACATGGGACATTCCATGTGATAGGACTGGGGCGATGAAATAAAGCATTCATGAATCTTCACATAATATTTTCCCACAAGCTGCTCTCCATAGCCACACAAATAACAAACAACCAGCATTTGTTTGCCCTCCTCTAGTCAAGAGTTCCTGCCTAAGGGACCTGAAGTCGTTTACTGACTGCATATGTAGCAGGAAGAAGAGCTGCATGTATACATGTTTTTTGTTGTTGTTGTTGTTGTTTGGTAAATAACCCTTAGCACAGCTTTAACTTTCATCTTCAAAGCACTCTGGAGGTGCTAAATATTTAAGCTGTGATGCATTTTGGCGAGACATACAAGAATCTCTGTTCCACTGAAGTGTGGAAAGGGTGGCAGCTTGATTGAGGTCATTAAAGGGATCAGTGTCAAAGCAAGGATGTAAGAAATAAGGTCTGTGCTTAAATACACAAAATGAGGCATTGCTCAATCTTAAAAATATTTTGCTTCTCAGTGTAACAAGGCAACATTCCAAGTCATTTTTTCCTAAGAATAATAATCAGGAACTGGTTAGGCTGTTGGAATAGCTGCATACTTTCCTGTTCTCTCACCTCTAATCTCCTGAGGGGCAGCTGTGTCACCATATTGCTATGAATACAGTGAATTTGCACTCAGTTGTATATCCACTCCCTCAAAAGTGCTCCAGGTAGCAGTGGTAAATCTGAAAATGGATTCACTTCACCTCCTGGCAACAGATACAATACCTATCCCAGAAAAGTCTTGAGGTACCTTGATGAATTTTTGGAAAGAAGTTTCGAGGAGGAAGAGAATGAATAGAGGAGGAGGAAATCATTTTGTGAAATAACTTCTGCTCACATTTTAATTGGGGCAAAGGTGCAAGCATAGTACACTACAGTCCACCTCATCTAAGTCTATAAAAGCTGGTAAAAACCTCTACATCTTGACTCTACAGTATGTTACATTGTGCTCAAAGAGGTTCCATCACAGGTAAGCATGAACAGAATGTTCCCGTGGAAATACCAGTGATGATGGGAGAACTGTGATGCTGACATGGGGTGCTCTGTGTGATAGCACAGGGACTGTGTCACTTTTATAAAAAAATTCAGGTTCATTTCAGTATTTTTTTTTTACTTTGCTTGAATTAAAACTGGGAACCCAAGGACTTTGTGAGGTCAGGGGTTCTTGGGGAGAACACACTATGGTCTCTGGAGCCTCATTTTCCCCACTCCTGTCCTATAGACATCCAGATTTCATGCTCTTAAGAATGGCAACAGAATGGAGTGCATCTTGCTTTGCAAACTGGTACATTTCTGAATCTATGCATACCTTTAAAAAATCTTCACAAAAGCAGCAAGTAAAGAGGACACATGGTCTTAGATGTCTCTACACTAATGCACAGAGTATGGGAAATAAGCAGAATGAACTTGAACTCCTAGCCCAACAAGGGAAATACGATATAATAGGCATCACTGAAACCTGGTGGGATGAGTCTCACAATTGGAATGTAGAAATAGAGGGATATAACCTTTTTAAGAGAAACAGGCCAAACAGGAAAGGAGGAGGAATAACATTATATGTCAGGGATATTTACACTAGTGAAGAGACCCAGGAAATCAATACAGGAAGCCAGGTGGAGAGCCTCTGGATAAAAATTAAAGAAGAGGGAAACAACAGGGATGTTACTGTGGGAGTCTACTACAGACCTCCAAGTCAGACGGAGGAATTGGATGATGCCTTTCTAGAACAGATAATCACACACTCAGAAAGGAGAGATGTAGTAGTGATGGGGGACTTCAACTATCCTGATATTTGCTGGAAGTCAAACTCAGCCAAATCCTCAAAGTCTAGCAAATTCCTCACTTGCCTGGAAGACAATTTCTTTGTCCAAAAGGCAACAAGGGAGTCAACTATTTTGGATCTAATCTTAATCAACAGGGAAGACCTAGTTGATGGGGTGCAAGTGGTGGGATCCTTAGGTGGAAATAACCATGTTCTCCTGAAGTTTGTTATACAGTGGAAAGGTGAAGCCAGGCATAGACAGACATGCACTCTAGACTTTAGGAGAGCTGATTTCAATAAACTTAGATAAATACTAGGGTGATCCCATGGTCAGGAATACTAAAAGAGAAGGGAGTTCAAAACGGAGTTTCTCAAAAAGGAGATACTGAAGGCACAATTTCAAACAGTTCCAATGAGGAAGAAAAATGGAAGATGTCTCAAGAAACCGGTATGGATGACTAAGGAACTTTCAACTGAGCTAAGTTTTAAATGGAACATGTATAAGAAATGGAAAAATGGGGAAACCACCAAAGAGGAATTCAAACAAATAGTAAGCATGTGTAGGGAAAAAGTCAGAAAAGCTAAAGCGCAGAATGAACTCAGTCTGGCTAGAGAGGTTAAGAACAATAAAAAGGGTTTTTTTGGATATATCCACAGCAAAAGGAAGAAGAAGGAAACAGCTGGGCCACTGCGTGCAGAAGATGGCAAAATGCTAACAGGGGACAGAGAAAAGGCAGAATTACTCAACACCTTCTTTGCTTCAGTCTTCTCAGAAAAGGCAAAGGGTGCTCAACCTAAGGATAATGGAGCAGAAGACAAAATAGGGGAATTTCAGCACAGAATAAGTAAAGAGATAGGACAGGAATACCTGGTTAAACTAAATGAATATAAGTCTCCAGGACCAGATGAACTACATCCAAGGGCATTAAAAGAACTGGCAAATGTAATATCAGAACAACTGGCAATAATCTTTGAGAACTCCTGGAGAACAGGAGAAGTCCCAGCAGACTGGAGGAGGGCAAACATTGTCCCCATTTTTCAAAAAGGGGAAAAAAAGAGGATCCCAACAATTATCATCCAGTTAGTCTGACATCAATTCCAGGAAGGATTCTAATGCAGATCATTAAGCAGAGAGTCTGTGAACATTTAGAAGCCAATACCGTAATCACAAAAAGTCAACATGGGTTTCGGAGAAACAAATCATGCCAAACAAACCTGATCTCTCTTTTTTTATATAAAATTACCAGCTTGGTAGATGGAGGGAATGCTGTGGATTTCAGAAAGGCCTTTGACAAGGTTTCCCATGACATTCTTGCAAACAAGTTTGTAAAATGTGGGCTAGACAGGTTAACTGTTTACATGGATTTGTAATTGGTTGACTGGCCGAACTCAAAGGGTGCTCAGCAATGGCTCCTTTTCATCCTGGAAAGAAGTGACAAGTGGGGTGCCACAGGGTTCTGTCCTGGGCCCAGTGCTATTCAACATCTTTATCAATGACTTGGATAACAGAATTGGGAGCATACTTATCAAATTTTCAGATGACACTAAACTAGGAGGAGTAGCTAATACCCCAGAGGACAGGATCAAAATTCAAAATGACCTGAATAGGCTAGAAAACTGTGCCAATGCTAACAAAATGAAATTCAACGAAGAAATGTAAGCTTCTGCACTAAGAGACGAAAAATGAAATTGCACAGATTTGGATGGGGGACACCTGGCTGAATGAGACCACATGTGAAAGGGATCTAGGAGTCCAAGTAGACTATAAGTTGAACATGAGTCAACAGTGCGATGTAGCAGCTGAAAAGGCCAATGCAATTTTAGGCTGCATCAATAGAAGTATAGTGTCTAGATCGAGGGAAGTAATAGTGCCACTCTATTCTGCTTAGGCCAGGCCCCACCTGGAATACCGTGTCTAGTTCTGGGCACCACTATTCAAAAAGGATGTGGGGAAACTGGAGTGTGTCCAAAGGAGGGCCACTAAGATGGTGAAGAGTCTGGAAACCATGCCGTATGAGGAACGCCTTAGGGAACTGGGGATGTTTAGCCTGGAGAAAAGAAGGTTAAGAGGTGATATGATAGCCCTGTTTAAGTATTGGAAGGGATGTCATATTGAGGAGGGAGCAAGCTTGTTTTCTGCTGCTCCAGAGACTAGAACACGGAACAATGGATACAAATTCCAGGAAAAAAGATTCCACCTTAACATTAGGAGGAACTTCCTGTCAGTAAGGGCTATTCGACAGTGGAACACACTCCCTCGGAGAGTGGTGGAGTCTCCTTCCTTAGAGGTCTTTAAGCAGAGGCTGGATGGCCATCTGTCAGGAATGCTTTAATGGAGAGTTCCTGCATGGCAGGGGGTTGGACTGGATGGCCTTTGTGGTCTCTTCCAACTCTGTGATTCTATGATTCTATGTTTCCATGAAAGAAGACGGAGGACAGTTCTTGCATCCCAGTAGAACTCGATCTTTCTGCATGGCAGGGGGTTGAAATGGATGATACTTGTGTGTCATGCTATATTTCTATTATTCTAAAATTGAGAATTCAGATCAGATTCTGAGAAAGAGTGAGTCTGACAGATTTTTCACATCCCTGGACATGATCTTAGCTACAAAGATAATAGGAAGCGAGTGAAAAGAAAAGACTGGGAAAGTTCCTTTTGAAAAGAAAGGTCACCAACAAGAAACAATGAAAACCTGCTTTGTTTTGATCACTGCAAAAGAAGAAATTTAACCTCAGTAGGTCTGGTCTTTGCCATGAGATCTTATGGGCTGTTGGTTTGTATTGATCCAAGAGCCTGAGGTATTCTTTCCATTTGATTGTTCTAAAGTTTAGAAGAGCCAAGCTTCTGAGACAAAAGTATCTGGAGACTAAATTGCAGTGGTTATCAATCTGTACTTTGAACTCAATTCTCCTGGTACACAAGTCCTTGCAACTGCAGTGAAAACACAATAGGAATTGCCTGGTGTATAACCAGCTGGGTTCTCTGATTCACTGCAGGGAGTACTTTATGTTTGTCTGGGCGTGGGTTAATTTCATGTTTTGCTTTTTGTTTTTAGGTGCTCTCAGTTTGCTGCCTGTCATTTACAAAAGAGCAGGGCAAACAGATTTGTTTTCTGGAACCTGAGTGGGTCTGCAGCTGAGCCTGAAAAAATTAGACTTGAAGTAAGCTACCCAAATCCCCCAACCATGTCAATAATGGTTGGGGTGTGTGTGTGGAAACTGTCTTGTATGAAAAGAAAATTGGGGGCTGTGCAGACCACTCCTGAAGTGGTGGCCTGCAGCTGCCTCCTGAAGGGGTGGCCTACAGTGGCCTCCGATTGCATGCCGTGGCCCTGATCTGGCCTTTCTGTGGTGCAAAAAGGAACTGCAAAAAGCAGTTTCTTTTTGCACCCTGGAAAGGGCACCATAGCCGCTGGCACTGCAGCTTCATCGTACTCCTTTGGTGCTGTATCATTTAGATGTAGCACCAGAGGAATGCCATGACGCCACACACTGTGTGATGCAGCACATGGCATCACACTGGCCTGGGGGCAGAGCTGGGGTATGCACCATGTGGACACCATAACCCAACTCTGTCGCCCAGGTCGGCCTTTCCCAGCAGTCTGCACAGCCCCTTGGAATATTTTGCTGTTAAAAACAATTAGCCAGCAGCTGGCCAGCAAGTCAAAGAGAGGAGTAAAACTAAAAAGGTTCAACAGGTTTTCATTTTTTTTTTTTTGAGTGGGTGAAAGCAGAAATTTGCTTTGAGGTGAGGGGAAATAGCATTTTGACATTAAATACATTGATTTCAACAACAGTGCTCAAAATAGGGAGCTTATTCCTTTTGTGTATGAGTATGAGCTTTCAAAATGACTAGAAGTTTTTTCTGGGTGGCTTTATACTTTAGAGGTGTATGAATGCATAAAGTTCGGTCTTCTCCTCCCATATCGCTACAGCCTGTAATCTCAACTGTTATTGGATAGAAAGCATCTATAGAATAACTTCTGGGTCACTAATAACCATTACAATTTGAGCTTCCTGAGTGATTATTAATACACAGAAGCATAATAACCACCCACAAAATGAAACTTAACAGTGAAGCAAATCTAATGGGATAGGATGTTAATTAACAGCAGCAGAAAACTCATCACTTTAGACTTTCTTCTATTATAGACTAAGATGTTATATGGGTGGATTTTAATAGGAAAGGCTATTAGTTTCTCATAGACACTAATTTCCTTTATCTTTATTACTTTCAAAATTGCAACTTTCTTTCATAGTGATGTGTTCATTATTCCTTTTCATGGTCCTTAGTTTATGAACCTGAAGGTGAGATTGGAAAAGGTTTGCTAAAAAAAATAAACAATTTATCCACATAATCCTGATGGTGTCACAATCCAAACTTCTAAATCAGTCTCACCAAACCTGTGACCTGCTAGATGTGTTGGATGTCAATGCCCAGAGTCCTTTAGCTGGGTGATTCTGAGAATTCCAACCTAACAAATCTGAAGGGTAAAAGTTTGGGGGAAGCTGCTCTGGAAGGACTCAGGTTGGAAAGGATGCTGTTGTTTGCCTTCAAGTTATTATCACTTATGCTGACCCTAAAGGAAATGTATCATGGGATTTTAATGGCAAATTTTCTCAGAGGATTTGCCATTGATTTCCTTTGAGGCTGAGAGAGTCTGACTTGCCCAAGGTCACCTAAGTGTTTTCATGGTGGAGTGTGGATTCAAACCCAGGACTCTTGGAGTCCTAGTCCAACAATCAAACCTCTACATCATGTTGGCTCTAAGGCAAGCAAGTAACCATGTGTAAACCCAGTGACCTGAGGTTTTGTGTTTATTATGACAATGTAAAAGTGCTTTATTGTGTGAGTCTTGCACTATTCTTTCTAAAAGCCACATGCTAGGAGAGTCTATATTTGAACGCTTCATTCTGTCAAAAGGTTCTTGAATATAGAACAGTAGAATTTTGTACAAAGAGCAGGCTGGAATCACAGAACCATACAATTCTAGCACTGGAAGGGGCCTTGGGGGCCATCTCGTCCAACCCTCAATTCAGTGAAGGTTCTAGCAGGTTGTGACAGCAATGTGCCTGAAAGATGCCTGTCCTACCTTTGCTTAAATACTTCCAGGAAAAACAAGAAGCTCTCATTTATATTTTCCTGAATATTCAAGTATGTTATCCTTCAAAAGTATTTTTGATAACACTTATTGATTTTCCTAAATGCCACAGTCATCTCTGGAGATAAAACTTTTCCCATATTAAGTAGAAAATTATATCATTCAGTGGAAGGTAAATTACTTACTGATTTGGTTTTAATCTATTTTCAAAGTGATATCCTTGGTTTTGTACATTGTCTAAGGCAGTGATGTCGAAACTCTGGCCCTCCAGGTGTTTTGGACTTCAGCTCCCAGAAGCCTCAGTCACCTTGGCCAATGGTCTGGAATTCTGGGAGATGAAGTCCAAAACAACTGGAGGGCCAGAGTTTGGACATCACTGGTCTAGGGTGCTGAATGGTGGAAAGGAGGGATATGAAACTTACTAACAAATTATATATAGCAGTCTGTCAACTATAGATTATATGGGAGCATTTCAAAACTTGAGAGCTGCCATACTTAGAAAGTTTAATGATACTATTAACTGGAATCAATTTGCAGATTTGTTGGTATCATACCTGCCTGAGCTTGGTGAGCATTACCGGTTCACACTAGAAAGTAATTATCACTTGTTGGGTATTTATATATGCAATTTATCTTGCTTTGCCAAATCATTAGTGGTGGGAATTAGACTCTGACTGGATCTTTAATATTTTTTTTATAGATCTTATTTATATTTATGCTATTCGGAGTAGTTCTGTTGCATTGGCTGGATCTTCTGGAATGAGCATGCAATGACATCAATCACAAATGCTTATGCTGTGGGTGTTTAGATACAGACACACAGACACCAACTGAAGTAGGCCTTGGACCATGACAGCTTATATCACTATACATTTGCTAGGCTTAAAGGTACAAGATGACAGTTGGGTGTCCCCCCGCCCCCCATGAGCTAATTTTGAACTCAGAAAATTTAATTTACTAACCTGCTTACTCATATCTCTTCATGAGAATTAAACAGCTTCTAGATAAAAATAGGAAAAAGACCACAATGCCTAGAAATCATTATGATTCTAGTCACCTACTAGTCACCATATGTTACTTGAGGACACTAAGAATATTCCCTTGACTCATGATGGATTAACAATCTCTCATTCATCAAAGCCACTAATGCCACTAGGACAGGATGCAAGAGATCTGGAACCCGTCTCTTCATACAATCATAGAGTTGGAAGAGACCACAAGGGCCATCCAGTTCAACATCCTGCCATGCAGGAACTCCCAATCAAAGCATCCCCAACAGATGGCCATCCAGCCTCTGTTTAAAGACCTCTAAGGAAGGAGACTCCACTACACTCCGAGGGAGTGTGTCCCACTGTCGAATAGCCCTTACTGTCAGGAAGTTCCTCCTAATGTTGAGGTGGAATCTCTTTTCCTGCAGTTTGAATCCATTGTTTCACGTTCAAGTCTCTGGAGCAGCAGAAAACATGCTTGCTTCCTACTCAATATGACATCCCTATAAATATTTAAACAGTGCTATCATATCACCTCTTAACCTTCTCTTCTCCAGGCTAAACATACCCAGCTCCCTGAGTCGTTCCTCATAGGGCATGGTTTCCAGACCCTTCACCATCTTAGTGGCCCTCCTTTGGACAAGCTCTAGTTTCTCCACATCCTTTTTGAATTGTGGTGCCCAGAACTAGACACAGTATTGCAGGTGGGGCCTGACCAAAGCACAATGGAGTGGCATTATTACTTCCCTTGATCTAGACAGGATGCCTCATAGCACTATCATTCTGGAGAGTGAGCACACGTGATGACATTACCTCCCCCCCCTCAAATTATTAAAACTGCAGTCTAGTCTAAATGTATTTCCAGTTAAATGAATGTATAGCAGAAAGATATAGCAACAGTGCATGACGGGAGGAAGGGAACTGCCTGAATTCAGAGCATGTGGACTGGATCACAACATTAAAATGACATACAGTAAGTAATGGGTGTGATATACCCCTTAATCAAAACAAGCTGGACAATTCAGTGACAGTGGAAAACTGAACACTGGGGGTGTTCCTTCTATGGTCTGCCAGCTGTCTTACAACAAATAGAAACCTGCCAGCTTGTCAGTTTCAATTGACAGGGTTAGACAGAACTAATTTCCAATGTGATTTCCTCCCTTTCTTGCTTCATCCATGGGTTCTAATAAAGGAGAAAAGTCATCTCCACATTTTCCAATCCTGGCAAGAAGCAACAGTATTTGACAGTTAGGACAAAGCTGTTAGTAATTGCTCCTCCCACACTCCCCTGTCCTTCCTGCATGTTTCATAGAATATTGCTCTTGAGACTGCTTTAATGTCTGCTGTAATTTCTGCCACTTTCCTGCCTATGATGTTTGTTCATCTCACCCCACCTTGCTTTATCCAGTTTAAGATTTCTTTCTCTTTTACTATGTATACATTTGTTGTTGTTGTATGCCTTCAAGTCATTTCCAACTTTTGGCAGCCCTAAGGTGAAACTGTCATGGAGTTTTCTTGGCAAGTTCCTTCAGAGAAGGTTTGCTACTGCCTTTCCCTGAGACTGAGAAAGTGTGAATTGCCAAGGTTACCTTGGGGGTTCCATGGCTGAACTGGGAATTGAACTCAGAAGTGATCATCCAATGTTCAAACGACTATGCTGGTTCTCACCTACTTATGCATTTACTTATTACAATATTTTGATCTCACCCTTTTATTAAAAAATGTATTGATCAATGCTAACATCCTAAAAGATCTTTCAAAAGCTTAAAGAGCTAAAATCATGTGTGTGCTCAAAAGCAAAGTAGGCCTCAAAGGCTTTAATAAAAAGTCACGTCTTGACTTGCCAGCTAAAAGAAACCAACTATGGCACCAAATGGGGTCTCTAAGGTGAGGGCATTCCACAAGTGTGGAGCCACAGCTGGGAAGGCCCTTTCCTTTATCCTTCCCCTCATGTTTTCTTGGCTGGTGAGACAACAGAGGATGACCCTTCCAGCAGATCACAGCCTTTACGCAACCATATATAAGGAAGGACACTCTTTCAAATATTGAAGTCACAATCCACTTTTGGATTTGAATGTCATCACTAGCACCTTGAATTAAGAATAGAAGTGAAATAGCAGCAAGTGCGCTTGTTTTAAGACTAATGTTATATGCTGTCTATAAGCTACCCCAATCAGAAATCTTGTCACTGTATTTTGCATTGGCTGTAGCTTCCAATGGCAGTCCCATGTAAAGTGCAGTACAGCAGTCTAACCAGGAAATTACCAGTGTATGCACTACTCTGATTAAATTATCCCTGACCAGGAAAAGCTATAGCTGCTACACCAGTCAGAGCTGGCACCAGGCACTCCATGGAGGTCACCTGGGCCACCAGTGACAAAGATCTAGGAGTACAGTGGACTCTTCACATTTTCTGGGCTTATGGACACAGGACCCCCATTAAAGTAGAAAACACACACACACACACACAAACCCCTAACACCACTATTTTTCCCACCTGAGATATCGCCTCTCTGGAAATCTCTAAGTCTCCATCACAGCATTATAGTCAACATCTCCTGGAGGTTGACCATAGAATTGTGTTGGAGGACTTACAGATGCCTAGAGAAGTGTTATCTCTAAGGAATCTCTAGGTCATCCAACATGACCTCTGGCAAAAGTTAGCCACAGAGTCATGCTGGAGGACCTGGAAATTTCCAGAGCGAATGTATCAATCAGATTCATTAATCATGAATAATCAAATCCACAAAAGTCAAACTGAAATGTGGAGTGTAGACTGTACTCCCAAGCGATGCACATGCTCCTGCTCCTGCTCCAAATGACTTGATATCACCCTTTCTCTCTTGCTGTTCTATGTGCTTGGATGGGATTCACTGAACACCAGTGTAAAAGCATTTAATTTCTTTCACATCCTTATTCAAAACCTTTTTCCCAAGGCCTTTGGCTCAGCTCCTACAGTTCTCAATCCCCACTAAAACTCTGTGACTCTGGACTGGACTAAAACAGTTTTTTGTGGCTGATATGTGGCATAGGGCTAGGGCTAATAAAGAATACATTCAGAAATGAAAGGAAATGTGTTGGGTTCACATTTCCTTATGGAGATAGCCATTTTCTACTTCCCAAAACTGGTGATGAAAAAGAGGAAGCATATTTTATCTCAGAAATTTGTATACTGCTCTGATTTGCATTCTGTTTTGGAAGGGCAATGTATAATATGTATACAATATTTGTATATATTTTTAAAAGGCACACAAAAATGCACATTAGAAAAAAGCATTAATTTGGAAAACCTGCACAAAACTATGCACAAATATCTTAGCAAGAAGTAAAAGTTTTGCAATTCTGTACAGAACTGGAATGGTAGGAGACTCTCACTGGGAAGAGCAAGAGAACTGAAAGATTTTAACATCTTTAGCTACTTAAACAGAGACTCGCTAAACTCTCACAATGCTATGCTCAGTTGAGTATATTTCTCTGATAGCATTCTTTTGATATGATGAATGATTGCACAGCTCTTGCAAAGTTGTAAGCTAGAGGCTTCAGCTAGGGACGATAGAGATCCTCTTTAAAAGGCTGATCATCAGCTTCTTCCAGTTTGCCCCCTTTTACTGGGGATTGCACAGCCTTTCTTTTGTACACGCATGCTTTTTTTCTCCTGGGCTTGCAAGGAAGAACTATGTAATTCTTTTGAGTGGAGTCTGTGTGTCTGGAAACTTCACAGCATTAAAGTTAGGCTCCACAAACTACCTTAAATATACATACACACAGTTTTCACAGGGGTTACCTACTTTTTGAATGAAATATTCTACCTTGTCAAAAAGGCAACTTCTGCAACAAGAATAGAAACTAGTAAGCACTTAATGGAGCCCTGGAGAGTACTCACTTACTATATTGAATAAACTAAACTGCCTTGGGTAGCGGGGCCATCTAGCCAAGCATATTCTACACAGCTTTTCCAGCCTCAAGATGCTTTAAATCACAGAGTGCAATCATGCAGCTCATGGACCAAATGCAACCCTTTTAAGGTCCATTGAGGTCCTTGGACCACCTCAAAACCCCAAGTTCTCCAGAAACCCAAACTTCTTTTAGCTAAAACACATATTGTGGTGTTATGTTTCTTTAAACCTAGTCTCCTTTTACTGCAACTGTAGAGTATTTGTTTGCTTGATTTTGCATCAAACCTCTGATGTCTTTGGAGGCTTATGAGCCTCTGGGTCCACTTTATACTAACTCAGCCAAAAGCACACATATTTTTGATAAATGGCCCTTCTTATGGTCAGATTCCATTTGAAAATATTACATCAGACCCCTATACCCTGAAACAACAAGAACAGCTCTAAACAACCTGTGAAAACATTTGGGACTAATGGCTTATGATTTTGGTTGCTCACAGTGGCAGCTGCAGTGTGGTCCTAGAGCAATTGAAAATGGTCCATCAAACCAAGAGGATTTCAACTCTTCCTTAATAAATGATGGCCAATTTAGCAATTTTTGGTTCCCTGCCAGGAGGAACCTTTTTAGAAAGAGAGTACAAAGTAAGAAAACCCCAAGGGATGGATGGAAGTATTACTTCTTTTTGGATAAGAAGTCTCAAACATTAATGTCCAAAACATTAAGGCTGAGATTTTGCATTGTGGAATACTCTGTATTCTCAGCCTGCCTTCTCTGGTGCAAATGTAGTGTGAACCACATTCTGCTGCTGAACTGAAGCATGGATTTGGCTCAGAAACCAATTTATCAATATGTGGAAGGAGGACATTGAATGCCCCCCCCCCGCCTTACTGAAACCCCAGGATTTTGGGAAGGGGGGTCCAGACTAAGTGCCACCGTTTTTCTCCCCGGGCTTGCCCTCCTCCTCCTCCTCCTCCTCCTCCTCCTCCTCCCCCCCTTCTGTAGGAAGAGATACTTTTTTTCTACCAAAAGCATGGAGGAGGAAGAGTGGAAAGAGAGGGAAAGTGGGAGAAAGGGAAATAAGTTGCAGGGAGGGAGGCCCTGCCCCCTTCCCCTCCCTCTTTCTTTGAGCATGCTCCTGACCGGAGGAGGAGGAATGAGCATGAATGCACCTGCGCCCCAAGGGGGGGCAGGCCCCACGACACCCCCCCTGGCTATGTCCCTGCCCCATTGTTGTCCTAAGTCAGTTCCAGAAAGCTGAAGGATCTCCTAGAGCAGGTTGAGGGGGATGGATGCCTTCTGCTGAACTGATAAATAGTAATTAAGATACTAAACATTCCTGCATCTGCTAATGCTAGTTACATCCCTGCTGAAGCATAATCTAGTCCAGAATTCTTGTTTTTCATAGTGATTAATCTGGTAACACTTATTTGCACTCTTTACCTCCCCAACTGGTACTTTTTGAGATGGAGGTTTCACCTTGCCAGACCTCTGGCATGTTGGAATACAAAGATTTGGAACTATAGCAGGAAAATTAATCTTTAGAACTACAGCTCTCAATACAGTTCTCATTGACCAATTTTAAATCTGTAAAGAGTTTTCTGACACTTTAATAAGTTTTATTTGACCTAAGCTTTCACAGACTCCATCTCATGTCATCAAATGAATCTGATAAAGTGGGATGGACTGTCGGAAACCCTAAACTAAAATAAAAATAAAAATATTTATTTTTACACTGCCAAAAGAAATCTGTTGGTTTTTGCTGCAACAGGCCAACACAACTACCTTCTCAAAGTTCTAAATTTGTGTAAGTCAGCAGCCATTGTAACCCACACCCCCTTTAGCCAATACATACATTTCTTAGTAATGCACAAAGCTAAAGACAATGTTCTTTTCCACCTGTAAGGAGTCTATATTTTTCTCAGTTTCCCCATACATACATATCTGTTAATATATTCGCCCTCATACAGAATCCCTATTTCTATTACCTTTCCTACTGCTGTAGTCATTACTGCAAAGCTGTAATTTCCAGGATGTTATAAAGAGGAGGTACATTTCTTACCTTTTAATCCCTCCAATATGACAAAACTTTTCCATCCCCTGTGCTTGTTCCATCTCCTTATTAGATTTTCTACCCATGGCTGTTGATATCAGACTTGGGCAGGATATTCAGTGCTGCCACATCCTGACATCCTGGCTCACACAAAGTCAAGGAGCTACTTTCTAAGTGTGCCATTATCAGAGGTATAATAAACTACCAGATTTGCTTGGGAAAAAAAGCAAAAAATCTATGTTCAGCCATAGTTGTGAAATTATTTCCTGAGTTTGCTGTGTGCGATATTTGTAAAAGCTATCTGTCAGAATAGGTAAACAGACAAGGAGAAGTGAGTGTGTTGTACATGGTATTCTAAAGTTCATGGCTCTAATGCGGAGACATGCAAGATTTCCAGGGGATGGGGATACAGTACACTCTCCAGAACTTATCCCATGGTGGACTCATTCCATGCCATGCTTCTCAGCAGAATTGCTGGTAGCAGACCCTGGAGAAACAAGAAACCTGTGCATTTATTTACAAAATATCTGAGGAGATTCCTTTTGGTTCATAGGTACACATTGCTCATCTTTTCTCTAATATGTAGTTAAACACTCCATGAAGGGCAATTCTCCTGGACTACATGAGAGACACAATGCTTGTTTACATGGGCTATTTACTCCAACCCCACCCTCCCAGGCTTGCTTACCCCTGTTTACATGAAACAGGACCAAAACCCAAATTGGGTGCAGACTGTCTTCACAACATCTGCTCCCCACTTGGTCTTTCCTCCCTTTAACATGAGTTTTCAAATCTTATGTTTTGCTCTGGGTTTTCAGATTTTTCTGCAGTGATGAAGAGTGGCTGTCTTCCCACGCAATCCACTACTGTGGGCACAAGCCACTCTGAGGTCAGAACAAGATATTCAGTGTCAATAACATGGGTACGTACTTTCCTGTGACCTTAGCGGTGGTGCGGGGCAATAAACAAGGATAGTGTGAGAAGTCAGCCACCCGTCATTGCTGCAGAGAGATTGAGTAATGGGGAATTCAGGGCCAGAATTCTCTGGGGGCACCTTGGAGTCTTGTAGCCAGTGAAGACAAGCTCACAGAGTCCCTAGACTTTATTGTTGAAATTCAAGAAAACCATTGGCAGAGCAGAAATCTCCAACAGGCCTATACTGATGTTTGGATCCCTGGGTGTTCATGGGCAGCCAGAATTTACAGTCCAGCTCTGACCCCTTTGCCACTGCTTGGCTGGGGGGTGGGGGTGGGGGGGAGAGTGTTGGGGGTATCTGCTTACAAAGAGGAAGAGAATAAGAATCTGCCACCTACTAGGCAATGCTAGAATGTTCTTCTTCATTTCCAGGACACTTGGACAATGCTGCAGTGCATCCCTGTCATAAATCACTGACCAGGAGTGGGTAGAAGTTGCTGCGCATAGAAGTCTCTAGCTGGTCTTACACACCAGGAGGAAAGGGTCCACATAAGGAAGTACAGGATACCTTCTGTAACATTGTTTTTTAATACCTTCTGTTTGGTGCTAGTGGCAGCTATCATGCTGAAAATACCAAGGAGACTTTAAAGTTTGGACTACAACTTGGAAGTGAATTCTCTCCACAATGTTAGTCACTAGCCACCACTGACTGGTGCTGTGAGTTGCCAGCAAAAACAAAAACAAAACAAAACAAAAAAAAAAAAAACAGGCTATATTTTTTCCCACGTAGAAAAGTGTTTCCTTCCCAAATAAAAATTATTTTATCTGAAAGAGTTCTCATATGAAGTTGGCTAATTGTACTAAGGCCTGGCCTGCACAGGCCAAAATACTCTGGCCTTAAAGCTGCCCTAATGCTCCCTTGTTACCTTGGGCACTACATTGTGATATCGGGCAGCTGTTGCATGTTTGTCACACTGTGCGGTTGCTTCTGCCACTGGTACAAGTCACTCACTCTGAGATCAGAATGAGGCACCTAGTATTTGATCACATGGCTGGGTGCCTTGTGCTGACTTCAGAGTGAGCAAATTGTGCCAGTGGTGGCAGCAGTGGTTGGCACAGTGAGATGCATTGTAAACATCCACCATGAGAATGAAGAGTTCCAGATTTTCTAGGAAGATCCAGAACAATAGGTGATTTATGTTAAATTGTTGTACCTTAGGTCTGGGGTTGAACTGGCTGGATGTCATGTGGACTGTCTGTACCAGAACCAAAGATTTGGCCCTGCATTGCCTGGAGTACTTGCCAGGAAGATGGGGGAAGGACATTTTATTTGGCCCATGCAGACAACCCATAATTTCTGAAAACATTCCTCATGCAAAAAAAGAAAGAAAGAAAGAAGAAAAAAGAAAAGGAAAAAGAAAAAGAAAAAGAAAAGAAAAGGCTTTGTGTTTGTTTCTCTCTGTATGTGTCAAAATCAGTATCACTCCAAATCATACAAATATTTGTTCCATGGAGAAAGGCATATGTGCTGTTCAGTTTCATCAGGGCAGCAACACCATTTCTAATACAGGCCATCATTATCCTCTTGATGTGCTTTGTTCTCTGTGTGCTTGTTCTCTGCTGTGTTTGTTATATTGCCATTTCTAGACAATTACTCAAATGGTTCATGGGCAACGGAGAAGTGGGTCTTGACAGTGCTTACCAGAACCCTCTGGTCTTCCTTTCTACGTGCTAGGAGTTACTCCTAGAACTGTGGGGTGGGGAAAGACAAAGCCCCACTGGCTACTTTAATCTTGAAACAAGCCTGTTTGAATATAAGTGCTCCAGGCATAACATTTACCAGGGTTTGTTTTACCAGCTGTTTCTAAAAATACCTTTAGGTTTCTGTCTTCATTTTGAATTGTTTTACTTTTAGGGGACGTTTTATGCTAAGCAAGGGAAAAAAACCCAACAACAACAACATCCCCGATAGATATGGAAAATAGCATCTGTTGGGAAGATCACACAGCTTCAGGAATGGACTTTTAGTCTCAGAGTTACTGTTCAAAAATAATAATGAAAAGCTATGAATGAAACAACTGAAAATGCCATTGTATCCCTGCTTCCCTTCCTTGCTTTTTACAAAGCTAATCAAAGGGCTTCTTTTGCTAATACAATCACTGCGGATTTTTTTGTGACAGATGTTCTTATGAGGTAGAAAAAGCTCCACTAATCTGCAGATGGGTTTAATTTTCTGGATGTCATGTCAAGGGAAAAATAAAAATGGAAACAAAAAAATGTGGAGGGAGAAACTTGATAGTTAAAATAAATTAATTGATGGTGGAAATTGTGACAAATAGCCAATCCTGTATGGAGCAGCCAAACATGCTGAACATCGCTGAAATATATATATATATATATATATATATATATATAGGAGAGAAAAAGAGAAGAGAGTAGGAGATGGATGGTGCATAATGAATTCCATTGTTCTTTGTAGTTAAGAAGTACTTTAACATTTATGAATAAATGAAAACAGAACATGATATACTAACAGATTTCCTGTAATATAAATAATTCCTATTGCCCAAAAACAACACCCAATTCTCCGTAAGTGTTGATTGTATCTCTAGGTTCTCTCCTTCATATATAAACAAAATTCCAGCTTCCTATCTCTGATCTGTGGCTCTGGGGAGGTGGAAGACCTAGTCCACTATTTATTACATGGCAATCCCAGACAGTGAGGGTGGATTGGATGCTGCCTTATATCATTTGTGACCTTTTGGCAGATAATTGCAAATCCATTACTCTCAAGGTTGCCACTTTTGCAGTGGTAGCCCAAAAGATCAGTTGGGGATTCTTAAAAACAGTGAGTTGCAAAGGGGATCAATTATTGCAACTGCCATTATTATTGTTGGCCCAACATTTTATCCTGTAACTTACTATTTTGTTTTTGTACTTTTTAAAAACCTGCTTTATGATACCTCTGTTCAATTATGCATGCCAGTAGTACCCTGTATTATCTAAATGTTTTGTAATGGAATAAAATAAAAGTGGATTGATTGACTGATTGAGTTTCATTACTTCTTAAATGCCTTCCCAGTTAAAACCTTCGGACACTTATGCTGATAGGTGGTTGTTAATAAACAGCAATGGAGAAGTTCTGGCCTTTTAAGATGCTGCAGTGCTGCTCCCACTACCTTCAACATAGGCTATGCAGGGCGATGCTGGTGGAAATTATAGTGTAACAACTCCTGGAGAATCACAGGTTCTCTACCCTAGCTCTAAAGTAAATGGCTGGGTTGATCATATTCACTTATGCCTTCATGATTTTCAAAAGATTTTAAAAGGAATCTTGCCAATATATATAATGCTTGCATTCTCATGATGATGATGATTCCAAAAGTTACTTTCTACAAGTACATAAATAATCTTTAATTTGTTACAGCAGCCAATGGTGGGCCTTTAGTAATTGGTTTATTTCCTAAATTTATTTGAACAATTAAATGTGTGGTTCATTTTTTTGATGCAGATAGCTAGCATAATCTCAGTTTTCAAGCCTTGTGATCCTTTAGTGATGTCCATCGTGCACATTTAAATATGTTTCATAAATTGTTAACAGCCATATTTCCCTGCTAAATAATGCTATGATATCAATTAACTGAAAGCCTTCCCATCACTTTTAATTTCTCAGGCATTTGTGCATGCATCAAAATAGTCCCTAATTTCTACATCACATTGGGGGCAGATTTTCAGAAAGGTTTTTTATGGTGTTCAAAATAAAGATGGAGATGGGAAGTTTACCTAATTTAAGTATCTGTCTATTCATCCATCCATCATCTGACCTCTCCACATACAGAAAAAGAATCAGCTCATAAAATCAGCTCAATGGTGGGCATTTGTGACAGGGCCCGTTTCCATCCCTGCTAGGCTACATTTTCACTCAAACCCCAAATACTTCTTTGAAATGATTGGCGCTCACTTCCGCTTTCCTTCACCTTCTCAGTCTTGACACTGAACTCATTCCAAGTCATGACATAAGCAATCAGGAGATTAACCCAGGGGCTGAAGTGGGGGGGGGGGGAGTGAGAGGTAGACTTTGTGGATAAAGTAGCACCATCTATAGATAGGTTGGAGAAAAAGAGTCAGCTCACTCTCTTTTCTGCTCTTCTGTAATAATTTCCAGTTCACTTCTTTTCAGAATTTAACCTAGAAATCAGCAGAAGCTTGGTGTTATCAGAAGTAAAGAAAGGCCTTTCACATCTTTTCTTCCTCTGTGGCCCAACTGCTAATGATTTATTCTGCTCATTATAGTCATTATAGATGATAGTCAGTGGCCCCAAAGAAACACATTTTTCTGTGCTAAGGTTTTCCATCAGCACCATGGGTAGTTCCTAAGAACACTGTCCAGCTAAATATTCACTTTCTTTCTGTGGACAATTTAGGCAGTTCATGAAGGATATGTATGTGCTGGAAGCTCTATTGAAAGTGTGGACTGACTACATGGGCTAATTTTATTTTGTTTTAAAAATCTAGAATTCACCAATGTATGATTTCTTTATAAACTAAGTATGCATTCTCAGGATCTCTTTGTGGCAAATGCATAAACAATCTATAGTGATCTTGAAGAAGCATTTTTCAACAGAGTAAGTATATTGCTGGATGGACAAAAGATTGTTCAGCATTCAGTGATCAAATTCTAACAGTATTGAGGAGGGATGTAAAGTTCTGCCTTGATTATTATGCTGTCTTTCTCATTTCATATTTTCACAACACAATTTGATAGTATCAGGGCACACCCCAATGACAATTAAGGGTGGGGGTTCAGCTGGGAAGTCAGAAAAAAGGGACATCTGTTGCCCTCCTAGACCTCCAGCATAATGCATACAACACTGGAAATCTTTTCCTCAGTATCCCAACTGCACCCCTACCTTTCGGTCCTCTCAGCCACTAATGGTTTGTAGGGTGGGTTGTGCCCTATTGCTCTCAAGTTGTAGTTTCACTGAAGAGGGAGGCCACTGTACAAGGAGACAGTGAATATCTCCTTCTTTAATATCCATTTAAGTGCTTGTATAATTGGGGTTATGCTGGTGTACCAATAGGATACTGGCCAGTCAGTGCTAGGGGCTAAATTGATCTGATGGGTTGTGTCTGTATTGTTGACAACTGCATCTGGATCTATTGCTACCAGCCAATTGTTGATAGCATTTGTTCCCTCTATTCATGCTTCATTCGACATCATACCTGATAGAAAACAGATATATTCTGCTGTTTCCAGTGTAATGGTGAACCTGCAAAAAGGCATTCCTCGTTATCATAGCAAGATAGCCTTGGTATTCAGCATGACAGAGGGAGCAGTGGTGGGACAGTGTACCCATTGGGAGTTCATACACAGTCATACACATGCAATAGGATCTCAAATCAGCATCTTTCTCTTCTGCACTACAGTTGTTCCGAACTGATTGATGACTTTTGGGCACCTTACTGTGTAACTTCTATGATTACATCCTTCACTTAACATTGTTCACATGATACGCTTTCACTTACTCATTTGATATCCTGATTGTGTGCAGCTTTCAGGGTTATCATAAACCAGCTATTGCAAGTCATTCTCTTATCCACAGCCCAGCCATGCAGCCTCAGTTGGGAGGAAATAATCCTATCAAGAGTTGGCTATCATTTCAATTGCACATAGGAGTTTGCCCTTAGAGTAGAAGTGATAAAACATATCTGCAGACCCCAAGCTGTTCAGAATCCTGATGCACAGTCTACTCTATTTCTCAGCACAGAAAATTTTCTAGTCCTTTCCTGAGTCTGTTTCTGACACAGCAACTTACATATCTGTCCATCTATGCTTTTGTATTCATGACACTCTCTGCACCTGACAATGTCACCAATAAATATAGAACACAAACACTGAAAGTACAAATATATTGAAGTTTCAACTCTCTCCTCCACCATGCATGATGAATAGATACTGAACTTGGTTTTCTGTTAGCAACATATCTACAATTTATAGAAAATGCCAGGATATTAATTTCCTGCCTTGGAAGCAAACTTTCTGCTGTTCTGTTTCACATCTGTTGCCCTATATACATAAACTCTACCAAAATGTATTTGCTTGCAGTGCAAAACCTTGCTTTTAAAATAAGTACTACTCTTACTTATAACATGTGCTGAATGGTCTCATCTCACCTTTTCCTCTTTTACTGACCTTGTAAAACTCAGAATCAAAGCTAAGAGACAGAAGAAGATGCTCACATCAGCTTTACAAGACTATACCAAGCAGTGAGACTTTTGGCCATTTGAGAACTCTATCAAGGCTTTTTACAGGATCACTAGAAAAATGGGTGGTACACTGAGCTATGCAGAGAAGTGACCTCTATGTGCTTCTACTAGAAATTAATGAATTAATCCCCCTTTTAAAAATTGTTTCTGTACTGAGTTTTATTGCATTTGTTTTTATTATGTAAAACTGTAAAACTGTACACCACTGTAGGGGTTCCATGCTGCAGGATGGTTAATAGATCCCTAAATAAAGAACAATAAAAATAGCAGTGAAAATGTCTACACCACCCCTCATTTATTAATGGTGGAAAATAATGGCCTAGAGTAGAGGTGGGCAAAGTTCATCCCCCCCAGATTACGTTGGATGGCAACTCCTAGCATTTCCAACTATTGGCTATGCTGCCATCGGGCTTTCCTGCTTCCTCTGGTTTACTATGGCTCAATGCATATGTGCATATGGATATGCACATGGACACATGCACATACAGAGAGAGACTCCAGGGAGGATTCTCCCTCTGCAGAGCATGGATGATTAATTCTTTTGAACTTCACCTCTCAGAATCCCCTTCAGAAACACAACCAGTTGGCTGGGGGATCCTGGGAGCTGACTGAACCAGGGAGGTGACAGCCTGTGTTTTCCTCCCTCCAGTTGCATTTCCTTTGCAGCTTCAAAATCAGCTATGGAGGATTGGAGGACCTTCTGGAATAGGGAGGAAGGGTGCAGCTGGGAGCTGCAGAGGGAAGATAAATTGGCAGTCAGTCAGTCAATCTGGCCTCCCTATTTCTGTGGGAGAATTCAGAGATGAAATCTCCTATGAGGTCCTCCTGCTTGGGAAAAAAAAACTTATTTGGGATCTGTACAAAAGTGTTGCAGTCAGGGTACTTCTGTTTAGAAGTCAGACAGACAGCTATGCCCTTTTCTAGGATATTCCATTCCATTTTCCATCCTTTTGGTTTTCCATTCCATGCTCTCTGCCACATTCACCAGTCAGCATTCTATGGACAATTAGCTATGGTGCATGCCAGTTAAAAAATGAACCTCACCCCATTTGTATTTAAAAAATACTCACTGTGCTTCACACTCTAAGACTGCTTCTAGCAGTGCTGTTTTGATCAGCAGCAAGTTGCAAAAGGTTGTTGCACCTTGTTTACAAGGCTAATAGCCCTTCCAGGAGGACTGTTAGCTTCAGAAACAAACTGCATACCATGCTAGCTTTGTTTTGAAGTTTAAAGGCAAGGGGGAATATTAGTTTTACTATGGCAATTTTGGCCGCGGTGGTGGGCAGATATGATGCATGGGAGCTGAAGACATCAGTACTCAGTGGGTGGTGTACTGCTCGAGCCTGGACTAGAGTCTTTATTATCTGAAATTCATCAGCTGCCCTTTTGTTTGGTTGTTGTTGTTGTGTGCCTTTAAGTCATTCCCAATTTATGGTGACCGTAAGGTGAACCTAGAACAGGGTTTTTCTTTTGTTGGCAAGATTTATTTAAAGAGGGTTTACATTTGGCTTCCTCTGAGGCTGAGAGAATATGACTTGTTCCAGTGGCTTTCCATGCCCAAGCAGGGATTTGAAACCTGGTCTCCAAACTCATAGTCCAACACACAAAGACTGTAGGGTAGTGGTTTGAGCATTGCAGTATGACTCTGAAGAGAGGGATTCGAACCCCCGCTCAGCCATGAAAACTCATTGGGTGACCTTGGGCAAAGTGCATTATCAGCATCAGAGGAGGACAAAGGGAAATCCCTTCTGTATAAATCTTGCCAGGAAAACTCTTGTGATAGGTTTGTTTTAGGATCATCATAAGTAAAAAAATGACTTATGCGCTGACAGCAACAATAAACTGTAATTTAACCCTACAGCAATCATACCATATACAAAACATCTTAAAAGATCTGAATATCTGATTACTAGAATAACCAAAACACTCCCAAATTTCTTCAACTGAAGGTACATTCAAATTGTACAAATGTATTCATTTGCTCTATGGTTTCCACTTAAAACAGAAGTTAGCAGCTCGCCGCATTTCCATACAGTTATTATTTTTACAGTAATAAGAGACAATACAGCTTAAGTAGACAAGTGCAAACCAACTATAAGTGATTTCCAGTTGCAATATTTCTTATACAATTCAAGCATCAGTGTTACAGATACTACTAAATGTTTTTGCCCCTTTGTGGAATTTCTTTCAGGGAGATTGAAAGGGAAAGAGGAGGTAAGAGGACTGAGGAAGTGAGAGTGGGAGGACTTAGAACACCTTACAAACAGAGAACAGAATCACACAACAACGCTAGAAACAATGGATTCCAAGACACAATAACATGACAGATGGACACAGACAAGATGTAAGATTGCTACCTGGGGGGGTTCAGGAGGGGAGGGGGAAATAAAAAATACTTTTTCAAAAACAAAACAACAAAAATGTAAATAAATTTAAACATTGGGGGCAGCTGAAGTAGCCAATGGTTTCTGCACAAATTATATTTAAAATTCTCAGTCATAGGAAACTAAAATGCTTTCAGAAGTAAGCAGGTATTCTCCCCCTCCCTGCAAAGTATGTTGGCTTAGCCTGGATGCATCACTTGGATGAAACAAGATGGCGTGACCACAGTCCATGCATTAGTCAATGGAGGCCATAAATGGTTAGTTATGTCAGCTAACAGCTACTGCATGCCACAGAAATGCTCTTGCACTGACCCCAAAAGAAATAAAATCAATACAACAGATATTCTGCACTTGCAATAAAATTCTTTTTATGCCATCAGCAGTTTGTATATGGGGGATGTGTGTGGCTCTTGAGGAGGGTTTTTAGAGGGACTTTTTCCTTGTCACACTTTTTTTCTTACTTTTTCAAAAGCAAAATATGCCTACAAAGAGGTTAGGAGAGAAGAAGGCACCCCACATAAGAAAAAAGGAAGAGGAGAGAGGAAAGAGAAAGGCAGGGAAAAAATAAGGAAAGGCGAGCAAGAATCTTCATTCTTTTGCACACAACTTTCTCAGGTGAAGTTATTTTCATATGGCAATTTGGAATAATTAAGATGGCAAGAAAAGATTTTGTTGCCTTTGTTTGATTGCAGATTTATGTGTCTCTTTAGTTGAATGAATAATTATTTCATTGGAATTACTCCAGAAATAAAGTTTTGGAAAAAATTATAGCAATGGATTTCAAATTAAAATAAAATGGCAATATGGTATCACCATGATCCAAATAATAATAATAATAATAATAATAATAATAATAATATAATAAAAGGAATTATCAACTACCAAAAATTCATGCGGCACAAGATGAGGTGAAACGACAGAAAATGTTCTCCAAATATATACAATGAGCATATCTATCTATATGTGCACCAGGCTGGTCATGGAGATACTGATAGATATGCCTGTATATTTTTAAAAATTCTCCCTGCCCCAGCCCTCCCCAAGGATAACTGGTGAATAAAAATATTCATTTTAAAAAGTCAGCATAACACAAAAACACTGTATCAAACTTTACATGCTTTGAACATTAATGACGATATCATGCATCTCTCCACGTTTGTGGATGACAGGATTAGATGAGGGCATGAATTTCTGTGTAAACATGTGACTGGATGATGAGGGCTATTTCTGAAATTGGTTTTATAATCAATCTTCAACAGAAATACATAATATACATATATATATGTACACATAGTTATGTTTATATGCATTGTACATAGTGTACATATAGATATCAAATCCTTGAGATGGGCTTTTGGGACTTAGAGAGAGAGGAGTCAATACATTAAAAACAAACTGTTAAAACAAATACAAATTAAAATAAAAAGAAGCCTATACGGCATCTGCATGAACAATAAGTAAAACTTGCTCTTTTTTTCTTGTGATGAATAAAAATCAGATATAGCCAGGAAGTTCCATCAAACAGTCTTTATAGCAACATAGCCTTTTTTTTTATCTCTTTGTAATTCAATTCTATGGGTTTCATTGTCAGTTTGAACTTCAGTACATCTCTGGAGGTACAACATGTATGACGTCTGTCTCTAAAAAGATACTGCACAATTTTGCACCACTGAACAATTGAAAGAAGCAATGTAGAAAAAGAAAAGAAAAAGAAAAACCAAACTCCTCAGAGAATGTCTACTTTATGCTAAGCGAGATCTATCAAAACATGCAGTCTTCCTTCATACTGCTTTTCATCTTTTAAAAAAGACATTGCAAATCCATGCAAATAGCAGCAAAGTCTTAATGCTCCCCCGCCACAGTACTGATTTGCAGATCCTCCATGTTGTGCATATGGCATTTCAGCACATGGTAAACCAGCTCTAATTGGCTATGTTCTGTGGCAAAATCAAGCTACATTTATGTCATGGTGGAAGGCTGCTGTGCAGGGAGTTAATGAGTACCTCCTTCTGTATGACAAAAAAGTACATAGATGTTTTTCACAGGGAAGCTTAAACCAGCATATGTCACCAACAGGGTTTTGTCCAATGCTACTATGGGCTTACAGACTGTAAACTGCTTAGAAAGTGCTGGAGTCACTATTAAATAGTATAGAAATGTAGATGCCAATGCTATTGCTAGATCTGCTTTCAACTCCTCCCTTTCCCAGGCAATATGAAATATGACCATGCCAGCTGGTGGGTTACAGGGCTTGAAACCCAGCTCAAGTGTAGTTGTGAAAGCTGAGTAATGAAGACAGCGGATAGGAAGAGAAATATGGTGCTGGAGGAGAGTTCTACAGATACCACAGACTGCCAAAATGACCAATAAACAGATCCTAGAGCAAATCACACCTGAACTTTTCCTAGAAGCAAAAATGGCCAGACCAAGACCATGGCTATGAAATGACATAATTTACTGGAAAAGGCGAAACAGATGGGCAGGAAAGAGTGGCTTGAAGCTGTCTTTTCCGGAGCCACATTGAAACCCCACCAACTGCACCGCCAGTTCCCAAGGCAGCTGGAGTGCTCATGTCATTACCGCATGACATGGCTTCAAGCTAGGAAGAACTGGAAAAAAGCTGCTTCTTTTTGAAATGGCTTTTCTCTGCATAAGGCGCCTAGAGGGCACTTTCCTGCTGGCTTCAAGGAATGTGTCATCTGAATGCCATGCCTGCAAACCAGCCTATAAGCCCCTCTTTTTGCCTATCTGTTTAGCCCTAATGCTTGGTAAAGTGAGAGGTAGTAGGAAAAGAAGAATCATAGAACTATATATAAAAAAAAACTATAAGGGACTACAAGGACTATTTATTACTTAAACTCCATGGCGTGCAGAAATGCACGACTAAAATAGTCCTGAAAGATGCCCAAAAATGGAGAGCCCTCTTTCTGAAGCAATGTATTCCACTGCCAAACAGCTCTTATAGTAAAAAGGTTGTTCCTAATGTTTTTGTGGAATCTCTTTTCTTGTAATTTGAATCCACTGATCTGTGTTCTAATTTCTGGAACAGCAGAAAACAAGCTTGTTCTGTCATTTACATGACATACGTTCAAATATTTAAAGATAGCTATCATGTCACCTCTCAGTCTTCTCTTCTACAATCTAAACATATCCAGCTCCTTTAGCTGTTCCTCATAAGCCTTTGTTTCCAAATTGTATTACAGGTGGATAGACTCCATCAAGGAAACCACAGCCTTGAGTTTGCAGAACATGATGTTGATGACAAGGTATTTTGTAGGTTTCTCATTCACAGGGTCATCATAACTCAAAGCCAACTTGACAGGAATTAACAATAAAGATTGGGGGAGTATGGCATAGATTATAATAGCAGCTCCCTTTCTTCTTTGGATGGGTATGGGTATCTTTGTGATTCATTTTATTGTTCTTTATTTACAGTTTTCAGGGTATAGAGAGATCTTGTAGCAATTTGAAGACTAACTAAAAGAAAGAAGTTGGCAGCATGAGCTTCTATAGACTTCAGTCTACTTCCTCAAATGTATCCGAGGAAGTAGACTGAAGTCTACAAAAGCTCATGCTGCCCACTTTTTTCTTTCAGTTAGTAGATTACTGACTACACTCTTAGAGTTCTGCTATTCCACTTTTACTTCTCTGGCTGCCTCCTGTGGCATTCTGGGGTTAGTAGTTTAGTGAGGCCTAAGAGCTCTCTGGCTGAGCATTCTAAATGTTCCTCCCTATACTTCAAATCCCAGAATGCAACAGGAGGCAGCCACAGCAGTTAAAGTGGAATAGCAGCACTATAAAAGCGTAGTGCGGTAATCTCTAAAAGGTGCTACAAGATAGCACTTTACATTTCGATACCATTTCAAAGTGAACTAAGCAGTCTCTAAGCAGTTTACAATCTGTAAGCCAATTGCCTCCAACAAGTTGGGTATTCATTTTACTGACGCAGAAAGGGATGGAAGGCTGAGTCAACCTGGAGCCCTGTGGAATCGAACTCACAACCTTGGGGCTACAGTACCGGCATTTAACTAATGCGCTACGTGGAATCCAAGATCTCTCTACATACCGATTCTACAGACTAACTTGGCTATATCATTGAATTCTGGTTTTCAGGATATTTTTCTATGTTGGGGGGCGGAGTCATGTGAGGCTGTAGAGGTCATTGCACTGTAACTCCAAGTAGCCATAGTCAGCTGAGTGCAAGAAATGTTGGGAACTGAAATCTAACAACTTCTGAAGAGACTCAAAATTCTCATTCCTGCCTGGTATATACCATGTCCATGTAGTTGTTTCTGCATAAGTGTGAAAAGGCCAGCAGCATAATGCACAAAACATAGGCTGGAATCTCTTCTTATCAGGAAGCAGCCACTGTGATCTGTGGGTAATGGGGTCTGCTCTTTTATCCTTTAGGAAGCAGCTGGCTGCCATTCCCATTGCATCATGTACAAGTGATCTGTACATGAAGTGGAATTGCATCAGGGATCTTGTTTCTGTCTGTCTGTCATAATGGATAGCATAGAGGGGGTGAAAATCCCAGCCAGCTGATTCCTGAAGGACAGGGGAAGAAATCCCCATTGATTACAGTGGCTGCTGCCAAATACATGAAGATGGGGGACTTAGTGGGAATTCACTGTGTAGCACCATAACTACAGTGCTTACACATGCATATAGACTATACCGTATAATATTCCAGCCATTACATGTTGTATTTGTTTTGCAAAGTTTTTAACCCCCTGCCCTGCCCCAAGGCCCTGTGGGTCACATGTGGCCTTTGGATCATACTTTGCCCACCCATTACCCAAAGAATGAAATTGTCTTCCACATTTTCCTGCCCACAAATAGGAGAACTGTAGGAGGCCACTGGTACACACCTCTATGTCCCAGCTGTTTTTTGCTCATAGCTTGGAATATTTTTTTTTTTTACTACACTTCCTAGAATCTCCGAGCTCTTGGCCATGATGAGACTTGTAGTCTAAACACTGACTTTTCTAAGCTCTGTTTTTGGTGATGCATGTTCTTCCTGCATAAGGCATGATCTTTATGTTACTCTGACAATGGCTATTTCTTTGAGTTGAAAGATCTTTTCATACAGTGAGTACTTTCCTCCGCCTCTATACCCACAGGGATCAAGAAGAGAATACCACACACACTATGCTGGCATGTTTTAATGCAATACCCCCTTTAAATCTCTTTATTTCAACAGAGCACTACTGTATGTGGACTCTTGTTAAGAAAAGCCTGCTGGCTTTATTCAGTGGTGTCAGCTTCACCTTATCAAAAGTCTTGGAAGAATAAAATACACTGACATTTTTATTCTGGGGAAAAATGCAGGGAAGAATTCCTGTCAGGTAATAAAACTAGAGTTGGCATACACAAACTGTGTGTGAAGCTAAGGGGCATGAAGCAGGCTCAAAAGCCATAGCTCAGGACTAATGTGATGCTAGGAGATTTTGCGGTTCTCTTGCTGTTTAAAGGAGGTATGTGAGGCTGCAGTTTCAACTAGCTTTCCAATTCGCCATGTTTAATCTGAGCATGACCCAAAGAGGGTTCAGAGGCTCTGTCTGCACATGGTGATTCTATACCAGTTCACCTTATCTTACTTTCTTTTCAAATAACTTTGCATTCAATAGATGAAACAGGTTTGTACATGGCGAGGGTCTGCTTCATGCATTGTAATGAATGCAAGAACCTGTACATGTAGCAACATCTGTGTGTCATAATGCAGATAAGTCAGGACCCACATATATGAGGTGAAACACCGGCTATTCCTTCTGTATGAATAACTGAACACTCTTGGAAAATATGCATAGGACTGCACAGATATTTGGTCATTCTATTTCTCTTTCAATTACTATTGTGTCAGGGGAACGGAGCAGGGACAAACCTGTCCAAAAAATAAAAATAAAAAAAAAATCCACACATATTTCTATCACCATTCCTGGAGCTTTTTACATGTGTGGGCCTGAAAGTCTGGAACATGGAAAGGTCAGAGATCTAAGTGGTATGTAAAACTAACCTGGGGAAATGTTCCCTGCTGCAATTGCTCAGCTGACAAGATCTGGGGGGCTTCATGAACAGTGACTGAGATTAGAGGGAGCAAGGGCAAGCACTCATTTCTGTTCTTTTCCTCACACAATGATCATCACAAGGTTGGGAAAAAATGGCTGATAAGGACCTGTGTGCATATTGGGAGGGTAAATGTAGAAAAAAGGTGACTTTATTTATACATCTTTCAGCAGCATATAAAGGGCTCCATCGTTCCATTTTCTAAAAGACTGCCTCCGGCCATATGAACCAACCCATAATCTAAGAACTTCATGGTGTGATTTGTCCCTCCGCTTTGTGAAGCTAGACTAGTGGGGAGACAAGACACTGCTCTCTCTGCAGCAACACTTCACCTGTGGGATCCTCCCTCCAAAGGTCAGTCTGGCTTCATCCTATTTGAGTTTCTAACAAGTAATGAAGACTGTGCTGTTTCATCTTGGATCTTAAAATGAGAGGTGACTGCTGTGGTTGTTTTTAAAAGAGTAAATAAATAAATATTTTTTTACTCCATCTTTTTTTAAGAATGTAAGAAAGATTAACAAGTCTGATTCATTTTAGTGGGGCTACTCTATTTGAAAATATCCTCAGATTTAAACCTGTATTAGTATTTAACAAAATGCCAAAGAAGTTTCAGAATTAAGCAGGATTCTTTCTTAGGGTAGTAGGTACAAAAAGCTTTGGATTAGGGAAAAGAAACAAGAGGGAAAATAGACCAAATGTTGGGGCCACGAGGTCATATGGCCTACACTTCACAGCTACAGAAGTTTCACATGACTTCAGCTGTCATGGCTCTGTCCTACAGAGCCAAGGGATTCTTAGTTTGATAAAGAACTTAGAATTTTATGCTCAGGAATTCTGTAGTTCGGGGTAGGACATTACAGTTTTCCAACAGAGAATTCTAAGGACCTCGTTGAACCACAAATCCCAAGTTTCCATAGCAAGGAGTCATGACAGTCAAAATGATATCAAAGGTCTGTGATGGTCTAATGCACATACTGTTAGTCCCATGGGACCTGAATACAGAATGATTTAATAGGCATAAGATAACACCTGGAAGCCTGGAACAAAGAAGAAATGTCTGTCCCCTATGTCTTGAAACATACAGTGTGGCTATAACTAGGGAGAGATGATAATTTGTTTCAATTCATTTTTAGCAGAATTTGCCAATATTCATGGAATTTGAAAGTAGTAGACAGCAGAAATGACAGTTTCCCCATCCCTAGCTGTAACTTGTTGATGTCAATTATAGACATGTGCAACCATGCCTTTCAGTTGACTGAAAGATAACTGTGACAATATCATGGAGAATGAAAGGCATTTATGCTGAGGTATGAAGGGAGCTACAGTAGTGCCAATTATTTCCATACCTCTAGGTGGTAGAAAAGGCCAGAATAATAATGGAAGTTGCACCAGTACTATTTGAAGGACCATAATTCCCCATCCCTGTCTTAGACCACAAGTGAAAAGCTCTTCCACACATCAGTGTGAATCCTTGGCAAACTGGGTTGAAACTGACATGAATAAGAGTCATGGTGTGGTTGTCTCTCACATGGCTTTGAGGGAGGGATTTCCATGTGGAGATCACATTTCAATAACAATGTGTTAGCAAAACTGAAAAAAAAGTTAAGAGGAAAAGAACAAAGGTGAAAGAATACAACCTTTCCCAGCCTGATGCCCTGCAGATGTGTTGCACTAAAATTCCCAGAAAATCCTAGTCAATATGACTGTTCTATCTATGCTGACAAGGAATGCAGACAACTATAGTCCAACAGATCTGGAAGTTATCAGATTGAAGAAAACAACCTTGTACCACTAACTCAGACCAACTGTCCATCAAGTATAATACTATTTATTCTGTGTGATAGCTGGTTCTTAGAATTTCAGTCAGATGTGTATTCCCTTTGAATTGTATCCTGGTAGCTGCAAAAACTTAACTGGAAATGTCAGGTTTTGAGTTTGAGACCTTTTTCATGCAAAACATATATTCTGTCTTTTAATCTGTAAAAGTAAAGAAAGTGGCTTGAGGATTTAAGAGAATGCCTCCAATGAAATACATACAACAGAAACTTCATCAGCTATGGAGTAGATCAGAAAAGAAAGCAAAATCCAGGCTGGCAGGAAGTCTGCTCTCCTTTAAAAGTTTGCTTTGACTTTGTGGTTCTATGGCATGACCCCAATGTTTCCAAGCTGCATCTTTATGGATGAACAGGTGCTTCTTTTATTTGTAACAACCTGATTCATTCACTGATGCCACATCTCAAGGTTCTGTGCCACTGCAATTCATCACCATGGGTGTAGCTGTGTGATATTGCCTTCACAACATCTCTGCAGGCAATGGATAAGAGGTGCAGATTGATAAAGGGGAGAAAAAGACTTGTGTTTTAAATGCAAATTTCTTGGCAGTCAGAAAAAGAGGGGAGTTTAATGAAGTCCTAAAAGATTAGCAGTGGAAATTAAATCAATGGTTTCCTAACTGCTATTTAGAATACCAAACCTGGTAATCCAACCCCTTTAGAGTCTAGTCACAACCTCTCTGAGGCCTAAGATGAGCACTAAATGTGAATCTGGGGGTAGCTTCTAATCTGTTATAGGGGGCCATTGTTGCACCTTCCTCTAGCTGATATTACAACAAATGTTAATGCAGCTACTGAAGGAGAGCCAGGGCCAGAGCTTTAAAAAGTAGCCTTTTGAACTACAGTTTTCAGAAAACCCCAGCTAGCTGTGCCAATGGGCCTGCTTGTTAGTAGTTGGGGTTCTGGGAGATTTTAGTTCCAAAAATGTAATTTGATCAGGAAAAGTTGGGGAACTTTCACAGTAGTCAATTATAGCACTAAAATTCCACTTCAATTGTCACAGTTCCATCCTATGGAATCCTGGCAGTTGTAGTTTGGTGAGGCACTATAGCTCTCTGGCTGAAAATCCAAAATACCCCTCCTTACATAGGAAATCCTAGGATTCTACAAAATAGAACTGTGGCAGTTAAAGTAGTTAAACTGTGGCAGAATCCTATCAGTTTAATTGTGGTAGTGAGGAAAGGTCACGGGGGGTGGGGGAGGAAAAGTGAAAGACTGTTTATCCAAAGGGTTGATGCTCCTGTACCCAACTGAGGACCTGTGAAAAATCACAGCTTTGAACCAGAACCACATCTCTAATTCACCACCCTGTTGAGTTTGCATCTCAGAAACTGCATTGCTTATTCAAACTAAGGACTGTAAAGACTGTTACAGATGTAACCTTTTAGAATGAACAACAGTGTAATTAATACAAGATTGCTTCTGTTTTATCATCAGTGCTTCAAGAGGGCAATGTTCAACAACACAAGATGGAAGCGAGCCCTAAGAATATTTTAAAATTGGCAAAAGATTAATCTGCCATTCTGTTGTACCCAATGGTGCATCAACATGTTCTTTGATTTACTTGCTATGTTGCTTCTGCTTTATCATGGAACTTCATAGCTATAGGCAAAGCCACAATGCTTCTTGTTACTCCCAGAGCAAGTCCTACTCCCAAAATGCAAGCAGAATATGAGTTGTGGAAGAGAAATGTGAAAGCACTAGCCCTGGGTGACTTTTATTATTATTATTGTATTAATCTGAAATGCTTCAGGAAACTGAGAACATAACCATCTGATGGTTGTTTGATTTTGTTTTGTTTTTTTAACAAAAAATCAAAATAACAAAATCGTCCTCTTTTGTTTAAAAAAAAGGTCCAAAGAAAAAACAAAACAAAAAGAAATAAGATTGTTTATGTGTTTAACTTTTAAGGACAGATTCTCATAAAACTCCATTTTTACAATGTACACAGAAATTCGATGAAATTCTGTTCTCTATTATATAAATGCTTAACTGACAGCAAGCTTTAGAATTAAAAAAATAAATCGAAAGAAAAGAAAGACTTGGGGAAAAAAATCTGTTAAAAATGAAACAGACTGCAGTTGCCTGCTGGATATTACAGTGTCATATCTATCCTACCAGGAAAAAAAGCCATCAAACCGTCAAAATGTATCTGGGCTCAAAGAGAGAAATCGAGTCCATTTCAGATTGCCACAATCAGTTTTGACTGTTCAGCGGATACATTTTGAAGCATCATTGTTGCAGGTAACATGGCACAGCTTGATACTCGTTTTGAACTGACTACACTTTAGGCCTTCTCAAATTGCTCAACTAAACAGAGAACAACAGTCATGTGAATACACTGCCATGTTAACTACATTAAAAATCCCATGGACAAATGGAACATCTATACCACATTTTCACATTATATACATGTCACTGTTTGTCTCCTCATACCAAAGCCAGTTCAAAAACCAATCCAAATATGTACCACAAGGGTTCAGAGAAACTGAGCAGGCTGTGGTTGAAGAATGTCTGGATTCATTCCAAAATGGCTTCTCCAAATGATGGAATATTTGTATTTTAATCCTGCCAACTCCATGGGATTGGATGCTTGGCTTTATGCATTTATATTGGATATACTGTTCTACGCATATATACATATATCACATATACATATATAAGTGTACATATATATGTATACATTCACACACATATATATATGTAGGCACTGTTTATTGCAAATGGAAAAAAAAAATAAAGCAAGTGAGAAAAAGACTGACCTGGCTTACCTACACTCTGTTCACATTCAATGAGATCTTCATCATCATTAGAACATTCCGCTGAAGAAACGAGGTCATCTGTTGTCTGACATTTGACAAGAGAACAGAGAAAGAAGAAAAATGTTGATCAGATAAGGATGGGATATTCAAAACAGATCATACAGTGGGCAGGGTTATAATCAAAATATAATGTGGTGTTCACAAAGACAATAGTTGAAGATCATCACCAGGTAAGTACTAGTGTGATAATCTTCAAAGACTTGCTGGTATGTTAACTGTTTTCTATTCACAATTATGATCATGGTGCCATTGCCACAGTTGTAAATGTCCCTGAAACCTACCTTAAAAGCCAGTTAGCTCTCCAAAATTCTGGAGTTTTGCAGTGCTGTGGAATGCAACCAGATGATGTGTCTACCCCTCTCCTGCCAGCAAGCAATAATGTGAGAAGCACAAAAAGGGAGTCCGGTGGAGTTCTATCATAACTTTTTGCTGCACTGTCACTCATTCTGTAGTATCCCATTTCCAAGTGCTGCAGAACTCCACTCAGGCTGGCTGGCTGGCTTCTAATTTGGTTTTCAAGGATCACGTGAGGCAATGGGGTGTAGCTATGATATTGTAGCTATAACTGTTATGGTCCATGACACAGGCTAGAATTAGAGAACTTTGGTAATATAATTGGGAGTGCATAGATTGCATAGATTGCAATTGGGTTTGGTTGCTGATGTTCATATGTTTAACAGCTGTTACATCTATTATGTCCTACCTGTCACCATATGATTTATCTGTTGGGATGCCCAATGTCCAACCCAGTTGTTATGAAGTATATATAAGAACCTAATAGTCATAAGGATATTATTTGCATTAGTTGATCGATGTTAAAGTGAACTGGTAAATTAATTGCCTTTAGAATGCTATATAAAATGGATGCCTGCCTATGTAAAGAGAAATTGATTTTATATAATGAAAGGAGTCAACCCCATAGTATGTGAGTGGAAGAGAGTGTATGAAGTGGACATACATTCTGATAAAGTTCATCAAGGGATCAATGTTAGGTTATAGAGTTTGCTGGAAGGAATATTGTGTGTGCTATACCAGTATAACAGTCAACCCAGTGCAGGCTGAAACCCTGGGATGCTCATAAAAAAAAGGAATTGTTTGTGAGAAAGTCTGGTGTGGTGCTATCACTGTGAGGTGAGGGAAATATTTATGGTTCTGCCCATCTGGATGCTGTCCTGTCTCAAAGAAATGGTGGAAGTGAAAACAGCTTGATTCTCCTTGTGAAAGAATATGATGGTTGGGGGTTATTATAAAAACAACTTGTTGGTGAGAATGTGGTAAAAAAGGTTACTTGAGAAGGAACCTCTAAATTAAATTGACCAATGATGACTGTTGTTTGACTTTGGAGATGGGATCCCAAAAATAACTGTATAAAAGTGTGTGTTACCAAATGTGTTTTAGAGCTGATAATTTTCTAATGTCATTAAGTGTCTGCTGTTCAATGTCTTCTTTTCTTCAGTAAATCCGTTCTGAGAAATAATCCAGAGCATGGTTATTGGTGTTTAGCAGAGCATCTTGGCCAATATTTGCTTGTTTAGCACCAGGATCTTGGCCAATATTTGCAAACGTTCTTCTTCCTAATGAGAAAGGGTATCCCAACATGTTGTCAACTACCTTGAGGTATGTGGGGCACATTTCATTAATTTCCTGGGTAATTTTGAAGGTTTCTTTTAAAACCAAAATCATTTTTTAAGCTAACCATTTCATTTGTTGAAAACAGAAATAAAAAACTTCAGAATATTTTCACTAAAGAGTTTCCAACTGCAAAAAAAGTGTTGAAAAATGCCTCACACTCTCACAATCTTGTCCAGTGTGTGTGTGTGGGGGGGGGGGGATTATCTTGTGCATGAGAACAAAATAGCAAAGATTTACATCCTAACTGAGGATATCATTTCCCCAATGACCAGAATGCATCTTTTGCACAGCTAATCCTTCTGAATAGATTTTTTAAAAAGTGGATTATGCAGATGTACTATGCTGTTAAATGAGCATGATGGAACATTCCTTCTGGTACCTTCACATAAAGCACAATACTCAACCATACTGAATGCACCAGGATGGATTCCAGTGCCACATTAATGCAATAGCTGGAGCAAAACAGTGGAGGGTTGGAGAATGCTAGCTCCAAAAAGCTAAGGCCACCTCAAAAGCATCCATGGACCCAGCACATGTTCCTTGCACTTTGCAGCTGGTAATGTTTTTCCTTCTCTTCCTCTTTTCTGGTGGTTGCTCTAATTAACAAGTGGTATGTACTGCAGTGTGTTAAGGAGAAGTATAATGGCATCTCTCCCCAGTAGCAACTCCTTCATGTAATTGCTACAATTAGTAGAATTACTAATGGAGACCATTAGGAAGTTCCTCTGGAAGCCTCTGGACACACACTATACGGCTCAGGAATAAGAGTACAAAATTATTCTGCCCTCAATGACATGAGCTCAACAGAAGTCTGGCATTAAGTTCTTTTTGCTTTGCTATTTTTCCCATGTATGCCTAAAAGGTGCTGCTTATTTGGGGCTGTGGGGTCTATGTAGTAAGAATTCCTGAATCATATGCTGCAGAGAATCCACCTTGATGTGGCTGGATGGAGCTAGCAGCCTTGCTCTTTGCCAACAGTTTTTGGAAGCTACTTACAATGATCCGCAGACTCTGGATTCAACACAAGAGGATACCTTCTCCTGTTACCCTTTGCTATGAGTTTAATATGAAACTGGAATGAAAAGTGACTGTCTTAAACCTCAGAAATACATGTGAGGATTTCAGTGGACTCTTTAAGCCACCTCACCCATCCCCTGGTTTACATAGTCAGGAATGACCTGAAAACACTACAGTAACTACATTATGTTTACAAGGGGGCTTTCTAGATTGGAAGGAAAGTGTGACATGAAGTTGCCTTTTCCTTAATGCTTAGCAGCTGCACCACAGCCTTTAGATGGAGCTGCGCTGTTCCGCAGTTTTTTAAAAAGAAGCTGGGAAAACCAGCACCTTTTTAAAGGCGCTTCTTTTCCCCTAAAATGCAAAAAAAAGCATTTTCATGGCACACTTTCCCTTTTTCTCATCTAAAGGCTAGACCTTCATGCAGCTATGAACACACTTCTTTTTGCCAATCTAGAAAGCCCCAAGGTATAGAATCTTATCTCCCAAATAGGCACAATGCCTTAGATATCTCTTATCCCCCAACATAGAAGCTACGAGTTGTCACTGTTTTAATCTATGGAATCCTTGGATTTGTAGTTCAGTTTGTATCAATTGAAATAAGATAAGGAGAAAGGGGAAAGTGGAAAGAGAGAGAGAGGAACTGGGACATTGTAAAAGTAGTTGAAAAAGTAGGATAACAAAGGATCAATTGGGACTGTCCCTGCCAAATCAGGACAGTTGGAGATATAATACTGTCATATATATGCATTTCAAACATGATGCACATGTCATGAATGAATATGATTGGGAAATGATGGTGACTTTTTAATAGAAAAAATTGAGTAACTGGTCATAGCTATAATAAAGATAGCAAAGCCACCTGCCTTTCTTTGCCCTGGGTTGATGACAACCCAATTTTATTTGCAGGTTGGTTTCGATATGGGGCAGTTCTAAAATGTAATTCTCCACAGGCATTCTGTAGTGCACCTTTGGTGCACTCTAGTGGTGCACTTTCGTGCAGTGGTGCAACTTTTAAAGAAAAATAAATTTTATTAGCTGTTCTTCCACACTACCTAGGAATGTCAATGATGACTTGGTTTGTCTTTGCACCCTAATTGAGAACATGCCAAAGAAAGAATTTGTTTGTCTATTACAGAGGCAATTTGCACTGTTGCAAGACCACTTTTTGTTCACTTCTGCAAATGCACATAGGTTGAAACTGCTACCATGTTACAAAAAGTACTAAACAGTGAAAGCATGTAATGTATTGTTTGCAAATTTGTAAGAAGTCAGTCTGTCCAGTTTTGCTCACTGTTGTGTGTGTGTGAGAGAGAGTATAAGTGCATGCATGCACTCATGTGGACTTAACGTCATAAAGGGAAAAGGTGCTAGAGGTATTTTTGAAAAATAAAATTGTGCAAAACATATATATGTATATATATGATGGAGGTGAGAATCCCTGTAGCAACTGGAGTCTCCTCAACAGGCTGTCCTGCCATGCTGAGACAGCCTTTCTTGACCATAAATGACACATTGGTGAAATTTCTTCACACCACCAACTCTACTGCTTTTATATTCTATGGATTCATTCTTTGATGTGAAGATTAGGACATCAGACATGGGACTAGGTGGATCTAAATCTTAAATACAAATCCCGTTCTGGGACACATGATCCTAAATATTATTTGATCTCTTTGCCCCATTTCCATTCAAGCCATCCTCCCACTATATTTTTTTAAATGGTGGTAGACTGACTTTAACTCTACTGCCCTCTAGCCACACCACACAATTATAGCAGTTTGATATCACTTTAACTACTATAGTTCCTTTCTATGGAATCCTAGGATTTCTGTTTTTGTGACACACTTAGAATTCTCTGACAGAGAGCTCTAGTCTTGTAATTCAAGGGAGAGTACAGAATTTTAAATAGTATGCCAAATTCACCAAGCAGAGGATCCGATCTTGTTTTCAATATGTTTGTTCCTCTGTAATAAATAGTAAAAAAATCCTCCATTTGCAAAAGATGATAACAGATATATATATATATATATATATATAGCTTGTATATCAGGTAGATAAAAGATAGCATCTACACAAAATATAATTCACCATGTCCTATTATAAAACATGTATTTAATTTTTTAAAAAAAATCATCTCAGGACTGGAATTGCTCAGCCTAGTATTTAATGGCCATAAAACTAAAGGGAGATATTATAATAACTTTCAATAAAATATCTCCCCAGACAGGGGACTCTTTCTTTGTTCTCTGGGAGAACTTTTATTGCATTTATATTATAATTAATATAATTGTCCTCCTGCTTCACTGTGGCATTTCACTGTGAAATTGCCTTGATATCAAAGAGCAGCACAATTGAAAGAAGCTCAGAACTTTGCATCTAACCTTGAGGATTGATGAACATATTTACCTTCAAATTCCCCTAGTTTCACAAAATTGCCTCTAATGAATTATTATTTCTGTAATCACCACCTTCTAATTATTCACTCTTATCGCATTCATCAATCTTGTGTTTGGTGAGGGACCTACCGATACATCTGTATTCATTAATATATATCATGGGCATCAAGGGAGAATTCTCTAGAATGTGGCCAGGACAACGTCATCCCTTCCTCCCCTCTTCAGGAGCCCAAAATTAGAATTTATGTTCTAAAAATGCATCCTTTGACCCACTGTTCCACATAAAATGCCTGTCTATGAAATCTTCCACTCAAAACAATCCCTTCTAAACTACCTCATTCACTCACTGTGCTATGATTTGATGGGCATTAACCACAAAATAAAATAAACTGCTCCACCATGGAGCAGCTTTATGAAATTATAAATAACATACACAGTGAATGATGGAGTTCTCATTCTTAGTGTGAATGAAAAAAGAGAGACCTATAAATATCCTCCCCTCCAAAGTCCAGCGGACGAATTGTGCCACAGCATGTTCTTCATGACTGAATCACTTTTTATTTATAACATGTTTTAAGTGGCTTATATTCTCTTAGATAGCTATAGATCTGTTTTCTCTAAATCAATGCACATACTAAACTCCTGCCTCATTTCACCATCTAAATTGCTCACCTTGAGTGTTTTCTGATGAAGGGATTGTGGGTTCCAGTTCATGGACCCTGAGGACATCATCAGAAGTTTTTCTTCAAGTGCTCTCACAGAATGAGATGGGGCAGGTGACTACCAAAGAGAATGCCTTTTCAGTGGTGGCATCTGCTCTGTGACATGTCCTACAGAGCCTGAGGCCTATGTAATGATGACTTTGTGCTAGCTTAAGACCCTTCAATTTCCCCAAATATCTTAGGAGCTGTTTTAGTGGTTTTAGATTTTCTCATTTTTAAAATCCTTGACACTGTTCTTTTTATCTTATTTTCAGTTGTTTTGTTCTACTCAAGCATTATTATGTTTTTAATTTGTATACCCCCAGAGAACTTCAGTTACAGGGTTGTTTAAAAATGTAAAATATAAAATAAAATACCTAATGTTGAAATGGCCCAGGAACTTTTGCAAAGAGAAAGGATTACACAATGTTTCAGAGCTCACTAGACACACTGTCCCTATATTTAAAGCTCTTTTAAAAAAAAATACCACACACTGCTAGATCTGAAATGTGATACTCACTTTTCTTAAAATTAATTTGATTTATTTAGGGTGCACATTTCTAGTTATTCAGTTTAAGCAAAATTAATTCACTAATTATAATGTCTTTTTCTCAACACAAGAACCTGAAGTGGCCCACAATATAATTTCACAAAATAAAGACCATCTTTTTTAGCATGCTGAGATGTGCCTCCTTTTTCATGGTTGTACCTTTTTTGGAAGTTGTGCAATGTATTGGAAAACAGAGTTCTGCAACTGTAACCATTTCAATGCATTTCAATGCATTTGTGCATTCATGGATGGTACGTAACTAGTAGTCAGTGCCTTCAGTGTATGAGTTGATTCACTGGGACTGTAGAAGTAATCATTGTGCATTCTACATTGCACAAAGGAACAATAAACAAGTATTTCAGCAGATACACAGTAGGTTGCACAACTCTGATAATAATCAGCAGAAGAGTGATATAGTGCAACCATAGAATCACAAAATCCTAAAGCTGGAAGGGGTCACAAGGGCCACCTACTCCAACCACCTGCCATGTAGCAACACACAACTACTTTTGTTATTGTTAACTGACCTCAAGTTGACTTTGACTCATGGTGACCCCATGGTTAAGACATCTCCAAGACCCCCTTGTCCTTTGCCTCCCTGCTCAAGTCCTGCAGGTTCAAGCCTGTGTCCTCCCTTATTAAATTTAAGCATCTGGCATGTGGTTTTCCTCTCTTTCTACTGTCTTCCACCTTTCCTGGCATCATTGCCTTTGCTAATGATTTCTCATGATGTGGCTGAAGTACAACAAAGTACAACAGCCTCGATTTAGTCACTCTGTCCTCAACTATCCTCAGTTTAGTATTGAGAGTTATGTCTTTACACTTTATGATCCTGTCCAGTTCTTTTATAACTGCCCTTCCCAATCCCAATCGTCATGTTTCTCAACTATCATATTGAGGAGGGAGCAAGCTTGTTTTCTGTTGCTCCAGAGACTTGAACATGGAACAATGGTTGCAAACTGCAGGAAAAGAGATTCCACCTCATCAGTAAGGGCTGCTCAACAGCGGAACACACTCCCTTGGAGTGTAGTGGAGTCTCCCTCCTTGGAGGTCTTTAAGCAGAGACTAGATGGTCATCTGTCAGGAATGCTTTGATTTGGAGTTCCTGCATGGCAGGGGGTTGGACTGGATGGCCCTTGTGGTCTCTTCCAACTCTATGATTGTACGATTCTATGACTGCAGTCAGCATTCTGATCAATATTTGATCCAAAGTATGGGAACTCTTTGGCTATTTCAATGCTTTCATTCTCTTGGGTAAATTCTTGCAGATCTTCTGTGGTCATATTTTTGTTTCCTTAATGTTCAACAGTAAACCTGTCTTGGCAATTTCCTCCTTGACCTTCTTCAGTGTTTGGTCCAGGTCCTTGTTGGTTTGTGCTAGCAGCATTGTGTCATTTGCATCTCTTAGGTTGGTAATGCTCCTCTCTCTCACCTTCTCCCCTCCTGCCTCTTAGTCTATGTCTGCCTTGCGAACTATATTTTCTGCATATGTATTGAATAAATGGGGTGCTAGTATGCAGTCTTGCCTAGCCCCTTTGCCAATTGTGAACCAATTGCAACAAGGCAGCCTCTTGTCACAGCACTCCTGAAAGCTGCCCAACCAATCTGCATTTAAAGACCTCCATAGAAGGAAAGTCTACCACCCTCTGAGGCAATCTATTTCACTCTTGAACAGTATTAACAGTAGGGAAGATCATTTTAAGTTTAGATGGAATTTATTTTCTTTTTTCCCCAGTCCAAATTTCTTGTTATTTGAGCCATCCTATCCTCATAATTATGTGAGTGTGCAAACATGATGACAGATCTTGGCCAATATGTTATAATATTAAAAAAACAATGGAACAGATTATCATGTTGAACTGAATTAAAAACTGAAGAACTGAATTAAATTTTTTAAAAAATCAAGGAAACAAGAATAGCCCGTGCCACATGAAGTCCCTTCCTGAACTGTTGGTCAGTTGTAAAAAATACACCTGATTTAAAAGGTCTTTGCCTGCCAGAAGAACAACAGTGAGGGACCAGACTAGCCTTCCTCACAAAGATATCCATAGCCAAGTAGCAGCCATGTTGCATCCACTAAATATATCTATGAGGGTGACAATACTAAGAGAAAAGTCTCCTCTGAAGATATTAAAACTCCAGCAGGCTCATCCAGTTAAATTCATTTATATCTCATGGCTTTGCCAAACCTGGGATAAAATGTTCTGAATGTTTCCCATGTTGGCTGGTAATTCTTACAAGTTGTAAGCTGTCGGTATATGTTGCTATTGTTTTTAGATGCCCTCGAGTCAACCTCGATTCATGGTGACCCTGTGGATGAGATATCTCCGCAACCCCCTGTCCTCAACTGTACAGGCTCAGTCCTGTGTCCTCCTTGATTGAGTCTATCCACCGAACATTTGGTCTTCCTCTCTTTCTGCAGCCTTCCACCTTTCCTAGCATTGTTGTCTTTTCCAATAATTTATGCCTTCTCATGAGGTGGACAAAGTATGACAGCCTCAACTTAATCATTTTGGCTTCCAGGGAGAGTTCAGGCTTGATATGTTCAGTGACCCATTTGATTGTATTCTGGCCATCCATGGTATTCTCAGTACTCTTTTACAGCACCACATCTCAAATGAGTTTATTTTTTTCTATAGGCATTTATTTATTTATTTATTTACTGTCTAGCTCTCAAATCTGTACATGGTGATGCATATGACCACTGTTGAAAACAAGATACTTAACTGGCAGACACCTCGTCAGATCCAGCTATACCATGCTAATGATCCAGCTATACCATTCGTTTTGACTTATGGCGACCTCATGGGATTTTCTTGGCAAGATTTGTTTAAAGGAGGTTTGCCATTGCTTTCCTCTGAGACTGAGACATGTGGATTGCCCAAGGTCACCCAGAGGATTTCACCCAGAGAACTGGAAATTGTACCCTGGTCTCCAGTGTCATAGTCCAACACTCAAAGCACTACGCCATGCTGCCTTCTGTGCTGCTATGCTAGGGGAACTCAAATTCGTGGGTGATAGCAGCTAGATAAGTGGTCTTCATAGGTCCCAACTAGCTGAAGCAGAAGTAGGAGTGGGACACAAAGACTCTTGACAGCATTCAATAGTTATCTAAACTAATGGAAGCAAGTGACTCTCATGTCAATGAGACAGTGAATCTGTTTTAAATCTAAACTTTGAAAGCAATAATCCAAAGTACTGAACCCTATTGACAAAATAGATTCAGCTCTGTCAAAGTTCAGATTAAATCCAGAGTAAATTAACCACTTTGCTCATCTGGGAGCCACCAGCAATCCAACAGTAAAACTGGAATTTTTAAGTGTTTTTCTTTTAAAATAAAATAAAATAAAGGCCCATCATAATCTTTGGCCCTAATCTCTTATTAACTATTTAACTGGCTCCTTAATCCTGCACTGACCCTTCCCCGTTTCTCCAGCTCCTTAAAAACGCTATGGAAAGAATTCTCACCATCCAGATTTCATTTAAAGGAAGAAATTGCAAGAAGTCTTATAAGAGGTCACATTCTTTCTTATAAACCCTGGATCCTGATTAACTTGGAGCTAGTTATTAACCAGCATGCCCTTTATTCTCCACATTAACCAGAGTTAACAACAACAAAGAAACCAAACCTCCTTTCTCAGAAAACCTCCCACCCCTTACATTTCCTGCATATGTGATCACGGTTGGACATAAAAGTAGAAGCTGTACTCACTGCCAAATTATATCATTAAGTAGGGTGCACAATGGGGCTACCCACTGTAACAAAATCAGCCACTCAATCATTACCGCAGCAGACGCAAGATGAAATAACTAGCCATACAAGTTAAAAATGGGGATGTAAATCAGCCTTCATTTCTACACTCTGTCTGGGTGTATCAAGTAAATCGCATTGTGAGGTGAAATTAGCCTTTGGGAAACACAATTGCTCCACAGAATCAGTAGTTCATTGCTGCTGTTCACATAAAAGCCCCCGGCTTCAACCCTACATTCTGTGTCATGTACAGGAGGATTTTGATCCTCTTCCAAGGACCAGGGAAAGATGGGGCAGAGAAATGGAGGAAGTCAGGCTTTGGGCTGGCCCCACATCTCCCTCTCATTTTACCAGGAAGGGCAAGTGAATCTAAATAGGCAAGGAGGTGCAATTTAAAAAAAGGCAGGGAAGAAAAAGAAGGCAAGGATTAATTTGTCTGTTGTTCAAGGCGCCTTGACAGAGGAAAGAGGAGTATTGAACCACAGCAGCTTAAACTAAACTTCAATGTACCTTCCCAAAAGCAGGAGGAATGTAATGCTACGTGGTGTTCCGCTGATAAGCAAATCCCTCTAAATCCTTTCCATTTATTTCTTGGCCTAGAGAAATTACATATTATTTAGGAGCTAAATAAATAAATAAAACAGGCATCTCAGAGAATCTAGATTGCTTGTTTATTGATTATGCACACACACTTGCTTTGCCTTTAACACCTAGGCAGGCTCTCTCTCTCTCTCTCTCTCTCTCTCTCTCTCTCTCTCTCTCACACACACACACACACACACACACACACAGTTGCACATAGCCACCCAGCCACACAAGAGTTTCAGCTTTCCTTCTCTACTACAGACAATACTTAGCAGTTCTTGGTGTGATTTAGAATGGGATCATGCCCCACCTAGAAGGGGAAAACATGTAGCACAGCTGACTTGCTCTCCTTCTTTACCCAATTCCCCTGATCGATCAGATGGGTGAACTAGGTTTTTGTGAGTTCATCACTGTCAGTGCAATTGATAGCCATATATCCCATGTGGCACTTCACTAGAGGATGCATAAAAATATACATAAGTTATTTAGGACCCTGTTGTAAACCACATTTAGGTAATACATCAGCCAGCTCTACCAAAGCCACAATTATGTAATGCAGGAGTGGGATGCATGCACCATTTTTGTGGACCAGGAATTCCTCAACTCCCTTTTTAAAAAAAGAAAAAAGAAGCAGTATGATTTTCAGATGGTTTTCACCCAAATACCACAGGGAAAGGCCCTCAAATGTGCAAAAATGTACAAAAACACACATCTGTACCAAATCTAGACCTCTTTCAACCTAAACTGACAGTATGCCATACTGAGTCCTTGGATGAAGGAAAGAGCATGGAGAGGGAGATGTCCATCCAGGTTGGTGGATTCTGCAAGTAATGGGCCAAAAAGTAACATTTCCAAGCTGAGAGAGGGATTTTAAAAAAGATGTTGGTACCATTATGATTACTATCGTCATCATGTATATTTACTAGCATCACAAATGGAGATATATTCCCTAGCTAGAAAGGCAATTTGAAGAGTTTTTGGACCTGTGACCCTGACAGTGCTCTTTATCCTAGATCCATAAAATCTTCAAATATGAAAAAGCCAAAGTCCCAGCATTTGAGCCTTACTCACTTAGAAAAAGATGGCCTGGATTTCTGAAAGCCAAAGGCTCAGCTGGCTAAAGAAGCATCGGCTGCCCTTTCTGAACTCAGCCCCCAGCAAAAGAAAACAGCCTCTCTGCTTGTTGTGTCAGCCCTTCACTTAATAACTGTGTCAGAAGAATATTTTTCATTTACAATCTGCTTCTTTGCTGGAAATCAATATGTCGTTTTGCTGGCATGTTTTGCTCCAGTCTCCTGGACATCTTTATTTAACTTGTCTTTTCTCTCTTCTAAGGGAGGGAGCCACGTTTGATTTTCTTCTGTTATTGATTAGATCATTCAGAGAGAGAAATAAATAACTAGGTACAGCACAGTGGCTCTAATGACAACCTTTTAAGGCTCAGGAACCCTGTGATGTGTTACCTCTTCTTCTAATGAGTGAATTAAAATAAAACAAAATCTATACATTTGGATTACCATGCATTAAGGTAAGCGCATATGCAGCTCAACCTCTGTTCCCACCCCCTGTCTTCACGAATTCCTCTTGTGCCATTTTTTAAAAAAAATATCCTGGTGTTGTATCTTCCCACCACCATCCACCTTCAGGAACTGAACAAAGATTATAGGGCTAAACATAATATGCCTTGTCTTTGTAATAACATTTGAAAGGCCTCCAGGGCAGGCAGTGGCTGTATTGGATGATTTAATAAGCTGAGATAGGAATGAGTCTTGTGCCTACACATGCACCATCCCCCCCCCTCCATTCTTGGCATGTCTGCTTGTAAAGAAGAATTAACTGTAGCATACTCTCCAACATACTCTCTGATTGTTCTCAAAGGGGCGGGATATAAATAAATTGTATTATTATTATTAATCGCAGAAGAAAATGGGGATGTGTGTGGCCAAGCAATATGAGATTGTGGTCAGGATGGCAAAAGTTATTATTGAAGAAGAATACACAAGCCAGGAGAGACTGCAGTAATTTGTTTTTCCTGAGTATATTGGGAAGGGCAAGAATCTTCTCACTCCTTCCCACTCCCCTGCTCTGCTGAATACACTGAATGTAAACAACTTCTTCATTATGAGCTCAGTTTGCAGTAAATGAGGTAAGCTGAGTAGAAAGGGGGAAAGGAGGGGAGGAAAAGAGAGCAACTGAAGCATTTAAAAGCAGCTGGAAAGTGGGGTGACAGAGGATTAAACAGAACTGTCTCTGCAGAACTGAATCACTTGAATGGTATACAATAGTTTACAAAAAACTATGACCTAAATCATATTGTCCCAACTAGAGTAGGAAGTAAGAAAAATAGGAAGAAAATCCACCCGCACTTTAATTTTTCTTCCTCTCATCTGGACTTCTACCATTAGCTGATTACAGAGGATTCTGATAATGTGGCAAATTCTGAGTGGGACAGTCCTATAATAAGAATATGTCCAATGGCACTGCTGGTGTGGAGCTGAGTTCAGAATTTTTTTCTACATAAATGGATTTCATAAAAGTAAAAGGCTAACACAGAAAGGAGAGAACTAGGCCTAGAACTATTATTCTTAGTGTGTTTGTTTTCTTCTTACAGAGAATTTTTATGTTGAGGAGTATTCAAAAATTTAATATGCAGCCTGGCAATCTAAAAAAAATTGATTCCATTCTACTGCCTCAGTTTTCCACCACCTCTTTCAGCTATATGTGTATAGCAGGGCTTTAGGCTTGGTAAACTGCAAATTATGCATGCTTACCTTAGAGTGAAGATAGGAGGAAAGAACACTAACAATCTAAGATAGGCGAATAACACCATACTACTAGTGGAAAACATCATAGAATTGGAACAATTACTAAGAAAGGTCAATGAAGAAAGTGAAAAGGCAGGCTTACTGTTGAACATAAAGAAAACAAAAATAATGACCACAGATTCAACCTAGATTGTGAGGAATCCAATCTAGATAATGAAGAAATCAAAATAGTGAATAATTTCCTGTAGCTTGGATCAAATATTGATCAGAATGGATATTGCAATCAAGAAAGAAGAAGAAGACTAGAAATGGGAAGGGAAGGCATGAAAGAACTAGGTAAGATCTGAAAGTGTAAAGATATACCACTGAGCACTAAAGTTAGAATTCTTCAAGCCCTTATATCCCCTATCACAATGTGAGAGCTGGATATGTGGACAATGTGGATAATGAAGAAAACTGACAGAAAAAAAATCACCTCATTCAATATGTGGAAGAGTGCTGAGGATATCAAAAGGTAAATGGATCCTTGAAAAATTAAACTGGAACTCTCCCTGGAAGCCAAGATGATGCAAATGAGACTTTCATACTTTGGTCACATCATGAGAAGGCATGACTCAGTAGAAAAGACAATAATGCTAGGAAAAGTGGAAGGCAGTAGAAAGAGAGGAAGACTGCAGGTCAGATGGATAGACTCAATCAGGGAAGCCACAAACCTGAATCTACAAGACCTAAGCAGAGCTGTAGAAGTTAAGGGTTCTTGGAGATGTCTCATCCACAGGGTCACCACAAGCTGGGGATAACTCAAGGACAGATAACAACAAAAACCTTAGAGTTCCCTGAATACACATATCTCGCATATATTAATGAATACTATCAAAATCCTATGGTTTCAAAATTATATTGTGAAGCACACGAGAAGGACTTGGATAATACAGAAGTCCCATGACCAATAGTGGCTACACTGCACATTTTGTGAAGTAATCTCTAACATGTGAACATCACTTTTGTCTCCCACTAGATGAAAAGTTCCTGGTATTAATTGTCATTATTAAATACACTATCAGAATTATCTAGGATTGCCAAGTGGAAATTTTCAGAGGCTGGAGAACAGAGGAAGAAACCTCCAAGTGGGAAGATGGTACCAATTTCCAATACTGTTTTATTTAAAGCTTATTTGGTAAGAGTTGTATTTAGTGTTTAGATGTACCTTAGAGACCAATATGATAAAAATCTAGCTGTGAATATTCACCATAATGCACTAAGCTTTCCCCCCTCCCAAATTTAAATCTTAAGTAGAATAATGTGCTGCTAGCACAGTTGATCATTTATTTCCTGCACTTCCTTTGCTTTCTCTGCACACATTAACACACTCATGGGAAAAAGTGTTTAAATACCTGCACTCTGAGGGCAGACATACTAGCATCTAGGGTGGGTCTCCAAACACCTTTAAATGCAGAATAAATCCTTCTTAAGTATCTTTATATGCCAGAAGCACATTTACATGTAAAACTAGTTCTTTAATATCTTTACAGATCACATGCTCATCAACATATAAAACAGGTGCACAAGACAGAGTGAGAAAGAGCAGGTTAATTATTAGAGCCAGCCAAAAATGCCAAAAATTTGCAATTTCAAGGTTGCTTTATCAGATTGGATCCAATACTCCTTTGGCAGGGGGTTTCTGGAAGCTACAATCTAAGGCTGAGATCTTATTCTTTGAGAAAATCCCTGGAAGGTGGTGAGGAAAAGGAGAAATGGAAATCAGCAGTGGTGACAGAAGAATGCAGTAGAGTCTGAGCTGTCTATTATTTGAATGCCTAGCTTGGAGAAGAGGTTGTCCTCAAAGCCAAGGAGCTCTTACAGAGGTGGATTGGATAATTACTTGTGGAGCAGGACAGACAATTGTTGAAGCCTTAGTTCCACTCCACCCCCATCCCCCCAAAAGAGGCATTTAAGGACTTGAACCAGCCTAATTCCATGTTCATTGCTGATGTCATCTGTGCAAACATGGAAAAGTGTCAAATTGCTCATGTAACAGACTGTTATATCAAAGACTTTCTGCTGTAGAGAAGTTAGTGAGAAGAGGGGGAAAGCTGATCTTAGGATACTGTTGGTAACTTACATTGGTGTAAGGATCACTCATAGTGCCGTAATTCATTTTTATTTTATTTTTGACTAGTAGGCAGGTCTATATTGGCCAGTATAATCTAGGCTGCTCTTGGAATATTCTGGCTCCAGAGCTGACCTGAATTCCCCCCATTACTTGAACATTCTGGAGTGACACCAGGCAGTTGTCTACTCATGTACCCGGCTGTGCCACCTGTAGCTGCTGTTGCTGGCATGAGTCACTCCCTCTTAGGCTGGAAACAAGGTGCCCAGCAGCTATCACATGTCTAGGAACCTTGCTGTGACCTCAGCATAGCAACTTGTGCTGGTGGCAGTGGGTGCCACAGTAGGTCTCTGCATAAACAATCACCTGGCATCACTCCAGAGTGCTCTGGATTTTCTGGGAAGTTCTGGAGGAAATGGTGAGGTTTTTTTAAAAAAAATCCCTGTAAGAGAGGGATGGCCTGGATTCACTGCAGAACTTCCCTTCCCTTGTATAGACAGTGTGTAGTCAAATTGGGCCTTTGGCCCTACCCCATATGGACAGGGTGACCAAAGGATGGGGGGGGGGGATCAATGCAAGTGTAGACATGCCCAGAGGCAGTGGAATGATAGCGTTACATTTGTTTCTATGAGAATATAAACTTGCCTTCCTGGCACATAGGAAGGCACCTTTATCTTTATTTTTAAGTGGGTGAGAGTTGAATTTTTGAGAATTCTTGGGAGAGTGTGTTGTTCCTTGAGGGGTGGAGCTTCTGTAAGTCACACCTGTGAGTCACTAGGGGGTGGAGCTAGCAGTCTCAGAGCCCTTCTGGACTTTTCTAGAAAGTTCCAGTGGGGGTGGAGCTTCTGTGAGTCACTAGGGGGTGGAGCTAGCAGTCTAGCTCTATATAACCTCTCCCAGAGCCTTTCTAGACCTTTCTAGACCAGTTCCTGCTGGAGAAGAATTTTTATCACTAACAGTGATTGATAAAAAGCCCAGGTCTCCAGCGGCCTTTAACCTTGCTGTTTATCAGGGGATTTTTTTCTGAGGGGGAATCCCACAATCATATTTCAGGGACTAACTAACACTTCTCAGTCAGGTAGTCAGGGGACTACTGCAGTCTCCTGCAACATTTGTGGGATGTTTGTCTTCTTGCCTAACAATATGGGAAAATTCACATGCCCCAAATGCAAGTTGGTAGCCATGTTGGAGGAGAAAGTGCAGCAGCTGGAGGCCCGCGTAGCTACACTTCAACATATCAGGGAGCAAGAGGTTTTCCTGGACAGAACAGAACAAACGGTCTTGGACGGGGACCACACAGAGGAAGTCGCTATGGAGGAGACTGTCACTTCATGTACACAGGAGGAAGACAGCTGGAGGAATGTCACACACAGACGAAGGGAAGCCAGGGATCGTTCCGAGAGCTTGCAGCTGCAGAATCGATTTGAAGCTCTGTCCCTTATCAAGGAGGACAAGGAAGAGCAGCACGGACAGACTACAGGGACAGAGCAGGGGAACCTAAGAGTTCCATAACAGGGAACACTTGCTGCTAAGCCTCGGAGGAGGTGTGTGGTTGTGGTGGGAAACTCCTTGCTGGGATGTACAGAAGGAGTGATTTGTGGGCCTGACAAGATGTCTCGGGTGGTGTGTTGTCTCCCTGGGGCAAAGATCTGTGATGTGACAGAGAGACTGACAAGACTGGTCAAACCTACTGACAAATACCCCTTCCTTTTGGTCCACGTGGGAACGAATGACACAGCAAGACACAGCATTCAAAATATCAGAAGTGATTATGAGGCTATGGGTAAGAAGCTAAAAGAAATGGATGCACAGATTGTCATCTCGTTTCTTCTGCCAGTAGAAGGGCATGGTCCAGGAAGAGAGAGGAAAATCGCAGATGTCAACAACTGGCTCCGCAGATGGTGTCGCTGAGAACAATTTGGATTCTTAGATCATGGGCTGCGGTTCCATGAGAGGGGGCTTCTGGCAAGGGATGGGCTGCATCTCATGCTAATTGGCAAAAACGTTTTTGCCAACAGTCTCAAGAATCTGATCAGGAGGGCTTTAAACTGAGTTATGTGGGGAAAGGAGACAAAAGTGCTGGAGAAAACAGTCATACTGTCACTAGATGGAACAAGGCAAAAAGTGAAAGGACACAACAAAAATCATAGAATCATAGAATCATAGAATCATAGAGTTGGAAGAGACCACAAGGGCCATCCAGTCCAACCCCCTGCCATGCAGGAACTCCAAGTCAAAGCATCCCTGACAGATGGCCATCCAGCCTCTGCTTAAAGACCCCTAAGGAAGGAGACTCCACCACCCTCCGAGGGAGTGTGTTCCACTGTCGAACAGCCCTTACTGTCAGGAAGTTCCTCCTAATGTTGAGGTGGAATCTCTTTTCCTGCAGTTTGCATCCATTGTTCCGCGTTCTAGTCTCTGCAGCAGCAGAAAACAAGCTTGCTCCCTCCTCAATATGACATCCCTTCAAATATTTAAACAGGGCTATCATATCACCTCTTAACCTTCTCTTCTCCAGGCTAAACATCCCCAGCTCCCTAAGGCGTTCTTCATAGGGCAAGATTTCCAGACCCTTCACCATCTTAGTTGCCCTCCTTTGGACATGCTCCAGTTTCTCCACATCCTTTTTGAATTGTGGTGCCCAGAACTGGACACAGTATTCCAGGTGGGGCCTGACCAAAGCAGAATAGAGTGGCACTATAACTTCCCTTGATCTAGAAACTATACTTCTATTGATGCAGCCTAAAATTGCATTGGCTTTTTTAGCTGCCGCATCACACTGTTGACTCATGTTCAGCTTATGGTCTACTTGGACTCCTAGATCCCTTTCACATGTGGTCTCGTTCAGCCAGGTGTCCCCCATCCTATATCTGTGCATTTCATTTTTCCGCCCTAAGTGCAGAACCTTACATTTCTCCGTATTGAATTTCATTTTGTTAGCACTGGCCCAGCTTTCTAGTCTATTCAGGTCATTTTGAATTTTGATCCTATCCTCTGGGGTATTAGCTACTCCTCCCAGTTTAGTGTCATCTGCAAATTTGATAAGTATGCCCCCAATTCTGTCATCCAAATCGTTAATAAAGATGTTGAATAGCACTGGGCCCAGGACAGAACCCTGTGGCACCCCACTGGTCACTTCTCTCCAGGATGAAAAGGAGCCATTGTTGAGCACCCTTTGAGTTCGGCCAGTCAACCAATTACAAATCCATGTAACAGTTAACTTGTCTATCCCACATTTTGCAAGCTTGTTTGCAAGAATGTCATGGGGAACCTTGTCAAAGGCCTTACTGAAATCGAGGTATACTATATCCACAGCATTCCCTTCATCTACCAAGCTGGTAATTTTATCAAAAAAAGAGATCAGGTTCGTTTGGCATGACTTCTTTTTCTGAAACCCATGTTGGCTTTTTGTGATTATGTGCACAGGTTGTGCACATTGTGAAAATGTGCACAGGTGGCAAGCAAAGAAGACACCCGGTGTTAGATGTCTCTATACTAATGCACAGAGCATGGGAAATAAGCAAGATGAACTTGAACTCCTAGAACTACAAGGGAAATATAATAGGCATCATTGAAACCTGGTGGGATGAGTCTCATGACTGGAATGTAGAAATAGAGGGATATAACCTTTTAAAGAGAAATAGGCCTAACAGGAAAGGAGGAGGAATAGTATTATATTTCAGGGATATTTATATAAGTGAAGAGATCCAGGACATCAATACTGGAAACCAGGTGGAGAGTGTCTGGATAAAAATTAAAGGAGGGGGAAGCAACAGGGATGTTACTGTGGGAGTCTACTACAGACCTCCAACTCAAGCAGAAGAATTGGATGATGCCTTTCTAGAACAGATGACCATACATTCAGATAGGAAAAACATAGTAGTGATGGGTGACTTCAACTATCCAGATATTTGCTGGAAGTCAAACTCAGCCAAATCCTCAAGGTCTAGCAAATTCCTCACTTGCCTGGAAGACAATTTCATTGTCCAAAAGGTGGAAGAGGCAACAAAGGAGTCATCTATTTTGGATCTGATCCTAACCAACAGGGATAACCTAGTTAATGGGGTGCAAGTGGTCGGATCCTTAGGTGAGAGTGACCATGTTCTCCTGGAGTTTGTTATACAATGGAAAGGAGAAGCCAGGCATAGTCAGACACGCATTCTAGATTTTAGGAAAGCTGATTTTAAGAAAACTTAGAGAAATACTGGGGGGTGATCCCATGGTCAGAAATGCTAAAAGAGAAGGGAGTTCAAGACGGATGGGAGTTCCTCAAAAGGGAGATATTAAAAGGACAATTTCAAACAGTTCCAATGAGGAAGAAAAATGGGAGATGTCTCAGTTAAGCAGGATGGATGACTAAGGAACTTTCAACTGAACTAAGTTTTAAACGGAACATGTATAAGAAATGGAAAAATGGGATAATCACCAAAGAGGAATTTAAACAAATAGCCAGCACCTGTAGGGATAAAGTCAGAAAGGCTAAAGCACAGAATGAAGTCAGGCTTGCTAGAGGGGTTAAGAACAATAAAAAGAGATTTTATGGGTATGTCCGCAGCAAAAGGAAGAAAAAGGAAATGATAGGGCCGCTGTGTGGAGAAGATGGTAAAATGCTAACAGGGGACAGAGAAAAGGCAGAATTACTCAACACCTTCTTTGCTTCAGTCTTCTCAGAAAAGGAAAAGGGTGTTCAACCTGAGGACAGTGGAGCAGCGGACAGAATAGGAGTATTTCAGCACAGAATAAGTAAATAGATAGTACAGGAATACCTGGTTAAACTAAATGAATATAAGTCTCCAGGACCAGAAGAACTACATCCAAGGGTACTAAAAGAAATGGAAAATGTAATATCGGAACCATTGGCAATAATCTTTGAGAATTCTTGGAGAACCGGAGAAGTCCCAGCAGACTGGAGGAGAGCAAACGTCCCCATCTTCAAAAAGGGGAAAAAAGAGGATCCCAACAATTATCGTCCGGTTAGTCTGACATCAATACCAGGAAAGATTCTGGAGCAGATCATTAAGCAGAGAGTCTGTGAATATCTGGAAGATAATTCCATAATCACAAAAAGCCAACATGGGTTTCAGAGAAACAAGTCATGCCAGACAAATCTGATCTCTTTTTTTGATAAAATTACCAGTTTGGTAGATGAAGGGAATGCTATGGATATAGTATATCTTGATTTCAGTAAGGCCTTTGACAAGGTTCCCCATGACATTCTTGCAAGCAAGCTTGTAAAATGTGGACTAGACAAGGTAACTGTTACATGGATTTGTAACTGGTTGACTGGCCGCACCCAAAGGGTGCTCAAAAATTGCTTCTTTTCATCCTGGAGAGAAGTGACAAGTGGGATGCCACAGGGTTCTGTCCTGGGCCCGGTGCTATTCAATATCTTTATTAATGACTTGGACGACAGTATTGGGGGCCAAGTTATCAAATTTGCAGTTGACACCAAATTACGAGGAGTAGCTAATACCCCAGAGGACAGGATCAAAATTCAAAATGACTTGAATAGACTAGAAAGCTGGGCCAAAGCTAACAAAATGAAATTCAACACAGAAAAATGTAAGGTACTGCACTTGGGACGGAAAAATGAAATGCACAGATATAAGATGGGGGACACCTGGCTGAACAAGACCACATGTGAAAGGGATCTAGGAGTCCAAGTAGAGCATAAATTGAACATGAGCCAACAGTGGGCTGCAGCAGCTAAAAAGGCCAATGCAATATTAGGCTGCATCAATAGAACTATAGTAATAGTGCCACTCTGTACTGCTTTGGTTAGGCCCCACCTGGAATATTGCACCCAGTTCTGGGCACCACAATTTGAAAAGGATGCAGAGAAACTGGAGCGTGTCCAAAGGAGGGCGACAAAAATGGTGAAGGGTCTGGAAACCATGCCCTATGAGGAACGCCTTAGGGAACTGGGGATGTTTAGCCTGGAGAAGAGAAGGTTAAGAGGTGATATGATAGCCCTGTTTAAATATTTGAAGGGATGTCATATTGAGCAGGGAGCAAGCTTGTTTTCTGCTACTCCAGAGATTAGGACCTGGAACAATGGATGCAAGCTCCAGGAAAAGAGATTCCACCTCAACATTAGGAGGAACTTCCTGATAGTAAGGGCTCTTTGACAGTGGAACACACTCCCTCGGAGAGTGGTGGAGTCTCCTTCTTTGGAGGTTTTTAAGCAGAGGCTGGATGGCCATCTGTTGGGGATGATTTGATTGGTAGTTCCTGCATGGCAGGGGGTTGGACTGGATGGCCCTTGTGGTCTCTTCCAACTCTATGGTTCTATAATTCTTTGATTCTATCTCCAAATCTGGATTGCTTTGACTGCCACCTAGTTGTTACAGTGCCAGTGGCCATTTTTCCTCTCTTCTTGCACTCTGCCTCTGCTGCTGCCTCTTCTTCTTTCAGCATAATCACACTGGCAAAAAAGGTTCTTGGTTTTAATGTTGACAACATGATGTCTGGATGTTCTGTCTTGTGAAATGTAGGATTAAATAAATATTTATTGGATTAGATTAAGAGCTCTGGTTATTGAGACGAAGGAAGAGATAGTGTCTGATTTAAATATTTATGAACATATAAATTCCAGTTGCTACTCAGATTTGTCTTTAATAATTTTGTGTAGTTTGTGCTGGTAATAACTATCATATTACTTGATCAAGAGTCTTGGAGTTCTTCCTATTGATCAACATGGCTCATTTTATTTAATAGAGTGGCAAAATACACACTGTAGAAATAATTCAATTTGTCACTGCTTTGACTGCTCTGCCTCAATGATAGGGAATTTGGGGAATTGTAGTTTTGTGAGATGTTTAGCCTTCTCTGTCAGAGTGCTCTGGTGCCACAACAAACTACAGTTCCCAAAATTCCCAAGCACAGAGCCAGGACAATTAAAACCGTGTCAAACTGGATTATTTCTGCAGTGTTTTTTGGACCGGAGAGGCCCTTCTCTCTGCCCCAGCAACTTCTTTGACTCATTTGGTGGGAATAAGGGAGAGAGCTTTCTGAATGGTGCTGCCAAATCTGGAATTCCATTCCTAAAAAGCCTAGACTGGCCCCCTTCCTGCTATCCTTTTGCGGGCAGGGGAGTGCCTTTTTGTTTCAGCAGGCTTTTGGTGACTGATTATTCAGGGACTTTCAAGATATGTTCTTTTGTATATTTGTTGTTTTCTTCTTTCATGGTTTTGCTTTTAGAATAATAGAATCATAGAGTTGGAAGAGACCTCAAGGTTCATCCAGTTCAACCCCTGCCATGCTAGAACACAGAATCAAAGCGCCCCCCAACAGATGGCCATCCAGCCTCTGTTTAAAAACCTCCAAAGAAGGAGACTCCACCACTCTGCAAGGCAGCATATTCCACTGCTAAACAGCTCTTACCATCAGGAATTCTTCCTAATGTTTAGGTGGAATCTCTTTTCCTGTAGTTTGAATTGCTCCATGTCCTAGTCTCTGGAGTAGCAGAAAATAAGCTTGCTTTAACTGCTTTTATTTTTATTTTTTTGTTTAAGTTTATTTTTAATTTTTCCATGATATGAATTTTAAAACTGTATCTGTTTTTAACCATCATAAACCAGCTTGAGTCCTTGACTGGGGGAAAGGAGGGATCTAAATATACTACTACTACTACTACTAATAATAATAATAATACTTCAACCATGAAAATGTCTAAAGTTGGCTGTCCACATCATTATATCTGCTCCTTGTCTGTTTTGAGATTTAATTTGCTGGTATTCCTCTGCTATACTGTTATTTATCTATTTTTTTCATTGCTGTGTGTGGGTGTTCATATAGGCAAGATAGATCAATTTGGTTTGCAGGGGAAACTGACATACACACAAATTATTGACAAATGCATAAAGTAAAGGGAGAAGAGAGGAGGGAGATGGAGGGTGGTAAGGCTGAGGGAACCGAAAAACTAAACAAATCACTATCTTTATTACGTATATATCTTTTTTTACTTCTAGAAATCCCAGTGGGATTTCTGTAACTATTTGAGGATGGGAATGTTACTTACATCTGCGATTTAGCAAAAGTGTTCAGTGTGGCTTCTAACTTTTGCTTTTTGGCTTCTAACTGCTGTGATAATTAAAATTTTAATTTTTTTAGAGCTAAGAAGCAATTAATCTGTTTGATTAATCATTTTTCTTTTAATGAATAAAATACATATAAATATATTTAGCTAATACGCAAAATCAATATACATTCATGAGTTAGAGATGGGTATAGAATAGCTATCAAACATTGCTAGATTTTATTTTTCATTTCTCATTACTTTTTCTCAGAACTTTAAGAGAGATATCCAAGACACTAAGGGGCAAAATAGTCTGCCCCAAAGGGAAAGCTTTAAGCTGTCCCTTAAGAAGGCGGATTGGGGCCACAGCAACTGTATGCTGTGGCCCCAATATGACTTTTTGCTGGCCAAAAAAGAAGCGGTAAATGGTTGTTCCTTTTTGCGCTGGCAAAAAGCCAGCTTTTCCTCCCCATTGCGGCTGGTAGTCAGCTTTAAGGCACTATGGCAGTATGCACCATATAAACACAGGGTTGCCAGAGTGCCCAGAAGCTGTCCCACATCTGGGCAGCCTGGCAACTTGAAGCCAGCCTCCAGGTGTCTTGCGGGCATGCTTCTTCCGTACACCATGTTCCCAAGATGCCCAGAAGCCAGCTTTTTTATGCTTGTCTGTTTTGTGCCTATTTTGAGGACCTTTTAGATAGCTTCTTTAAAGTTTGGACTAAAACCCAGATCAGATTTACTGAGCTGCTGATGTGGAAACCACCAGCAACAGCTGGTAACAGGCAAGAACAATAGTTCCTGTGATTTGCATCCCTGCTGATTAGAAGTAGCAATGGAATTCTTCATGCTTCTGAGCCCTACTGTGCTGTCCAGGCGCCACCATGGCTCTCCCTCGTCCATACGGGGGTTGCCATGATGACATACACATGGCACAGCATCCAAACAGTGCCACGCCACACGTACGTCATGGGGCCAGCAAGTGCACCAATTGCGCCTCTTCCTGGAAGCTGCCAAAAAAAGCTTCTTTTGGCCAGTGTGTTGGTGCTGCAGCATGCGGCTGCTGCAGCACCGACCCAGGGCAAAGACGAGTGGCACAGAGTTGCCCATCTGTCAAGCCCCTGTTTCTTCTTAAAGATAGCAATGAGTAATTACAGCATTTTCCCTCTGTTATAATAAAATCTTTGAAAATCACTGAGTACCAGGGTTCATATCCTGGCTCAGCCATGGGAACTCACCGAGTGACCTTGGCCAAGTCACACTCTCTCAGCCTCAGAGGATGCCAATGGCAAACCCCTTCTGAACAAATCTTGCCCAGAAAACCCCATGGTAGCTTTTGACTTTAGGCTCACCATAAGTCATAAATGACTTGAAGGCACACAACAGCAACAGCTCACAAATTGGGATTTATTCTGTGCAAAATTGACAAATTCTATGTGTGAAGAAAATAGCAGTTTTGTGCATAGAATATTTTTACTGTAGAAATATTCATTCCTGTGCAGTAAATGCTGCTTCCTTTGCAGAAAATGTGCTTTATGCGCCGGAAATGTGGTTTTCTAGGCACAAAACAACCATGTGAGAATTTTGCAAAAAATAAGTGAAAAGCTAAGAAAATTCTCATCAGTCCAGGATTTTTCTTATCAGGGTATATCAACACTTCACAAATATTTTTGGAATGTTTTTAAAGTTCTTTCCACCCCCAATTAGAAGTTACTCATCATACCTGAAACTGCATGTCCAATTAGCCTATATGCACCATTTTATTTAAAATAAATGATCTTGCTGACTGCCCAATATATGCCCAAACTAGGATTTTGCAAAAACCAAAACAACAACAACAACAACAACAAAACTCTCTACTCCATTAAGTGAATAACTTGTATCAAAATTGGATATGAAAATGTGCACTAAGTAAACTGGTCCTTTACACATTGCTGGAGAGTAAGAAGGCGAAGAAATGCTACTTTCTTGGCTGCTGTACAGAGGATCTTGTGGGATAATTTGAAACAGTAGGCACACCTAATCAAGCAGTGTGGAGCATATAGGAATCTGATTTTGCCACTGGGTAAAGAAAATCCCAGGGACAGTTGGCCACCCTGAGCATTGATTGTATTGGACTCTCCTGTGGCCTCAGTGTAATCATAGTGTTTGACCCCTGGGATAGTTAACAAGGTGATTTTCCTTGCTTACTTATTTAGTTCCCCATTGGACTTTATTATGTGTAGTAAAGACAAATCAGTCCTTTGTGTGTGTGCATTTGTGCAAGGAGGGGAGGCACCATAAAAGTAAGGAAATTGATTTTAATGGCCCAATAGATACTCAGTTGGAATGCACTTTTTGAAGAGAGCATTAGGCCAAAAGAACTTGAGTGGCCTTAACCACCATCTGGAACATGCTGAGCTCATCCAAGGACTTTTTAAAGAAACTATTTAAAAAGCAAACACTTAAAATGCACCCAAGCGGAGAGACTTTGGAGTTCTTTGGAGCCTGCTTCATTCAGCTGTTGGATCTTGATGTTGTTCCATCAAAACACTCTTGCAAATTTGTTATCTTGCTATTTGTTTTTCAGGAATATACTGATTGGGTGACTGAATGCAGTGATCAGAGGACAGTAAAGTTTCCGCCATATGGGGACAATTTATTCTGCTTCAGTTACATTGTTTCCAAATGCAGCCATGTGATAACAGCATTTTGGCTGTCGCCAACAGTGACAGATAAGATGCCTGCATGCCATGACAAAGGGAAAGCTCAGGGGCAGCAATGGCCCTTTCCTGTGTTTCTAACCCTCATGTGACTATGGATCAGGGAAGGAACACCTGGCCAGAGCACAGATTGTACACAGGGAGACAATGCTGTTAACAGTATAAAGAGGTGGTTCTCTAAGAACTGCAGGACATAACTGATGAAAAAAAACTACTCCCTTCTTCCAACAGCTCCACTGGTTGCCAGTTTTTCTTCAAGCACAATTCAAAATTTTGCCCATTGACCTATAAAGCCCTACATGGCTCCGTTCCAGCTTATCTGAACACCCTTTTATCCCTATATGAACCTGCCTGTGTACTGCAATCTTCTGAGGAGGCCCTACTCTCTGTCCCACCATTTCCACAGTTACCTCTGGTGGGAAAATAGGCAGAAGTCTTTCTCAGTTATTGTTCCCAGGCCCTTTCTAGAGAGGTTCGATTAGCACTCGCCTTGCTATGCTTTCCTAGGCAGGTGACCTTTCTTATTTGACAGACCTTTCAAGGCTGACTGCTTAGGGGAAAGGGCCTGTCGTATGCTGTGTTGTCTATATCTGTTGTTGTTTTTTTTTATGGTTTTGCTTTTAACTGTTTTTAATTTTATTGATAGTTTAACTATATCATAACTTTTGTATGATGTGATTTTTTTAAAAAAAACTATATCTTTTAAAACAAATAATAAATAAACTTTTACTTATATCCCGCTTCTTGTTAAAATAATCAAAGCGGCATACAACCTTAAAATGATACAACAATATATACAATATCCCCCCTTAAAAATGATTAAACAGTACTAAGATTAAAATTACCGGCATTAAAATTAAAAACAACAACAATACAATAATACAATAACGGTGGGCAGAATCATCACATATATGGCATATATATGGGGTGGGTGGGTTGTCTTTTTACATGGCTGGGGTTCTATTCCAGGAAGGCCTGCCAGAAAAGACCCATCTTGTCAGCTTTCTTAAAGCTATCTAGTTTGGTAATTTGACAGATCTTGTCCGGCAGGCCATTCCATAAGGTGGGAGCGACTGTGGAAAAAGTCCTCTGGGAGGTTGCAGTCAATCTTGTTTTTACAGGCTGCAAAAGGTTCCTCCCAGAGGAACCTTTAACTTCTGTAAGTTGCTTTGAGTCCTAGTCTGGGGAAAAGGTAGTGTATAAATAAATATAACAACATCTCACAGTGTGAATCTTTGTACCATTTAACTCAGTACTGTTTATTTTGACTGACAGAAGCTCAAGAGGTGTTTTGTTTCATCTTTGCGGGCATGCACTGGAATCATTTGCAGGCAAAATATATGTTCTGCCATGGAACTATGGACTACCTTTCAGTCACAGAACATCTGGGATTTGTGCTGGGCCTAATCCAATTGCTAATTCCAGCCTCTGCAGACTGATTGGATCAATGGGATTCATGGAAGTGTGTCTTACCATTCAGCAGTTAATTCTGCTCTGCTTAGCATTAGCACTTTAACTCTGGCCCTGGTTTCCTATTTCAAAGAATTTTTCCTTTTAGGGATTTTTTTAAATAAGTGATTGCCTAGTTGTATTATGAGATAGAACAGTCCATTATGCCAGCTCGCCTTTGATGACAACATTCTATTTTATATACAGACCACCTGCAAATAATCTCAATTTCATTACTACCACTACTAATTAATTAGTAGAAATTAATTTCAGAATATTACTGGCAGCTACAGCAGATATGGCCACCATGGCTGTCTAGGTGTTGTTGGATTGAAATTAGCATCAGTGATAGAGAGCATGGCTAATGATGAGGGAAGATGGAAGTTGTAATCCAGCAGCCTCAGGACGGGTAGACTTGCCTACTACTGATCTATGATGATGATTACCCTCACAATACCTTTGAGAGGTGAGTTGCTACCATCTACCCTCCAACATTTCACAGATGAAAACTAGGATTATGTGTGGCCAGGCAACATTAGAGTGTGCTCAGGGTGGCAAAAGTTATTAATAAGGAAGAACACCGAAGTTAGGAAATGCTGCTGCAGTGTGCTTTTCATAGAATCATAGAATCACAGAGTTGGAAGAGACCACAAGGGTCATCCAGTCCAACCCCCTGCCATGCAGGAACTCTCAATCAAAGCATCCCCAACAGATAGCCATCCAGCTTTGTTTAAAGACCTCCAAACAAGGAAACTCCACCAGACTCCGAGGAAAGGTGTTCCACTGTCGAACAGCTCTTAGTGTCAATAAGTTCCTCTTAATGTTGAGGTGGAATCTCTTTTCCCGTAGCTTGCATTCATTGTTCTGTGTTCTAGTCTCTTTTGCCTGAGCTTACTGAGAAGAACAAGATTCTTCCTCTCCTCTCCTCTCCTCTCTTCTCCGTTGACTTAACTGAGTGCAAACTACTACTACTACTACTACTACTACTACTAATAATAATAATAATAATAATTTATACCCTGCCCCTTTGAGATCAATTGGGGCAGCTAACAACATTAAAATACAATTACATCGAATAAAACAGCTACATCCCTCCCCCCTTAAAACAATATTAAATCTGCTACAGATTAAAACCGAAAATTTAAACAACATTAATACACATTACAAAACAAACAGGACAGTGTGGCAACATCCTAATTGATTTTTGCATAGACATTGGGGAGTCTACCGAAGAGGCAGACTTTTGCACTTTGAATTCAGTCTGTGGCAACTGAAATAAGCCATGATAAAGGGGGAAAGTGGGAAGAGGTGGGAGAAACTGGGACATTTTATACACAGTTGGGATTACAAAGGATTCCTCGGGACTGTCTCTACCAGACTGGGACAGTTGGAAGGCATACTATTATGTCTGTTTACACTTATAGATATGAAACTTGTCTAAATGTAGCCCACTTATGGCTACCCAACAGTAGGAAGCCCAGAAAACTGCTTTAAGGTGTCAGACCACTCATTTATTTCACTTAGCACTGCTGCTGCTTACTGGCAGTGGTTCTCCAGTTCTTCGAAAAGAGGTGACAAGAAGAAGGAGGAGGAGGAGAAGGAAGAACTGCAAATACACTAAAAGGAATATATTCATTAAATGCTTCCCAGCATTGCTCAGGATGAGACTTTTATGCTCATTATGCTCTAAATGTATCTCTAATTTATGTAACTCTATTTTTAATTGAATAAGAAAAAAATGTACTTCAGCTTTACTGAATGTTTGGGAAACACTTAAATCTCACAGCTCTAATGAAAATGAGTCAACCTACTTGTTTTCAATGATACTGAGTTAATAACAGAAGAAGCTCTTAGCTAATTGCTTCCACCACCAGCCACAGGTACTGGATCACAGCTGAGGGTGAGATCCAAATCTTAAGCAGTTTAAACATTTGTGAGATTTGTTCTCATAAGATATCAGTCTGTTTCTGATCCAATTTTGGCCCTGTCTGCATTGGCCACATAAAATGTCTTCCCATCCTTTTGGTGGGGAAACTAGATTACGCTCAGCCCAAACCTAAATTCTGGTGCAGACTAGATGATGTCTGGGCTGTTCAGCTTCAGAACTGGGATATACCCCTTTTAAAATGTATTAAAATACCTCATCATTTTTTCCAGATCTTCCTGGATAGATAATGATTAATGATATCATTAGGGGCTGTCCCTTGATTTCAGGTTTTTCCCTGGAAACCTCAGGGCTTGGGATGATCCTGAACTGGCAACCCTGCTAAACAGGCTCAAGCCTGGTTAGTACTTAGATGGGGAACACCATGGGATACCAGGTGCTGTAGGCTATATTTCAGAGGAAGGGAGGTGAAAACTACCTCTGAGCACTCCTTGTCTAAGGGAGCCCTATAAAATTCATGGGATTGCCATAACTTGACAGGTGAGTTGAAAACACATACATGGACCAACCCTTTTCGTTGTCAGCATCAGCATCAGCAGCAATAAATAAATAGATAAATAAAATGGTCTCCATCATATTGGTTAATCCTGACCAAAGCAGATCCCATTGACTCTACTGACAACTATATCTTTTGTCTGCAAAATGTACTGTCAGTTAAATCCAATTGATTCACGAAGTCTAGCACACCTAGGACTAACAATAGGATTCAGGGCATTTCATGGTGGTGGGGGAACCACTTCATACAAAATATATTCTATTTGTGCCCCCCCCCCCAAAAGCCTTCACAAAATATTTGACCAAAATGTTGCAAACTGGAAAAAATAACTGAAAAATGCACAAATACTCTCTACAAAGGAGAACTTGTCTTCATCTTGCCATTTGGACAATGTATAACCCACCACCCACCCTGCTTTGCAACCATAGCATACATTCCAGAGTAATGGAGTGTGCAAAAGTGTGCAGGACAGCTGGGGCCTCCAATGGCAACACCTGCTGCATCCAATTTTCTTTTATACAAGTGGGTTTGACTCATCCTGATTACCACTACATCTGTTTTGATGTGGTGGTCCTGACTAAGCCTCTAGGTTAATACAGTCTCTCTGTCATTATCAGAAGCAAAATATTTTATAAATACCAGGGATTATTTGTGAACAAACAACAGGGTTTACAGATAGTTAAATGTACAACAAGAGCAGAAGAATGAGATTATCACTGCCATACTGTTGCCACATAAAGCTAAACTGTTCAGATACAATGTAAGGAAAAACAGTACCATGTCCAGGTGTGATGGATTTGCTAGCTTCCAACAGTGCTTTTCTTTTTGCAAAGTGAATAGAATCGTACATTTCCTGGCTGAGACACTTGCATAAAACCACAAGCAATTTTCACTGTAATTTGTCATCCATGGAAACTGAAGCCAGCCGAGCAGCCGCTATCTGGAAAACACTACCAGACAGTACTACAAAACCTCTGTGAGCAGGGTCCAAAGGTGAATGTGTCTTTAAAACAGAAAACAAAAAACCCTGACAAGTCATGGTGGATTCCTAGCTTTTGTCCATTTACAACCTTCCATGTTTGGTTGGATGCTCAGTATTTTACAAAGGAGAAACTTTGTGTTCCGAATGCACCAGGATGCATTCAGCAATTGCAGGGAAAAACCAAACAAATTGGATGGCAGGCCCCAGTCACTCTTTTCTACCTAAGTTTTCTACTTACGCACAATGTGCAAATGAGTGAAACAAATGCTAATATGTGACACCACAGTGTTGTCGACAGATGTCAGCTCATTAAGTTCCACTGGCTGGCTCCCCGCCACCTTACCAACATATTACATAAATTGCTTTTTATCTGGCATTCTTTTCCTATGCTTCAAAGCAGCTTGGGTATGGAAGCTATATTTTTATCCCCTCCCTCAGCAATTTGGTTTGCTCTGCAAGATGCCAACAGTTTGAACAAGATTCAGGATGTTGCTTTGTTAGCTGCCTGCAATAGGAAAGGAATAGCTGGAAAAGACACATCTTATATTTCAAAGCAAAGAAGAAAACTCATGTGTGTGTGTGGAGGAGAGGAGAGGGCAATCATGAAATCCAAGGCATCCTGAAGGAGGTGGACACTGCAAAATAAAGTCTTTAGATTTGACCATTTTTCCTTTCCTAGTTTTCCAATAGAACAACTAAAAAAATTCAGGCTAATCTCCATAGATAAACACCACCCTCCATTTTCCTATATATTTTCCACACATTTTATCACTGCGGACATTTATACTAAGGCACCCACACCTGCTGCCCCCAAGCCCATGCCAGTTGATGTGGGACCCCCCCCCCTGCTACTAGTGCCGGGCATATTGGGTTAGCTGGGAAGTGGGTCCTATGGATCCCAACGTCAACTAAAAACCAAATTAACTTAATTCAACAACTTTAAAAACTTACATTAATATTCAGATAAACTGATTGTAGCCTGAATCGGATTGCACAGGAGTACCAGCAACCCCAGCTGTGCTCTGCAACCAAGGTCAGCACATAACCAAACTGCCACTCAAGTGCTCACATCACTGCTTCCTCGTTGTATTCCCTTCTAAAACAATCCAAAAAGAAGAGGAGGAGGAGGGATGGCAGGAGCTTTTAAAGCCCATGTCTCTACTCCATTCCCCTACTTTACAGCACACATGAATTAACCTAACCTCTAGTTCATGGAGGTCAGCAACTACACCTCCCATTTGCAATGTTCCATAGTGGTGGAAGGGATCTAAATTCATCTACTATTTTCATGACTCTTACTAACCAGGTCATGAAGTGCTAATGGTATTTTGTATGCTAGATGATGGGTGGCATGAAGATAGAGTTTAAGAGCAAGTTTGGATGGTTCTCTTCAGGCAAAACCAACTGAGAGGGAAAGCTTTCACCTGAGAGGAAGCTGAAAGGATTCTGATAAGATTCATGAAATGACTGAAGAAATATTAATATATCTCCAGCAGGTTTTGTTAAATTTTGCCTACAGAAAAAATGAGGTGAATTTGGAGGGATCGGCATAGGTAGTGAAACAATTACAGAGATTTCTAAGAAATATAAAAATGTATGTTAATATGATAGCAAGATTTCTTGGGAGAGAGTTCTCATATTCATGTAACACAGATATTCCAAGGTGAACTCTCTCTCTCTCTCTCTCTCTTTCTGTGTCAGGGGTTATTCAGATGGTGAAAATAATCCAGGTAGAATCTGGGTTGAATCTTTGTTGTTCACATGCATCTGATTAAGTGTCGGGTGGGCTGCCAAAACCCCACTTAACTTGGGATAATTGATCTCAGTTGTTGTTTTTTTTAAAGTTTTTCTAAAAGATTGGCATTCTCAGCTATGTGAATAACCAACGTGAATAGACCCTAGATAAAACTCTGCATGTCTTGAACATATCTTGAATACATTCATCAAATGCATCGAATACACTGACTCCATCTTTGTTTGAGTGGTGCCATGTGTGGGCAACAGAGATGTGCATAGATGCAGTTCCATAGTGTGAACAACAAACCCTGTGTGCATGAGTGAGGTTATTCACTTCATCATACTAAAAAAAAAATCAATGTCTGAATGAGTTCTTTGCTTGGTTATATATACCAGGGATTAATGAGGGAAGGGGCCAATCCCCCTCCCCAGTCCACTGCTACTAACTGTGTGGATCAAAATCTGAATGTCTTGTGATGGGGGAGGGTTTAGATGGCAGAGTTTAGAAGTTCACTTCTAACTTTTCAAACCTTAAAATACACTTTATTTATTTCTAAAGCTAAGGTCACAAGTCTTGTTTTCCAGGACAGTTACATTTCCTGGGGGTTTCCAGCACTTGTTTTTGTTTTTCTTTTCCAGTTTATTTTTTCAGAGTTGGGAGGGAACCTCAATGCTGTGAGAAATTTAATCACCATGCCCACAAAGTGGCCTGAAACCACTTCTTTTGTCCCATCTGTTTAACCCCTTTGTTAACAAAGTGCCTAAGCATTGCATTTTTAACAGTAACCTTGGTACCAAAGTAGAAATAACATGGAAAGAATAAGGATAGTTTCCTACACATACAACCACCCATCCGCACACACAGAGCAGTTCAACATGTTTCAGTGAAGTTTTTATTCAAAACTGACCATATGCACATGAAATAGAATAACCAGGTCAGGTAAGCTTTACACATACAAACACAAAGAAACAAAACCATTTTGATGCTTTTGGAGACCATTTGAAAGCTTCTTCCAAAATGCACACACAGCTATAGTGGAATCTCCTGGAATAGAAATTTGTGTTCCCAACTTAGGTTTTATTTCATTGTTTATTGCAGACATGCTTTTGCAGTTAAACACTGAAGTTTCTCCAGCCCTCCTTCATCATCCTTCCATTTGCCAAAACTGCTTTAAAAACCTCCAGCTAGACAGAGGACAAGGAAGTGGCAGGGATGGTGGTGGTGGGAAGACTTTGCAAAAAGGAGCGTCTTTGTTAGAGGCTTTGTTAATGAGTATGCCTGTACTGTCCAGTATTCCAAATGTAACTGGCAACAAAACAGTCTACGATTCAGATAATTGACTATATATACTGCAGAATGATTTATGAACCAAACAGCAAATGCATCAATAGAAATGTAGCTATTCCATGTGTCTGCAAACATTTAATTGTGCACCCTCACACCAAATAATAACTTGATAAAGCTTCAGAAATTCTACAGAGGGAAAATGCATAACTGAATTAAGAAATTTGTAGTGTAGTGCAGCTTCACTTGCTAACATTGTAGTTTAATATTCTGCACAACCATGCTTATGGAGGAAACACACATACACACTGATGCTTGCCTAAACTATCAGGAAGAACAACCTCAGGATACTGAAGAGGGGTGAGTAGAGAGGGGAAAAAAGAGTCTGAGGGGGGCACAATAATAAGAGTGAGCATGTGTGAGCGAGAACAAAAATGTAATTGCCTGCCTATCAGCTCCACTATCATAATTACTTTTAAAGTCTGACACGGGTTGAATCAGATGAACAACCAAATCAATTTTTGTAGTTGGCAATCAGTGCATTCTTAGCTCATAAATTAAAATGTCACTGCTAGAGTGAGTACAAAGTGATGCTTGCTTGGCGGTTTTCAAGTACACTGCAAAGAGATCCTTTCCCATCCCTTCTTGGTCTCCATGAAGGTCTTGTTGGTGCATGTCCTTGTACACTGTACAGCACAAAGACGGAGGGACGTTGCTAACTGTGGGAGTTGTGGAAGACAAGAGGATGGTTAAGTGCTTGGCATCAAGTGTATGTTACCTCTCCAGGTTGCATTTCTGTACCAAGTCTATTTTTTTCTAAAGGATAAAGTGTCAAAGGAAAGGAAGATGTGAAACTGATAGGGATGTAGATCTTCTTATTTTGCTCTTGCATGTAAGAATGAAAAATGTGAATATTTTCCCCTTAACGATGAAAGCTTTACGCATCTTGTTTTGCATTTTGGAACTTTTCTACAAAGATTTGGTGATATTTCTTTAATGCTAAAATTTTTAGATATCTAGGCAGGAAGGAAATGTCTTTGGAGCAATTTCATTTCCACTGCAACTATTATCAATGTGTGAATATTGGCATATGATATGGAACACTGGGTTCAACACTTTCTTTTCCTGACTGTTTGCTGTTTTCTTAACAACAGTAAGGAAGGTGTTTTTGTATGAAAATAATTTGTTTTGGCCTGTCATGTGTTGAGGTCTATCTATTGAAGGGCCTTTCTGTCAATTGTATCTTCCCTCACATTTGTGGAGACTAGTCTCAGAAAAGGGCATGGGATCCTTGGTATGTTATCATTCATTGGTAATTCTAACTGCAGATTACATTAGACAACAACCAACAGACTTCTCCACAGTCTGCTGCTTCAGAAATGAGATTTAGCAGTTTTTCTTTCAGCAGGTAAAGAGCTGCTTATTGGATCTCCAAATCCATCTAGCTGATATTACTAGATCAAAAAGTTTAGCACTCTGAGCCAATCTCCCTGAATACTTAACTCAAGCAGTTTCCAGCTGATAAGAGACCTGTGGCCTGTGCTTCAAATACTGTCATTAAAGAGCTCAAGATTTTCTATTTCTCCTTCTATTGTTGAAAAGCTCAGCCATAAATTTACTGAAATCCCAGTTGCAAAATGCTAGGTATATATATGCACACACAGGAAGGTAGGGATAGGGAAATCTGTCTCTTTCCCTTTATCTGTACTTGATTTAAAAAAGAAAAAAAACCCAACAACCAAGTTTTATTGATTCTAAACATGCGGTTTAGCCAATTCTTTTAAATACGTGTTTTCCTTCATAATACCGATTGTGATACAACATTTATACTGTCATAAACTGCTTCATATAGGAATTTATTTATCAAACATTCCTACATAATGAAAATGCAAAAGAAAATGAAGGAATAGGAAGTAGGATGTAAGCATTTCAGATAATGAAGTGTCCATGTTGTTCAATAAAGGAACACGATGAACATGTGAGAAGGTCACTTCCAATGCTTCTAAAATTTACTTCTTTGGATTACAAATCCCAGAATTTTCCAGCCAGTAGATCCAATGGCCTTGATTCTGAGAAGGGAGCTAAAAGACAAATGGTTTCAGCCAAAAAGAGCCTTGCTGTAAGTGTTCCACTTCAATCCAGTGAGCTGCAACTTAATAGAAAGTGCATTCAGCCTAGATCTTCTTTACTCTATCCATCTGATTACTGAATTTTGGAAAGTGAAATTGCACACTAAATAGAGTAAGTGGCTATTTATCCCATGATTTGGTGTAATTTGATCTTGTATTGTGAAACTAATCAATAAAACAGGGGCTCTTCTGTAATTATGAGTATCTCTGACCTTTTTTTTTTTTTTTTTTTTTTTGGCTATTACGGCTGGTTACAAGGGACATATAACTTTGCAACTTGTTCATTTCTGTTCAGAGTGCTGATTCTGACCTATAAAGCCATAATATCTAGGGATCAGACTATCTGGAAGATCATCCAACAAGAGATCCCTTATCATGCTTGTGCAATGCAAATCTAGAGTCACATGCTTAAGAGGTAGTTGTATGATAGGACTCTTCTGCTAAATACCAACCTTATGCAACCTTATGCAACTATATGTGAATGTGCCCCCTGTTTCCAAGCAAATCAAGCAGCACATTGCAGGAACTGAAGAGTAGTTTCTTACTACCCAGGATGCACGACTGCATGTGCAACAGTTACATCTGAGGAATTCCATTCAAGTGACTGTGATGTGAATACCATGGCCAAAACCTACCAACCAACAAACCCCCCAAACAAACAGATTCATAAGGGAACTTACATGTGTGTAAATCAATAGCAGAATGCTAACCTAGACCTCCCTATACGAACCTGCCTAACTTTTAAGATTCTCAGAGGAGGGTTTTTTCTTGGTCTGTGTCTGTGCCTAGAGGACAACTTGGTTCTTCATGTAGTTATATCCTTTTGCTCTTTTTTTAAACTTAGAATAAAATTTTTCTTTAAGGTACTCTGTCTCTCTTGCAGTCCTCTTCCACATTCCTCAGCTTGGTCCAGTTCTTCCCTATATTAGCAAATGAAATAATGTAGAATTCTCCAGCAATGTACCAATTATAACTTAATTATTGGCTGGTGGCAGCAAACTCTTTAGATAGGTACTCTCAAGAATAGGTGGTTTCAGGAGGAAAGGAGGACCACCAACAGAGAACCCTCACAGGTTTGCTGTAATGTAACCCTCATTGTTATGAGGGTTTTTGGAGGACTTTTGGAGAGGCAGAGCGCTGGTGGGAGCGGTGCTCCATAAAGCCGGCCTGCCGGACTTCCCCATGCAACAGCTCCAGCGCCGGAACACCTTTCCTGCCCAGCGGAGGACTTTTGATGGGGCGGAGCACCAGTGGGAGCAGCGCTCCATAAAGCTGGCCTGCCGGACTTCCCCCCCAACAGCACCAGAGCCAGCGCCGGAAAACCTTTCCCACCCAGTGGAGGACTTGAGGATTTGTAACTGATTGACCTATGCTTATTGTAACTGTATTGTAACTGTAATTGACTATGTTCATATTGTGGATTGCTTCATTGATATTGTATTGTATGAGTTTAAATTGATGTAATGCATAGGTGATATTATGAAATTTTATTGATATGGTATTGTGTCTATATGTTAATGTATTAGGTTTTTATTTTTATTATTCTATTGATTGTATTGTGTATATTTCATTTGCTGTAATCCTGCCTTAATCTGAAGGAAAGGTGGGACATAGAAATAAATTATTATTATTATTATTATTATTATTATTATTATACATTTTTAAACTGTTTTAAATTTCAGTGCTGTGTTAAGTAGAACAGTTAAATTGTTGCTGTTTTTTTTTAAAAAATACTATTATGAGTGGATTTTAGCTGCATTTTGTTTAAATCTATGTTGTGAGCTGCCTTGGGTCTCGTATTGCAAGAGAGGTGGAATATTAACTAACTAACTAACTAACTAACTAACTAACTAACATTAAGTGCCACTGTGGTGCATAATTAAAATGCACTTCAATGCTTACCCTGCACCCAGAAGGTGCCAACCATGGCTTAAGAGCAAAATGCAATTGTCACTCCCAGCTGAGCCAAGGACGAGTGGGAATTGTTAATGTAACACTTGTTCAAGTTGCTTGGATTCAAAGGATGTGCTTCAGTTGGGACTAGAGGGGAGGGCACTGACTTACATCAAGGAAATGGAGCATAAATTTAATGATATGGAGTTACATGGTAGTAGTGCATTACCAATTTGTGTGTGTGTGAATTATGATGTTGCACAATGAGATTTCTTCCACACATGAATTTCTGAGTTCAGATGAGCTTTGAAAATGATACTGGGAGTGATCCTGCATTGCCCTGCCCAAATGTAATGCTCTGCTAGTATAGTTCTGCCATTTTCCTGGAAGGCAGCCTCTAAGCACCAGCGTTTGCTCCTATCGCCTTTTAGTGATCAGGGGAGGGTGGAGGCTGCCTGAGGTGTATCTGGCTGCAGTTCTGCAAGTTGTCTTAGAGAACAGTTAATAACAAGAAGGTGGAGAATCAGAGGCTTGCATAAGGAAATGAGCAATAAAGTAGTTCGTAGTTTGCCTTATCCCTCAGAGGCAACACAAGCCCCCTGTTGGGTGTTGCCTGGACAATACCATTGCATGTCCATCCACAGCTATCACACTAGCTTTGCAAAATGAGACCTAACAAATAATCTGGGCAAGCCCTGCTTGCAATTTCAATTCCCCTCTCCTTATCATCCATGATAATGTTTGAAAAATAATTATAGCTCTTGATGATTAAATTTTTCCCACTCACAAAGTGACTGGTTCGCCTTTTGAAGTCAGCATCACCCTAAAGGAAAAATCCATTTCTCAACAGTACCCCTTGCTCCCTAGCCCCCTACTATCTGCTTCACTAGCAAAGGGGGTTAAAACAAGCAGAATGGAACAGCAAAAAGAAGGTGGAAAGCAGTGAAATAAATGTGTGTGAGAGAGAGAGAGGTGGGGGAAGAGAAAGATTGAAATGCTGGGATGGCACTGAACAGTGCATTTAAAAATTAATAAAAAGAAAATATTGGCTGGAATTCTATATGCCCTACTTAGTTCTACAACTATTGTAATTGCATAGCTAATTCTTCTGGCTCGACTCCTTCAATCCTGAGTTACCAGGCAGCAGCCACTGTGAGTGATAGCAGTCTGTCCTGCTGCCAGTCAGGACACACCAGACTGATGTTTACACTCCCTCCTGTCCACAATCTCTGATGCAAAAGGCAAAAGCAGAATCCCTGTAACAATTCCTCCTCCTATGGGAAATTGCTCATGGGAGAAGGATGTAAACGACAGTCTGCTGTGTCCCTCCCACATTGCTTGCAGTGGCTGCAGTCCAGTAATTCTATTGAATACTTAAGAGATTGTGAATGCAATTCAGTTATGAATGCATAACTCTAGGTTAAGCATTTGTAACTACTGTACAATTGAGAATTCTACCCATTGAAAATAACAGCTGATAAACATTCTGTTTCTTTCTTTATCTTCCTCCCTTTGCTCTCCCTGTGTTTGCATGTGTGCGTGCGTGTGTGTGTAGGTGAGAAGAAATACTTCATGGCCAGAATCCTGTTGGTGTCTTATGCTTATAAGCCTGCAGAAGTGGTTGAATATTTTTGTCCACTGTGCAATACCCACATTCAGTTCAAAGTCATAGAAGTGAGGCTGTGCATTCTGAGGTGACACATACCCATCTGCTTCTGCTAAAATTAGCAGTAGTACTCCTTTGGTTGTACACATTTAGTTCCATACTCAAGAGTACAATATTTCCATTCAACACAAGACCTGTGTGGCACAATAAATATGTAACACCACATGTGAGGATTTACATTCCACAACCCCAATGGAGAATCTTGGCTCTGGTATTCTATAGCTCCACAGATTATGAATACAATAAGGTCAATAAATTGTATTGAAAGTTAATTAATCTAAGCAACTCTCTTCCTATGTTGGTGCAGTATATAGAGTCTTTTTTTTCCTTTCCCCCTTTTTTTTGCCCTGGTTATAAAGCTTGATATGTTTGTGGTCCACACAGACAGATGAATAACTGTGACTGTCTCTGTAACAGGGGGAACCCCTTCCCTGTGTCAGATTCCAAGCAGCCTATATCAGGGGGAAAGTCTTCAGGTTTGGTAGAGTGACACCAGTATTCATGTCAACTAGGACTCCAAGGGGACGATATTTTCATAGCAGGGGTACCACAATCGGGAAAGACCTCTCCTACTTCCTTCCACAGGGTGTTCTCCTGCCTGAGGTAACACAAAGGAAGGTCTCTCCAGCAGACATCAAATCCTGGGCAATCATTAGGAAAAATATCAAGATCCCAATCCATTTAGGGCTTTGAATGTCTTCACCAGTACAGTGATTTCAGACATGGACAAATAATGGCAGCCAGTGCAATTGCTTTGAGATGGGTGTTACACTTTCTATGCAGTGTTCCAGCAAACAATCTAGCTGATTGCACCAGCTGTAGCATTTGAATCATCTTCAAGGGTAGCCACACACAGAACACATCACATTAGTCTTAACTGGGAAATCACCAGTTCATGAGGAGTTGGAGGCTAGACCAGGTCCCAGTTCTGCCATGCCAGACCCCAGCCCTGACATTTCAGCCCCAGGAGTGGGAGCCCAGTCAGGCTCTGGCACTGTGGAGCTCCCTTCAGAGGCTAAGCAGCTGAGTGAGGTTTCAAATGAAGAATCCAGTTTGGTGGCTCCCTCCTTTAAGGAGAGGAGGGCTGAAAGTGCTTCTGTATGTCGGTCCCGCAGGCTTGCTGAAAAGCAAGCTGGTAATAAAGCACAGCTGCCAATAGGGAGGGTGTTTCCTACTTAAGCACCTGTGGGATGCCATTCCATTGCCAGAACTCATTGTAAGTCTCTTGGTGTGACTGTGTGCTGGCTTCATGTCTTTGGAACTCTGATTTGCCTTGACCTTGGAACGATTTGGACTTTTGCTGCTTTCTCCTTGCCCTGACCTCAGACCGGACTGACTTCTGTGATTTCCCCAACCCTGACCTCGGCTCTGGCTTTTGGACTATTCTTAGGATCAACATTTAGGTTTGTGGAACTGCCTTATCAGCTTTTGTTGGGGTGTGCTGGCCACAGTCCAGGACAGTTTCATCACTGGAACAACTCCACTGAAACCTGGCCAGTGTATGGGTGGCACTTTGACTACTAGCCATTGAAACTATTGCATGCATGATTATTAGCATTGCTGTTTCTTTTCACCACCAGAGGATTTTAGTAAAGCAAAATCCATGCCAAGGTCTCTTTGTGTATCATCTGTGGGTTTTGTCACCTTCTGCTATTTAAAACACACACATTGTTTTTGAAGTGAACAAAATGAATCTTTTTTTTTTCTGCTAGAACACTCTTAGACAATTTGCATAATTAAAAAAGAAGGTTCGTGGAGCAGAGTCAATTGGATAATTCCACTATGCAAATTAATGATTGTTCAATTAACATGGCAAGTTGTGTGTGAAAACCAAGCTAATAATGTGGCAGTTGATATTCTTGGTGAGTTTGTAGCAAATGACATGTAGGCCATAGTATGATTTCATAAAGTCATAAAATCACAGAATTGGAATGGATTCAAAGGCCACCTAGTCCAACTTTCTACCAGTTAAGGAATTCCCTGTTAAAACTCCAGGGTATTCTGGATGAAACAGATTATCTAGATCCATTTCAATCTGGTTTCAGACCTAACTATGGAACATAGACAGCTTTGATGGCCTTGGTGGATGACCTACGCAGGGAACTGGACAGGGGTAGTGTGTTCCTGTTGATTCACCTGGACCTCTCAGTGGCTTTCAATACCATCAATCATGATATCCTTCTGAACCGCCTCTCTGGGATGGGGCTTGGAGGTACTGTTCTACAGTGGCTCTGTTCCTTCCTGGAGTGGCGAACTCAGAAGGTGGCACTGGGGAACCCCTGTTCAACCCCCTGGCTATTGACCTGTGGGGTCCCTCAGGGTTCTGTGTTGTCCCTATGCTGTTTAACATATACATGAAACCGCTGGTAGAAGCTGTCTGGAGTTTTGGGGTGCGGTGTGATCAATATGCAGATGACACTCTACTACTCCTTCCCACCTCAATCCAAGGAGGTGTCCTGGTCCTACAACAGTGTCTGTCTTCAGTAATGGACTTGATGAGGGCAAACAAGTTGAAACTTAATCCAGACAAGACAGAGGTGCTCCTGGTCAGTCGGAAGGCAGATCAGGGAATAGGGATCCAGCATGTGTTAAAAGGGGTCACACTCCCCTTGAAGACATAGGTTTGCAGTTTGGGAGTACTCTTGGACTCACCTTTGAACCTGGGTACCCAGGTCTCTGTTGTGACCAGGAGTGCTTTCACACATTTAAAACTTGTGCACCAGCTGCACCCGTTCCTTGAGAAGCCAGATATGGCCATGGTGGTACATGCCTTGGTTACATCCTGTCTGGATTATTGTAATGGGCTCTACATGGGGCTGCCTTTGAAAATTGTTTGGAAAATTCAGCTGGTTCAAAGAGCTGCTACCAGGCTGTTAACAGGGGCAGATTATAGAGACCATACAACACCCCTGTTGAAACAGCTTCGTTGGCTGCCAGTTTGTTTTCAGGCACAATTCAAGTTGCTGGTTATTACTTATAAAGCCCTACATGGCTCAGGTCCACACTACTTGGCAGACTGTTTCTCCTGGTATGAACCAGCCTGGACTCTGAGATCTGGAGAAGCCCTTCTCTCCGTCCCAACACCATCACAAACACGGTTGGTGGGAATGTGAGAAAGGGACTTCTTGGTAGCTGCCCCTACACTGGAACTCTTTGCCCAGGGAGATCAGAATGGCTCCTTCCTTGATGGCCTTCCGCCGGCAGGTGAAGACCTACCTGTTCACACAGGCATTTAAAGAATTGCTATAAGGACAGGCTGGGATACTGGACCATTTTAAAATCTGATACAGTTTTTTCTCTCTATATAGTTTTATCTTTTTAAAATTTGTTTTATTCTTTTAATAACTATCGTTTTTAATACCATAATAATTTAATTCCTTTTTAAATGTGCTTTTTAAAAAATGGTTTTAATTGTACTGTTTTTAATGCTGTGAAGTCGCTCTGAGTCCCAGTCCTGGGAAAAGAGCAGGATACTACTACTACTACTACTACTACTACTACTAATGCTCTGTTTTATTGCTGGAGTTTTTATTTGTTTGTTTGTTTGTTTGTTTGTTTGTATAACATGAGAAATGAGAGTTTGGCAAGACAAGAGTTGTCCATACTTGCTTTGCAGTGGTTAAGATTCCAATTCTGATGATGGGAACATCAGAAGGCTGGCAGTTCAAGGCCTGAGTGTTGTATGATGGGATGAGCTCCTGTCATTGGTCCAGCTTCTGCCAAGCTAGCTGTTTGAAAGCTTGTAAAGGCAAGTAGATAGATAGGTACCACTTCTCAGTAAGAAAGTAACAGCATTCAGTGCAGCCATGCTGGCCACATGACCACCAGAGCAGTCCTTGGACAATGCTGGCTCTTCAGCTTAGAAACGGAGATGAGCACCGCCCCCAACGGTCAGTTATGACTAGACATTCATGTCAAGGGACGACCTTTACCTTAACATACATGATGGGCTGCGTGAACCTCATTTGTCTAGATCGGTCAGTTTTACAAAATTAATCTCACTGCAAGTTGCTCCTTCACTTCTCACCTTTGGACTCCTGCAACTCATCGTGCCTTTTTGCCCTTAGGACCCCTCCCTAGATCTGGTGCTCAGGTCTCAATGTGACCACTATATTAGAAAAATGGCTGGGTTAATCAATGGGATCTGTGTGGTAATGCATAACTAGTTCTTCCTTTCACTTCTTAAATGTAAACAGTCAGGTACATTTGTACTAAAAACAACAACAACTCAGTAAAGATTTATTATATAACAATTAAGTTAAACATGAACTTCCTGAAATCTGTCCACATTCCTAGCTCTCCAAATCCTATTCAGATCTTATAAATTCCTCTCTTCCTAACTGGTCTTCACTTTATGTCTAACTGCCCTCAACTAACTCTTTTAACAGACAAGTCACTAGGCTATTTGCTTTAAGCTAGGCTTTTTACAGACAAGTCACTAGCTGCTGCTATTTGCCTAAATACCCTAAAAGCACCAGATCCTGTCTGATTTTGGAAGCTATGGAGCATCATCCCTGGTTAGTACTTGGAATTTACACCACTACTGAATACCAGAGGCCATAGGCCATATTTTGGAGGAAGAAATTGGCAAATGCCCTCTGAATATTTTTTGACTAAAAAAATCCTGTTACTTCATGGGTCATGAACCAAAAGCACACTCACATACCCACAGACAATACTCTAGGCTATAGCTTTGCCCTCCATAGGTCCCCTTTCACAGCATTCCACAAGTTGTACTTGTTGGTTCTTCCCAGGTTTGCTCAGCTATTCATTTCACAGTGGGATTATCAGTTCCACCAAAGACTGTATACTCAGTGACAGCAACACCAGACAAGCTTCCTAAAAGAATGTGAAATCGAAGGCTTTCAGATTGGGTCAGCCAGAAAAATCAGCAGTAGCAGAACATGTTATAAACCATTCTGGGCATAGAATGCTGTTTGAAAGCATTGTAATTCTGGACCATGCCAGCAACTATTAGAATGCACAGGGAAGTCATTGAAATTCAAAAACACCTGGACAGCTTCAGCGGGAAAGAAGAAACCTTTAAAGTAAACAAAGTTTGGCTACCAGTCCTGAAAAACACCAAAATCCAAACCCAGTCCATGCAAATGAAAACCACCCAGAGTGAGGGGGATTCCCAGCAATGGATCATTAAGTAAATAGGCACCCTGTAGGCCTTGCCATTCAACAACAAAACAATACACAGATTAACATGCAAATCACTTCCTCTCAACCAACAGTATATATAACCCACTCTCTTCCATTCCAGCATTCTCTGAAGATGCCAGCCAGAGCTGCTGGCAAAACATCAGAAATAAACTCTTCTAGAACACAGCCTCCAAACCTGAAAACCCACAAAACATTCCTAAATAAAGGCTATGTGCCACTACCTAGCAACACTGTTTGGCTGCCCTGCCAATGGTGATATGTGTCTTCAGTGTTGGAGGAATCCTTATTAGGGTTCAGTAATGCATGCTGCCATTGCATCTTAGTTTTATTTCTTTTCAAAATTAAATATCTGGGATTAATTTATGTCATTTTGATGCACTCCAGTATGATTTTAAAGGTGTACAAATCTCTTGGTGCTTTTTTCAGAGCATTTGTTTGCACAGTTTGCTATGACATTTAAATGTATGCCTTTTTTCTTAACAGTGACAGTAACTATGTGCACAAATACAGTTTCTGCTAACAGCTATTTGTTGGTGTGGTTATTGCTGTTATGTCCTCAAGTTGTTTTTAATTTACAGTGACCCTAAAGCAAACCTATCACAGGGTTTTCTTGGCAAGATTTGCTCAGAATGGGCATGCTTTTGCTTTCCTCTGAGGCTGAGAGAGCATGACTTGCCCAAGATCACCCAATGGGTTTCCATGGCTGAGTGGGAATTTGAAATTCAGTCTACAGAATCATACTCCAGTAATGAAATCATTATAACACACTGGCTTTCTCTTCTAACTATAGTAGATGAAACAGTTGATATCCCATTATAAGGCATTCCCTGCTAACTATACATGGGAATAATACTATAGAGTGGAATATTAACTGTTACATCATTGCTTTAGTACTATTTAAATAGCCAATCACCAATCCAGGAGCTCTGAAGAAAAGGCACAATTTCTGGTTTACTCCAGATCCTGAGATTCTGCCTTCAGTTCACAGCAAATCCTGTGCATGTCTATGCAGACATAAGATTAATGGGTTTATTCAGTTTGACACCACTTTAACTGCTATGGTGCCAGCCTACAGAATCCTTAGATTTGTAGTTTTGTGAAGCACAAGCCCTCTTTGGCAAGGAAGGCTAAAGATCTTGTAAAACTACAAATCCCAGGATTATGTAGGATGGAGGCACTAAAACTGGTGTCACACTGCACATCTGGGAATATGTACGTGAAACAGTCCCTAGCATTAAAAACGAAGGGGAATGTCCCTGCATATACTGTACAAGGTTCCATCAAAGTCCTATTGATCTTCAGGATGGGGTGAATGTGGGCAATCATTTTAACATACCCACCCAATGTAACGTATATCTTTGTATTATAATCTCATAACAGATTTAGAACTGGCTCAAAATTTGTTGTGTATTTCTAAAATGAAATATGATCTGAGCTATTTTTTTAACAACAACAACCCAACAATAATAATGTAGCACAATTTGTTCTTTGGATACTATTGGCTTTGTAATTTTTATTCATTCTAGACAGCGTCCTCAGCATATTTTAGTTTTACCCAAGTAATTAAGTGAGTCAAAATAATTTATCAGTTTAAGAAACTCATTGCAAGAAACATATCTGAAACTATTCTTTCTCACTTTTTAAGCAGATACACATAATAAACTTGTTCATTTGGAATCAGTGTGGCACTCCAAAAGTGTTTATTTTCTCTGAAAGAAGTCCCAAAACTGTTCTAGCTTGTTAAAAGGCAATATTTAAACATGGTGATAATATGCTATTATTCCTTGTGCTTCCCATAAGATGTACAGCCAAAGTAAAATGGCAAGAAATCATTTGTCTCGCTTCTGTTATTATCTGTAGAGATGTCTTAAGAAAATGGCTTGATAATGACTCACTAAAAGTACATCTGTACATTTCTTTAAAAGCAGCAGGTATCATAAATACTTCCTGAAAGAAGGGCACTTGTACATGACACTTTCACTGCCATTGATTTAGAACTGATAATATAATATAGTCTAATTTCAGCAAGTACCCATTTCCCTGAAATTAGGGTTCAGGCCTCCAAAAAGACAGTGTAGTATCTGAGGTCTTGAGGTAGTCCAGACTCTGTTGGTACCTTGATAGTATTAACTTTAGCCAATTTCATATGCTCTTAGCAGGCTGATAAACCAGAGAGGCATATTCTAAGAGAAGGCTAAATCATGTGTTAAGCATGTAATCCTTACTAAGGCATCAAAAGCCCTGTCATCCTGACATTTCCAGGGAACTTTATAGTGTACCTTCCAACATTTCACAAATGAAAACCAAAACATACAGACAAACGACATCAAGTGTGGCCAAGATGGCAAAATGAATACACAAGCTAGGAGAGGCTATAGCTGTTTGCTTTTGCCCGGATCAGTAAAGGGCAATGTTCCACTCTCTTCCCTCCTCTGATAATTGAGTGCCAACTAGTATTCCACTTTAAGATCAGTTTGCAACAATGGGAATAAGATAAGGACAAAGGGGGGAATTAGGAAGAGAAAAGAGAAACTATCTTTTGGGGAAGCAAACAGAATGAGCAGAGCAGGGAACCATTGGGTTGGAGAAATTCTTTTGAAGCCTCATGTGGCTCGTGGCTGGTACATTGCCCATTCTTGCTTCATGGCATACCCTCCAACTGTCCTGATTTGACAGGAACAGTCCTGATTTCTCTCTGTTCCTTCAGTTCCCTCCTTTGTCATCATCTTACTTTATTTGCTTCAAAGTGAGTTCAAAGTGCAAAAGTATTGTATATACTTGACTATAAGTTGACCTCATGTACAAGTCGAGGGCAAGTTTTGGGGCCAAAATTATGGATTTTGATATGGATAGGTTGAGGATAAAACCTAGGGGCATATAACAAAGGATCTAAAGGATAAAGCAAAGAAAAACAATGCCAAAGAACTTATACAATTCCAGCAGCCATAACTTTTTGTGCTCAATCTTAAGGTTGGATGGATGAAAGAGTAGAGGGGGTTGGTGCTTCCAGGACAGATTATACTCATGTCTTTCACCAGGGGGATGGTTCCCTTTTTAAAATAAGAGTTAAGATACAGTACCTACATTGACCCATGGATAAGTTGACTCAGTTTTGGGGGGTCAATTCTTTAACCTAAATTTCTGGACAGTAATTTGTATAATACAGTAATTTGCACTCTAATAGCTCAACAGTGAGGAAGAGAGGGAGCAGAATCTTGCCTTTTCTAATAGGCTCAGGCAAAAGTAAACTGCTGCAGCCTCTTCCAGCTTGGGTGCTTTTCCTCATTAATAACTTTTGTCATCTTGACCACACTCGGCTGTTGCTTAGCCGCATGTATCCACGTGTGGCCACAGTTCTTATCTGTGAAAATTGGAGAATATGTTATGGTCTAATATTAAAATGCAGCACATTCCATCACACAGGTGAACAATCCTAGATACAGTGGCCCCTTGTTATCCACTGGGTTTTGGTTCTAGGACCCTCTGTGGATAACAAAATCCATGCATGATCAAGTCCCACAACAAAATGGTGTTCCATATATAAAATGGAAAATCAAGGTTTGCTATTTGGAACGTATATTTTGGGGGAATATTTTCAAGCTGTGTATGCTCAAATCTGTGGATAAAAAAAAAAATCCGTGGATAAGGAGGGCCAACTGTATATACTGTCAGCTGCCTTGAAATGCATATTGAGAGAAAGGCAAGAAATAAAATAAAATAAAATAAAAGGATAAATAATAACTAACTGGGGTGTAAGAATCTGAGTTTCCCCTAAACCACCGGAGGTCCTTTGATTATGAAAAAGGTTTTGATGGAAATTTTTGATGAAGTTGCCCTTTCATCTTAGTACCAGTGAAGAGCCCTGAAAACTTCAAATTAGAGAATATTGAGTAAGCATGGAAATATTATTTTTAAAAATATATTGTTTTTTGAGTGTCAAGAAACCTTCCTGAAAATTATCCTGGACTGACAAGAATCTTTGCAGTTTAGGACTTATTCTGCAATAATAAATAAATGAATGAATGAAATAAAAATTAAAAATAAAAAAAAATCAAAAAATCACACATGGTTGTTTTGAGCCAAGAATGGCATTATATGTGCATGAAAAAGCACTTTTTACCCTGAAAAGCATTGAGAACTTACCCTGCAAAGAATTTGTATGTGGTTGACTTCCACAGAAATGTGAATTTTCTATGCAGAAAAAGTCTGTTTTCTGCTCAAAAATTTCTAATACAAATTTTGCAGAGAATAAGTACTTAATTACAAATAGGCTATGAAAACTCTTGAAAGGTTTCTCACAGCTGGAATAAAATTGCTAAAATTACTTGTTGTTTCCTTGGAGAAGAAAATTAGTGAAAAATTATATCCCTAGTATTGAGAAGCACAGAATGCACACACATATGCACACATACACATAGACACAGACACAGACAAAATCCACTTTTGAGATCAGCCACAGTTCTCTTTACAGATACATTAAACTGGATCCTTTTGAAACAGAGCTATATCTAATTTGGAAGATGGCAAAACAGTTCAGCACTACAAGGATTAAGAAACAGTAGCCTACCGTATATAACATCCTTTACCAAGTTAATGAAGATATAAAACATAAAAAAATATTTATATAAATACTAATGCTAAGAAGTCTTTTCAAACACTAAATTTGCAAGAGACATGCTCAGGATGTGAGTTCTTTGGAAACTCTCTACCCTATCAGCTTATGTTTTAATCAGAGCTGGGGAAACTTTCCTTTTTGTGTGTGTGGATTACAGCTCCTAAAATAGATCAGCAAGCATGGCCACTTGGAGCTGTGATCCAAAAGATTCCAGGAACGTTGATTTTAAGGCTCAATCAGAATCATAGAATCATAGAATCATAGAAATTTAGAGTTGGAAGAGACCACAAGGGCCATCCAGTCCAACCCCCTGCCATGCAGGAACTCCCAATCAAAGCATACCCGACAGATGGCCATCCAGCCTCTGCTTAAAAACCTCCAAGGAAGGAGAAAGTCAGGAATAAAAGGGGGAACAAGGTATGTGGCAACATGGGGCTTCTCTTGCCGGCAACATGCAGCAGTTCATAATTCAAGATTCTTTGTGTAGCTTGGAGGAAGAATCCATGCAAGACTATGTAAACATCATGTTTTTCATTCAGGTGTCAAGTAATATAAGTAGGATACACAAAGAAATCACACTGGTTAGTCATTGCAGCCTCTAACTGCCCGCATGCAGAACTCCATGCTCTAATTTCACATGCAGTCTCTGCAAATGGAGCAGTGGAAAATCCCTAAAAGAACATTCCCTCATAACTTGAACTGGGAACTAATTCCTGTGCATAGCTCATCTGCTAAAATCCTGAAACCATATGAACATAGTGTCAACTATCAACAGGGCCAATTCCTGACCAATTGCTTGGCTGTCTTGGGTCACTGAGACAGCAGGTGCAGCCAACATGGGTTTGGGAGGACATTATCCCCAAACTAGGTGTTTATTTATATGTATGCTAGGCCTTGGAGGGGATTGTTTGCTTTCAGTTTTAATGTAGACATAGTTAATTTGAAGTCAATAAATAGCTCTTGGAATAAAACTAATTTGTGTGCAGCTGCATTTAATCAGTGTGCCGAGGAGTGTGCACCAGACCTGAACACCCTGCTGGAACAGATGGTTCTGCTGTTGCTATTGCTACTGCTGCTGCTGTTCATGCCAGTCTCCCTGTGAAGGTTAAGCTGCAGTGCTGATCCAGGGGGATTTAAACTCACACACATTCTGTGCATCCGATCCAGTAGGTTAGAGCTTGGCAGGCTCCCTCCCTGCAAAGAAAACCGCCTCTTCCTGAGGCTTACATCCACTACTCAAGAAGAGCTTCAGGGAGCACTAGAAAGAAAGAAAGATTTAAAAACTTAAAATGCCAACGCTGAACCTGCCTTTTGCCAGTTGGAAAAGGAGGAATGTTGATTCTTCCTTGCATCCACACATGTAAGGATGAAATACTGCAACATTTTGCCCACAGGGAGGATAAGATGTCTGTTAGCACCTTCATTTTTGCACAGGCAAAAATGATTTTGTATGCATTTGACAAATATTGAAACTGCAGAAACACTGTAAAGCTATACACACTGTGTTTATATACACATTTAGGGATTAGAACCATCAGATGAGTGGTTTACACCTTTTTTGAAACATCTTCTCATTCTGTGCTTCCTGTGTGTGTCTGCTTCTCCAAGGGAAAGGGTGTAAGGTTTATTATGCACTCTGCACATATTGTAGAGCCTGTACCCAGAAAGTACTGCTCCTCTTGTTCTTACTTTGGAGGAAACAAATCTTATGGACTTCAAAGACTGAGATATAGCCTGAATGGCTGTGAATGAAGACTATAACAATTGCTTATAGTAAAACTTAGCATCTGTTCAAGAGGCAGCTTTAGTAGATACATCTTTACTCACTTGGCTTATGGTACCTTTTTCTTACAACTATCAAAGATGTACTGTAATTGTATTATATTAGTTTGGGTCACAATGATGAGTTTTTAAGGAGCATCTTAACTGAGAGAAAAATGTTGGCCAAGTGATCTTTCAATGTATTCTACAAAATGTATTAGAATAAAACATTTGGTTCTTCAGCATACATATACTTTATAAAAAGATGAGCAATAGCTAAAAAAAGTAGGAGTGTGGAGTATATATAATTGGAAAAGTTCTTTGAATCATGCATATTCATTAAACCCACTGGCCCCTTCCCTGGTTCTTATTAGATGACTAATATTTTGTGGGTGTCCTAGTTGGAGTGAATCTTGAGTCAACAAGGCCATGAACTATACAAATGGCACCATCATTATGGTCTAATTATTTTGACTATGGGGATAATAGCCCCTTCTCCCTACTCTAATAAAAAGTGCCATTCTATTAAGGTTAATCTCTCCTAGCAAGGACTTGTGTGAAACAGACAACCAATTTAATCTTTGTTGTAACATTGTTGTGTGCCTTCAAGTAATTTCTGACTTATGGTGACCCCAAAGTGAATTTAGCAAAGAGTTTTCTTGCTAAGATTTGTTCAGAGGAGTTTTGCCTTTGCTTTCCTCTGAGACTGAGTGTGACTTGCCCATGGTCACCCACTGGGTTTCCGTGGCCAAGCAGGAATTTGTACCCTGGTCTCCTGACCTGTAAACCCTCACTCAAACCATTACACCACAGTGGTTCTCTTGTTGTAACTTTACAGGTATAAAAAGATGGGTAGTTTCCTTCTGATAGTTACATTTTTGATATTCTTGAAATTTATGTTAGCATTCAGCAGTCATTGTTATCACCTCCAGAACTGTCTCATTCCTCCACCCTTAATTTCTCTGTAAAGACAATAGTGTGGTTATTAATCATGGGAAGCCATAAAGAAAGTAAATAAGATATTCAAACATCCTTTCTGAAAGATGTTAACAATGCAGTTTTAAAAACTTCATATGCCTTCTGTCCTTCTTATGTAAAATTTTCTGATAATTGTTATCTAATAATAACAGAATCGTTCCATAATTAGAGACAATGTTACCAATAAGCTGGGAATCTATTGTGTATTGTGAAGAAAATAGCTTTCAGTACTGGAGAAAATTCCACCATCACCTCACAGACCAGAAATTTTGAATTTCTGACTTGTGATGTAGAAGTGAGAATGAATACAGTGGGCCCTTGTTATCTACTAGGGTTTGGTTTCAGGACACCCCCCCCCCTTCCCCATGGATACCAAAATATGTAGATGTTCAACTCCCATTGTATACAACAACATAGTAAAATGGTGCCCTTGTGTAAAATGGCAAAATCAAGGCTTTCTTTTGGAATTTTTTAAAAATAAAGCTACAGATGGCTGAATCTATGGATTCAGAATCTGTGGATACATAGGGCTGACTGTATGATTTTGTAAAATGCTGTAATCACCCTTGGGATCTCATGCTTAGTAGCAGGTTTGTTTTCTTGTAAGAGAGACTGCTTGCCTACACTGCTTTTTTTGTGACATAAAACAAATATTACAAAATTGCCATCTGTCCTCTGTGCTGTCTCATCAAATGGAAACTAAACTCAAGTGATTTTACCCTGGGAACTTGCTGGTTAAGATGCTGAGGAGCATGACACTTCAAAAACTACAGCACACCTATGCAATGTACATCACTTACAGGCCCTCACAAAGAACAGTGTAGTTAGTTAGCAGAGATGTTTTATCATATAGCCTTTAACCATCTGTAATGAGTGCCCCTCATTTCCTAACAATTAAGACATTTTCCAAAAGAAACCTATGATCAAGGTCAGGTATAGTGAATCAGCTGCATCAGGTAGAAGAGGCAGGAGTGGCAGATTTCCCAAATTCCTTTAGTAGTGATATAAATATTTACTTGGTTCATCCTCACAGAGTAAAAGAGAAAATGGGTGAGGGATTGTCCATACTGTGAGATGACAAAGTGGCATTTGGTTTGAGTTATGATATTTATTTATTTTGGTCTCAGAAACTGATTTTTGCAATAGTTGTTACTTTCTTGTGTAGGTAATTAAAAAGTTGGATAAGCTATTTGCATTTTTAAAAAATAAATCAATACATCACTTTATGTTTGCTGTGTCTTTGTACGCTTAACTACCCAAAGGAGAAAGATACTAGTTTTACTTTTGGTGAAAAATCAAGGAGAATATTAGCTTGAATCCTACTGGTTATTTCCAAATGAGTAGACACTTATGTAAATACTGTATCACTGATTCAGTACATCTACTATAGATAAGACTGCAAATAGGTTTCAGGCCATTATTTAAGCACACACTTGCACTGCTCTCTCAATGGCAAAGAAAATACTTGCCAGGTTTGAAGTGTCTCAACATGTAAAATAGGCTTGTCTTGCCCAAAATCTCATCAAAATTCTCTCCCCCCCCCATCCCCAGGAAATTTCTTCTGCCTAATGTAGCCCTTGATGAAATACAGTACTATCCAGTGGCTGATACCAAAGTAACATTGAACTACCCACTGAGTTGGCTTATGTGTAAGGAATGGAGAGGATACAATTTTGTCCTTTCCCAAAGGCATCTTAATTTGTCATGACCAATCATACTTTCAGCTTTTAATACACCATTTATATACAGGATCTTAATAATATCACCCGTGCAGCCAAGAGACCTTGCCCTTCCTAGAAACAGATGGACTCAGATGCTGACAGCAAACTAAAGAACAGCCTTCTGAGCAGGAGATCCACATGGCAGCAAAGCAGCACTTAAAGGCCTTGATGTTTCAAGCTGAGCAATGACATTATAAATCAATAACACTTGACAGGGTGAGGAGATACTTGTCTTCTGTTATTCGACTTGCTGGAGCACAAGGCTACAGGTCAAATGTTATCTGGCAGCTATAGTAAGAGGATGGAAGCCAGGGCTCTAGGGTTCTATTTCTGGCCCCATCATTGATTTGTTGGAAAGGGACAACAATTTGGTGCTCTGCCTTTCCATTGAAACCACAGGTGGTCAGTAAGATTGAATCTGTAAAGCCTTCAAAGTTGAAAACTGCTATGAAAGGAAGGAATACAATGATAATCCTGAGCCAATGGAACTCTTCCAACTCTGGGGCAAAATGTGACTACATTTCTACTCTTCCAACTCTGGGGCAAAATGTGATTACATTTCTAGTGGAGACGTTTTTCTTTACAGATCTAAATATGTGTAAATCCTTCTAATTTATTTTTGTGGCTATTTCCACTTTGCTGATCACTAGGCATAGTATTTTTTCCAAAAACATAGCTGTGCTAATCTGGAAAATCAGTATGCAAAGGGATTTTATAGTTCCTTTGAGATTAAGGAGATTAGCACACTACACTTTTATAGTGCTGCTACTCCACTTTTACTGCTCTGGCTGCTTACTGTTGCATTCTGGGGTTTTAGGTCTTTAGGCCGAAAAGCTCTCTGGCTGAGAATTCTAAATGCAAATACCAGAGTGCAACAGGAGGCAGCCAGAGCTGTAAAAGCACTATAAGAGTATAGTTTGTTTATTTATTTTCAAGGATTTATACCCCACCTTTCTCCCACAATGGGATTCAAGGTAGATCACAATAATTTAAAAAGACAGAAGTAAAAACATTAATTACAAAAGTTTAAAATAATTAAATATTATCAATATTGAAACATAAATTAAAAACATATAGACCTGATACAAACGGGCATGAAGAGGTGCCTGGGCAGTGCCATTAGGATTCGGGAGCACACATCATTTACACACTCCCAACCCCTAACATGTAACGGCACCAGTGCCATTACATAACACCATTTACATGGCATATGTAATGGTGCAGCCGCAACTGCACAGCTTCCGTATGGAGCTGCACAATTGCGGCGGTGCAGAGGCACTTAATGGCACCTTTTTTCTTTGCTGCACCACAATTGCATAGCAAAAAAGGACTGCGGTTTCCCTGCTCCTTTTTTGTAGTACAACTGCGCCTCAGCATCCAACTGCTGCAGCGCAGCTGCAGTGCAAAAAGAGGTGGTGCCAGACATTCACCAAATGCCTGCCTAAATAAAAAAGGTCTTCAGCTGCTGGCAAAAGGAGAGTGAGGGGGCAACCTAACCTTCCCTGGAAGGGAGTTCCACAACCTGGGAACAGCCACAAAGCAGGCTCTCTCCAGACTCCTCACCAACTACCCCTGCAAAAGTGGTGGGACTAAGAGAAAGCCCTCCCCTGCTGATCATAGTGCTTGGGCTGGCTTGTATAGGGAGATACGGTCCTTCAGATAGTCTAGACCCAAGCTGTTTTATAAAGCCCTAAAGTCAAACCCAGCATTTTGAATTCTGCCCGGAAATGGACTGGTAACCAGTGCATCTGTTTCAGCAGGGGAGTAATATGATCCCTGTAGTTAGCTCCAGTGAATAGTCTGGCTGCAGTATTTTGGATCTGCTGAAGTTTCTGAACAGTTTCCAAGGACCGCCCCATGTAAAACACATTACAATAGTCGAAATGGGATGTAATCAAAGCATTGTCACCATAGCCAGATCCGACTTCTCAAGGAATGGGCACAGCTGGGATATAAGTTTTATCTGTGCACATCTAGTCATGGCCACAGCTGAAACCTGGGCATTCAGGCTCAGACCTGAACCCAGGAGCACACCCAAGCAGCAAACCTGAGATTTCAGAGGGAGTATAATCCCATCAAACACAGGCAAAGTCTCTATTCCCTGATCTGCCTTCTGACTGACCAGGAGCACCTCTGTCTTGCTTGGATTAAACTTCAATTTCTTTACCCTCATCCAGTCCATTACTGACAGCAGACACTGGTTCAATACAGAGCCAATTTCCTTGGAATCAGATGGAAAGGAGAGAGAGAGTTGGGTGTGATCAGCATATTGGTGGCACCACACCCCTAAACTCCAGATGAAACCGAGTGGTTTCATGTAGATGTTAAATAACATAGGGAACAGAACAGAACCCTGAGGGACCCCACAGGCCAGTGGTCTCCCAACACCTCCTTCTGAGTTTGCTCTGGACTGAAGCCACTGTAAGATAATGCCCCCAAGACCCATCCCAGAGAAGAGACCCAGAATTCTGTGGTCGATGATACTGAAAGCCGCTGAGAGGTCTAGCAGAACCAATATGGACACACTCCCTCTGTTCAGTTTTTTGTGTGGGTCAACCACCAAGGTAACCAAAGCTGCCTCTGTCCCATAGCCAAGCCTGAAGCCAGACTGAAATGGATCTAGATAATTTGTTCCATCCAAGAACCCCTGGAGCTGAGAGGCTACTGCTCACTCAAGAACCTTGCCCAAAAAGTGGATATTTGAGACTGTCTGATAGTTCTCCAATATGGTGGGATTTACAGAATATTTTTTCAGTAGTGGCCTGGGAACCTGCCTTGCTTTAGTAAGGCATTCACTTTCCTTATCCAATCAGCCAGTCTCCATCTGGGTGCTTTCAACAGCCAGGATGAGCATAGGTCCAGTATGCACATGATGGTTCTCACCTCTCCAAGTGTTGTGTCCACATCCTCAGGTTGCATAAACTGAAACAAATCCAATGACATTGGGTATGCAGGGGCCCAAGTTATGTCCACTAGACTTGTATCAATTACAGCATCGAAGTTGGAGCAGATCCAAGTGATTTTATCCACAAATTGCTGTGCAAATTCTCCTCAACAGACTACTGATTTGTTTATACTGCTCTCGTGGGACCAAATGCAAAAGGCTCCTAACCACTCGAAACAGTGCCACTGGATAACACTGTGCAGATGCAATGTAATTTCCTAACTCTGAGTCTCAAAGGTGCTACAAGTTCCCTTTTGCTGTGTGTGTGTGTGTGTGTGTGTGAAATTGTACCAACTCTGTTTGTGTGTTTGCAACATCACATTGGCAATCACATATAAGACACATGATTTCTTTTGTTGTGCAATCTGTTCCCCATTCCAAATAAAGGATTTCAAATTAGCAAAATATGTATGTTAATCATGTTGCACATCTGACTTAAATTCAGAGCATTCCACATTTAAAATCTCAGCATTGTAATGCAGGTTTAGATTTGTTTATTTTTAAATTTATTTTTAAAGTGTAATATACTACTGATTTTAATACTCCAATGAACTCTTGCAGTAGCTTACTAAACAGAAAATAATTCATTTGTCATCAATAAACTGAAACATGTATCATGAGAAAATCATATGTATAGAGATCAAACTAACAAAATTACACAGTTACAGAGTTACACAGTTAAGTACACTTGCACAGTTAAGTGACTCCTTTTTCATATATCTAATCCCTCCTCAAACAAACAAACCTCTTTTGGGGAGACTCAACTACATGGACAAAAGTGTGTCTTTTTTTCTAGGCAAAAGGACATCTGCCAAATTCTCTTTCTTTTATTTGACATTTGCAAATTCTGTTTTTCAAAATTATCCTGAAACAAAATTCTGTTTTGAGAGTGGGAAACAATAGCTATTCATGACACATTTAATTATATCCAGTAATTCCAATATCTTCTCACAACTTTTTGACCTGTCCGTGTGATGGTTGGTGCCCTCTCTTCTATCTTTAGCTTCCAGGTTATGACTCTGAACTCTCAGTGACTTCTCAGAATGATGGTTGTGGGAATACCTAGCCAGGCTTGGTAAATCTCAGCAATAAAACTATCCTTGAAATTTCAGCTTATTGCAATCTTTTCTTGCTCCCACGATGGTTAGCTAGTTTCATTAGATTAAGTGGATATGGTTGGATGTGGATGAGAGGCAGCAGAGAAAGCATCAAAAGGGAGACAAAAGCTTGCCTACAGTCTCAAGCAAATCATGAGAAATGCTTGTGTTCCCCCAATACTCAGAAGCACGTAAATTGTCTGATATAGCTGATATGAACTCATCTCTTATTATATGGTTCCTGATGGTTATCTGGACTTTCATAGAAACATAGAATATATTCATAGAATCATGGAATCATAGAGTTGGAAGAGACCACAACGGCCATAGAGTCCAACCTCCTGCAATGCAGGAACTCTCCATCAAAGCATCCCTGACAGATGGCCATCCAGCCTCTGCTTAAAGACTTCCAAGGAAGGAGACTCCACTACACTCCAAGGAAGTTCGTTACGCTGTCGAACAGCCCTTACTGTCAGGAAGTTCCTCCTAATGTTGAGGTGGAATCTCTTTTCCTGCAGTTTGCATCCATTGTTCCGCATTCTAGTCTCTGGAGCAGCAGAAAACAAGCTTGCTCCCTCCTCAATATGACATCCTTTCAAATATTTAAACAGGGCTATCATGTCACCTCTAACCCTTCTCTTCTCCAGGCTAAACACCCCTAGCTCCCTGAGGCATTCCTCATAGGGCACAGTTTCCAGACCCTTCACTTTCAAACACTTCTCCCCTTAGGGAAAAAAAAATCTATTTATTTGAGGTACTTTTTTGGATTATCATGCAAATGTTTCAAGCCAACTCAAAAGGATCTCAGTGGAATTACCTGGGTAAAGGAACTGCTTTGTAGTGGTCTTGATCTGAAAGATAAAAAAATCCTCCCTGCTACCAGTCCTTCCAAAATGGAGTATGAAAAGGCCAGGCTTAGACTCCCACAGAAGGACAGACACGAGCACTATGTTGCCAATTTGTATCTGTTATCTAGATCCACTCCACTAGTCACTCTTTCTCCATTGAGAAGTGCTTTCCAGCATTAGGAAATACATTTTGTATGATTTATTAGTTGGTTCAACACATACAGTGAACTAGTGGTCCCCATGTCAGTGCAGCAGTGGCATGGACAGCACTGGTTGTAGTAGTAATGCTAGGTGAATCTAATTTTCAGCAGCTTGGATGCTGAAGTTTAGACTGAACCTAAAATTTAAAACCTGACATTTAGAATGAGCCTGGAGCACATAGATTACCCCAATGACATGGGAGCCATCAGCTGCCATTGAACTGATGTGAATTCATGAAACCATCTCATATGACTCTCACTTCACCTAGGTCAGCAATTTCATCAAGAACTATCACTAACTGCCTTAGGCTGATAGCATTCTAAGCCTTCCTCCTTAGGATTTCATAACTAGACATGGACGGCTATAGGAGTCTGGGCTAGAGGTCATTCCTTCCTCATTTTCACCTTTACCCTTGGAACTCTACAAACCACAAGCAGCATTTTTTCTGAAACAAGAAGTGATCAGATGGTCACTTCTGATTTCCAAAAAGAAAACTATTTTGGACTCAAAAAGGTGCATGGCCTTGGAAATAGGTTTAAAATGGAGAATTTCTCAGAACAACACTTTCTTTCAGTTTCCAGGTACCATTAGGATCCCATGGTCAGGAATACTAAAAGAGAAGGGAGTTCAAGACGGATGAGAGTTTCTCAAAAAGGAGATACTGAAGGCGCAATTTCAAACAGTTCCAATGAGGAAGAAAAATGGAAGATGTCTCAAGAAGCCAGGATGGATGACCAAGGAACTTTCAACTGAGCTAAGTTTTAAATGGAACATGCAAGCTTGTTTTCTGCTGCTCCAGAGACTAGAATGCGGAACAATGGATGCAAACTGCAGGAAAAGAGATTCCACCTCAACATTAGGAGGTACTTCCTGACAGTAAGGGCTGTTCGACAGTGGAACACACTCCCTCAGAGTGTGGTGGTGTCTCCTTCCTTAGAGGTCTTTAAGCAGACGCTGGATGGCAGTCTGTCGGGGATGCTTTGATTTGGAGTTCCTGCATGGCAGGGGGTTGGACTGGATGGCCCTTGTGGTCTCTTCCAACTCTATGATTCTATGATTAAAAGTATTGTCTTTAACTTCTAAAGCTTTCCATATACCTGGGGTCCATCTGTCTTGAGTCCCACTCCCTTATGAATCTGACAGTTACTTATGATTGCAATCACAAATCAGATTTTATTTGCTTCCACCATTAGAAGTTAAGTAAGTAGTGATCAAGGATGCCCCAGTTCTCAATAGGACTGCCTATCTGGCACTCACTTTAATGGAGATTCTCATCACCATCTTCATGATCCCAAGCGTTTAATACTTAATAAATTGATGCAACTGATTTTTCTTTTTTCCTGTTGTACTTCTATTTCTGTTTTTATGGTAGGGATTTCAACATTGTTGTATGTTCATTGTTATTGTAACTGCAGGGTTATAAACAACCCTACAGATTTTTAACTACAGACATTTTCCACAACAAATGAAAGTGTGGTTTCACTGACACAACAACATATGATTTACTAATAAATATCCAAGAGATAAATGCTGTATCTATCAGCAGCTTGGCTAGGAGATGGCAGAACACACACACACACAGAGTTCAGCCTCAGAAGGTACAACATTCTGACAATAAAGGTAATGGATGGGAGCCCAGTAACCTCCACTAGTGAATGCAAGGTTGGAGTACAGGTTGCTTGGTTTGTTTGCTTGTTTGTTTTTGCTTTTTAATTGAGAAGCAATGAACTGGCAACTGGCAACTTCAAGAGTGATTGGAACTAGAACAGCGATGTAAATCTTTTCTTATCTCATTCATTCACTCAAATGTGAAGAATTTTTTTTAAAAAATATTCACACTGGTGGGCAAGAGTATCAAAGGCTTTGCTCATATTTGGTTGGTTTGGGGTTTTTTTGCATTTAAGGACTTATTTTTTCTTTCTTTTTGTAAAAATATGTTTGAGCAAAAAACATCCTTTTTGATCCTTTTGCTGTACAAATCTGTATTTTGCACAAATCAATTTTCTTCACAAAATGTTGGTTTCAACACACCCCCCCATCATTTTTGTGAAACCACTTTTTCCCACAATGAAATCCCAAAATGTGAAAAAGCTTGCAACTGCTGCCATTTTTTGATGGACTATCTTGATGTGTATTTGACATGCACAAGAAAATGTATCTTCTTTACCTCTGTAAGCTTGAATACCACCCCTCTGCCACTAAGAAGCCCAACTTTTTGCAGCCAGCATCAGTTAAAGGTGCACCCCCCCCCAAAAAAAAACCCTTCAGTAAACACCAGTTCTCCCAGGTGAGTTAAAAGGAAATTTCCCCCTGGCAGAACCAGTAGCAGTGGGCTTGCTCTAGAAAGCTGGAAGGCACTTTAACAATAATAAAGGTGGACTGCTGCTACCAGACCTTTCAACCATTCTGGTGAACCTACACGTGGCATCGCATCCCAGTAGAATGAACTAACTCATTAAGAGCTTTTTCCATTAAAGCAATCATCACCTTCTGACTGCAATTCAAATGAGTGCTTCCCATCTACATCAGAGCTGAAAAGGAAATACTGTAAAGGGGAAATGTCCTGAAATGAGATAACATCTGCGAATAAAATCCTATATGGTATTCAAGAGGCTGCGACTACATCACAATTCATGAGCTCCCATTGTCTCTCCATTTCCAAACCCACTTGTTAGAGAGTAATAAGACTTTCACATTACTCGGCAAGCGATAGAGTGAGGCTGTGCGTAGGTGATATCTCTGTATTTGTTCATAAATGAGAAAGAAAGGAAGGAGGAGACAGACACATAAGATGTAATGTGTTCTGCATATACAATGGAGTGCAAATCCAAACGTGGGCAGGCTGATGGATCATGATCTACAGTGATGTGCATATCAAAGGCTGTACATATCATGCTGAATGCATGTGGTGATTAAAATTATTAATATTACAAATGTGCTGGGGCATACAAGAATGGAGTCATACTCTCTTTGTGAGAGATGAAATGGTGGCAGATATTCACATTCATATTGCTTTTATGAGTGATTTAACAACTGTTCAGATTGCAAGACAACTTATATAGAGATGGAACATGCTGTGAAACAGAGTATATTGAAATATCCTGTTATTTGTTTTTAAAAGTTATAGTCCTTCTGATATTGACAGAAGATTACACAAGTTAGCAAAAAAAATCGCCTTTTTATTTTATAAAAAATCATAATACTAGCAATCTTTCAAGGATTTTTAAAGAATGATGTATCTGTTCCAATTTATTTTGATTCATAATCACAGACATGTTATGGCTAAAGTGTTTAAATGTGCCAGGTTGTTACACATTCATTACAGTCAGTACAGAATCAGAAAAGATTACCTTTAAAACTGAAGTTGGGCTAAAATCCTGTGTGCATTATTAATGAGTAAGCACCATACATCTTAGTGGGATTTAATTCCCATTGGATGGGGGTAGACATGCATACATGTTTTAATCTGTCCTCTCCAATCCATCAGCCTTAATAAAAGTGTTGACGGAATGGATTCCCACCCCTGCATTATTTCCCACTCAGTGTGCTCTTCAAATCTGTTCCAGGGGAAGTCAAGTTGCAGGAGGAGACATTCCGTTCTATTAAATTGGATGGGACTCCTAGGTTGTTGATACCTTCAAGTCATTCCTGACTTACAGCAATCCTAAGGGAAAGCTATCATGGGGTTTTCTTGACAAGATTTGTTCAGAGGAAATTTGCCTTTGCCTTCATCTGAAGCTGAGAGCGTGTTACCAAGGTCACCCCATGGTTTCAATGGCCAAGTGGGGATTTGAAACCTGGTCTCCAGAGTCATAGTCCAATGCTCAAACCACCACACTATACTAGCTCCTTTAGGCTTATTATTTTTAATTTTTTTGCCCTGAAGAGTGGTTAATAGTGCCATTCAGGACGTGTCCGGACTTCCAGTTATGATGGAGAGGTAGCCAGTAACTGAAGACTTTCTGCCTCCCCCTACAAACTGGAAGTGAATGACCTGAGCTAAAATCAGGTTAGTGCCCTCTTTCCACACATAGCAGAATAGCTAATCACACCCTTATAGTGCATGAATCACTGTTTTGGATCTCTGGGTAAACAACTGGAGGGATGAGTGGACATGAATGGCAGCCCTTCTAGGTCTCGGGTGTGGCTGTAGTCCATGGGCCTTTAGAAATTGACCAGTCTAGAAGTAGAGAGAAATGGAAATAAGGGTCACTTTTCTATGCTCATAATTTCAACATGGACACACTGAAACTCCCTGGAACCAGGAAGCTGGGGGCCTAGATCTGATTATTTCAGTGAACCTATCAAAGGTTTGTGATGTGTTGTTGCCCACATATTGACTCATCATGCTTCCTTTACCCTTGAATAACTTTGCTCAGGTTAAACAGGAACTTTGCCTGACTTTGTGTCAGTGGTGGCTGGTGGCTCCCATGCCACTAGAGTGGTGAATCTGCTCTGAGTGTCTGTTAGAATTGATACCTTGGAGTAATCCAAGGTTCTGAACCTATTTTGGAGAAAGGAGTTAGCACTTTAGATAATTCCTTTTAAGTTCGGACTTGTCTTCCTCCTCCTCTGCTTCCTCTTCCTCTTCTTTTTTATATCATGCCCTTTCCCCAAGACTTGGACTCAAGGTAGATTGAGCAGGTGTGACTGTTATACTATGGCAGGATTGGCCTACTAGATGCTCCTGGACTGCAATTCTCATCAGAAATAGCTAACAGGCAACTAAGGAATAATCGAAGTTGCAATTCAGCAACACGTGAAGGGACATATTTTCCACTTCTATGGCCTAAGATATATTTAGATCAGGCATATTGCTATCAGTGGGACTATGAGTCATGATGGCTAACTTAAGTCCCACTGATTTTAATGTGTTTGGCACAAAATATTAAACCTGAATTAAACCCAAGGATATTTGCATTTAAAATTTTTTTTTGGTAAACCATGGCCTTGGGTTTGCAAAATCTGAGCAAGGCACTTGATGACCAAGAATCTTGGCGGTCTCTCATTCATAGGGTCACCAAAAGTCTAAGTTAACCTGATGGCAATTAACAGTAACAAACCTGACTTTCATTTGGATTTGAATACAAGCCCACACCACCCTAATTTAACTAAAGTGCTCTGCCAAAGTTTGAATGAAAGTCCTAATCTCTGACAATAAATACGTTTATGAAGGTATACTCCCCCTCCCACTACTATCATTCCATTCTGCACTAGCTGGGGGGGGGAGTAGATGTGTGACGCCCTTGAATTCCCTGTGCTCCTGAAATTTATTAGACATTTACAAATCAGACAAGGCAAAAAGAGACTAAAGTGGAAAGAAGCCATTTTCAAAAGGGAGTTGAGCACAACAAGGAAATAAAAAGATGAATAAACCTGTCACTGGCTTTTTCTTTATGGAGCTCAGGCATAGTTATTAGGTGCCCAGGAAGAAGGCAGACTAGATATATGGCTCCTAATACATCGTCCATAATACAACACTGTGCAGAAGGCATACAACTTTTCAAAGAGTTGTCAGCATTGGGAATAAATAGTGTTTTATAGAGAAAAAAATGACCAGAAGGCTATCAAAGGAGCATTTTGGGTGGCATGTGTAAAGAACCAGCAAGTGCTTTTCTTCTTCCTTACTCTCTCCTTGTGAAAAATGGAGAAATTATTAAGTGTTTATTATTTCCCTCCTAATAAGTTAGTCAAAATTTTTTACAGCTCATAAAAATTGATTGACTATGCCGGCTATTGTGAGTTGTGTACAGAGCTTTGCCAAGTACATTTGCTACCAAATGTGAATCCTCTCTGTTCTCCATCTCTGACCTTATCCAGCAGCCCCACATCCTTTTGACCTGCCCATTCCCTTACTGTTTTCAAGCTATGTGCTTCCTCAACTTTTGGAATCTGTGAGTAGTCCTACAATTCAGTCAAATGCATATTGACTGCTGACACATTTCCCTCTTTCATTTTCCACTGGATGCCCACAAAGTTTTACTGCCACTACCACTGCCGCTCCTACTCTTAGTAATTATCTTACTGCTGTGAGAATGTCTTCAAAAACAGTGCAGGTTTCAAATACAAGTTTCACTCTGTGTGAAATTTGCACTTAGCATTTTTGTATAGAAAACAAGCATTTTCTATTGGAAATATTATTTCATATACAGAAAATGCTAGCATTTTTTTCGGGGGGGGGGGAGGTTGCACAAAAACACATGCAAATTTCATGCAGAATAAGTCCCTAACTACAGCATTTATTTATATACTGTATTCACTTTATTTATACGCTGATATAGTTCTGAATAGATTTTTAAAAGCATAGCAAATGCTGTTTTATGTGTAGCAAATGTTCTTTTCTGTACAAAAATAGGTTTGAATGTTGTGCAGAATTAATCCCAAACTGCAAAGATTCTCTGAAGTTTGGAATTCTCTTTGTTAGGGTTTCCCAATAATTGAGAATTTTTTTTTTTTACTATTTTTGAGTATCTTTGACTATCTTTTGAGTCCTGAATATTCCTTCCATCCCTAATTTACAATTTAAATGGATTATTAAGTGCCAAACCAGAGAAGTCATTAACTGAATGAAAGCAATGAACATGCCCTTTAAAAACAAACTAAATTACTATCATGGACTGAACAGGATTAAAATCATGGAGCATGTAAGATTTTAAACCTTTTCCCTTGTCAGAGTCCTACTGAAAACCCCCTGGTGACTACTGAAAGTATCTGTATTTTTGAGAGGTTCTCATTGATACCAGAGGAAACTTTACTCTGATGGAAACAAATTATATGAGTTTCGTGGGGAGATCTTCATCAAGAGCATTTAAAGATGGAAATGGTTAAATTCTCCCTCCCTAACTAGTGTTTCTGATCCTGCTAAGTAGCTATTTACATTTTTAAAAGTTGCATGCACATTGGATTTTCATTTAAACTAATATTTGATTTGACTTTTAAAATAATATTCACAATATTTAACATCAGATTATACCAGACATAGCTAATGTCAATAAATAAAAATGCATATGCCAGATTACATTTGTCTATATAAATATAGAACTATATATATTTGTTATCTCCTCCTAAAATATAACATTACACAGTGATATATCAACTGGCAAAGTTTGATCCCTGGGTTATAGGTAGTCACCGAGCCCCACTGAGCCCTTGAAGTGCCACTGGATGGAAAGATAATACTGTTGAATCAACAGTCTAAAGGAAAGTAGCATTATTATTATTATTGCAAACCCTGAGACTAGTTATGAGTAAATGCTCACTTTGCCAAATACTTAAAGACATATTTGCTAGGTTTATAATACATATCTGAAAAATAAGGTGCATAAAAACAGTGCTCAGATTTTAATATGCAAATAAATGCAATATATATACTTGGGAAAATATGCAGAAGTGCTTTAGTCAAATGAGAAGTAATATAAAATAGATATTTTCCCCCAAGTAAATGTGCAGTATGGAGAAGATTGTGTTGTGCCTGCTTGTTCTTTGGCTGTTAAAGATGGGCAATCTGACAGGAAAAAAAAAGAGCAGTAAAGAACCCCAATTCAACACCACAAACATGGTTGGATACAAAAGGATTCAAAGCCTGACTTTCAAGACCTAGTTACCAAAGATTCCCTGTCTGGATTAACATTTCTCTATTTTCCTTTCTCCTACAAAGGGAACTATTTCCATCAAATTTATGAATCTATAAATTTTGGAAAGTTTCTATCAATAAAGAAAACTATAAACAGACTGAAATTCTCACCCATCCCTAATGAGGTAGAATAGTATAACGTTTGTGTCCAACAAACATGATAGGTATGGTTGGTAGGAACTCAGGACACAGCCTTGTGTGTGGCATGACTCCTTAGACTCTGGTATTCCCTGCATCAGAAAAATTGCAGGAAAACATAAGAAGATTCATGCAGGATCAGATCAGCAACTTATCTAGATCAGAATCCTGTTGACACAATGACTAGTCAGATGCTCAAGGGAAAACCAAGACCAGGACATGAAGGTACTCATCAGTCCTGAAAGAAACCAGTGAAGACATTGCATACATTTCCTTCTATACAGGGTAGACAGATGTTTTCCAAGGGCCCATTCATACTACACATTTATAGTGCTACATTCCACATTAACTGCCACAGCAATACCCTATGTAACTCTTTGTAATTCTGGGATTTGCAATGGGGGTGGGGGTGGTGGTGTTCAGAATTTTGAGCCATAGCACTCTAGTGCCTCAACAAACTACAGACTGCAAGATTTCATAGGTTGGAACCAGTTAAAGTGGAATAATAGCTTTATAATTGTGTAATGTAAACTGTTGTACAGTTTTTATATTTTCAGAAATAGCAATTCTGTTTATATTTGTAGTTGTTACCACATGCGGCCAGGAAAGAGCCTAAAGTTTTTGCACAGAAATTGGTCATGGAGTTAAATCCAATGGTACTTCTTACTTACTGAGTCAACAGGATTTACATAAGTGTTGTTTTAACGTCCCATTTATTCAGTGGATATATCCTGATTGGGACTAAGAATTAGGTTTAGCTGTGATTTCCCAAACCTTTATCTTGACTTTACTCTCACATTACCTTGAAGCACTAGTCCTGTCTTTGAATTAAGGCTGGCTGCCATTTTTTCACTTCAGTGGCCTTCCTGTATGACTCCATTGTCATATCAGGCAACATATAAATCTGCAATTCAGGCAAGTGGAAAAGGCCAGGGCATCATGGCAGTGATTTGTCCTTTCAATAAAGGTGAGTTACATCCTCATTTAATTAAGCCTTCTATTCACTCTGCTGTTGAGCTTGGATTGCTGCATTTTTTTTCATGCTACATAAACAAGTTTTATGGATCATTACATGGAAAGGTGTGCAGAATCAGATACACTGAGCCAACAGAGAGAAAGAGAGGCTTCTGCGATAAGAGAATATTCAAACAGGAAATTCATTTGGCTCAGACATTTTCGGAACTCTTGTTCATGCAGCATATCTATATATTAAAAACCCATCTGTCTTCCATCCTTGATCATGCAAAGGGAGCTTGACCAAACATTCAGAAAAAAGGACAGTGGACTCTACTACATCAGAAAGCAAGCTGGGGGGGGGGGGGATGCATTCTAGAATGACAATTGTTTCTCATTTACAGAAACCATGTGGAGGCCACTAAATGTCTGTTGTTGCTGCTGCTGCTGTTGTTATCATTGTTGTCTACCTTCAAGTCATTTCCAATTTATGGCAATCCAATAAGAAAAGCCTATCACAAGATTTGGTCAGAGGGGGTTGCCTTTGCCTTCCTTTGAGGCTGAGAGAGTGTGACTTCCCCAAGCTAAACAGGGATTTGAAACCTCTTATCCACAGTCCTAGCCCAATACTGAAACCACACTGGCTTATCTCTATATATTTATATATCAAGCATTCTATGTGCTTACATGTTTACAATCCGTACATGTTTACCAAAGGTAAATTTTCTGCCAATTATTAGATTTACTTACAACCAGGGAATGCAAATTGTCTTGTAGTTGACAAGAAAGGGTACAGGGAAGAATCTACCATATAATAATAATAATAATCTTTATTTCTAGCCCGCTCCTCTGTGAGTACAATCGGAGCGGGGTACAACAAGATTAAAACATACAAATTAAAACACTTCATTGACCCATTCCCAGCCACCCACCCCTTAAAAATAAATTAAATTAGCAATAATTTAAAATCAACAACATTCAAAACATGATTCATCCTCCATAGTTCTTACATTGAGGAAAAGATAACACCAGGCAAGGGGTCAATTTATAGGTCCCATTCGGAGCTGGGATCTAAGAGGTGTCAGGGAAGGCCTGCCGGAAGAGATGCGTCTTCAGAGCTTTTTTAAAGCAATCAAGAGATGTTATAAGGCGCATCTCATCCGGCAGACCATTCCAAAGTTTGGGAGCGGTTGCGGAAAAAGTCCTCTGGGAGGTCTGCGACAGCCTAGTTTTCACCGGCTGTAGCAGGTTCCTCCCAGAGGATCGGAGTGTGCGGGGGGGTTCATACGGGGAGAGGCAGTCCCTGAGATAAGGTGGACCCAAGCCATGTAGGGCTTTAAAGGTTAAAACCAACACCTTGTACTGCGCCCGGAAACTAATTGGCAGCCAGTGGAGAGCCTTGAGCACCGGTGTTATGTGCTCTCTCCTTGATGTTCCACTTACAAGCCTGGCTGCCATATTTTGGACCAGTTGAAGTTTCCGGGTTAAGCACAAGGGTAGCCCCATGTAGAGCGCATTACAGAAATCCAGGCGTGAGGTTACCAGAGCATGTACCGCAGTTTCCAGGTCCCTCATGTCCAGGAAAGGGCGCAGCTGGAGTATCAGCCGAAGCTGATAACAGGCACTCCTGACCGTCGCATTCACCTGACAGGTCATGTGGAGCGACGAATCTAGGAGTACCCCCAGACTGCGAACACAGTCCTTAGAGGAGAGTGTGACTCCGTCCAGGACTGGAGACTGTATTCCCAAGCCTGGTTTTGGGCCTGTGACTGTTAGTACCTCCGTTTTGTCTGGATTCAGTTTCAATCTGTTTTCCCTCATCCAATCCATTACCGCCGCAAGACAGTCATTAAGAGGAGAGACGCCATCTGAAGTCTGTGCTGACGATCTGGACATGGAGAGGTATATCTGAGTGTCATCAGCGTACTGAAGAAACTGAGCTCCATGCCTCCGAATGACCTCACCCAGCGGCTTCATATAAATGTTAAATAGCATCGGGGACAGGATGGCACCCTGAGGGACGCCACAATTAAGCTCAATTTTGGAAGAGCAACTGTCCCCGAGCCTCACCCTTTGGGATCTGCCAGAGAGGAAGGACCGGAACCACTGAAGAGCGGTGCCCCCGATCCCTACCTCCCTCAGCCGATCCAAAAGGATGGAGTGATCTATAGTGTCAAAAGCCGCGGAGAGATCCAAGAGCACCAAGAGGGTCACACTACCCCTGTCAATGCTCAAGCGGAGGTCGTCAGCCAGTGCAACCATGGCGGTCTCAACTCCATGTCCTGCCCTGAAGCCGGTTTGAAATGGATTGAGATAATCGGTTTCATCCAAGACAGCTTGGAGTTGGGAGGCGACTGCTCTCTCGATCACCTTGCTCAGAAATGGGAGCAAGGACACTGGTCTGTAGTTCTTCCTGTCCAGGGGATCAAGGGAAGGTTTCTTCAGGAGAGGCTTGACAGCCGCCTCCTTCAGACACGATGGGACCGTGCCCTCCCTGAGGGATGCATTGATCACATCCCGAAGGAATGTTCTCAATGAATCCCCTCCCTGGACGACCAGCCAAGATGGACATGGATCAAGGGAGCATGTCGTCTTCCGAGTACTGCCAAGGAGCTTGTCCACGTCATCGGTACTCACCAATTGAAACTCATCCAGTCAACTGACAGCAACGGAGTTGCTGGACATCTCGCCAATGGATTCTGACAAAACATTGGCGTCCAAGTCGTCTCTTATCCGAGAGATTTTATCTGCAAAGTAGGTGTTAAACGCGTCACAGCAGGCTGTCGTCGGGTCAAGTAGGGGGTTCGGCGCAGGAGGAACCTGCGTCAGTTCCCCCACCACCCTGAACAGCTCTGCTGAACGGGACTCTGCAGACGCAATGCGTGCAGAGCAGAAGAGTCTCCGCGCTGCACGCAAAGCCTCCCGATAGGCGCGAAGATGCTGCCTATGGCGAGTTCTGTCGGACATGAGGCGAGTTTTCCGCCACTTGCGCTCTAGTCGTCGTCCAACCCGCTTCATCTCTCTGAGTTCGTCTGTGAACCAGGGTTTACGATTGGGAGCGGGTTGGAGAGGACGCTCAGGGGCGATCGCGTCGATAGCCTTGGGAAGATCGGTGTTCCAAGTATTCACCAAGGTTTCGACTGGATCACCGGCGTTACCAACCATTAATCCCTCTAAGGCCTTCCGGAAACCAATTGGATCCATTAGCCTTCGAGGGCGGACCATTCTAATGGGTCCACCACCCCCGGGGGGACGGAAAGTGGCTTTCAGTTCCATCTTGATCAGGAAGTGATCCGTCCATGACAGTGCGGAGGTTTTGGTTATCTCCGCCCACGGATGCTCCTGTTCCGTACTAAAAATCCCATCGAGTGTGTGACCTGCACAATGGGTGGGCCCGTTGACCAATTGGGATAGGTTCATGGCTGTCATGGATTCCATGAACTCCCGAGCTGCTCCAGATAGATCAGAAGGGCTGGTCTCCAGAGGTATGTTGAAGTCACCCAAGACCAGAAGTCTGGGGGACTCCAACAGCAACTCAGAGACCAGCTGAGTCAGCTCAGTCAGGGAGTCTGTTAGGCAATGGGGTGGCCGGTAAACCAACAGAATCCCCAAGCTGTCCCTGGTCTTCAGGCTAAGGTACATACACTCAATGTGGACTGTTTTCTGGACAGGTTTCCTGATCAGAGTTAGGTTGGTCTTATGGACTATGGCCACACCGCCCCCCCGCCCACTTTCCCTTATCTGCTCACTGACCGTGTAACCCGCTGGGAGAGCCTGTGCCCATGTAGCAGCACTGGCATCTCCCAGCCAGGTCTCGGTAAAGCATGCCAGGTCGGCCTGCTCATCCACAAGAAGGTCATGGATGATGTGGGTCTTACCTTTGGCCGACCTGACATTGCAAAGGAGCAGATTAAGGGATTGTGGAACGGTTGGTACGCTCTCCACATTATCCTGGGAAACAGAGTGGACTGAAGAAGGGATAGATACCAAACATCGATCCCTTCTTCTTTTGTAACATGTCTCATCGTCAAAACAGTGGTAGCCTGCTGCATTTTTAAAAAACATTTTAGAACTTTTAGGGAAATGTCTAATTAACAAATTGTAAGCCGCTCTGATAGCTTTGGCTGAAGAGCGGGGTATAAATAAAAATTATTATTATTATTATTATTATTATTTTGCAAATGTAAAACATCTTTAAAATGTAAGCTACTATGGGTTCATGTGCACAAACAACAAAATGCCATAATTTGTGTTAACCATATTTTGTTGCATAAGGCATGAACTGCATGGCAGGTCAGCCCCCAAACACCATTGTTTTTCTTCTCTATTTGTGGATCTTCCCTGTTAATCCAACTTTGCTCAGAGTTGGCAAAGTCACAGGAAGCCGTGGTGTTTCCCTGAAAACCCAGGGTTAGAGCAAACTTTGCCCAACTTGGGCAAGCCCACTGTTCATATGCCAGGTGTCATGTCCTAAATAGTTCAGGGAAGGGGCATAGCTCTTCTCCAGAATCACAGGCACCACTTCCACACATACAAGAGCTTTGTGGACAGGCCACCTGGGACACTGTCACTTCTCCTGAGGGTGGGCTCACCCATGTGACCAAGGATGAGAAAGGATAAATGGACCTCCGGAAACATAGCTGGGGCCTCTGAAGACCCCACCCATGTGATTGCAGGGTCCCTTTACCCTCTCATAATGCTCCTGATTCTTTTTAGATTTACAGCCAATGCAGACAAGGCTCTTGTCTTTTAGGCTTGGACTGGCTTTGTATAATGCCACCTTATCCAGCTTGGTACTGTCTAGAATTGTTTTGGACTCCAACTCCCATAACACTTTACCACTGGCCATACTGACAGGGACTGATGAGAGCAGCAGTTCCAAACATCTGCAGAAGAACAGGTTGGGAAAAGTTGCTGTATGTTCTTTGATCACCAGAAACCACAATTAAGGCCTGTTGCACTTGTTTCAGATTCAGAAATGAACTAAAGTTCTGTAGCGTCTCATTCAGTTTCTCATTTAAGCTTTTTTTTTATTACTTGAGTTGCCTTGATGTTAGAAACGAAATGTCATGATTATTTTTATGATGAAGAACAAATAGGATATTGGCAATGTAGCTCTTATAAACAGCTTCCAATCAGTCTGCCTGGTTTCCCTGCCTTAGGACAACAACCAGAGCAACACATCCTATGGAGAATGAAATGTGTACAACGTTACCTCCCTTGTCTGGCTCTGTGTACTTACAAAGAACTACACAGCTACTATTGAAGAGAAAATAAGATCCACTCAGGTATACACACTTTTTGTTCTCAGGTACATGATGGCAAGCAATTATAGTACCTTTCACCAAGCATGAATAGCAATAATCACAGAGCAATCATACTTCCACCCCATTAGCAGTGGAGATACAGATCCCTACAAAACTCTGAGCTGGCTTTTACATTTGAAGGAGATTACGCCGATTCCCATTAACATAACTTAATAGCAGAAATGTTCAAATAAATTAAGCTTTGTAGAGTTATTGTTTCATTTTGTGCAATTACCTGTTTTAATAGTGACATGATACTGTAATTACATGCCTTTGGTTTCAAGGTATTCTAACTCTCCACGACTTCATAACATGACCAAGCCTCTGAATATCTAGCTTATCACCATCTGATCCAGGAAACTGATTCCAGATACAAAAGTTGCTTCTTCTGTAGATGGAAGAAGGAGTCTTGCTACCTGGCATTGTTTTTTGTAGTTGGTGAGAGGAGAACACTACAATGCTCTGATGGAGGATGGCCTAAGTAAGAGTTGACAAGGGTGTATTAATCAAAGTGAGAGATGAACTGTCCATTCTTTGTAAATTTCAGCCTTGGCATGAGCTTTGCTGAGGACTGAAAAAAAACTATTCACAGTATTTTTTGTATACAATTATTTTACTGGTTATGGCTGTTGTCCTGTTAATTACAATGTCCTAAGTTAGATGCAGGATATCATAACTGCTTTGTATTCTCATTGGTGGTTGTGGCACTACTGTCATGCCCACAAATGACCCTAAGACCCACCTTAAAAGCTAGTTAGCCATCTGATGTGTGCTGCTACAAAGCAGGATGCTGCAGAATGACATGACCAGTCCCTTCCTGCCAGCAAGTAATGCTTCTGGTGGAAGGTAAAAGTAAAGGTAAAGGTAAAGGCAAAGGCAAAGGTAAAGGTAAAGGTTTCCCCTCTGACATGGGAGCTCACTCTGTCACGTGGCACTTGAGTCTTGACTGCCAATTTTCTGACCTTGAGATCACCAGAGTCAGCCACCACATCCCTTAAACAATAATACCGGGGGGGAGGGGGGGCTCAATTATATTGAAGATTTTCACACCATTGCTTACCGTGGGGTAAGCGCTGGTAAAACGCTGGTAAAGCATCAGGGAAGAGTGTGTGTGTGAAAGCCTGACATGCTTCTAAAATGTCTGGGAATCGTCCCCTTGTCACAAGCATCCTTGAATCATTCATGGAGCAGCAGTTTCCTAAGCGGTAAGTGCTGGTGTGAAAATCTTCAGTTGTGATATAATTTCCTATCTTAATAGGCACCAACTAGTTTTTATATATGTAGTATATCATTAAATGCCTTTAAATTAATATTGAATACTTTTCATTAAATTATGCAAATACAGCTAAGACCTGGGGTACCCATCCCTCCTCTCTTGCTTGCTTGATTGTTTTAGACTCATTCTGGCTAAACAATAGCAATGATTTATTTGAGATCACACTATTCATCATTATTATTATTATTATTATTATTTCTGAATTGATACGATTAAGTTTGTTAGTTTGATTGTTTGTTTTATATGTTGTCTTTCTCCAAAATTGGATCCAAGGTGACTCATAAAAGATTTTAAAAAGGACAAATTTAAAAACAGAATTAAAACAAAAATCATTAAAACATGCTATACATTTTAAAACAATTAAAAACATACAGAAAACAATACTCCAATAAAAAGCCTCCCTGGGTACAACTTCATCAGTGTTTCATCATATGATAAGCATGCTGTACCGCTATTATCTAAGAATTTGTCTTGGGTGAGATAGCTTGGCTTTTGCAAATTAGAAAGTGAGCTTTCTTACCTGAACACCTAACAAGCAAATCTATGGGGAAAACATAACCATGGATCATTTGGATAACTATCACCTCAATAAGCCATTTGAAGAACAAGATGTTTTTATTTCTGCAAAGCAAAGTCCCAAGTCTTTGAAAAAAAGATTTTTTTAGTGCACAGCAGACATGGCAGAGCTTGCAAATGCTACTTTTGGAGTAGCTGCTCCTCAGATCCTTAGGAATGGAGTCTGGGAGTTGTAGCTCAAAAAGGATCTTTCCCAATTTCTACATTAGAGATGGGCAGAGTCCACCACTGAGTTCATTTTGCTTTGGTCCTGTGTTGCCCCAGCCCCCACCCGCGACCTCACCTTTCCGAATAAAAATCTATACATACTTTTGAGCATATTTATTTTACTCGTATATTTGTGCATTTTTATGACACAAATGATATTATGGTGCAAACCAAGAGCAGATATAACAAAGATGGTTTCACTTGTGTTCTCTCAGCACATGCTTAATAAGGTTGTCATTCAAGCAAGTGCATGCGTTTGTTTAAATACAAATGTTCTAATGATCCCCTGGTCAAACAGCCTTTCAAGCTACAAGATGTGCAAGGTACAGAATTGACTAAAAATGGAATTTAGACACTCCAATTAAATTAATGAAAATTTAAAGGAAAAATTTCAATCTCTGTGGAATGAGGCTTCAATGTTATACACGCTCTTGTTGATCCCAGATTGTTATCATTTCTTTCCCCCCTGGCTTCATTAAACAAACAAACAAACAAACAAAAAAACCCAAGCTGGGTTTTCAGTTCTGCAGATGTGTAACATCCAGGGTTTTTTTTTCCTTTTAAAAGAAACAGTGATCAGTTGAAAAGATAGGAAATGGGCTCCTTTTTGTTCGAGCCACAGAATCCTGACAAAATGCAGCCACTGGGATGGGTTTGGTTGGGCCTGGGACAACTAATGTCAGTGGCCCTGGAAAGTGACTGGCTGGCTGCTGAATTTGACTTGGCTGAAGCCAAACTCTTTCCTCTCTTTTTCGCAAACAAGAATATGAGAAAAATGTTGGATGGTTTACTTTATTTAATTAGCTTTGCGTAAAAAGAATACATGCCTCTCTGTGTTAGACTGTGTTTCCATACTCTTCAACTGTCTTGATTTGGCAGGCACGGTCTCTATTAGAAACCTGCCATCCCATCTTTTCAGCTTTTTTTAAAAAAAATGTTCCAGTTTCTCTCTCTTCCTCCCACTTTCACCTTCAGTTTACATCAATTCAGTGGCATACCGGGAGTTGGTGTCAACCAAAGAGGGAGAGAGGAGTAGGGGGCAGCAGACTGCCTCAGCTCCTGGAAATCCATTTGAGCTCCACTGTGGTTGTAACCATGCCAGAGACCAATTGGAAGGGACTGCCTCCCCCAGCAGTCACATTTGCTGGAGGAGGCAATGTCAGGCCTCTGGAGAGCCATTTGGGCTTTGGTGTGGTTGCAGCCATGTGGACACCTAAAGGGATTACTGTGGCTGCTGGGCAAGCGAGAAAGAGACACAATGCTCCAATGGGTGACACCCGCCTCAAGGGTGTCACCCAGTGTGGTTCATACCCCACAAGTGATGCCATTTCATCAATGGCTGCCAACTAAGTTCAAACTGAAAAAATAGTTTGTATTCAACTCAGCAGGGGAAAAGTAGATGAGGGGCAGAGATCTGCCCTTCCCAGCAGGCTCAGGAAAAAGCAAAGCCTCAGAGGAAGGCAATGGCAACCCCTCTCTCAACAAATCTTGCCAAGAGAACCCCAAGTCTATCAGTGGCTACTAAACATCATGGCCCCATGAAGAAGGATCCTCCTCCTCCTCCTCCTCCTCCTCCTCCTCCTCCTCCTCCTCCTCCTCCTCCTCCTTCTTTCCCCTCTTCTTCCTCACTCTTCGTCTTCCATCTTACAGGTCATCTAATCCAACCCCTCACCAGTGCAGGAACACACAACCAAAGCATCCTATCTAATGTTTCATTGAAATCTCCTTTCTTATAATACACTGGTTTGGATTCTATTCTCTGGAAAAAAACAAGCTATATGACAGACCTTCAGATATCTGAAGAAAGCTGACATATCTCCTCTTCTTCAGGCTAAATATTCTCAGTTCCCTCATTGGTATTTCAGACTATTTGCCATTTTGGTTGCCCCCTTCTGGATACAAACCCCTTGATACACATTCTTGAAGTGATGGTGACTGAATATGCTGGAACTAGGGACCAACTAAGGCATCTGTTTGGTCAGTTTGGGAAACAAGACTGGCTTAGTTACTGGGCATCCACTGTACCATATGTGGATGCCCAGTTGTCATAGGCACAGTTTTCATAGGCACAAAAAAGAATGATAGGTAGGAGGGAGAAGATGAGATTCAGGTGAGGTTAAAAATGGGAATGATTAGAGAGAACCAGGTGACACAGTAAAGATATACATGAGCAAGGGATACATCTGAAGGGAAGTAGAAAAGCTACTCAGTGCTTTATGGACTAAAAAACCCCGAGGGATTTAAATCTGTTTCCTTTCTTCTGTAAATCACACACTTAAACAGAGGGAGAAATTTCAACTGCTGTGATTATATTTTCTTTTGTAGATTTCTTCAAATTAATCATATTACTGGCTTTAAAAAAAATCCTGCTGCTAAAAATATGTAGGAAATATTCTGTAAGTGATAGCTATCTGTGAACTCAGCAACTTTGCCAGGGTAGACAAATGGATTTCGGCATCACACCCCTTTTTGGAGAGATAAAGGACTGACACGGTTTGGGACTGAAATGGACTCATTTCATTATCACATGCAATAAAGATTTTTTAGATTCACATTTCTCCATCCCTGCCTAAAGGAAAAAGCGATACCCTTGATAACCAAAGAACATTATTACTGCTAGTTTTCAAGCAGTTTAATGATAACTAAATTATTTCTCCTTAAGGAAAGCACACTGTGGAATCTATTATGTACTGTGTGCTTGACATTGTAAGTCTTTTCTATGACTGGCTATTAAATAGTACACTGATTTGATTTTCTTTATGAACCAATATATTGGATTCGTTTTTTTCTTATATTTCTGGAAGGTAAAAATGGAGCTTACCTCTTTTATTAAAAAATTCTTTCTTTTGCAAAGTTTGTAGGGCTTTCTTTCTCACATCATTATGGAAAGACATCTGGATTTAATTATTCATCTGCTGTGTATTTCACAGTTTGATCACATTAGTGATTTCATGACAGGCGGCAGCTTAATTGCACCACAGATAGCAGCTCCTTATCTTGCGTATATATTTTTCAGACAAACTTGCTGGTACGAATACTGTTAACTTTGTGCCTCATTTCTATGACTAGAGAACACTTGTTAGCAATTGTTCTTGGAATTAAAACAGGTCCTTACTATTTGAGAAAGAAGAATGCTATAGCATGGTAGCATATGTTTATCAGGGTGTGACTTATGAATCGATAGGGATTCTTATACTATTTTAACACAAAGAATGCTTGTTTGTATGTACAGCAGGAAATTCTCTAACACTGTATTTTTGGCTGTCTTTAACCATGGTTCAAGAAGTTACCATCGAAGGAATACAAATAAGTCTGTGACATGAACTTTGCCCTGATTTGAGGCAAATTTTGCATGGCTGTCTTTACCACACATACCCTACAACACTTCCCAGATGAAAACACATGTGGCCTAGCAATATCAGACTGTTGGCAAGAAAGCTGGATGGATCTCTCAGAGGCTTTTGATACTATAGATCACTCCATCCTTTTGGATCGGCTGAGGGTGTTGGGAATTGGAGGCACTGCATTGCGATACCTCCTCTCTGGCAGATCCCAAAGGATGAGGCTCGGGGACAGCTGCTCATCCAAAATTGAGCTTAACTGTGGCATCCCCCAGGGCATCATCCTGTCCCCAATGCTATTCAATATCTATATGAAGCCGCTGGGCAAGATCATTCGGAGGCATGGAGCGCAGTGTCTTTAGTACATTGAAGACACTCAAATATACTTCTCCATGACCAGATCGTCAGTTCAGACTTCAGATGGCATCTCTCCTCTCAATGACTGCCTTGGAGCGGTAATGGATTGGATGAGGAAAACTAAATCCAGACAAAACGGAGATACTGACAGTTACCAGCCCGAAGCCAAGTTTGGGAATACAGTCTCCAGTTCTAGTTGGAGTCACAATCTCCTCGAAGGACCCTGTTCACAGTCTGGGGGGACTTCTAGATTCGTCGCTTCACATGACCAGTCAGGTGAATGCGACGGCCAGGAGTGCCTGTTATCAGCTTCAGCTGATACGCCAGCTGCGCCCTTTAATGGACATGAAGAACCTGGAATCTGTGGTACATGCTATCGTAACCTCACCTTTGGATTTGTGCAATGTGCTCTACATGGGTCTATCCCTGTGCTTAACCTGGAAACTTCAGTTGGTTCAAAATATGGCAGCCAGACTTGTTTCTGGAACATCCAGAAAAGAGCACATAACTCCCGTGCTCAAGTCTGGAAACTGGCTGCCATATATTTCCAGGCGCAGTACGAGTTGTTGGTTTTAACCTTTAAAGCCCTACATGGCTTGGGTCCATCTTATCTCAGGGACTGCCTCTCCTCATATGATCCCCCCGCCCCGCACGCTTTGGTCCTCTGAGAGGAATCTGCTACAGTCCATGAAGACCAGACTGTTGCAGACCTCCCAGAGGGCTTTCTCCACTACCGCTCCCAAGCTTTGGAACGGCCTGCTGGACGAGATCCACTTTATTACGACTCTTGACTGCTTTTAAAAAGCTGTAAAGATGCATCTCTTCTGGCAGGCCTTCCCTGAAACTTCATAAGTGTTCCCGGCTCCTAAGTTAAGTCCTAGGATCTCCCAGCTAGTTCCCAGCATATAGCCCATGTTGCCACTGTCTACGCTGCCCAAAGAACTTTTGGTTTTATGATGTCATACTGTGCTGTTATTTTTCTTATCATGTTTTAATCTATGCTAGTTTAATTTAATTTTAAGGGGTGGGAGGTTAGGAACTGGGTTATTGGAACTGGGTTATTGTGATTGTTTTTAACTTTGTTGTACCCTGCCCCAATTGCCTGGTCAAAGGAGTGGGCTATAAATAAAACAACAACTTCTTCTTCTTCTTCTAGCAAAAAAATTACTGATAAGAAACTGGGAGGACGTAGGATTGTTCAGGGCTGGCATTGCTAAATCAGGTCCATAATGTGTCACTCAAAATCAGAGCATATAAAAGTTCCTTTTCAGATTGGAAAAACTCCCCAGCCAGTATGGTCATAACTCAATCTGCCTGGGGACGGACAAGGGGTAACAACCCTAAATTCAACATAAAAATCTAACTAGGCCCAGTTCTAGGACAATGCAAGAAGTTCACCAAAATTTGAATTCTAGGGTTCGGCCTGCTCAGATCATGTTGGCCAAAATGGATTCCAAATTGGTTCAATGTTATTCCAAAGCACTCCACCAGTTTCTGGAGTACTTTGGAGAAACAGATGCTTCCACATGAGGCAAAATGATAAAGTGCTTCCTTTTCTCTTCCAATGTGGGGCACATCATGGTGTTGGGTCATGGTGAAGGGATGGAATAGGGTTGGACTAAGAGTTGTATTTTCCAATCTAGGGCAATAGTGGTGTTAACATGATCTCAACCTTCAAATCATTAAATTGTGACATTTGGAGTGAGAGTTTGTGTAGAATTATTGAAGGTATTCCCTTTTCTTCTACAGTGTGCCCTCCACATTCTCTGGGGTTCAGGGCACAGGATTCCCCATTAATGTGAAAAAAAAACAAATAAAAAATACACTATTTGTTTTTACACCGGTCTAGGAATCTCTAGGTCCTCTGACACAACTATGTGGTCAACATCTGCCAGATGTTGACCATAGAATCATACTGGAGGACCTAATGGCTAGAGAAGTGTTGTGGAGAAACACAGGCAGAATAGAACATTTGGGGCAGCCAATAGGAGTCAGAGTTGAAAAGGGTGGAGGCTGATCTCGTGAGCAAGTATAAAAGGAGGAGGACCCAGTGTTATTTGGAGAGTGTGTCAAAGCCTGATGAGGCAGGAGATTATTTTGGAACTGCCAGGAGGTGCAGTTAGATTTAAGGAGTTCAATCTGGATGGGATTCAGACTCCCAGACCAGGAGGAGAACTTTAGGAAGGACAGGAAAAGTCCAGTATTCGAGTGTATGTTAGTATCCTGTGGGATTTACAGCTGAGAAATACAGTCAGCCTTCCTTATCGACAGATTTTTTTATCCACGGATAAAGCACCCATGCCTTGAAAATACTTCAAAAATACACTAATTCCCATAGGCAAATCTTGATTTTGCTTTTTATATAAGGGACACCATTATACTGTGCCATTATATTTAAGCATCCATGGATTTTGGTATCCTGGAACCAGATGGATACCAAGGGCCCACTATATTAGAAAGCACCTGAGGAGTGGATTTATAAAAGAGAGCTAAGCTAAGGAAGCTAAACTGTGTTTATTGTTAGTGTAACAAATAATTTGAGAAGGTAACAGCAAAGGAAGCTGGGTACAGGTTCTGTGTGAACTAAGACAGGGAAAGAACGTACCTAGAGTCAAGTGACAGAAAGTAGTAAATTAGTAACAACTGAAGTAATTCATACACTGTAACATAAGCTTGAGTAACATCCACTATGAAAGATACAGTAATAAGTTCTGAATGTAAATAAAATCCTTTTCTTTGTGTTCAAGAAGGAGTTGCCTGAAGTGTTTTACAGATAACATCAAACATGCTACCAAATATATTAAAAAGCTATCAAAATTAAAAAGAACATTTATTAATAAAGCCGCTTCAGTTAATGGGTGGATAGCCTCCACATATTAATTGGTGGCAGCATTTACACACAGTATAAAAGCATTTAAGAGATCTGGCAGTGTCACGTCACCACAAGCGTTTTCTCTAGTTTTCTCTAGTAATCTTTAGGTGGTCCAGGGCAACTCTATGGTCAGCTTCTAGCAGAGTTGCACTGGAGGATTTAGAGCTTTCTAGAGAGAACATATTAATCAAGTCCACAAATAATCAAATCCTCAAAGGTCAATGCCGTAAATGTGGATGCCCAACTGTATTTTCTACCCACCCATCATTGTAAGTCACATTTTCCCCAATCCAGGGAAAAGGTGGAATAAAATTAAATATAATCAATCAATCAATGATCCATCACCACCACCATCCTCTTCCTCCTTTACCTCATTATATATCCTAGAGTCTGTCTGGGGCTAGGGAGAGACTACAGAGAGAAACCAGCTTCAAACCCTGGTTTATGGCACATACTTATTATCAGGGTTGCTAAAAATAAAAATAAAAAATGACTAACTGTGATTCCAACTAAAAAAGCAGAAAGGGTGAATAATGTCCAGGGAAGTATTTTAAAAGCATAGTGTGGTGATTTGAATGTCAGTCTACAATTCTGGAAGTCAGGATTCTCTCTCAGCCATGGAAACCCACTGGGTGACCTTGAGTCAGTCACACATACTCAGCCCCAGAAAACCCCATGATCAGTTCACCTTAGGGTTGCCATAAGTTGGAAACAATTTGAAGGCACACAACAACTCAAATGCAGAAGGGACAGACATCAGGGACAGAGCAGAAGAGCCTGAGAGTATCACGAAAAGGAACAGCCACTGCTAAGCCTCGGAGGAGGCGCGTGGTCGTGGTGGGGGACTCCTTGTTGAGGGGTACAGAAGCAGTGGTTTGTGGGCCTGACAAGATGTCTCGGGAGGTGTGTTGTCTCCCTGGGGCAAAGATCCATCATGTGACGGAGAGGCTGACAAGACTTGTCAAGCCTACTGACCGTTATCCCCTTCTTTTGGTTCATGTGGGAACCAATGATACTGCAAGGCACAGCCTTCAGAATATCAAAAGGGATTATGAGGCTCTGGGAAGGAAGCTGAAAGAGATGGATGCACAGGTTGTCATCTCATCTCTACTCCCAGTAGAAGGGCATGGTCCAGGAAGGGAGAGGAAAATAGCAGAGGTGAATAACTGGCTCCGTAGATGGTGCCGCCAAGAACAGTTTGGATTCTTGGATCATGGGCTGCGGTTCCATGAGGAGGGACTTCTGGCAAGGGATGGACTGCATCTCACGCCAGTTGGCAAAAACGTTTTTGCCAACAGTCTGAAGAATCTGATCAGGAGGGCTTTAAACTGAGTTATGTGGGGGAGGGAGACATTATACTGGAAGGCAAAAGGGATGGAGAGAATAGTCCAAGTGGCATAGAGGGAACAAGGCAAACAGTGCAAGGACCCAACAGTAGGAGGCAAAAAAATGTGCAAAAGCAGCAAGTAAAGAGGACATATGGTCTTAAATGCCTCTCCACTAATGCACAGAGTATGGGAAATAAGCAGGATGAACTTGAACTCCTAGCACAACAAGGGAAATATGATATAATAGGCATCACTGAAACCTGGTGGGATGAGTCTCATGATTGGAATGTAGAAATAGAGGGGTATAACCTTTTTAAGAGAAACAGGCCAAGCAGGAAAGGAGGAGGAATAGCATTATATGTCAGGGATATTTACACCAGTGAAGAGATGCAGGAAGTCAATACTGGAAGCCAGGTGGAGAGCATCTGGATAAAAATTAAAGGAGAGGGAAATAACAGGGATGTTACTGTGGGAGTCTACTACAGACCCCCGACTCAGGCAGAGGAATTGGATGATGCCTTTCTAGAACAGATAAACACATACTCAGAAAAGAGAGATGTAGTAGTGATGGGTGAAGCCGCTGGGTGAGATCATTCGGAGGCATGGAGCTCAGTGTCTTCAGTATGCTGACGACACTCAGATTTACCTCTCCATGACAAGATCGTCGGCTCAGACTTCAGATGGCGTCTCTCCTCTCAATGACTGTCTTACGGCAGTAATGGATTGGATGAGGGAAAACAGGTTGAAGCTCAATCCGGACAAAACGGAGGTACTAACTGTCACAGGACCGAAGCCAGGATTGGGAATACACCTCCCGGTCCTAGATGGGGTCACACTCTCCTCGAAGGACCCTGTTCGCAGTCTGGGGGTACTCCTTGATTCGTCGCTTCACATGACTAGTCAGGTGAATGCGGTGGTCAGGAGTGCCTGTTATCAGCTTCGGCTAATCCGCCAGCTGCGCCCTTTCCTGGAGCCAAAGGACCTGGAGTCAGTGGTACATGCTTTGGTAACCTCACGATTGGACTTCTGTAATGCGCTCTACATGGGGCTACCCTTGTGCCTAACTCGGAAACTTCAATTAGTTCAGAATATGGCAGCCAGGCTTGTCACGGGAACATCAAGGAGAGAGCACATAACACCAGTGCTCAAATCTCTCCACTGGCTGCCGATTAGTTTCCGAGCGCAGTACAAGGTGTTGGTTTTAACCTTTAAAGCCCTACATGGCTTGGGTCCATCTTATCTGAGGGACCGCCTCCTCCCATACGAACCCCTCCGCACACTCCGGTCTTCTGGGAGGAACTTATTGCAGCCTATGAAGACTAGACTGACGCAGACCTCCCAGAGGGCCTTCTTGGCTGTCGCTCCCAGGCTATGGAATGGCCTGCCAGACGAGATGCGTCTTATTACATCTTCTGATTGCTTTAAAAAAGCCTTGAAGACGCATCTCTTCCGGCAGGCCTTCCCAGAAAGTTCTTAACCTCCCGGCTCTGTTTGGGTTAAGCTCTCCCATTAGCATTTTAACATCTTGACCCTGATCTTTATGCAATGGGTTGCCGTTTTAAATTGAAATTTTTATTATGTCATTTTAATTGATGTTAGTTTAATTTAATTTTAAGGGGCGGGTGGTTGGGTATGGGTCATGTATATTTTATCTTGCATTTTTTAATTGATGTAACCCGCTCCGATTGGATACAGAGGAGCGGGCTATAAATAAAACATTATTATTATTATTATTATTATTATTATTATTATTATGGGTGACTTCAACTATCCTGATATTTGCTGGAAGTCAAACTCAGCCAAATCCTCAAAGTCTAGCAAATTCCTCACTTGCCTGGAAGACAATTTCATTGTCCAAAAGGTGGAAGAGGCAACAAGGGGATCAGCCATTTTAGATCTGATCTTAACCAACAGGGAAGACCTAGTTGATGGGGTGCAAGTGGTTGGATCCTTAGGTGGAAGTGACCATGTTCTCCTGGAGTTTGTAATACAGTGGAAGGGAGAAGCTAGACATAGTCAGACACGCACTCTAGACTTTAGGAGAGCTAATTTCAATAAACTTAGAGAAATACTGGGAGTGATCCCATGGTCAGGAATACTAAAAGAAAAGGGAGTTCAAGACGGATGGGAGTTTCTCAAAAGGGAGATATTGAAGGCACAATTTCAAACAGTTCCAATGAGGAAGAAAAATGGAAGATGTCTCAAGAAGCCAGGATGGATGACTAAGGAACTTTCAAATGAGCTAAGTTTTAAACGGAACATGTATAAGAAATGGAAAAATGGAGAAATCACGAAAGAGGAATTCAAACAAATAGCCAGCACATGTAGGGGTAAAGTCAGAAAAGCTAAAGCGCAGAATGAACTCAGGCTTGCTAGAGAGGTTAAGAACAATAAAAAGGGCTTTTTTGGATATGTCCGCAGCAAAAGGAAGAAGAAGAAAACAGTGGGGCCACTGTGTGCAGAAGATGGCAAAATGCTAACAGGGGACAGAGAAAAGGCAGAATTACTCAACACCTTCTTTGCTTCAGTCTTCTCAGAAAAGGCAAAGGGTGCTCAACCTAAGGATAATGGAGACAGAATAGAGGAATTTCAGCACAGAATAAGTAAAGAGGTAGTACAGGAATACCTGGTTAACCTAAATGAATATAAATCTCCAGGAGCAGATGAACTACATCCTAGAGTATTAAAAGAACTGGCAAATGTAATATCAGAGCCGTTGGCAATAATCTTTGAGAACTCCTGGAGAACAGGAGAAGTCCCAGCAGACTGGAGGAGGGCAAACGTTGTCCCCATCTTCAAAAAGGGAAAAAAAGAGGATCCCAACAATTATCGTCCAGTTAGTCTGACATCAATTCCAGGAAAGGTTCTAGAGCAGATCATTAAGCAGAGAGTCTGTGAACACTTAGAGGCCAATGGCATAATCACAAAAAGTCAACATGGGTTTCAGAGAAACAAGTCATCCCAAACGAACCTGATCTCTTTTTTTGATAAAATTACCAGCTTGGTAGATGAAGGGAATGCTGTGGATATAGTATACCTCGATTTCAGTAAGGCCTTTGACAAGGTTCCCCATGACATTCTTGCAAACAAGCTTGCAAAATGTGGGATAGACAAGTTAACTGTTACATGGATTTGTAATTGGTTGACTGGCCGAACTCAAAGGGTGCTCAACAATGGCTCCTTTTCATCCTGGAGAGAAGTGACCAGTGGGGTCCCACAGGGCTCTGTCCTGGGCCCAGTGCTGTTCAACATCTTTATTAACGATTTGGATGACAGAATTGGGGGCATACTTATCAAATTTGCAGATGACACTAAACTGGGAGGAGTAGCTAATACCCCAGAGGACAGGATCAAAATTCAAAATGACCTGAATAGACTAGAAAGCTGGGCCAGTGCTAACAAAATGAAATTCAATGCGGAGAAATGTAAGGTTCTGCACTTAGGGCGGAAAAATGAAATGCACAGATATAGGATGGGGGACACCTGGCTGAATGAGACCACATGTGAAAGGGATCTAGGAGTCCAAGTAGACCATAAGCTGAACATGAGTCAACAGTGTGATGCGGCAGCTAAAAAGCTAATGCAATTTTAGGCTGCATCAATAGAAGTATAGTTTCTAGATCAAGGGAAGTTATAGTGCCACTCTATTCTGCTTTGGTCAGGCCCCACCTGGAATACTGTGTCCAGTTCTGGGCACCACAATTCAAAAAAGATGTGGAGAAACTGGAGCATGTCCAAAGGAGGGCAACTAAGATGGTGAAGGGTCTGGAAACCTTGCCCTATGAAGAACGCCTTAGGGAGCTGGGGATGTTTAGCCTGGAGAAGAGAAGGTTAAGAGGTGATATGATAGCCCTGTTTAAATATTTGAAGGGATGTCATATTGAGGAGGGAGCAAGCTTGTTTTCTGCTGCTGCAGAGACTAGAACACGAAACAATGGATGCAAACTGCAGGAAAAGAGATTCCACCTCAACATTAGGAGGAACTTCCTGACAGTAAGGGCTGTTCGACAGTGGAACACACTCCCTCGGAGTGTAGTGGAGTCTCCTTCCTTAGGGGTCTTTAAGCAGAGGCTGGATGGCCATCTGTCAGGGATGCTTTGACTTGGAGTTCCTGCATGGCAGGGGGTTGGACTGGATGGCCCTTGTGGTCTCTTCCAACTCTATGATTCTATGATTCTATGACAAGTGGCTGATCAGAGGGGGAGTTCACACACCACTCATCCCAACTGCTCACGGACCATGCCAGAAGGATTTCTGTTTCTTCCAAATGTCTTTTGTCCTTTGCTTATCATCATTATCCATCCAGAAATATAAGTACTTCTAAGGTGTTGTTTTAGCAGAAAAGAATGTTATCCTTTAAATAAATAAATAAATAAATAAATAAAAGAATGACACTGAATTATCCCGTGGGCGATACATTTCATTATGATTTCCAGCTCATTCTTTATATAGCTTACTATTTTGTTTTTCACTGTTTGATTGCCCCAATACAATGAGCAGATGTTTCAGTGGAGATATCTTTAAGGGCTCCCTAAGGCCTTTTCTCTAAATAGTTTCTGCTCAATTCAGAACCCAGAAGTGTGCAAGGAAAAATTCAAATTCTGCCCCCCCCCTCCTGAATGCACATACGCAGTCACTGCAACTCAGTTTTCTTTACTTATCTTCTATGCCTTCTGAATTTCCTCTCACATGCTCTCAAACCTCCTAGGATTCAAGAGAGTAAATAATTTTGCTATAGGTCAATATGGGGATGGTTTGGCCCTCCAGATGTGGTTGGACTATAGCTCCCATGAACCCCTGACTCATGCTACCAAAGTTTGATGGGAGTGCAGTCCAACAACATTTGGAGGCCTATACACCCCTAATTTATGGAGAAGGAATGCATGATTAATGAATATAATTCACAGATAATTTATAGCTTTGTACATTTAGTTATAAATGTGTAACCTATACTAAGGACAAAAGAATACTGTTAGAATATGGAGAAACAGAATGGTGTCCAGTCAAAAGGGGGGTCTGGCAAGGCAGCATTCTATCTCCATATTTCTTCAACTTTTATGCCTAAAACATTAAATGCAAAGGAAAATTATATTTGGAAGAAGGAGGTGTGAAAACTGGAGAAAGGAATGTCTACAATTTAAGGTATTCAGATCACACCATACTATTAGGGATAAGCAACAAAAACTGCAACAATTACTGAAGAAAGAGAAAGAGGAAAGTGCTAAGGCACATTTAATGTTGAACATTAAGAAAACAAAAATAATGACCATGGATGATTTACATGACTTTCACGTATATGATGAAGGAATTGAAATAGTTCATTTTTTATACTTTGGCTCAATCATTGATCAGAATGGAGACTGCAGTCAAGAAATCAGAAGAAGACTAGGACTAGAAAGGGAAGTTATGAAAGATCTAGATAAGATCTTGAAAGGCAAAGATATGTCACTGAATACTAAACCTAGACTTGTCCATGCCACTGTATTTCCCATCACACTCTGTGGATGAGAGAGCTGGATGGTGAAGAAAGATGACAGGAAGAAAATCAGCTCATTTGAGATGTGTTGCATAAGAGTTCTATGGATACCTTGGACTGTTAAAAATAAATAAAGAAATAGGTCCTAGAACACAGAAAGCCTGATATCTCCCTAGAAGCCCAAACAACTAAACTGACATACTTTGGCCATACCAGGAGAAGACATGACTGACTATAAAATAGAATGATGCTTAGTAATGTAGATGGCAGTAGGAGATGAGGAAGACCATATTGCAGGTGGAGAGCCTCAATCCAGGAAATCATGGCTCTGGTTATGCAAGATCTGAACATAGTTACTGAGGATAAGGCATCTTGGAGATGTTTCATTCATAGGGTCACTATAAATTGAGGTCAACATGGAGGCAGTTAGTGCATTCATGACATACAGATGCATCATTAACAGGAATGCAAGTCTTCACTAAGTTCTCAAAAGGAAGCAGCAAGTAATTTTAGAAAATTATATTTCCTCTGTCAGAAATGTTTGCAGTTTGGAACTTATTGTGCACAAAAGTCAAGACTTCCACCCAGAAACAGATGATTTTTTTTTGAAAAAAAAAAAAGAGAAAGAAACAAAGAAAGAAAGAAAGAAAGAAAGAGAAAGAGAGCACATTTGGGCAGAGAAAGTATGCAACTGCAGCATTTCTTACACGGAAAACGTTTCTACCCAGAAAATAATATTTTTGTACATAGAAAATATCATCTTCTGTTCACCCAGGTTGCACATTTTGTATGCAGTCCTCAACTGCAAAGATTCTCATCAGTTCTAGATTCTTCTCCTCTGGGTATTCCAACACTCAAGATTTATGTTGTTTAGCCATTTTCCTATATTCTATTCCTGTTTATTAAAGAGTAGAAGTTAAAGGACTGAGTGCCTTGAGATTTATTATGTTGATTGGAGCATCCCCATTTGAGAACATTCTTATTGGTGAAAAGTGGGGAGATATTGTTTCTGCCAATTCCATGAGCTCTTCCATCCATGGGAGATCTATGCTGGCTCTAATCCATACATAAGAAACCAAGGCACATTTTAATCAGCTCAGTCCTTCTGAACTCTTATCACCTTGTGAGGACCAAACATTATCTCCTCTTAGAATCTTGCTGACATTCTTAAAAATAATATCAATAGACATCTTGTGGCAAAATCTTAAAATAAGTATGATAGAGGGAAAGAAAGAAGCTGTTGGGTAAAAAAGGGATGGAGATACATTTTATGAATTATGTAATGTACAGAGTGATATTAACTCATTTGGATGCTAATTATGCCAGCACATGAACTTGGCCACAGAATGAAGAAAGTGAAGTTGTGATGGTATGGACCAGTTATATAGCATTGAAAATTCTTATTAAACCAGATGTGGAAAATGAAGCTTCTGCTCAAGTGTAGATTGTTAGGCTAGTTCAAAGAATAGCTTACACACTTCTTCAAAAGGGAAGTGAAGCCGCCATTCTATTGCACAACACAACTTTCCTGCTAATCTGTTCTTGATATTACTACTCTCTAGTAGTAATACTGCAGCTTCAGGTACAGCAAGCTACTCTGGCTATTCCTGTGAGAGTTGTACTCCTATTAACATCGTGAGAATCTTTTTTTTTTTTAAAGTTACACTGAATAAGCAATGATGCACTGAATTCCCCTTTGAAATAACAGTGACCGTGTTGTGGTAGAAGAAGCACTCACCTCTGCATGAATTAGAAATTCCTTGACCCTGATACTTGGTACCCCTTTTCTTCCATGAAACTTAAGTGCATTTTCTCTCTGTCTACCCATCCAGGTGTTGCTTTTCTCCATTTAGCCATCCAGGTATTCTTTCTCTTTATTCATTCACCAACCCAGTCACCCAAGAAATCTTTCCATCTGCACTCCAGTGCTCTTTCTCTTTATTCTTCTGTCCTCACCACTATTTCTTTCTCATTGGCCTTTCTCACACTATATCTCAGGTCTCATACAACATTTCCCCAATTCAAAGTCCTTTCTTTCTTCATAGGATCACTGTCTTCACCCTTTGCCCAACTTTTGAAAGCATTCTGATTAGGGAAGTCTGCCACCTAGTGACTGAAGGTCATATTGCAGGCTACATAGATTGAAATTAACTCAAATTAATGCACTCATTAAAAAACAAACAAATATACTTGAAGTTTTCTTTGACATTCATGACAGATTTCACACACACACAGGTTTCACAACATTAGACCTGTGGCAGAAGCACACACACACACAATTCTCTTTCATTATTACAGGCTACAAAGTCAACCAAGCCAAGCAGGAAATAAAAAAAATAAAGAAAATGCTGTCTTCACCCCTTGTCCAACATTTGAAAGCATTCTGATTAGGGAAGTCTGCCACCTAAAGACTAAAGGTCATACTGCATAGATTGAAATTAACTCAAATTAATGCACTCATTTAAAAAAAACAACAACAAATAAATATACTTGAGGTTTTCTTTGGAACACATGGCAGGTTTCACGCACACAGGTCTCACAACATTAGAGCTGTGACAGAAACACACACACACACACAATTCTCTATCATTATTACAGACTATAAAGTCAACCAAGCCAAGCAGGAAATCAAAACAAAATAAACAAAATGCTGGTGTCTATTTTGTAGTAGCTAGCTTTATTGTCTTCCTCATTTCCCAGCATCTTTTTCCCCCCTCATCAGCCAAAGCTTTTAATTGATACAACTGAACTGCAGTCCTCACCCCAACTGTTCTCAGAACCCTGCTGTCAGTGCCATCAGTAGAAAAACACACACCACAGAATCATATTGACGCTATATAATTGCCGTATCTAATTGAAACAGTATGGTTGTCTCCTTTGTTCTTCCTTAATAATTAGCATATCACATATATTCTTGTTGTACTATATTCATTACCCATTTATTTTTACTACCATCTAGAAACCTCCCCCCCTTCCATCACAACTGGCACTAAATGTTAATCCTTAAGCTAATTACAGAAGTCCCTTGGTATCCACTGGGGTTTGGTTCCAGGACCTCCTGTGGATACCAAAATCTTTGAACCCCAAGTCCCATTAAATGCAGTGGCATAGTGAAACGGTGTCCCTTATATAAAATGGCAAAAGCAAGGTTTGCTTTTGGAATTTATATTATTTTTGAATATTTTAAAGCATGGATAGTTGAATCCATGGATAAAAAAAAATTCATGGATTCAGAGGGTCAATTGTACAATTTCCTTAAAATCTTGGTTTCCTGAAGTCAGCTGTTCACCTCTTTCCTTCACTTGTTTCCTTCAATAATCCAGTTTTCCCCTTGAACCTCACTATAACATTCTCTGAAGAAGATCTGTCTACATCTGGGGGATTTACACTTAGAAGGGGCACATGGAAAATTCATCAAGCTTTTGAAAATTCTGTTTCAGGAGCAATACTTGTCCCCAAAGTATTCATATTGATTGTCTGACCAGCCTACTTTTTAATGCACAGGATCTGAAATGCCTGAGCTTGGCTTGCCTTTTCTCTTTTCACAGGAGGGCTCTTAACACTTAGATTTTTATCCATGACTTCTCTAGTCTCCTGTGCTTTGGTGCTGTACAACCCTGAAGCATTTATTCTGGTCTCCACCCAAGCCCGACTTTAATCCTTGCTGACACAGAGGGATGTGCATGCATGCTCACAGAACACTAGTCTCTCTCCTTACTCTTTCCTTTATTTAAGGGAAAAGGGCAAGATGACAGTTATGACAAATGGGGACTGCGACAACAGGCTTTGCAGAAGAGAAACACAAATTGTTCTGCCATATCTGAGTGAGCCCAATCTAATTTATGTAGCCTACTTCTTTGGTCATCTAATCTACTTCATTCCCTACTTGAGTTAAGTAGCTTGTAACATCTTTAGGAAATATAAGGTTTCTCATGGCAGATGCAGGGCCATATCACCCACAGATCATACCTGTGGAAATGTTCACTTCTCTTCTCCCTCAGCTATTTTCTCTCTCTCCTGTTCTTATGGTCCTTTCCAGAACAGGGTTTTCTCTTTATTCCTTACAGTATTTCTGCGACAGAATTAAGTCAAGCAGTAGAGTTGTGTGCTGACTTTTTATATTCATTTGTGTTCATTACGGAAGGTTTTTTTTTGTTTAGTTAACTTTAAATCAAATTGAATAATACAAATAGGCTACCAAGCAATGCATCAATATGATATTCATGCCTCTGAGGAAGGCATAAAGGAAAATCCAAAACAACATAGCTGTTAGGGAAGCAGTATAGCCCAAATGGTAAATGTGTCAAGACACAATAAGGCATCCCCAACCTATTGGAATGCCTTAATGTATATGTGTGTGTAGATTCCTAACATCTTTGCATGTTGCTGGATCAGTGCAATGTTGTTGTTACTAGCTCAGTGGCAGTAGATCTGTTTTAGTGTGGAATTCACTACATTCAATTGTTCATTATATACATTAAATTTTTCTAGTGGTTCATTCTGAGAAAATCCTATTGAAGGAAAGGAGGAGTGTTTTCTATAGTACCAAGGCCTTGGCCAGTGGAATCTGTGTAATTTGTGGTCAGAATTAACATGTGTAAGACATTGCCTGCACAGTCAATACGTATATGATATTGTCTGCTTTCTAGCTATTTCTAATATCTCACTAAGCCCAGTTCTTTTGTAAAATTTGCAGTGTCAGCAAGGGAAGGAGATGTCATCAAAATGTGAAGAGAACAAAACGTGGCTCCTATTTGCACCCTAGAAGGGGTGCCATAAGGGCCGCAGAGTGGCCTTATGATGCTCTTCGTATGCAGCACCATTTGAATGCTGCACACGATGGACCTCATCATGGTGTGCACTGTCTGGATGGGCATGTGCAAAGATGGTGCCCGGGTTGCACAGTACGGTTTGGGAACATGTGAACACTGTCCTACTGCAGCCCTAGTTTGTGGTCAGGCCGGCACAAAGTGCCAGTCTGTACCGCCCCTTAGTCAACTTTCTTTTCTAACTTTCTTAACCTCCTTGCCAAATTACAGCCTCCCCACACCCCTATTACTATCTGGAGATATCAGAAAATATGAAATGGAAATCAATGTAGCTGCCCATCTTGTGAAGCACTGTCTATAAATTGAATGGCTTGCCATCCATTTGGTGGTACTACACAGCTCAGTTATGGCTTTTACAATGGACATTGTAAAAATGGAGATAAAATAATGTATGCATACTCATAGAATCATAGAGTTGGAAGAGACCACAAGGGCCATCCAGTCCAACCCCCTGCCATGCAGGAACTCACAACCAAAGCATCCCCGACAGATGGCCATCCAGCCTCTGCTTAAAGACCTCCAAGGAAGGAGACTCCACCACTCTCCGAGGGACCGTGTTCCACTGTCGAACAGCCCTTACTGTCAGGAGGTTCCTCATAATGTCTAGGTGGAATCTCTTTTCCTGCAGTTTGGATCCATTCTTCTGCGTTCTAGTCTCTGGAGCAGCAGAAAACAAGCTTGCTCCCTCCTCAATATGACATCCCTTCCAATATTTAAACAGGGCTATCATATCACCTCTTAACCTTCTCTTCTCCAGGCTAAACATCCCCAGCTCCCTAAGTCGCTCCTCATAGGGTATGTCTTCCAGACCCTTCACCATCTTAGTTGCTCTCCTTTGGACACGCTCCAGTTTCGCCACATCCTTTTTGAATTGTGGTGCCCAGAACTGGACACAGTATTCCAGGTGGGGCCTGACCAAAGCAGAATAGAGTGGCACTATTACTTCCCTTGATCTAGGTGCTATACTTCTATTGATGCAGCCTAAAATAGCATTGGCCTTTTTAGCTGCCACATCACACTGTTGACTCATGTTCAACTTGTGGTCTACTTGGACTCCTAGATCCCTTTCACACGTACTTTCATTCAGCCATCCTATATCTGTGCATTTCATTTTTCTGCCCTAAGTACAGTACCTTACATTTCTCCACATTGAATTTCATGTTGTTGGCGTTGGCCCAGCTTTCTAGTCTATTCAGGTCACTTTGAATTTTGATCCTGTCCTCTGGAGTATTAGGTACTCCTCCTAATTTGGTGTCATCTGAAAATTTGATAAAGATGCCCCCAAATTCTGTCATCCATGTCATTAATAAAGATATTGAATTACACTGGGCCCAGAACAGAGCTCTGTGGCACCCCACTTGTCACTTCTTTCCAGGTTGAAAAGGAGCCACTGTTGAGCACCCTTTGGGATCGGCTGGTCAACCAATTACAAATCCATGTAACAGTTAATTTGTCTAGCCCACATTTTACAAGCTTGTTTGCAATAATGTCATGGGGTGTGTGAAACTAAGTATCTGGTGTGAAACTAAGTATCAAAAATCAGACAAGAATTGCTCATTCATTCTCACTTCTTCTTAGCTGCTAAATTACACCATGAGCCATCCTCATTTCCATAGCAGAAATAGGCCAAAGTCTATCAGTTGCACCTTTTCACAGTGATGGTGTTCCAACAGTGGTGAGAGATGGCAGACAAAATCTGTCATTTCTCAACAGCCAATTTCTCCAAAGCCTTGCTTGTTTCATGGCAGATTTACCCTTGGCCTTTTCCCTTTTGTTGTCATGATCTATATTAGCACCCACCAACAAGATTAAGGACTATAAGAAGAAAAGGAAGAAAAGCTTCTGCTTGATGTTGTAAGTTGACCAGACTCCCTTATCCAATCCAATGGGGACATGAGAGAAGGGAGATCTTCCACATTTTTCATCCACTGCTTGCTGGACTGTGACATTTACTCTAGTGTGTGGTTTTATTCTATCAAGAGTGAGAAACTACATGGGGGCCACAAACCAATTCCCACAGGCTCCTCCAGGCCATATACCTCATAGCAAACCCAAATACATCAATTTTTCTCAGTAGTCCCTCTCAAAATAGTGATAGGAAATGACATCATTTTCTGTTGCATTTGAGAGGGACTGTAGAAGGAAATGGGTATTTGGGGTAACAAGTCTGTTCTGGGGTGCTTGTGGGGATTGAGCAAGGTATTTTGCATGCTCTCACATGCTTGAGGCTCATTGGTTTCAAGACAAAAAATACTGGCCCTTGTGGGCTCTTCCAACTCTATGAGTCTATGAAAATTGTGCTATTTTTTCCAAAAAGAATTAAGGGGATTTTAGAGGGTTCTTGTAGGGGGCTTCAGAGATCACATTAGTGGGCTCCCATGGGGCATATTATGTCCATCTCACTCTATTTCCTGCTAGAAAGACAAATAAATGGGTGCAAGAGCAAAGACCTGAACTCTTTAGAAGCTTAGATGACTAAGTTAAGACTGTCATAATTTGGATATACTATGAGAAGACATGACTCACTTGGAAAGAAGATAATGCTCAGTTATGTGGAAAACAGTAGAAGAAGAGGAAGACTACATTATAGGTAAAAAGACTCAATCAAGAAAGTCATGGCCCTGAGCTGGCAAGACCTTAGCAGGGCTGCTGGTGACAGAGCAATATGGAGGTCACTCATTCATTTTCAGGACTGATGTATACTGAAACTGTATACAGTGGTTGAAACTGCAATTAGTGCTTGGGCAGGTACAATTCTGCCCTACTGTATCTCAGTTTAAATAATACTACCTTCTAATGTATGATCATTCCAATCCCACAATGTCTCATTTCAAACAATGTAATTCCATGTGAGATATTGTGAGTAGTGTAGCATCATTTCAAGTAGAGAATACTAATACATTATCTTGTTCGCAGTGAGGAAGTTTATCTTGACATATTGAGATACCCTCTTAAAGAGACTGTTAAATGCTGTCAGAATTCTCAATCTCATCCAAAATGAGATCAGATTATTATTACACATGATACCTGCCACCTGTATGCTGTATGCAAAATATTGGAAATTAATACCAAGAATAGATGAGTGGATAATAAAAGTGAATGATTTAGCAATACTAGACAACCTATCAATGTATGTAAATAAAAGAACAACCCAACAGTATGATGGAAAATGGGGGGGGGGGGGGAGGGGAGTAGCCAAACTGTGGGGAAACAAGACATGATTAAGAGCAAAATTATGAAAAGAAAGCTATAGCAGAATGTTATGGAATAAGTTAGCTTAGAGAAAAATAACCAATTTAAAACTTGTAAGAAATGTATTTGTTATATATCAAAAATATAAAAGGAAATGATTTAAAAGGAATGTAAACGATTATTTTAAATTGTAGAACAATGCTTTGTTATGCTTTTATGTGGAAAATAAAAAAAAAAGAATTTTTGATACTGGCATTTTTGATACTAGTTTGTAAAAAAAAAAAAGGTTATTTATTTATTTATTAAAAAAAAAACAGCTTGAAAATTAAAGGAGTGCTCCAAGACTCTGGAATTTTGCAAGAGATTAATTTCACCACCTTGGATAGCTCCATTAAATTTGAGCCTAAATCCAAGAGTGCACTCACTACCCTGTGGCCATTAGATCTATTGGGCCTCACTAATTCTTTAGCAAACTATTTGTGGAGCCTCATGTGTGACAGAGTTTGGGAGTACTCTTATGTTAATATCATACCCAAATCTGTCTGTCAGAAGTGCAGAGAACAGAAAGCTGAGCCTGCCTTTCCTGCTCATGGTAGCATTTAATCATCCCTAGCAAAATCCATATCCCATAAGTCTCCATTAGGATATTTTGGAGCTGTGTGAAGAAAAATCATTATATCAACCTGTTACTCTGCCTGCTCCTTCCTTCAAAGATTTAGACACTATTGCATGGACTCTCAGACCTAACTTGGAATGTGGGAGCCTTTGTCAGCAAGAGAGAGAGTTTTCTGTTTCAGAATGACCTACACACCTTGTTTGGCTGTCTTAGAGGAAAATACTCAAAATCAATCCTCTATAGAGATGACATACTTTCATCCCTGAAATGACTGCCTCTTTTGTGCTTTTGAGAATGTCACTTCTAATCCAAATTTGGTGAGGGCTGTTTCTTAATGTGAAAGCTACCATTTTGAAGGATGCATACTTCTTAACAAAACGCCCACCTGGCATCCTTTCATGCATCCTCATGCATTGGTCTGTTCATCTACTTCTGTATGGAGTAAAATGGTGAGTGGGGAGAGTAAACATCATGTTTTGGGTGTTTTTGAAAGGAAAATTAATCCAGGGAATCAGTCATAAGATCCCGTCTTCTGACACCATCCATCGGCTGATATTCTACATGAATGACAAGGAGACTAACCTTATGCTCACAGAGGTATGTGGAAGTTGCACAGTACTGACTCATTAATGAATTGATATTGCACACCTAAAAGCATGTACATATATATTTACAATGTGCAATGCACCTCTGTTCACAATGTGCATCTGGGCACAATGGATCTAGATATGGAATGCCGTTTCAAAAATCTTAAACTAAGAACATTATGGCTTTATATGGTTTATGAATGAATCCAATTTTTAAAAATCACCAGTGAGTGATGGCAAAACAAGCAGTGGTGTGGTCCATGGGTGCATGGCAAATTGTTCTATGAGATCCTACCATCTCAACATTCGCAAAGTGCAGGCTTCATGGACACTCTCTGAGAAGCACTCATCACTCTTCCAGCACCTTTATAATTGCGCACAATTAAAGTTCCCTTTAAAGCCATCTCCTTTAACAAGGAGGAAGCTCATCAATACATAAATGTTTCCCTTTTTATATGTTGTTTCAAATAAACAAGCTTTAAACAACCATTGCAATGAATAAATAAGAGCGATTGGGAGAGACTGCAACACAATTTGTTAGCTTCAAAGGTCAAGCCAGCCAATGTTTTTTTTCTTTACTGGATCCAATTACCTGAGGGCATTGATGGTGCCTCGACCTAAAAACAAACAAGTTTTTTTTCTGGCAGCATTTCCATATATTTATGTCATTTTAAGACTAACATGATCAGCTCATCTGCCGAACTGCAGCACAGCTTGAACTCAGCAGTCATTACCCATTGGCTCTTGTTGAAATCTTGGGTGATAGGGAATGGCAGAAAACTCTCTAAGAAGGCTTTCCAGTCTATAAACTGAAGTTGTCATTGTTGTCCTTGACAAACTATGCTTGCTGGCCTGGAGATTAAGGCAGAGGAATAATATTTTACTTAAGCTAGCCTTTTACATGGCTGGTGGTCTGCTCTGAGGACTACTAAAATGACTGATTTATCACCACAAAGCTAGGAAAAACTTCTGTGATGCTGCCAGGACTTACCTATCTATGACTAGTCATAGGGGCTCCCCACTATGTATTTTTCACAGCCCTGTTCATAAGCTTTCTTTGTTCTACAATTTTTCCCCCAGGGTGTGTATGAACGGGAACTATGTGAGGAACCAGTATTTTGAAAATATAATTTTACATTTGCCACAGTCCTTCTAGTCAGCATGGGTACTAGCCCTAAGATTCTGGGAAGTTGTAATCCAAAAAAGGTGACCTTTCAAAGCTTGCTGAAAGAAAAACTGCCTTCATTCCCACTTTACTCCATGTGTTTGTACACCTTATTTTTCATTTTCAGCCTTTTGGATGCAAAGATTAAAGTCCAGCAATATCAAAAGGGGTGAAAGTGTGCAGGGATTATTGAAACTGTCTTCCTCCAAACTCCTTTTTCAGTAATGTTTGAGATTGGCCTAGTCATTCATTTTGGGCAAGAAAGTCCCTCAGAAGAAGGGTGTGTTTATGGATTTTAAGAGGAAGTATCTCCCTAGTCTGGTCTGAATCCAGTTACAGGAGGAGGAGGATGGGATTATGCTGATTTCAAAGAGGTCAGTTTAGGACACAAGAATGAATCAAAAGGAAATATATTTTTGGTACACCAGTGTTTCAGTGTGTGCGCGTGTCTTCAGCAAAAATTAAGAGAGCACAACATGAAATTGCATTAGAGCAGAACTGTGATGTGGTTGACAGCTGGCTAAAATATTATCCCTCTATACTGCGTACAGATATCCATTCAGTGGTGCAACGTTGTGAGGGGTGGATTTTCAGCTGACTCTGTGCCCAGATTTTGAGATGGGACCTTGGCTCAGCAATGAAACAGATTTTCCCTCACAGAAGCTTCAATCCCTGAATCTGTAACTAAATGCCCTTATGCAGCAAGGTTGGAAAAGATCTTTGCTTAAGCAACCATGGCCAGTGGGCTAGATGGGCTGTTGATCTGATTAACAAGAGAAGTGCTCCCTAGATTTAGGAGATGACTGCACTACACTCTTACAGCACTGCTATTCTACTTTTATTCCTCTGGCTGCTGTTGCATTCTGGGATTTGCAGTTGAAGGAGGGGCATTTAGAATTCTCAGCCAGAGAGCTCTCAGGTCCTACTGAACTACAAGCCTCAGAATGCAACAGGAGGCAGCCAGAAAAGTTAGAGTGGAATAGCAGCACTATAAGAGGGTAGTGCGCTAATCTACATAGTTTCTGCAACAAAGATTTGGTGGTGGTGGTGGTGGTGGTGGTGGTGGTGGTGGTGGGGAGTATCCTGAGGAACAAAGCTATCCCTCCACTAAACATAATTAAAATTCTTTTCAGCTTCTGTTCTTTTTGCAGAAAGTACAAGAACAACTATGACAGTAATAAAATCACATGAATGGACACATATTAAAGGATGAAAAAGTCACAAAATCACCGATGTAGTAGAGAATAAGTTGGTATCCCCTTTATGCAGGCCACTGAAAAATTATTCCATACATTTGCCTTAAGAATACTTTTTCTGTGTCCTAATTTTATCTGCATATATATTCATGGTCAGCTTATACCAATTAAGCAGAATACATATTAAAACACAGCGATTATTGCTATCCTCCTCCTCCTCCTCTTCCTCCTCCTCCCATTTCTTCTTTTTTTCTGGTTAAAATGTGATTAAACTAAATCCATGTTCAGTTTATACCCATTAAATAAAATTATACCTCAAAAGTTAATTTAATTATAAAGTAATCCTAAGACTGTGGCTGTCTGTGGCAGAGGAACTATCATTTCCTATGTGCTTAAGGTTAATGCCAACCTCAATGGAAAATAGAGAATTTTTTTCCATTTTCTCCTTCCTATTATCTTTAAGGGAGAAGAATTTAGTACACCAGCTTTTATATTTATTTACAGGATGCGTTGGAGGAGCCGGGGGCAGAAATCTAAGATTCTGTGGACCTTCAACTGACAACAAGTTGCCTTCAAATCACCTTGCTTTCAGCATTACCTTTGGTGTAGGACTGTCAGGCCCAGTCTGCTTGAGGACTCAGGAGAGAACTCTCAGGCTGAGCTGGAGCCCTGACATGAACTTGAGCCTCAGTCTGGTCTTAGCTCTGCCCTGACAGCTCTGGAATCCTTGACCTGGACTATCTGACTTTGCTTTGGCTTGACCCTTTGCCTTATACTCGGACTAATTCCTGACATTGTTTGCCTTTGCCTGTAAGTCTGCTGTTCAAGACTCAACTCCCAGAATTCCTGAACATTGGCCATATTGACTGAAACTTTCAGGTGTTTGAAAAATCAAAAATCTAGAGGACCAAAGGCTGTGAAACCACTACACTAGAGAGTGCAGCCAATCTACAAACCCCAGAATTTCATAGGATGATGCTATGGCATGTAAAGTGGTCTCAAATTGCTATAATTATGGCTAACAGGGATGGTAAGAATATTTGAAGAATTGTGAAGGGAATGAAAAGAGGACGTCTGAAATGCCAGAAAATACCAATGAGGAAAATCCTAATCAGCAATCTTATTAGCAACCCAAACCCCCAAATCCTGCATTGAGGAGACTTACTTAACCATGCCATGTTTCTCCTCTTCCACAGCACTAGGCGTCCATGGTTTTCCTGTCCCTCCCCTGTTCTGGCCCTGCAGTGGCCAGGATGAGAGAGATAGGCAAGGAATGTTCAGCTATAATCTGATAGACAGAGATATAACAATGTCAACCTCTGAAACCTTCCCTAGGAAATCCTAGGGAACACCTGAAGATTATCTCACTATGTCCAGATGCAAGCACCCTCCAGGACCTCCCAGGGGTCCTTTGGAAGTCCTACCTAGAGGGTGTTGACATCATCATGTATCCAGCTACCAGAACATAGCTGGGTGATCCTCAGCTGCTCCCTGTACTCCCTTGGCCAGTGCAAGGTGTAGGAAATTCTGTAGAGGAGGAGGGAAGGAGAGTTAAAATATTTGCAACCCAATCTTCTCTTTATGGCAAGAACAGTTTTTGTACAGTTTTTGAAGCCATTCTTGGATCAGGGATATACATTGGATACATTGTCTTCATCTGGCCTTATGAGAATGAAATTCACTAAACGTTACATCTCTAGTGGATCCAGCCCTGGTTAAGTTACACTGAATTCCCTAGAATTTGCTTCTTTGCAACATGTTTAGCACATTGGGTGTGCACATGTGCATGTGACGGATAAGCGGATGTGTTACACTTAACTGCTATTGTCTCCATTTTACATAAAAGCATCCTGTGGAACTGAGAGGCAACACTCATTTGGTTTCCCAAAAGACAGAGTCCCCATTCCTGCATGTTCTTTTTGCCACTTGACCTCTACTTCCTTTCTTTGCCTTGTTCTCCCCATTCCTAAGTCCCCCTCTTTCTTTTCCATCTGACGATGCAGAATGGGATGAAGCAAAAACCGCTGCAGAAACTTTACATCAAATGTTCATAAACTGTTTCTTTCTGCAAAGCCCAAGTGCTGGAATTGGCCATTGTAGAAACTGTGTGACAGATGCTCTGCTCTTTTTTTGTGTGCCTCTAGCAATTCAGAAGAATCAGCTGAGCTTTCTGCATTGGAATCATTTCCCCCCCTTCTGGGCAAAGCCCAGGCTTAGAAGCAGCACCCAGCTGTTGCCCACAAACCATGGTGGCACTGCTTACTCTTACTTCAGCTATAACCAGATGTCCATTGGAGGTAACCTGAGCCAGGTTTGAGTTAGGTTGATGGCAGGCCTGTAGAGGAACATATTGCAAAAGATATTCTCAGATTGTCCCATAAAGGAGGAGTTATTTTTCCATAGCTCAGAATGCACAGCATGGCATCAGCTTTAGTTTAAACTGTGCTGTTCACAACAATGTCTGTCTGCCATTAAGCATTGATTCATGTATCCCTCTGTATTAAGGAAAGGCAAGTGGGCATTTTCTGCCTTGCCATTCTGTCCTCAAGGAAGGCCTTCATTAATGATGCTGGAATTTTGTAGGGGGTAGATCAGCTGGTTAGGAAAGACACAGGCTTCAGTGTTGGTTCATGGGATGGGAGATAATTTATTCAGGACCATTTTCTGAGAAGAGCTTTTTAAAAAAAAATTCAAGTATTTTTTTTTTAAATAAAATTTGATAGAAAGAATTTGAGACAGCAACATTAACAATAAAATATCAAAACTGAAGCTTGCACTCATCTGAACAGAAGACCTTGAAGGCCTAGCTTGGCTTTGAATCACATATATTCCCAATATTCCACATAAAATCAGCCATGTACTTGATGCTGAGTTAGGGTTGTTACCTGCCTTTTCTTCTTGCCAGGCTCTTCTTTCTCACAGACTGGAAAGGTTACTTTTATGGATGACAGCTGTCAGAGTCAGAACTTGGAAAAATTATTTTTCCATCATCAGAGCTTGGAAAAATCACTTTTTGTACTATAATTCCCAAGTGCAAGCAAAATCAGATAAGAGCATTTTGGAAGTCCGAAAAAGTGACTTCCAAGCTCTCCTCATCTTTAAAGCTAGATGGTAGGTAGGTCCCCTCTGTGCCAGGAACAACATTTCTCCCCCTGCTCCTCCTCTATAGTCAACAGATCATTAGATGGCAAAAGTATTTAATATCACATAGTGAATAGGGTTATAAACAAATTGAATGGACTGAATTAGCCAGAGTTGGTTAAAGTTGTCTTTGGACTACAGCTCCCAGAATCCCTCAGACAGCTGGCTAGGAGGTCTGGGAGTTATAATCCAAACAGTATTTTTTTTTTAACAAGTTCTACTAATAGCTGTTTAGGGACTTAGGAGATAGGAAGAAGTTATTATTCTATTATCCTTGACAAACTGCTACTCTCTGCATATGCCTTCATCTCATGAAGCAAGACATAAATACTAGACTCCAAAGGGAATGATCTTGATATAAGTTTTCTCTTATTGCTATTCCTGCCTGTTTGTTTGCAAGAGTGTATGGCTGCTCCTAGGTGTGTTTACTTTAGCTACCTCTTGTGATCCCTGGAAGGCAGAGACAAAAATCAGCAAATATTTTAGGCAGTTACTTATAAAAGCAATAGTTTAAACTATCTAATTAAAACAATACATTTAAACTTTGGCATGTATCATTGTGGAAGAAGTAACTTTCATCCTTTACACTGCATTCACTTTCTGAATATTGTTGGTTGTTTAACATAGAGGGCAAAACACAATTTTATATGATAATCACCAACCAGCTGAAACCTATTGGCATGCAAATCTAAATAAGGTGTAATGCACAAGGTCAGTTTTTCAATACACCTAGTAGCCTTTGATAAAACGTTTCTGATTTTTTTCCATTAGCTAATGAGTAATGTGGAGGTTCATTAACCTTCCCAAAAAATCAGTAACAAATTCCCATTTGGTATTTGGTACATCAGAAGGAAGTAGAAATGACATTTACTAACAGCAAAAAAGACTTAGTGCCAGCTGGCTAGAATAAAAAAGCAAAAAAGTAGCTTGTTTGGGAGACAATTCTTCTACAACCAAATTAGCGGCAGTGTTTTATATTATTAAGAAAATACAATAAACAGAGGAAGGAACAATATGGGCAGAATTAATAGTATAAGCATCAAGGATGGGGAATGAGATAAGGAGCCAGAGTATTATAGGGAGAAAGATATGGGGATAATGGCTACAGAGAGAATAATGATGAAAGCTGAGACCAAAAAAGAAAGAAAGAAAGAAAGGAAAAGGAAAAGGAAAAGGAAAAGAAAAAGAAAAAGAAGGAAGGAAGGAAGGAAGGAAAAGAAAAGAGGACAGTGCAATGATTTGGCGGTCTAGTGATGCTGCCTTAAATTCTTTGAAGGAAGCATTCTCATTCAGGGCATAATGAAAACATTTGACACTAGGGAATTTCTTCAATTTCTTTACAAAGAATTTTCCTCTCTCTCTGATTGGCATCTGAGAGATTTTTGTTTCATATTTTTGAGATGAATTCTTGCCTATTTCTCTAAACCCACAAAATTCAAAACTGTAATAAATGTTGCTTTGTTGCATGGGCTATTGAAAAATAGAAGCATGCGATGGGTTGTCTACATCTTTTGATTGATCACCCTGTCCTTTTTTTTTTTTTTTTTTGGCTTGGTCTCTGTGTGCACTTAGCTGCAGAAAAGGGAGAGATGCTGGTTTGGAATGAAGACCTTTTGCACAAATTGCAGAAAATGTGGCAAGAAAAATCTCTTGGTGCTGGAAGGCAGAACTCTTGTGGAATTAGAGAATCCTCAGTAGATGATCTGCCTTGATGAAAACCAATTGCAACATTTTTTCACATATGCACTCGAAAAGGGAGTTCTCTTCTATTTTCAACACACACATTTGGAAAGTAACTTTTTAAAAATAATAAATTACTGTTATAGATTCTATACCCCCTAAAGTATATAGTTATATATAAGGTGGCAATGCTAAAAGTAACTGCACTTTTGTGTTCTTTTAAAGCAGTGGTTCTCAACCTTCCTAATGCCACGAACCTTTAATACAGTTCCTCATGTTGTGGTGACCCCCAACCATAACATTATTTTTGTTGCTGCCATCGGAAATATGTGTTTTCCAATGATCTTAGGCAATTGCTGTGAAAGGGTCATTCAACCCCCAAATGGGGTGTGACCCACAGGTTGAGAACCACTGTTTTAAAGTATCTAAATAGTTGTTTTGAGTTCCTTTTATATAAAAAAATCTGGATGATAAAGTGTGTGTAATACAAACACAAACTGGTTGCCTTTATCCCCTTCTCATCTGAAAACCAGTAAGTCAGCATGAGCTAGGACCTGCTTGATGTGATATTCTTTTTTCCAATATTTGGTGAAGCTACATCCCATTTGAGTGTTGGACTATGACTCTGGAGAACAGGGTTTGAATCCTCAGTCACAATGAAACCCACTAGGTGACCTCGGGCAAGTCACACTCTCTTAGCCTCAGAGGATGGCAATGGCAAACCTCATCTGAAGATACTTGTCAAAAACCGTGTGACAGGTTCACCTTATCAAGACGAGCAAAGAATGGTTCTATTTCCTGAAGGAGGAAGTTGTAAGGTCCTTGTTTTAAAAGGTCATCACCCTGGTCTTCATCCTATGGGGAAATCATCAGCTGGTCACCATACCTTATTTTTACCCATAAGTCAGAAATGACTTGAAGGTAAACAACAACAACCAAACATGCTGAATCATAGAATTGGAAGATACCAAAAGAGCCATCCAGCCCAACCGCCTGCCATGCAGGAACTTAAAATCAGAGCATCCCTGACAGATGGCCATACAGCCTCTGCTTAAAAACCTCCAAAGAAGGAGACTCTATCACTCTCTGAAGGAATGTGTTCCACTGTCAGACAGCTCTTACTGTCAGGAAGGTCTTCCTAAAGGAATCTGTTTTCCTGCAGTTTTCATCCATTGCTCCATATCCTATTCTCTGCAGCAGTAGAAAACAAACTCGCTCCATCCTCATATGACATCTCTTCAAATATTTAACAGGGCTATCACATCACTTCTTAACCTTCTCTTTTCCAGGCTAAACATACCCAGCTCCCTAAGGCTTTCCTCCATAGGGCATGGTTTCCAGACCCTTCAACATTTTGGTCACCCTCCTCTGGACATGCTCCAGCTTCTCAACAACCTTTTTGAATTGTTGTGTCCAGAACTGGACACGGTATTCCAGGTGAGGACAGAATAGAGTAGTACTATTACTTTCCTTGATCTAGACACTATACTTCTATTGATGCAGCCTAGAATCACATTGGCCTTTTTAAGCTGCAGCATCACAATGTTGACTCATGTTCAACTTGTGGTCTACTAGGATTAATAATCCCTTTCACACATAGTCTCATTCAGCCAGATGTCCCCACCTAAGTGCAGTACCTTACATTTCTCTGTGTTGAAATTCATTTTGTTAGCCACTCAGCTTACTAATCTGTTAAGGTCATTTTGAATTCTGATCCTGTCTTTTGGGATATTAGCTATTCCTCCTAATTTGGTGTCTTCTGCAAATTTGATAAGCATGCCCCCTATTCTTCCATCTAAGTCATTGATAAAGATGTTTAATAGCACTGGGCCCAGGAGAGAACCCTGTGGCACCCCACTGGTCACTTTTCTCCAAGATGAAGAGGAGCCATTGCTGAGCACCCTTTGGGTTTGACCAGTCAACCAATTACAAATCCATTTAACAGTTGCATTGTCTAACCCACATTTTACTAGCTTGTTTTCAAGACTGTCATGGGGGACCTTGTCAAAGGCCTCACTGAAATCAAGATATACTATATCCACAGCATTCCCTTCATCTACCAAGCTGGTAATTTTATTTAAAAAAGAAATTGACTTTTTGTGATTATGGCATTCCCTTCTAAATGTTCACAGACTCTCTGTTTAATGATCTGCTCTAGAATTTTTCCTGGTATTGATGTCAGATTAACTGAATGATAATTGTTAGGATCCCTCCTTTTTTAAAAAAAAAATGCAGACAACTTTTGCCTTCCTCCAGTCTGTTGGTACTTCTCCTGTTTTCCGGGAGTTCTCAAAGATTATTGCTAATGGCTTTAAGATTACATTTGCCAGTTCTCTTAATACCCTTAAATATAGTTCATCTGGTTCTGGAGACAAAGTTTGATCCAAGGTATGAGAAATGTATTGATATCTATTTCAATTTCAGAGACAGAGCCTATGAGAACCAGGTACTGAGGGAAATGAAGGATGGTACTAGTGCCTTTTTGAATCCACTGGCTAATGAAAGAGCCTTTCCCCATCTTGACTGCACTTTGGCCTCTAAGGGAGAGAACATCAGCCAGATACTTCACGGCCCCCAGCAGATCTACCAGTAGCCCTCTCTTATGATTGATTCTAGCTATGTTCTTTTTTAATTTATATTTTGTGCTTTCTTGGGTACTTCACTGGTATAAAGGTGGAATATTAAATAAAACAAATAAAAGTAAAAACTGTGGAAACACAATGCTGGGCTAGATATGCCTTCAAGTGTGATCCAGCAGGACTTGTCTTCTGAGATAATTTCTCTCATCCATGCTTGGTACATTCTTTGACTATCTAATTGAATTTATTTCTTTGCTTTGAACATGTAGATCTGGGCTGTGATCCTCAAACTGGTATGCAGTTTTAAAATGTATTTATTGCCACCTCAGTGCAAGGGATTTGGGGAGCCCTTGAACAAAAAGCAATTATTTCAAGCTCTGAAGAAAGCTGTGCTAGACTGAAGCAAAAGCATAACTAGTCCAGCATTGTGTTTCCACACTAGCCAAGAAAATGCCTATGGAAAATTCTAAAGTGGGACATGAGACCAATAGTACTTCTCCCACTAGGAGTTATCTAGCAAATGATATTATTAAATATACTTATCCTGATACTAGGAATAATACATAGTAATAATATAGCTTGAGTCTCCCTTAGCTGGAATTCCAAAACCCAAAATACTCCAAAATCCAAAATTGTCCACATGGATGGCTGAGACAGTGACATCTTTGTTTTTTGTTCAAGGTACACGAACTGTTTCATGAACAAAATTAGTACAAATGTTGTATATAAAATTACCTACAGCCTATGTGTATAATGTGCATATGAGACATAGGACGTTATCAGATGATGGAAATTGGAAGTATAATCCAATGGAAATCCGAACGCAATCATGGGGTTTCACGTTATTGCGTATGAGTGTATCTCATGCAATTTCGGCAAAAGGGAAGTAATTCCAAATGCAATCATGTGTTTTATGTTGTTGCATATTAGAATATCTCACGCAATTTCGGGCAATGGGAAGTCATTTGCGGGCAATGGGAAGTCATTCTGAATGCATTCTGAATGCAATTAGAATTCACGTAAATTTGCTAAACTAGCGAATTTACGTGAATTTGAATTGGCTCCATTTGAACTAGGGAGAAATTCCTCCCATCTGATAAACTCCATAAATTAATTTCATGTTTAGTTGGGTCCCATCCCCATGATATTTCATTACGTGTATGCAAATATTCCAAAATCCAAAAAAAAAACTCCAGAATCCAAAAGACTTCTGGTCACAAGTTTTTTGGATAAAGGAGACTCAGCCTGTACTAGTATCCACTTTGACTTGGGGGACCTGACTTCAATTCTCTGCTCACTCATGTAGAACTCTGGATGCCCTTGAATTCTCAGTTTAATAAACTGTAGATCATTGTGGTGAAGAGAAAACGTGATAATAATAAAAACAAACCACTCTGAACTTCACAGTTGGAGCTAGAAATGTGAGAAATGAATCACAAAGCTTTGAGTACTGTATCTTTCAATTAATGAAATGCAGGGCTAAACAGGTTCTTAATTTTTTAATTAATATTTCAAGTATTGGCTTCTAATACATGCTCAGTTGTGAATCTTACACTGGCTGTGGCATTGATAAAATGAAACAATTCATAACTGCTACTCTGATCACTCTTGGGGGAAAAGTTATACTTGTGAAAAATTAATGGTATCTTAACATGGGAGTTTGAAGCCAGTGCTAGAATTACTACCTAATACACCCAGGTAGCAGCTAATACCCATGTGCCTTAGAGAGGCTACTTGTGTTGAATGTCCACTGCGGGCACTATCAAGTTCTACGGAGTCTGAAATCTTAAAATTCTACAATGCCCCAAAGCACCTAAGTCAGTCACCATCATTTGGGATCCTGCAGATGTTTCCACCCAAACATCAAGAAGAACTTACTGATAATAAGAGCTGATCCACAGTGGAATAAGCTGTCTCTGGGTGTGATGAAGTCTCCTTCTTTGGAGGTTTTTAAACAGAGGCTGGATGGCCATCTGATGGGGATGCTTTGATTGTGTCTTTCTGCATGGCAGGGGGTTGGACTGGATGACTCTTGAGGTGTCTTCCAGCTCTATGATTCTATGATCACATCTGCACACCTTCCATTTCACTTCCATTTCAAATTTGTCTGAATGTCCCAGAATTCCACTATTTCTGGAGCTCAGGGGCATTCTGGGAAATCTAGAATGGCAACCTCCCAGTACCTCTTAGAGTGAGTGATCTAATGCGGGTCAGAAGGTTACATTTATTGGTAGGTAGGCCTGTAATTGGGATAAGGACTCAGTTCACAACATTTACAGGATGTCATTCTTATTTTCACAACCAACAGATGTCATCCCACATATCAGGGAGCAAAACATATTTTGTTGGTTTTCAGAGTTTTAGTAAATGTAGCATGATTACACCTCCTGAGACATAAGAAAATGTGCAACTTACAGGACATATGCAAGACATAAAGGCCAACATCTATATTTGGCTTGTGTTGCATGAATTTATGAAGCTGTACACATTGAAAATGCAATCCTTGCACAATAGCAATATTTCAACACCAAACACAGAACCAAATGCACAGATTAATGCACATCTGCATGCACAATAGCATTATACAGACAACATCACTTCACAACCTTTCCTTCCACACTGTGGATATTCTGCATCAGGAAAAAAAAATGCAAATACGTCTGTAGGGGAGCTTACACATGCATGACACCAAAAGGATTCTGCCCAAAGTGTGCACAAAACAAAGTCCATATTTTAAAACATGAATGGCTAAAGTGTGAAAAATCAAGAAAAAAATGCAGTCATGTACTCTAATCTGGGTGAAATATTTTGTAAATTAGAAAAATTGTGCAAATAATGCACAAATTAGGAAAATGCATTCAAATTTCAGTGAATTTGAGTGTGGAGAAAATATAAAAGGAATATAGGAAGAATATGCTGGTAAGATTTGCAAGAACCCAACAAAACTGAGACTGAAAGATTTGGACATCTCTAGTTGATAGTGATGGTTACATGGACAAGAGAACTTAAGGGGCAAACATAATGTCAGATAATTTTAGTATTTTGTTTTTAGTATGGAAATTCTACTTCCTTCAGTATGTTATACAATGATTTATATCTTCCAGTATCTGGAGCTTTCAATTAAAATGATTCCATGAGTTAAAAATACCACATCACATATTATCCAAGACATATCTTGGTTTTAAAAAAAAACCCACACCACAACACATCACCAACATCTGTAATAGCTTTAAGGCAATGAAGAATGACAGTGCTGAATCACAGCCACCTTTTGCTGCCAACACAAAAGAGGTGTCATTCAAGATCACAGCAGTCAATGGGTAGAGGAAAAACTTGGTCATCAAGGGAAATGACCTTCACCAATGACAACCATTAAATGGGCGTGGCTATCAGAAAAGTGCTTTGCAAAATTCAAAATGTTTGACAAAATCAGAAAAAGAGGAAGGCTAGACTGTTATGCTTTCTAATTGTTACGAGGTAAATAAAAGTCTACATCCTTGAGTCAGTTTTCATTTGTAACTTTCTTCTAGAAGAGCAGACAACAACAAATCTGACCAGACTGTGTAACCCTGTGCTTAGTCAAGGAATAATTAATATGAGGGGGTATCCAAAAGTTTTAATGATCACCTTTTTAAAAAAAATTGACAGAAAGTCTGTTTTGATTTGTAGTTGTTAAATTATCTCTATGTAGTCACTCTAGATTTATACATTTTTTCCCCAGTGTATCTTGACCCTCCGAATACCTGTTATTGTAGAAGTATCGTAAAGTAATAATTATCTGGAAGTTTTTATGGCATATTCATGAAATTTTGTCAGTGTCATCATTGGTCCCTAAGTGCATGTTGCTGTGAAAATCAGCTCATTGTGTCCTTTGTTTTTGTGACTGGCTGTGCCAGAAGTGACTAAAGTGTAAAATCCTCATCAGGCGCAATCTGCAGACTTCTACAATATCAGGTATTTGGAGGGTCGAGATATGCTGGAAAAAAAAATAAATCTAGATAGTGACTGCACAGAAATAAGTTAACAACTACAAATCAAAACAAACTTTCTTTTAATTTTTTAAAAAGGTGATCATTAAAACTTTTGGATACCCCCTCGTATATTCTGATGCTAAGCAGTTATTGACTTGAGCAATGGTGGGATGGGAGACCATGGCATAGAAGATGCATTTAATGTCTTTTCAGCTTTCTGGGGGTACGGGCAAGATTTGTTTAGCAAATAATAAATAAATAAATTACTTTTCTAACCTTTCAACAGCCTTTTTTATTATTCCATGAGGAAAAATCTGATGGAAATTAATTCCCATTACTGCCTTTCACAGTAGAAGAAACAGACTAGCTGCCTGACATACACAGTTAGTGAATGAGGCCATGGCACAAAGATTTGGGTGACCCAGACATCACACAGATTTAGCTGATGAGGCTGGAAATATTTGAGCGTCATCAATTGAACTAAACCCCAGTTGAATTGAATGAGGCTTACATTTGGGTTGCAAAACTAGATGGATTGATATACAACTCTTTCACACATAGGGTGAGATCCTACATTTGCGCATAGCTTTGAATGCACATTATTCTCCCATGATCTGGCAGTTGTCAGTCCCCAGGATGAGCCCCTATCGTGATTGCTTACTGGTGAGGAGGGTAAGGAGGGGAGAAGTAATTCAGACCATGGAGAAGCAGCTAGTATAAGCCTGGTTAAAGGTGAGTAAAGGAAAGTATATTCCCAAGTGTCTGTCTTTTCCTTCCCCAAGAAGCCCAACATCTTCCCTTTCCAGATGCTCCCGAACTGCAGAAAAATGATGCAATTGAGATCTAATTCCTCACAAAATTAGCACGTGGGCAATTTACATAAGAATCATACTTTTCTAGGCAAAAGAAGAGGAGGAGGAGGAGGAGAGGAAGAGGAGGAGGAGGAGGAGGAGGAGGAGGAGGAGGAGGAGGAGGAGGAGGAAGAAGAATAATGCTGGTCTCTGTGTGAAGAAGAAAAGCTGCTTTCTGTGCAGAACAACCAGGTGTGAATTTTGTACAGAGTAATTTCTGAATTGCAAGCAGGATTTGCAAACTGAGGTTTTTGAAGACTTTCTCACAGCAGGGATAAAATTATTAAAATTACTCATGCAAATATTTTGAGAAAAAAACTTAGTGAAGAAGGACATCCTTAGAACCCAGCTTCAACTGGGAATGACTCTCTTAGAACTGGCTGAATTAATCCCTGAAACACATCTACTCCTGTTCTTAACCTACTTCATGGGTCATATGCACACTGTTCGTAGTGCAAGAAATATTTTTTCCCTGCACAAAAACCAAGATTAGTCTAAATATATATTGTAGAAACAATCCAGTTTGAGTCCAGTTTTAACTGCCCTCTCAATGCTAGGGAATTCTGGGAACTGCAGTTTTGTGAGACGTTTAACTTCTGTCAGAGAGCTCTGATATCACAATAAACTACTATTCCCTGGGTTCCCTAGCACTGAGCCAGGGAAGTTAAAGTGGTCTCAAGATACATTATTTCTGCAGTGTGCTTTGCACCTTTCTTCCACAAACCTCCACATGTTTTCTGCCTAGAATAATTCCTGCAGAAGCAGCTTGGGAGGTTTGAATAAGGGGTAAATATTTTTGAGGAATACTCATTTCTTCCCTCGGTGGGGAGAAAACTACTGTAAGTAGTCACCCTTACATGCTAGGACAAAATAGGTTAGTATTCATATCCCTAGCCCTGAACCTAAATGTAATAAAGCAAAAGAGTTACTTTGATCAGGCTGGGTCTCACAATCTGAACAGTGTACCAGACTCTTGAAAAAGTTCATTTATTAACTGAGCAGTGTGAGCACTATGAATTCCCCATGGTTGAGTTTCATGTCAGTCTGCTAACCAACAAAAGAATGGAATGATATGTTCACAGGGCATATGCAGTTGTCTTATACATTGCATAAATGGATCATAGATTCATTTAACCCAGTATTGTCTACTCTGGCTGGTAGAAGGTCTCTGTTGGAGACTTTTAACAACCTGATCATTTAACTGGAACTGCAAGAGATGGAACCTTCTACATGTAAGGCATATGGTCTGCCACTGAGCTACGCTTCCCCCGCCCACCATCATCACCACCACTGGGAATGGACATCTGATGTGGGAAAGTCCAGATGAGCACTATTGTATGTGAAATGTATAAATCCAGAATTTGGGAAAGATAATTTTTAGGATGGTCTCCTAGTTCTTCTAGCAAGCATGGCTGGGGAACTATAGGATTAATTTCCAAACTATGGAGAAATTTGATTTCTGTTTCTAAATGCCAACACAGAGAGAGAGAGAGCAACCTGCCACTCTTCCCAGAAATGTTAGCTACTTCTAGCTGCACTTTCCTATCTTTGTCCTTGCCTTTGCCCATTCATCCACCTGCCAACAACTCTCTTCTCACCTGTCATGCCCCCTACTCCTCTAGTAAATTAAGCTCTTCTAACAGGGAAGAAAAAACTATTATAAAGGAATAATGATAATGACAGACCACACAAGAAATACATATCACTTCTTCTCTCCTCCCTCTCTGTCTCCCCTCATTTTCCAGTCTCTCAGAAAGTGCAGCATTAATCACTGGGGCAGCAATGGAGAGATAAAGCACAATTGGAGTTTAGCCGTGCATTATGGTGTGTATATATATGTATGCTTGGGCAAAAGGGGAGGGGGAGCAGCAGAATAATCTGTCATTTTATATATTTATACTGCTGGGGTCGGTCAGGACTGGTTCGTCATTTTTACGTGCAGATTAAAATCATGCACATCCTTCCACCCTCATCAGAGGTCACCTTTCAGCAAAGGGGAAAAATACTGTGACAAGTTAAATTTTTACCATTTTTTAAATCAACTGTGCCATGAGGTTATGAGGCATGGTATGTACCCAAAGAGGAAAAGAACCAGCCCTGCAATTTCTCCTGGTTCAGTATATCTATAGCCAGGTCACAACAGATTGTTAGAATGGGTTTCCTTAATGTTTCATGCTCTTTCCAAGGGCTCTTTTATGCTACCCAGTCATAGCACTATGATTCCACTTAAAACTGTTGCAGCTCCATCCTATGGAATCATGGGATTTATAGCTGAGTGGGATATCTGCGCTCCCTCATTGAGAGTTCAAAATACCCCACCTGAACTGCAAATCTAAGGATTCAATACAATGTTGCCATGGAAGTGAAATTGTAATACTGTACTGTAATTCTGTAATGAGAGGGCCCCAAGAGAAGGGTTGCAAAATAGACTGTTGCAAGACAGGGATGGCTCCAGACATTTAGGATGGGGAATCTCAGGCTCTTGGGACTTCATCAGACAGCCATCCCCTCTTCCCACTGTTTGGCTGTTTCCCAGCTTTTGTACACCCACCCCTCAATCCTATAAGGTTGAATGCCTCTCCTAAGTCTTAGCTACTACTAGTAAGCACCTTCAACTAAAATGCACAGCTATTTTAGGGGCCACCCTTTTAACTTTGCTTCTGCCTGCCATTGCAATTCCCTGAGAATTGCTCTGAAACTGAATTTGGCCCTTCAGATGAAAAAGCTTTCCTTGTGAAAAATCTCTTGACTAATTGTCAGTGTACTATCATTTAACAATGCTCCCAAACCTGCCATCTGGAGTGATTTGCCGCATCCTGTCTAATGGCAGGGATAGCCACTAAAATAAAGTGTCAGACACTGCACTTGGATGTGTCTGCTTCCTTGTGGTTCCCATTCAGGATTTAGCCTGATCTACACTGGATCTATAATTCTTCTGGCTTCTGCTGTAGAATTCCCTGGAGAGTGTGCAGATGTTCCTTCTCACTTTGTGCTACTTCCCAGCATTAACAGTATGCTCTGTTTGATGCTGTGTGAAAATCTTTTGATTCCCATGGGCATTTAAAAACTGTTTTTAGTATTTTTAGGTTCAGCAATGTGTTACCTTGCTGTCGTTTTTATTTTGGTTCCACATATTGTGCTGTTTTTATTCTTTGCAGCTGGTTTCATCTTGCCTTTATTAACCACCCCCTTTCCTAATTGCTTTATGATTTGTATTTTATATTTTAATGCATTGTATATGTCCTAGAAACTGATCAGAAACTTGAAAAGTATCCACATTTGTCAGGGACAGTCCCAATTAATTCTCTGTTGTCTCATTTTCTCAGCTGCTTTTAAAATGTCTGTTTTCCCCCTCCTCCACTCACCTTTGCCTTTATTCCTCGGATACTTCAGTTTCTGAAAACTGAATTCAAAGTGCTAAAGTGGTTTGATTTCAATTAACTTAGCAAGAAGGGAGAGGAGAGGAAATTCCAGAATCTTCTCCTTCCCAGTAGGCTCAGGCTAAAGCAAACTGCTGCAGTCTCTCCTAACTTGTGTGTTTTTTCTCATTTTTTGCCATTGTTACCTTACTGATGTTGCTTGGCCTTATGGTTTTCATTTGTGAAATTATGAAGAGTATGCAGTACAACTTGTTCAGCTTCCCATTTTTAATCTTAGTTGTAGATCACACTTTCCAAGTTACAAACTGATTTGCCTCTGCACAGCTCTCTCTTTGCCTGCTTGATCTTGCTATTCATCTGATACAGTCCAGTTTCTGTTCCTGGCTTGCCCTACAGACAGGGACCCAAATCCAACACAGCAGATGGGCATGAGATTTAATACTTTTAGCTTGATGTGCTGCATTGCAGCCTGTGCCTTTTAATTATTGACCCATGAAGGTCTCCTGCCCAGGGCTAGATTAAGACATGTGGAGGTATGAAACGATGCCAACTGTAAGAGGCCTCACAGCATTACCAAGCGTTACCATTACTGAAAAGGGGTATTTCCATAAAAATTATGAAAAATCTAAAATTTACTTCTGTTTTATAATCAGCATGTTTCTAAATACACACACACTGGGTGGGTGGGTGGGGGGATGTTCCACATTATCTGGGCCAATAGACAGTGGATTATGTAGCTTGTAGGTAGATCCAGCACTAATCCTCCTGCCTACTGTAATGTCATTTTCTTTGAAATAGTGAGCACAGGGAGGGTATCATGTAGTCAACATCCCTGGACCATCACACACTTTTTTTCTTCTTCCTCCAACTAGGCTCCTAAATGTATTTCAGTAACCACCTGTATTTAAAGGCTACCTTAGCCTTCCTGTGAGACTTGTTTCTGAACTTGGGGAGGATCACATTGTCTTATGGGATCATTTCATAAGCATTCATCTTCTGGACTGAATCCATATAAATCTTTATTCTAAAGTTACTGCATTCCTTCGTAATGAACTGTGCATGTAAGAGGGTAAATGTGCTCAGTGTACCAGCTTGATGGTCCCAGCTGTCAATCAGTTCTTATCAAGCAGCTTGTACCAAATCCAAGAGCTTGCAGTGACAGATGTAGCTCCCATTTTAGTGACAGCTCACAGACAAAGAATGTGGTAGGTATTTCTTTTCTTTCCCCTCCTTTCTATTAGCTACACAGTACTGTTTTGTACTGAAGAAAACCCAAGGTGTTAATTAGATGGTTTCAAGAAATAGGGTTGTCATAACAGCTGGGAAGTGTTTCTAATTTCTACATTCTCATCCAAACACGAGCCAAGAAAAGTAAGGCATACATTCCCCACCTCTCAATGAGCATTGTCAAAAACAAAATGAAAATATCTCACGTTGGAAGTCTTTTGGCAATGCCTGCAACTCCCAATCATTTCCCTGCAGGGTATAAATAGCAAGCAAAGCAGACATGGTTTAAAGAAAAAGAAGAAAGCAAACCAAATCTGCATTTCTGAGCCAACAATTCTTCTATGTTTATTCCTAAGCAGCCATTTGCTCTACACTGTGTCTTGCAGTGAATGTTATCATTTTGAGAATGCAGCCATTCTACAAATTAGGAATGTGAAGACCTGTCAGTTCTGGTTCCATTGGGTTTCTGAGAATCCCACCAGCATTCTCATCTTGTCCAAGATTTTGTGTTGGGTTGTAAAACTATTTTTCCTTCCTGTGTGTATTTTGGAATGAACCTTTCCTGGATCTACACTTTAGGGGAAGTGTGACCCCATCCAGGACCGGGTGACATATCTCCACACCCAGATTTGGGGGTCCCTACAGTGAGTACCTCCATTTTATCTGGATTCAGATTTAGTCTTTTTCCTCATTCAGTCCATTACCACCTTAAGACATTCATTCAGAGGAGAGATGCCATCCTTAGATACTGCAGCAGTTTGGGATGTGGAGAGAGATATCTAGGTGTCATCATACTGATAACATCCCACCCTATGTCTCTGGATGATCTCTCCTAGTGGCTTCATATGAATATTAAATAGCACTGGAAACAGAGTTGTGACCTGAGGGACACCAGATTTAAGCTCCCTCTTAGAGGAGCAAATGTCTCCAAGCATCACCATCTGGAATTTGCCTGAGGGATAGGATCAGAACCACTGCAATGCAGTGTCCGCAATTCCCAACTCTAAACTAAAACATGTTTGTGTGCATTTTAGAGTCCAAGAACATCACCACCTCCACTACCACACAGAGAAGAGAGAGTCCTTTATGCCAGCTGTTGCTAGCTGCTGCTTTTGTCTCCTTCAAGCTGTTGCCTACCTATCATACTCCACTACCTGGAGGATCAGGCCCCAGATACTAAGTCAGCAGCTGACTAATCAGCCAGACTTACAAGGATGCCCTTCCTGCAAATGAATATAAGTTGCCTGCCTGGGATGATGAGTGTATATAACTTGGAAAAAAGAAAAGAAAAATCTGATGCTTGTGATTTCCACTCAAATGACCGGAAAAGAAAAAAAAAATATGTACACTGTCACTTATACTCTCATGGATAAATTCATTTTTAAAAAATGATTAATACAAATTTCTTTTCCCTCCATACCAGAAATACAGACATTATTTCTGCAGAGCAAATAATCAAGTTTCTTATGTTTAATTATGTTACATCAGTATATTTAATGATCCTATCAACTATATTTTGGAGGGAAAAATATCTCTCAAATGGTATCCATATATGAATTAACTCTATTTTCTAACAGTATAATGTATTAAATAAACATTTATTCCAGCAGAACCCCATCACATACTCCAAACTGATTTTTCCTTGACATTGTTAATTGATTTATTGACGAATTATTTTATTTATTTTATGATGCTGTGCTAAGTCAGATGTTGCTATTTATTGCCTATTTTTGTTTTGCTGCTAATATTTTATTATCATTAATTATTACTGCTGGATTTTCAAGTTCTTTTGCATTTGTTTTTGAAGTCTCAAGATTTTGGGGTGGGGGGAGGCTTTCACAGTTTTTTGCTATTTTATAGTTATATAATGGCAGCTGCCAAGTGTGAGCTTGATCCTAAAAAGTGGCCTAAGATATTTTAACTATATAAATATGAAATGGGTTCATTTTGATCTCTGCAATACAGGTTGAATCTCTCTTATCCAAAATGCTTGGTATTAGAAGTATTTTGGATTTTGGATATTTTACGATTTTGGAATACTTGTACTTTTATATATGTATATAACGAGATAACTTAGAGATGAGACCCCAGTCTAAAAACAAAATTTATTTATGTTCCATATACACTTTATACACATAGCCTGAAGATAATTTTATACAATATTTCAAATAATTATGTGCATCAAACTAAGCTTTTATACACTGAACCATCAGAAAGCAAAAGTGTCAGTATCTCAGATACCTATAAAAAAAGTTTTGGTGTTTAGAGTCTTTCAGCTTTTGGAATTCTGGAAGACTCAACCTGTATAAGGTTTGCTCTTCTCATGGAGGTAGCATTATGGGTAGATAGGAACTGATACTACTTCAGAAAGTGGTCCCATTAAATGCCTTATATAAATTCTTTATTCCTTCCATTACAATTCTTCACTTGTGTTTTTCAAGCACAAACTCCAAATCCACATTAAAGTGTTGCTTTATTCAGAGATGAGTAAACTGTGGCCAACAAGCCACATATACTCTCAATGCCATTTTTCATTTTCAAAACAGTTGTTTCAAAATTGGAAATGGTTTTATAGCCACTTCCCTTTGAGAACAGCACGTTTAAATTAAACAAATATTGTGAGAAGAGATCATGTGCACCCTACCCTGAGGGTTCCTGAGGTGCTCCATGGACCCACTGACAAAACGTTTGCTTTAAGCGAAATTCAGGTGCAATTCAAATCAAATTCAAGAGGTGCAGGACTGATGAGTAGCTGAGGGAACCCAAACCAGAGCATGCACAACAAAACAAAAATTGAACAATGATCAATCCCTACACATTTAATTTCCAAAAGTTGCATTTCCAAGCTACTTCCAAATTTTCCGTAGCATTCCAGTTTAGATGGACTCTTGTTCAAAATTATTATGGATGTTATTGCATATACATGGGATTACACATGGTAAAGCTCACCTCCTTCCATATGAGTCTGTCTAGAATTTGAGACCTTTAATGGAGGCACTGTTGTTTATTCCACAATTCCCAAAAGCTAGACTGATGTAGACACATGAGAGGGCTTTCTCTGTAGTGACACTCTGCTGTGGAAGATTTTCAAAATGGAGGTCAGTCTGAATCCATTTCTCCCTAGATTATGGCAGGCAACTAAGAATGTGTTGTTTCCTCTGGCCTTTGGACCTTAAAACTAGGGGTGGTTTCTCTGGCTTTTTAATTGTATATGATTTTTAAAACTATTAAAAATATTAGTCTTTTTTTAAAATAATGTTTTATCTGTCTATATTCAATATTTTCAACAATGTTTTTTTTCATCCATTGTATATTACTTTGGGGGGCCCAACAGAACAAGAGATGATAAAGAAATATTTAAATAAATAAATAATGTTACCACCTGAGATTGCTTGCTATGATGCTTGTTCCAAATATGGCAATCCAGGACTGAAGTACAGCACTTTGCCCTATGTCACACAATGAGCTGAACCACTTAACAAGCTCAAACTGAATATTCTATCCACTAAACCACACAGATTTTCAACCCCAACCTTATCTTACACTTGCACATGTTTTGCCATTTGACTATTGTCTCCAGCACACAGTAGTTATCAGAGGTATTATGACCTGAAGAGGCTGCTCTTCAGTGAGGAGTGGTATCAGAGATTGTCCTAGTTGGGCAACTAATGAGATCCATGATAAAATAGAAAGTCTAGTTTCAGCCCCTGGTTCACAAGTCTATTTCATTCACAGTGATTGTCTGTTTGCCTGCCATCTGTGAGCAAGCACAAGGAGACCGTACTGAGAAAAAGAACACACACTTCTCTCTCTCTCCTCTTCCTCCTTTCTCATACAAAAGAAAGTACAAAACACTCATGGTGCATCAGATCAAAAGTCTATCTAGTCAAACAGTGCTTTGCTATAGTTGCTTACAGAAATTGTACTTTCAGGATATGAGTGCAAAAGAAATTATATACATGTAGTGGAATCTCTTTTCCAGCAATGGATTCAAACTACAAGAAAATAGATTCCACCTAAGCAGCAGGAAGAATTTCCTGATGGTAAGAGCTGTTTGACAGTGGAATACACTGCCTCAGGGTGTAGTAGAGTTTCCTTCTTTGGAAGTTTTTAAACAGAGACTGGGGGGCTGGCCATCTGTCAGTAGTGCTTTGATTATGTCTTCTGTATGGCAGGGGATTGGACTGGATGGATCTTGTGGTCTCTTCCAACTTTATGATTTTATGATTCTATATTGCCTCTGATACTGGAAGTGATATAGTAATTTTGAGTGTATAAGCTATGCTAGTAGTAAAATGGATAAATGTTACAACTCATCCCATGGAATCTAAGGAATCTGGTAGAGAGCGGTCAGATATAGAAAGATCTCTGGTTCCAGATGATGGCTTTCCACCTACCTGCTGGAGTCTGAGTCAATGCAACTGATGAGGAACTTCAGCAGAATAAGACCACACCCACCACCAGCTTAGATGCATTTGAGGACACTAGTGTATATAATTGACTATAAGTCAACCTTATGTATAAGTCAAGGACAGGTTTTGAGGCCAAAATTTGGGATTTTGATGGGACCCATGGATAAGTAGAGGGTAAAATTTAGAGGCATGTAACAAAGGATGTAAAGGATGATGCAAAGGAAAACAATGTCAAGTAACATACACATTCCAGCATACATTAACTGTTTGTGCTCATACTAAAGGCTGTATGGATGAGATAATAGAGGGAAGTCAGTGCTTCCAGGGCAGAGTATGGTGTTTCTTTTCCTTTTGTAAATAAGCATTAAAGTATAGTACTTATATTGACCCATGGATAAGTCGACACAGGCTTTTGGGGTCAATTTTTTGACTAAAATTTCTAGTCTTATAAATGAGTATATACAGCAGCTCAATACCTCCTTCATTTGTAGAATGTCATTAGGACAAGGAACAGTAATAAAAAAGCCAACACCTCTTAAATAAAAAATACTGCACAATCAAATACCTGGTATCTCAGGGTCAAGCAGCTCCTGGGAGCTTTTGTTGTTCAGAACTGTTAGTTCTACATGGCTCCTATGTACTTCCTACTTGTGGCCTTATTTGGCTTCTTGACTAGCTTAAAATGTATGCCTCTTTGTTTTTCCCTTGTGATTTCTGTTTCCATGACTGCTGGCTTTTCCTGATGGATTTTGGAATGGCTGAGACGTTGCTACTGTACCTCCCTTCAACCATGGTAACCTCCCTTGATTACCTGTGTATGATGTGGACTGTGTATGAAGTGGACTATAACTGCTTCTCATTACTATTGCCTGTCTCTCTAGGCACTTGTGGCCTGTAGGCACAAGATAACTGGTCCCAAAATCATGTATTGTGATAATGGCAGCAAGGGAAGAGGAGTGTCTCTTGACTGACAACTCTTTGCCTAATCACCACTCTAAAACAAAACTACTGAAACCAGCACTGGCATTTGTGCTTCATTTCTAGAAAAAGAGATACCTGAGCAAAAATGTGCTACAGACATTACTCTCCAAATGGGAAACCAGTCTGTATAAATCCTGAATATTTGGCTTCCCTGATGTTGTTGCACTCCTCTCCAATGATCTGTTTCCACTGGTTGCTTGGCTAGGAAAATTGGAAACAGTAGTTCAACACTGCTTGTAGTGTCACATTCCCCACTTTTGCTCTAACCCACAGCATGTGGATGGCTAAGTCACATCCCCAAGGGAATTCTTCCCTTTTTAAAACTTTGTTCCACTTTGAACCTTGGGACAAATTAAGTTCCTCCCAATTAGTGTTAAACTCTGACTAAACAGTAACTCAATACATCAACAGTTAAGTAAGTGCTACTAATTCAATGAGTCTACTCTAGTTGAGACTAAAGATAGGATTCAAGACAGAATTTGCCTTTTTAATTGCTAGTGCCAGGCAGCTAAAGATTATGAAACCTTTCTTCAGATTGTCTACACTTTAGGGCTTTTTAAAGCATATATTTGTTTCTTTTATCCATGACTTCTGAAAACAATGTTTTTCTGCAAATCTATTTTCTAGCAGGCATTTCTCCCCAAAGTGGTAAATTTTAACAGACTGTTCTAGAATACTAGAGGATGTTTAAACTTGTAATTGCATTTGGAAAGCAAACTGGCTCCGGAAAACTGCCATACGCTCGTCAAAAGAACTTGCATTTCAAATAGTGATTACTCACAACTAACAGCTTTGAGACTAACTTGCAGATCATAATTTATTTAAGTCTTTTCTCTCACAACACAGATTATCAAATATTTTCAAATAACCATATATCTGACATCATTTATTACATAAATAATACCATCTGCATTTGTCCAGTGCCCATAACACCCACCCACTCACTCTCATTCATTCACAGTTACCACATTGTGACTAAGTTGTGATAAAATATGACAGATTTCACTGAAAAAGCAGACATCAAAGACACAAAAGAGGAGCAGAGGACAGGATTTAGTTGCCATCAGTCATTTGGAGTGCATGCTTTGGTTTTCCTGGTTGAAACCAAGAGGAGTTACACATGATTGGGTCCCAAGTACCACCTCTGTCATCTCTAGTGAGAACAAGTTGGGGAAAGTGCACCTCACGTTACTTGTACAATTGTTCTTATGCCTTCACAAGGATCCTCACCATTTTAATGATTTTGTGGGGTTCCCAACTTTTTTCAATCCCAAATCTCCAATAATACACCCTCTCTCTCTATCTCTTTGGAAGGGGGAGGGGTTACTATTGTTATTTTGTTGAATTTTCAGGCATGGCTTCAAATACAGTAAAAAAGCAAATGGTGCTCTTTGTTGGTGTTGTGAGCAAGTTGTTTCTGATGTATGGCAACCATAAGGCAAACCTATCATGAGGTTTTCTTGGCTAGATTTCTTCAGTGGGGGGTTGCCTTTGCCTACATCTGAGGCTGAGAGCATGTGACTTGCCCAAGGTCACCCAGTGGGTTGCTGAGTGGTGATTCATCCTGTGGTCTAAAAAAAAATCATAGTCCAACACTCAAATCACTACACCATGCTAGCTCACTATTTATCATTTGGGGGAGCCCATTGGAGGAACAATGAGATATAAACATAAATCTCATAATCATCTTCTTTTTCATGATCTTCCAAGTTTTATTGCTTATGTCAAGGGTCTGCACTTCTACCAGGAACACTTGCTGACACTGAGTGCCATTGCACCTTGGAAAAAGGGAGCAGAAGCCTGCTTTATGGCAGGAGCCTTGCTGTTCCCTGAAGGAAAAATATGCTGCCACCACTGAGACAACTAGAGATGCTGAAGCACCTTCCTCCTCTACAGTCTATATTCAAATGAAAAGCTGCATCATCAAATTAGTCACCCACAAAATAACTTTTTGAAGCGTCTGGCTTGATGAATGGAGGATTAGTGAACATTTCACAATGCACTTTCCAAGTGGTCAGGCAAGAGTGTACATTTTTTCAAAACATTACAAGCCAATTTAGAAGATTAGAAAATTAGAAACATTAGAAGATTTCCTTCATTGTATGCAGGAGATAGCTCAATTAATGGCTCAAATAAGATTTTCCAGTAAAGAAAGCCTTGCCTTATCATAACTGCATTGAAGCAATGTACATGCATACCTCAGTTAACAAGGCAGATAGGGAAGATGATTTTTACAAAGCCTTTTTATACCTGCCCAGCCTCCTGTTTTCTCCTCATCCTCTCTTTTGCAGCATTTTTAAAAGCACCACCAGCACTGGGATGATGGTCAAGGAAGTCTGGAAGAATACAGACTTTAAGTGTCAAGCTGCAGTGACATGTCTGATGCAAACAATGCAACAGAATCATAGAATCATAGAGCTGAAAGAGACCACGAGGGCCATCCAGTCCAACCCCCTGACATGCAGAAACTCACAATCAAAGCATGGAGCTGCTCTAGATTCCCCTGTTACCTCCACATTCTGTAGTAATGCTGCAGCTATCTAGACAAGCATTCCCACTGTGTCACTCAACACTGCTGTTACTTTCACAAATCACTCCATTTTAGGTTAGGAATGAAGCACACAGAATTGATCTCATAGTTGGACACCTTGTTGTGACCTTAGAAAGAATGACTCACACCAGCACCAGTGGTGATGGGTGACATAACAGAGCCAGGAGTATAGACAGCTAATTGCTACCCCAAGATCAGGCAGCCAATCACCCCTCATGTGTGACATCAACTCAGTATTAAAAGGACACTGAGGTGAGTGACCTGGAAAGGTGACCCCAAGGCAGAAATGTGGCCATAACATATTTGGAAATCTGGTTGACTCTAGCAAGGGAGTATGCAAAGGCACCCACCACAATAAGATCACCCAAGGCATCAGCATAATCCCTTTTGTCTACGGAGGGTGATGATGGAATTCTAAACAAAGAAGATGACTGTGCATACACAGACATAGGAAACGACTTTAGAAGTAGAAGATTCCCATTGTCAGAAAAATTCATGCCAGTTGTCAAACATTTACTCCAACTCTTGACCATTCCTTTGTCCTGACAAACCATTTAGCAGTGAGTTAGTCCATTCATTCTGTGACTACTACCCCAGGATAGAATTTTGATTATATATACCACCACCTAGACAATAGCAATTTGGCCTAGTTTGGGCCTGGGTAGACACTGTTTGTTCCACTAGACTCCACCCCACTTGGCAAGGTAGCTCTGGGTGCCCATCGATTGGAACCACACATCAGGATCATTACCATATTACCATTAATGAAGCCTCCATTTTTACCACCCTCCCTCCCACCTTTGCTTCATTATTTCTTGTACGTGTGCATGAGGGTGTGCTTGTGTGCTTATTACTTATTTTCTTAATAAAATTATAAAACCTATTTGGAATTGCCTCTGGAGTTCTGTGTGATTTGGAACCAATGCACACAGTGTTGATCCCAAGGGTGACTGTTACCCCAGCCAAGGTATTTTATTTGAGCTATTAAAATTCCCCTAAACATATTAATTTGTGGGTGTCTTCCTGGGACCCCAGCATTTTCAGTGACATACCCAGAATCACTGTGCTGGGCCCTGGGTTTTCCTACAAAATCCAGAACAAAAGGTAATTTTTTAAAAATCAGCTTACAGAAGGATTCGGTGTGGAACCAGCCTTACATTAAGGAGCCAATCTGCACTCAATTGGGAATTTGGTCCTGTGTGAGACCATTTTATTTGGACTGTGTAGACAGACCCTTAAAATAGTTTCCAGAAGGTTCAAAATATTTTTGTTTACTTATGCAAGGCTTATCTTACTTGATTGATTTTGCAGGTGCATATTGCCAGTAGTAAATAAAATGTCTGCTGAAACCTGCTGGTTTTTTTTAGGGGTCTAAGAATCTATTGCTATTTTTTCCCATTGCATTTCTGTCTCTGGCATCAAATTTTCTGTTACAGAAAAAAGCTGTTTGAAAAAGTCCTGAAATTCACACACACATGCATGTGCACGTGCACACACACACACACACACACACACATACAATATCAAAAAAATGGCCCAGAAGTAACTAGCAGAATTTCTTTCATTTTCACATGCCAGAGTATGCAGGAAGATTTACAACCCTACTCTTATTTACTTGCCTTTAGAGTATGTTTGTATTCAAATACTGCAATCATAGGTACAAAAAATACTTCAGAAACAACCCAGTTTGAGACTGCTTTAACTGCCCTTGCTCAGTGCTAGGGAATTCTGGGAACTGTAGCTTTGTGTCCCAGCAGACTGGAGGAGGGCAAACGTTGTCCTCATCTTCAAAAAGGGGGGAAAAGAGGATCCCAACAATCATTGTCCAGTTAGACTGACATCAATACCAGGAAAGATTCTGGAGCAGATCATTAAACAGAGAGTCTGTGAATATCTGGAAGATAATTCCATAATCACAAAAAGCCAACATGGGTTTCAGAGAAACAAGTCATGCCAGACAAATCTGATCTCTTTTTTTGATAAAATTACCAGTTTGGTAGATGAAGGGAATGCTGTGGATATAGTATATCTTGATTTCAGTAAGGCCTTTGACAAGGTTCCCCATGACATTCTTGCAAACAAGCTTGTAAAATGTGGACTAGACAAAGTAACCGTTACATGGATTTGTAACTGGTTGACTGGCCGAACCCAAAGGGTGCTCAACAATGGTTCCTTTTCATCCTGGAGAGAAGTGACAAGTGGGGTCCCACAGGGTTCTGTCCTGGGCCCAGTGCTATTCAATATCTTTATTAATGACCTGGATGACAGTATTGAGAGCCTAGTTATCAAATTTGCAGATGACACCAAATTCGGAAGAGTAGCTAATACCCCAGAGGACAGGATCAAAATTCAAAATGACCTGAATAGACTAGAAAGCTGGGCCAAAGCTACCAAAATGAAATTCAACACAGAGAAATGTAAGGTCCTGCACTCAGGGTGGAAAAATGAAATGCACAAATATAGGATGGGGGACACCTGGCTGAATGAGACCACATGTGAAAGGGATCTTGGAGTCCAAGTAGACCACAAGTTGAACATGAGTCAACAGTGCGATGCAGCAGCTAAAAAGGCCAATCAATTTTAAGTTGCATCAATAGAAGTATAGTGTCTAGATCAAGGGAAGTAATAGTGCCAGTCTATTCTGCTTTGGTCAGGCCCCACCTGGAATACTGTGTCCAGTTCTGGGCAACACAATTCAAAAAGGATGTGGAGAAACTGGAGCGGGTCCAAAGGAGGGCAACCAAGATGGTGAGGGGTCTTGGAAACCATGCCCTATGAAGAAAGACTTAGGGAGCTGGGAATGTTTAGCCTGGAGAAAGAAGGTTAAGAGGTGATATGATAGCCATGTTTAAATATTTGAAGGGATGTCACATTGAGGAGGGAGCAAGCTTGTTTTCTGCTGCTCCAGAGAACAGGACTCGGAACAATGGATGCGTACTGCAGGAAAAGAGATTCCACCTCAACATTAGGAAGAACTTCCTGACAGTAAGGGCTGTTTGACAGTGGAACACATTCCCTCGGAGTGTAGTGGAGTCACCTTCCTTGGGGGTTTTTAAGCAGAGGCTGGATGGCCATCTGTCGGGTATGCTTTGACTGGGAGTTCCTGCATGGCAGGGGGTTGGACTGGATGGCCCTTGTGGTCTCTTCCAACTCTATGATTCTATGATTCTATGATTTCACCTTCTCTGTCAGAGAGCTCTGATAGTGGAATAAACTACAATTCTCAGGATTCCCTAGCATTGAGCCAGGGCAATTATAGTGGTCTCAAACTGGATTATTTCTGCAGTGTGTTTTGGACCACAGTTTCCAGTGTGGTATAGTAGTTTGAAGGTTGGACTAGGACTTCAGAAGACCAGGACTGAAATCCCCACTCAGCCATGGAAACCCCCTTGGTGATTCTGGGCAAATCACAGTTGCTCAGATTTAGAGAAAGGCAATGGCAATCTCCCTTTGAAGAATTCTTGCCAAGAACACCTGATTATAGGTTCATTTTAGTTGTGTGGTTGTGAATGACTATGGCAAAGAAACTTATTTAGAGGCATACAACAGCAGCTACTGCAACAATCACAACCATAGCTAGAACATTTTCACAGTGTGAAAGATTCATTCAGCCTAGAAGCACTTAAAGGTGGCTTTAAACAATAGTTAAAGCATAACCCAGCATGAAATAATAACCTAATCATATACAGTGGTCCCCCGGGATACAAAGCCCCCGGGGAACGAAATCCCCGGGAGCCGAAAGAGCCGGGGACGAAAAAAGCCCCCGGGGTGCGAATAAAACCCCGGGATCCGAAGAAGAAAAACCGCGCAGCCCCTTTAAATTGGCCGCGCGGTCCATCAAAGAATGCGGTCCCCCGGGAAATGAAGATTTCCGGGTTACGAAAGGTAATCCGGAACGGATTACCTTCGTAACCCGGGGGACCACTGTAAAGGGATCAATAAGATCCAGTGTGGTGTGGTGGTTTAAGGACTGAACTAGGGCTCTGCAGAATAGGGTTTAAATTCCAGTTTGGCATGTAAACACACTGGGTGACCATGGGCAAGTCACACTTTTGTAGTCTCAGAAGATGGCAATGATAAACCTGCTCTGAAGAAACTTGCCAAGAAAAACCCATGATAGGTTCACCTCAGGGTTACTATAAGTTGGAAATGACTTGAAGACACACAACAACAACAAATTTCCTAGCTCCCCCTCCCCCCCCCCAAAAAATATGTAACTACAATCAATCACAGAGCTAGGTATAATTTTAGCTGAACTATCTTTCAGTATTTTAAAGCTTAGTCATTCATCTTCTAGATTCTATTGAAGGGATGAATAAAACATTTGGATCCAAAAATCCATAAGCAGGTAGAGAAAATGTATTTCATAGAATCAGAGAATCACAGAGTTGGAAAAGACCACAAGGGCTATGTCATCCAACCCCCTGATATGCAGAAACACAGTATCAAAGCATCCCCAACAGGCCATCCAGCTTCTGTTTAAAAACCTCCAAAGAAGGAGATACGACCACTCTGTGTGGCAGTTTATTCCACTTCCAAACAGTTCCTATCTTTAGAAAGCAATTCCTAATGCTGAAGTAGAATCTCTTTTCTTATAGCTTGAATCCATTAATCTGTGTCCTAGTTTCTGGAGCATCAGAAAACAAGCTTGCTCCATCAATGACATTCCTGCAAATATTTAAACATGGCTATCATGTCACCCCTTAACCTTCTTTTCTTCATTGAAAACATACCCAGCTCCCTAAGCCACTCCTCATAGGCTATGGTTTCCAGACTTTTCGTCATTTTTATTGCCCTCTTCATGACAGATTCCATCTTGTCAACATCCTTCTTGAATTGTGGTGCCCAGAATTGCACACAATATTCCACGTAAGGTCTGACCAAAACAAAATAGATTTGTGCTATTACTTCCCTTGATGTAGACAATATACTTCTGTTGTTCCAATGTAGAATTGCATTGGCTTTTTTAGCTGCCACATCACTTTACTGACATGTTCATCCTGTCATCTATTAATACTTCTAGACCCCTTTTACGTGTACTGGCATCAAGCCAGGCTCCCCCTCCCCCCACCCTACATCTGTGAATTACATTTTTACTGGCCAAGTTTAGTATCCTACATTTCTCTCTGTTGAAATGCCACCAATCTAATGTGGTGTCATCAGCACATTTCATAAGCACACCCCCTATTCCTTCATCCAATTCATTGATAAAGATGTAGAATAGCTCTAGGCCCAGGACAGAACCCTCTGGCACCCTGCTATCCACTTTTATCCAGGATGAGGAGGAGGTATTGGTGAACAGCCTTTGGGTTCAGTTGGTCAACCAATTACACATCCACCTAAAAGTTTCATTGTCTAGTCCACATTTTACTAACATTTTCGCAATAATACAATGGGGGCTTTATCAATGGCCTTATTAAAATCAAGATACATTACATGAACAGCATTCCTTTCATCTACAAAGCTTGTGACTCCATCAAAGAAAGAAATAAGATTAGTTTGGCATGACTTGTTTTTGAGAAACTCATGCTGATTTTTAGTAACAGACTGCCTGCTTAATTGTTTGCACCTTAGGATAGTAATTGTTTAGGTACCCTTTTTTGAAGATGGGGACAGTATTTATCCTCCTTCAGTTTGCTGGGACCTCTCCTGTTCTCCAGGAATTCTCAAAGATTTTAAATGCATGTTAACTGCTGCTTTGAAAGTGCCTTTTAAATACAGTGGCTCTGAGATGACATTTGTCAGCTCTTTTAATACCTTGGATGTATTTCATCTGGCCCTGGAGATATGAATTTGTTTAAAGTAGCCAGGTATTCCTGTACCATCTCTTTACCTATTCTGTGCTGCATTTCCCCTACTTCATCATGTGCTCCATTTTCTCCAGGTTGAGCACTGTCCTCATTTTCAGAGAAGACTGAGGAAAAGAAGGTGTTGAATAGTTCTGCCTTTTCTCTTTTCCCCATTAGCATTTCCCATGAAGTGGCTCTAAATACTCTATTAGTATACCTGGCCATGGGATTGTCACCAGTATTTCCCTAAATTTACTGAAATCAGCATTACAGTGAACGCCAAATGTAAAAAAAGTTGTGTGTTGCAATATAAGAAATTGTAGAAAAAATGCAACATTATATAGATATAGATTGTAGTGTTTAAACTCTAGTGTTCCATTAAATAGTCTTGAGTGTGAGTTTGTCTTACACAAAAGCTTCTACAAATGGAGAAATGTCTCTTCATTTTTCTTATGCAACATTTTGGATAAGACAAACATAGTCCTTCGCTGGGCTGTCGAGGCTTTCCAACTTGGTGCCTGTTGCCCTTCAGATCTTCCAGACTACAATGCTCATGAGCCCCAGGTAGCACAGCCAATTATCATGGATTATGGGGATTGTGGTCCAACACGTGTGAAAGCACCAGATTTTCTAGTCCTGCAGCAGTGGAATGGCATCTTTCAATCCAACCATATATCCTTTTTATTTGTCTGGTAAAATTTATTAGAAGAACATCAGTACCAGAGGCATGGCTGTGCTGGATTGTGTGGGTGGAAGTGCTGTTTCTTCATTTGCCCAGACATTATAAAGTGAGATGACTCTGTTTATTTCATTGTTTTTGTTGCTTTTTTTTTTGTCTTGATGTCATAATTGAAGTTTTATTGCTTTAATTTTGCTTTAATTATATTTGTACATTTGCCTTTTATCTCTATGGATGAAGCCTGATTTTAACATGTTCCAATGAATTTATAAATAGAATAGAATAGTATAGAATAGAAGTCATGGCTTGATGGTAAGTGAGGGGGGAATGTCTGGTTATTACTGCAGGGTGTTGTCTGATGATAGCAGAGGCATGTGGTGGGGTTGTACAGTGTGACATAACATTCTGAAATGACTGTCATGCTTTTGCATCACTGAATTTATTGGACTGGATCCCAGGCAGGATGGTAGCAAAGAAAATTTAGATCCTACACACTTGCACTCTTTACCAATGAATTCCCTACTGAGGTGTCATTTTTGTAGATTTTATTACTGAAGGCGAAAAAGAGTTATTATTGTACATATAGAAAATTTGTCAAAAAATTTGTCAAAAAAATTGACCAGTAACACTTGGGTGAGCTTATCTATGGGTCAATGTAAGTACTGTACTTTAATATAACCCTCCCCCCCCCCGAAACACGCCATTTTCTGAGTAGAGCAGGGCAAGATGAGAATATAGTCCATCCTACGAGCATCTAAAAGAGGCATCCCTTTATTCTCTCCACCACAACATTGCTTCTGATCTTTTTGAGAGCCTGGTGAGAAAATGGGAGTAGTGGCAGATCTTTGGTGCTTCATCTCCAAGGATTAATGAGAGAAATTGGTCTGTCAAGGGTTCAAATGAGACATTTGTGTATGTTTGTCAGATTTTCTGGATTAAAATTAAGCAAAATTATCACATTAAAGTTAATGGCTATAATTACTGCTTACATTGACACCATTTTCTTTGCTTTGCCTTTTCATCCATTATGACGTGTGTTCAGCCACCATCTACTATAGTTCCCTCCTCATACTTCCTTTAGTGAAGTGATACCCAAACTCTGATCCTCCAGGTGTTTTAGACTTCAACTCCCAGAAGCCTCAGCCATTTTGGCCAAAGTTCTGGGATTTGGCGATCCAAAGTCCATAACACCTGGAACAGAAGAGCTTGGGAGTCACTGCTTTTGCATGAGCACAAACAGTTATGCCTGCTTACAAATAATTTTTAAGTTCTTTGGTATCGTTTTCTTTGCTTTGTCCTGTTACATGCTCCTAGGTTTTTTCCCTTGACTTGGGTTATTTAAAAATAATAATTTTGGCCCTCAGACCTGCCCTCAACTTATACATAAGGTTGACATATAATTGAGTATATACAGTATACAGTATACCATTTTCTTTGTGATCAAGGGATTGAAAACTGTAGTTTTTTAGACTATACAGAGCAAAAAAACATTTTTTAAACATAAAAATGTATTTTCTATATAGAAAATAAATCCCCCCCACACAAATACAGCATGAAAATGTCACAGAATATGCTGATTTTTGCAGAAAAATCTTTTGTATAGAAATACATTTTCTGCTTGACTCAGGCTTGCATCCTTCCGAGGTCGCTAAAATGAGTACCCAGATTGTTGGGGGGCAAATAGCTTACAATTGTAAACCGCTTAGGCACTCCTTAAGGGTATGAAGCGGTATATAAATGAAGCTGGTTTTTTTGTTTTTGTTTTTTTTGTTTTTTGCAAATAAAATCTGTTTTCTGCACACACACAAAATTCATGTGCATATTTTGCACAAAGAAAGTGATGAACTGGGAATATTCTTATGTGTTTAAGATTCTCCTTATCAGTATTCTCTGACCCTTGAGAAATGTGGTTTTTTTTTAAAAAAAATATTATTAAAATATTTTTAAAAATTATTTCTATCTCATGCGTTAATCATTGATTTATCTTATTTGTCTAGTTATCACATATAGAACAGCCATCAATATATGTTCTCACTACTCACAGATTACATAAAAATGGAACAAAAACAAGATATATCTCCTTCATATCCTTGTTTCCCATATATCATACCTATCTAGAAAGGTTTTGCTTTTTAGACTGGTTGATTGAACATTGCACATGCAAACCCTAGTGTTAAACTGGCATTTAATTTTTTTTATTTTTATTTTTGGTGAAGGAAGTAATATTTAAGAGGAGAGCAGGTGAAAGAAGAAAATACAATCTTCTCTAACATGAATCGTCTTCTGTAGTAAGACGTGAAAGGTGAACCTCTCAAGCTCTTTCCAGGTCTTTTTCCCCCTTCTTTAATGCTTTTTAGTCAGAAGACAAAAATGTCACTGGAGACCAATAACAAGCAATGAGTAAATTAGAGGCCAATTTCCTTCTCCCAAAATTATTTTCTAAGACAGGGAAAAAGTAGCTTGGCAATTGCAGGAGGAAACAACTAGATCTTTCTTTGCCTGACAGTTAGGGGTAATTAGAGTGACAAGTCTTTGTGGGCTCCATCACAAACCATGTCTAGAAGAGAAGCCCTTCCAGAGCAATAACTTAGGAGGAGGTATTGATCAAACCCCTATGGCTTACAACCTAAAAAAGCTGTGTAGGACTACTGGGAAAAGCATGGAAGCTAGTCTCTTGCCACAAAGGTTATTAGATTTGACTTTAATAAAGAATACCCTTCCTCCTTTATTACATTTTATGCTGCTCCTTCGCAAATGATCTCAGAACAGTGTATATAATACTCTCTTGCCACTATTTTATACTTGGATAAATACAGTGCCATGACCAAAACAGTGACTGGCCCAAAGTCATCCACTTAAGTTCTGGCTATGTGAAGAATGAGCCCAGGTCTTCCCAGACAATATTCTTCATTGTCCCCACTGTACCACACTTTTTATTTAGTATTTTTTAAAATAATATTTTATTAGTTTTATGAACTTAAGAATGTAAGAGCCCTACCTAGTCCAGCTTTCATCTCCTACAATGGTCAATGAGATGAAAAGTCCACAACTATTTAACTACTTTCTACCTTCTTGTGTATTAATTTTTTTGTCATTCTTTAGTGATATGCTCCTTATCCCCTGTCTTGCATCCAGTATTGTCCCCTTGTTATGTGTGCCATCTCAGTGCAATGAGTGTGCGCAGTGTGTGTCAGGGTAAATATACAAAAAACAGTGCCAGATTTTTCCATCAGATCTCAAAGATTCAGTTGTAAGGTGCAGCTCACAATGTTCAATTGCAGCGGAAGCAGGTACACCCCGAGAAAGACATGAAGCAGATTGGCATTAAAAAGGCCACAACTTTAGAGCTGGTTTTTCATAATACAGGAGGGCTGAAGAAGAATGATTGATAAGCTGTCTTCCACTTACACGACACTGTATATATTCTGAATAATTTACGAAGTAAGCTGAAATCTAATAGGGAGGGGATTCCACTTGTGGTTTGGGTCTCTTTACATATGGTTTGGCTATATGATTTTCAACTTTTCTAATTCTATGTTGCATTTGTTCACTTTCATTTAATTGTTTCACCAGTTTGTTGATTTTACTTGGTAATGTTGTAAAAAAATGGACTTTGGTTTTGGATTTAGGGCATTTAAAACTACACAACATTTGACAAGTACTAAGTGAATATGTTAAGTAAATATATTAAGCTTAAATATATTCAATATATTCAATAACTGTGGGTTCGTAAATGTCTACTGAGGGGGCATTTAACTTTAGAAATGAATAAATCATATAAAAAGAGAGAGCAGGAGGGGAGGGGTCACACAGGAGGCTATTGTTATGACTGCCATTAGCTTTCCCTCTAAGTATGTATCAGAGTGATAGTAGACTAAAAATGGGGGCAGAGGACTAAATATAAGAAGTGTTTGTGTTGTTTTATCAACTCCAGGCCTGGCCAATTAGGGGAGATCTTTGGCTTCTTAAGAAAGCTGGTCAAGCAAAGTTCAAGACCCACAGCTACAGTAGTAAAACCTATGTCAATATGTTGCCTGAGAGAAATAACAACCTCCCTCTCTCATCTGGTTGCAATATAGCCCCAGTCAAGTACCAACCTGCACTCCAGGACATTTGGGAGTTTAAAGAATCTTTTAAGTGCATGGTAGCCATATGCCTCTGTGTTCAATGCACAGTAGTGAGGCAAAGTGGAATTCCCAAAGAGGATATTGTTAGTACAGGAGAATCTTGTGTGTCAGGCCCTGAGGTCTGTGAGAGTAATTTAATACAACACATGTCATTTCCAAACAGACCAAAGCTCCAACGCAGAGCAAACTCATGTGTGAAGAGGTCAAAGCAGCACTTTTACTCAGGGTCAGCAAGCAGCTCTGTTAGTCAATCTGATTCAGGCATGCTTCATTAAATGATGCTCAGGAAACACAAAATCCCAAGTAAGCAAAACAATATTTTTAGTTACACTAATTTCTCTTGGCATAACCATGTACAGGCTTTACAGTTTCACAGACCTCAACACAGCTAAGAAAAGAATGGGCCTTCATACTGTAACTACAAATAGATTATGGTTGACTATCATTGGAAGGTTTTGGTTTTTTTTACATAATCCACTTATGCTAAACCTAATCACAGAATTCTTAGCATGTCAGAAGCACGAAGAGATGTATTCAATGTTTTAATGAAGCAAGGAATTATCAGGTATTTATTGACACTTAATTGTCTCCAAAGAATCAGCTAGGTTCTTTTTCAACAAAACATGTCTAAATTGCCATTTAATTTTTTTTTTAAAAAATGGATTATAATAAGGAAAGAACTCTTATTAGGTAAAGGGTAAGGAAGCCTAAGAGCTTGTTCAGCATTATCAAGTATTTGCATATCAAAACAACAAATTTCAGTTGGAAGAATTATTTCATATTTCTCCCTGAAGGGGAAATTACAATATTTAGGGGGCCTAGGGTTATTCATGTTGGTATCACTTGTGATGTCTCCATAAACAATCTCTATCCTTCCTGACCTTCCTGTATGAATGGGATTCCTGTGTTTATTAGGATTAATAAACAGGGTTCCTGTTCAAGAGAAAGTGTCTATGAATGCTGAGAAGATGCATGTACTCTTTGGTACTGGAGGAGGTCTATAGCAAAAGTGAATCCTGTGGGTTTCTTTCCTCTGGGACATGCTCCTCCTACCTTGGTCTCCCTTCTAAAACTATCTAAAAACCCCAACCTTATAGTTCCTCTCCCCAGCACTTCACCCCAGCACAGACTTCAAGAACAGAACATTTTCAAAGGATATTTGCAGTTGAGGACTCATTCTGCAAAATGTTTGCATGGTGTATGTGTGTGTATGCATATGCAGAATGTTGTTTATGTTGTCTTCTGCACAGACACACTCCCACATGCAAAATTTGCCAGAATAAGTCCTGGACTGCAAAGATTTCTGTGCATCAGGGTTTTTTTTTAACACCAGAGAATGCTATCTATCTATCTATCTATCTATCATCTATCTATCTATCTATCTATCTATCTATCTATCTTTACCATTGTTCAAATATTTTCAAATATTCTTTCTGTTTTTCACAGGTGTGTGTTTGGAGAGATGATTGGTCTCTCAAAAGGTAGGAAGAAGTCACCTCTCCAACACTAGCAATGTGTCTTAACTTCCAGAGCCCTTGCAGACAATCCAAAATTGGAACTCAAATCCATTTAGCACTGGAATAGTAGAATTTTTTTTTAAGTTAAGCAGGGGTAGCCCCCCTGTAGATTTTAAAAATGTATCCCCACATAAGTATCAGGGACAGGCTCTCCCTAGTTGTTTAGATCCTAGCAGCTGCCTCTTTATGGTACTGAGCCTACATATAATGGGGCTGAACAATTTTGTTGGGTGAATGAAAATTTTGTTGGGTGAATGAAAGGAAGGAAGAATGATTGTGCTCTGTGACAGCAATAAACTGACCTGCTCTTGAGAAGCAGAGAATTGTAATGGAGGTGCATATTGACTTTTATCTTTCTTTCAGTGGGGAAGAGTGAAGTGTCAAGAGTTATTGCTTTAATATAAGCTAAGATGAGACCATTTGTTGTAGTGTGGGTGCATCCAGGAAATCATTGCTCTAATCATGTTTTTAGAGACTGGTCTACACTTTATTAAATCATCCTGATGCTTTTTCAAGAACATAATGGCTGCCAATAGGCTTAGCAAGCTACCATGTAGATGAGGCCAAAACCTCTGAGAAAAATATCTGGGTGGGTATCTTTCACTAAATGGGGTCCGGAGCAACTTAGTGGGTGACAGTGACATAACTGGAAGGGGCTTAATAAAATTTTACACAGTTTGATTAAATCATGAACTAAGAGCAAAACCCAACCTATGACTTTTTATTTTTCCTGACCATGTAGGATCTAAATAAAAGAAGACATTCCAAATTTTTCACAATGATTCACAATCCAAATTAGATATGGGTGACTCTGCCTGAAGACTTTATAAAATGTATGATCATTTCAAGCCAGCACTAATTTGAAGTTAACAACAACAATTATAGCTGATTCACAGCCACCAGGGTTTTCAGTACGCAAGAGAGCTATGGCAAACACAGTGGTGTAGTAGTAATTTTTGAACTGTGGGCACTGATCATGAGAATCCCCATAAGCTGCATCCCCAAGGAAAGTCCACAATATAAGCAACTACTGTATGTTGTTCCACTTCTATATGTGTTTGTGCATGTTGCATACACACACAGAGGTTCCCATGACTTTAAAAAGAACTATCCATGGTACTGAAGCTAAAGACCACTATGGATTTTCCACAACTTCTCAGAGGCATTCAACGCTTTCAGCTATGGTATCCTTCTGAACTGTAACATGGGTTAAAGATACTTCTCTGTGATGGTTCCAGTCCTTTCCACAGGGTGTCTTGAGAATTCTGGTGAAATTTTATTTACCCCTGCTACTTTCTTCTTTCATTTGGATTGATTGCCTATCTGATTCTATTCAAAATTCAAAAGGCTTGATTCGGTCTATAAAAATATACCTGGCCTGTGAGCAGGTTACATTTCTATAATTTTGTCAACAACTGAGATGTTCCACAAAGAACCTTCACTCTGCACCTCCGGGAATCCATAAAGGGACAATATGGGAAATATGGGAAAGACTGTTCTCTGGTTCCTGCCTGGCCACCTCTTGTTCTGTGAGATTGCATTAGCTTCCCCAAAAGTGTTCAGCATCTTGGATAACTCCTTTATATTCCATACTGAAACACAGAATGGAATCACTACTCCACTCACATCAAAGCTATCAGCCTCCACTGGTGGTTTCTTAACACAGCTAAAGCTTACCTTGAAAAAAACAGGCTTTTGAATTCTCCTAGATATTTTGGATGATGGGAGTCATACTGTTTGCATCATTGATTTAGGAGTTTGGTGTATGCTAATCTGGATAAGCAGGATATAGCAATTTAAAATAAGTAATTGTTCAGTTATTATTATTTAAAAGATATACTGAGAATCTGTGTAGCCCTTTACAGGCTTAAGGCAATAATAAGAACATAAGCCAATGCTTCCCTGACAATAAGAGCTATTACATAATTCAAAATATCTGATTGAATGTTCCTTGAAATTTGAAGCAACTTTCTGACAATTCTCACTTTAATATTAGTTTTACAGAAGCTTTGTTCAAGAACAACTCAACTAGAACATTGCAATTCTCTCTATCAAAATCTTCACCAATAGCCAAGAAACACACTTAAAAAGAAATAATCAGTATTTCCATCACTGGATTTTTGGGATACACAATCCTGGTGCTTCCCTCTTTTTCAGATTATGTATTTCAAATTCAGTTGTCCACCATACATACAAGCATAGAGTTTTTATAGATACCTCAGAAATACTTTACCCTGTTAATATATATCCACAATAATGAAGAAAAAACAAAACAAATCAAAGAGAGTTCAAATTCTGTACTGGATTTTATGGCTGTATAAAATCAGAAAAGCACAAACATGGCAAAGTATAAAGAAAATAAAACTTTGGTATGTACAAATCAAATGACTTACCTGAATGGTGGGTGTGGAACGGTTTTTTCGGGTTGTGGTAGTGGCCATAGTAGTGGTGGTCTCCATGACAGTGGTAGACATCTCTGGTGGCATGGAGGTTGTGGGTGCTGTTCCCAAGATGGAGGGTACTTCTCCAACGAGCCGGACACTTCCATTGATCTTGATGTTGGGGTTGTTCTCTGCTGCCATATTCAACACTTTCAGACCATTGTAATAGAGACCGGAGAGCTGGCCTTGGAAGAGACGCCCTCTGTCTTTTCCTCCAATGGCTATTTGCGCCTGGGTGTTGAAGATCGTTAACTGTCGTCCTAAGTGAAGGGGGTGAACAACATTATTGCCAGGAATAGTTCTCCTTTTTCAAATCCCTTTTATGATGAGTCCTTCTTGAAATGGACTGAAGATCAGAGCAAGTTTCCTGATGGTAGTGGTGGTGGCAATTGTGGTGGTATAAGAATGCAGTACTATAAATGGCTGTTCTGATGTGTTACAAAACATGATAAGCCTGAGCAACAAAACAATGGATCCAGATCTTCTTGATAAACACAATCACATTCAGGAGAACTTTTGCCCAAACTCTGATTTCACTCCAAATTTCACATCCAGCTCACTACAAATACTGTATTAATTTGGGAACTTGAGAGAGTTTTGTCCTGTTCAAATATAAAAACCTCCCTTGATTTTGGTTACTCCAAAATGTAAAAAAAACCAAACAACCCACCAAACCCAAAGCAAAACAAGAACCTGGATCCTTGAATGGACAGAGCATATTCACTCCTGTCCTATGATTTGGCAAAAGATGGAAAACACTGATATGTGCCAAAGGATGAATATATGTATGGCTCCTGGAAACCTACAATAGCTACACTTAAGGCTGTAGAAGACAAAACCTAGTTATAATTAATACTTGAATTCAACACTATCTTTGGATCATCCTTGCTGTGGAAAAGAAAAGAAAAATCCAGAATGAGTTAGTGCGCACAAATAAACCTACACTGTGGAGTGTGGTCCTCAAACCAAACAGTGTCTAGGATGTATGGCTTCAGATTTTCCACCATTAAAAAAAAATCCCACCGCATAGAAAATTAAAAATGAGATTGTTTCAGTAGCCTCCTGGTACAGCCTCTCATATAACCCACCTACATTGTAAAGTATTAGTTCTCAGTCACAGGTTTACCAACTCAGTGTAGACCTGTCCTTGGCCATCTTGAGGGCCATTTTGAGAAGGTGTCAGGGGTACTAAGCTAGAGACCCATTACAGCCCCAAAGTAAAGTCACACTGTTATACACCCACAATTTCTTCTGTAACCCTCTTCCTTCAGGAGAAGGCATGGGCAACTACACAAGGTCCAGAGAAGCACATGTCTGCCATCAGATCTTGGAGGGCCTTGTCCCTTAGGAGTGACTTGTCTCTTATACCTCCATCTTCCCACTTTCAATTTTGGGGATTTCTTTTTAACCTCTGACCAAGTGCCTGCATATTCTATAGTGTTGAGAGGAGTTATTTCCCTGTGTTTTTGGCCCCTTAGTCTGTTCCCAGGAGAGTCCTTTTAACCAAAACAGGAAATGACTAGAAGTCAGTTCTGGTTATGAAAAAGGTGCATTGTCACATGTCCCCTAGAGAGTACAGGGGGCACTGTGAGTAGAATAAAATTTCAAATTATATGTGTGTGTTAAAAATGCTCCAGGTCACAAAAGCAGATTTAGAGGCTGCATGTATCCAAGGCTGCACTTTCCCCACTCCTGGTGTGTTAAAAATGTGGTATATTTTTGGAGCAGCAGGTTTGACCCATGACTTACTTACTCACCTACGAGCTACAGAAAACAGTATGATCAAAGTAACAGAGTTCCTGGAAATCAACATTTTGCTTCCTGACTCTTTTTCAATAAAGCAGGAAGACTGCATTATGGCATGGATACCACAAATAATTCTTTTCCCACATAAAGGGTGAGTTCACACCATTAGCTTAAGGGGTAATGCAAACATACCCATTTCTGTCTTTTCCCTCACCCATTACCAGTAGGAAATTGTCAGAGGTGATGAAGAAATATGCACCACAGAGATATTTTTTTCACCTATTATGTTAATCATATGACAGCTTCAATTTTCACACAATAAACCTCAGTATGTGAACTCACCCTCGCCTTATTTTATATATTTTGTTTAAGTATGAAGCCTTGGAGTACACTAAATGCAAATGGATATTGAACAGAGAATTGCACCAGCTATGTTTCTAAAAGCAAAGCAGAATACATTAATTTTGTTTCATTCAAACTAGCCCTTCTCACAGCTTCTCTCACACACCATTCCTTCCCTTCCCTTCCCTTCATCCCTGCACACTCACCACTTTCTTTCTCTAGTACACCCTGATCAATACCAAATGCACCATATAGCAAGCCAGAGCCTAAACCCCTCTCTCCATTCCCTCATAGCCAGTGGTCAAAGCAGTTCAGAATAGGAGGGGGAGCTCACCAATTTTTGTCGTCGTGGCAGGTCTCGAAGTCAAGTGGTGATGCGGTGTTGCATCATCTAATGGTGACAGGATGGATCATGGGGAAGAGAATGGGGACAAGAGAAGAAATGTATCTGAAAGGAGTTCCTATGCCCCAAGGAGGACCCTAACTAACCAAGCAAAGTCGATGTGTATGTGAAATGCCTACAGTATGGGATAGCGTGGAGTGCACATCCCCCAGTGCTCCCCACTGCCATTACAATAAACAAAAATATCAAGACTTGAGCAAGATGGTTTTGTGTAACAGATGCAAAAGTAACAACTGAAAAAAAAGAAAGAAAAGGGTTGAGATATTATTCCCTTAGAAAGCAACTAGATCTCAATTTTTGTAAACCCCTCTCCTGTTCTTTTTCCTCTCATGCTGTCTCTTTCCTCACTTTGTGGATATCTTACATGTTCTTTCAGTGATGGCACATTGCCACTATCTATATATGGGCAAACAGCAATTTGGGCAAGGCTCAATTACTTTCTATAAAAATAATTGCACTAGTTGAAATCTTTCTTATCAGCCATTATTAGATAGTAGATGATTATAATAACATGGCTCTGTTCACAGCAATTTCTTCCAAGTAATGACATGATAGCTATAGTTATCACATGGGTAACTATGATAGGCTCTCATTAAAACTAGCCATACAATTCCATTTGCAGACTTCTTTTGGGAGTGCCATTCCATTCCCACTCTCAAAACTGAATTTTTATATCCACCCCACCTCATACTCATGAAATGGCATTAGCTGGGAAGGTAATATTGGAGGCAGACATTTTGATATCAGGTTCTGCTTTATACCTGTGTATGGGGTTATCTTTCCCTGTTAGGAACAAGTTTATTTCTTTGGTTCTTCCTCAGAATTGCCATGCAATCCCTGTAAGAAATTCTATATAAAGGAATTGCATTTCAAAGGAAAACATAAGCTTTCAGGGAGTGCCAAAAAACAAAACCTCTGTGTACGGTTTTGGGGGAGAAATTATTTAGCAGGAAAGAACTGACTAGAATCATTGAAGACCAAATCTGTAAAACTGGAGTAAGTTTATCCAGGCTTTATATCTTGTGTATTGAAGGATATTTTTCTTCAGGCCTTTTGATTTGAAGTAGGAAAGGTGATCAAACAAGAGAGAAGGATGGCCTTGCCTATGCTCATCTTCTTCTCTCCCCTCCTAACTTAAGCACACACCATTCTTCCCTTCGGAGTTCAAAAACTAAATGTGCAGAATTGCCCTAGACTTTCCATCACTTTTCTGTTCACAGCAGATGAAAACTAGATTGAGGCTCAACTCTAGCTTGGTACTCCAATGCGTAGCAACTCCCACATGACATTAATCACATACTCCCCATTCACTTAACAAGTCTGAGGAGAGAGAAGAGGAAGTCTTGGTCTCAATCTGGAGATTCTTACAAGATGGACATATGTTGGTGTACTATAGCAGTGATAGCAATGACACATTTTAAGAAGAAAAATGGGACTTGCTAATTTTTTTCTCAGAATTCATGTCCCAAATGGAATATGGCTACTCTAGATCACCAGAAATAGGTTGCTTCTAGAACGTTTGGTCCAGTACAAGAACATAACTTGCATTCACCATAGACTAGTTGGGTTAGAAAAGCTAGGGAAGAGACAAAGCTAAGATGTATCAAGGACAAATCAGTATTCTTTCCATGAAGAATTACTGTTTTTCCCAGTTAGTTGATAGGAAACCCTTCAGAGTGTAAAACTGTGAAGAGCTGAATGACTTTAACTGAATGAAAGCAGAATTTGGACAAGTTACTTTTTGACTGCAAGTCCACTGTGCTATCTGGGGATTCTGTGATAGGTAGACTAAAAATTACATCCAATTTCTGAACAAGAGCCTTTTTTATTATGTTCTTTTTCCTTAGAAGTGTAAGCATGGTATGTGTATCATTCTTTCTAATATGCTAGCTACAACCCTCCCAGGAAGATGACCCAATTCCTGGAAAATGCATGAAGGAGCTTGAGTTTTCCTCATGAGTAATGGTTTCTTTTAGTTCAGGAGCTGAAGATAAGGCATGCAACACACTGCACAGCTACACTTTAGAACACAACACTAAAGTTACAGTGCGTGTTTGCTAAAAGGACAATCACATCTCTCTAGGGAGACCTGTTCTTAAGAGAAAACTCCTGTGTGAAGCATCTCTGCTTGAATGACCAGGTGAAAAACAATGGGCAAAAAGAAAGAAAAATGTGGAGAGAAAACATGCATAGCTGAAATATGTCATGTCAGACCTCTTGATTTTGTTTTGTCTAACTCTGCAAAATTTATTCTTGCAAGCTAAAGTGTATTTTTCCAAAGATACTCCTTATTTCCAACCATACCCCATTATTGTGAGGTAGTTGCCTCACTGTGGCTATTTGCATTTGAATTATACAGCTTGTGAGTCCCTTATTGTTTGGATTACAGTGGTTGACACAGTGGACAAAAAAAGGCCAGTACTGTTTGCAGATATTCTATTAAGTTTCACTATTAGCTTTACTTCTTTAAATGTTGGATTTGGTTTAGGATCCATCCCCAAATATCTGTATAATCTCATTTTCCTATTGTAAATCTTTGAAAAAAAAATAACAAATAAAAGAAAAAACACTCCACATTACCCTGTACAATCAGAGCAGGCACCCCAATAATGATTGCATTAATCTGGATCATAATGTTCAAATGGATTTGGGCATAAACCTACAGGAAACTTTTATTTTGGATAAACAGATTTCTGTATCTAAAACTGCCAAACAGGGAGTTCTGGAACAGCATGCTGACAGACATTAATAGTGTATGTCCTTTGATTCCAGGGCAGCTATCACCAACAACTGATGCAGAGCCAATTTTTTTCACCTAAAACTCACTAGATACACTATTACTTCTCACATACATGCATACATATACTACTTTTTAATTATTTCATCATTTTTTCTGCTGCTCCAGAGACCAGAACGCGGAGCAATGGATGCAAGCTGCAGGAAAAGAGATTCCACCTCAACATTAGGAGGAACTTCCTGACAGTAAGGGCTGTTCGACGGTGGAACACACTCCCTCGGAGTGTGGTAGAGTCTCCATCCTTGGAGGTCTTTAAGCAGAGGCTGGATAGCCATCTGTCGGGGATGCTTTGACTGGGAGTTCCTGCATGGCAGGGGGTTGGACTGGATGGCCCTTGTGGTCTCTTCCAACTCTATGATTCTATGATTCTATGATTCTATGATTCTATTCTGTTCCTCCAGGCTGAGGGGGAAAAATAAACCCCAGAGGCTGATACCAAGAAGGTGCTGTACAGTTTCTCCTGCATGACGTTAAACAGGACATTTATTTTAGAGGTTAAGACTGCCAGGAATTGGGGGTTTCTCACTGGGCTGCCTTTGGCTGGGCACTCCTCTGTTCTCAGGTTTCATATTGGTTACTTTATCTGGATCAACCCACAAAACAAGAGTCAACAACAGCAGAACCAGATACTTGCAGCACTTGTACCCCTATCTAATGCAGCTTAATTCTCCCTGTTCTGTAGTGAAAGAATGAAAGAAGGAAGTGTGTTTGTCTATACTTGTTGGCACACATGTAAGGGCACAGGTGACCCATGAAGTGACCCAAGACTGTCTTTCCAAGTCATTGGTGCTGATTTCCTTCTTCCAGAGCCCTTACAGTCATAGTGGTATGATTCTATGTACACTGCAATGGCTTCATCCTATGGAATCCTGGGATTTTTAGTTTGATGAGACAGTAGTGCTTTCCATCTGAGAATTCTAAATATTCCCTCTTAAACTGCAAATATCAAGATCCATATGATGGTGTCAGAACAGTTAAGGGAGGGGTGTCATAGTGTTATAATTGTGTAGTATGAAAGGATCATTAGTTTCCAAAGCACTTTACAATGGAGATGTTGGATCAATCCCCCTACCTTCCTATTTCAGCCCCAACCTCACCCGCAAATATAACAATACTGAGCAGCAGAGCCAATTCAGGCATGGAATATGTCTGACATGATGACATGCACCAAGTTGTTCCAAATACATGTTAAGGTAATTTCTGTTTAGGAGCCCTAGTGGTGTAGTGGTTAAGTGCTGGGACTGCAGCCACAATGTTCAGTCCTAAAGGAGGGCTCCAAGGTCCACTCAGACTTCCATCCTTTTGTAGGTCAGTAAAATAGGTACCCAGATTGTTAGGGGCAATTGGCTTAAACATTGCAAACTGCTTAGGGAGTGCTAGTTCACTGATAAGTGGTATAGAAATGCATTTGGTATTGCTATTGCTATTACTATTGCTATTATTTACCAGTTAAGATGCAATTACAAATACAGATATTATCATCCCTATAGGAAAACAGGACTTATTTGGCTGACAGATCGACACAATATAGCCTTACACATGTTTACTCTGATGTACATGCCACTACATTTGATGCAATCTGATACTAAATAAGTGTGTATATGATAGCTTTTTAATAGGTTAATTGGTCTTGCAATGGTGTTAAAGATTGCAAAAGTAATCCACTGGGACAGTGAATTCCTCTTTTCTATTTTGCCCCTTTGGATATATCTTCCCACTCTACAATCCTGACGTGCCTTGGGAAAAGAGAATAAATTCCTTCTAATATTCCTTTGGAAATCAAAAGCCTTTAAAAGCTTAATTATACACTTAAATGCTAGTGATTGAACTAGGGCTCAAGGACTCTTAACTTTCTCTAAATTCCAACAATTGCATCAATTGTAAATTATTTCATTGTAGGTCCATTATGTCTGGCAGATAGTGACTCTCTCTCTCTCTCTCTCTGCTGTCTTTTTAAAAGATTGATCCGTCCATCTAGGCATCCATCAATTTATCATGTTCCATTTTGATAGCTATCTAGCCTTTCACTCATCATCTTTACGAGGTCTTCTGACATAAGACTTTTTTGATGCATTAGGAAATGAATGAATGACTGGATGGGCTGGCAAGTGTAGATGAGTGACTTAATGACAGGCTGGCACATGGATGGTATGCCCCACCCCACCCCACTGATTCCTATATGCAGAAGTAACCACAACTTCAAAAAATATTTTTAAAATACTGTGGTATTATAGAAGATCATTCTATAACCCACTGCATAATATGGCTAATAATATAAAAATGCTTACAACAGTTTATCTTCTCAGCTGACAACATATACCAATGACATCCCATCTCACCCCTGTGATCCTAGGAGTATTTGAGATTGCTGAAACAGCTGTTTTCTTTAGATCCCACATGTGATTGCCTTTTAACAAATCATCATCATCATCATCATCATCATCATCATCGTTATCATCATCATCACCACCACCATCAACTTCAAAATTCTAACATTTGAAACACATACAAGAAAATGCTTGGACATGCATTTTTTTTTTTTAGGCTTGGGAAAGCAATGGAATAAAAGACCAAACTGAAAAGTGAAACTACAGGGAGAGGAAGACAATGTGCAAAACAAGGCTGGGTTTCTCAAGCACATGAGCTTCATCACAGCATCAGGCATGCACTGGTTTTAACAAAAGCAAGGCTATCATTGTCCTTCGTGTTAAAGGGACTTTATTTGAGATTAGCAAAAGATAATTATTCACTTTTTAATCTAACAAGATTTATCTTTCAAGCCAGATTGTGACATTCTAAGTCAACATTTATTAGTGTGTGTGTGTGTGTGTTTTAGTAATGATATTTGCAATTTGTGTAATAATTTGAGGTGGACTTGCACATCTATTAATGCACTTGAGCAAAATGAATGGGTATGGCACTCAATCAAGAATTTAGTAAGCCTCCTGTTTTGTTATCCACTCAAGAAGTAGAGGGATACCAAGGGAGCATGGGATGTACTAGGCTTAGTGTGAGATGTACAATGTGAGATTGCTTTAGTGTTCAATGTGTTTCACATTTTCACAACCCTTTCAGGTTGCCCATTTGCATCAGATAGGATTTAATCAGCACCTTCAAGTGACTGCTTGCATCTAACACATAAAACTCCCTGGAGGTTTGTTTCTGCAAATCACCCTTTCCCTGGGTTCTGGGCTTATCAGCAGTGGCTGGAAACAGGAATCTACATACCATTCTACATTTCCTAAAATGGTGTGGAGTGCTGGATGTTTTAGCACTTTGGAGCATTGTGGCACATTTCTATGTTGGGCAGATTTCTATGATGGAACCCGGGGAAGCCTGAGCTGACCCAGCAGCCCCCTTAGAACTGGTGGTCTTATAATATCTATGTTGAAGAACAGAGGTAAAAGCTCAAAGAGTGATTCTCTGAGGACCAGCTAGTAGGTTTAAGGGTGAGATAAGGTCTGAACAACGACTGCATCACAGTCACTGTGCATTCTGTTCCCATCCAATTTTCTTTTCATTTGTGTGACTTTCTCCTTATTTGTCATCATTACTTAACCAGCTGAGACATTCTTATTTATCTGTTCTCATCCTTCCCTTGCTAAGGCAAGTGGACAAACCTACTCTCCTAATAGCTCCCTTAGCAGAATATATATATTTTTTCTGCTTGCAGAAAAATCAATTATCTTTTAAAAAAATTAGCATTTTTTGCCTCACTGAAGTTGGTTATCCTGTTGGTTAGTCCTGCCTACAATAGATCTATTCAATCAATTGTTGAATGGTTTGGTCTACACATAACTAAATCTAATAGATTCAATGGGTCAGTTGGTCTACCATTGCCAGGACTACAATATGATTTATGTCAATGCATAGTACAAAGGCTCAATGCACTGCATTTGTGATATTTTAAAGAGCTCTCTTCTATGTATGGCCTGTATTCCATGCTGAGAACATTTCTACAAACTCAGTTGACCTCTAGGAGGAACCTGTACTGCAGGAGGAAGAGCTCTGTGCAGAGAATAAACCTGAGTTCTGTTGTACACTTGAATACTGTAGTAGGGCTTTACAGATGCTGTAGACTGGAATCTATGACACTTCCTTGTGGTAAGATCCAACTGCCATCAATGGGACTTATGACTCTCTTATCCTCGAGGTTAAATTCTCTATTAATTTTAACAAATTACCAGGAGGCAGAACATCCTCCCATTGGAAAACACATAAGCATATGCAGTAGTCACACAAAACCATTGGAACATCTGTGTGCTTATCTGAATTGCCTCCTGAGGATGACATATCACTCTACCAAAATTGCTGTGGCTGAAAAATATAATGGACTCATATTGTGAGATGATAGTGAGCAAAATGATGCTGCAGAAATGTATGTGCATGTTTCTTTGATGCAGATTCAACATCTGCATTCAGACATAGATTAGCAACAGTTCAGTCTTATACATATCCACAACACAAGTCCAACTGAATCTATTTGGGTTTATTCCAGATATGCATGTATAGTTATGGCAGAAAAAATGGGAATGGCTAGTCTGGGAATACAGACTTGTCCAGTCATATACATACATAACTGGTATTGCAGGTCTGGTCTGCTAATCCACATAGGATTACTTCCTTATCCATATACAACAAAATTCAATAATGGTTTTTGCCCTGTGAATTGTTTTCAGTATGCAAAATTTCCTCTGTGGAAAAAAAATCATTGGGACAGTGTGAATATGTACTTTGAGGAAATAGTTAATTTATATAAGGTTGACAACTTCTCTCCTTTTCAGTATTATAATTTATACAATATTAAATATGTAGTGCTCCACATCCTAGGGAATGGGGAGAAAATACCCCAAATGGATTATGTACCTGAAAATGATTAGGATAACCAGAACTGTAACACTATAAGAAAGGGAGTGGGTAGTGAAGAACTGAAACTAAGTGCTTGAAGAAATAAGATTCCAAAGTTTTTTTTTTAAAGACATGTTTGATGCTAAATGTAATTTGATAGAAATGTAGTTTATTTTTTTTTTTAAAGTTCATGCAGTGGTTAAATTGCCATAATACATATTTTTGTTTGTTTGTTTGTTTAAAGTAGTTCTTTAATTTTTTCTTCCTCCTTGCTTGCTTTTTGATAGTAAGCTTAGAATTCTGTCCCTTTAACTTTGTTTTAATAGCAATGTATTATAGCATGATTTATCAACATATGGCAGGTGGAAGTTGACACAAATTATAATGAAAATTAAAAGAGTCATTTATGCAGCAGGCGATTCTAATTTAAGAAACATTTATGTGCAGGCTTTAAAAATGAGGGTTTAGAATCAAAATGGATTTAAAATGAAAGCTTTAACAAGTGTTACCTTTTTCCTGCAGCCATTCCTCTACAGGCCGGTTATATTTGAAGGGGATTTTCTGTTTTACCAATTGGAACGCAGTATCAGTGTTGCCTTTAAAGTTTAAAAAACAGCTTAAAAACAATCTGAAAAGTCAATGAAATAGTTAAAAACATCCTAGGTTTGTTTCTTTGCTTTTATTTATGAAGGTATTTAAATATACATAAACATGAAGGTATATATTTAATCTTCTTTAGTGTGGTAGAGAATAGTTAGCCTTCATTTCCTGGAATTCTAGAAGATGAGGGGATTAAAACTTTAAAAAGAAAGCCTTCTACTTTACTAGAATATTTACTACTGGTGGCCATCTTTGGGGCATAAGGCACTGCCTTTAGATGAACATATGAAGGTTAAACTGATATAGATAACAGAGGATCCACCTCCATCTTTCCTCTGTGCGTTTGAGATAGCTTTCTTCTATCAAGAATCTTGACAATACATTCAGATGGACAGACTTGTACCTTGATGCTGCACACATGAACATTTCCAGAGAAAACTGGGAGTGGGATATGTGTGAGACACCATAGTTGGCTTCAAAACAGGCAGTGATGACCTTAGACTCAATGTATTAAAATCCATCTAGCTCCCAGCATTCTGTTGTGCTCCACCAACATCAAGAAACCAAACCCAGATGAGACTCTCTATAGTAGAATGGCTTCTTCTTTATGGTGGAGCCACCAGAACTAGGTTTAAGCTCCAACCTAAAATTGTTTCAAGTACATCTCTGAATTTCTCCTCAACTACTTCTTGAGTTTTGGATTGGAGACAAAGTTCCACTTCAGGTCATAGGGGAAGGATGCTATGTTTGAATGCTCCATGAGTAAAGACAATAAACACTCCAGCCATCAAAATGAAACAGCCTAAAATGTCAAGGAAAAAGGTTGGAACCCCATTACTTGCTGCAATGGAAGAAGTTTACTAAATGTGGGAAGATTTTTACATGAGGAACAATTAAAAAATGCTATCCCTGCTTCTTCTTTGAAGTGTTCTTTCTCAAGGCTCTGCCTCTTCATATCCACATTATTTTCCTTGTTCAGACCAGGTCTTTGTCACACTTTCTCCGGCATGACAAAGGTCTCAGATCTCTAATGTGAATGCTATTCCCTATGGAAATGTGGAGCACATAGTCACTTCTAGAGTCACAATCCACCACACTCAGAAGAAGAACTTAAGAAGCACCATTCTAGCTTAGATCAAAGAACTACTGAGCCCAGTATCTTGTGCATACAGTGTTGAACTGGATCACTATGGGAAGGCCACAGCCAGAACAGTTCTGTAATCTCATGTTCCCTTGGGAGAATATTGGGGAGGGTGATACTGTGGACTGATGGGGACTGGATAGGCAGAAAGGTCAGCTGCTGACTCCTTCCATTCATGGGTATTTTTTGATCCATTCTTAGATATTTTTAGAGTTAAAAGCACTGAAAAGATATGTACTACAGTACAATGAATGCTGAAGTACAGTTCCAAAGGAAAAAGGAATGTAGAGGATTTCTCTGAGAAAGACACCCAAGGAGAATGCACTTTAGCCAATGATATGCCAAGCCATTTCCCTTCCTCTATTCTAAACATTACAGGGTTTTTAAAATTCATTCTTAAAGCAAGATGCCTATATTAAAATTAAAGGAGGATCCAATATATTGGGATGTAAGGGGATGCATATGGGATCTCATCTTGCAGGTTGAGCTCATACTTCAGTTCTGGTCTTCACACCCACTGAGTACCTTCCCAGAGAATGGATGCCTCTTCCAACAGATTGACTGGCATTTGTCTGATGGTCATTCATACTTGAATTTGAACATAAGCAATACTGGCAGTCAGTTTACATTTGGATGTCAGATCTGTTTCTTTAAATTCAGACATACAGGAGGGCTACAGACTGGAATATCAGGTTAAAATCTCCCTGCTGGGACATTTGAAATGTGAAAGCTCTGTAGTCAGGCTGGATCAAAGGGCAGAGGTCACAAACAATTAACTGTGAAAAAGGCCTGCTGGCTGTGAGAAGATGACAGACCCAGTCCAGTGAAAGTTTGCCCTGATCGGATACAGTCTGCATTAGAGAGAACAAAAGCTTTTCATAAGTATCTGCCATTATATGGATGAGTGTTACAAAAGATATCAATCCCTTTGAAGAGCCAGTTAATTAAGAACAGTGGACAGACATCTCCATACTGCCTCTGCTGCTGTCGCGCCTGAGGCTCAGTGTCAACCTGACATTGCCACAAAGCATCTGCTATTAAGACTCAAAAGGCAATGTTAAATTGTGGAAACATGCTCTGTCAATCTTCCTTCCAGTTGCATTAGTGATATAGGAAGTTGCCTATATGGAATACTGATACCTGAAAGGATATATTTCACAAATCCAGAATAATTTGAATCATCATAAAAAGAGATCAAGAATGAAATTCTCAAATCATTGTACTTTGGAATTACTCCACTGACTATTTGATCCTGGAATAAGGAGTGCAAGGATAGAGACCCCAAAATCATTCTTCATTTTTTATTTCTCTTCTGTGTATACATTTTAGCCCATGATATGCAGCTTATTCAGCACAAAAATTTAAAGGGATAAAGAAGACATGATAAGGAGGAACAAACTGCTGAGTCTGAACCTACATGAATCAATTCAGAAAGGCAGAATACAGTATGTAATAAAAATATGCATGCATGGGAGATGTAGACATCTGTACAAAAATTGGGGAAATTGTGGTGCCAAACAGAATCAGCTGTTCTTGCCTGTTCTAGTACAAAAAGGGGCCTAATAAAACAAACAAAAATGGCATAGGACTAGAAAGTAGAGGCTACACAGCCAACAGCCAGATATCTGTTGTCTTGTTATGTGCCTTCATGTTGACTTATGGAGATCCTATCATAGGGTTTTCTTGGTAAGATTTAATCAGTGGCTTTCCTGTAAGGCTGAAAGGAATATGCAGATATGTAATTCCCTTAATCCTTTATTCAACATCCCTGGGTTATTTGGAGCTAATGAGGTATGAGTAATATCCAGAGAAATCTTCTAGTAGAGGCATGATGCTCCACCGCTGCAGAATGTACAGGAGTCACAGCTCAATGCCAGTGGAACAATGCATGGTAGATATACATATTCTTTAAATAAATCCTTGGTACTCCTGGTTACAATTATAGGAGGAAAGCAGGGCTAGGAAAGACTCACATTTGAGACCTTGAAAGTTATTGTTTGCTTGGTTACCATTGGGTTAGACAGACCAGCTATCTGAATCAGTTCAAGGGAGTTTCAATGTAAGAGCCTTCCCAACAAATAAAACAAAATGAAGAAAGGGAGGAAACAGAAGAATTGTTCTCTTCCAGCATCCTCTTTCCAAAGAAGAGTAAAGAGATCAAGATAGGTAAAGAGATAAGGACAGGAATGGGAAAGAAAGCATCATAATCGAAAGGGTGGGGCCCAGAACAATACCTGGTACATCTACTTAGGCCTCTGAAAAATCTCTTGAGCCCAACAGAATAGCTATGGTATCAGTTCAGCTGATTCTCATTGAGTTTGCATGAGTTAAATGGTCTCATTCTGCCCTCTGCATCAGAGGTAGGGTACATGAGTTAAAAATCAAAACAAAAGAACATTTATTTTTGTTCATTCCTGCAGCATCTTGCTTCATAACTAAGCAATAAGAACCTGAGTTAATTTTGTTTAATAGCCAGGAATCTTGATCTGAAGGTGCTATTACTTTAGAGGTATCAGCTCTAATTTATAGATTGTGTATTGCAAAATGACATGACAAGCGCCAAATAGCATCAGCGCTTATGACTCTCAACCATATTTTTGAAAGCCATTTTTTTAAAGGAAAAGACTACTTAAAGTTGAGTAAATTAAGTCCTGAATGAAAGGGAAACTAGTAGATAACTCCTACACATGTTTTGTCCAAGACCATTTAAAGTAAATTCTTTTTCAGTCTTCCAGTGAAACATTTACAATATTCATGCACATTCATGCATAAGACCCTGAACACTATAAGACATCCTAAAAATTCTATTTCAAGCAAACCCTAGACTTCAGTCTATACCAGGAAATGTGTTACTAGTCTCTACCACAACTTTAACAATTTTGTTTTTAAATTTAAATTTAAGTTTATGTTATATTATTGTTATTTTGACTTTTGAAGAAAGCATCTTTTGCTGTTAAAATATACATCAAAATACTATACCTTTAAAAACTAGGAAAAAAACCTGAAGGACATTTGAAAATTCAAAATATTTTAAGTTACAACATTAGCATCTTTTCATGTTCCTTTTTAAAAGCTATTTTCCCCATTATTTTCACCATTATTCAACTGACTTTAAGAACATGTGCATGAGAACGTGTCCATCTCCACATGTTATGGACATGAGTGATTTAAAGGAAAAATTCTCTTTATCACCATAAAGACTTCATCAGAATGCAGTAACATCATTAAAATAATCCATTCAATCCTACATATTTCAGAAAGATTCTGGATATTTAATGCCTGATCACAAGAAAGAGAAATAAAGCAGTCACACTTTATGTGCCCTCAGAAAATATGATGATCTCTGAAGCACACCTTTAAGGAACCATCACTTCTTCAATGAAAATCACTTCCATTATCTGAGTCAGAATCTGATTCTTGGCAGACAGAAGAGACATAAATAATTATATTATAATAATAAACATGATAAATTTCATATGGAATCTTCAGATGTAAGTAGGAAGGCTGCAAAAAAAAAAAAAACACATTGTAATTTTTTTAAAAAAACCTTTAATTTAGTTTTGCTACTTGTGGCTGATAAAATACTTGCACACACACAAAGTTGATTATTATAATTACCCCTCAAAATCAAACAAGTTTATAGTTGTATCTCAATGCAGATGTATCTCATACTTAAAAGTATATATCCCATACTTTTATGAGGACATCAGAACCATTGTTTTCACTGTGAGTTACAACCATGCCATCTTATTTATGAACTGAGTGTTCCTAAATCCTAACATCTTCCATTGGGTCTGAATCTGAAAGAACAGATCCATCAAGATGAACTCACAAGCATTCTGGCTGATATTCAATTGCACATTGGATTTCAAAACTAGAGTATAGATATGGCAAAGGCAGAAATCCCCAACTGATTGTATTAGTATACTTGAAAAAAAACTTTAATTGAAATGAAGATGCCTAAGAACATGCATACAGGTGATACACATGAACTTTTTTAATGTTTCTGTTGTAATGTATGGAGGCCATTATTTGTCCAATTTGTGCAAAGTTATCATGTATGGGGACACCTCATGAGAAAGGCACAATAATTTTCTCTGTAAACCTTACATTGTGTACTTGTGTGTGTCTTCAATTCACCTGTTGACTTATGGTGATTCCATGAATTTCATAAGGTTTTCTTAGGCAAGGAATACTCAGAGGTAGTTTTGCCCATGCTTTCCTTTGCTACAGCACCTGGTATTCATTGGTGGTTTTCCATCCAAGTACTAACAAGAGCTGACTCTGGTTCATTTCCAAGATCAAATGGGATCTGGTGCCTTTAGGGTATTTATTATATTAAGAGCACAAATAGTAAATGTGATGAACTCACTTCTCCCCCTCCCATGTGCAAAGCAAACATAATAGCGCGTGTGTGCTTTTTATTACAAAATAATCGTATGACCCTGACACCTTTTATATTATTTCCTTTTGGTCCAGTATAAATATTCAACTGCTTGTATGAATAATCTATTCACAAGACCAAGGTGATGTAAAAATAAAGCACCTGTGGAACATAAGAGTTCCTCTTCCACCAAGAGCAGAAAATAAATCAATTTATTTCATGCCTTACATCCTAATTGTTTTGACAACAACCACTTTTATGGAACTGAGACACAAGCTCAAACAAGCTCTTTCTTCTGATGTTGCACTTGTTATCAGAGTACAGTTGGCCCTCCGTATCCACAGATTTTTTTATCCACAGATTTGAGCATACACAGCTTGAAAATATTCACCGAAAATATTCCCCAAAAATATAAATTCCAAATAGCAAACCTTGATTTTTCCATTTTATATATAGGACATCATTTTGTTGTGCCATTATATTTAATGGGACTTGAGCGTCCACTGATTTTGTTATCCACGGAGGGTCCTGGAACCAAACCTCAGCATAGAACAAGGGCCCACTGTAAAGACATTACACCACTAGTTCCCCCAACTAGTCAAGACTTAAGAGTTTATGCTCTCTGTTGCAAAAGAAAACAAAAAACAAAAAGCAAGCAAAACAAGTATGAAAGAGCAGAGAATAGACTGGCTAAGGGCCCTAAAGGGGTGGCAAAAAAGGGACCCCTTTCAGCTGCTACTGCACCTTTGCGGTACACCTGCAGTGAACAGCGTATAAATACTGTGCCGCCAGAGCACCGCAACACTGCCTGCCACCTGGTAAGGTGGGAGGCATGACACTGGCTTAGGGGCATTGCTGGGGCATGTATCATCTAATGCCACCATGCCACCCCCAAAGTGGTGCTTCCTGCTGGTCTGTTTGGTACCTAAATTATGTGTATCATCTTGTATGGCACAAGGAGCAAAGGTTAGTTTAAGAAGAGAAGGTCATGAAGATAAGATCAGTTTGGCTCACACATGCCAAGGAACAGCTGTTGATCTAGTACTTTTGCCAAGCTAAGGCAAGGAAGGGCCATCAGTGCTTTGGTCTCATGCAGAAAGGTTACTACCTTAAGTGTCCCCACAAACCTTTTTAGAACTTTTTGTTTTGAATGCCTCTATGTAAAGGGAAATTCTGCAATGAAACCAGTTTGACTAGTGTTCTTTTCTGAAAATGTGGAATAAGTCTTCCAGTGTCCTTAAGTACCCTGAATAGCTCCACATCCCACCATTATAACTAACAGAAGTAGAATTATGATCAACTGTGAAATGTATATGAATGTGATTACTTTGGATAATATATAATATATTTATAAATGTGCTTACTTTGGATAATATATAGTGGTTGGTTGTAGAATTAATCTTTCTTAGTGCCAAATTTTTATTGGCTTCACACAAACTTGATTTTTTTTTTTTTTAGCACATGCTGTGAGCAACAAGAAAAACAATATGCTCATTATTTGGTAAGCAACATGAAACTATAATTCTTATTGCTACGATTGCTATGATTATCTTACATTTTATCATGTCTACTATCTCAGTGCACAAAGTGCTTTATGCTTCTTACCTGTTCCATTATTTTATTTATCTCAATAAACATTTCACAAGCTGCTTAGAATTCACCTCCTATTAAACTATCAATTTCTCCCCTTTCTTAGTTTTCTTTTCAAAAATAAAAAGACTTCTATTTAAACAAATTTTATTCCATATGGCCCTATTGTAAATTGAATTGAGTTATCGAGTCAAAGAAATAAAAGAGCAATTTGGACAGCAACCAATGTTGAATCTTGGTCCAGATGCTACGGTAGTAATGATGATGTAGTACTGTTAAAAGTAAGCAGAGAATGGCTCAAAGGTGAGTTGCAGTGGGTGAAAGAAAGCATTTGCTTCCAGGTGTAATAGCAATATAACCTAAAATGAGTTGATATCCCTTATCCAGAATTGCAAATCCCAAATACTCAAAAATCCAAAATTGTCATCACATATCCCACATATTGAAGAATGATTAAGGCATCTACTGGACTTGAGATACGCAGACAGATTATCTAGAAATATAAAGGAAGATCTCAATGAATTGTTACAAGAGGATTGGGAATTGGTTACAACATACTGGGAAAAAAAAGTTAGAATCTATTTAAATTAAAGTTGTGATTGAAATCAGATACATAATTACATATGAATAAGTCCTAACCAAATAAATATATATAATAAAGAAAATTCAAAAAGAAGAAGATTGAGTGTAAAGAGACCAAATACCCACAAAAAACCCAGAAATTTTCCAGAGGTAGTCCTCATAGAAGCTTATTTTAAAATATAATTTAGAGTTTATTTGGTAACATTTATTGTGATATGTGTGACAGGTTTTGTTCTGAAAATTGTAAAAATGAACGTTGTATAACTAATCTTCATTGTGTAAATTTTTAATATGAAAAATAAATTTAATTAATAAAAAAATCCAACATTGTCCACATGGATGGCTGAGACAGTGACACATTTGCTTTCTAAAGGTAATATCAGTGTACACAAGGTTTGCTTCATGCACAAAATTATTTAAAATATGTATAAAAATTACATTCAGGCTATGTTTATAAAGGTATACATGTAACATAAATCAATTTCATATTTAGACATATCCACACTCTCTCATTAGGCATATGCAAATATTCCAAAATCCAAAAAGGTTCAAAATCCAAAGCACTTCTGGTCCCAAGCATTTGGGATAAGGGAGACTCAACCGGTACATTTTCAAGACTTGAAAGATGGGGTACTGTTTTGGGGGGAGATCATCTGTAACTAATTAACCAGGAAGGTAGCACAATTTGCCCCTCTTTTTTTCTTTCTTTCATTGAGCCTGTTCCATTATTTTTTGTTGCTATCTTTTATTTCTGTTGCAAAATGTCCTTCTATCTCAATTTTACTTGCAGTCACTCTGGTTAATAGTCCATTTTTAAAATCTCCAGCCTGCAAGCTCCTGCAGAGAGTTAGTACCGGAAAGAGCTTTTTCCCCCAGACCAGTAAAACCACTGCTCTTAAGGGGGGGGGGGAGAGAGCTGCAGTAGATGGAGGTGCTGAATGTCTCCATCTCCCATAACCAGAGAAGTTACATATGCTTTCATAGCATTCAATTCAGCCTCTGTATGTTACTTTCAGGATAATAGTTATAGTTGTAGGTTAAGTGGTGATAGTCATTAATTTAGTTTTAAGGGTGGAGTTCTATCAGGTCATGAATAATCAAGCTATTTACAGTTGTTACCTTTGATAGTAAAATAAAAATCAATGTCCAGAAATTATGACAAAGAACTAAGATGACAGTTATGTGCCATCCACTTCCAGAGATGGACTGAGCAAGAATTGTGCTACATAACCTTTGTGTTGGAAAGCAACATATGTAACTAAACCAAGATACCAAACTGGAATCCAAATGTTCAAGGACATACATGCACAGGAAGGAATTACATTAGAATTTCAAGGGTAAAGATATATAATTAAATACTATGTCAGGATCTATAGATACCATAGACTTCCAAAAAGACAAATAAATGACCTTGAGCAAATGAACTCTGTGTAAAAGCCAATCACTTAAACTGAAGCTATCATATTTTGGCCATATCATGAGAGAACATAAATCACTGGAAAGGGAGATAATGTTTAGTAGATAGTAGGAAAAGAGGAAGGCTGAACTAGAGAGAGATTGATTCAATCAAGGAAGACATGGTCCAACATTCTCTGAAGATGCTAGCCACAGACACTGGCAAAACATCAGAAATAAACTATTTTAGAACATGGCCACATAACCCGAAAAACTCACAAAAAACATGGTCCAGAGTTTTCAAGACCTGAGCAGAGCTTCTGTTGACTTCATTCTTACAGTCACAAAAAAGGAAAATGACATGACAATAAATACCAACACTAACACCAACCAGGTTCCTGCCAATATATTTCTAACAGTTGTAGGGAGGCAATACAATGTAATATCCATTATAAGAATGTAAAAAAAAAAATCCTGTTGTTGACATTTTGGTCAAGAGATTTATCCCAACAAAGTTTTATGGATTTCTCAACCCTTGCATGAGTTCTTGCCTCTAGTGTGAGAGTAAGGCATGTGTGGAGGATTGAGGGTGCACCTTCTTACAGAAATGTGCAACAAAACAATCTTTAAAATGTAAAAAATCTTTATTACTGTGGTGACAGCAGCAACATCTTGCCCAGTTGTGGTGAGGGAATTGTGTGTCCATATGTATTGTCTTATTTACATCACAAGGACTTATAGTTCTTATACTATAGTTCTAACCTACTGGCCTTTATCAAGACCAGAATGAGAATAATAACTGGGGAGGATTCTTGTCACCTTCACAGACCAAGTACCAGATGAGACTAGAAGCATGATAGTTGGAGGCCTGACCTTACTGAGTCCAAACCTCTATGAGCTGGATTAGGATCATGGACCAGAGGGTTAACTCAAATAACCCAGAACTTGTCTTTTTTTTTCATCTGCTTCTGCAGAAGGGTTTTGATCCTACTGACAAATTATATGATGGACTTTTTTTTTTCAGACTTCTTCTCCCCATTCATCACCCTCCCTGCTCTACCCCCAATGTTAATGAAAGGTTAGGGAAACCTCTGGAAAAGCAATGAAGGTTGTATGGAAGGCTGCATGGAGAGGGGAAAGTTGCCAAAATCACACTCCCCTTCTTGCTGGCTGGAGCATCTTGGATGATGGTTGTGGATAAAAACAAGATGCTGGAATAGAACAGCTTTGGTCTGACCAAGGAAGGATCTACTTAGCTAGTAAGAGTCTACGAGGGTGGTTATGCACTAAAAATGCAATATTTTGGTACTGATGTTAGTGGTTGAAATATTGCCCCTACTACTCAGTATTACACATTTTGTCCTCTGCTTTAAAATCTTTTAGCTAAACCTGTGAGTTAGATTTGCTTAACTCAATCATGCTCATACATGGGGAACATTTTTTATAAGTAGTGTCACCATAAATAAAGTAGTCAAAGAAGTCTTATTTGAATTGGACCTGATTTAGATTCTTAGTATTGTGCCTGCAGTCCATAGGATAATTACATCCTTCCTCAAAATGGCATAGGGCAAATAGGAACTAGGTTTTAAATGGGAGATGTATAAGAAATGGAAAAGGGGGGAAATCACTAAAGAGGAATGTAAAAAATAGCTAGCACATGTAGGGATAAAGTCAGGAAAGCTAAAGTGCAGAATGAGCTCAGGCTTGCTAGAGAGGTTAAAAATAATAAAAAGGCCTTTTGGGGGTATGTCCATAGCAAAAGGAAGAAGAAGGAAATGGTAGGACCAGATGGAAAAATTCTAACAGGGGACAGAGAAAAGGCAGAATTATTCAACACCTTCTTTGCCTCATTCTTCTCACAAAAGGAAAAGGATGGTCAACCTGAGGAAAATGGAGCAGAAGACACAATAGGGGAAATCCAGCACAGAATAAATGAAGAGGTAGTACAGGAATACCTGGCTAATCTAAATGAATTTAAGTCTCCAGGACCAGATGAACTACATCCAATGATATTAAAAGACCTGGCAAATGTAATCTCAGAGCCATTGGAAATAATATTTGAGAACAGAAGTCCCAGCAGACCAGTGGAGGACAAACATTGTCCCCATCTACAAAAAGATCCTAACAACTATCATCAAGTTAATCTGACATTAATACCAGGAAAGATTCTCGAACAGCTTATTAAACGGAGAGTATGAACATTCAGAAGGGAATGCCCTAATCAATAAAAATCAGCATGGGTTTCTGAAAAGCAAGTCATGCCAGACTAATCTGATCTCTTTTTTTGATAAAATTACTAGCTTGGTAGGTGAAGGGAATGCATAGACATAGCATATCTTGATTTCAGTAAGGCTTTTGACAAGATCCTCCATGGCATTCTTGCAAACAAGATAGTAAAATGTGGGCTAGACAATACAACCCTTAGGTGGATTAGTAATTGGTTGACTGACCAAACACAAAGGGTGTTCAGCAATGGCTCCTCTTTATTTTTGGGAGAAGCGACCAGTGGGGTGCTACAGGGTTCTGTCCTGGGCCCAGTGCTATTCAACATCTTTATTAATGACTTTGATGAAAGAATAAGGGGCAAGCTTATTAAATTTACAGATGACACCAAATTAGAAGGAATATAGGACAGGATGAAAATTCAAAAATGACCATTATAGATTAGAAAGCTGGGCCAACACTAACAAAATGAATTTCAACAAGGAGAAATGTAAAGTATTGCAGTTAGGGGGGAAATACAAAGATAGAGGAGGGGGACCCATGGCTTAAGGAGACTAGGTTTGAAAGGGATCTAGGAGTCATAGTAGGCCACAAGTTGAACATGAATCAACAGTGTGATGCAGCAGTTAAAACGGTCAACATGATTCTAGGATACATCAACAGAAGTATAGTGTCTAGTGTTCAACAGTGGAACTCACTCCCTCAGAGTGTTTTGCAGTCTCCTTTTTTGGAGGTTTTTAAACAGAGGCTGGATGGCCCATCTGTCAGGGATGCTTTGATTTTGAGTTCCTGCATGGTAGGGGGTTGGACTGGATGCCCCTTGGGTTCTCTTCCAACTCTATTATTCTATGATTCTAGGAGGGCATCTATCTGTCATGGTCATGGTTGGCTAGTGTGTGGGGGGGCTTCTACCAGGATATCAAGGCAGTTAGGAATGTAGGAATGGCTCGACTGAAGAGGGAATGAGGGCGTAGACACAAGAACCCTCTTGTGCAACAAAACTCAAATATCATCAACATTTATCTTAGATCTGAGTAATATTGCTGAAGACCCATAAGAGATGGCAATGCTGTAGCAAAAGTATGAGCTTATTTCAAAGAAGGCTCCTTTATAGTGTTTCTTCTAGACATAAGTGCAGCATTTGTAGGAAAAGAAAAGGCCTGAGACACGTCACAGCTCTCTTCGTTATATAGTACAGAGGGATCTGTTGGATCCATTGCCAATACAAGAGGAAATTTACTCTCAGTTTTATGATTGCTCCTCCTTCAGCTGCTTCAGGCTGCACATGAGCAGGTCCTATTTCCAGCATAAATTCAGCACAGAGAGAAGCTGCAAGAATAGCTGATAGTGAACAAAACACCCCCACAGTAACAGATCCACCCCCCTCACAGTATGGTAACATGAACATATGATTCAACTGGATTTGAATTTGAATTCCATCAATCATTTTGGAAAGTATTTTGAGACACTGTTATGTGTTCTCAGGTCTCCCTGATAAAGCAAGAATAAAGCCATCTAGATTCTATGCCAACTTTTCCACAACCATCAAGGTAACCTACTTGTGCTTCAGTTTTTCCCAGAAAAAGCATCATTAAGGAACTTGAACAGAAGAGCAAAGTATTTTCGTCATTCAAGCTTGCTTCAGTTCCCAACTATTTGTCCTTTTCTCTCTGCATTCCTTGTTTGAAAAAGTTACAGAACCTACTATTCTGATTCTGCCTTTCTTTTCTGTCCTCTCATTTCCTCTAGTCCACAATGACCTTGACCTCCTCTTTGCTTCTGATCCTGTCATTTTCTTTACGTCTCATCTCATTCTTTCATTCCTCTCGTTGTGGTGCTTTCATTGTCAAGAGCTGAACTTCACACCAAGGCTACCTCAACCCATAGGCTTTGGAACAAAAGAGAAAATGGGCAGCAAAAGACACCAGGAACAGGAGACAGAATTAGCAGACAAGACTGCAGTGAAGTGAAAAAAGAAAGTTCACTAAAGTTAGTCCTATATCACCCAAGTGAACTTGTCCCCAAGTTTCTTCTAGGCTCAAGAAACCTTTATTACTATAAATATCACCCTACTTTAACTTCCTGTATCCTGTCAAATGTTTGCTTCCAGTTCCTTGGAGTTAAATGTACACTTGTCCAGTTTCTGTAGACCATTGAGACAGGTAACTGTATGAGGATCAAGGTATTTGGTGGCCTCAAATCATGAACGTTGTTTTTCTGATGAGGCAGAATAGCCACAACTTTGGATGTATTTTTGTACATCCCTTCCCTCTTTCAAAGATCTCAAGAAGGTTCCCTCACTCTATTTGCCTTTTCAACAATCTGTGAGTTATGTTGCCCTGTGAATTGGTGAACTGACTAAAATCAATAAATAAAACTCTGAGGCTAAGCAAGTATCTGAACCTTAATCTAATTCTAAAATTATCCATTATGCCACACTAACTCACATTTCTTTACCGCCTTTCAGTTTCAGAAAATAGTGACATTTCAGGCTGTCCTGACAACTATGAGTTAAAGTTTTATTATCTGTCTTTTATTATTCTTTGTCTCTAGTCCTCACATGTCCAGTAATGGAAGTAGCCTCTGCTTGCACAGAAATCCCTCAATACTGACAATAACTGACAACATCGCAAACAAAATGTAGGCCTAGTATGTAGAGCAGCGGTTCTTAACCTTCCTAATGCTGCAACGCTTTAATACAGTTCCTCATGTTGTGGTGACCCCACAATAAAATTATTTTTGTCTAGGTTCCTAAGACCATTTGAAATATGTATTTTCCGATTGTCTTAGGTGACCCATGTAAAAGGGTTGTTTGACCCCCAAAAGGGTCACGACCCACAGGATGAGAACCGCTGATGTAGAGAGATCTTGTAGCATGTTTTAGATTAACTGAAAGAAAGAAGTTGGCAGCATGAGCTTTCATAGACTTCTGTCTACTTCCTCAGATGTATTTAGAGGAACATTCAGTCTACTTCCTCGGATGCATTTAGACTGAAATCTACAAAAGCCCATGCTGCCACCTTCTTTTAGTTAGTCTCAAAGGTGCTACACAGGTGCTTTCTACATAGTGATTCTACAGACTAACACAGCTATATGTTTAAAATGTAGGCCTGTGATTCCAACATTGTAAGTATTTTGCTCCTATATGACTTTTAACATCTTTGCTCAATGGAGAAGCCAAAGATGAAGAAGTTGAAAACTTGTATAATGCATTTTTTTGCCCATAAATGCATCACTGCTTGTGGATTTTGGATTCTGTTGTATTTTGCTGCTCAGCCATCATGGTAACTCTTGAATATATGTTTTTATCTTGTTATAAACAATGGAAGGCCACTATGAATCAGGTAGTCAAACAGAAGAATGGGAATTATTCAGCTGGACCCTGGAGAGCTCCATGTGGACAATTTGTGCTAATAAGCCCTGTTTTTCAACTTTTTCTGCCCTGGCTAATTATTCCAGGTTCCTTCTCCCTTTTAGGTTGCATCTGCACTGCAGAAGTAATCCAGGTTGACACCACTTTAACTGCCATGGCTCAATGCTATGGAAATCTGGGATTTGCAGTTGTTGTGGCACCAAAGCTCTCTAACAGAAAAGGCTAAATGTCTCACAAAACTACAAATACCAGAATTCTATAGCATGAAGCCATGACAGTTAAAGTGGTGTCATACCTGATTGATTTTGCAGTGTGGATGCAGCCTTAGAGAGTGACAGCAAAAAGCAAACATTCTTTGCCCAGCAGCACAGTACTTTGTCATCCCTCCATTACCTCCAGCTGGTAACATTAATTGAATTGGTTGAAAAGGTAAGGGGTGGGGTAGTTCCTATTTTTATAGTAAGGATTTCATTTCTCAAGAGAATCCAGATTGTGGTTCTGCAGTTCATTCTGCAGCTTATCCTATGAGGATCAAAGAAAGAACATAAATTTGTTTTGTGTTATCATATTTTTAATATAATAAATTAAGAACTATGGACTAATGTTGCTTGTTCACTTAAAAAAAATCCCCCTCCCAAGATAAAATATTAGATGACAGTGTTTTTCTATAGCTGGTCTGCCAACTGCAGCAAAATTAAGTGCTGTTTCAATAAGATTCAATTACAGGTGTTTCATTGCTTGTTAAATGTAAGCCTCTTTATTGCTAGGAACAGGTGGAGAAGAGGAAACTTAAAATAATCCATCTGGATTTCTAAATGTGGGATTTATTTTAAAAAAAATAAATCAATGAAGCATTAATGAAATATTCCTATAAAAAACCAACAGCTGTGGTTGGTGGCTTCCTTGTCAATGGGTTGGAGAATCAACCCTAGGATTTTGAATAAGTTTTAAAGGAGGTTGTTAAGGTGCTTATCTCTACCTCCAAACAGATTCAGCTCATTTGAAGTAGAGAATAACATCCAGAGTGGATTCACCACTGCACTGACATGGAAGCCACCAATAGCCACTGAAAATCAGCATAGACACCCCCTCTCCCTTTTTAAAGGTCCTTCTTTGGTTGTGTTGACTGTGGTCAGACTAATACATTCTGTTGCTTGAGGCAGAGCAACAAATGACACCTAAACTTCAAATGTCAAGGTACCTTAGGGCAGTTGAGTTAATTTGGTGCTGAGGAAGAAAAGCTGCTCTCCTCTTCCTGATAGTAAACAAATACAATGAGCCCTCCACATTCACTGCGGTTAGGGGTGTAGGGCTCGTGGGAAGGTGGAAAAACCACCACAAATCATAGAATCATAGAATCATAGAATCATTGAGTTGGAAGAGACCACAAGGGCCATCCAGTCCAACCCCCTGCCATGCAGGAACTCCAAATCAAAGCATCCCCGACAGATGGCCATCCAGCCTCTGCTTAAAGACCTCCAAGGAAGGAGACTCCACTACGCTCCGAGGGAGTGTGTTCCACTGTCGAACAGCCCTTACTGTCAGGAAGTTCTTCCTAATGTTGAGGTGGAATCTCTTTTCCTGCAATTTATATCCATTGTTCCGCGTTCTAATCTCTGCAGCAGCAGAAAACAATAAAAAACACTTCTTTAAAACCTGAGATAGCACTTCTGTAGTAATCTCTAGATCCTTCAGTACAACCCTATGGTCAACTTTAGCTGGAAGTTGCCCACAGAATTGAACTGGGAGACCTACAAATGCCTAGAGAAGTGTTCTCTCTAGGAATCTTTAGGTCCGCCAGTATGAGTCTGTGGTCACCTTCCAGTGCATGTTGAGTCATGCTGAAGGATCCAGAGATTCCTAGAGAAAACATATTAAGCAAATCTGCAAAAGGTAAAGCTGCAAGTGTGGATTGAGTGTTGACTGTGCAATTTTCAAACAAAGCAAAACACTCTGCCTAACTTAGAATTTGCCATCCTTTAACAACATCACCAAATCTGCAGCTAACTGTGACCCAGCACTGTGTAATGGAAAGTGTGCAGATTGGAGTAAACATATTTTTTAAAAAAGAAAGTGTTCAAATGTTATAAGTAGAATTCCAGTTTGGCTACACAGCAATAATCCAAGGTTGGTGATCGGAAACTGGTTATGAATCTGACATAGGAAATAGCGTGGTTGTATTAATGGAACTCAAGTAAACTTCAACTCAATTTTGAACAGTTGTTCCACTACTGACATGTTTTGAATGCTGAATCAAGTGGTCCATGGCTCCTCAAATCTTAAAGTGAACTAATTAATCGTGGCAGAACCCCCTTTCTGCCAGCTGATTGTTTCCCTTTTAATATAAATCTTATTGTTTCATCTAAAGGGCTTTGTATGTGCTTTCTGCTGTCTTTCTGAGAGCAAAGAAGATGCTGACACATATGTCAAAGCTCCTTCTGTCACTGCACGTCATCTGAGCTAGCCTGGGATTGCAGCTGGCACTGTTCTTTCTGGAGGCAATGGGGTCTGGAAAGCACAAAGTTATTGCTCAAGCTGCCAAGCCCTCTGGCCAGCTGTTTGTTATTTGTGTGGGTGCATCTGTGGAGGGGACTCTGTGTGCGTGTTCATGCTCAGACTATTTATCATTATTATTATTCAATTTGACCATAAAACTGAAACAGAAGTAACCTGACAGAGAAATGTAGCAACATTAGTACCCGGAGGTTCTCAAAGCTGAACTGTCATGACTGATTTTCCCATTGCACAATGATCTTCCTAGGCTGCTTCTCTATCTCTGCCATAACACCCCTCATCACATCGGGCTCACAGGCAGCAGCATGAAAATGGTGCAAGACCGTCTGTGGGCAAACCAGTAATAATTAATTTTGTGTGGCTTTATTTATGATGGAAAGTTTATATGAAAAATAGAAGAGCATCCTCAGGCACCACAATGTCTATGATACTGGGCAATTGATGAGATCTTTTATCTTGAAAAGGGAATTAGATGCCATTAATTGCTCATGCTTACAGCAGCATCACACTGGCTGGAATCTGTTAGTTACACCTGTATCGGCTTCAACATACCACAACCCTATGAATGAGAGACATCCCAACAGCCCTTTTCTTGTAAATCCGGGACCATGACTTCTTGATGGAATCAGTCCCTTTCTAATATAGTCTTTCTTTTCCCACTGCCTTCCACTTTATCAAGCTTTATCCCCTTTTCCAGTGAGTCATGTTGTTTCATGATATCACTGAATATGTATGATCAGTTTATTTGTTTTTGCTTCTAAGAGTCCAGACTAGATTTGGTCTTGGGACCTTTTTGCAAGTCTATGGTATCTGTAAAACTCTTTTCCAGCACTTTCCAAATAGGCTGATCTTCTTCCTGCCAGTTTTTTCACTCTCCAGCTTTCGGAACTGTACATAGAATCTGGAAATATTATGGCATGGATGATTCTGACTTTGGTATTTAATAATTTATACTTAGGGTTTTTTTCTCCTTCATTTATGGCTGCCCTGATTCCTTGACTATGATGTCCATTTGGAATTATAACTGAGACAATATATAGAAAATATTTAACTATTTTGATGTCTTTACTATTATCTGTGAGATAAATTTTCTTTTCTTAATATTCAACTGTAGCCCTGCTTGCTGTTGTTAGTTACCTTCGAGTTGATCTCCACTCATGGCAGCCCCATGAATGAGACATCTCCAAGCCCTCCTATCTACCTCCATGTTCAGGTCCTGCAGGTTCATGTCCATAGTCTCCCTGATTGAGTCTATCCATATAGCATGTGGTCTTCCTCTCTTTCTACTGTCCTCTAACTTCACCAGTATCATTGTCATTTCTAATCAACCCTGGTTCTAATGAGTTTTGTGTAGCCCTGCTTACACAGATGTAATATCACATTAAGCCTGCATGCTCTTTTAAAGTCATTACAGAAGGTGATATCCAGCAACTCATTTGCATGATGACCTCTGTGCTCATGTAAGTAACTCGGTGTCACTGGGGTGTTCCTCATGAATACTTAGTGACTAGGGGAGAAAGGAGAGTGCTCAAGCAGCATCTAGTTTTGTTTCTGCACCTTACCCATGAAGATGAAGTCATCCTTCTGGACCTCTTGGGAGATCATCTGGAAGATTTGGAGGATGGCTTTGTCTTTATGCGTCCACCTACAGAAACACAACCAACACTTCCTGACCACCCTGCCCTAGCCACTAAATTACTATAGGGGTATCCCAGAAGCAGAGAGGTAAGATGTGTGCTCATAGTGAGGAGGATGGAACTGAGCTATGGAACCTCCTACTCAGTATTTTACTATGTGCATAATTCATTCAATTCAGAGCAAGAAAAAAAGCCAATTGTTGATTTTCCATAACAATTAATGGGAGAATTGAAGATTTGGATTTCCAGTCTGAAATATTTGGTCTGGACTCAGACAGCCACTGAATCAAGTTCAGTCTGAACTGAGTTCTCCTTTTTTCTGAATTATGGAATTGAAATCCAAATTGAGTCACATTGTCAGTGTACACCCTTTATAACTGGGAAAAAATCAGCATCCTTTTTCCATCTGATGGATGGGGGTATGTGTGGGTATCAATAAAACATGTGTCAATATCAATAAAATATGCGTGGGTATCAATAAAACAGTGCACACACAAGGAGAAAAAGAATCCTGATGCATATTTATGTATGGAAGGTAAACCTTTACACCCTTTGAATACATAGGTAGACTTAAATAATAGAGAAGGGTTAAGTGCGAGGAAAATGCAAATAACCAAAATGACTGGAAATTGCAGCAAATAGAATAGATCACAGAGTTCCCCAAGTTAAACCTCAATGGAACCAGAAGAAAAAGAAGGGAATGTAAGGGAAGTCCTTTCAACCCATAGAAATGGTGAGGGTAGGCATGACATGGATGTATGCTTTTATGTCCAAACTTTCATTTGCAGAGGTTTCCATGAGGTGTGGAAACGGATAATTGTATACACATGAGGCATTCAATAATGTTTGTGTTTTGATTTGGCTTTTATAAATACACTTCACATATCCTAACCCTGCAGTGACAAGCTATAATCACTTCATGATTTCATCAACTTGTCATGCTTTAATCATTCCTCATGGCAGATTTGTTCAACATATGCTATAGTGTCATTTTCTCAGGCACCCACAACACTTTTTTTTAAAAAAAAAAAATCTTGCTTTTAATTTATTTTGTCTCCTTATGAGATGCAGTCTGCACATCAAGAGCTCCATCACTTTCTGATCCACACTTCTGGGAAGTCTGTGAGCACTAATTTAAGTCCCACAAAATGAAGAAAGATGAACAACTGAACAATACAAGCACCATGTATGAAAAGCACCATTAGAGATCTATGAACAGCCCACACAACTGATCAAAATTCAAAATTGAGGTAATCTCACAGTCCCTAATACAACTTCTATAAAGCAGAGTATTTAAACATGTGGGGATCTAATAAATTTCCTGAGGAGTGCCTTCTGGATGTAATCTTTAACATGCTTTCAGAATATGCTAAAATGCCTAAAGGGACCAGGGGCATCACTTAAAGGAGATCTCCCTCCTACATTTATCTATCTGAATCTGAAGATCATTGGCCAATGCTTTCTTCTGGGTGTCCAGAACTATGATACAGGAATGGGTTTTGTGACCCTCTTATATATGTACATTTATTAATCTGTTTTATCCAGTTTCTTAATTAGGAGAAATTTAAAAATATGTAGTAATATTGTATACAAATAGCACTTTATAAACTTTTCCACACACAATACATACTTCTAAATTTATTTTCTCTTAAGGTTTGCATTTCTTAGCATTTGTTGCTGTTAATTGCCCTCAAATCAACCTCAACTCATGGTGACCCTTAAGGCATCTCCAAGATCCCATCTCCCAATGCTCTGCTTAGCTCCTTAAGACTCATGACCTCCCTAGTTGAGTCTAGCAATCTTGAGTGCAGTCTTCCTCTCTTCCAACTACCCTCAACCTTATTGCCTTTATATTTAATTTTAAAACACATTTCAGTACAGATTTCAGTATTTTTAAGGCAAGAACTGCACTGCAAAATATGGAAAAGTTTAAATCTTAAATACAGTATAACAGTTTCAAACCACAATACATGCTTTAATTGGGTGTTGAACTAGGATACTGGGGGTCCACCTTTTAAATCCCTGCTTTGCCATGGAATCCAGTGGATGAACTTGGGCAAGTCATACTTTTTCAACCTCAGAGGAAGTCAAAGCCAACCCCCCCCCCCAACAAAATCTACCAAGAACACTCCATGATATATTCACATCAGGGTCACCATAAGTCAGAAATGATGAAGGAACACAATAACAATGTGCATTGTGTTAACTCATTTTTCCAAAGAACACATTTTTCAATTATCCCTACCATGTATACTGGATTTCCAAAAGGTATACAGTTCTATATACTTCTTCTACTTCTGCTGCTACCCTGATGAGTGTAAAAGTGTCTGTAATGTTTACAATGGGGCTTTCTAGATTGGCAGGAAAGTTGCCTTTTCCTTAATAATTAGCAGCTGCACTGCAAGTCCCAGGTGTGCAATAAAAAGGTATAGGGCAGCTATACTGAGGTGGTGTGGGGACGACTTATCTGAAGTCTTTTCTGTTGCTCAGCAACTACATTGGAAGATGTCAGGATGCTAGAAACACAGGCAGAGCAGCTGCATGAGTGGCAATGAACGGGGCTTTTGGCCACACTTAACCTTTAAATTTTGTTGTTGTTGTTGTTGCACTGGTACATCATACAGGCAATTGTATTGCCAGCTGCGAACAGCGCACTTGCGCAGGTACATCACACATGAACTGTGCAGTTATGAAGATCTGTCAAATTACCATTGTGGTTTCGCTTCCCTTTTTAAAGTGCGCAGTTGCATCGATGCACCATGAATGAACCCCTTTATTTTATAATAATAATAATAATAATAATAATAATACCCTACCCCTTTGAGATCAGTCGAGGTGGCTTACACGTTAAAATACTATTACGTCAGTAAAACAAACTGCATCCCTCCCCCCCATGAAAAGATATTAAATCCGTTACAATTTGAATAAACTTCTTTATTTTATGAATGAATTGACATTTTATGCACAGTTGCATAACAGTTACAGCATCCCAGAGTCCCTACTGCACATGTCTAGAGTTTGGATTAGGACTGGAGCTAGGTTTTGGGAGCTTTAAAAAACTGCACAGTTGCACTGCTATTTAGACACAGCTGCGCAGTTACGCCCTTTTTAAAAAGAAGCTGGGAAAAGCAGCTCCTTTTTAAAGCTGCTTTTTCCCCACTAAAATGCAAAAGAAGTGCGTTCATGCCAAACTTTCAGTGTGGGTTATCTAAAGGCTACACTTTCGTGCAGGCATGAAAACACCCCTTTTTGCCAGTCTAGATCAGCCCAATGTTACATTTTAAGAAAGTCCACTGCCCATGGATAGCTTTTTCCATCTTGTTTCTTGGGATGCTCTTTTCCCCAGAGACAACTAAGAGGGGAGCTGCCATCTTGATAAGCTGCATTTTCTGAATTATGTTAAGGGAGAAATCTCTTTCTGTTGTTTTAAGAATGTCTGAAGTTCCTTGTAGCTCTTTTGTCTTCCTCCTATTTTACTGTAAGTTTGATGTGGGTGAGCCATTTTAATTGATATGATTGTTATCCAATATTGGCCAAAATCCTGCTGTGGGTTTACACAAGCAGATGGTTTTCTTGAAGGGTTTCTCTCTGTGTGAAGTTATGTTGTAGAAACAGAATTCTAGCAAGAGTTAAAGTTGAGTGATTCTTTATTCCTGACTAGGACTGCTAGCTGAAACAAGGGACAGGGCTCCTGTAATTTTTATGGTTGTGTATAATAAGAGGAAATTTCAGCAGGTGTTGCATGTTAAGCAACCAGTTAACAAGCAACACCTGCTAAAATTCCCTCTTCTTGCACCACCAATCAAGGTACAGGAGCCCTGTACTTTATTTCACCAGACAACCATATTCTTGATTAACAAATCAACAACTTCTGCAGTGCTATATCACACATGCACAGGCTAAGTACACCATTTTCAAGATCTGTTGTAAGTCAACAGATAATTTGAAGGCACATACACATGGGAACAGGTAAATATGACACAAAATGAAGAAACTTTGATTATGAGTTTAGATTTTCAAAAGTAATATAGTAAGTAGAGGCTCTTTTTTAACAATAAAATGTTATTGATTTTATTAGGCCCTATTTGAGGACTTTTAATTTCAGCATGATAGCATATTTAAGATTATTTGAGTGGTTAGTTTAAGGTTCTGAATAAGCATAAGAGACTTAGACAAGGCCAGACCTTTTTTTTTTAATTTGGCTTGTTGTGCATATGTTTTGTTTTTGTTTTGTAAGATACTTGTTTTTTTCCTATTTATTTATTTATTTTATTTGAGAATAGAACAGTAGTATGTGTTTCTAGCATTGTGGATTTAACTTCCCAACATGTAACTACAGACATCTATAAACATTGCCCCACCTCAGTCGACTGCTCCCAAAGGTCTCCCTGCTAAATCTCATCTCCAGTATCTACAACAGCCAGAACAAAATCAGATGAAATACTCCATCATATTTGCAAACTCTTCTGTGTTTTGGTTAATTTCTTTAAAATAACCTTGAGTTGTATGCATGTCATCTCTTCATATCTTAGGAGAGAATCTCATTTTTTCCTACAAACCTCCCCCCCACACCATATTATCTTTTGATGTCTTCTGGGTGGTTATATTTAATCTCAGGATTAAGCTGGAGCCCGTGGTTTGCCTTGAACAGCTTATCAGCTTCTGAGAGACATTTACAAGGAGAGAAAGACTCTGGTTTTGATAGCAGTAATTGTATTTAGCTTGTAAGATACAGGACTATTTATCTCATGTCTAGGAAATCAGAGCAGAGAAGAATGGAGGATGCTGGCTGATAAAACACAAAATAAAAGTAGAAAAGGAAGCAAAGAAGAAAAGAAACAATCTCTCCACTGCACCCCAAGTGGGAAGGTGATACAAGCAGTGGACTTTACATTGTGTGAAAACCTAGTCTTTTGTAGAAGGAAATAAAAGGGAAAGTGTGAGGTGAGCAAGAACTGAAAAGAAAAGGGCACACCTCCAATTCATTACTGTTCAAACTCCATAAATCTTTGGCTTGCAGAAGCACTTGACCTCATTTTTAGAGCTGCTGAGAAGCAGTCCTACCCATGCCTTTGCTCCTTTTGCTCTGGGCATCAGAACTACAAGATCTAGGGCAAAATGTTTATTTTATTTACCTTTAACTATATTTATATCCCAACAATCTTTCCAGAAACTCTGAGTAGGAAGCTGGCCAAAAGGGCCAGCATCATGGTGGAGTGGGGCTTTGGGGGCTGCACACCATGACTCCAGCCCCAAGCGGCCATCATGCAACCCACCTGACTGCATGGTGGGCAGCATTACGGGGCTCCTTTCATGCTGTGTTCAGACACCACACACCAAAAGGAACACCAAAAAGTGCCGCTGCGGTGGCAAGGGCACCCTTTTTCCACTCCCAAAAGGATGGTGAAGGAGACCTGAAGAAACACAGGCTTTCCAAGTTGGGCTGCAGCACAAGGTGTGCAGTAACCAATGCAATAACATTTGAGCTGGGAAAGTATGGGATTATATTGTAGCTGTGTGTGCCTGACTATAGCAAGGAAGGAAAGAATAGCTGCATCCATAATAATCCCTTACAGAGCAAGCACAAACAGTAAAATAGAGAGAAATGAGGAAAGCAAATAAGTCTGCCTCACCTGCTACATCCACCAGGATTTTTTTTTTTTAAAAAAAAGCATAGCACTGTAAGCTTGCTCACCAAAATGGAAATAAGTTATCCCTGCATAGATTTTGGAGGAAACCTTCAACTGGTCTCTAGAAGGCTTGTTGTTGTTGTTGTTGTTGTTGTTATTGTTGTTGTTGTTCTTCTTCTTCTTCTTCTTCTTCTTCTTCTTCTTCTTCTCCTCCTCCTCCTCCTCCTCCTCCTCCTCCTCCTCCTCCTCTTCTTCTTCTTCTTCTTCTTTTCATGAAATTTTCAATTCTCATGCACATAACATAAGTTTTGAATAGTTTAACCCCCTTTCCCCCCCCACAAAAAAACCTGTCAAAGTTCTGTTCTTGGTTGTGCTGTAGAATCATAGAATCATAGAGTTGGAAGAGACCACAAGGGCCATCCAGTCCAACCCCCTGCCATGCAGGAACTCCAAGTCAAAGCATCCCTGACAGATGGCCATCCAGCCTCTGCTTAAAGACCCCTAAGGAAGGAGACTCCACTACACTCCGAGGGAGTGTGTTCCACTGTCGAACAGCCCTTACTGTCAGGAAGTTCCTCCTAATGTTGAGGTGGAATCTCTTTTCCTGCAGTTTGCATCCATTGTTCCGCGTTCTAGTCTCTGCAGCAGCAGAAAACAAGCTTGCTCCCTCCTCAATATGACATCCCTTCAAATATTTAAACAGGGCTATCATATCACCTCTTAACCTTCTCTTCTCCAGGCTAAACATCCCCAGCTCCCTAAGGCGTTCTTCATAGGGCAAGGTTTCCAGACCCTTCACCATCTTAGTTGCCCTCCTTTGGACATGCTCCAGTTTCTCCACATCTTTTTTGAAATGTGGTGCCCAGAACTGGACACAGTATTCCAGGTGGGGCCTGACCAAAGCAGAATAGAGTGGCACTATAACTTCCCTTGATTTAGAAACTATACTTCTATTGATGCAGCCTAAAATTGCATTGGCTTTTTTAGCTGCCGCATCACACTGTTGACTCATGTTCAGCTTATGGTCTACTTGGACTCCTAGATCCCTTTCACATGTGGTCTCATTCAGCCAGGTGTCCCCCATCCTATATCTGTGCATTTCATTTTTCCGCCCTAGGTGCAGGACCTTACATTTCTCTGTGTTAAATTTCATTTTGTTAGCGCTGGCCCAGCTTTCTAGTCTATTCAGGTCATTTTGAATTTTGATCCTGTCCTCTGGGGTATTAGCTACTCCTCCCAGTTTAGTGTCATCTGCAAATTTGATAAGTATGCCCCCAATTCTGTCATCCAAATCGTTAATAAAGATGTTGAATAGCACTGGGCCCAGGACAGAGCCCTGTGGGACCCCACTGGTCACTTCTTTCCAGGATGAAAAGGAGCCATTGTTGAGCACCCTTTGAGTTCGGCCAGTCAACCAATTACAAATCCATGTAACAGTTAACTTGTCTAGCCCACATTCTTCAAGCTTGTTTGCAAGAATGTCATGGGGAACCTTGTCAAAGGCCTTACTGAAATCGAGGTATACTATATCCACAGCATTCCCTTCATCTACCAAGCTGGTAATTTTATCAAAAAAAGAGATCAGGTTCGTTTGGCATGACTTCTTTTTCTGAAACCCATGTTGGCTTTTTGTGATTATGGCATTGGCTTCTAAATGTTCACAGACTCTCTGCTTAATGATCTGCTCTAGAACCTTTCCTGGAATTGATGTCAGACTAACTGGACGATAATTGTTGGGATCCTCTTTTTTTCCCTTTTTGAAGATGGGGACAATGTTTGCCTTCCTCCAGTCTGCTGGGACTTCTCCTGTTCTCCAGGAGTTCTCAAAGATTATTGCCAATGGCTCTGATATTACATTTGCCAGTTCTTTTAATACTCTAGGATGTAGTTCATCTGGTCCTGTAGATTTATATTCATTTAGGTTAACCAGGTATTCCTGTACTACCTCTTTACTTATTCTGTGCTGAATTTCCTCTATTCTGTCTCCTGTTCCATTATCCTTAGGTTGAGCACCCTTTGCCTTTTCTGAGAAGACTGAAGCAAAGAAGGTGTTGAGTAATTCTGCCTTTTCTCTGTCCCCTGTTAGCATTTTGCCATCTTCTGCACGCAGTGGCCCCACTGTTTCCTTCTTCTTCCTTTTGCTGCAGACATATCCAAAAAAGCCCTTTTTATTGTTCTTAACCTCTCTAGCAAGCCTGAGTTCATTCTGCGCTTTAGCTTTTCTGACTTTACCCCTACATGTGCTGGCTATTTGTTTGAATTCCTCTTTCGTGATTTCTCCATTTTTCCATTTCTTATACATGTTCTGTTTAAAACTTAGCTCAGTTGAAAGTTCCTTAGTCATCCATCCTGGCTTCTTGAGACATCTTCCATTTTTCTTCCTCATTGGAACTGTTTGAAATTGTGCCTTCAATATCTCCCTTTTGAGAAACTCCCATCCGTCTTGAACTCCCTTTTCTTTTAGTATTCCTGACCATGGGATCACTCCCAGTATTTCTCTAAGTTTATTGAAATTAGCTCTCCTAAAGTCTAGAGTGCGTGTCTGACTATGCCTTGCTTCTCCCTTCCACTGTATTATAAACTCCAGGAGAACATGGTCACTTCCACCTAAGGATCCAACCACTTGCGCCCCATCAACTAGGTCTTCCCTGTTGGTTAAGATCAGATCTAAAATGGCTGATCCCCTTGTTGCCTCTTCCACCTTTTGGACAATGAAATTGTCTTCCAGGCAAGTGAGGAATTTGCTAGACTTTGAGGATTTGGCTGAGTTTGACTTCCAGCAAATATCAGGATAGTTGAAGTCACCCATCACTACTACATCTCTCTTTTCTCAGTAGGTGATTATCTGTTCTAGAAAGGCATCATCCAATTCCTCTGCCTGAGTCGGGGGTCTGTAGTAGACTCCCACAGTAACATCCCTGTTATTTCCCTCTCCTTTAATTTTTATCCAGATGCTCTCCACCTGGCTTCCAGTATTGACTTCCTGCATCTCTTCACTGGTGTAAATATCCCTGACATATAATGCTATTCCTCCTCCTTTCCTGCTTGGCCTGTTTCTCTTAAAAAGGTTATACCCCTCTATTTCTACATTCCAATCATGAGACTCATCCCACCAGGTTTCAGTGATGCCTATTATATCATATTTCCCTTGTTGTGCTAGGAGTTCAAGTTCTTCCTGCTTATTTCCCATACTCTGTGCATTAGTGTAGAGACATTTAAGACCATGTGTCCTCTTTACTTGCTGCTTTTGCACATTTTTTTGCCTCCTACTGTTGGGTCCTTGCACTGTTTGCCTTGTTCCCTCTATGCCACTTGGACTATTCTCTCCATCCCTTTTGCCTTCCAGTATAATGTCTCCCTCCCCCACATAACTCAGTTTAAAGCCCTCCTGATCAGATTCTTCAGACTGTTGGCAAAAACGTTTTTGCCAACTGGCGTGAGATGCAGTCCATCCCTTGCCAGAAGTCCCTCCTCATGGAACCGCAGCCCATGATCCAAGAATCCAAACTGTTCTTGGCGGCACCATCTACGGAGCCAGTTATTCACCTCTGCTATTTTCCTCTCCCTTCCTGGACCATGCCCTTCTACGGGGAGTAGAGATGAGATGACAACCTGTGCATCCATCTCTTTCAGCTTCCTTCCCAGAGCCTCATAATCCCTTTTGATATTCAGAAGGCTGTGCCTTGCAGTATCATTGGTACCCACATGAACCAAAAGAAGGGGGTATTGATCAGTAGGCTTGACAAGTCTTCTCAGCCTCTCCATCACATGATGGATCTTTGCCCCAGGGAGACAGCACACCTCCCGAGACATCTTGTCAGGCCCACAAACCACTGCTTCTGTACCCCTCAGCAAGGAGTCCCCCACCACGACCACGCGCCTCCTCCGAGGCTTAGCAGTGGCCGTTCCTTTTCGTGATACTCTCAGGCTCTCCTGCTCTGTCCCTGATGTCTGTCCCTGCTGCTTTTCCTCATCATCTCTGACAACAGAGAGAGATTCAAAGCGATTCTGTAGCTGCAAGCCGCTCACAGAACGTTCCCTGGTTTCCTTACTTCTGTGTGTGACCTTCCTCCAAGCATCTACCTCTGTTGTATGTGGAGTGACCTCCTCCGCCCCAACAACTTCCTCTGTCTGTTTCTCACCCAAGACATTCTGGTCTGATCTGTTCAGGAGAATCTCCTGCTCTCTATGATGCTGGAGTGCAGATATCTGCTCCTCTAGCTGCTGTACTTTCTCTTCCAAGAGGGCTACCAACTTGCACTTGGGGCAGGTGTAGTTTGCCACCTCTGTAGGCAAGAAGACAAACATCCCACAGGTGTTGCAGGTGACTGCAGCAGGGCCTTCAGTGTCCATACTGAGAAGTCTTAAGGAGGCACTGAAACAAGACTGTGGGCTTCCCTTGCTAGACTTGGCCTTTATTCCCAAGCTCTGTCACTGAGTTCAAATCACGGGGCCTATAGTTATGTAGAGAGCTCCTGGCTAAAAGCTCCTTCCAAAGGCAAGTCTCTGATTCACTTCCTCTGATGCTTCAGGCTGGCTCCTATTCTATTCTCTAAAAACCTCCTTGACTAGATAAAAAATCAAAATTTGCGCACCGTTAGGCGCGTGCTTCTGCTAGCCTTGAGTAGCCTTAAGTAGCCTCCCAGCACTGGCTCCCAGAATGCAATGGCTGCTCAAGTGTAAATTAGATTAGATCTCACCCAAGCACATGGACTACAGCCTCCTCCTTTTCTTTCTCCTCCTTAAAGGAAATGGAGCTTCTGCTAGCCTTGAGTAGCCTTAAGTAGCCTCCCAGCACTGGCTCCCAGAATGCAATGGCTGCTCAAGTGTAAATTAGATTAGATCTCACCCAAGCACATGGACTACAGCCTCCTCCTTTTCTTTCTCCTCCTTAAAGGAAATGGAGCTTCTGCTAGCCTTGAGTAGCCTTAAGTAGCCTCCCAGCACTGGCTCCCAGAATGCAATGGCTGCTCAAGTGTAAATTAGATTGGATCTCACCCAAGCACATGGACTACAGCCTCCTCCTTTTCTTTCTCCTCCTTAAAGGAAATGAAACCTGTAGAAACCTTTGTATATTCTTTTCATGTTATTTCTGCCTCTAAAATTTCACAAAATTTTCTGATAAAGAAGTGACGCCCAGGAAAACATCTGTTTTGGTCTATTCCTGTATTTTGTAAACAGCCTTTTGGATAACTTTACAGGATGGTTTTCCTTATGCATGTGATCACAGTGATCATGATAAATGGAATGTGGAACACATTTTCTTCCATACTAGCAATGACCCTAAAATATTTCTGCCTTTGCCCATGAAGCTAGGATCACTTAGAGTCATTCAAACTGTTTTAATTCTTTCTACAATACAGAAAGATACTCAGACATTGTATGAATAAATAAACATACAGGATGGAAGCTTGTGCCTATGCACATTTTATTTCTGGCAAAATCTCATATATATTATAGCAAGGAAAGAGATCAAGAAAACAAAACAGGGAGGAAGGTGGCAGGTGGGCAAGGGTATTTTCTCTACACTAACAAAAACTTAGCTCTATTGCTTCTACAGCAACAGAAAATATTTTTAACTGATGTAAGACATTTTGTATTCCTCCCTTACTCAAGGAGTTAATCTTATTTTAGTCATTTTGGAACCTAGAGTAAAACACCATAAATATGATGAGCCTTTCAATAATCAGCTGCAGAAGTATGTCAAAAGCTTTAAATGCCTGCATAACCTTCATTAAAAGCCAGCAGGAAAATAGACTAGACTATATTCTTGAGATTGTAAAGGAAATGGGGATGAGGTATAAGGAAACTCTCAGGAGCAAGACATACAGATCATCCCATCTTATTTTTGTACCAAAACCATGTTTAGTACAAGACTGGTTTGCTTAAGTGGAATGCTGATACTAACTCAGGCTGTTTGTGCTATACCATTGATCACAATTTGGGAAGCCAGCAACCAGAGAGTGACAAGACAGACCTCTGCCCTGGTACAGATTAGGTGACAGATGGCAAAGGATCCTCAATCCCAAGAGACTGATATGGGGAACCACATCTGTTTCACAGCCCCATGGGAGACCCCACCTCATGGTGGATGGCCAACCTAGAAACTAATTGTGAGCAAGTGTGAACATGCACACAAGCGCACATGTGGTGAAGGAGGTGAGGCAATTTCTTCCCTCTTTTTTTACCTTAAAAATAGCATTCTTTCTGCTGGCATGAATTACAGTCAGTTATGATGTTGTAGTTTTAGGTAGCCACTAGAATTTGGCTACATGGTTAAATCACTGATCAAATGCCTTGGATTGTTCTCCCTTTGAATGACAACAGAAAGGCAGAACACATTAGCTTGCTGAAAAGAGAAGTAGATGGAAGCTTCCTGTTTTGCCAGTGTTTTTCTTCCCAGACACAATGCAGTCTAATAAGAGGCTGATGTGTTCCTCTTCCCATCTCATGAAAACCTTTCCAGTTGTCCAAAGCATCAGAGAGAAGCTGGATGTTTTCCAAGGGTTCTTAGAATCAAGTTGGTTCAGCCTGTCCTCTATTGCACCACAGCTCTTACTCCTGCTGCCGTCAAGGAAAGTCTCATAAAGATGAAATGTTATTAACAAGCGCAAAATGCAAAGACACTATCCTTAAGGTTGATGAATATTATTTCAGTTTCTGAAAGCTTAGTCAACTGATTAATTGTCGTTGTGTGCGCTGTATACCTTCCAGATGTTTCTGATTTGTGATGATCCTAAGGAAACCTAGCACAGGGATTTCTTGACAAGATTTCTTGTTCAGAGGAGGTTTGACAATGCCTTCATTGCCAGGTATGGTGTCTAGTCTGAGAGACGTAATAGTACCACTCTATTATGCTTTGGTCAGGCCTCACCTGGAAAACTGCGTCCAGTTCTGGGCACCAGAGTTCCAAAAAGATGTTGAGAAGCTGGAGCATGTCCAGAGGAGGGTGACTAAACTGGTGAACATTCTGAAAACCATGCGCTATGAGGAGCGACATAGGGAGCTGAGTATGTTTAGCCTGGAGAAGAAAAGGTTAAGAGATGATATGACAGCCCTGTTTAAATATTTGAAAGGATGTCATACTGAAGATGGAGCAAGTTTGTTTTCTACAGCTCCAGAGAACAGGAACTGGAGCAATGGATTCAAACTAGAGGAAAATAGGTTACACCTCAACATTACAAAGAACGTCCTAAGAGCTGTTTGACAGTGGAATACATTCCCTCGGAGTGTGATGGAATCTGCTTCTTTGGAGGTTTTTAAACAGAGACTGCATGGCCATTTGTTGAGGGTGCTTTGATTGTGAATTCCTGCATTGCAGGGGGTTGGACTTGATGGCCCTTGAGGGCTCTTCCAACTTTGTGATTCTATGGAGATTATCACACGCAGCACTTCTGTCACCCAAGCATCATCAAAAATAGGGCAGAAACATCACCAGTGTGATCATGTCTGGTGCTTATAAAGTGAAATGTTATCATAAGAGCCATGGAATCATCAGTGGATAAGCTCTTTTCCTATTTTTAATGGATTAATCTGTTAATAAGAAAAGTGCTGCTGCCCTGATGATTCCATGATGATTCCATGATGGTAACGCTTCTGTTTCACTTTAGAAGTGCCAGTGACATGATCATACTGGTGATACTTCCGCCCATTTTTATGATATTTGGGCGATGGAAACACCCCATGTGATAATCTCTTATGATTCCTTTGAAGCTCAGAGGGTGCGAATTTCCCAGGTTTCAATGGGTTTTCTTGGCTGAGCAAGAAATCAAATCCTGATCCCCAGAGTCGCATTCCAATGGTCAAACCACTACACCACATTGGTCCTCCTTCCTTTATAGCTGACCTCCTTTCATCTCCACTCCCATAAATGAACAACATTGGCTTTACAATTATTTGAGATGTAATACTGTACTTTGTAAAGGTGTTTTGTCTTCCAATTTACTTCACTTTGGACATGGAGCCACAAAGCTACAAAGTGTTCCTATTCCCTGGGCTGATTTCATCTTAATTCCATCTTGATTGACAGTTGTGCTTTGAGGCAAGACACTACTGCTATCTCCTGGTTCATTTAATTAATAACAATTGGTCTACCCACTTAGACAATTTAAAGTTCAAATAACTGCATATCATTGCATATAATCCCCCAAATATGAGAGAGAAAAAAATGAAAGACACACAGATTGGTATGCACAGGGATATCCCAAGATGTCAGCACACACGACTTCCCACATTTCACAGATGAAATGAGTATGGGACACGAGTGGCCAAGCAACATCAGTGTGTGGTCAAGATGGTAAGTGTTATTAATGGGGAAGACTACACAATCCAGGAGAGGCTGCAGCAGTTTACTTTTGTCTGAGCCTACAGGGGAGGGCAAAACTCTGCACCCTCCTATCCCCACTGCCAAGTTAATTGAATGAAAACTAGTTTTATACTTTCAGATGAGTTTGCAACAACTGAAGTAAACTAAGGACAATGAGGAAAGTGGGAGGATGAGAGACCAACTGGGACATTTGAAAAGCAGCTGAAACAGTGGGGCAGTAGAAGACTAATGGAGTTTATCCCTGCCAAATCAGAATAGTTGGAGGGTATTCCTAAATGCTATATAGACACCAGATCCCATCTAATCCTGGAAGCTAAGCAGGGTCAACCCTGGTTAGTACTTTGATGGGAGACTGCCAATGAATATTATGCACTGCAGGCTATATTTCAGATGAAGGAACTGGCAAAATCACATCTGAGTATTCCTTGCCTAAGAAAACCCTATGAAATTCATGGGTTCGCCATACGTTGACAAGGAACTTGAAGGCACATAAACAAACATGCTGAACAAATGTCATTGGTGAGTTATTTGGCAGTTCATTGTTATGTACCTTCCACTCAATCCTGACTTATGGTGAACTTATTATATACGGTTGTAGGGACAGGAATTTTTCCGAGGAGAATTGCCACTGAATTATTTTAAGACTATGACTTACCCAAGGTCATCCAATATGTTTCCATGGCTGAATAGGGATTCAAATCCTGGTCTTCCAGAGTCCTAGCCCAACACTGAAACCACTATACCACCTTGGCTATCTCTGTTACATGGAATTACCCATAATTCACTGAGAACAATTTGGGGTATTAAAACTACTGTATAAAGCCACAGATACAGTTCAAAACTTTTCAACAGTGCCACAGCATTTAGCTCCAAGTCAGTCACTTCCATTAAAAAAAAGCTTCCAGTTTAACTTGAAGATCAACATTTGTCCATTGTATTAGAGGCTTTTTCTATAAACTCAGAAAATGCACCATGAACAGCAGGTTAGTTGAACTTCGTTCCCTATGAAATCAGTGGGATGTCAGTCATGACTCCCTTTTAACAGTGATTTCAATACAACATAAATGCAACATATGCTGGATCCTTTACTTATTTCCTATAGAGTGAACATAATGATCTTTCAGGTTTGATAATCTGAACCAAATTCAGTCCAGCTGTTCCTTCCAGCAGGTAGTTCTATGAATTTTTAAGGATGTATTTATGTACTGCCATCAGTGGACATGTTTAGAGTGCACAAGGAGAGGACTTTGACTTGAGTAGCTTTTAATGTAAAATTCAACACATGGAAGGAAATGAGGAAATGGAGGAAGTCGTAAACAAGGAAGCAATATATAGCTGTTTCAATTACACCTGCTTAGACATTATTACAAACCGAGTGAAAGAACTACAGGCTATCCAAAGTTTTAAGGCAAAGTTGGGTTTTATGGAGGGAGCTGAAAAACAGAGATATTCTGGAAAGGCAGCAGAGATGCAATTGTTTGTTTCCCCCTCCACCCACCCTTGAAGTAAGCAGTGAACAATGGACTTCATCACATGGAGGAAAATCAAGGGCTTGAACTGGCATTTTACGGGGACAGTCTCATGATCATGGCAAAGATTTTCTCACACATTGCACTTAGAGAGGACTTATCCCAGGAAGAACCAGGAATGCTCCAGGAACAAATCATTCACGGGAGCGTTCCTGTCTTCTTCCCAGGATAAGTCCTCTCTAAATGCACTGTGCAAATTTACAGCACTATATAAATAAATAAATAAATAAATAAAGCGATGTTGTGTGAAAATCTTCACCATGATCATGTGACTGTCCACAGAAAATGCCTGTTTAAACCACCAAATCCATGATCTAATCTCTTGACATCCTGTTTATCTCATTTGTTGAATTTTTATTTACTATTTGTTTATTTACCCAGCATGCTCTCCATAAAGTTCCTGATGTCTGGAACACAGACTCCTGCTGCCTGGAATAAAGTGTAAATCCCAGGCCAACCATGGATTAAATGAAATGAAGATAATTGGGGAATTTTTAAAAACAAGTTTGCAAGTAGCTAAGACAAAGGCTGGACTCAGTGTCAGTCTAGATGATGTTGGAAGGAAGGAAAAATGTCATGGGCACAGTAGCTATGAAGAGAGGAAGGCACTAGGCAAATAGGCTGCTTGGAGCCATCTGATTTTGCCTGCTTTTCCTTTCCACTGCTATTCAGTCCTGGTGTACCAACAGAATTTGGACCAGCCATCCACTTTTGCCAGTTCTTCTGTTTTTTTTTTATGGGATGTGCACGTTACCTCTGTTATTTATCACCTAGTTCATTTTTGTGAATTATGAAAGACACTCCTCAAAAAGCAGAGATTGTCATCATATGCCTTACCTTTCAGACATGATAACACATTATGGGAAGAGACAAAAGAATACAGTTAATATTAGAAACAGAAGGTCTACTTATTGTTCATGAACTAAAGATATGATTTCAGTAATTACTCCAATTATTTCTTTAGAGGTATCAAGTCATTATGTTTTCTAAAAGCAATTAAACATGCTATTCCAATAAATTAGCAAGCATGTTAGCTAGAGAACCAAATGAATAATAGATACACATAATAACTCCAAGTAAGCAGAAGATGCTTTCAGCTCATGATCTCTTTATTTCTCTCTCCTCGATCCACTAATCTTTCTTTCTTCATCCCACTTGTTGGCTTTCCTGTTTGTCCCATCTAGGGATGTAAATCTTTGTATAATTGATTTTTATATGAGAAGACAACTTTTTCTGGCCCATTGTATGTTTATGCAAACTGCAGGAAAAGAGATTCTACCTCAACATTAGGAGGAACTTCCTGACAGTAAGGACTGTTCGACAGTGGAACACACTCCCTCGGAGTGTAGTGGAGTCTCCTTCCTTGGAGGTCTTTAAGCAGAGGCTGGATGGCCATCTGTCGGGGATGCTTTGATTGGGAGTTCCTGCATGGCAGGGGGTTGGACTGGATGGCCCTTGTGGTCTTTTCCATCTCTATGATTCTATGATTCTTTTCAAAAATGGAAGCAACTATAGTTTTTTGTGGATCTTTCGGGCTATGTGGTCATGTTCTAGAAGAGTTCCTTTCTGACGTTTCGCCAGATGTGGCTGGCATCTTCAGAGAATGATAGCCTGGAAAAGGACTGGAGATATATATCCTGTGTGACCCTGGGAAGGAAGGAGTAATTTGCAAATGTATTGTTCTGTTGCTAATAGCAGTCCTCAGGGTGGGAGGATATGCGGGTCACACAGGATATATATATCCAATCCTTTTCCAGGCTAACATTCTCTGAAGATGCCAGCCACAGATGCTGGCGAAACGTCAGAAAGGAACTCTTCTAGAACATGACCACATAGCCCGAAAGCTCCACAAAAAACTATGGATGCTGGCCATGAAAGCCTTCGACTCCACAATGGAAGGAACTTCCTAATTGCGTATCCCTGCATGGCAGGGAGGTGGACTGGAAGGTCCTAGTGGTCGCTTCCAACTGTATGATTCTATGATTGAAGACCGTAAGAACAGTTTGTCAGTGGAACCAGTATCCTAGAGTTGATAGAGTCGCCTTCTCTGGACATCTTTTTTTTTTAAAAAAAAACAAAACAGGTCAGTTGGTATTAGTGATGCTTTAGCTGGAGATCCTGCATTGAACAGAAAGTTGGATGTGATGGCCCATGAAGCCCCCTCAAGCTCTGTAAAGTCTAAAACCTTTTGATCATGTTGTTGGTCTTGTTGTTGCTTACACATTTCAGGATTTTTTGTGAAAATTGTGCAATTTTTGCCCCAAAATATAAATATAATACAATGGAATGAAACAATCAAGACATCCTTTCTCACTGGAAATGAGGAAATATTACCTTCCTGGTCCCATTGTGCCACCTTTCTTATACATTGCAATTAGTTTCTCAACAGATATTTTTTCAGCCACAAGAATAAATGAGAAACATAGTAATCGAGGACATGGCTAAAAGGATGAGGCAGCCTGGAAGGCAATATGGCCAAAAGTTGATTAATACAAATTTTAATAATAAAATAATATTAAACCTGAAATGACTTAATGAGAAAGTACCAACAGCAGCTTCTGCATTAATCAAATACTCTTTTTTTCCATCTATACATTATTTTATTCAAGACATTAAAACTGACTATTTCACTTGTGATAATCAGATCCCAAACACAAATTTCTGGAGCAACACACTAAAAGGAACCAGGAAGAAAAATAATAACACAAAATCCTCACCATCCAATTAAGCTTATACTAGATTTACTGAAACTCCTACTTCCCACCTTCCTGTGTTTCATATCCTTATTGATTTTAAAAAGCCACAAGTAGCAATTCTATATTTGCTGGATCATTTTAGTTGCAGTCTGTACCAGCTTGCACTGAAGTATTCTTTTTTGACCTTCCATTAAACACTACAGGAATCTTCCAGCACAGGGGTAGGGAAGCTCTGACCATCTGTGTGTCTGAGACAACAAGGTCCATAACATACCAAACACTAGGAGATCAAAGGTTTCCAGCGCCTGGTCCAGAGTTCACAGACTAAGGGTTTCATTTTGTCATCCAAGAATCAGATTATGTCCAAAGGTCACACATTATATGTGTCTTTGTTTTATGCATCACTTTGTGTGTTTGTGATACCTCTCCTAGAATCATGAAAAATTCTGCAAAATACTTTATTTTTCAAACATTGTGAATATGACCTGAAAAGTTCATAAGTTTTCTTGAACTGAAACAAATTCATTCCAAGCTCTTCATTCCCGCAGGCAAAAGTATTAAATGCTTCTTCACTGTTCATTAAATTACTCTGTAGTTCCTGTTTTAAGGCCTAGCTTGAGAGAGAGAGAAAGAAAGAAAAAAGAAGAAAGGTTTTTAGTGAGACATTTACCTGAAGGATAATGCTCATTCACTGGCCAGCCATCTACTTGAAGTGTTGCATTGCCTCCATTCCGAGTAAAGCGCACAACATGATATTTGCCATCATTCACTGGGGTGCTTTCTTCTTTGATAGAGATATCTACTGTGCCAATGTTGAAAACTACACCAATCTTCCCTTGTTCCTGTGAAGAAAAGAAGGACAGGAAATGCCACTGAGATCTAGAAACCAAATGAAATAAAGGATTTTTGAAAGATCTGGATATGTTTAGCTTGGAGAAGAACAAATAAGAGAGAGATCTGATAATGATCTTCAAACATATGATGAGTTGGCCATACAGAAGATACAGCACACTTGTTCTCTGTTGCTTCAGAGGGCAAGAACAGAACTACTTGTCTGAAAATGCAAAGAAGCAAAATAAATTTCAGCTAAATATTGGGAGAAAAGTTGTACAAGGGCTCAACTAGATGAGCTCCCATATCCCTTCCAATTTTAAAATATCAAGTCTAAAATTATGACCTTATGTGTAAATTATGGATTATGTTTGGAAATGTCTCTGTTTATGAACATGAAAACTTGCTCCAGATTCATAGACATGTATTGAGGGATTATCTGTTAGAGGTCACTAGATCAACCACTTTTAATATGTGCTATAAGAATAACATGCATTTGGATAAGTGCTGCTTTAAAATGACTCAATATTGCTCCTTTTTTTTTTTTTTTACTGCTTTGACAAGAGCTAGGGTTGCTCCACATCATGTGCAGCTGGAGGATGCACAAAGAAAACCAAAAAGAATTGCAAAGTTTACTTTTGTTCTCACTTTGGTATGTTAGTTTTCTGTGGGCTTGGAACTGTAGTGTACCAGTGAGGATTTCATTGTGTGAGCTTCCACCTCTAATTCGCAGTGGTACAACCAAGATGCAAATTTACAAACACAGTGAAAGGTAAGTCGAAATAATTATGAACATTACATTGATGTCATACTGACAACTACTGCAAAGTGCCACGAGGACATGTGACAGGCTTTTTATGTGTAATATAATTGCAAGTTTCAGCCTCATGCAGCACTGCATGCATACCAAGCTACCACGGCTTTTGATTTATCACACATATTTTAATCACATTTGTATTATATCCCTTCTCCCAAGAAGCACAGGATAATATATATGGAGTTCTCCCTTACTATATCACCACAAATACCTGGGGTTTGAGTTGAGGCCAAGTGAAAAATCCATAGATTTGAGCATTTATGTGAGGGTGTGTGTGTGTGTGTTATATCACATAGATAGTCAGAGCCTAATGTATCAGAAGGATAACCAAAAAGATGCCAAGTATGCATTTTAGATTGTAAGCCTGAGGGCAGGGAACCATCAGATTATAAGATTGTATGAATAATAATAATAATAATTATTATTATTATTATTATTATTATTATTCAGTCCAATGTAGAAAGGAAAAAATAGCACTTCATACTATTAATTTTTCCCCCCAATTTTCTAGTGAGTATATTGACCAGAACTGGGGAAAGTTACATTTTGGACTACAGCTTTCAGAATCTCTTGGCCAGCATGTGCATAACTCATCTATGCTCTGATTTTTGACATATGGGATAATTCATATGTAATGGGAACCATAGTTTCCAGTTATAAAGATTTGTCAGTGAGATGCTCAGGCTCCCTTTCTTCCTCTTTCTTTTTGTATAGTAGTAGCTCATGTAAACCATACATTTGTTATTTAAAACAAACCACAGTTGCTGTTGTTTTCTGGCATTTAAACATCATAGGCATTTCATAAACTAACTTTTAAACAAACCAGGATGGTAATTATACTTTGCACAAACCACAGTTTACCATGTTTGAAACAAACTTCAAACAGAAACTTAAATGTTCCTTCACTCATACATAAAGGAGATGAATGGAAGAGAGATGTGGGAGATGTAATAGCTTGTTTTTGTATCAGGAAACTATGATCATCCATAATGTGATCTGGGCTACAAACTACTGTTCAGCACAAAATGATATAATTTAAAAAAGTAACTGAGTTGTGCATAACTGTACAGAAGATCACCTCATCGCAAATAATGAAATAATAAAAAATAGATAAATCCCCCCAAATTGTGAGCCAGCAAGAGTGTATATTTCAAGAGTTCAAGAAACCTCTGGTATTGTTTTCTGCTTGGGGGTGTAGAAATGAAGGGTTCAAAGTTGAAAATGCAAGGTGCATTTACCTTGGTGAACTACAATGTGTCTATGACTGAGGTGGATCTACATCAGGTGTGATTATGACCTCACTGTCAGCCCAAGCAATTTTGTAATACAAAATTGATGAGTATTGAAATCAATGAAATATCACATTCAGCATGGTGATGATTGTAAACAAGATGCACCGAATCCCATTTCAGACTTTCTTTCCCATTAAATAATCCTCCACAAATCAACAAGAATGAGAACAAACAGAACAGCAGCATTTCAAATGGCAGTTTGACAGCCAGAATATCTTACATGAGTGCCAAAAGAAGAAAGTGGAACACACAGGGGAATGCATGCAGAACTGATATAGTTGCCAGCTACTATCAAAGTGCTTATTGGGCATCTGGAGTGGCATCTAAATTTATTCAAATTTAGATGCCACTCCAGATGCCCAATAAACACTTTGATGAAGCTCACTGTGAAAAAAAGTCCTTCTACAGAAGTCATTGGACCTCACAGAGATGGTTGGAAATGTTTTGTATTTTCCACCATACTTTCACGACTAATATAAATAGCAATAAAGAATCTCATGTACTACAGACTCCTGTAAGCAACTATAAATCAGGAGGTTCCAGGTTTAGTGCCTGGCCGCCCCAGCTAAAAGGATCAGACAGCAGGTAATGAGAAACACCTCTGGAGACACCGGAGAAACAGTGCCAGAACAGAAAATGCTGGATGAAATAGATTAATGGTCTGTCTTCATACAAAGCAGCTGCTTAAGGGTGGAAGGGTACTCAGGAGCAAATTCTGATTACTACAGTTCTAAAGGATAGAGAAGAGATGGCAGAAATTCCAGTGCACAAATAGAGATCATCTCCTGTGATGGTGGATTTTGCCTTATGTTCCTATCCATTACAAGGGCTGGTTCAGATGTGTGGTGGCCATTTCTAATAATCTCCAGGGACTCTGGACTAAGGTCATGGACATTGTCAGGGTGGAATGCAAAAACTACCTGCAGCCAAAAAGAAACAAAAGCCTCAGTGGATGACTGAAATTCTTTAAACAGTTAAGAACAGAATAGAAGCAATGGTAAAAGGTGACAAAAAAGTCAGAACCCTGAATGTAACCTGTTCTCAGGACAAAAGTTTATTTTAGGACAGACTATGGAAATGGAATGGTTTCCAACTGCTAAGAGGGTCACGCAGTGCTATATTTTATTGCCTTATCTGTTTAACTTGTCTGCTGAACAGGTCATATGTAAAGCAGGATTAGACAAAGAGGGAGAAGGTATGAAAACTGGAGGAAAGAACATCCACAATTTTAAGATAGGTATATGATACCATACTACTTGCAGAAGATACTTGGAATGATTATTGAAGAAAGTCAAGAAAAAATGTCCAAAGGTAGGTTTACAGTTGAATATTAAGAAAAGAAAAACAATGACCACTGATTATTTACATAATTTTAAAATACATAATGAAGACATTAAGGTAGCTAAAGATTTTCTGTACCTGGACTCAGTCATTAATGGAGAGTTCAGACAAGAAATCAGAAGATTGTGACTTGGAAGGGCATTTGTGAAGGAATTAAACAAATCCTAAAATGTTAGCATGAGCCCTCCCTGCATCCATCATCATCCAAAGGGAGAGAAAGGCAAGCCAGCTCCATCAGGCTTTGCCTGATAGAAAAAGAGCCTTCCCTGCATCCACCATCATCCAGAGGGAGAGAAGGTCAGGCCAGCTCCTTTGGGTCTAGCCACAGTAAATAGAAGAGTCTTCCCTCCAGTCCATCTGCCATGGTCCAGGCCTCAGAGGGACAGAAGATCTGCTGGACTTTCTCCCTCCCCACTGCCACTCCCTTCTCCTTTCATATCTTGTCTTTTTTGATTGTAAGCCTAAGAGCAGGGAAATGTCTAATTAACAATTTGTAAGCTGCTCTGATAGCCTTTTGGCTGAAGACCAAGGTATAAATAAATAAATAAATGAATAATATAAAGTTCGGATTGCCCATGACATTTTATTTCAAGTTTCTATGTATGGCTGTGAAAGCTGGGCAGTGAAGAAAGCTGACAGGAAGAAAATCAACTCATTTGAAATGTGGTGCTGGAGAAGAGCTCTACAAATACTGTGGACTGCTAAATAAATGGGTTCTAGAGCAAATCAAGGCTGATCTTTCCCTAGAACCCAAGATGACAAAACCGAGACTGCCATATTTTGGACATATTATGTGAAACATGATTCACTAGAAAAGACAATAATGCCTGGTAAAGTACAAGGCAGTAGGAAAAGAGAAAGACTGCATTCCAGATGGCTAAGATGCAATCAAGGTAGCCATGGCCCTGAGTCCATAGGACCTGAGCAGGGCTGTTGATGACAGAGTGATTTGGAGATATCTGATTCATAGGTCACCATAAGTTGACTGGATGGCAGTTAACAAGAAGAACCAAAGGTCTTCAATGGATTTCTATGTTTCAATGTGAACCTGAGACATGGAAGAGAACCGAAGAACCATCTAACCTGGCAACATATTTTATTAACAGCTGATTGGTATCACCAGAGGCAACACAATCACAATCACACTAGTTGTGATCTCACTAGCTAGAAGCTCTACTATTTATACATTCAAGTAGAAATGTATACTCAGCAGTTTTTGTTTGCATTCTACAGCACGTGTCAAATGCTATACTTCAAGTCCCTTCACTTATTTCAAAGAATAGGATCAGAGTGAACAGCTTGATTTCTTCATCCCAGACATAAAGCAATTTCCTTTGCCACGGGCAGGCCATTTTCTTGCTACCAAGGATATCTTTTCATGCCATATTTATTCTGTATCAGCATAAATATACAAAAGTGAGTAAATGCTGAGAAGAAAATGCACGCATACATTGATTGTTAACATGATAGAAGGGTAAAAACAGCTATTTTGAAACAGCTGGCAAAAGCTCAGTTTGAGAGAATCCTTATTACCTTTTCCCAGATGCAAATGGGTAAGCACGTACAATATTTTCAATACACGTATTATCAGTGTGTAGAAACACACCTTCAGTACACAGAATACTATTATGCATACTATCAGTATGATAAAATACCTATTCAGACTTTCTGTACAGTCTAAGTAAACACATGCATTAGTCTTTCACATCATCAGCCCTGGTGGCGCAGTGGTTAAATGCCTGTACTGCAGCCACTCACTCAAAACCATAAGGTGGCGAGTTCAAGACCAGCAAAGGGCTGAAGCTTGACTCAGGCTTGCATCCTTCCGAGGTCGCTAAAATGAGTACCCAGATTGTTGGGGGGCAAATAGCTTACAATTGTAAACCGCTTAGACACTCCTTAAGGGTATGAAGCGGTATATAAATGAAGCTGTTTGTTTGTTTTGTTTATCATCTGTTGACTAACTCCTTAGAAAGAGAGTGACCACCTTCCTTATGCATGGAGGCTCTCCTCTTCTGGCTGTCATTACAAAGGGGACAAAAACGGGAGAAGTGTGTGAGGGTGTGATCATTTCCCCCGACTGCACTATTAACAGGATTTAATGGCGATGGGGGGAGGATGTTTGCCTCCTCCATGTGATAATCTCCTTTGTCCCCTCCACACCCACAACAGAACGTGAGGCACTAGCCCAAGGAATCACATGAACCAGTACTTGCCGTCCTTCATCTTTTACTGAAGCCACACTCCCAGAGGGACAAAAGTCAACATTTCTCCTCATTAAAAAGAAAATCATTGAGATTAAGATAAACCCACAGATTCACAAGCAGTGGTTTGAACAGAGATAATTTCCTGCCATTTCTACATATATTACAATACTAGTTTCTGTCAAGCCTACACACACAAAAGGATTATCCTCATGCCTGCCTTATGAATATATTCTACTGATCCTGTGCTGATACCAATGCACTAGACAAAGACTTTCCTCTGTTACACGTATAAACTACACATACCTGTTTATCCATGCTTGTATGCAAAACCTCACCTTTATTCTCTTTACGACAATTGTCAAATTGACATTTTTCACCACAGAAACATCTCTTGACTTTCTACTGCATTTCACCCCTCCCTTCCCCACATCTTCCTTCTGTATATCTGTCTGTCCCCAAAGTTTTCATTCTTCTGGTGGACTGTAGTGGAAGAAAGCTTATGGTAGAAATTTCTTTCTCTAGTTAATCTCAGACATGCTGCTTGATTTCTTGATGTCTTTTTATGCTTAAGCAAACACAGTTCTCTCTCCAAATAACTCATTAAGTTGTAATTATTGTGTAATTACATCTTAGTTACTAGGGAAAGGAACTAATTACAAATGATTGGTTATTTGTAATCAGTTACTACCAAACTTCCAGAAGTAGCAATTCAGCCGTACTTTTTTTGCCAGAAAAAAGGCAGTCCAGGAATTCTGGATGGGTTCAGAGCTTTGATGGCTATGTGCAGCAGTAGGACTACACTGCCCCCCAGTATATATATATATATATTTTACTCACTGGAACATATAAATACTAACATGGATAACTTGACCTGTTTCATAAAGCTAACCAAAACCAAGCTTATTTGTATAGTATTATTATATTAGTATAAGGTCTGCCATCAGTTGGCAGCAAGTTATCTGAGGCTTAATTGATGCCCCTTAAAACTTTCTTTAGCCTTTTAAAACCGTAGGTAGTTCCCCTCAGAATTTCCCATCTGCTTCATCTGTGTAGAAATCTAAAGATTTCCTTTGCATTTCTCTTTAGAGAAAAATCTGAGCACAATTCCAGGGTTTGTGGCTGTCCTCAAACAAATTTTGGTAGTTTTATCCCAACACCTTCTGGCTTCCCTTGAAATTCTTAAAATGTTTCACATGAGAAAACATATTATTATTATTATTATTATTATTAATCTGGACTGGGACTCAGAGCAGCTTACAACATTAAAAACAAAACAATTAAAAACATACAAAAAATAGTTAAACCGAATTAAAATTAAAACTGAATTAAATTAGTACAATAATTAAAACAGATTCCAAGCTAAAATATCGAAAACTTTAAAAAGATAAAAATGTGTAAAATATGTAAATCCTCAATTTTTCTTGGAAATGTTATTCCCAATATAACAGGAAACCTAAAGTAGCTGTAAATTACTTGAGGAATTCTTCTGTTACATGAAAAGCTTTACTAAGTGGATAACATTCCTAAGAATAAGTAGCAAGATGTTTCCTTATCTTTGTGTTGCATAAATAGTATTGTTCTGCATGAACTGAAGCTTACGTCTCCTACATTGTTGGAACAGATGAAATACTAGTAAGGTGTAATGCTTTACTGCAAAGAACTACAGTTTAAAGCTAATCTCTACATTTCTAGAAGTATAAAGATCAGCTTTGAACCATCATCTTTGCTACAGTCAAACTCTACTGCAGTCACACAGTCTGAGAAGAAAGCTTCTCTGAACCTGCTCACATCCTCCACTTTGCTGGAGTCTACCTTCATTTCATATGCCTGGTAACCAGGGGCTATGTCAGTCACCTGCAGTTCCAAGACTGAAAGCTGCCATTCCAACAATCAGTGTAGGACTTCAACAGACGACACTTCGTTTCTATCCTAACTCAAGCAGGCATTTGCTGGTGAATGTTAGAGCACTATCCTTCATCTTAAGATCTCTATTTCACACCCTCCCACATTTCACAGATGAACATAGGTACACACATGGAAATTCATAAGAGGCATGGTCATGCTACAGGAGGATATGGCCAAGAGTGTGTCCAGTCAACCCAAGACCCTTTGCAGGGAAGCTTAGTTCTTGTGGGGTAACTTCTTCTGAACCATATTATAGCTTTGGATGTGGATTTCATAGCTTTAGGTTCCTACATGTATAGGTGTTGGGATTAGATGATCCTTGAAATACCTTCCAACTCCCTGTGATATACAAGCACACTGATTTCATTACTTTTGTCTCTCTCTTTCACACACACACACACACACACACACACATACCCTCTCAATCTCTATCTGACACACACTCTGCCACTTTTTCTCTAATACATACAGATATACAAACAGCAATACCCAACTCCTCTTCTCACTTAGTCACCTGCACCCAGGTTAATACAGAGAAATACACAAAATATACCATCTTCAGCCCACGACACAACTTTTTTTTTAATCTGCATAAAGCTTTAACCATTAGGCAACTTGATCAAGATGATTAGCACAACCACTCGATGTCTGCATGATGGCAGAGGCCCTGCACGTTCACAACTAATCGGAGTTATCTGTCCTGGCTTAGTGAGTGTATGTGTGCGTAAGTTCTCACAGAAATCCTATATGGAGAGACAATCCAGTGCCCAAAAGGATATGTAAACATGCATATCATTTTGTCACAGGCCAATTAGCTGCAATATTGCAGGATAAAGAAGGTTAAGGGTCAAGTGGCTTTTGACAACATGAATCAACTACAATTTGATTCTGGAAGCTGCTTATTGGGTTGCAGCTATTTTCAGCTATCCTTTCTGAAGCAATTTATTTAACTATGGAACTGCTGGTATAATTATATAACACATACACCAAAGTATTCTATAGCAGGGCAAAGATGTAATAGGCTCTCAGTGTAGTTCAAAAGGACTACAGCTGGGATATTGCTTTCCCTGCCGGATGTTTCATTATCAGACAGATATTGACAGACCTGTGGGAGGTTCTGAGACAAATCAACAGAAATGTTTGGGTAACTGACGAGAATGATGGAGAAAAATATAGCTACGTGAAACTACCTTGGCATCAATCAACCTGTTTCAGAACGCCAAACAGATCAGTCATTGCTTCACTCTCACACACAAGAAAAGGCTAAATTCTAGACCACCGAATCAGTTGCTGGCTAGTAAGTCAACAGATTGGTAAATCCTATTGAGTCAATGAGTCAATGGAAGTAATGGTACCACTCTGTTCTGCTTTGGTCAGGCCTCACTTGGAATACTGTGTCCAGTTCTGGGCACCACAATTCAAAAAGGATGGTGACAAGCTGGAGTGTGTCCAGAGGAGGGTGACCAAAATGGTGAAAGGTCTGGAAATCATGCTCTGTGAGGAGCGACTTAGGGAGATGGGTGCACTTAGCCTGGAGAAGAAAAGGAGGTGATATGATAGCTCTGCTTAAATATTTGAAAGGATGCTATATTGAAGAACGAGCAAGTTTTTTTTTTTTTTTTTTTTTTTTTTTTTTTTTTTTTTTTTGCTGCTCCAGAAAAGAGCACCCAGAGCAATGGATTCAAGCTACAGGAAAAGAGATTCTACCTCAACATTAGGAAGAACCTCCTGACAGTAAGGACTGTTCAATTGTGAAGTATGCTGCTTTGGAAGGTGATATAGGGGCTCAACAAACTGCCCAAAAAGGGTGGTCTAGAGCCACCTCTTTTTCCTCTGCATCATTGCTGCAGCAACCAAATGGAGTGGCAACAGTGTGTAGGAAAAAAAGGAGCGCGGTTAAGCAGCTCCTTTTAGTGTCGCAGCTGTGATGCCACAAGCCTTGTAGGGCACCATGGTGATGTTTCAGGTGTGCTGCGCTGTTTGGATGCAGCGCATCTGCAACATCATCGCTGCACGCGCTTATACAGCACTGCACAGTGATGATGTCCTGGCCATATGCTAGGGTTGCGGAGCATGTAGTTGCTCCACCCCGGGGCAACCCTAGCACATCACCAGGACGCCCCAAACCACCTGTTTGTATTGGGCCAAGTCTCCTTCTTTAGAGGTTTTTAAACAGAGGTTGGATAGTCATATTTCGGGAGTGATTTGTGTATTTCTGCATGGCAGGGGTTAGATTTGATGGCCTTGAGGTCTCCTCCAGCTGTATAATTCTATGATACTCTAGTGGAACTAACAATGGGACTAGGTTGATACCTCCAAGATTCACTTGAGAAAATACACAAACTCTTAACTTAATAGCAGTATTCAGGACCACCAGTGTAGCATACCAGAGATATGCCACCAAAGAGATGGAGTTTGGAGTACATGACCAGCATTCAATAAAGTAATCCTACCAATCTACTCAGCTTTGATCAGAAATCATCTAGAGTAATGTTTTTCAGTTTTGGGCACCACAATTCAAGACAGATATTGGCAACCTGGAATATGTCTAGAGAAGGGTGGCCAAGTTGTAAAAGAGTCTGGTAACCAAACCCTACAAGGAACAGCTTAAGGATCTTGGTATGTTTAACTTGGAAAAGAGAAAATTGAGAGATTATGTGATAGCTATTTTTAAATATCTGAAGGGATGCTTTATCACACTAGGGGGCAAACAGGATTTAAACGAGAGTTAAACAAGAGTTAAACAGGAAATGCTGTATGATTAAACATAGGGCATTTCCTGTTTAACTCTCATTTAACTCTCGTTTAAATCCTGTTGCTCCCTAGTGTGATAAAGCAGATAGTGTGGAACGTGGAGCAAACTTGTTTTCTGCTGCCGAGGAACTAGGACATGAAACAATGGATTCAAAAGCTATTCCACCTACACATTAGGAAAAACTTCCTGACTAAGCTACTGTATTTGAGAAAAGAACAAACTGCATTGGATAGTAGTGGAGTCTCCTTCTTTGTAAATCTTTAAATGGAGTTTGGAGGGTCCTCCCTTAGGAATTATTTAAATCTGCACCCATGCAAAGTATGGGCTTGGATTAGATGGTCCTTGTGGTGCTTTCATATTCTAAGATACTGCTGCAGAGAACCTTTACATAGCTTCCAGTGGCATGGAAGGAGTTATTTTATATATGTTAGAGCTAGGCTCTATTATCAGTCTTGGCAGAACATTCTGACAGACTAGGGGATGCACTGCATTCTTATGAAAATCCTTTGGCCTACCTGTGAATGATGCATGAGTGCATTTTTTTCTTTAACTTTCTGTTATCAGAAAGTTTTTCCCTATTAGGGCTAGTATTTCCATGCCAGAAATTCTTTTTTAAAAACTTTTATTATAAAGGCCTTCAGTATGTGTCCCTGCTTTCAACCTTGTCTCAGGCTGGGTGGTATGCATACCACAGATTATTAAGAGTTTTTGCACCTTTCCCCATAGGATTGGGGTCCAGTCAAATCATTATACCATACTGGCTCAGGAATTATCTTACTTCCACATCGACCCCAAAACAAACCTTGCCATCTCAAAGCAACAGAGAGGAAGAATGTCACCTTGATTCATTTATAGAAAAGTGTGAAGACAAACCAGATCAAAAGTTACTTCTCTATCATCTCCCAAAACACAGAAGCTAAAGAAGCCTGATAAATTGCCACAGAGAGTGTTTTACAGTTGTGGCATTGCCATACTGTCTTTTGTAACATTTGTCAGATATCTCATGTTAGTGGGACAAACAGAAAGGCCTTCACAGCCATTCTTAAAGGCTGGCCACATGGATATGAATATAACATATGTTCAACTGTCTTTAGAACATCACCAGATTAATGCACAAGTTTGTTAGCACAGCATCCAGCACAATAAAATACTGCAAATGAATGACTGGTCATGTAGATCATGTCAACAGGAAAAGTTTGGCTTCTGAGACCATTGTCTTTGCTTTTTAGATGAAGGACTACTGACTACAGATGGAGTCTGTACAGATGGAGTCATGAAAACTGTGAAAAATGTTTTTTCGTAAAAGCATTGTGAATCTTATCAAAAAGACTTTTAAACTAAATCCTTGGAGGTTGGAGATGATAGATTAAATATCTGTCTAAAAGCAAGCTTTAAACACAAGGATGTGAATTCTAGAGGAGAGGCTGAGGGAGAAAATGGGAGATAGAGTAAAAACCATTGTAGATTAAAATCACTATGAGAACAAACAATGTTTTAGATGACTATACACCAATGCACAGAGTTTAGGAAACAAACAAGACAAGCTTTTAGTCCTAGTGCAGGAAGGTCAATGTGATGTTACAGGTATGTTTGGAATATAATAATTGATATAGTCTGTTCAAAAAGAATAGATGGGAAAGAAAAGTTGGGGGAGTAGCATTGTAAGTTAAAGGAAGATTTCCATGTACACAAATCCATGTGAGTGATCAAACTGGACCAATAGAAAGCATTTGGTTAAAAATAAATGAAGAAAGAAATAAAACCAAAATTGTATTAGGAGTTTACTAAAGGCCAAAAAATCAAAATGAGGTAGTGGATGTTGGGATTCTGAAACAAATTTCAGAAATCTCCAAGAACTAAGAAGTGGTTTTTATGGGATGCTTCAACCATCCTTGCATCTGTTGGGAGACTAATCCTGATAAGTATCTGCTTTCCAACAAATTCTTGATTTGCCTTGCAGATAATTTCCTCTTTCAAAACATGGAGGAAGGAAAAATGGGATCAGCAATCCTGGACTCGATCCTAACCAACAGGGAAGAGTTGATCACTGGAATCAAAGCAATTTGTAGTTTATGGGGGAGTGACCATGTAATGCTAGAATTCATGACTGTTAAGAGGTCAAACATGAACCTGGGATCCTGAAAAGCTAATTTTATCAAGCTCATGGAAATACTGGGCAGAGTCTCATGGCTACAGATGTTAAATGAAAAAAAAAAATAAACAAACCACATATGTTTACAGGAGTGTTTGGGAGCTTACAGTATTGCTGTGATCATGATGAGATTTCTGATTCATACTGCATTGCCTTTTTAATCAGTTGGAAGCTGCCTCACACTGATGGAATGCTAAAGTTTTTTTTTTTTTTTTTAAGGAAGTATGTAGCACAATAATTTTTTAAGAGGCATGCAATTTTTTAAAAAAAGAAGCACGGGATTTTTTTAAAAAAAGAAGGTACATACATAAATACAAATTGCAGTTTGTATAAGCAAACTGCAGTTTGTTACCAGAAATCATGTAAAAAATTTTTCTCAGAAAATTTCAATTGGAGGGAAACCCTACCACATAAAAGGATTGCTTCTAATATCATGATGTCAAAGATAGTAGGTTGGGTTAGACACAGATGGCATCCACATTTTACACAGTCCTGGAAAAATAATAATCTCAAATTCAGTTGTGTCCTACCCTGGGAGAAAATAAAGCTGCTCAAAGAGGCAGAGAAACAAAAGGTGGAGGGGTGTTTTTGTTTTTTGACCTTGTTGCTCTAATGTGACCATAATATGGCTCACCACCTCCTTTGGCCTCTGTCAAATTGTCCTGTCAGCTCAGCTGACAAAAAAGAACTCATTTAAAGTGGTTCAGGAGGACAGTGCTGTGAAATGAAAAGACAGGGGAGAGCTAGAAATGATAAATTGCTCCAACTGCCTTTCTATCCCATCCCATGCAAGTGAAACAAAGGAATTGCAACATATGATATGGCAGCAAGAGCACAAGGTTGCAACATGAGGCGGGGCAGAGAAGATAACTTTCAGAGGGAGGTACAAAGCAAGGTAGATATAAAGATGTCTGGCTAGTTGGTCCCACCTGATAGGCTTTCCCCCTTTGCTACAGAACTAACTCAATTCATGGTATTAACAGTTGCATCAGTAACAAGGGGTACAAGTACAATTACCAGAGTGAAAACTAGAGAGGGCTCCCGGATCTTTAATGATTGTGTAGAAGTGAATTTCAGCACGTTTCTTGTTGCCTGATTGAGTGACAAGCAATACTTGCTGAAATTCCTTCTTCTAGACAACCATTAAAGGTACAAAATAATGATACCATGTCAATGGATGAAAGTAAAGCTAGTATACCACCATTTGCATTTAGGCAACTCTGCCCACCATCCACTCTCACCGTATGGTACAATCTCTGCTTTAGATAACAAATGGCACAATTTCAAGGAATGGTCATTTTATTGCCTCTTATAAACAGAACAGGCTGGGAAGGGGGCTCTTGAGACTAGAATAGTGCCAAAGAGATATTTGCTTCTATTTGATCTCTTCATTGCTTCTATTTGATCTCTTCATTGCTTTGTTTCTTACTACTGTCATGGACTATTTCTGTGCCTTCTCTCTAAATGCAAGAGAGATCTTCCTATTTCACAGCCCAGTCATCAAAGTTGGATTAATGTTGCACAACCATTCTCTATTGTGGGCTCCTATTAAATATTACTCACTTCAGTAACTTTATGGCAGGGATGGGGCATGTATCTCTATGTCATGGCCCTGGTAAAGCCCACAGGGTTGACTATCTGACCCATTACCTTTTTCAGCTATTACCTCTAATGAGTAATAGCAGAGCTTTAAAAATATTTCACCTTTTAAAAAAACCTCTTCAGAGAATTGTATATGTAAGCTTCTGCCTAGCTTTCTGCTGTGCACATTTTAGATACCAGGGGAACAAGGAGCAGAAACAGCTGGAAGCACACAGATAAAGGTTTGGAAAGCAGTACTGGAATTCATGTGGTCAAAGAGCAGGAGTTGGCATTTCAGTCACCAATTCTGCTTCAAATTCTAATTTATAAATATACAGTAGGAAGCTGCCCTATCAGACAACTGGTCCATCTAATTCAGTTAGCTCTTAACTAACCGGCATTGGATGGCCAGGATTTCAGATGAAGATCCTTTTTGACCCTGCCTATAAATACTAGGAGCTGAACTTGGGTCATCTGATATGTATGCTACCAATGAGATGTGGTCCTTCATAGGTGGTATCCATGGGAGAGGAGAAACACTGGGTCTTTTCTTTACAGCCACATTCAAATGATGGCTGCATACTACATCGTGCACTACTATGTAAAACATTAAGGCTAAAGCATGTAGTTGCAGTAATTACATTTTTTTCATGAAATCATAAACTGTTCTCCATCTTATCTATAGTGCAGCAGTCTCTAGAGTTATAGCTACTTTTTGGGAAGAACTCAGTTCTTCCATTCCATTACCTTCTCAGCTCTGCAGGACTAAAATGACAGAAACGGAAGCTTTTTATCAAAACCAAACAATTCAATCTCATTCTAGGTACTGCTCACAGCCCCATGCAGACTTGGTTCCAGATGTACCACAGATAATGCAAATGTTGTTTTGCAAACTATTTTCATCATAACAATGCAGGAAGAGTAACACACTAGGTTTATTTAGCTGGAAAAAGATTTGCAAAGGGAATGGTGCACATCTAAACCAATATGTCATGAACCTCACTCTTTGATCATCCAACTAAAACAATGCAACATATAAAAATAGCTTGGGCTTTATGTTGTCCCTTTAAAAAAAAAAGGAGGGGGGAGCTAAAATCTTGCCAGCCAGTTTTTCAATAGGGAAGGGTTAGTGGACGTTGGGTGGACTGGATCCCACACTCTCTCCACTGATTGATAGGACTTCCAATTGTTTATTGGATAGGACATCCAATTGTTTCCTGTATGACAGAGAGTTCCTTCAAGGCAGGAGGTTAAATCCTTTTATGATTCTACACTTTAGAAGACCTACATGGAGACATAATTCCACATGTCTTACTTAATGAAGAGAGACAGAAATGCAAATAGTTTAGAAAAGTTACTGTTATATTACACTTCCTAGATCCCTCAGCCAGCATATCTCTATTGGCTGACACATTCTGGGAAATGATGTTATCCAAAAAGTAACTCTTCTAACTTGTGGAATGTTCTCTCAACTCAGCTAAGGATATGTGCCTAGAGGTCTGTTTCCATGCATGTAGTGTTCTTAGCCAGGTCAGGGAAAATCTTTGGTGGGAATTCATTAAATTGCAAGATACTTCACAGGTAACCTATGTCAGACTAAAGTGTCATAAGGTTTTGTTTTCACTCATGTCATATACAGTGCCTTCATCTATTATTTAGAATATACGTAAAGTAAATAATAAAAAATCTGGGTTCTTCAAAGTTGTCTCAGGTTGCTTCTATCCATCACATATTCATGAAGAAAAATCAAAGTCCTCACAAATGTACACTCCTGTTATGAGAATATTAAGCAGGACAGTAGTTTGCAAAGCCAGAACTTTGTTGTAAGAGTGGAAGTTTGTTGGAAATAAAAATATCATTATCAAAATTATTTACAGACCAATCTATGTCTGTTTGGAAATCTGTCCTACTGCATTCAGCTGAGCTTATACCCACATAAAAATGAATAGCATTTCAATGCCAGTTTGCTAATTGCCAAAGAAGTAATTTTGTTAGTTTGTAATGCAGATATCCAGGATCAAGGATGACTCCTAAGCTTTCATTTTCGGGGTGGTTAGTGTGACACAAAACAGAAAACACCACCACTTCTCAAATTCCCTATTAAGCACTCATATCTCTGCAAATTAAAGAGACAGAAGAGTTTTATTATAAAAACTAATCTCCAAACTGAAAATTTAGGAATACCTTTTGAAATATTCCTGTCATTGCAAGACATACCTCACTTCTCTAGGCGTCCATGGGTTGCAAGATATTTCTTACTAGATGTAAAGGAAGCAAAGCATCTGACTCTTCAACGAAGTGGTGGTCAATCTTTGATACTCTAGAAGTTGTTAGACTGCCCCATCAGCCCCAGCCACTATACAAAACTGAATAAAATGGTAGGTATAGTGCAAGAATAACAAGAAGGCCACAAATTGTTCATCTCTACTATCATAATTGGACAGAACAGTCCAACTTGTCATAGAAGAGTCATGAGAACAATGTCTGGACACACCCAAAACATAAGAGCTTTCTTATATTAATTTAATATTGTCACCACTGATGTTCAGCAGCATTCATTGTGAAGGCCTATACTGAAATGCCAGAAACAGAACCTCGTGTCATCTTGGGGCAGAGAGGGGAAACCCCCTTCCCCAAAAAGCACCATTCCCAGAATCCCCCAATGACCATGCTGCATGCAGTCCCAAAAGGTCACTTTTTGAGTCCTACAATTTCTGCTGGCAAAGCAGGTGTCCAGCTACCAAGCTGTCAACAAGCTTTGTCCTGCTTGGCAAATCCGGCCACCAAAAACTGCTCTTACTGTGCTGTGGTTCTGAAGCTAGATCACCACAAACTACAAGTTGTCATAAAGTTCCTGATATCCTGACATGTTTCTCATTCATGTAACTAAAAACCTATCAACACTCAGTGTGCATCAGTGCTTCCTCTCTGTAAAAGAATTTTTTTTTATCTTTCTGAGGACTGCAAGGGGGATGGCTTTCATAATGAGGAAGTGATTGTAGTGGGAAGGTCTTGTTTGGGCCTTGAGGGTTTTTGGAGTGCTGGAATAAGAGCCTTAATTAATGGTTGGAGATGCTATTGCAGTCTCAACCTTGTCATGAAGCACTGCCTAGGAAGAAGGAGCAGGCTTGTTGGCTCAAACATACAGCTGCCAGAGATTCAAAGCCCTCTTCAGCTGATTTTTAAAGTGCTGGGAGCCATGACCTAATCAAACGCAATGCCTATTAGCTTTTCTCTTTAGTAAACGTTAACCTGGAGAGCAAAGAAAATGTAACAATCTTTAGTATAAAATGAGAAGTGAACCAGAAAATACATCAGAAAACACAGTCTGTTAGTCTGCTTCTCTCTCTCTGAATATGGCAATAATGCCAGAACAAATCTGTAAGGGAGATGCAAAAGGTTATCTTACAAAGTAATCTGAGGAACAGCAAAGTAGCTATTTGTTTATGCGCAGGCTGTCAAAATGGCGATTGGGAATAGAACTGTAGAAAAGAAATTGTGTTTTCAATTCATTTTTGACTTAGGGCAACCCTAATGTGAAACAATCACTGGATTTTCTTGGAAAGATTTGTTCAGCAGGGGTTTGCCTTTGCCTTATTTGAAGCTGAGAGAACATGACTTGTCCACAGAGTCACCCACAGAGTTTTCATGGCCAAGCAGGAATTTTAGCCCTGGAGTCACAGCCACTAAATCATTGGCGGGGGGGGGGGGAGTAGCAACCACCAAAAGGATGAGAAGTCTAGCGAAGCCTGGATTTTTATAAAGATTGCTGTTAGGCTTTTAAAAATAATCTTATCCAACAAACAATGGGAGACAGCCTCTTGTAATGAAACACCTTCAATCTACAGGAAAGGTAATGAATAACATGTGGGACAGTGATTCTACGAATATCCAACAGAATTGGTTGACAACCATTCCCTATGATGAACAACTTAGGGAGCTGGGTATGTTTAGCCTGGAGAAGCAAAGGTTAAGATGTGAAATGATAGCAATGTTTAAATATTTGAAGGAGTGTCAAATTGAGGATGGAAGAAGCTTGTTTTCTGTTGCTTCAAAGACTAGTACACAGAGCAATGGATGCAAACTACAGGAAAAGAGATTCCACCTAAACATTAGGAGGAACTCCTCAATAGCAAGAGCTGTTTGACAGTGGAACACACTTTCTCGGAGAATTTTGGAGTCTCCTTCTTTGGAGGTTTTTAAACAGAAGCTGGATAGCCATCTGTCTGGGGTGCTTTGATTGTGTATTTCTGCATGGCAGGAGGTTGGACTGAATGGCCCTTGTGGCCTTTTCCAAGTCTATGATTCTATGATTCTAGAGCCAAGGCAAAGCTTTTTTCTGTTTCCAGCTTTATGGGTGAAACAGTTGTAACAGAGGGGGAAAAGCGTGCTTCTTAACACCAGTTTCTAGATATCATAAGTAAGAGTTTCCCAGGACCATTGGGATGGCCATGATTGGAAATGATACTGAGTTAGATAAACCTTTGGTGTGATACCACCAGGTTCTTTTTATATTTTTAAGCAGTGATCCAGAGATGATTTGATTAGACCTCTTTTCACCTGCCAATGTTATGTCACCAAGCACACCACTACTGTACTTTGTTATGGTGAACCAGTGGCCAGACTTCCCAGGTGCATGCTAACAACTGAATGTCTAGTTCTAGTATAAAAATAACATTAGGAACTGAAATATAAATCACATTTGCAATAATGCCTCATTTACCATGAAAGGCATGGGAGAGTGGAAAGAAAAGGAATAACACATGGGGCCAGAGAAATCTGTCAAATCCACTTCCAAAGACTTCCTCCTTCTTCCTTCATGTCTGTTTGTGCAAATTTTGTATTGATTTCTTTAAAACTTCACATGCCCCACAGACAAAAGTGGTCTTGTCTTCATTACAGAAAGATGTACAATATTTTCATATTTTTCAAAAGTGCACATCCCATTGAATTTTTTTTTCCAAACAACATACCACAAAGTCAGAAAGCTATGGGTTTCTAGATCACAAAATGCATCAATTTCTGAGTGTAGTCCAACAGATCAAGGTAAAAACAAAAAACACATTGATGGAGCTAATTTCCCACACATTACTAATACCTTCTGTGTGTGCTTCCCAGAGTTCCTGGTAAGAGGACTGGGAAACAAATATGCTAGATAAGTAAATAGGGTGTGACCAAAAGAAAAAAGAAAAAGAAAAAGAAAAAGGTCTGGTTTCCAACAAGACGTCTTTGCCAATGAAAGCATATTAGGGCCTAAATTTTATTTGAGCATTGTATAAGTGAAGTGGTCCATTATATTAGTTCTCGCACTTCTTCCAAGGCCACATAGCAGCAGTGAAAGAAGGAAGTGAAACTCATCATTATCCACAGTAGAGAAAAAGAGTCCTGTATCTTATTGCTTCAGGGCTTCGGTGAAGGTCCTTAGAGCCAAGAGGGAAGTCCTGCTTGGAAAATTGCCTGTGCCATGTCAAAGGTGATTTTCCAAGCTAGCTATCCTAGACTACCCTGGATCTTAGGACCCACCCTGAAGCTAGGATTTGAAGCAACAGGCTTCTCAAAGCTGGTGGCTTTTTCCTTTATTACTGACAACAATGACTGTACCTTCCTGCCTTTTCTGTTGCTGTGGCCACAGTTTTTTCCTACCTGCTTCTACCCATCTCAGTGTAGCTATGCTGGCAGATTCTGGCCTGGGGCTAACTAGACAGGTAATTCATCTGCTATAGAAAAGGAACACACCAGTTTGCTTACTACCTCTTGATAATATAAGGAGTTGGATTTTACAAGCATGTACAGGCGATACTGTGCATGCTGCATTACAATAAGCCCTATTGTCATTCATAGCAGGATTCCCTGAGGATGCATAGTTTGGGATCTTTCATGTATTTTTTTTGGGGGGGGGGGGGGGAGAGGATTGTTTCCAAAACTATAGAAAGTATTGCTTAAAGAAGGATCATCATCCATCTCCCCCTTTACAACACAATTTTCCCCATGGAATGAGCTTTTGAGTGAGTCACATCTAGTCAACCAGAGCCAGGCAGGAAGCTCACTAGCCCTGGACAGTCTGCTTTGGACAGTCAGATGTAACAAGTCAGTTGCACGTATATTGCCATGTGCCTGCCCAGTTGAAAACAGCTAAAAAACAAAAAACAAAACAAAACATTGTGTCTTTATTGTCAGGGATGGAAAAGGGCTTTTGCATTCAATTAAATTATTTATTTATTTATTTATTTATTTATTATTAATCTTTATTTATATAGCGCTGTAAATTTACACAGTGCTGTAAATACAATCTTATAAATTAGATAGTTCCCTGCCTTCAGGCAGGAGCAGAACATAATATTGGTCAAGAGAAGGAAGACTGTAGAAAGTTCCTCAGCAAGTTATAGGAGGTTTTAGGACAAGGATAAGGAATGTGCAGTCCTCCAGACATTGTTGGATTCAAACTGTGGGGCCATTATACCTTACCATTGGTTATGCTGGCTAGGGCTGATAGGAATTGCAGTTTCCCATTCTTGCTTTGAGGGATTGGGGATTACTGATTATAACAACTAGAGGCTCCCATATTAATGGACAATGTATCCATTATGGATTTTAGTCTGTCGGTACTGAATCTTTTCCCCAAAATAGATTCAGCACTCTGGATGGGTACTTTAACTTTTACAAAATATACAGGAATGACTTACTCATTGTTGCCACATATCTCCAAAAGATGTCCACATATTTTGTATCCTAGAGTGTATAGGTAAGGAAGAAATAGCAACTTTATCATTGCCATTTTAGTAATCAGTGGTGTTGATGACTTCTATATCAGTGGGATTCTCTTATGGGTTTTTGTCATCATATTTCATATGCAAAGATCCCTCATTTGAGCATAGGTTATTCTGACAGACATTTTGTCCAATCAGCCAGGACTAGGTTGGCAGCTATCAGCCAAAAGACTTTTTCTTCATCTGCCCCTAGATTGTGGAATGACCTGCCAGAAGAGATTTGACAGCTGAGTATGCTATTTGTGTATATCTTAATTGTCTTTTTAAACTGATGCATGTTTTAAACTGGTGTTGTTGGTTAATTGTTGTTGTCCCCTGCTTTGATCCACTGGGAGAGGGGGTTAAGAAATAAATATTATTATTGTTATATTATTAAAACCTTTAAAAAGAGTTGGATTCTGTAAAGACAAAAGGAAATAAAAAGGTATGTGAAAGCTAGACAGTGAAGAAAACTGCCAGGAAGAAAATCAAAGCACTTGAAATATGCTGCTAGAGAAGAGTTATGTGAATGCCATGGACAGCCAAACAAGAACAATGAATGGGCCTAACAACAAATCAAAATTAACTCTAACTAAAAATGTTGATGACTAAACTGAGGCTGGACATACCATGAGATTACAGGACTCATTGGAAAAGATAATAATGATTAGTAAAGTGGAAGCCAGTAGGAAAAGAGAAAGACTGTGTGACAGATGGACTGACTCATAAGGGAATCTGTGACCTTGAGCTTGCAAGACGTGAGCTGGGCAACTGATGAATGGGGCTCATGGAAGTCTCTCATTCATAGGGTCACCATAAGTGTTAATTGACTTCATAGAAATGATAACAACAACTTACGATAAGAGCAATATGCTTTTCTTATGCTTATAATGTGGGTCATTCATCTCATTTCTGGGTAATGATTGAATATATCTCAACAGGCTGTCAGTAAACTTGCATATGATTGTGTTTTTACGTTTTAATCCTATAACACTTCCTGGGACTAAATTTATTAGACTCAATGGAACTTACTTCTGAGTTACTTCTTACAGATATGCGATTTTACTGGAATGTATGTCCTTCTCCATTACTCATAAATGAAACATTATTTCAGTTACACTTTCACACACCATCTCCCTTTCTCCCATACATCAACCACAAAAAAGCTAAAAAAAAAAAAGCCTTGCAAGAGAGGAATTCACTAGAACAAAATGTGAGTTATTTTCCTACCTCTCAGACAAGCTTGCCCCCCTTGATCTATAAGTATAATGCATTAAAAATGCAATCAAATAAGGGTGAGGGAGAGAATAACAAATGCAAGAAATTAAGGCACATTCAGAACTAAGATAGGGAAATACATAAAAATAACAGAAGAAAATCCTAAATACCATAACCATGATGCTACAACTACATTTCCAATATACCTAAGGCCCTACTAGGGTCTTGCTAGCAAGGCTCCATGCTATGGAATTCTGGGATTTGTAGTCTGGTGGAGCACCAGAGCTCTCTGACAGGGAAGGCTAAATATCTCACAGAAGTACAAATCCCAGAATTCCATAGCACTGAGTCATGGTACTTAAAGTGGTGTCAAATTGTTCTATTTTTGCAGTGTGGCAGCAGCCCCGGTTAGAATTCCATTTTATTGAGGAAGCCATTGCAGAAATCTCTGGAGTAGCTGGCAGGGGATTCCCAGTGAACTCGCCTTCTTTTGATTCTCCTCATAAGGCATGGTTTCCAGACCCTTCACCATTTTGGTCACCTCTTCTGGACACACTTCAGCTTGTCCACATCCTTTTTGAATTGTGGTGCCCAGAATGAGACACACTATTCTAGGTGAGGCCTGACCAAAGCTGTATAGAATGGCACAGTTACTTCCCTTGATCTAGACACTATACTTCTATTGGTGCAGCCTGGAATCACATTGGCTTTTTTACCTTAGGCATCACTGCAGCATTGGATGACCATCTGTAAAGACAGAATAGCAAGTGGTTGGACTAAATGGTCCTTACAGTTCCTCCCATCTTTATGGGCACAACTACACTGGCTGCTTAATCCAGGCCCGTCCAGACCATTATGCCCTGGATTGGCCCCAAGCTAATCATGAAGATGACCACATGTACTAGGCTAGATTGTGCATACATCGTTGTGCATACAGGCTGGCCAAGTTGACATCAACCCTGCTGGCCTGTTTCCTTATCCCCAGTGCAACCACTGCCACTGCAGCTTTCCCAGCCAACCAGGTCCCTGTAAGAACCTGGCTAGCACAGTTACTTCTGCTGAGGTCCCAAAGGAGTCAACAAGACAGGGGCCACTCTACCCCTTCCTCATTGATTGCACAGAGCACCTTCTTCTGATCTTAGTGGAGGCACCTGTGCTGGCCAGGCTCTCACACAGCTGTCTCACTTGGCTAAGGAAGCTGCAGTGGCAGTGGCCTGTTTTCAGAGCTGCACAGCTTCCTCATGGGCAAAACCTTCATGTAAAGCTTGCCCGGCATGCCACCACATCTGCCGAGGACAGACATGGGTGTTTGGACTCCTTGTTGATCACAGTGCCCATTTCTGTCCTCAGCAAAAGTAGAAGAGTGCCAGGTAGACTTTACAGGGACCTCCTGTCTTCAAGGAAGCCATGCATTATGAGGAGAGGGAGCTTTTTAGCCTGAAGTTGAGATGATTAACAGGTGATATTAGAGCCCTGTTTAAGTGTTTGAAGGGGTGTCATACTGAGGCTGGAGTAAGCTTGTTTTCTGCTGCTCCAGAGAATAGAACCCAGAACAATGGATGCAAGCTACAGGAAAAGAGATTTTACCTAAACATTAGGAACAACCTCTTAATAGTAAGAGCTGATTGATAGTGGAACACACTCTCATAGAGAGTGGTGGAGCCTCCTTCTTTTTAAACAGAGGCTGGATGGCCATCTGTCAGGGATGCTTTGATGGTGAGTTCCTGCAAGACAGGGGGTTGGAATGGATAGCCTTTGGGTCTCTTCCAACTCTATGATTCTACGATTCTAAGCAGCATCAGGGGCTCCAAAAACAGGCAAGCCCCTTTTCCTGTGTTGGGTATTATGGGGAAGAGTTAGGGTGCAGCTCTTGGTGTGTCTGGACAACAGGTCAGGCCAAATCAAATCCAGTCCAGCTGTCCACGTGCCAAAAGAACATGAGGTCATTCCAGGGTTTCACTGAGCTTTTTTCTGACTTGGGTTAAGTTGGGTTAAACCCCAAAGCTGTGATATTTTCCCCAAAAGTAGCCCTATGTCATGAGTACTGTCAGCACCAGCTTCGGGGTGAATTTGACATTTTTCTCCCTGTGTAGACAAGCCCTATGATTCTTTGATTCCTGTGGCATTTGGGACAGTATATCCAGGACCACAATATTATTTTTATGGACTCTGTTTTACATTGTCTTGGGACTAGACTATGTTTTTTGTTCAGTGATTTTTGTGGGGGGTGGGGGTACAAGGTTGGAGGAGGATACATTTTTCAAGCCATTTGTCATTTGATCAATTTAATACCCATGAACTTGGAAGCTCACTCCTGCAGGTGTGAAAGACTGAGAAGAGTAGGTAGTGAAGTTTTTAAAACTGATTTTTTAAAAAACCAATGACAGGCGAGTTTCTACTTGGCTTCCCTCTCTTAGACCCTTATCTCTAGCCAAATAACTCTTGATTAATATGCTAACTGAAAGTACTTCATGTTTATTCCTTAGGATCAGCCTGACAGCCTACCAGCTGCTTCTATGCTATTTTTGCCATGATGGCACGATAACGCCAAGTGCCTCCTCACTCACTGTGCCAAGCAGTACTGCTGCTTGCTATCTGCCTTGCTGGCACCCTGTGTCTAACCTTTGGAAATTGGATATGTAGGCTTTCAGTGCCTTGATTCCAGCATCACTGGCTTTGAGACTTGGCTTAGGTGCAGCAGTTGGTATGCTCCAATCCACAACCTCTATTCATTTGCCTAGCAGAGCAAAGGCTGTTGCTGAGAAATCTGATCACTCATTGGACAAATACCATGTCCTCCTTTTCTCATTGACCTTGCAAACCAGCAGGTCCAGCAAAACCAAAACGAAGACAAAGTTTAATCTGATTCTGGAAAAGATGACACTAGAAAGAAACATGGGAGTCCCATTTCTAACAAGACTAGAAAGATAGAACATTTGTTACTGATGTAACAGGGAAGAATTACACAGTTAATTCTGTTAACGCTGCTTCCCTATCAAGGCAAATGAGCCAAACATAGTGCTTCGCCAGCATGCATCATATGTCACATTTGTCAATGAAAAAAACACATCTTTGAGAATTCCATTCACTGGCTAGGAATATAAGAAAATAGCTCAAATCAGGTAGAGATGATATGAGCTGAAAAATAAGAGTTGTCACTTGGTTAGGAGCAGGGCAAGTATTTGGATTTGAGAAAAATGTCTTCAAATGGTATCCCCCCCTTCCAAAAAAAAGGAAAAAAGAAAAGAAAAAAGAAAAGATACAGCCAGTTTGGGCCTGATCCAAGATACCCTTGAACTAGATGTTCTCCACAGAAAGCTCAAGGATAACATATGATATATGCTGGTGAAACATCACATTCTCTCTGTGTCTGAGTATGAAAAATGAGTCTTGAAACCATTTGGTGACTTCTGAGAATAAGGCAACAGCAACTGGGCTGGGGAAGAGTAAAGCACATCACACTTCAATGCTGCTCCTTCTTTTGGCTGATGCATGCCATGCTCTTGATGGTTTTTAGAATGAAATAAAAGTGTCAGTGAAAAGAACAAACATCGGGAATTTTAACTCACCCCTATATTTCAGTTTTGTGAAGTGGGCCTCACAAAACCTCGCTATCACCACTCCATTTGGAGGGGAAATAAGAGGGGGCATTTTGGCTAAGTCCTAGGCCAGATTTCCTCACTTTCCAGTGCTTTTTTAACCTTTGAAAACACACACACACACACCATGTAAAACATCAGATTGAATTACTCGTTCTTATCAAGAGAGCCTAATAAAAATTAATTCCACTGCAAGAATGAGACAAGTGGGTTTTCATTTCTGTCATGTTTTCCATAAGTTGCACAGAATTCCCCTGTACAAACTACTGCTTTTTCACACAGAAGAATGAGACAAGCAAGGATTTACATTCTAACAGAGAGAGAGACTTTATCTTTGTGATGAAGCCAGAACTAATGCTGAATCTTTGGTCCATTATGAGGATACCAAGCGATCTTGTAGCACCTTTGAGACAACTAATAGAAAGAAGTTGGTAGCAAAAGCTTTCACAGACTTAAGTTTGCAGATGCATCTGAGGAAGCAGATTTAAGTCTATGAAATCTTATAATACCAACTTCTTTCTTTCTCTCAGTCTCAAAGATGCTACAAGATTCCTTTGCATACTGATCCAGAGTAACAATACTATTTCTTTGAATTCTACCACCATTATGAGAATGTTCACAACCATTTTTCCCACTGAAAGCCACTGTGCCTGCCCCTGTGCATGGAAACCAAGAGCTTCTTTCCATCTTCTCTCTCACTTATGCACAGAAGATGGTAATTTGTGATTTCTCTATGCCACAAGTATAATGTTCTTTTCCAATGAGACAATCCTTCCTTGTCTCATTTCTCTGTGTGAAAAGGAAGGTGGGGTTACTGAATGCAATTATTAATTGCCAGAAATAATTTTCTACCTTAAAATGTCTTTTCACAAAAAAATAAGTGATGTGTGTAATTCACTTCTACAAGATATTGTGATGTCCAATACTTTGGGAAAGGGTTTGAGAAGTAATAGTTTACAAAACAACAACAGCAAACAAACAAACAAAACAAACTTCATTTATATACCACTTCATACCACCTAAGGAGTGTCTAAGCGGTTTACAACTGTAAGCTACTTTGCCCCCAACTCATTTTAGCGACCTCAGAAAGATGCAAGCCTGAATCATAGAATCATAGAGTTGGAAGAGACCACAAGGACCATCCAGTCCAACCCCCTGCCATGCAGGAACTCCAAATCAAAGCATCCCCGACAGATGGCCATCCAGCCTCTGCTTAAAGACCCCTAAGGAAGGAGACTCCACTACACTCCGAGAGAGCGTGTTCCACTGTCGAATAGCCCTTACTGTCAGGAAGTTCCTCCTAATGTTGAGGTGGAATCTCTTTTCCTGCAGTTTGCATTCATTGTTCAGCATTCTAGTCTCTGCAGCAGCAGAAAACAAGCTTGCTCCCTCCTCAATATGACATCCCTTCAAATATTTAAACAGGGCTATCATATCGAGCTTGAGCCCTTGTGCTGGTCTTGAACTTGCAACCTTATGGTTTTGAGTGAGTGGCTGCAGTATAGGCATTTAACCAGTGTGCCACTGCAACAACAACAACAACAACAACAATAGATGAGACAAGGGGTTTTCGGTCACTGACCAGTATAAAAACATGAATACATTTATTTTAAAAAACTAATCTCTGACATCTAACATAAATTATTACTAACTATCTGAAGACATATTTTATACATAATGTAGCAAAAATTTGCTACTTTAAGCACAGCAGTTTGTTTCTGACTATCTAACAGACAGCATAAATAAAAAACATCAGTGTGTCCCAGAAATCTAGTTAAAAGAGGGGTAATCAGCTGGTGGTGAATGTCCTTATAAAATTGACAATAGAACAGTAAATGTGCTGTAGTTTCTATAGCACCAATATCACAAGTACAGAATCAGAATTCATAGGGAATTTCCCCATATTTCCTTTTCAATACTGCTATCTGAAGTACATTGAATCAAACTAATGATAAAGCGCCCCTAAATTTAGGCACTGCAACATAATATAACTATGCAGCTGGATTAGAAGCCAGCATTCAATTGTTTGCAGATGTGTAATTGGAAAAGGCAGCAAGTTCTGTCTGACTTTCAATATCTAGAATCCTTTGTCTTACAACTGATAGTTTGGGTTAGTTAGGAGTAGTTAGAAAGATAGTATCTCAGCAGCAGCTGTTAATCATGAAATACCCATGTACAGTGTAAGTGTACCTCTAAGTACCAAAAGCTGGGGAATAACAAAAAGAGAATACTATATTTATGGCAAACAAGCTAAACCTTTGCCCTGTCTGATGTTGTTGGACTCCAGTTCACATGATCCCTAGCCAATATGGCCAGTTATGGAGAATAATTGGAGCTGTAATCCCATTACAATTCTAGTTTCACCAGAAACTCTGCTTTATGGCCTTATTTGTGAGTTCGAAGGGGCCTCTGGGTGGCCACTACTGGGAATAAAATCTTCAGCTAGAAGGTCCTCAATCTGGACAACAAAGCTAAGGAAAATTGCCAGTGGTTTTTCTAGCTGGGGGATTGTAGGCGCTGCAGTAACCTTTCCAAGCTCTGATCTTGGAAAACTGGAAGCACAATTCTTACATTCTCATTATCACTTCCATACTGAATGTGCTCATCTGTGCATCTCATTTTACCAACAGCTTGAGGCATGAGCCAAGTTCATGCATCTGTGTCCAAAACAAGAGGCATCTTCTCTGACTAATCAAAGAGAAAACTGATATGATGAGAAGAGCAATGCATTGCTCAAGAAAGCTTCTGAAAGTTTAATGCATTGGACTCCTGCTTTTCTGGGGACATAAACAAATGTTGCTTCGGGCTAGACAAGGATGCCTACTTTGATTTCTATGCTATGCATTGTTTCAGCACTGGCTAGGCACTGAGGGGGGGAGGAGTAGAAATTCAGCCAAAGAGATGAGGAGAGATGTTATCCCCTTTCACTCTTCACCACTGGGAATACACTGCTTGGAAGCCTGTTTAGATATCTCATTTTCTGGCGACATAAGATTCCTCTCAAGTATGACTCCCAAAGTTCACTTAGACCTGGGAGGCTATTTAGTATCCTAAATGTAGTCTTTTAAGGAGTATAATCAAAATTCCTCATAGGCTTTCATAAAACCATGATGAAAAGGAATGGAGGAAAAATGCTACCTGGGACCAATCTCATCCTTGTCAGCATTGATTATCCACACCAGATCATACCACTACATCCCAGCTGAGGGGGAGGCTTAAATCGACTACCAGAATCAATAGCCGGAAGGACGCTTGAAAAACAGAATGACACATCCCCTCCCCTCCCCAATTCTCCCGTGTGTCTTGTGGGTTTAGCAACTGCCATGTCCTATTACATCATCCAGACATGAGTTGGGATAACAGGAATCTGGGCAGCATTCTCATTCAGTGAAGGAGGGGGGAGATTGGTTTTGTTTTTGATTGTATTCTTTAATGTTGCCATTGACATTCAGCTTTGCCCAGGTAATTGTGTTATATGCTGGTACAAGGCCTTTGGGACTCGCTTGACCTTCTGGCAAAACATGTAGGCATGTCTGGAAGCAAGAAGCCAAGCTGCCAGGGTGTGCTTGCCAATATCAAACAACTAGCCTTTTCTGAGATGCTCCAAAAGGCAGGGAGAAGAGAACAGCAATTGGAGCCAAATGTGGCATCTCCCTTCACAAGCGTGACACAGGCTGGTTTGGATAGTCACTACAGCTACAAGAGCCAAGTGCTATTAGCAAGGGGATAGCAGTCAATGGACGCCAACTCCTCCCATCCAGATGGAGGAAAAGCAGAGCAAGATAGCTTTTAGGATGGAGCAGATATTAAGCAGAAAGGGGGGGGGATGGCAAATGCAGTGGAAAACCATCATTCCATTGTACTCTTTTTTTTCTAATTTATTTCCTTTAATCAATACAAAAAGAAAAATGATCTATTCGTGGAAGCTCTTTTCCAAAATGCCATCTTGAATTCACAAATATGGCAAGATTCCTGCAGCCCAGGAAAACGAAATGAATCAGAGCAAAACTCTTTGGTTTTATTAGAATGGCAGGACATAATGTAACCACCAAGTGGCAGTTAAATGTAGGAAGTGGCAAAGACTCACAGCTCTGCTTGTCCTCCCCCCCCCCCCAACCATTAGATTAGCCACTGGCATTTCTCCTGAAGGAAAACTCAGAAACCTGGGGGCAACTGAAGGGATTTTGAGGGAATTCCTCTAATTCAAATGAGTGAGTGAAATTTCGTAAGGGATTACTCCACATCCTGATATGGTTGCACAATACTTTTCTGATAGTTGAGAGGCTCAATACAAGATCTGAAAAAAGAAAGATTTGATACAAATGAGTTTGAAGCAATCATGCAGTAATTTCGGTTTTGGTTAAAACAGTTGAAGATTTATTTTATTTTATTTTGGAGAGAAGCTCAGATAGTTTTATTAATATTAACAACATTTTTTTCAGAGGTGATTTTGCATGCCCCTAATAACAATAGACCTAATCATGACATAGCATGAGAAGAAATACCTTTAGTTATGTGGGAGCCATGTTTTCCTTCTTTTCTTTGATGATTCAGAGCAGAATGCACTGTGCTCATACAGTGCTCATTCTCTCTAGCTTACAAATAAGAAAAAAAATCTATGACCTTACTATGTTTTGACTAAATTGATCTACTTTGTTTTTTTTTTCTAATGAGAAATGTAAGATTAAGCTGGGTCACTGATAATTCCCAGCCCATGCTTTTATCTATGCCTCTAATGCGTAAGCACTTCACTCCCCCATTGTGATGACATAGTTCTGGGAATCAGCAATCAATTGTGGAAGCTGTATGATGACACTTCATACATTACCAATGCCTGCCACTGTGCAAGAATAATCTTGGTACAGAAGGGTAAAGGGTAGAAGGGGTATATGTAAATCCATGCCATGGAGCACTTGATATTAATAAAGAACTGCAGATAAAAATGATTATAATTATGTGATATGACAACTCTTTCTGCAAACTGTTAACACCATCATTTCAGGAACTAATATATTTTACCCTGACTGCCTTTCCTCAGGGATGCATATGCACTCCCATCTCCGCTTATTCATAAGTAACCTACAAGGCTGAAAGACAAAGTCACTATCCCAAAGCCACACAGTGGGTGAGCCACCATGGTGTAGTGGTTTGGGGGATGTACTACAACTCTGGAGGCCAGGGTTCAAATCCCCTCTTGGCCATGAAACCCACTGGATGACGTTGGACAAGTTACACACTCTCAGCCTCAGTGGAAGGCCATGGCAAACCTCCTCTGAACAAATTTTGCCAAGAAAAACCCATTATAGGTTCACCTTAGGGTTGCCAGAAGTCAGAAATTACTTAAAGGCACATGACAACAACAAAGAAATTTGCACCTTCTTTCATGCTGATTTTATTAAGCATCACAATTAGGCACAATCTCAAATTTATAAAATACAGCAAAATGGGACATTCTCTCAACAGGCCACCAAGGATTTTTTTAAAAAATCAACAAAATAGGACTTTGTTAACAGGACACAAACAAAAGCCAATGATTAAGAAAGAGAAATATTTGTATTCTAATGCATTTCAGACTCACTTTATAATGGTACTTATAATTAAGCAATTCTGAACAATCCAGTTATCCATGAGCTAAAGGCTTATGAGCAAAAGAAAAAGAGAAGAGATGAAAAATGAAAAGAACACCAATTTGTGAAATGTAGAAAAAGAGATTTCTTTTTACTGTGATTTTATAAGATTTTTTCATCCCCACTTCAAACTACTGCGCAGAATGTCTGCATGTCAATACCTCTCTTCTACTCCTTCTAAAACTGCCTTCTCACCACTCATCTTTCCTTGAAACAAATCCCATGTTCTGTCACTGTCGACCCAGGAATTAAACCAAACTGTACATAACTGAAACAAATGCATATACTTTCCCTAGCTTTCTCTCACTCTCTTTCCCTCCCCTCTCTTTGTTATTTCTCCTATGTCAAGCTTCAGATTATAAACTCTTTGCAAGGGAGATAGGATAGA